>OX439039.1:62377390-63707390 GCA_949317995.1 Acholoe squamosa
CTAATATCCCACCTATCCAACACTCCCTCTCCCACCCCTCAAATAGTACCTCCGTTACACGATGACCCTCATCTTCAAGTTCTGAAAGAGGACCCAAATTCTTCTGCACAGAGGACTTTCGTATGGGCTTAAGTTTTCAGTGTTCTATAGCTAGGGTTATACCACGATTATCACATTTCAGAACGATTTTGAGTGCCCAAACTGGGTAATCTGAGTGCTTTTACTACAGGATAGAGGCACTCAAGTTGACGCTTGGTGCAGACCGTGGTATAACCGCAATGTGTGATGATTATGCTTGCACGTGTGCCTTTTAGGTACTCGATAGAGGCACTTTTGCGAGCATAATCATCATATATTACATTCATAAAATCGATAGCAAGATCGGGTAGCCATGCATCGATGAAGCTTGATTATAATGTGCTTCAGGCGATCTTTTGAACTTCTCAGAGTCAAATCTAGGAAAATGAACACAATAGTTCCTAATATCACGCTGGGTTTGAGACTCATTAGCACTCGTAATGAATCACAGTGCCAGTGATTAGTGCACTGCACGAGTTTAAGAGGCTCTGCTATCAACTCTGCCTGGGCAACTCTGTCCATTTGCAACCTTGTATTGGAGACCAGTGCCATTTTGATTCGCTAACCACCCTACATAAATGTATAGGAAGGATGGTAACCAGTGTGACTTCTATACTCTCAGCCCGAATTGTAAATAGGCAGTAGATACCACCGTAGAACCCCAATCAAGTCAATGGGTTTGTACTAACATCAAGTCCCACTGTAGTGCCCAATAATAAGCTTTCCACTATGAAACCTGGTCGCTGGGCTGAGAGTGACCATCTTTTTTAGAGCGAAACTGGTACTCATTTTGACAGCGTGTGCACAGATTCTATCAGTATTATCCCGCCGGATACCAAAACTAAGCGATGGTGACGCACAATATAGGCTCCCGCTAGACATGGACTGGCCGAATCGGAAGTGAGTATGGCACTAGCTCCCAGTTTTGATATACACATGAGGATGCCATGGTGTCTCGTCTAACCATCACTCTTCCTGCTGGGCTTACACATGTCGGCATACACCAGGCGCTTAAAAACCGTAAGGGCAGTTAAGGTGACACTCTTAGGTAAAGTACTTACCACCTGGTTGTAGTAAATCTTTGAGTGGGACTTCTGCCCTCCCGTCAAATGGAGTTTTACTCCCGTCACCATTGGGAAAGTGGTGAGATAGTAAAACCAAATGTCAATATCTATTTAATAGGAGAAAATGTGTCTAAGACAAGTGGACTCAACAACAATTGCTGCTCATATAATATTATATACGACCCCACAGCATACAGGCATGCAGTACCACTATGTATTTCGTCTCTGGTACCTAGCCGCCGTGGTAGATAATCATCTAGATGATCCTTTCCATCTACAATTGCATTACACAAATCTCATCAGGTATTAAAATAGTTAAATCACTACACCCCACCTATCCCACAACAACAGGCAGACAGCTAGACCGATCTCCACCCACTCCTCCTTTCATACAATCTACCACACCATCCTCACAATACCCTGCTACAGGACCAGGCAGTGTCGTTTACGCGCCGACAATTAGTAGGACGGACCGATCAGTCACAGCCCGACACCCATCTATATTAAAGCGACATTAATAATACAGGAGAGATCCGCCGACCGGAGCCCCCTCCCACCCATCCGGACGTCTGATTAATTACCTCGTCTTAGGTGGGGATATATAGGGAGGGGACAGCTTAAAGTGGGGAACTTTGTGCTAGATTTGAAATTGAAAAAGTACATGTGTTTAAGTGGGGTTTGGGGGTAGTACATTTGTCTTAAGATATACCTGTGTCCTTTAGATGAATTCTTCTTTGTATTTTCTTTCCCCACTTAGCTTCGCACGAAAAACTTCTTGTATGACTGTTTAGCCAATAAAAAAAAACTCTAACTCTTCCACCACATGAATACATATGCAATGTGCCTCCACAAATTGTTGTTGGCAATAACAGAGATACTGACCATTGTACATGTATATGCATACTGTGTATGGTAGGTAGGAAGATTTGGGGATTAGGGAAATTGAAATGTTGCACCAGATTCTAGATGAGTGACACATAATTTTCTTACATAATTTTCTTACCATTCCATACTAGACATCCATCTGGATGTTTTCTTCCTTCTGCAACATATTTGAACGCACACACATTATGTCCCAAGGCATTATGTGTGTGCGTCAATGCTAATGCTCGGTCTGCCCTGCCTCCGATCAGGCATGAAAGACCATTGGAGGTCTAGGTCTACTATACATCTTTACTGTACATATGTACCATTCTGAAGATGGATGAGGTAAGTAGACTGGGGTGGGTAGGATATGAGTGTTTGTATAGACGCAAGCCACCCATCCCATTCTGTCTTCGATGCTGCCCAAGTGGGGACAGGTGTGATGCCCCTCCAGTACCTGCCAGCGGACAGGTCCTTTGTTACCCTCCAGGCCGTTGATGGATGTCTATAAGGATGTAGGGTAGACATCCAGGGCTTAGCAGAGAGATGAGCGGACGAGTGATCACCTATTTGTGGTGCCAAGCGCCAGAGAAGGGTTTTCGGAGTAGATAAGGGAACAACATGTGATCTTGAGATACATGCTATACATGTACACTTGTGAGCCATGTGCAGCCAACCTTCACTTTGATCAAATATAAGAAAAATATCTGAGGAAGCAAACATTTCGAGGTTACAAGTCCAAATATTATGGCAAACTTATATTACAGGCAGTTGCAAATTTTATGTCTGGGTCAGTGAGGGATCTGAGCAACCCAGCAAGTGAGTGGCCGAGGAATTAAGGTCGACTGAACTGGCAAAATGAGGGCAACCTTGAATGAAGTAATCATAGAATGGTAATAAAGTGTGCAGGCGCGGTCATTTACTTACAGCCACGAGTGTAAATGTCCCTTGTAACCTCCATACTTACACGCAAGGCAGGGCATACGAGGAGCTGCTCTGTGTGACCTACTTATTTTACCACTCAGTATCCAAGGTCAATGGACTTAATAGATCAAGGGCTAGGTCACACATAGTCACCGACAGCCATTGTTCGCTGGTTCTAGCAAGAAGTCCAGGACCCTTGTTGACTTTACATAGGTCAGGCCGGCACAAATTATCGATTAAAGAAGCATGCTTGAATTTCGCAAGCACCATAAAGACCACATAGGAAGGTCTTTATGGCGCTTGCGACCGGGAGAGCTGGGGAGCTGAGAGAGCTTGGGACTGGGAGAAAAAAAAGATGCGGTGCAAAAAGAATATCCATGAGAGTCACAAATACGTAGCTTTATTTGAGTAAAATGCAGGGTCCTATTAATTTTTTTTTAATCCTAGACATCGTTTTCCTTTTCATGAATAAGATTATTTGGCCAACACTGTTGGTGGCAACCGTTATTGGCTGATTCCCAACATGTGACAAGGTACTTCTTTGCTAATACGAACCACAAATCATTGATAAGGTAGCTAGACCAAATGATAGTTTTTCACTTTCCTGTAGAGAATGACAAAATAATATCTCTTCACATTACTACAGGCTATTGAATCCATTCCCTTAAAGGTCTCAATCAACTGAACTGGATGCACCTTATACTAGAGGTACAGTATTTGGACTTTGTTTAAATGGCTTAAATTAAATGACTTGAACATACATGGCAGTGTAGTATTCATCTGCTACCATCTCCCATCCCATATCATTATACCACCATGTAGCCTGCTCTCTCCAACGGACACCCAACCCTCCATCAACTCTTTTTATATAACCGCATTGATCGGTAGTCGCCCTTCTCCTATCTGCACTATCGTATAACGTCCTCTCTGTTTACCTCCCCATCTTCTCCAAACCCCAACACAACTCTCCCCCTTCATGGTGTTGATCACTTTCTTCTTAAATCCCTGAACGTTCTCTTTCTTGTGGCTCTGAAGAGCCTCCTCTGAACGCTTAAGGAATTCTCCATTGTCATGGCTTTGTTCTTATCTTCCTCCTGCGTATACTGTCTCCATAGTCAATTTTCAATTTCAATCCACTTGTAAATTCATGAATTGGCTCTGGGCGTAAGACTCGCGATATCAGAAGGGCTGTACACAGTGTGTTTATCTGAGGGAGGCGAGCAGCAATGGACATTTTGTACATTAAAGGAATATTATGCCGCTACATGTATGTGCTTTGCTCTTTGGAGAATGACAGATATGCTCTGAATAAGCCGTGTTGAATATAAATAGAGGACTCCAACATAGAATAACATGTATTCACATAGCACAGGGGACCTTTCCTCAATGTCAAACCGACCTTGTTCCCATCCTAGCTTCCATCTCTAGCAATATGTAAATACTGAGTGTGGTCTTAACGATGTCGACCACCTTAGAAGAAGAAAGAGTCCTTCAATTTGAATTTCCTGCCCTATCGGGCAGCAAGCTGCCTTTTCCGGCCGTGTGAGCTACACGCTAACGTGCATGATTGTGGGGGAGTCGGCGACGAACCACGGTAGTGACTTCCTTCACAGCCCCTTCATAATTGCTGCCGGGAAATATGATTACAAAGTGCTTCGTGGAGGCCAAGTGAGCGCCCACCTTAGACCAAAACAGCGACTGGCGTTTGAGGAATGCCAATAGCACTACTGCCTGTATCTCCTTATGTCAGGTCTCCCCACTGCCTCTTCAGGTTTTTAAGTACATTAGACAGCGCCGGATAAGAGCGGCTTTATTGAATCTATCTGTAATAAAACTGTCTGCGACGTAGACTCGGGGACGGCCATATTGTGACGGGTCACCATAAATGGGTACTAGAATGGATGGCGGGAATGTGTGGGTATTGTCAAGGGGTGTGGTGGAGGGGTTAGTCTACGTAGAGGAGAGAGTACGCCTGCTCTAAATGATTTAAATATATACTAATGTGACATTGTCCAGTGCATGACTTTATAGACACATTGTGTTGCATCAATACATAACCTCTTTTTGCGTCTGTAGATGCCGATATCTGGCTATTGAACATGAACAGGTTTCAGTCTACCCCTAATGTGAAATATCTCAACTATGATCTATGTCCAGGTGATAATGCAGGTCCATACTCATAATTTTTTTTTTATTTTTATGTTACAATGAGACAATATCTTTGCCATTGGATATTTTTCATAATTATCACGAGGATCTCAAAACAAAAACAAATAAGTACTTAAACCCCTTTCCAAACGGAACTTGAAATAAAAAAAGGACCACACATGTGAACATAGAAATGTCGTGTGTATTATGTTGATATAAATATAGGGTAGAGGCACCCTGAGTCGGACAGACACCTAAAGTCGGACACCTTTGGCATTGAATTACATAATAGATATGAAAAATTCAGCTACCATTTGAATTAGACATGAAAACTCAGGTATCATACTCTCTAACAAATGGGGAATGACATGTACAACATCTGTCATACATGGTTTTACAACTGCACAAACCCAGGGTGTTTTTGTTATATTCTGAGGATGAAGAATGGCCAGTGAATGGAGATCCTGGTTTGATTTGTCAATTTGTCATGTCTTAACCTCCATGTGTATATGATTTCTATATATGTCAATGGCAATATACAAATCTTTGCTAATAATTTGACTTGACAAACCTGAATACATCCCTCATGTTACAGTATGGGAGTTATTCTTCTATGACCTTCATATTACACCTACAGTCAGACACCAATTACACCCCACCTCGGACACAATTATATCAAAATTTCAATACTTATATAATGGTCATTTCATTACAAACAGAATCCTTCATAATATAAATGTACTCCCAAATAGGGATATTTAATCTGTGTTTGGTTTACCTACTATCTAACACCTAAACCTAATCACTACTCCATCTGCCCATAGAAGTCATGCTCATCTGGGCCTGTAGACTGACCTGTTACAAGTATGCAAAATTAAACATCTGAGAGTGTCCTGGAGAGGAGTATTGCATTAGCTTGGATTCATTAGTGTCATATGATATGTTCCTATATAGAATATTTCAGATACAGTGACCCATTGTGTATGTATCAATTAGATAACATAGTGTCTGACTCTAGGGTCACCTCTGGCATGAGCTGTCTGACTTGAGGTGCAATTTGATGTTTTGGAGACTAAATATGTACAGCTCATTCATTCACATGTATTGGAGAGTTTCATTAAAAGTTTCTTCAGTGATCTTGAGGGTAAACTTTCATGTATCAACTCTTCTAAAGGTACGAGATTTGAGCACCAATTATGTCAACTTCCTGTGTGGCCAGGAACGTCCGAAATGGATGCCTCTACCCTAAGATATTTTCAAATAATTTCAATGTTTACAAAAAATACAAGATGAAACAAAAAGGACTTTAAATGCATTCCTGATAGTATACATTTCATAAAAGACATAACCAAATGGCTAAGTGGAATCCTGAAGAAGACTTGCATTCATATCGTCCTGGCGTGGAGAGGTACTTAAGAGGGAATGTTGGAGGCGGGCGGGTTGTAGTGTAGATGGGTATTGGGGTGTGTAGGGGTGGAGGGTGGGGCTGGTGCTAACGAGATGAGGTTCCTGCTGCGAGCAGACTGTCAGGTGCCCCGAGGTCGAGCTGCTCGCACAGAGCTACTCGTACCACGTGCTCAGTTCTACCCTTACTGCTCTCATTATCGCTCACCGGTCACTGCCCCGGAGCGCACCGGGCCGTGTGAACCGAAACACGCGGCACGCCTCCCCCGCCCTTTCTTCTAGACCCCCTCCGCCTGTCTACTATTCAGGGGCGTAGGAAGCAAATTTTTATTGGGGGGGGGGGCAGGGGTCTCGGTTGAGGGTGCCCGCTATATTTTTATATAGGCTTATATAGGGAACCTCTTCATTATTGGGGGCCCAGGCCCCCCTGCCCCCCCCCCTTTTCCTACGCCCCTGCTATGGAGCTATATTGTTCCTTCATAAAAAGAATAAATACACATCCCTGATCGTTAGCATTATGTTATCCCCTATATACATTGTACCCACAGAATAACCGCATGAGTTATTTTCGCCACAGCCCACTCACTAGAGTTACCAGCATCCTTTACAGCCCAGACCTGACAGATCACGCCCCCTGCTCCACCCGATGTGAGCACTCTAATATTCCTAACCAACTTTCTCCATCTTTGTCATTGTTAATCTCCAGCACCATGCTTATTGATTCATCTCCGCCCACGCCTAATGCACTCCCCTCCCTCTCACACTCACAGCAAAGTCCTCACCAACATCCATACATGTATGCAGCTGTCTACCACGCCAATACAACCTTACCACATTATCGTAATGCCTTGTTTAAACACCAAGTTTTTGAATAAATGCCAGTCTTAAATAAGACATTAAGACATTGAGTAAGGGTGGGAGTAATGTGGTATTGAAATATATCCCATACTCAAAAGGCTTGGCTCGAACTCGAGGTGCTTGTCTTGTATTTTGCACCCCGGGTAGGGTTAAATTCATATGCTTCTCTGTGATTAAACCAGGTGCCACGGTAGCATTACCAGCCATCTCTCACATTGCCATCACTACCATTGCCAGCACCACTTTAGCTCCCAACCCCCACTCTTCACCACCATCAGCCTTTCCACTTCCAGGTTTCTATCTCTCTCCAGACTTGCTTACCTCAACTTCTTCTCTTCCCTCTTCCACTCAGGTCACCATGACCTGGAGGAATGGAGGTATAGCCTGTGCCACCTCGGTCCTACCATTGCTGTGCCTGTGGCACCTTCTCTCCCGGCCCCTTCCCTGCTACATCAGTGCTCGGGCCGATAAGGCAGCAGGCCAGGGGCCCAGACTTGTATTTCGCTCCAGATAGAGACGTTGAGGAGGAACCTATTGATGGAGGGAGTGGCTACTATCACGCTGATAACACACCAGCGGAACGGCCTCATCTTAAACAACCCCCTCCCCTCAGTCCCCAAACCCACCTACCCACCCCCGCCCGATAACACGTGCAGATTATGGTATTACACTCCGTGGGGTCGGCAGGAAAGCGCCCATATTGGAGGCAATTACCCCTGTGGTAACTCAGTGGATAATGAACGAAAAAGGAACGTACTGGAGGAGTCAAACAGGAAGGGTAGGGGTGTTCAATGGGATATCAAAATCAAGTGTTGATAATCTTGGAAGATGGGAGATCAGGTCCTGCGCTAAAATGATACCGATTACTGCTTATCGATGATTGAGAGTTGATAGAGCCAAGGGATGGCGTTCAAGATCATCCCGGGGTTTCAACACCATCAGAAGAAACCAGCCTTTTAAGTGTGCATACACTTGATTTAGGGGTTCTTGGCTTGGAAATATAGGGGCATAGGCTTAATCCCTATAATGAGACGCTGGTGCCAATGTTAGATTGAACATTGCTTCCACGGTCACCCTGCCATACTTAAGCAAGGATGCAAGCTGGATGCTGATTGGCTGACTCTAGAACTGACGTCACGTTAGGGAGAGAGCCGAACACGACCCGTCTATTGACGTGCAGGCTAAAACTCCTGTCGATACGGCCCACTTGCACGTGATGTCGATTTTGATGGCAAAATATCAGTCCGACCAGGAGAGAGGGGGGTAGGGGTAGGAGGAGGGGAGGCATGCGTCTTGGCTAGCTTATGTGGGGCTGGGCGTTCGGAGTAGTCTTAACCAGGCTGTATTTAAGCTTTATGATATGTAGTCTTTCACCATGCTGTTAAGTCTTCCATATAAATGTACATTCCAAATTCGATGTCAAAACACTTTGGCTGAAAATGTTTCTATCACCTATTCAGATCTCACTTTATCATTGTTCGATCAAATTATAGTGATAACATGAGCCGTGGCATTTAAGCCATGATATTATCATTATAATTATTATGACAAAACTGCTTAGAATAATAATGACTCATACGTATACAATTGAGCGTAAACTGTGCCCGAGAAAGAGTAGCATTTCTGTATACTACTCAGATGACGATGTGACATTGGCACATTGGCCCAATGTAGGATGATTCGCGTTAACAGGTTTAAATGACCAGCCCAAGCCTATTGTTGTCACAGTTTTAGTGGTTGAGACAGAAGGCGACACCTTTTATTTATTTATGGTGTAGAATACGACAACAATGGCCGCTTCCTGAGCCAATTTCTTCGACTTGTCACAGGGGTCTCTGCCTGGCTCTTATGGGCATTTCCATATACTACTTACACGGGACCGTCACCAACACCACGGGTAGTAGTATAATGACCCACATTTATTCTCCATCCTACACTCACTCAACTTGTGTCATGACAGTGTTTCCCATCAGGAATCAATACTAGGGTTACACCTTTCTTTCTCTTACGGGTATGTACCTCGGCATCCGACATAGTTAAACCAGCGAAAACTGTTCAAGAAATGCTATGCCAGTGGTGGATTTACGATATAAAGGCAACTTTCTATATACGACTAGAACACAGTCCGAAGTAGAGACAGGAGCACATTTTGCCACATAAAAGTGGGCTAACTTTTTGATGAGCGGATGTCTAGTAGACAGGGGGCCTCTAGGAGGGTAAAAAGGGCATGACAAGCACATCAAGTATTTAAATAGAGAGGGGGGGGGGGTGACGGGCGGCGGCGTGACGTCTATATTGAGCGGTGGTCAGACTCCAGTCAGGAGAAGATGGCGGCTCCTCCTGCTGCTGCCTGGAGGGGATCAGGTGAATCTCCTGGTTACGTCACGGCTACGCTCTGATGCCAGGGCTGATTAAAGCAAAATAACTGTTCACCCCCCCCCCACCCCAATGTGTCCTTCCAGGAAGCCCCTGCATTTAGTTCACCCCCCATGTGTCCTTCCAGGAAGCTCCTGCATTTAGTTCACCCCCCATGTGTCCTTCCAGGAAGCTCCTGCATTTAGTTCACCCCCCCCCCATGTGTCCTTCCAGGAAGCTCCTGAATTTAGACTTTATTAATATAACTGTGTCATATTCCATAACTCTGCTGCGAGTAACTAGCTTTCAAAAACTTGCCTCACATTTGATTGCTTTAGTTTGTAACAAACCCAGTGGTCTATGCTCACCCTGATGATTAAGGGGCCCAATATATAAACGCCATAATATATTTTTGTAAACCCTGTAAGACTCCCACCCCCACCATCCAACCCACCACTACACTTTATCCTGGTCAATCATCAATTAATACCAGCTCTATCGTGTCTGTCAGGCTGACGCCTTACCTCCTTTGTATGACCTACATTATGCTTCCGGCGAAGTAGAATTATGCCGAGCACAGTCATATCTACATGCTTGTTATCCTTCTTCTGATGCACCTAGAATATACAAGACTGGGCCCAAGAAGGTAGCAGTTTATCAACTTTATATTCAAGTGCTGTCTGATATTGACAGATAAATACATAGACATAAAGGTAATGTGCCCCCCAAACAAATCTGCGAATTTAATGCTAATACATTAAGTTAGTATTGTTGCCTGTATCTCCCCTACCACTCACATCTTCACCCCCTCCACCCCCCCCCCGTCCCAAGACCAGGGGCCTATACTGGGGATCTATGACGCTGGGAGACGTAGATAATTAAAGGCGAATCAGCCATCCTCAGGACAACCTGTATTCTAGGACTGTTCCAGTTTTGTAGGCGAAGAGAAAAGGTAGCACTTGCGTGGCCGGCGATAAACTACCAACTACCCCCTCCTCCTCCTTCCCTCCCTACCTCCCTCCCACCCACCCACCCTCACTTTCCTCTAATACCCCGTCCCCCTGCCACTCGCTGTGGCTCCATCCTCCCCTTTCCAGCGGCAGGGCACAGTCGTCCCGCGCCGACGGGGCTTACATATGAAACGGGCTTAAGTTAAGACGAAGGCATTCTCATGTTCTGGAAATAGCGGGATCGATTTACCATTGGCACCAACGCCCACCCTGCCGACCACCCATATCGGTGGGGCTGGACAGCAGGGACCCAGTCTGGAAGGGAAATGAGGCGGCGGGCTGCTAGAGGAGTGGGCGGGAAAAGGGCCCGGGAGCTAGTGAATAGGTCGAGGAGAGTAGGGGAGTGGTGAGGGATGGGGGTTGGTGGGTACATGTATGTTAGGGCCAAGAGGTTGAATGCCTATGGAGGCCCTAGCTGGAGGTCAGGTCCTTGGAAGGTGGGCGTGGAGGGTGGCACATTGAAGGATATAGAGCTGGTTCATATATAACCAGTCTAACGGATGGGAAGGCATTAGGGGTCGGCATGACAAAGGTGATTTGGTGTCAAGGTCAAAGTGGGTTGATATTAGGGTATTGGGTCTCTGTCTGAGGTGTAGATGAGATACATGTATTGCCCTGCAGGGTTGTGTAAATACATGTATTAACAAGGATGTGTCTCTGGTGCTATACATGTAGTTAACATATTTGGGGAATATACCCAAATGATCAGAGAGAGAGAGAGAGAGAGAGAGAGAGAGAGAGAGAGAGAGAGAGAGAGAGAGAGAGAGAGGCATTTCGGAATATCTTTGCTTACTAGATAGTAGGCAGAAGTGGGGATGCAGTATGCACAGTTTGCAGACGCTGGTTATTGGGTCTGTGGGTAAGAGGTGGAACTCGTAGGCTTTGGCCAACTTTGGGTATTGTCATAGGGCCGAGTGGGAACATGGCTATATTGTAGCTTCGCAGGCCTGGCATTGAAGGGCCCGGTACACTCCTTCTTATAAGCGTCTGTGTTTTGGCCCGACCTCCACCCCTGCCGACCTCAGAGGTTTAATCCCATCCTTTTATGACCCACCCAGGGCCATCCAGGCGCCAGCCACAACCCACCTTTCTCCCATTCCCTTTCCCAATCCCTCCCCAGTCCCCAGAGTCCGGCCACCACCACTGGGCGCCGGTCCATCGCCAATCAAAGATGCGGGGATTGCTTTCTGGTCGCCACTTGGCAGTGACTGGCTCTATGTCACTGTCCTCTTAATAGGCCGTTTAATTGACCCTAGCTCGACGTCCAGCGCCCCTTCCCCGGTGGCATTTATGAGGTGCAGTCACACCCTTAGCAGGATCCAGGTATATATGTAGGTAGCCACCGTCTAGTTACACTCGTACCTATATTGTGGCACTAGTAACCAATAGAATGACCCTGAACTCGCCACTCTACAAGCATAATATTATAATGCTTCTAAAGCTTCAAAAATGCAAACTATGCTTGAAGAGTGAGCAGTATTTCCTGTTCCATTTCCTGTGAATTGAGGAGGGACATAGTGGGAGTATGTACGCTGGTATCCTGAGGGTTTATACCTCAGTGCACCAGCGTACCGTCTAATCTACAGGCACTGGTGGTTTGACCCCAAACCATCTGATGTATACCCTATATATATATATATATATATATATATATATATATATATATATATATATGTATATATATATATATATATATATATATATATATATATATATATATATATATATATACACACACACACATATTAATCCATCTGCATTTAATATAATTTTGTAATTGTATTACAATTGAAATTGAAATCCAGTAGTAAAATACTAGACTGCTATTTTTGCCAATGCAGTAAGGCTTACCAGGTAAAATCAGGTAGCTGCCTTACTGAACTGACTCATGAATTTATTACCTTAACTAAACTGTTTGTTCACTCATTTCGCCTCGAATTTGCATTGATTCTTACGTATAGCATATTATACTATAGGATATCTGATTTGATCGCCCTGAAGTGGTCTTGTCGTGTACTACTATCGGTATGAAGCACCTTTATTGGCTTAACTCTACCTGCATATTAATCAATATTGTGTCGCTATACATTTAGCAAAAGTTCACAAAACATGCATTTTCTTCCCTTTTTTTTCATTGCCTATTCCCCATATCAAAACTAGTACACACAGAAGTCCACAAGGCTGCGTACGTGGCGGTAATCATTCTCTTGTCAGTCAGACGGGTGGCGGGGGGCAGATGGCCCCTGGCGGCAGATCAATGAATCAGCTCTGATATGGATCGCTGGGCCTATTATCGCCCAGGCGGGCCGCCATAATACACTGCCTGTCGTCGGCACGCCCCGGCCCCACGGGACCCCATCCCACTCACAGAGGTTATCTGACCCTTGCCTCCAGAGCTACCGTCGTCCTCTTCCCCTTCTCAATATTTATACTATAGCGTACACGCGTGCCGTTTAATACGTAAGTGGTAGAGTGCAGAGATGTTCCATTGGTATTGCAATACCTACACATGTATAACTTCTGGCAACTGTCCCATATGCGTTGCATGATTCATGGGTGTAGGTGAGAAAGTCCTTGACGCAGATGTATTATAGATCGTGTGCCATTCTAGACGAAACGGAATACACGTCTTCATTACACTTTCTGCTCTCGGATATAAGAGTCTATATGCATGCATAGGTTGTTATCCTTTGCTGTGGACCCATGTAGTGGTTAATTTGTCATTCATTCCAAAGAACTTATTTCTTTTTTCAGCCTATACCTTAATCCTCGCAGTAGCAATAATTACCCTTTGTTCTGTTATCCCGTTAGTCCTCCTCATGCAATTGCCCACTTCTCACCACACGACGCCTATCCCTCCTCACTCACCAAGCCAAACTGTTCTGCTCAGCATATATCATCAACCCATCCTCTCTCACTAAGCCAAACACCCTATACATCCCTCCTCCCACCACTGCCTACTGCTCAACACACTCTAGCAAACCCTCCTATCTCACTAAGACGGACAGCAAACACACCCCTCCTCTCACAGTCCTTTACCACACACCAACGGACATTCTTCTCTCACGAAGACAAACCCCCTATACGCCCTTCCTCCCTATCATCCCACCCCATTCTCACTAAGATAATCACTATAATTATACAAAATTCTTTAACACTGGCTGCTGGTCAACACACTCCACGAAACCCTGATGTCTCACTAGGGCAATCACTGCATACAACCCTCTCTCACACTGGCTGCTGGTCAACACATTTCACAAAACACTAATGTCTCACTAGGGTAATCACTGCATACAGCCCTCTCTCACACTGGCTGCTGGTCAACACATTCCACAAAACACTAATGTCTCACTAGGGTAATCACTGCATACAGCCCTCTCTCACACTGGCTGCTGGTCAACACATTCCACAAAACACTAATGTCTCACTAGGGCAAACACTGTGTACAGCCCTCCCTAACACTGCCTGCTGCTCAACACATTCCACCCTAAAACCATTCTCTCCCACAAACAAACACCATACCCTCCCTCTCATCATTCTTTCACCACATACGACCAAACCCTATCTCTCACTAAGACAAACACCTTACACAACCCTCCAACCACTGCCATCTGGTCCTGCCATCTCACCACACACCACCAAACCCTCTTCTCTTACTAAGACAAACACCCTAGACATCCCTCCTCCTGCTGCCATCTCACCACACACCACCAAACCCTCCTCTCTCAATGAGACAGACACCCGACACACCCCTCCTCTCACTGCCATCATACCACACACCATCAAACCCTCCTCTCTTACTAAGACAGACACTCTGCACAACCCTCCTCCCACTGCCATCTGGTCCTGCCATCTCATCACACACCACCATTCCCTCCTCCCTCACACCCTCCTCTCTCACAAAGACAAACACCATGTAAAACACTCCTCCCGCTGCCTACTGCTCAGATGATATCATCAAATCATAGAGTTGCAGAAGTTCAACCACCAAGAACCAACCCCTCCTCTCTCACAAAATTAACCACTTCTCACTTTACTACATATAATAAATTCTCTCCTCATATTACCAAACCCTTCCCCCCAACAAAACACTCCCCCCCTAAACCTGGACCTAAACACTACCCAATTCGCTGCCCTTTGCTCATCACTCACGTCGATAGTCCACTAAGGCCTCTATCGCAGGAATTGATATAGGAAATGTATGGCTCAATCGTGCGACAGAGGCCAAGTGGACTATCGATGTCACATCTAGAGTCCCCTTGGCCTCTATCGTAGCAATTTACATAGGAAATGTATGGCTCATTCGCTGCCGAAAAGCCAAGTGGACTATGGGTCTCAGCAACCAAACCCTTCTTCTCTCGTCAAATTAACCACTATACTAACTGTCCACTGCTCAACACTCAACACTAAACCCTCCCATAGTCCACTAGGCCTCTGCTCATTCGGCCGACAGAGGCCAAATTGACTATAGGTTTTACTACAAAACAAATCACGCTATAGCCTGCAGACCACTCACCACTTGTGCCACCATTGCACAACGCTCACCACTCATTTCCCACGGCTGTCCGCCTTTCGATGATGAATTATTCACGCTTCCCGAGTGGTACTCTGCCCTCGACCAGCATCTTCTTTGATACACTATGGATGGCCGCCAGAGGCGCTGGTGGCTCGTGATGAGGAGTCACATCACTGGGAAGGTGGGGGGGGGTGTGGGGACGCAGGAGAGAGTGGGGGAAGGGGGTGGTGGACAGTAAGACTGACTGATCCCCAGTCAATGTACAACCCCTCTCTCTCCTCCATCCCCATTTCTCTTTGGTCGGCGTGCATGTTTACACTATCCCCTCTATTATTAGTCTCATGCTGGATAGACCAATACCCCTCCCGGGCAAGGCATGTGTGTTGGAGAGCGTGGTATTTCTTTTCGGTATCATTATTGGGAACTTACCGGAACAGCCTAGCCTCTGGGTACCTTAATTGTACCTATAATAGGGTGATCATAATCTAATAAACTTCGCATTGATCATAGCTTTCACATTCACTATTACGGGTCTAATTTACACTACCGGCTGATGATTAGAAAACAGAAGACCCAGCGCCAATAATCTAATTGAATCTCCCTTGTAGGCGCATTGGGCATTCAGAAGCTAGTTAGCCCTGCCTAATTTTACTTGCCTTATGGTGCGCTAATTGGTGGAGCCGTCTGAGGTAGAGTCTGACTATTGGCACATTGGTGTAGGGTAAGGGTGCACATACTTGAAAATGTGAAGACACTATTCCTGATTTGATGTTAAAGGCCACAATCTTTCTAAATAATCATATGTCCAGTGGACACAAGATGTTGAGTCAACGTTGGTCAACCACGATCACTGTTATTTCAACGTTGACTCAAAGTTCTGTGGTCTTTTTCACCAGTGGTGGGTTATCGTTACTTAAGATAGGCCGAAATGAAGATTTTTATGCTGAATATAGGTTTGTGGATATCTTCAAAATTATGTTTCTTTTTGAGTTGTCCTCCCTAGTCATGGATCTGGATCCAGATGATAACTCGGCTGTCTTCATCTTTAGCACATGTCATCTTCAAATAAGCATATCTTCAGGTTATTGTTTCCCCTTTCCATTATTCTGTTTGATGTTATCTGAAAACTGGGGCCACTCACCATTTTCATCCAAAAATGGACCTGTCTTCAAACTATAAATAGCTGTCCCGAGAGGGGTTCCCAACCCAGAATTACGTCACCTTAGGCTTAGGGATGTAGATAGGAGAAAGGTGAGCTCACTTTGTCTTCATGCTGAATGATCATCCTGTTCTCTTGGAACAACAACCTCTGTACAATGTCCATCTACAAATGTGTGTTTACTAAGTGGGTAGTGAGGGCTATCTGTGCGGCCACCTTCTGGGCCTCCCAAAACTAAAATAATTTTGTATTTCCAAAATATTCCACCTAGAACCAAAAATATAATTTCATTCTCAAGATGAACCAGAAAACATAGGTAGAGCTCTCAAGGCTCCGCTTCTCTGGAAAATGCTACATGTTTGTGACATCGCGCTGGACGTGACATTTTATCCTTGAATATCTCCCTCCTTAACTTTTTCAAAACTTGACAGCCCTGACTCGGTAATTTTATATATTTATAGACTCTATATTTTTTTTCTAATTATAGGTCTTTCAGTAGAATTTTATAATGTCAGTCCAATCCCCTGGGTGCATGATGACTGCGACAACAGTGGCTGGATTACTGTTATACACATGTATGAATGTATTTACCAGGATAGTCCTAGCAGTGCCTTTTAGAAAGTCAGTGGAAGCGACCCATCCCAGATGACATGCCCCCCCCCACCACCTTCTCTTATGACATCAAGACCTCTCTTCACTTTTAGAGACAAGTGAAGATAACTTGCTTTTTTTGTATTAATAGTTCTGCTATTATCTTTTATTATTAGGGGCAGGGGCAGGATTACAGGGGTGGAGTGTGGAAGCAACTGGAGTCAAGGGTCATCCTAGGCATCTGTTCTCCCACCAGATCCTTAGTAGGTTATATAGGAACAAAGAGGAAATGATGCACACAGACATCCTAACTAAACCTCTGGCCTGTATGTGCCATAATAGGCTTACAAACTTTATTTTTAATACAAATAAGACCTTAAAATTCATAAATACATAGATTATAGTTCAAACTGACAGTCATTCAAAGACCTGACACTTAAACAGGCCACTATGGTAAGTGATATGATCACCTCCATTTTCATCCACCACCTCCCCCTCCCCCCTCTCTTATCGCACCAGTCACCCCTCTCTCCACATTCAGAGACAAGTGAAGATAACTTTCTTTCTTTAATTATGGGCTTTCTCTAGAAACTATGCATAGCATTCTTTTTTATGATTAAAATCATCTGTAAGAAAATGTTTATTAAAGATAGATACCCATTGCCTTACCTGAGGTGCATATGTTAATGACTTTTGAAGACTAGGGCTGATCTCATCCTCCCAATAGACTGACCTTGTGAAATGACATATTTAGGGTTGAAGACAGGTCTTCAGGTAGCCTTCAAAGGCTAAAGATAATGTGTTAGAAATGCAAAAATATTAGTAAGAAGACAGGTTAGATAAGGGATTTCTGAAGATATCTTCAAAACTTTAAAGATATCTTCAGTTGAATTTGGAAATGACATTGACCTATTACTACCCTTTGAAGATATCTTCGCCCCTGGTGAAAAAGACCACTGTGCCCACTGGGGTGTGTGACAGATGTTATCCCGTGGATGCTATATAGTCTTTCATGGGGAGGCAGAGGGGGTGTCCAACCACTATCTCTACTACTACAGTTAGAGGCTGACCATCCAATCGCTATCTGTGTAAAAGTAACTCTATCTGTACCAAATTCAGTGTGCCAAACAGCTGTTATTGATATCATTGACACATTAGATTCTCCCCTAAAATAAGTTTATCAATGTTGCTTGTGTGCCTTAACATATTGTTGGAAAAGCTTCTACAGATACTGTTAATGTACACAGATAGTGGTTGGATGGTTGCTACAGATAGTGTTCATTTTTACGCAGATAGTGTTTGGATGGTCAACCTCTATGTGTAGTACTTCAGTTAGCGGTCGTTTACACAGATAGTGGTTGTACAGGGGGTCTTTGGCAAATCTCCAAATGTTTAATTAGTTGATTGTGTATAAATGTATCTAGCTTGCATCATGTCTGCTCTGAGAATCCCAAACTTTGTGTTGAACTGTAATCACACCAGGCGACTTAAGTGATCAAGTATATCATAACATAATGTGGACGTCTTCGTCCTATATTATAAGAATCCTATGCGAATCCTTGTCCAGAGAAGCTGCCGTGTCTCATATGGGAGCTGCTCAATACCATCTAGGCAACTATTCAGGTTTGTATTGTGAGTCGCTCAGCCACCACAAAGAGCAGCTCTGTCATGGCCGTGGAGCTGCCTATTGAGCTGCTTGGTACTGCTCATCAGGCTGTTCATCTCCATTTGAACCATATCCATTTGAACCAATATGGACACCTCCTTGGTCCTGCTATGGGAGGTGCTTGGTCCAAATAGATGAGTAACTGACCGGACTGCAAGCATCTGTGGGATTCTACCAGTGGGCCTGGTAGCATTGTTAAGCCCGCCAAAGGATGGATGGTGGCTTCACTGTTCTTTAAATCCGTCTGGTTAAACGAGGGATTGGGTGTCCAGCCTTACCCCCACCACCTTCTCTTATCCAGGGTCCCCCTCACGCGAACCCCCTTTTCCACTCTCATCCTTTCTTATCCCCTCAGTCCCAAGTACACTGTGCCTATCCAGCTGAAACACCAGTGATAAACTCTTAAACGCCTTTTCTACATGTGCTTCAAATAGTCCCAGACAAAACACAGCCTGTCTAGGAACTTCCTTTAATCCTCTCTAGGAAACACCTCAGACCCCCTTTGGGTTTTAGATTAGCCTCGTTTTCTTTATTGAAAGCATTAAAATTAGAATCTGTTCTATATAGTTCTAGGAGATCTCCCTCTCTTGAAAAGACCCTCGGCGATACCTTCATCATTGCAAGGTAGAGTCAGATTAATGAGTGTGTTATCAATTTGATTGCGGAATTGGGGTTCTAGCCCTCAATCTAAGTTTTAGTAACCTTGTTTCTAACCTTATCCCACACCCTAAACGTATATCTAAATCTCTGCCGAAACATTAAACATAATCCCTGTGGACAGATGAGGGGAAAGGGTCCTCCGAGGTTAAATATGAAATTTAGAATGGATGTTATCAGTTTTAAAACAAGGTATAACACTTGTAGATATCCCTTCTAGTCTGGGAGATATTGCTTCATGGAAATGGAATGACATGACTGTATTGAAACAGCCAATAAGCTCTATCATTCATTGTTTTAATTAGATCAGGCATCTAATTAGCATAATGATTTGAATTATCAATTAAAAAATGACCATCCCTTTCCATACATTTAGGCATAGCTTTGGATCTAGAAATGGTATCTTTATGTTTTTTTTTCAGTGTATGAATCTACATGAATCATTCTAACAGTTGACATTATTATGCTTTCTATTTGGAATATAATTCTAGTTGCCATGGCAACACATTTATCTTAATATCCTTATTTAGGCCTTGTTTTGGATTCAAAAGGATTCAAACTGTTACATTTACATTCCAAATATACAGGAAGTGACCAGAAATAGAAGATCTTTGAGAAAACCACCCTTTTCAGTGTAAAAAATACATAAAAGCTATTTTTGGTCTATATTTTACATTTTTAGCCTTTGTAGCTTCCCCAGTGGCCAAAACCAGTACGAAAAATCCCGCAGGGAGGGCCCTTTCCCCTCATCTGCATCTTACTGCCTTCGGAGAAGGCTGAGGAATTATTCTCGAATGGAGTTCCAACGGGAGGGGGTCTACTGCCTCCACACTAAAATATATTATGTGTCCAATTCAAAAGTAAAGTGATCGTTATATATATTATCTTGTATAAATTGTCCGTAAGCTCTTCTTAACAAATCTCAACCTTTTTTTCAGGTTGGATATAGAAATATGCCGGGTAAACGGACCTATAATCATTTAAAATCCCGACTTCTCAACGATTCAATAAGAAAAATGTATAGGCTTTTACAATGTATCTTTTTTTTTTTTTTTTTTTATTAAACTCTTTCATTTTGATCTAGAACTGAACCTGATATCATTCAGCGATAGGAAGCAATAACCGCAATACTCGCCCCTCCATGACTGGAATAACTGTAAGAAGACTTTAATTAATAGTGAGCTTCACCCCTTAAATTGTTTTGTCATACATAATTCTATAATGATGTCCATGGTATCCGAATTTTTAAAATAAACCTCATATATCATAAGGAATACATGGCAATATCAGGGAAACCGTATCATGAGTTGTGCAGTACAGTAAAATGGAGAGGTGTTGGCTGGGTCGTCTAAGTGAGCAGGGACCTTTTTCTATGCTGACAACGACCTCTTTATATCATCTTTTAATGTCAAAGAGTCAACAACGAATTTAGGATAATAATGAAGATAATTTATTTCTCTAGACTAAATCTTCAACGGGCCATTTCTTTTGTGAATGGAGATAATGATTATATGAAGATTTAGACCATAGAAATAGGTTGTCCTCATCATAATCATGAATTCATTGACGATTTCGTTTCAATTTAATGATCATATAAAGAATTCATCCTATAGGTAATTTATACAAAAAAAATGTGCAGTTAATGTAATACTATTAAAACAATATAAGGCTGTTCTTATATTTCAAGACGATTTTCCAGGGGCCTCTTTCTGTGCTCTTCACGACTTCATGAAATGAATTCTTCATGCAAAGTATTTCTAAAGAGAGGTGGATGATTTTGTGCAGTAAAATCTTGGTCGTTTACAAATATTTAAAAGATTATCTTTATTCATGAAGATTATAGTATTTCTGCAGTGTATTTGACAACTCTTCAAAAATTTTCTTTAGATTGCAAGAGTTCTACATCTAATCTTACACTGCTCTTTGAGTGTTTCTCGCACCACGGTTATCCAGACCTAAAAGGTTCTTGAATTAAAAGAACAGCCTTATATTGTTTTAATAGTATTACATTAACTGCACATTTTTTTTGTATAAATTACCTAGAGGACGAATTCTTTATATGATCATTAAAAGACGCGTTGTCAAATACACTGCAGAAATACTATAATCTTCATGGATAAAGATAATCTTTTAAATATTTTTAAACGACCAAGATTTTACTGCACAAAATCTTCCACCTTTCTTCAGAAATACTTTACATGAAGAATTCATTTCATGAAGTCATGAACAGCACAGAAAAAGGCCCCAGCAGAAACGTTCATACCCAACAAATCTGACTTATCTGCCCTGTCACACCCAGCAATTTTAGATGACCCAGGTTGTTCTTCTCATTAACAATAATTGAATCAAAAGCCCTAAATTTGTCAAATTTAAGCCTGACATTCCTACATGGCCCTTGAGAGTCAGTTATCGAGCTCCCCTCAGTTTGGTGGCTGCATTGCCTACGGACCAACACACAGGTCTTTTTTTTAGGTGAGGTGGACTTTGGTGTCTAAAAACTGAAGATCCAGACCCGGGAAATGGCTCTAAAAATACAGTCTTGCCCTGAACTAGATCTCTGATGGAAGCCCACAATTACCTCATCATATTTGTCAGAGGGTATGCATCCCTATAAGGAGGTTTGTCATGACACAGAAAAAACGTACACTGTAAAAAAGAAAGAATCTACCAGGGATCCTTGTAAAGCTGAACAGTAAACCACCATAATTATATTGCAGTGAACCAGTGTAGTTTTTACAAAAAGCCCCACGTGGCAGTATGGTCATACAAGGAGTCTCTGTGAAAATAATTACGAATCTCTAGCAACCTTGGGACAAGGATTCCGTTGTTATTACATTTTTTTTACATTTTCATTTAGGCTTTTAACTAAAATTAAAAGTATTTAACATTTATCATCATACATAGATTAGGTTATATGAAACGGAAGCCTACCAAAACATCAAGTTTGTATTTTCTATTAAAAAGGGCATCCTACACTTGGGGTTAGACGATGTTCCACCTACTTATTCTACTTTGCATGTTTAAGCCTCAGAACACCAGGGTAATTGGCCCAGGGTATCCCCTGGGCTATTGGAGCTGGGTTTTCAGTCACATCCACAAATTTGTAATCACCAACTTTAGGGTGTAATCATTCAGTGATATACTGTTAGTTTACACATTTTTCAAAAGCCAAAGGAAAGTTTCAAATCTCATCTATCAGACAACATTTTGTCCTTTATGGTGAGTGATGTCTTTCTCTACGAAAAAAGCTGCTGTACTTACGTCATGTTTTTGGGAGCTATACTGACTACAAGTTCTTTAACCATTGGGTCCATGGGTCAGATAGATTTTGGCGATGAAATTAGCACATGGAGTCCTATGGGTAATCACCAAGTGAGACACTTTTTTTTTCAGCAGGCAATGTTTACAGTGTCTAAGCTATACACATAACACATTGGGGACTGAGCGATAAACTAAGCATGCTAAGGATAAAGTTTTCTGTGGGGGCTAGGTGTCCAGGGGGCCAGGTTTCCAGGGGGCTAGGTGTCCAGGGGCTAGGTGTCCATGGGGCCAGGTGTCGGGGCCAGGTGTCGGGGGGCCAGGTGTCCAGGGGGCCAGGTTTCCGGTGGCCAGGTGTCCGGGGGGCCAGCACACCAGGGGGCCAGCGGTCCAAGGGGTTTAATAAGAGAAGATTATGCCAGACTGGTGTCAGTACATGTATAGATAATAGTCTCTATTTGTAAGTAATTAGTCAATATTTCGCAAGTGCTGATTCCTGTGACCCTACAGGGTTGATAGAGGGTTTTATGGTACCTACCCTGAGCCTTCTGTGCTTCAATGCAAAACGCCCAATTTTTATATTGGGGGGGGGGGTAGTAGACCCTGGGCCATATGTGATATATATCACACGTTAAATCTTTGACATTTCCCCCATAGACCATTTGGCCCACAGCTTCAGGAACATTATGGACCTGCACCTGCATCTGAATTGACGGTCTCAGAACAATTATTTTATGTTTTTCTTTAAAGAGAAGTCCCATGCTTACTTGAGATATTCTGAGATTGGTACACAAATGATACCATTCACCATTTCCTATATATCAAGAGCAGTTTTATGAAACGCATATCATGATTTACTTTGTGATCAAGATTATACTTTAGATAAACAATTCCAATATAAGAGCCAGATGGCCATAGCCTCCTTCGGGTGAAAGGGCATCCTACCCCGTGTTACCCTACTTTACCCGTGGTAGAACCCATACCACAATAGTCCAAAGAATAATTAATTACCTAGAGTCGGATGGAGCTACAAGTCACAATTATACAAAATCGGATTAAGAGTTCTTCACAGAATGTGTGAGGATGAGGAGAAAGAGCAACTGGCATTGATATCGTCTGCGTTAAAATGAGGTAACACCTACTTATGCCTCTTACAGTTTTGGAGAAATTGTTTCACAAACATGGGATGATATTATCATAGCCCTATATTTCATTGCCTTAGGCAATATAATGGTATCAATTACAGACCTCCACATAAAGTATCCCCTCGAATTTCTATTTCTATTTCGCTTACCGACTTATCCAGTAATACTGCAGCTTAGTCCGCTCCACATGTCTGCTTTCAATACCCTACCTTTATAGATCCCTCCTAAACCCTAAACAGTGGCGGTACACCTGCTTCTCAACTCCCCCATTGATCCACCCGTCTTCAACCCATAAAGCTGAAGTTGTTGGTGCTGAGGTCTGTGATCCCACTGCCCGAGGACAATCAATAGGCCGTGTGAGGGTGGGGGTGGAAAGGTAGACGAGGGAGAATGACGAGGGTTGAGGGGTAGCGTCCACAGGTACGCATGCCAGTACCAACATTGCTAACATCATTTGACACGGCCAGAGCTCTGACTGAAGTCCGCACCCGCCCTGCCCTAACCCACCCCACCTTACAGCCCTTCTCACCATCAACTATTAAAGATGATACTCATGGGCAGAGGCTTGTCCATATAACACGATGGGGTGGGTATGGGTCTACATGGTTAAGCGCCTATGGAATACAGCTTCCAGGGCGTGCCAGGAGCGAGCAGTGGTATCCATTGGACTAAGTAATTTGATAACGGCAGTGGAAGCAGGGACAGGGGAGCCTTGTGTGCATACGCCCTTTTTCACTGCAAAAACATAGTCAGGCCCAACCCACTGTATACGTCAAACTAACGTGTACTCAAAATATAGGTTGGCCGGTTGATGTAATATTAGCCTATGCTTAGCCTATATTATACAAGAAAGGGCTGCAAAATGGTGTCTGGATTATTCAGATTTGGATATACATATTCATAATTCAATTTTATCTTTGATAGTAGAGCTAAAACACAGAATGCATGGGCATAACAAGACTTGCTGATGAGTTGATTAGATATGCATCAATATTGATGTCCATGTCTATATGTTAATATAGGTTACGTATATACTCAGCGATCTCCTGTAATCAAATCAGTGGCCTCTATTATCCTACTGTGTTCGATAAATGTGCATACACACGATACAATACAAGACACATAATACCCGCGATAACTGATAAGTGACCGGCACACTAGAGGCATGTACTCATTATAACGACTTCCCTGACAAACACCCTGGAGGACTGTGGAGCCTGGAGGGTAGGGGAACGTGATCAAACAGCACCAGGTAACCTGGCACGCTGCCAGCAGTTTAGGCTGCTCTTATACCGGTAGATTCCACCTTAAATCAACACATTTTGCTAAAATCAAATGTGACTCAGCAATGTAGAATCGTGGTACACATTTTAAAGTTGATCCAGTGTTGATAAACTATGCATCAACACTGCATAACAGATTCCATCGGAGTTAGTTCCCAGTCTCCTCAGTGGCAGAAATCAGGTCGCCATCGAATCAACATTGCAGGGTGGTCGGTGAACCAGTTACCAATGTTGATTCAACGTCACTTAGGTTCTCTGCACATAAGGTTCAGAGCAGAAGAACCACAACTGCTGCTGTAATGGTTTATGATTATGGACAGGAACATAATATATAATTAGTATTGATAAAATGTTCCTGTGCACACTGGAATTCAACACCTCTCGAGCAAGAATGTTAGTGCAAGGATGGCGTCCATGTAAGGGTATGTTATTTGTAAGATATTAACATCGATCTTGTCCTCGGCAACACAATGGCCATACATAACCAACACACCTGTAGAGGGCGTGGGTGGAGGTGCTAGGCCAAAGGCATTGAATTGGGGAACTGCAGCAGGAGGATTAGGTGCTGAAGGCAATTGTATTTTGTATATGTATATGCACAGCATACTCAAATGGCTTAAGGGTTTGTGTATCACTATGCAAGAATGTTTGCAAGAAAAGTGATTTAGTTAAATAGACATATTAAGGTAGATCATGTAGTTTATGATAGTGGACCAAAGATGTTTCGAACATAATGTACATAGATTTATAATACATTAAACACTGTAAATTTTACACCGTTATCATAATAAAAAAGTGTCATATTCTACCAAAATATGAGAAGTTGTTATCAGAACTGTAATACAGTTGATTTATAGCTGATGTTTAATAGAGGCAACTTCGAGGCTTTGTACAATACCTCCCATGTATATTAAAATAGGGAGTCACCTACAGTACCTGAGTAAAAGTAACTAATCAGACTGCTCCAAGTCGCTGGCATGACTTGCAGAAGGGGTCAATGTCAATGCGCACACTGTTACAACAGGCAGCCTTGTTTACCCTAGACACGACAATCAATAATGGCTTTTGAGGCAATTGTTAGATAAGACACGGAGAGGGCCCATTGAATGACATGAATTGGCTCAGTAACAATTGGGATAATTAATGATACTGACCTACTGCATGATGGTACCTAAGGGTGCCTTATAAAACCACTCATTGAGAACCATGTTATGCTTCAGTCTGAATAGTACATAATTTAGAAGCAGTCCTAATTGCAATACCGTACCACTCCCGTGAGGAGCTATCCACCTAATATAATGTGCCAATGAAAGAGAATTGAGGCATCGTTGAAGCCACTAACAGAGTACGTCTGGGGTATTTGTTGACACAATCTAATTTCCAGCAAGTGAAGCCCCTATTTAACCTTGTTCCCCTAGAGGATTGGTGAAAGGGAATTGGAAACTTTGGATGTGGTCTCCTCCTGTGCCTACCTTTCTGTCAGCAGTACTAAAGGGTATCTGTCCAATGGCTTCTACAGACATACTACAGCAAATGCCAAAACTACCAGCCACCACACAGTCGGCCTCCCATCCAACATTAGCGTGCCTGGTGTAATTAACCTCTACTGTCCTTTGTTCTGTCAAAGATCAGAGACCTTCTCTAAGAGGCTGTGGAAAATGGAATAAACGTGCTATGGAGGCCACAAGCTTACCCAAATGACGTTTGAACCGCCCCAAATCGCCATTAGCCGGGGTGAATTTCATTGGGCCCCACACTATGGGCGGTCCAGTCCTGCTTCTGGAGGCCGCCCGCACGACCAGTTCAGTTCCTAATTGTTCCATTGATAAGCCATTATGACCAATGCATGGCTACCAATCAATGGCCATGCCCGCTCCATTGTAGCTACATACAAATTGCATTACCTGGAGTTGTGTGACTGCAGTGGTCCCCCTAACTACAATGACGATCAAATAAGCCGAGCCGACGCGCCCTGCCTGAAATAATGCCTGCTGTGTACTTGCCAGGCGGTATCCATGAAGTATGAGCTGCTGTGAAGGATAGGTGGGCATAATTCAAGAGAAATGTTGGGTAAGGGCGGCCCTGCTGGCATCCAGGAAAGTCTGATGGAAGGATGGTTGTTATTGGGGACCTTGGTCTTAGGAACAAGGTCAACCAATGTTTGGAAAGACTGTATTAGTCTCTAGTCTCTTTTATCTTTCCTCACCTTCTTTTGGGGAATAGTGCTGAAGTTTATTTCGCTCTTAGTTGTTAAATGATAGTTGAGGGAGTGATGCTCATATTCAATTGACCGAGTATGTCCATTGTAAATGGTATACGAATGGTGCAATCATTTAGATTGATATCTAACAAGTGCGTGACTATAGGGCTTCATTATATCGGAATTACGATGTCCATTCCTATTAATGACCAGACATAGCACAGAAAATGTGAGGAAAGGGTGGAGATGCAGCAAAGTAATGATTCATCCACGGCATG
Organism: Acholoe squamosa; assembly: GCA_949317995.1. Taxonomy (NCBI): domain Eukaryota; kingdom Metazoa; phylum Annelida; class Polychaeta; order Phyllodocida; family Polynoidae; genus Acholoe; species Acholoe squamosa. The sequence goes on from OX439039.1 coordinate 62,404,849, forward strand.
AGGGCGTAAGTAGTATAGGGTTGTTATCATAGTATTGGACGCTTCCATATTTAGAAGATGTTTTATGGTTGACCTACATGTTCCTCCACTATCATGCTTGGAGCATCCCGGCTTTAGGTATCACACATTATGGAGTAGCTATAGGACTGTCTATTCAGAGCAGGGAAAATGGCGGAGGTAGCCGGGGCTATAATGATATGCCCCAGCAGCCTAGCGCCTGGGCAGCTCACAAGAGGCGCATGGAGCAGCTGTGAGCAGATGATCCCAGCCTGACCTACCCCTGCCCCTTTATGCATGTGCCCATTGTAGCTCGGCACCCACCTGCAAGAAATGGGGAGCAGCTCAGTGTAATCCCATTCCCTAGCCCACAGCTCATTCTCTCCACCCCTGCATGGTCACCAGTCCCTGCCCTCACACTACATTATAAAGCGCTATGCAAAGACCATCTTCTCTAGCACTACAGCTATTCCCGTCCGGAAGCAAGCTAGATAGCCGCCTTTCAGCGCCAAAGAGATCGATTTGCCTTTATCATTTCTTAATTGAGTTGACTTCATTCCCACCTCGAAGGCGGCAGCGGCGGCCGGCAATCAGGCGGCCGAGTGGTGGTGATGAATGGCACCGGGCGGTGTGATTAATGACCGAACCGTTTGTCGATATAGGCACATGGATTCTGGAATTATGCCACGGTTGTTATTTGCCACGCACTCGGCCAAACAAATGAGTGCCTAAGAGCGAGCACCTAATACGGCTCCCGCCAATGCAAGATGTGTTTGTGTGTGTGTGTGTGTGTGTGTGTGTGTGTGTGTGTGTGTGTGTGTGTGTGTGTGTGTGGGTGTGTGTGTGTGTGTCTGTGAGTGTGTGCTGGTTGCCTTTCTGTGTTATGTTCGGTGTTGTATAGGGGTGGGGAGGAGTTGGCTGGCCTACATGATCATTGGCGCAGGTATCATCGTTATTAGGCTTCTGAGATAACCCTCTAGTACTTTCTTACGGATCACTACCCAACATTAATATATTCTCAGCGGCCTAGTCCGGCTCAGTCCACTCTAGTGCACTGACCTTTCAGGTAAACCAGTGATCACCACCCCCACCATTCTCTCTCCTGATCCCTAATACCTATGGGGATAAACACCTGGGCAGCACTATAGTTCCAAAGTATGTCTCACCAGCCAAGCACTGCTTCGGACCTGCCTGTACAGGATTGCCTTCCAAATGGCTCGTTTACATAATGAGTACGTTTCCAGCCCATCCAGATCGACAAATATCCGTCAACAGAGGAAAATAAGGACATATTATTCTGATGATTGACCGTCACGGTGTGGAGTGGGTGAGTGAAGGGGAGGGGGATGGGTCGTGGGTAGGATTCGGGAGGGGGGGGGGGCTCTTAGGTCACTTAGCACGCACACACCTCTCGCCCACTGCGCACTTAGGGGCTGCCAAAAGTCCTTTCAACGCAGGGATCAGTCGGCTTTTAGCTGTTGGATCCCTAGTGGCCGCGGGATGAGGCAAGCCTGCGCAACGATGGGAGTTATAAGTCAGAGCCCCGTGCTAATGACTCGCTAACGGCACGAGTGGCTCGCTCGAGTGGCACCGGGGTGATAATACCAGAGTGCCAGATCTGATTTACATGCGCGCGTGACGCAAGAGGATCCCATTCAAGCCCTCTCTTCCGAAATCAATGGCGTTGTGTGGCCACCCCACCTTCCCTCATCCTCCTCATCCTCCACACATCGCCGTTTAACTCAGGAGGCATATTCGAATTAATCCCTTATTGGAAAACGTTATTATTGGCCCTCAAAGAGTGGTGATTGGTGTGATTGGACTGTGAAAGGTAACATTGAAGCACGGGATGGAAACAATCTCCTTGCTGTCCTTATGTATTATATATTCTTCTACCTGTTTTACCTTACCATTTGCGGATCTTTACTATCGCTGAGTATGCCATGATCCATATACCAGGATTAGGTTCGAGAGGCCTGACCGTGATTTAGCCCTGGTTATGTACAAGGTCATGATATTTACAATACGATGTAGTTATATATTGTATATATATATATATATATATATATATATATATATATATATATATATATATAATTATATATATATATATATATATATATATATATATATATATATATATATATATATATATATATATAGTAGATGTTTCAAAGTAGTGCAACTTTGGTTTATACCAGCTGCCTAATAATGACTAGGAAATGTTTGCAGCTTCAAGCAGTGACGTATGAAAAGATATGGTTGACCTTGGCTCCCAACAATCATTGGCCTCGATATGAGGCTTTAACAAATCCAACAGCCCCCCCCCCAATTAAATCGTGTGCCCCTAATGAAAAATGCTTGCTTGCTAGACCAACAGCTTTGGGCCTGGACAAGGTCCAGATTTACATATATCACCCTTCCTGGTCATCGCTGCCTGCCTTGCCGCTACTGTGCGGGTGTGGGCAGTAAATCATAAGCGGCTAGTGTACCTGGGCTCTGGGTCTCTGCCCCCATACTTAATAAATGTGCCGTCCTCCTACCAAGGTGCCATCTTCTGAGGGACTAAATCTCTCGAGCCACTGGACATCTTGGTACTCCTGTAGTGCACACAAGAGACACAGCTGCATGGCCATATTGCATGCGTGCTGCTTGGGGTAACAATATAGCATCATGGGTACACATAGGAGGGTCGTGATCATAACATATATATTAAATGAATAAAGCTTTTCAAAGGAATTAGCTTAGTGTCTTTGTTTTAATTGTCAACTCGTAGTGCTCTGTAAGATTAGACAACAGATTTTAGTCCATAATACAATAAGGCTACTGTTGAAAGATAGAGACAGAGACTGAATAGGGGCTGTAGACCCGTTATACCCTAGGCAGGCTCCAGGGTTGCTGAAGGCATGCTACAGAAACAGTTCCAGTGGTCTGGTGTAGACCCATGGGTAAACTGAGGCCCGAATATGTATAGAGCAGCTGATATATAGAGGAGCACAAGTCTGCAGTCTGCATTCATTGCTGTCCAGGGCTTACTTCAGAGAGAGTAGTTGGAGGTCTCTATAGGAAGGGAGACAAACAAGTAGACTGTGAACAATCTATGATGTGTCGGGAGAGAGTGGGACCGAGTGGAGAGGGCAGCACACAGTCACATGTTGCATGTCTGATGTAGATGCAGGTTAGAGGGAAGAGCATGTAGTCTGCTTTTTGTCTGTGTTGAATTGCTATAGGGGGATGCAGGGTAGAGAGAGGAGCAGTAGTCTGTGTTGTGTCTATGGCATAGTGCTCTATGAAGAGGCAGGTTAGAGAAAGGAGTATGTAATCTGCATTTAGTCTATGATCCATTGCTTTAGGGAAAGGCAGGTTAGAGAGAGTAGCATGTAATCTGAATTGTGTCCACGGTGCACTGCTGTAGGGAAAGTCAGGTTAGAGAGAGGAGCATGTAGCCTATTTTTGTCTATGATGAATTGTTGTAGGGAGAGCCAGGTTAGAGAGAGGACTGTGTAGTCTGTGTAGTGTATACAATACACTGCTTTAGAGAAAGGTTGGTTAGAGAGAGGAGCATGTAGTCTAACTGTTGTATTCATGGTGCATTCGGACAGGCAGGTTAGAGAGTGGAACATAAAGTCCGTGTAGTGTCTATATAAAGTGCACTATTACAGGAACAGGCAGGTCACAGAGAAAATATAGTCTGTGTAGTGTCTATTTTACACTGCTGTAGGAAGAGGTAGGTTAGAGAGAGGACTATATACTCTGTGTGGTGAATACTAGTAAGTGCACTGCCCAGGCAAGTTAGAGAGAGGAGCATGTAGTCTAAATGTTGTGTCTATGGTATATAGCTGTTGGGAGAGGCAGGTTAGAAAGTGGAGCATGTAGTCTGTGTAGTGTCTATAAAGTGCACAATTACAGGAAGAGGCAGGTCAGAGAGAAGAGCACATAGTCTGTGTAGTGTCTACGGTGCATTGCTGTGGGGCGAGGCTGCTGACTGGCACTGATGATGCCCATTACAGCAGTATAATCGGTGATGAGGACATTCTACAGATACGACATGCTCTGTCGGCAGCAGCCCGCCCATCCTGCCCCCAGGTGACAAGTTGACAAACCACCTCACCACCCAGCCCTTGCTACTGCGCCAGGAGAAAGTCGTCTTTAATATTCAATGAAAACACCAACACACGGAGCAGCCCCTGGTAGCAACGACAAGCTGGCACCGTGCATAACAAAGCGGTGGTTAACAGAGCACCACCGTCTGAATACACCACCCTCCATATAATGTGACAGAGGGCCACCCTCTCTAACTCAAACACTCACCCACCCACGCAGCGATCGGATAGCATGTGTTGTTGTTCATTCATTTATTCTATCATTTTATGCCAGATCAATATGTATATCACACCATATAGCGTAATCGTTGAGGACGATGGATATATAGCAACACAATTAAAAAAACAAATTACATTGTATCTTGAACATTTAAATAATTATATAGGGTTTGCCTGCATGAATATGGAATTATAATACACGTAGTTCTAATTTCGACATATAGAGCACCCTAAACAATTCCCTAATTTTCAATCCTGAACCTGGACCTAACCTTCTCCTTCCGTCCTTCGTACCAGTAGACAAAGATTGGTTGTATTGTGTAAAAGCGAGACTGGAGCTGGTTCTGGCAATATACACTGATAAGAAATGATAAGATGGGAGCATCATGTCCCTTGAAGTGGGTGTTACCCCGGGACAAGGAACCAACCATGATCTGTATTACCTAGGGGGTTTACCTCAACCAGCGATCAATTCAAAATGGTTGACACACTGGATATTAGTCTGGACTCCTATACACATATACGGACAAAGTTTCTGGGTGGTAAATACTACGTTAATATAGATGCTTGACATGAGGTTGAAAGGTACCTCCTCTAAGGGGTTAAATAGAATTGCCACTTACAAAACTCCAGGACACCAGGAATTAACCTAACACAGTGGTTACCTATCAGGGAATCAAATCATAATGGACACTAAACCGACCTAGCTGCTTTGAAAGGATGAAAGGAGGCACTTATTTGGCCAAGTCGAAAGTCCTCTTTTGTATCTACTGATGTACCAGTTTTTAAAAGTCCACACATTAAATTGGGTGTACAAGGAGATATGTCTATGGGTTCTAGTAACATTGCATCACATCAAAACTCATAAATCATATTCAAATGCTCACTCAACTTACCAAGACTTACGTATTACGTCTTCTAATGTGAAATTGTGTAATGTAGTTCTCGCCATGAATATGACCTTAGCTGTCGAAATGGCGTTAAACATCTATTACTCACTCACTACTCACGTATTACGTAATCTAACGTTTGGTATCTACCTATTGTCTACGTTGGAAAAGCATTCGGGTAATAATCCTGCTTTTCTGCACATGGGGATGGACGACAGTGCATGTGAACATTTGTGAAAGTCGACAAGATGCCTGACACCCCATAAAGGTCAGGCAAAGGTCGGGGATAGACACAATTTCTGTGCCTCGTAGGCTAACCCCATTAGGGAAACATGCAACATGTACATAGTACATATAGTATGTCATAGATATGTGATTTCGATGGCATGATGTATAAGTTGAGCAGCAGGACATTATACAACATGTACATAGTACATATAGTACGTTATAGATATATGTGATTTCGATGGCATGATGCAATCTGGCCCCAGCTCGACCACTAGTGTGAGTCATCTCTGGCACCTAGTGTTTGTGGGTAAAAGAAGTTTTTCCCCTGGTTGCTGTAGTGCTTATTTGTAGGCAGGTACCTCGCGTATATAGTAATCTTACCCAGAAAATGGGGACCATCATCCCCATACACGAGAGAGGTATTCCCTAGAATCCCGACCGGGCGAGACTACACCATACAACATGTACATAGTACACTGAAAACATGGAAGATCCAAAACTAGTCAGCCGTGACCACTTTAGGTCCTCAAGTTGACGATACCTAAAACTACAACTTTAGGTAGTCAAAATGACAACTTAAGGTCATCATCCTGACGACCTGAGTCGTCAGAATGACAATACTGACAGTACAGAGTCATCATTTTGACTACCTAAAGTTGTAGTTTTAGGTATCGTCAACTTGAGCACCCAAAGTGGTCACCGCTGACTAGTTTCGGATATTCCATGTTTTCAGTGTACATATAGTATGTCATAGATATATGTGATTTCAATGGCATGTTGAGCAGCAGGGCACCATACCTCAGTGCTGCATTTATGCATTTTGCCGACCCTTTGAAATTGATGTCGGAAACATGGTAGACAAATACAGCGCCAGTAAGTTACTCGCCAGCGCTATGATTGTGCATCATAAGAGCTTCGAGGCATTTTGCCGTCCTTAAGGGTTAAATATGGGTTTAATATAATCTATTAACAACTATACCTAATTTTGTTCCTACGTAAGAGTATCATGGGCGTTACTTATATAAGATATTGGACAATGTGGACAATTCAAAAGACTATTGTTCTGCGAGAACACAACCCTGTCTACTTAGGGCAGAAATATTTACTTTGAACACCTAGGTACAGTTACAGGTTCGATAGGAGGGTAAAACTAGATTTAGTTGTGATGGACTGTATGTTCATTGAGACTGATATTACATGGAAATGGGATCTTGCGATGACACTCCCTCTGAAAAGAGACCAGTCATGCCAGACTCCTTTTGTGAGTGTCTGAATCTTCTGGAGAGAGGGTCATGATGACTCATATTACAATATATGACATGCCTGATATTGGATCTATACAGTGTCCAGCTGATCCTAACATATTCAATTTATGAGGTGATATTGGGACAGATGGTCCATAGGGATTGCATGCCCACCCGACACCTAGCCAAATAGCAGGTGGTACTCTGGACAAAGAGACACACTGGTATTAATCCTGTGATATTGTTTCAGCTGCTCCTGTCTCAAATCACACCATAGTCAGCCATGTCATAACATAAGCAGAATAGACTTATTTTATTCTTGGCTGCTATGATATCCTTTTATTCAAATGAATGCTGACTGATAAGTGTAACATCCTTTAAATTTATGCAAATTCTATGGCATCATCTGACCATATGGGTGAATAAAACTTTTACACACAATCTAATCAATGTACTGACAAATCACATGAATTGGGTCTAGAGGAGACCTTAATTGCCAACAATTGAGGGCTATTTCACAAGGAGAATCCTATGGTCACCCTTAGTAGCATTAGATCTGGAGCGTGTCGTAGAACCTTTCCAAGTTATTCATAAAGCACAAGAAAACAAACACCTACCACATTGATAAGTTGGATCATTGCTAACCCAAAGAAGACTTGGACCTTTTCCGTGAGGTTTCTCACCGGTCGGATCAGAGGATTATATCCCTGTCGCTCGAAGAGAAAGTCCACAAGCCTGACTTCGTCCTCACTTCCAAGACCTGGAAACACAAAAGACAATTATCATTGCCCATGGTGTATTTGTGATAGAAAAACACACAATAGGGACAGATATTGATGACTTAAGGATATTTGTAATATAAAGGGCCATGAGATTCTAGTCTGTCATTTTGGACGATGTGCACATTTCCAGCTAGATAGGGCCTATTAAAAGCACCATCCACATAAGACGTATCAAGAAATATGAATATGACAAACGATTGATCTTTAGACTCTGAAAACGGATGTCATTGAATAGGCTTATTGAGTAAACTAGTTGTGTATGATTATATGAGGGGATCGAGTATGGAATAAATAGGTTAATACAGATATATATTACCAACAGTGAAAAGCATTGCTGGTGTCATTCCAAAGGACAGATGTTTAATGCCTCCCGTCCTATGTATACAACAATACATATTGCCGCTAAGAGCAGCGACATGACAATGAAAACGCCATAAGTGTGCTGAAACTGAAGCATGTATCAGTGATGTTATGATCTCCCCATCAGTGGAATATTATAACAAAGTGTAAAGGTAACCTGTCGCTGTATTCTTCATCTCAACTATTTAGGAGCAGTGAAATGCCTCATATCTTAACGTCCCTTTGCCAACATAATTGAAGAACGCAATGCTAGCAAGCAACTAAAGGCTATTGCATGAAGCAGACCTTCCAGGGGTCTGTTGCCATCCTAAAGTTAAAAGCTAACAGTCGGATATCAATGGCAACACATGCGACCTTGAATAAGTATAATACAACATATTTAAGACGTTTCATCATAAACTCAAACAGTGTCCATAACCATATAACCTGGAGAGGCCATGTTTACTGACTTCAATTTTTGAATCCCTTGAACTTTAGGCCAAAACTGAGTAAAGGTATGTCTCAGGTTACATGACCTAAAAAGTCTAGGCTAGGTAGGTCAGATTCTTTTTTAAATAATATATTTTTTTTCAATCGGGCCTTAAATGTTCCCAGGAAATCAGCTTCCAATATTTTCTGATGTCTTGGGAGTTGCTGCCATAAATCGCAGATGAATAATATAATTGTGACTCCCACTTATATACAATCTCAATACTGAAGGTCGGCCCTGCTTTACTAGGTAGGCAACCTGAAACAGCTTCTGTTTTTATTTGGCTTTGTTACAATTTTGATGAGTTTTTTTGGGGGGACTATATCAAGACCATTATTTTTAAGGTTCATATGTTGCCTAAAGTTGTGCAATTGGGCGAGCATAAGGCCAAATCCCACAATGCGAAAATAGCCAGAGAATCCTTGTGATATAGGACATGTGGTTACTAAGCCGATATTGGGGTGAAAATAACAGCTAAGAAACCTTGCCAAAGTGTTGTTATTTCAGGAGTGAAATGCATCAAAAGTTTTTGATATTTTCCTCACAAGAGGCCAGAAATCTCTGTAATATACAGAAATTCCCTGTGATTTAGAGAAAAACAAGAATCTCTAGTAAATCACAAGAGGTGTGTACTTTTTTCATAAATCAGGACCCAAGTTCCACACAATATAGTCATAAGAATGCTGTACTTGTGAATCAAAATTGCAACTTGTCAGCACAGTGATGAATTCTACAGACATTTCTCTTCCATCATTGGCTAGTACTGGGGTTTGATAAAGGTAGGGGTGGTATGGGAACCCTTGTGGATTTTGTTATTGACAAGACTCCAAGGCTGCCGATATCCAGAATCACAGGCGTTTTAGACCCATTTTTCGCGTAGTGGAATTTGGCCTATACACCGAGATACAAAGGCGTTAGGTGACCTTCACAGGCCCAACCCCATATTTGAAATGTGTCTACCAGGTGCACATTGGAGAGGGGGATTCGTTACATCAGCCAGATGGCCATAAATTATGGCTTGATGCATGGACAAAAAGCTGCAAGGTAACTCAGGCTCTGCACCACTGCTCCTGTAAGAGTGCCTAAGGTATAGGGAATAAGGATGAGAATACATCAAATTGCAAATGCATATGGGGGAGGTTCACGGGGTGCGTTATGGAGAATCATGTCTTCTTGATTGCGAGAAACAGATACCTGGCTGAGTTTTGAAAGAGAGGTATGGAAGCCATGGTAGAAAGGTAGAAGTCGGAAGGATTTGATATGACCTTTTGCTGTGAACTTTGGTTGAGTAAACAAAGTTATTTGTGTCAGGTAATGAGATGGGTAATGTGTTTGACAGATAGTGTATGAAATATTGATAGAAAGAGAAAAGAACAAGTGATAGTATATTTGTGCACTCCCACTAGAGAAGGACCTCTCTACTACAACCTCAATGACCCAAACTTCCCACCCCAGAGACCTGTTTCACAAGGGCCATATATGAGTGACATAGACTTACAAGCAAGATACTAGTAAGGTGGTGTTAAGACCAATCATTGGGTTCATTGGTCATATCTCTATAGCTCACTCTTAGTAGGAGGTGTTTCAAAAGAAAATGGGGAGTGAAGCTTATGAGTAAAGAGTCAATGTTAGAGTTGCATGTGACCAACATAAAGTAGCTGATTTATGTGGAAGGTTGAGGGTACACATAAATGGGAAAAATCGATTAATGGAATTCCACATATTTTTTTAATCCATGATGTCAAGAATATATCAAAATGAAATACCCTTTTATAATACCTTTTTTCTATTGTGAAATAACAAAGTAGAGGCATTTCCTGCACCTGGGTGATTGATCTTACTAGCTGGATGGTTGGTCTATGAGTGACCTAAGAACTGATCTTGATTACTGCTCCTATGTACAATTGACAGCTGTTTCTAAAGGACCAGTCTTTAGTTCCAATATGAGTGACAGCTTGTTCTGAAACACTAGTAGTCAATCCCAAATGACTGATCTTAACAGCATAGAGTGGAAAGATCGATCTTAAATAAAGAATGCTTATGAAACAGGTCTCAGGAGTGTGAGCTCGATAGTAAACCGACAGGCGACTTCTCTATAACATAAGCTCTGGTAGCCCAACGTTAATAGCTACCTGTCTTCACGACCATGTCACATGGAGATGAAACGGCCTGATGGAAAACACCGATACCTTCTGATGTAAATGTTGATCCAATGGTGAGTGGCCTTAGTATACATAAGGGTCCTCTCTGCCACATTAAATAACACAGATGGATAAGTGGATATCGGTCAAGGAAGTATGGGCGGCCTTGAGTAAAAAGAGCAAGCCACAGGTGTATAAACAGGGAAGACCAGTGGGGTTTCAACGCCACTGCAACACATGCAATAACTGTTATGAGTTTACATTTGGGAAAAAACAGTGTAGTAAGAGGAGGGAGGGGGTTTACATATGTGATTGCTAGACCATGACACTCATGATCATACCACTCATACACATAATTTCCCCTACCATGTTTAATGGTCCCACTGACGTGTCCCCATTACTGCCTATTTTAATGTCCTTTGTCTTGTTTAACAGAACTAGTGGCGTGCAGACTGTGATACCAGAGAAAAGAATCAAAATCATGACACCTTGTAAAGAAAGAGGAGGGGAATCTTAAGAAATCTGAAGGAATCTGAAGAAATCGGAGTTAGTGCTTGTGAATGTGGAGAGGGGGTGGCAACAAACAACCAGATTTAAAGAAGATGTGACGAAAAAAAAACCCAACGTATTTGACCTATAGTCAAGGGTTGATAAACCAGAGGAGACACTGCATATGAGTAATGCGAAATAAATGTAGTCAAATACGAATTGCACACACTAAGTAGACTGTGCATGCATATTGTGGCAATATCATACGGAAATCTAGTTCAAAATGGGAGGTTAGCGTCAGAAATATTAAGGGATCTTTTCCCAGTACATGATACAAATTAACTCTTGAATAGAACCATGATGTTGAAGGTAACACAGATTTCTAAACCATGTGGATGGGGTTAGACATAGACATCTACATAAGTATATGTGGATGGTGGTGAATAACACCATGCTCTAGCACCATCTATTGGAGTGCTACAGATGCCAATTGTGTTGTGGGCTTGGACTGGGTCGGGTGGATGGTGGGAAATGGAAATGGAAGGGGGGGGGGGTACCAGGGACAACTAGAACGGCAGGCATTAATACCAGCCAGCGGGCAGTAGCGAAGATCAATGTCTGAGCTGGAAGGAAGTGTGGTTGGGTGATAGGGGAAGCGAATGGAAGACTGCCAGTGGGGGGGGCCTTGCAGGATTAAAAAGTGTATGGGAGTGGTAAAAGCTGTTTGGGAAGAGAGGGCACTGAATGAGGAGAGCTCAAAACATGAGCCACCGAATGTAGGATGAGGATTGAAAGGCACAAAAACAATAATAAGGTTGGGAACAGTGATGTGGAGAAGATTAATGCAATGGAGGAGGATAGGGGGCCACAGTTAAGCTGAGGAAAGAATATCTAAATGCATCTATTTATATTATCGTGCCTTCACCATGATAATATGTACAATTGGTCTGACATATATAGAGAGCAATAAAGATCTAGTAATGAGTCTCCTCTGCCAACAGAAAGGGAAGAACAGAAAGCTAGTAAAGGGGTTGGAAGGTAATGGGACATAGCAATGCAGTAGGAAGAAGGCGGCATGCCTTGGGGCTAATTTGGAAGAGGTAAGCTCCACCCAGAAGCCATTCACTCTATATTCCCACCAAATCCGGGGGGGCTACTCTACCATGGTTTGGATATCCACTGCAGCACAAGTCTGTGGACCTGTAGCTGTGGATCACCGTGGGATCCTGAAAAGCAGGGGCTGTCAGGTGCATCTTAACTATAAAAAGGGGGGCTGTTGGCGCTACTATGACTGGGAATAGGGGCTGTCAGTACAACTTTGGGTAAAAATTGGGGTTGTCGCTAAAGTGTTGGCTGAAGATGGGGCCTGCCAATACCATAATAACTGAAAAGGGGGGCTGTTCACTTTCACAACCTTCAAGAAGTTGGGCTGTAAGGCGGCACCTGTTACTTACTTTGAAGCCACCAGTGCTTCCCCCGGGCACCAAATACTCCCACCCCGAATCCAAAACCTTCTCCTTCTTCTGCTTAATGATATTCTGCTCCGTTTGTCAGGAATAACACGCGCAATCAATGTGGCCGGTCGGACGTGCCACGTGATCGCCGCGCGTCGCAATCTGATAGAGCAGGACGGTGGGCGTCGTAACAAGCCGCCATCACCAACACCAATTCAATTATATTGCTAGCTTGGCTGCTGGCTACCCAGTGAGCTGCTCACCTCTCCAACCTCTGCATGCAGCAGTCAATGCCAGCCAGCCAGCAAAGAGCCCAGGGTGGAGCAGAATCAGGAATCTAGGCTTCATACATGAGGCAGTAAATTCATTCCTGGAGGTAGGGCTGTAACTCTTTTCATAGTTTTATGTAGCCTTTTGGTCATACATGTACATACTTCCATGCAACAAGATTTTGTTTTGACAGGTGCTACGTCCAGGACCAGGGGACATTTTTCACCAGGTTAAATTGTCATTAAGTTTTATTCATGTATTTGAGGGGTATATGAGGAAGTCCATGACTTAAGATATTGGTATAAACCTAGTTACATTCAAGGTTTATACCAGCGCCCTTATCGAAGACCAACCTGAAGACTAACCTTACTGGTCCAAGGACTATGGTTGTTGGACCACACGGTCACCCAATATAACCAATCAATCCAATTGGGACATGGTTGTCATGAGGCTGATCAAGTCCTTGATTTTATAACTGAATACCAAACAATTACATTGAGCCGTCATAATGGGGTCTATGGCTGGAGGGGCCTGTATGCTCCATAATACATTAGGTACTCCTAAGGGTAGGACCAATGAGCAGCTCAGCATCCTCCTACCGTGCTGACCTAGATGTAGGAGGAGTGACAACCGACAGCAATGAGCTATGCCCAGGAGCCTTGCTCACACTGCAGTAAAAGAAGTTGGAGTGGACGAGGAAGAGGGAAAAATGGAGTGATGATTAACAGATTAATAGATAGGAATATGCTGGCCAGACATACATGGGTTTAGAGTTATAGTATCAGATAGGTAGACGAGAGGTCAAACCGAAACAGGGACAGGTATAGTGAGTGGGATAGAGAAGGCTAGCTAGACAACCAGCCAAGCAGACACAGAGAGAAAAAGCATCCACAATTTTGCTTAAAAGAAGTATCCTTATGTTGGGAATCGTGATCTAGGTATTATGTGATTATGTCCTAGTACTACCTGTATTCCAGTGATATTAAGCAGACAGGGTCAGGAAGGGAATACCCAGGAGCAAATACCCATCTAAGTAGGCCATTAGATGACCTTGAGCGCAGTGCTTCTCTTATATCACCAAGGGTCAAATAGTCAGCCGAGTAAGAGAAATTGTCTTCAAATAATGAGTTGTTTTGATGATCAAACTCATGAGGAAAATGTTTGATGTTGAAATTCACTATATTCTAATTCTCTGAGGTGGTGCATTGGCGATATTACTGGTAGATATTAGCAGAGGCTCACCTTTGGAGGGTAGGTGAGTGGGAGGGGAGGGGTCTATGCATTGGTGGGTGTCAGGGCAGGTGAGTGATGGGTGAGGAGAGATAAGTATTCCCCTACGGTACAGAGGTATCATCATACACGCTGGCAGGATAGGGGAGGCAGCACATTCACATTTCCTTGAAGGTCACTCCACTTACCAGGCCTTGAGCTGCAAGGCTCTGTATATATCATATGTTTGCTCAACAGGTCCTCACCTGAACAGCCAGCAGGGGGCGGGGCAGGCATAGTAAGGGGGCAATATAGACGAGGGCATGTGTAATAGAGTTGTTAAAATTCAATTGTACAGGGACGATGAACACAGTATATGATGAGAGGGAATAAAGTAGGATTTGGCAATAAATGGACAGTGAATCATTTTTTTTATCACAGATGAGAAAATCAAGAAATAGTGGTATTTACCCTTGTCTAGTAGCTGCCAGCTAGCTCGGATTGTCCATAGGAAAATCATCAAGCCAAGCTGGAGAGCCTCAAAGCCAACCCGCATAGTGCATGGTCAGGGCTGCGGCTGGCTGTGCATTTTACCACCGCCGACGCCACGAAGCTTTTCAACTGGCTTCTACGGAGGAGTGCGAGCTAGCCCGCCACCACCACTTTCTGAACCCGACCAAACCCACCGCGTCCGCTACTCACAGCGACGACGCCGACCCGCGCGCCGTTCAAACAGCGCATGCGCCGGCCAGCGGGTCGCGCAAAAATGCAGACCAGCTTACGGTTACCATGCTAGGTGGTGGTGGTGGTGGTGGTGGCGGTGCTGGAGAATATAGAAGCTCGCTTCTGCCGGGGCTGTCTGTACGCACGCCCGGTAAACCGGCATTTCCTTCCCCCTGCTGGAGGGACCTATGTTTCTGTAGTGGCTCCTGCCACAAGTCAGGGGACTACCTGAGGGACTGTAGACCAGGTGTGATGCTGGTGGCCGTGATGATGTTCCTCCTGGGTGCAGTGCTCCAGTAGGAGCGGAGGTGGCTGTGGTGGCGGCGGTTTGTTGGTGAAGGGGGCTGGGGTTTGGCTCCTCTGCTAGCAGCACAACGTTAAGCATACCGTTGGGGCTTCACAAAAGGGCTAGACCTCCTCCTCCTGGGCGTTAACGCCTACGCCTTCCCACCCACCACGTCGACATCGACAGCTGAGCCGCGGCTATACAGCAATTTCCCCGGTGCAATATGGGTAGTGATAGTGTAGATAATAGCAATAGGCAATCGTTTCCCAGTGGGTTGGTTTGCTGCTGTCACTATTGTGGCAGTATTACATGTAGTTCCCAATCATCCCACTGACTGGCCTTTTAGTTCCAACAGCGACACACAGGGGCCTGATATTCCACATACTATATCACACAGCCCACTCGAGAAGTTGGATCCCCCTTAAGAGGCCCAGCGGGCCAGCACCTGGTGCAATGGGTAGGTACTCTGCTTTAACAGAACTGATTGGGATTATAGTATATATAGGGTCCAATGCCAAGTAGATAGTAGTAATTATCCCTTCTAGCCAGTGAGACAGAATAGGTCCAAGATCATAATGGGCTGGATGTCCCGTAGTTTGATACTATTATAGCCTGGACCTGGCATACCGCGTAGTCCTCTATTTCTCCTGTTTGGTAACTAGTTCACGCTGGCTGCAGGAGCTCACAGCTCTGCCGACGTGTAATCCGGAGGGATATGGTATAGGTAGAGATACCATGGTAGGCCCCAGCCCTATGGCGGGCAGGTAGGACCAGGTATATAGTATGATAGTGCGGGCCGTAGTTCCAAAGGTCCGAATGTGATTGGGGGTCTTATATCGAGGTTCTCCTGTGCCCAGGGCAGGCAATCCAGAGGAGGCAGCAGCCCTGTCCCCGCAATCAACACTACTACTGCCGACTAGCCAATGTTGTTGCCGGCTGGAGGCTGCACTAATCCAAGTACGGTAATCCTCTGAACGACCTGATCCCCTCCCCGGCCCACGCTCCAGCTCGAGGTCGGCTCCTGATCCTACGGATTCAACCGTCGAGGAGCCAGTAGTCCATTGAGGCGGTCGCCCGTCACGACGACAATAGGGCCTTGGCGCCCCGTTCTCGGCCTAGACGTCGCCTCTGCCTGCCTCCTTCAGGGGTTCTGCCCTCCAGGGGGAGGGGAAGAGGAGAAAAAATAGGGGTCGGACGGGCCAAGCGGTGCCTGGCGCAGTAACCTACACCAGTGGGGACACCTAGAAGGCCGCCTAAAGCCGACAGGTTAGTGGAGGGCGGCGGCGAGTTGCCGTCCACACCATACCTTGCTGCTACTGATGCTAGGCTCTGGTAGACAGCCGGCCTATACCTCACCACTACGGACACGCCGCCGAGGATGCCAGCTGCTGCTTCTGCTACTGCTACTGCTGCTGTGGCCGCAGCTGTGGGGCGCCGTGGTACCGAACGCAGCAACTACTACTACCATGGCCCCTGTGCCAACTGCCACTAGTAAAACTGCTCACGTTTGGAGCTGCTCCTTCTCTTCCTTCTGCTCACTGTGGTGAGGACCGATGGGGTGATGGTTGGTAAAGGCTGACTGTAGAGGCTGAATGAGTGAGTGGGTCAAGGCTGGAAGGTCTGACACGCCGGCCGGTTGTCCTTGGGGTATGTGGTGAGTGGGAGCTGCTCAGTGTATTTTCCCGAGCTGCTCACAACAGTCACAACACTTTGACGACAAGAGCCCGGGGAGGCGATATGCACGTCCGACACCACCCTCTGTCCGACGGTCGGCTGTTGGGAGAGGCCCCTGTGCTGGTGTCTATGCTTCTCTTCTCCCACCCTTCCACTCTCCTTTCGCAGCTGATGCCACTGGTACTGCTGCTGCTGCTCAGCGCCTGCTGCTGCCCTCCAGAGCTTCTCCTGCTGATGGGACTGAACCCTTTCTTGGTTAGCACTAGATCTGTGACAGGGTGTCCTAGTGGCTGTCACAAAAGGTCCCCTTTCTCTTTACACTTCAGTCTTACCCCCTCTCATTGTAGCCAGGCAGGGACTGGTTCCTGCTCTGGTTAGTCGGGTCACACAGCATCATCAACCAGTCATCTTCCATCCTGACATCGCCAGAAGAGTGTACATGTCATCAGCACATTTGTTTAAACAACTGATGTAGCTGGTTTGACAGTGGGCTAGGCAGGTAGGACCTACCACCACCTACCTTTGCTGTTCTGATGACAGCTGGCTGACCGCTGGTTCCTCCAGGGCATTAGGGGTGGCTTCCCAGGTGTCTGGGGGATCAGTCATCCTGGGTCAATAGTAGTCACCAAGATTGACACTTCCAGCAGAGATCAATGCAGTGACACGGCTGTCGTTTGGTGAAGACGTGTCTTACTGTCAGTGATTAAAACAAGTTTATCCATTTAGGTTTCCAACCGCAGAACATCTTATATTTAATCGATAGTTATTCTCAATTAACTTTGCTTCATGGATGTACAAGGCACTACTTGGCTGAGGCCAGATCGGTTAAGGTATCTCTTTATGGATAGCATACCGATATTTGAAAAAAGAGCAATGGAATATAGTTGATATACAAGGTTCTATAGAGCTGACGGAACAGAATTATGTCAATGCTATTTATATCATATTGACATGGGATTAGATAGGCTGGATTGGCGTTGATCAATTGCTATGATTAGACCTGTGCGCAAATAGCACTGTCTACCTGCTGACTGGAGGGCAGCTTACCGATGGCTTGGTAGATGGTAGATGGTAGATGGGTCAGCTACTCTCCTTTGTCGTCACTCCCTCTTGCCTCCTCTCTAGTGCTATTCAGGCACCTTCCTCATCAGATGAAGTACTTGGTCCAATGCTCTCCTGGTCTCACCTTCACCAACAGCACCCCTGGGTCTGCCACTCAACCCTGTGCCAGCATTTACTCACAGTAAACCCTCTTCCGTGGCCAGCGTCCAGGGCATGGGCCTAAATAAAGGGCAGGTAACACAAAAAGAGTTTGAGCCACCACCTGAAACACAGGCAATCGCCACCAGAGGTGGCTGGCATTAATGAATACGGATTGGATCAGAAGCCACATGCGAAGCCACATGGTCTTGTTGGCGACTGGCCAAATGTAGCCGACCGGAAGTCAGCGAGTGCCTACTTCCTCTACCTGTCCCGACTCAAAACCTACCACTTCCGTGTTTTGATGGGGAGGAATCTGACTGTGACGTGGTTTAACGTTGGGAATGGTTAGAGAGATGGAGAGAAATAGAAGGGATGAGAATGTGAACAATGTGAGAATGGCGGATGTATAGTTGACTAAGGAGCTTCGTGTTAGGAGAAGAAATAAACTAGTTTAGGATAATGAGAGGGCGGGGGGGGGGGTCAACTTTATTTCCCCTCTCAGAAGATCTAAAGTAACAGCTGATATGAATATCATGATAACAAAATATGTACTAGCAATAGCATTTTATAGTCGATTCAAGTCAGGAATATGATGTACAAGCATTTACACTTAGATACCCCACGATATAGCCAATAAAGACCTTTTTCGACTCTCAAGATGATCTGTATTCAACAATGATATTTAGAAGAAATCTAATACAAATTGGGGAGATTATTACAATTTAGGCATATTATCACTGAAAAGGAAATCGTGGCAAATGGGATACAGATTTATATGCAAATATGGTTCTGGGAGTGATCAGCTCAGTGGGCGGAATCCCTCATTCAACGCCAGAGCCAGACAGTAGACAATACGATCAGAAGGTATTAAGACGGCTCAACGATGACCTGGCTACCATCCCCAACCCCATGCCTCAGCATGACTGCTGTGCTGGAGTCGGTGGGGTGTGATGAGACGGCAGCGGTGACATCTAGCGTTGGATGAGGGAAACATGTTGCTGTGGTGACAGAAGGGGAAACGCGCAGAGCCGCAGCCCTAGCGTCAAACAGGCAAAGACAGGGGACAGAGGCTGAGCAGGTGATCCTTCAAAATGATGGGGAAGACCTGGGGGATCCTTTTGTAGCCAGCTGTAAGCCAATGTTGTATTATTGGGCATATTCCTAAACATGGGGACGAAATAGGGTGCTTAACAAAGTGGCCAAGATATCTTACTTGTCTTAGATGCACATATTTACAATGTCAATAACAATATATACACATGTAATCCGCAATAACAATATGCATGTAATCTCTTGATAACTACTCAGATGAATACATCAAACATCTATAATGAATACTGTGTTGTTGCTATTTGGTGTAGGTGGACATGCGGGGATGACATTTAATCATAATTATTCTATCTCGACTGAAAAAAGAACCCAATGGAAAATAACAAATCAATGATCAAAATAAACTGAATCAACCACACTCTCATGGAAATCCAAGTAATGGAAACTTGGTCAAAGCTGAGGATAAACTAAGCTTTATCTGGCCTCATGGTGACGGAGGAAGGGGTGGGATATACCTGCAGGAGGGGTGAGTGATTAGTACCAGGTCAATGGGGCCGATGCTCTCCTATGGGTGGCCAATATGGTATCATTCAAAGCCGTGATGGGGTTGGTTGTGGGTGAACATAAATTGTTGGGATTTGACTTTTAATTCACTCTGCAGGTGGTGTTCAGGGTCATCACCATGCTGTACTCACGGCGAAGCCGCTCCAGCTCATCCCAGTTCTTATTGTTATAGTTATACATGTCCTGGCCGAGACCACCTGTGGAAGATGAGAAGATTAGGAGTACAGGTGTTGTGTGTGTGACATACAGCTTAACCTTCTACTGTTTAACATAGAGGGGTGTAGACGTATACAGACGAGAGGGTACAGTGTGAGCTAGAGTAGAGACAGACAGACAACAGCGTGTGTTCTGGGAAAGTATAGGGACGCCCATTATAAACATTCCATAAAATAAATACTCATCTTTCTCTTTAAAGTTACTCCTTTGGTTGTTGGCTGGATGGTAGGGGGAAGAAAGTCAAGATGATAAGATAATGCAGAGGTTTAAATCTAGTTTATATCATTGAATTAGCGGTTCTGCTCCCTTTGGTACTATTAGGTTCTTTCTAGTTAGTACAAGGATATGTTTATAGCATTATGTTGGTTCTTCTACATATATATCTCAAATGGAGAAATCTAGAAAAGTGATTCATTTGATAGATCTGTCTTATCATTTAGCATGAGCAGAGATGAAAAAGCAAAAGATAGTTATAATATATCATGAGGAAATTTGAAGTAGCCACTAAGGCAATAGTTATTAGGAAAACATTTAAAGTTGACTCTAATAGAAAATAAGGACATCAACGAATAATGATGCTAGGCTCTGAAAACATCTGCCAAAAAATGAACACCTCTTCATAACAGTGACACAATAATAACAACCTAAGATTAACAAAGGGAACATGAAACAAATGTTAAGCCTTCTCGTGGCATGTAAGTATAATGGCTACAATTGAGTACCACAATGATGAAATCATAATTGAGAAAGAGATGTCACCAAAACCTACACCAAAAAACGAAAAGTCTAAAATTCATAAAAAATATTGACACCTTCGGTGTAAAATAACAAAAGACAAAAATAAAATGAATGTTAAATGATACATGTGTCTGTGACCAGAGATACTTACAAAGTACATCCGTTGCTTCAAAAGAGAAAGAAACCATACAGTCATCCAAGAATATCAACGAAGTTGAGATGGAGATCACCTGAGTTTGGAATGATATTGCATATCGGATCAAAAGTATATGATTTTGCTAATATGTGTAATTTGTTTGTATTGTCTGCCCGCTACAGTGTACATTTTGTATATGGATATGTTTCATAGGAAAAAGGCTAAATGTGTGGGTATTTGGTATTCCATTACGTCCACAAGTCTACAGTAAGTGGTAACAAATATGAATAATGTTTGTAGGTGTGCGTGAACTTATCCAGATACCAAGTATGAGTCAGTGGCAGAGGGAAACACAAGTATGTCGTATCGAGAGTGTGTAAACTATCACCCAATAAAACTGTGGCAGAATTAAGAAAGTAAATGTGATTGTTGAGTGTGGGGTCATACACTGTTAACAATTTCCCCAAATTTAGCATGGAAACTCCGTAAGATTTTACGGTGATTCACTGTAATTTAAAAGAACGGTCATTTCCCCCTATAATAACAGTGTTTCCCCCTCCTAAGGTTCACTGTACAGGGATTCTCTGCAGTTTTCAACGGGAATTCACTGTATTCTTACGGTGATTCACTGGCAATGCGGGTGCTTATGAATCACCGTCTTTTTAGGGAAATATCTTTTACTGTGTAAGTGTAATTCCTATTCAAGCAGCTACAGCTGTCAATGGATAAGTATGCACCTTGCTATCGTGGTCGTGATACCTTATTGCTAAACTTGCTCTCTAAGCTCGGCAATTGCCCTGAGGTGACACCACAGCTAGTAATCTTTAGTTCAACCAGCATATAGCAAGCACACCTCTTTGAGCTGGTTAAATATAGTCCACAATCTCCACAGGCATTCCTTTCATGGTCCAACCAGCTGGACCATTTTTCACTTGCTCTGAGATTACAGAACCATTGATGACACTATTACTGTTAGAATCCAATTCTCAGTGGAATGGATGTGTATTGGCTATACTGATAAGACCATTTTGTTCTTATAGAAACATAAATTTAGCCCCTTGAAGGCTAGTTCATGTAGAATAAGCGTGACTGCAGGTGTTCATCTGTACTGAGTGGTTCTGTATCTGTAGTGAGGGATTATATCTATTTTGTAGATTACCTGAGAGTGCAGTTGCAATAAGGGAAGGTGAGCTCAATGTCTTCTCTCCCACCGATCTAGTAGCCCTGACCTAACTTGTCAAGTAGTTCTGCAAACAGGTCAAGTAGTTTAGGGAAACTCATCCTGAGCCCTGTGACTGCTATCCAATGTGAAACAAGGATGCAAGAAACTACAACAGCAGGTATAGGTAAATTGGAATGTATCCTATTTGGTATAATAGAGATTTAGTTAAGTAAATTTGATCTTCTATCCTATAAGATCTGACACGAGTGTGCATTGAACCAAGTCATTCCGTAACTAGTTTCAGACTAGTAATTGTGATGAGGACTCAGTCTTTTCCATATAGCCACCTATGGAGCTTAGAAATAAATCTAAATCAGCTATTAATGTGATATGACATTCAAGGTCTGAATTTTCATTACGAGTAACAGGGTGATCTAGTACCTCGTGTTAACTGGATATCAAGACTAACCACTCCCAATTGCAAATGTGAAATCCAACTCTTCATGGGATTAGCCCCACTGACTTCTATTACTAATTTGCCCTGGTAATGGCTTTTTGAGAGGATCCAGGTGTCTTTACCTACGTCGGAGAGGATTTATAATGGCCATGAAGCAGATAAGGTGTGTCAACAAGTGTACCTATAGGGGTAACACATGTTGTGGTGGTGTTGATCTCCTATCATGCTTATATCTCTGCTACTTTCATGCCCACTATTACCAGTGGTCTAACACATATGGGGCCAATGAACTAGTCCTTGATTCAAGGGGTGCATTGTATTTTACGAGAGAGCCCATTTATTTGAATGAATATGTTATATCCTCATTTAGGTTTGTATAGTAGTTTTACATACTGTGTTGTGCAGATTATAAAGTAGCTAATAGTTCAAAGCTGTTGGCATAAAAGTCAAAATCGTAAGGTATCTAAAGTATACATAGTTTCATATCTATAGACTAGGGAAGGTTGGGAAGGCCAATGTCAAGGTGGCGATAACAAGAAAGGTGGCAGGCTGTAGGACAGCTAAAATGAATGAAAATACTTTATACTTTGATATCCCCTAGTTTTAAAGCGGTTTAATTGACTAACCATATCATATCAGTGAATTATTATGTTTGTGCATTGAACTTCATAGCCATTGGCCTTTGTCTCAATCGTTAGCCATGCTCAATCAGGTAATGTTATCCCAGGGGCTATTGTTGTACTAGACCCTAGTGGCTCAGAGGATCACTTTCGGTTAAGTACCCCCAGAAGCAGAAGGTAAGCCAGGTACAAATTAAATTACACCTCGCCTCACCTTCCTTCCATGGGCCAACAGTAATATCCGGCCAGCCCAC
The DNA here is from genome assembly GCA_949317995.1 of Acholoe squamosa. Lineage (NCBI taxonomy): Eukaryota > Metazoa > Annelida > Polychaeta > Phyllodocida > Polynoidae > Acholoe > Acholoe squamosa. Next base: position 62,427,787 of record OX439039.1, read on the forward strand.
TCAGCAGTGCTTTAACTACCCGAGGGCCTGGCAGCTTTCAGACTCACAAGCTAGCATTGCATTGCCTCTTGTTTTCCTAACAAATCAGGACTGGAAATTTAGTGTGAAAGGTGGTTGGCTGTGATTATGGATAGTGAGTTCTGTACTTCTGAAAGGTAATATTTTAATACCTGAGTTAAGTGATAACCTACATAAAACCCATAATGCACTAGGCCTCTGTCGAGCGATTGAGCCATATAGATCCTATGTAAAATCTGGCGACAGAGGCGTAGTGGACTGTGGTTATAATATACATGCTATTAAAATAAATGCTGTCTTCTAGTAAAGGTTAATCCATGGTTCCATAATCTAACTACCTAAGCCCTGCATTAGAATGCCAAACGTCACACATTTCTAAGGGTTCTATTTACTTTCTAGCTGAGCCAACATTATTTCTTTACTGTTAACACTATTGCACTCTCTGTTTTTAAGATGACATTTTTCCAAACAGCATTTCACTAATGCTTTGATGGATGACAGCTAGAGGACCAGAATGCTTTGCTATAGTTTGTACTTCCATCTACCTGAGGATATAGGAGCGTCTGTCAGGATTATACATCAGCAGCCTGGAAAGCGGCCAGCGAAGGAGGAGACTAATTCACAAGGGTTGGGGACGAGGAATTCAAACACGGTGGGCGTTTACTGACACATGTTTACCTCGGTGTGCCCAGGAGTACTCTCCTCCACGTGATTGCCGGCCACAGGTGGTGACCGGCACCAAGAGGGGGCACTGGAGGTGTTCATTTACCTGCCAGGTGTGCTGTAAGGTGTAGGGCGGGTTATTCCAGTTAGAAGGGAGTTGGGGTATTATGTATAATACCTATACTGTGATGGTGTCGAAATAGGCATTACCACACAGTTCAGGACAGGACGAGTTAGAGTTAAGCCCCTCCTACGTCATAGAATGGTAAGCTGCGGGCAAACATTGCGCACATGTAGTAAGGTACATGGACCATGAGAGGGAACCCCTCAAAATCTAAAATCTCATGAGATAGTTCATTGTGAAATGATTATATGCAAGGCACCGGTGCAGCCACATCTAGTGTATCTAATTTGTGAGAGGTTCTCATGATTCTGCACAAAGAATACATGTATCACCTGAATATAGAAAATTTCCTTTGTACATAAACTGAAAGTTGCTGAGGCATTGTCACCTTACCAAAAATGCATCCAGAGGAATTATGTACATTTGTTTGTTCGCCCACAGAGAAACAATCAGTAACTCATTGCAATTAGTTAGCTAATGTTTTGGAAACAATACTTCTAATCAGTACACAAGTCTAAATGTGTATGAATGCTACATTGCATATGGCGGATGGGGTAGGGAGAATTGTAGAATAATGTTTGGGAACAGTGAAGAGCTAAGCTGGTATAATATGGACAGAGGATGAAGTACTGACAAAGCTTAAACAGGATGGTAAATGAGAGTTTGAGTTGAGAGTAGTGAAGGTACTTGCAAGGTGGGGAGTAGTTAGGAGGTGGGATGGTTAACTCGCCAACCTACATAACTAGGTCCCTCTGCAGCATACCAGTACACAAATCACCCATCAGAGGCTTACTGGAGTAGAGTTATCTGTGCCAAATCGAATCCCCATCCAAGCCCTATACCAAAGGAATTCACAGCTAATTGATCCCACTTAATCCCATGTCAAAATACACTTGTGTCCCTACATAATGCCAAAGTAGACATGCAAAGGTCAATTATCTATCTAACCTATGTTGTTTTAATTCTGTTAATAAAGGTACATGTTTATCACTAGGAAAACACATAATTATATAACCCACGTTAGGCACTACACAGGAGAGGCACTTTCATAGCAGAAAGGAATCATGTACCCCTGAGAAATACTGACTTTCCTAGGGCCCAGAGAAGCTATATTTCAGAGCATATCATTATTTAGGGGTTCCTGTCAAGCAGATTCACTCATACCAAATTCTGGAATGTCTACCATGTTTCTCTTGATCATCTGTTCATTTTTCCATCTTTCGAGTCCAATATTGATTTCATGTGTAATAAATGAGGCTGTGGAAATATGGAACAATTCCATGCGTCAGAGGTCATTTTACTACTTTTATAGGGTCTGTACTTTTCTTGCTACTGGACGTTTTATTACAATTAACTGTATTACAGAATAAACTCCCTGCAAATTCGGTGAATTACGCTGTTTTCAGCAATCCTGGACATTTCCACTACTGTAATTATTACTTATGCATCACTGTTGATTTACTATACGTTTACAGCCCACATAATGTGATGAAACCAGGAAAGTAATGGCAATCGAATCACTGTATCTTTACACAGCAGCTAGTACAATTAAATGTACATATGAACCCGTGGGTTTCCCTCATCTCTGATAAAAAAAAGTATCGTCTCAGTCCTCCACTATCCATTAAAACTAAGGTAACTGCAATTGCTCCTCCCTTTGTTCAACAAAGGGAACTGTTCGATTTGAGATGAATCCCTCGAGGCATCACCCAAGTCTATTTAGACAAGTCCTAAACTTACATATAGCTCATACCTATCAGTAGACTAGCAGCTCTGAGCTACTCCCGAGGATGAGGTACGAGCAGCTTAGTGTATTGGCATGTTCCAGGCAAAGGTGACCCAGAATGCGTGAGCAAACGTACACGTTTACACAGCATTTCTTTCATTTCATCAATATTTAAGGAACACAAAAAGGTACACACTCCACGAGACACCTTATATTAAATCATGAACAGAATCCCACTGTTTCAAAACAAACACCGATGGGTGGATTCTGTGTGTCAATTTCCTTGTGTGAATGTGTGGATAAATAACCTGAGGACGTTGGAGAGAAAAAGTAGGTTATTTTGACAATACGAGCGCTACTGGTTGGCAGTGCCGACTAAATGGCAGCAGCCATGTAGAAAGATGCAACGTGCAAATGCCCACCCAGCATCCTTTCCCTCTGCCTGGCACATTATCTATGGGGCGGGTGAGAAGGAGGAACACATGGTTCTGAAGGTATACTGTTGGGGCTAGGGCTGGATGAGGCCACGTGAGGGTACAGCCACTAAACCTAATGACAAACGGCTGTGCTCCACAGGCCTCCTTACCAACCCCCTCCCTCTCTTTTTTTCCTTTGCACCCCCCTCCTCTACTCCACCCCCACCGTACAGCCTACCTTGAACATCGGCTGTCTACACCTTGGCTAGGTTGTCTACAGTCATAGTCCCTTTTACGCTTATGCACCACCAGGAAACAAATTTCTAGCACTGACCTAGAATACGACCAAAGAGTTAAGTGAGGAACGTAGATTCATATATCACATAGAGATACTAAGCTATAATCTAGGGCTTACCTGCTCTTTCTTTCTACCTGGGTCGAGTTACTCTGAGTAATTCATTTTAACGCCCACCTCTACAAAGGTATGACTTTTAAAAAAGTGTATCAGATATCAAGATGGAGACCGTGGAAAGAAGGGTTCATGAAAGCTGCTTGCCGGTTGGTGGTTCTCCAGGCAGCTGAAATAGTGCTATGAAATGGATTACATGCCGTGTACTTATCAGTCTAATATTCAAGTACTAGAATCTGAGCAGTTCCAGAAGCAAATATTTTTGAGGTACTCTTAAAGGGGGGAGGAGACTAATCTCACTAGACTTTTGTTAACAATAACGCATCTGTAAGCTTAAGTATGAACGACCTATAATTGTGGCCTTTACTTCCTTACTCTTCCGCCTTTTTCTAACCAGATTTAGAGTTGATTGTTTACCCATAATGTATAAAGCAGTAGTCCATATTGTTGTACGCCTAAGGCTTTTCTTATGAACAGCAAAATTTGACATGCAAGGGGTCTTGCACAATGCCTAGGCTACATTAGTCCATCTCATATCAGGTAGTAAGGGTATAATTTGGGGTTATCGCAGTTGATATACTAATTGTGGCCCAATGACAGAAAGTAGACATTGGAGCAATGTTGAAAATGATTTTTTTATAATGTTGGCCCATTCTTGGCAAAATATTGGTAATACCGTATTGTCCTGTTCAAAAGCGCCTAAAGATTTTAACACCACTCTATCCCGGCCCTTACTCAAGACAAACGCTTATTCAAGACTTAGTTTATAGCCCAGCAAATTGTCGTCATCTGTCGCCATGATTCGTCATCAATGGTGACTCCTTTTTGAGTGATAACTCATTCCGTCATCTTTCGCCACTGTGTGTTAGACTCACGTGGCATAACAATTGCTATTCCTGGTGATCTTGTGCTATAACGACGTCGTGTTCCATCTAGCGACATGTGTGAGCCACTTCACACAGGTTGACGAGGACTCACGACAATTTGCTGGGAGTGTACTTATCAATTTTAAGACCATCATATCACTAGTGCTTATTGAAGACCGGCACTCATTCAAAGACCTGGAGCTAAACAGGCTGCTATGATAATTATGTCATTGGGTGAAACATTGAGCCGACATTGACATTCCTACATTGGGCCAACACTGGGACATGCTTGTGCTATGGTTATATAAATCACCATTGGCTTGGGCTTGGTTCAAGATCGGGTCCACAGTTGGCAGAACAATGTACCAGATTTAACCCAACAGCTTTAGCCATTTTTCAAGGTGTGATTTTGTAGAAGATAATCAGAGTTCATACCTTGATTGACATCGCTACATTGGGTTGATTGTGGCTTGACCACTGGCCCAATGTTAGCACAGTGTTGGCTATACAATCTCCACTATGGGGTTCAATATCATTTGAGGTGCATTGCCATACATTGTCTTATCAATAGGTTACAAATTCAATACTCTGTGCATTTTACAGGTTACAAAGTTAAAAGGACTTCATCGATGACAACATTTTACATGAATTAGCAAAGAGTATATCATTAGTTGCACAAAGACCCCTCATTTGTGGTAATCCTAAATCCTAGTATAAAAGTTATCATCATCTCTTTCCCTTTTGGGGCTCAGATTGAGTTGACATTCAGAGGCTGAGAGGGCTGTTTCTAAAACTGATAATACACGAAAGCCCTGTGTTGAGAATTTAGGCTGTAGGCTTTTGATAGTCAGCTGCTTAAAAGATATCTTCAAGAACACTCCACCACTCTATATGAACAAACTATACATGTTATCAACTAAACAACACCTGAGAAAGTAATAGTGGGCCTATAGGAGGGTCCAAACCATTTCAACCTATTCTTGAAGGGTGGGAAATACCTTTGAGCTATTCTTTTTGTCAAATGTCATTAGGTAAAGCCAAGGTAGAAAACATGCCATCACACATTTACAGAGGCAAGGCTTCTTCAGTTACACGATGTAGATAGTGACCAAGGCATTGCAAGGGATGAGCAGGCCTTTGATGGACTGTTTTACACACAAATGCACCTCAGGCTTCTCAGGGGATGGTGTGCATCGCGATTCATTAAAACAAACTCGAAGATCTGTAGATACCATGTCCATGCTCAATGTCCTACCGAACTCATTGCCCCATCCCTCATCATTAGGATGCATGGGAGATGTGGGGAGTGAAATCATACATATCTAATTTATATTTCTATATGTAAATTTCTACCCAGGCTCAAATAATCAATTATGATTTCACTCGTATACTACATGCCTATACCAACAGGGTTCCATTGGTCTGTACAACTGCAGATCGGACATAAAAGAAGCACCTGGGGTTTCATGTGAAATGGTGGGGTGAAAGACCTGGTGTAGTGCCAGCCAGGGAATTAGCCATAAGGTGGGCTGTACGTAGAGAAGCCAAGAGGTCGTTGGACTCATACTTCATACATGCACTTCTCCCCTCAGTACCCTTACCTGTGCCCACAGTATGTGGAGTGCTACCTGACGGCAGGGGAGGCAGCAGTAGCATGGTCACGGCCAGCTGGTGTTTACCGGAAGCTGCCTGTCCCCCGCCCACTACCAGGGGCGCCACCTGCTCCCACCTTTCCGATGTAGAGAGCCCTCTAGCGGCCGGGCGGTCGTCCAGGCCCCAGTACTACCATCAATCACCTGACTACACCGTGTTCCCACCCCCACACCACAGCTTCTAGCCCTCCTCTCTCTGGCTGTACCTCTCTTACTACCCTTTTCATGTCAGAGGTATATGCAGTCACAGGCGTTTATCTACCAGTGTGCTTGCCATACGCACCCAGATACGTGCCTGTGTACTTACCTACCTACCCTTCTACCTACTTACCAAACAGCTATTTACGGTTTACATCCCCTACATCCACCAACCTACCTGCCTACCTACCAACACCTGCCTCCTTATTATACCCCCAGCCACATACTCTACCTACCTACCTGCCTACCTTACTGTCAAGATCTACCTTCTTCTCTTCCACTTACATACCTGTCTGCCAAAAAAACAACCTACTTACCGTCCCACCCACCACCAATCTAAAGATGGATACGCCGAAAGCCTTGACCCAGTGCAGTGGTTAACTCTGCCAGCTACCCACCTAAATCATACTTGTCTACGACGACCTGGCTGCTTATCTCCCTAGACACCGATCTACCTGCCTACCAAGACCTGGCTGCTTACCTTCCCACCTATCTACATACCTCCTTACCAAGACCTGCCTGTACCTCTCCTGACCACTGGGCTGTTGCATATAAGCTAAGGAGAGCACTAAGAAGGTACCAACTCACATTTAAAAGTTACACTCTGCTTCACCAATAACTTGTACTCACAATATCAGACTGAAAAGACACCTGCTTTGTCTAAAAACAGTGTGTATTGTACAAGCATATACCTGACTGTGTGACTCTTTTTTTGTGCTCTTGTTTTGAGTAGCTATCATCTTCATTGAAAGGTACTTGTACCAGGAGGGTGTTGCTCCTATGATAAAAGGTAGTACTGGCTAAGAAGTGCCTCTTCTGCAGAACTGGCTTTCCATGTTGTGATAACCTTTCACTTGTGTTGCTCACAAGTGGTCATGCTAGTATGATGCTAGAAAAGGGTGATTTGAGTAGGTCCCTAGTCGGGAGAAGTCAATCAGTATAGTATAATATAGAGTGTGTGACACAAGTAGGTATCTGATGCTGCAGCTCTCTCTATTTTAAACAAGGCGGGTGACTGTTCAAACTAACGTTGTGAGTGCAAGTTGAATGGTGAAGCAGAGCGTGACTTGTTTTGAAAAGAGGGCACATACTGATGGCTCTATTTACCATAGGAGCATCACCCTCCTGACTGACCCGAACACTTCTGTGCAACACAAAGAAAAGTCTGGACCATCTACCTGCCTGCTTTATTTCCCACCCACCTGGCCTCCAATGTATCTACCTACCCACTTCTGGGATATGCCTACCCAGCCTTACCTCTTATCTGGGATATGCCTACCCAGCCTTACCTCCTATCTGGATATCTATCATTCTATCAATTTGCTGACATACAGAACGATCTTCACACATACATGTACACACAATTATCTAGCTAGACCTGTCTTTGTTTCTACTTACATACTTGCCTACCTACATTGCAGGCATAGCAGTACGCACTGGGCAACATAGCTGCCTATACTGACCTAGCTGGCGCTGGATAGGGAATTTGCAAAGATGCACTCTAAAAAATGATGTAATGAAGCAGTGAAATTTCTACAATGAAGCCACAGAAAATAGTACAGCACTGCGTTCCTATTAAGGTGTCAAGTGGTACGTTATATCATGTCACTATCATGTGGCAGCCTGGTTCATATGGAGACATACGGTTCCTTGTCATCTCCCTAAAAACCACCCTAATGTGTTAAGATTATCATTAGTGTGCATTGCTGAACATACCATTCAGGTTTGAAAACCAGCGCTATGATGGCAGCAAAGTTGGTTGAAAAACAACGCTTTTACTCTCGCCAAGTGAACAGATGGGACTAAAGCTAGTTCTATCCAAAAGACATACTGGTCCCAGAGTTAAGTACTAGAGTCCTTCTGCCCTATGTATGATGGGAAGGTCACTGAAAGTAGTCCCTGTTGGTATGGGTGAAACACCAGATGGAGCTGTGGTATGGACTAGGTGTAAGTTAGTTGGTCTGACATTAATCAGTGAGGAAGGACTGATCTTAGTGTTGTTTGTGAATATGTTGGCAACTTTAATACCTTGTAGTCATCTGTCCACAACAGGTTAGTAGTTAGAACACTGGACTCATAATGCGGGGTAACTGAGGTCTAGCCTCACCTGATGCTGGTGGTTTTATTGAATCAAAACATTTTATTTTTTAGATTTTGAATGTGTTAATGAATTGCTATCAATATCTATAAATAAGTGTAATACATGACTGCTCAAAGAAACTATTCACAACAGAGGTGATGTTTTTGGTAATATGTCTCTATGAATACATTTCTTACAAAAAGAAATTGTATTGACCTAGTGGACGTATGGTGACTTGAACCCACCTCCCTGAGATTGGGAGCTTAGCTCTCTACTGCCTGAGCTAGTGGGGCTGTTGTTGATTTCTGATAGACAAACACCTAATATTCCTACATAGGTCTTCAGCCCAAGTTATGTTGAGCTGAATACATAGTCACAGGGTGATTGTGTTTGAGATATGTTGTTGTCAGTTTTGTATACTAGATGAAACCTCTATACTCCTGGTACACTGCACACCTGTACCACTGCACCTAGATGTTTGTAGGGCTGTACTAAACATCCGGTCTACTTCTTGTGTTGCCCAATGATATGTGCATCTAATTAGTCTGTTCAGGCTATATCCCATAATGCAGGGCGCAGACGACCAGGGGTTACTAGGAGTGAGCTAGTGACACCTGGTATCAGGTTGTCCAAAAGATATAAGAAACAGTGATACTTTCTGCTCTATTCCTTTGGATCTAGGCAGTTGGTTAACACAATCCTAGATAGAACTAAACTGAGTTATTTTGGATATGCAACTCAAGAAACACTAATGCAAATGGTGCCAGCCAAACCCACTATTGAAACAGGGCCAAGGAGATGGTAGACGAGACAAAGCTTATGCTTTTGCGTTAATGTAATCATCAAATAATGTGAGGAGCTACACAATTTGTCTCCCATGGCTGGGACATGGAACCAAATTGGGCTTGGGATAGAGGGCCATTTCTAATGGCCTGTAAAATTTTGTAACTGTGCCAGTCATACATTCTATACCAAATTTTGAATGAAAATATCCAATGATTGTAAAGAGAACTAGAAGTGAAATCGATGCACTGTTTGAATATGTCTGTTGAGATCATGATGATTTTCTGTGAAAACATTGGGGAAGGCTTTGCCACACGTTGCTGGGGAATCATTGTAAGAAATTTTAACAGCAGTTTTACAGTATGGGCTACGGCAAAGAATTTGCAAAGCATGTAAGAGTCCTGAATCCGCAACAGGTACAGCTACATTTCTGACTGCATGTGCCTACCAGCCTACCTACGTACCTCTCTAGATACATCTCACAAATGAGCAAACTTCCTGTCTTCACACTTACCTATCCGAAACTATCTACCCATCGATACCTCCCTAACTATCTATGCGTCTATCCTTACTGTCTATAGATCTTATCTAACTTACTAACCGTCATCCTGTATACTTGGTAATCCAGTGAACTACCACTGTCCTATGGCTATCAATCTACCTACATCATGTTTGCCAACAATCAGGTCTAGAACTGCTGTCTACAAGTCACCCACATCTATCCGTTATCTCTGACTTCTCTTTCTTAACTTCATTACTCACATCTATACCACCTATACCCTCTCAGCTTCAAGTGTAACCTTTTCACCATCACTAGTCTTATCTATTCACTTAATCAGAGTACAGTGTAAGTTACACTCTACGTGTAAGTGTGTCGATTGGCAAATTTAAGCAGCTCAAAGTGCTCTGCTATTTTTTTCTTTTTTTGAAACATTTATCTTTATTGCCAGGAAATAAACTGACAGTTACATTAAGCAATGTGCAACTTCAAAAGAAAACATATGATCACATTATAATGATAGCAAAATTAATATAAGTAAATAGATCCAATTCCTGTGCAGGCAAGAAAGGTCCCCCTAAGCCCATCCCATGGTGATTGGCTGATACTTCTTGGTTATTTACATTGTACTGCCCATGTATATCCTCTCTTATAAATATTCAGGTTTCAAGGGTCGCCATGAATTGATAAGTATTGACCATCACTCTCTTATAATTTTTTTTTGGGGGGGGACAGAAAGAAAACCCTCGTGGGCACAGAAGACTAAAGGAAAGGAAATGACCATAGAATCAATGAGTAGAAGGGGAGGGAAGACGTACAGGAAGGGCGGTGAGCAGTAGGAAAGTGGGGGTAAAGGGAGTTGGCCAGTCTACAGCTGGAAAGAGCATAGGGCGCTTCACACGGCCAGGTTGATGGTCAGTGTATTAACGTGCTCAGGGAGGCATTTCTGACCATGCGGCTGACCACAGGGGCAGCCGGTCAGCTCAGATTCCCACCAGCCCCTGCTCAGAACTATGCCAAGCGGAAAGACAGCATTTGAGGATCGAGGCTTGACCACATCTGGGGTTCCTCTCATGGTGTGACTACATCTATTGGGAGGTTATTTCTTTTAGTACTGGGTATCCTAGAACAGGGTTGTTCTGCTGGAGTAGTCCAGCAGCAAAGGCATCCCTCCTCAGGCCCTACTAGAACTTTGACCTTCAACGGAAGCAGCATGCCCGCCTGACGCCTGGTGAGCAGTCGGTATGCAGGTACTGGAGAAGAGGGCCAATTCCGAGATTTATAGAAGCTACACTGGCACGCCCACAAGTGGTATGATATTGGTAATGATGAGTGAGTGGGACGCCCCCTTCTGACTACTACGCATCTGTATTGTAATGCCCCCTGCTGCTACAGCCAGTGCATGCCTAAAACTAGGTGTGCTGTGCTGAAACACATTGTACCTTAGCATTTCGTGATATCTAGTCTTGACAACCAAAATAAATGCTCAAGACAGACAACAAATTCTCTAAGAACTCACTGAAACCAGTTTAGTTTGAAGTTTTAAGAGTGACTTGGCTCTTAAATTTTTGTTTATCTGACCAGAGGTCTACCCACTGCATATGTTGGGTAAAACTCAATAATGAGCACATTCCAGGTTATTCAACCCTCGGCTCAAATGGCCAGTGGCAAGGAATGGTCCAACATGTGCCGCCAGGAAAGACTAGCAAATGTACAACCTTTTCTGACAATAACAGAGGCATCAGAGTCAGACACCAAACCATTTCTGTTTTCAGATCAGAAGAGCTTACCTTATACTTGTGCACATAATTGTGTTTCAGGGTTAAGGTAAGCCCCCCCCCCCCGACTGGACCTCCTTGAATGTTAACACCTTGGGACATCCATCCTGGACTAAACCCTTTCCGATAAGACAAAGTAGTAAATAACTAGAATAGAAATATCTTGCAGATGCCTAAACCACTATCATAGCTTATGGAAATTATCTCTCTTGAGGTGCAGTGGTCAACATGGTACCGACAAGTGAAATGGCCGAGTCAGAGGCGACTTACCCTTAGTCAAATAGTCGAACCTTTAAGGTCTATGAACACTCCCAAGTTGATTTAAGTACCCGGTATTATTGTTTTTATCAGGTCTTCGATGATGGTAGACATCACTATGAGGTCAACTTGGTAAAATCGAGATTTGGCAGTATGAGTTAGGTTTGGAGCCAAATATGAGATTCTGAGCAAAAACCATGAGAGAAATAGAGAAAGCAAAGGGGAGAGAGACATAGGCAGTGGGAGAGGATAGGGGAGGTGGGAGAGGAGTGGGGAGGCGGTATTGGAGGAGTTTTGTCATCTGCTGAGGGGCAGTAACGGATCATCAGATGCCACCAACGTTCTCTTCTGCCCCCCTCCCCCACTGCCCCTCCAAGCACGACTTCCCTTCACAGGCCTACCTTCCTTACACGTCCGCCGACGGCCGCAGGGCGCGCCCCACGTTATCTCGCCTCCCGAATTAGGCAGCGCTGCCGCGACTGGCCCCCGGTCAGCCAGAAAGCGGTAGCTTCCGGTTGATTGGCCGGCGCTTCCGGCCAGGCGCGCCGTGATTGAGCGCGGCCAAGATGGCGTTTTCAGGTAATGCGGAGCGGCCGGCGGGGATTAGAAGCGGCGCATCCCGCTGTCAATATGGCGGCCGCCGGGGGGGCGCCAAGGTGTCCTAAGACGTCGAGGGCAGATCCCACCAGGGGCTGGGTTCACCGCCAACCACGTGATCAATAGTCGAGCAGGGGGAGAGTAGAAAGCAGGGGGGGGGGGGTTGCCCTTATACTGTAAGAAGACAGGTCGCTGTACTGCTATACGAAACAGAACAGGTCTCAACAAGTGAGAAATTGGAAATGTAGAACTGTGCAAGACGTACATTACTCCCTATATTTGTAAGTCACCATTAAATTTTGTGGCGTCAAAACTTTGCAGCTCTTTGCTGTGAGCTAAATAAAATCACAGCTCCCACCTTTTCTCATTCTGCTATTAAAGCTGCAATAAATGTTGGAATACCCTTTTCTAATGTCTATCTCAGGTAATTCTATAGACCTTTTCCTCAAATCTGCTGCCATTTATTCTGGTGAGAGGTGAGCCGTAATGCGTACAGCCAATGACTTAGGTCTCTCTACTTTTTGGTGGGAAGGGACAACACTCAGCTAAATAGTCTTTACTACTCTCACCAGGTGGCAGGATTGAGTAGTCAGCTTCTTCCATCATAGAAAACCTGTCTAATTTCTAATACCATATGGAGCCACTGAGCTGGTCTACTAAGGTGCTGGAAGCATTTTATTTTTTGATGTCTGCATCCTTGGAATTAGCATGGCTATAGCTCACAAAACATAATGAGATTTGGCCACCACATTCTAACTAATGGGTTCTTGATAGGAATGGAAAACAAAAAATCTATATTATTTCAGATCTTGTAGCAGCTTTAACTCTCTCCCCCCACGGGCCACAGTAGGACAAAGAAGGATTGAGTATGGGGAATCTGGTGGGGAGAGGGTTAATACACCTTTCTACTTCATAGTAGCATTACAGGATCGTGCCGAAGGCATGGATGCTATAGAGGCGAGAAGTGGAGGTACTACATTACGTGGATTAAATAGCAATCAGCAAAAACTGAAATTTGGGTACTAGGGTAACTCCTACTGAAGTTACCCTAGTTATTGATATATCCTAGTAATGACAAATCTAAAATCTCTCTATACTACTCTTCTAGACAATGTCAGCCTAGAGTCAGTTCAGATTATTGTGCATGCTGTACGCTTCATCTAAACAACTTAGCATTACCAGCATTACTCAAAGCAGTAGAGATACTACTATGTAATGTTTCCATTTAGTTCGCTTATTACACACAGAATCGAATAAACACTATTTGTGTAAACGACAGATATCGGACGTACTACAGATAGAGGCTGACCATCCAACCACCATCTGTGTACAAATAAACACTATCTGCAGTACCCATTCAACCGCTATCTATGTCAACCACCATCTGTGCACAAATAAACACTATCTGCAGTACCCATTTAACCGCTATCTATGTACATTTTTATGTAGAAACATTTTCATCAATGGGTTAAGACAATGGTGGTACACTCAATGTAAGGGGGAATCTAATGTGCCTTTTAAAACAGCTTTTTGACACACTTAATTTAGCACACATAGTATTATTTTTGCACAGATAGCAGTTGGATGCTCAGCCTCTAACTCTCGTACTACAGATAGCAGATAGTGGCTCTTTATGCAGATAGTGGCTGTACACCTTCCACTTATCCATCATAACAAAATAAACCCTCGGAGTTGTTGCAAACCACTTCACTCTCTGTAGCTAGCACTTACAAGTAGTTGCATTATAATTCTTTACACCAACCAGCAATGCTATACTACATTTTGCCATACCGTGCCGGAAGCATCGGATAGTTGGGGAGCCAGTCTGGAATCAGGTCGATTACCTGGTGTGGAGAGCAGCACAAGGTTTGGAGGTTGGATTAGGGTAAACTGAGGTTGCCGATTACGAATCTGAGGTGCGTATCTCCATATCTAGTTTGGAAGAAGGTCAAATTAAAGGTCAAAGGTCACAATCTGGTATTTGATATAGAACAGAGAGACAGCTTTGTTCCACTCATTAACACTAGAGGTCCTCAGTGTACGGTGGATTTCCCATTCTTATGTATCCTAGGTTAATTAGGATCCATTGCAATAGTATGGCGACCTTTGACCTTTATTTTGACCTTGTTCCAACCTAGAAATCGAGATACGCACCTAGGACTTGTAATCAGCACTATCAAGATACCCAGATGCAAATCCGATATCTTGTGCTGCTTTCAACACCAGGACTTTTGTAAATAACGATATTTGAGCCGGCTGGCTCCCCAAGTAGGATACACCTGTAATTTTTAGCAAGTTGCGTCATGTGGTATAAAGCTTTGTGGCAACAAGAAAACTTGGCATATGTTTGAGAAAATGTAGACTTAGTCTTAGTGAGTATTCTAAAAGAAACTGAAGCTCTCTGTGATCTCTCTGAATCCTCTTTAACTTAAGGGTGCAGCCCTGAGATAGGTCAGCAGCAGGCCATTGCTCTTCAACACCTGGCCTCTTCACTAGGAGACTACAACTGTTCTAGATATTTTTAACCCCGACTAACTTGCCATGAGTTCCTTGCTGTGCCAAAGGGCTGCCAAGGGAGGCATCTCTTGAACAGAGAGGATTCTCTCATGACTCTCGGGGTTATTGAGGTGCCCAGTGATGACCGGTGAGAGGAGGGTGAAACCAACCAACATGGACATGACGCTTTATCCAACCCCTTCTCTATGGACAAAACCATAACCCAGTATCCATGCCCAGGCATTTATTTCAATTTACTATGAATATTTCGCTGCTGGAGGTCCACGATGGCTGGTGTCTCTTCAGAGTGATATTTATGGTCTAGCAAGCCGTCGCCGGGCCCTATATTAAATCATACAGGCTTAGCCCTAAACCGTTTATGGGCAGGCAGTCTGAATGTTGTGAGAGGCCGGCGTGAAAGTGTGGCCGATCACTCAGGCCGGGCCTTGTCTCCCCTAGGGCGGCAGGCGGCGATAAGCCCCCCTCTCTGCGAGCAGCTCAAACAGAGATAGGGTGGGGCTGACGGCGCCTGGCGTGTCCGGCATACACAGGTACCTGGCCAGAGCAGCTCACACTGCAGTCTCTACTTATAGTCTATCCTAACAGCCCATACTTACACTGGCCAAAGCTCCACGTGGCCCTCCTAGATGCTGGCAAATACAGACTCCTATACTGCCACGTGGCCCCTACTAGCCCCAGCACCTCAGTATTGGCGTATTTTATAGTCGAATGTGGCACACACAGGCATACATATAATCTGTACCATGTCATGTTAGCACATAACTACAGCACTATGCACTACCTGGTATATCCTGTAGTTCTCTTTTATTTCGTAACATTGATAGAATGGCTTCTTTGGAAGAGGCAATTAACCTACATCAGGGTGAGTAGTGAGTAATAGATGTTTAACGCCATTTCGACAGCTAAGGTCATATTCATGGCGAGAACGACACAATTTCACAAAGGAATGTGTCGGTGCCCGTGCATGTGTGCACCACACACATCCGAGGGGATAGGAAAGAGGAGATATAGACCCTTTTAAGTGGGCTAGGGAAGCCCACCTACATCAGAAACATAATCTATGTTAGTATAGAGTGAGACATCTCTTAAAATTAGTATATCCGGTGAGAGGAGCTCAAAACCCAATCTTCCTCAAAACTAGTGAAGATATTCGTAATGACGACACTTCTTATATTACACAATTCACACTCATTCCCTCTGATTTTGCCTTTAAAGTTGGATAAACTCATTAGATTTAGGTGCACATTTTTGCAGGCATGAATTAAATTTCACCCATTAGAAAAGCACTAGAGCAAGCCTCTAGATAAGTATTATGACGAACATCACATTTAAGTCGATCGGTGCCATTTGTTAATCACTCTTTCTTTATGGATGGTATTGTTACATCGTGTGGGACAAATTTAAGTAGTATTTGGAATATTTATCTTTTCGGATGTACTAACTTAATACTCTTGGGCAAATCACGAGCTTTTGTTTTCAACAGTAATAAGTGACATGATATAATCACATCTCTTTATAACCTGTATACATTTCTTCTTCTTTTTCAGTAAATCGGATATTATATTTAACCATAGTAATAACTATCAGGGGTTTTGATAGAAACGTAGTTGAGGCATAAGATAACCTGGGTATTATTTTTGTATTCTCCCTTACATGAGCTCCAAAACTTACTCGTTATGTTTTACTCCTAGCTCGCATGATTTTAAGGTAGGTTAACCTAAATACGTCGAATCACATAACGTTAGACGTCCACCCCTCATATTTTCCATAAAATGGATTTACCCCTGAATCAACATTGGCAAATAGTTGATGAACATTTGATCAACCAGTTGGTAATTTCAATTCAGCAGCAAATGCCAAATTCAATGTTATTGCTATATTCTGAGGTAGGACGTCTCAAGGTATGTGAATGTCTTTAGATTATCCACCCTACACCGTAGGAGGCAATGCAAACAGGTCAGATATACATGTGACAGGTTCTGCGAAAAGGGCTCTTAGTGCGGGGTGCATTAAGGTCTCTATTTCCAGTACATGTCACACATGTTGATAGAAATATCTGTATCAATAATCCCATAGAGCCTACTAATGGCACATGCTGTGAATTTTACACATTGGTCCCTTCTCACAAATCAAGGATTTGTGTAGCTAATCATTACATCCGATTATCTGATATAATCACGTAGATAAGTCTTAGCATGTTCAGTTGATTGTAGAGTTAAAGACCTCCACCACATACATATATCGGAGCTAAAGCTCTGAATAGAGGACCCCTATAGTCCTTTTACTTTAAGAATATTATACCTGGACCTAGCTCTGTAGCTTCTCTCTGTTCTAAATAGGCTCTGTTTGTTGCCTTTGATGATTGCTAATGTCACCAACAGTGGTGAGACCGACTGAAATTTTAAAACGAAAGATACACCTTACAAGAGTTATGTGGTGCGAGCAGCTCACCCACAGAAGAGCAGCTCGCTAGTGCTGAGCTAATCATCAAAACCTTGCAACTACAAGAGGAGCTCAACAGAAGGACCTGGATGGGAAGAGCAGGGTCGTGACCTGATCTCAACCTTGCTTCTGCTACTATCTAGCTGCTAGGCTTCTAGTGGTAGTAACTCATTCCAACTTGACTAGAAGTGTGCCCTAGAAATGTGGCCTCACCAGGTCATAGACTCAACTTACAAGGTCAAATCCTTGCAATTGGGCCGAGGCTATTACCGAAAAGAGCAAACAACTACTTAACTCTTAATGAATCAGTTACCTTTGATAACTACATTAAAGGTCACAGCTTGAATGTGCACGAAAGTGGAGGCTACATCCTTTTGAGTGCTGTTCAGGTCTACAAGGAGTAAAGGTTAAAATGTTAAAAAGTGGGTCAATGGCAAGGACCACCCAAGTAGGGATTGCCTTTAGATCTTGGAATTGTAAAAACGACTCCCATTCCACCTTTACACTCATCGAGGCCTTTAGGAACCCTCAATGTAGAAGCTTAGTATAACTGTGAATTCGTCCTGATGAAGTATATCAATTCTGCAACCAGAAAAAAACTATCAAATGAACCACTTTTTGAAAGCTATTGAAAAGGAATATCAATCTACTCTAGAACCTGATATGAAACGTTGTATAAATTCAATGTCCATGAAATTAATGAAAAGGACAGAAAATAATATATATCTTTCTAGTTGATTCTCATGACATCAAGGTGTATCATGGCATTTGAAGTGTTTATGTGTTCTTTTTAAGTTGTGTCGATGCCCATCTGTATGGTGGGGGGTCGGGCATGGTTAGGAATGGCGGAAGAAACGTAGGTGAGAGAAGGCTGATGCTGAAGGGTGAGCCTACATGAATGGACAGGGTATGGACTCCTAAATACAACACCGATGTTGCTTGCTCTATAGAAAATATCATTTAGGCGATGAGCCGCCACAGGGGGCTGAGTGTAGACACTGTTACCCTCCTAGCTGCCCTAGGCACGTTGAACAGACAGCTCCCCTCTCCCTCCATACGCCACTTGTGTACACCTGTTCAGCCCCCCTTCCCTTTGCCCTAACTCCCCAAGCCCCCGCCTGCAGCTCAGGTGAGTTGTACACTGTGGCCGTTTTTTTTCTGGGTTAGCCTGAAGGTCAGAATGCCACCTCCAGCTCCCTCCTCCAGCAGTAATTGTATCTGCTCCTGCAGCACCCCTGCCCCACCACCACCACACCTCTCCACCTACCTACACTACTCCCCTCTAACCTACAGCCTCTGACACATACACACCCCTCCAGGCGGCCCCCTATTCCCTACCTACTACCTCCAGCAGCACCTATCTACACCTCCACCTCCTCCAGGGTGGAGCAGCAGCCCCTTAGGACAGATACTAGATGCATCACCTGGACGCCCCACATCCCACAGCTACAACCCCATCCCACTATGATAATAAAACCCCTCTGCGATTGGCATGGGGAAATATTTCTCTATTTTCCTCCACTGCGCTATGACTGTGATTGACCAGGTGATAATGTTCTGATATCTAGCCTGGAACACAGTCCACCTGAGACAACCGGCGGTGTAGTTCCACGAAACATTCCTCCAGAACATGGGGAAGGAATTACTGCCTGTTGCTACCTGTCAGGATAGCTCAAATACCTGACGAACAATCCACTCAAGTATACTTAGCCCATCACAGATTTCAAGTATGAAAATCTGTTTTTCATTTGAAATTCTAGAATTAGCCTTTAGTGTGGCTGTGATGGTAAGTGATGTTTATTATTGTAGATTAGAAATTTCAAACAAATGATAACCATTAGCTGTAGCAGTCTGTAGGTTTGATTCTATCTTAGATAAATAGGTATTATGCTCACTACTCTCTTCTTGATTGTTGAGATGGAGATACTAAGGCACCAGTATTCACTGGTTCATGAAATTCTTTCAGCTTTTTCTCATTATTGAAACGGCATCTGGTGATCCGGACGTGATATCCACCTTTCACACTGGAGAGGGTCGGCAGAGGCATCAAGAAGCCTCAATAGATAGGAGGTGAAACTCAGAGCTTTACCTATGGACACAGTGTAACAGATCCCCCTCTACCCCCCCTTCAAAGTAGGCTCCCTTTTGTGTTCAGTATTGAGTCCTATGTAGGATAAGGGGGTTTATAGAGATGTCAGGAATCTTTATCAGAATGATATCAAATGGAAACAAGGGGCCACCTATACCAAAAACTCCTGCTGAATCCAAAATTTGTGATCTTGATTCTCAAAATTTGACCAAAAGTACCTAAAAATGAGGTTTGATGATGAGAATATTTTAAAAATGTACAAAAGTTATATTGAAAATGATTTGAAATTTTTATAGATGCAACATGCTAATCAAATTCAATACCTCAATCTACAAATCCCAATGTCTGCCTATCTCAACCTGACAAGTACTCTACCTGTGTATGGCTCTGCCTCTCCAACATACTGCCTATCCCTTAGTCTACCTATCACTCATACTACATGTACCTATCCCTTGAAACATCTAGAGTTTAATTAGGTTTTCCCTCAAAATTAATGGCTTAAAGGATTAAAGTTTACCCCTCACCTTTGTACCTAATTTTCTCTGTACATTCTTACCATTAGTCTACCTATCCTCAATCTGCCTATCATTCACTTTACCTATCCCTCATGGTGACTATCCCCCAACTATTCACATCCCTCATGTTTGACTGGCACATCTGTGATATTACCTAGCACCAATGTACCTTTTGAATATGCTCACTTCACAAGGTACTCTCTATGCCTATCTCTTAAACTGTTTATTACACATGCTACCTATCCTCCTTGCTACCCATCCTCTTCAATACCTATCCCTCATGTTCAGCTGGGATAGCTCACAACCAACCTTCATTTCGATCTCTTAGTCAACCTCTCCCCTAAGGAACAAATTTAACATTCTACCTCACGCATACATCTACCTATCACTCATGCTATATATCCTTCAGGCTACCTATCCTTCATGGTATAGAGCCCTCAGTTTATTACCTTAAAAAATGTTTGGTTGTCAAGTGGGATAGCATGAATGATATGCAGCATGGAGGATAGGAAGAGGGGAATAAACAACAGACATGTAGGATAGGAAGTTAGCTAGTCTAATGATAGCCATGGTGAGGCATTTAAGAAAAGCATGATAATTCAATGGGCTGAGGGATATGTAAGGTAAACATGAGTGATATGCATAATTGAGGATAGGTACAATGAGCGATAGGTATATTTCACAAGGCATAGACTATAAGAGCTATTATAAAGGTAGAAAGAATAGAATACAAGGTGAGAGATACATAGATAGCTGGTTAGGTAGACTGAAGGCTATATACCATGAAGGATAGGCACCCTGAAGGATAGGTAACCTCAAGGATATATAACATGAGTGATCAGTAGATGTATGCTTGAGGTAGGCTGTTGGATTTGTTCTTCAGGGGATAGGTTGACTAAGAGATCATAATAAAGGTTGGATGTGAGCTATCCCAGCTGATCAATCTGTGATAGGTAGGAAAGCTATAAAGTGCGCTTGAGGGATAGGTATTGAAGAGGATGGGTAGCAAGGAGGATAGATAATAAACAGTTTAAGAGATAGGCACAGAGGGTACCTTGTAATGTGAGCATATTCAAAAGATACATTGGTGCTAGGTAATATCACAGATGTGCCAGTCAAATATGAGGGATGTGAAGAGTTGGGGGATAGTCACCATGAGGGATAGGTAAAGTCAATGATAGGCAGATTGAGGATAGGTAGACTAATGGTAAGAATGTACAGAGAAAATTAGGTACAAAGGTGAGGGGTAAACTTTAATCCTTTAAGCCATTTGAGGGAAAACCTAATTAAACTCTAGATGTTTCAAGGGATAGGTAATATGAGTGATAGGCAGACTAAGGGATAGGCAGTATGTTGGAGAGGCAGAGGCATATGCAGGCAGAGTACTTGTCAGGTTGGGATAGGCAAACATTGGGATATGTAGATTGAGGTACTGACTTTGATTAGCATGTTGCATCTATAAAAAGTTCAAATCATTTTCAATATAACTTTTGTACATTTTTCAAATATTCTCATCATCAAACCTCATTTTTAGGTACCTTTGGCCAAATTCTGAGAATCAATACCACAAATTTTGGATTCAGCAGGAGTTTTTGGTCTAGGTGGCCCCTTGTTTCCATTTGATATCACTCTGATAAAGATTCCTGACATCTCCATAAACCCCCTTATCGTACATAGGACTCAGTACTGAACACAAAAGGTAGCCTACTTTTAAGGGGGGGTAGAGGGGGGTGGCTTGCACTATAGGACTCTATGGAGTAACATATCCTAGGGAACCTATACTATTCTTGGAGGCATGTTATGAGAGCGTTATGGTCAACAATAACTGATTATGTGATTCCATACGCGATTTGTGAAGCCAGTAGAAATTCAGCCTTGCTATTTTCACTATCAATATGGCCAAAGCTAGACGAATATATACACTGAACTGTGTACATACCGCCACAGATGTAGGTCATAGTGCTGCCAACACAGTGCACTATCTGAAACATTGTCTTAAAGCAATAAAAGCCATGACTATTTAGATGCAGCCAAACGTATTCTGTTTATTTTATTGGGGAATAGAAGCAATAACCTAATACTATAGTGGATGATCCAATTTACGGACGTGTCTCTTGCAATTTCAGTTTTCTACAAATCCATTACAAATCACAGCCTTTCATTAAAAGAGGATGTTTTGACATTGAAACGTCTACCCCAATTTTTGGCCAGAGGAAGATTTCAGTTTGGTGGTGAATCGATAATACTGCAATTTGTTGGGTCAGCATTGATTCAACGAATTTGCAAAGTCGATTTAGCACCAAACCTATTTCCCTAACCAACAAATGTAGTTTAGTTCCTCAGAAGTATCACACCTTCTGCACTAACTTTTATTGTAGCAAAATGTCGCAGTTAAATATGGAGCTGATAAAATCTTATCATTTATGTGTGAAATGAATGGCATTTACTATCACTGCCAATACAGTAATTGCTCCACCCCCCAGTTTGACCCCCATATAACACTGGTAAAAGAAAAATCACCATTCCAGCAGATACTATTTACCTTCCTGCACCTACATTGAACAACCAGTGGCGCCCCAGGCCACATGGTTGAAATGTATTCTTCAAATAGCCTGGGCGGCCTGCTACCACATTCCCTGCGTCAAGCCCTACTTTGCTTCATCTTGTCGATGGCTTAGCTGGAGCTCCATCTGGTCAGAATTACCCCAACCTCCAGCGCTGCCTCCTAGTGACCGGCACAGGTAGCAGTCCTCTCTGGCGCCCCCTAACGTGAGCGATCGATACAAGAGGAAACTTTGTAAGTTGGCCGCCTTTACTGAGCTCACACGTGGAGAAGGTATAGTTCTTTTTTTTTCTCCCACCACTAGTAGTGACTAATAATGGCAAGCTCTAAACAGCAGCTGACGTTTGCTCATCCATATAATAACCTAAATGCTATGCTCCTTTGGTCTCAGAGAGAGTTCTCAACTCCCCATGTTGTCTAGCTTGGGTGACTATACAGTGCAAAGATGTTCTGTCAATATCTCAAGAACTGTGGAAGACAGGTCTCATATTGTGTTTGAAGAGAAATATTTGTCTGGTATAAAATAAATTCTACTTAATAACCATGGTCGTATCCATGAATAAGACTGGATTTACTTCATCTTCAATCAGATAAATCATGTGCTGTTGTAGAGAACCAACAAAGTTTAAATTACATCTAATCTGTTGAAGCTCTATAGACGTTAAGATGATTATGGACGTGTAAGTCTGTAGCGAAAGCATGTGTCTTCACATTTTATGCAGAACAAGTTTCTTGATGACCTGTCTTCCCACTGATTAAAAAAAAATAGGCTTTTTGGGTTGTTAGTGCTGCTTCACATACAGTAATAACCCCAGAGCAGGTAAGCAAATTTGGGGGAAGTCTAGTCTCAAAATTCATGTTGGAGCAATGCGAATTAAGGCAGCAATGTATGTAAGTACGGTAGCAGCAATTGGTCCGGGCAATGTGTCTTAGGAATCGATGGACCTGGTTCACTTGGATATCACACGGGGGTAGCACGGTCCTTCAGCAGGCACCAGAACGCCCCCTGCAGGGATTCTGGAGAACCATTGCATGCGTTCTAGTCAGAGTGTTGGCGAAACATGAATAGTAGTTGGAAGTGCAATACTTTATGATAACAACGGCTGTCTATGATAAAAACTCATCATGGATTATGAGAAACTCGAGTTTTATCAGATGTAACGGTTACTCACCTCACGCACAATTCAAGGTCAGAAAATGAGTTGGGTTATTTTGGAAACTAACTTTCTTTGAAAGTATTTCCTTTTGCATGACATATCCGCTGAAGTGGGGCAAGCTGAGGGCTTCATATCCCATCTTAACTCACTGGCCCTCGCTGTGTCCCATGCACACCTTCGCGGCCACAGGTGAATGGATGTTCACTGTAGTTTAAAAGTTGTATCATTTTTTGGTAATACTGCAATAGTGTTTAGATCTATGTATCTAAAATGCATCTTCAAATACGAGAGGATGACTCAAGTCGCATGTACTCTTGTCGGCATGGTGCAACATTACAGTGCTGGCAAGCAGCTCACGAGCATTTGATCACTGCATCTCTATGAATGCAGTAATGTTGAGTTGCTCAGTGTTCAGGCAAAATGGGAAATATGCATTAAGTGCAGTACAGCTTTACATGAAATGGGACCATGGGCACAATCATGGCAACATGGTATTGGCTCTCTTTGCTCCTTGAGCTCCATTAAGTACTAAACATGGAGTAGTGCCCTGAACATAGACTTCTATAGGACAACATACTCACTGCCGCGATGTTGCAATTGTAATTGTTCTTGTTATTCTCCCCTATTTCTCTTGCACATCTAACCAAGTCCCATGTGCATGACATAAGGTAAAGTGTTGTTAGAAATGCTAGCATCGATGGCCTAGGAATCGTTTGATAGATAAGGTGTCTGGGTGTGAAAGCTGATGTGTCATTGAGTAATGATTTTATCATTCTGAATGGGTCCATATGTTTGATAAGATGCCCAGCTTGTGCCACTATCAGGAACAGGGTTGTCATGTTGAAGTAAGAAGAGATAGTAGCCTACACACATCATCAGGTACCCGCTAGTACCCTGCTAGAGCAGTAGATGGCGCCACGTAGCCTATGAAGGATGTGAACGGAACCTAGATGTGAGAGTCTGTGTGGTGTTTGGGACCAGGCCAAGGGGTAACAGTTCTGTAACACACGGAGTAATTTGTATGTATGTAGTTAAGATAACAGCTGGTTGGCCGTGTTTTTTTCCCCAGTAGGTTAAGGGGCTGCGAGGAATGGGGAGGGGTAAACTATGAGGGGTCAGAAAGGGGTTTGTGGGTCTAGATCTAGTACAAGTATGTGGGGATGGGGAGGGGCATAACATTTGAAGAGGGAGATATAATGGGCCTGGACCACTAAATTCGACATGGTGACATGATACAATAGAGAGACATAGGGAAAGACAGGGGTTTAAAGACTGACAAAGAAAGTGAAGGAAAGTATGAAAGAGGGAGGCAGAAATACAGACAGACTTAGACAGAGAAAAAGAGAAAAAGAGAGACAGATCCTCAGTTAGACAGGCATAGCGAGAGTGAGAGACAGAGGCAGCTAGTTTGGAGTTCGCTCATCTCACCAATCTCATGTCTTAAAGCTGGTATATAAGCTGATATAGTGTTGTCTGATATGTGTTTCAGAGCATTATATACCCCTTCCCAAGTCATAGGGTGCCACTTAACATGGCACGATATAGCTCACTATGTGCACATCACTGGACTTAAGTTTCAGCTGGTCTATCCTCTTTGGTGGGAATGGAAACCACTTGGTTAATTAGTTCTGGTCAAAGCCTCTTGGCAGCAGCACTGAGTGGTGTCTGCTCTGCTGCCAGGCATCCAAATTAAATTCACCACCATTATAGAATACTCTGCTTCATGGTTTCAGATGGAGCCTCTGTGCCAGTACAATCAAGATTGCTTGTTGACATAAATAATATGCTTGAATTTGACATGGTTAGAATGTACTGAATAGACTGAGATTTGGCAGGACACTTTTGCAAGTGGGGTGATGATAGATATGCAGAAATTGGAAAATCTATATATTTCAGATCTTGTCCCAGCTTTAAATAGCCCATTTTTACCTAAGTACTCCACAGGGTGGCACCACTGTCTCGCCAGTCACCTTTTGTCGGTGCATACACCTGACCACAGTACACTCAACAATAACGTTGTTCTCCAGCTATCCCCTAAAACCATATGTATGTATGTATACAGTATTAGCGGAAGCCACTGTCAGATAGCTTCTATTACCCGACCCGATGGACTCAACATCCCCCGAGCATCACTGTGTGCAGGTAGTGGGGCATATAAATTGCTGCTGTATCAACATTTAATATCAAAATACAAATGTATTCATGCGTCAGCCATAGTGCATGCAGTTTGCACTAGAGATTAGCTATGGGTGATAGGTATGTCAAAGAGCAAGTTATACCCCAAAACCTGAGGGTCTCTATAGCTAATTTCTTGTACTAGACAAATTAATGATCACTGGCCTCACAAAATAGTAGGACAAGGCCATTGCAGCCTACTTTCTATATACGTGCATGCCATGTGACTGATTTATCCTGAATGTATTTACATGTGATTGATTTACAAATTGCCAGTGGCCACCATATATATTATCTGTCTACACATATTTAATGTCCTCCTTTGCATTCCTCATAATATTTACTCCTTTCGCACACACCCCTATACACCCATATACCCTTTATGTTTAGTTATACCCACATCCTAGACACATAAGCTACTCCAGCTCCTTCCAGACACATCCAGCCTAGAGGAGCTACCACCTGTGGTGGGTTTCTTTTCTATTTCACAGTTTTTTTTTACCTGCGTCGGCTCCAGACGGTGGGCTGGGAGGGCGCGGGTTGTTCTGTATACTAAGCTATGCTTTGGTGTTAGTCCGACACACGCAGTGCCGCAATCGGAGAAATACCCCAGGGAAAAATACCACCTCGATAAAAATGGACGACAACATAAATCAAGGGTGGGAGAACTTGGAAGAGCAGCTTAAATCTGCTCAGAGCAGCTCAGAGCAGCTCTTTACTTGACCGAGCTGCTCATATGTGTGATTATTAACGTGGGTTTGGTGACTCTAAGCGCCCTGCACTGTGTTAGATACACCACTGTGGCTTGGGGGATGGGGGTCTGACGCACAAAACCATGTCATATAGCATAATAGGTACCTTGAACCATTCATGTCGAAGGCAATATGCCCCCTGCATAGATCTATTGGCAGCAGATAGGTATACATGTCATACACTCCCACACAAAGTAGCATGAAGAAACCTGTTAGCCGGACATCTCAAATGATAACTAGCGGTTATCAGAATTCCCCTACTTCTTCTGTTCAGATTTCATAGGCTTTGCTATTTTTATCATTCAAAGTACTTTAGTGATGGAGAGTGTAACAAGAATTTCACAGTCCAAGGGCACAGGAGAAGCGTCGTTGAGGGCCCAAAGATTAAGTTGATGGGGGGGGTCCAAGGACTTTATAGACCCCGATATATGTGGGGTGCATTTTATTATTAGAAAGAGCAGGTCTCCCTCAGCACACAAAGCATACAAAGTGATACCCCCTCACTGCCTTCCTGGTAGTTATTATTACTTGAACCTGTATTTTTCACACTGTGGGATGATGAGTTTCCTTCACAACTCCCTCCTCCAGACAGCGATGTCTCAACCACAACACATGGTGTGGTTGGCCTAAAGATATGTCACATGACCTTTTCCATGCTTTCTGATACGCTAAAGGTGAAAGGTAAGACCTGTTATGTTATGAAGCCGTGATATTGACAGTAGAAGCCATATATCATTTGGTAGAGAAGTCAGTGACTATCACATGTATAATTATATGGCATGTTATAACTGGGTCACGGATGTGCCCTATGTCAAGAATTCTTCCTCATAATGAGAGGCCCTTCCATAATACATAGCAGACCACCACCACTCCCCCTTCCCTAACATTGATTTTACTTTCTTTGCTATATGATGATACCAAGGAGCTTAGACACTATTCTTGATGATGCCGTAAATATGAGCGTTAGGAGTCGCTCAGCTGCGGTGGGATCAATCCGTTTAAAAACTGCCTAACCTAGTAAATCCACTTCGATGTAATTTTAATTTTGATGCGAGGGAACTGTTTTTGTCATGTGAAGTAGTCAAACCGATCGCATCGACAGTTCAATTCAAGAGCTCCTGTTTTGAAATGTTACTCTTAGCTTTAAAGCTTGTCTCACTTAATAGATTTCCAATCTTTTATTTTACCTGCGCTCATCCAAAAAAAGAGATTGAGATGACAAGTTCAACTCCACCAAACACACTGTCTTGTTATTGAATCATTAATTTCTATACATTGATTTATTCTATCTATATATAATCCAAGCGTTTCGCTTATTTGAATATTGGCATTTCAGGGGGTAGGAAAAGGGGGGCCAGGGGGCCTGCCCCCCCCCAATAATGAGGAGGTTCCCTATATAAGCCTATATAAAAATATAGCAGCCCCCCCAACCGAGACCCCTGGCTCCCCCCCAATAAAAAGTTGCTTCCTACGCCCCTGCATTTATTATTTTACAGGCATTACATACAAATGCTTATTTTGCTGGCCATTCCGATTGAGACACGTAGAAAATTAAACGTAGAACCACACAATAGTATATATAGAGGTTTCACAGCTGAACAAAGATAGATCTATATTCACTATAATTCACTCCTGTGCTGTGGGCCCCTTCGGTATGAGGGGCGAGTATTGGGGGGGGGGGCAGATTCTCTCATGTGACTGGGTGATAAGCATTATGGATGCGATCTCGGCCTCTCTTAAGTTCATTTGGCAATTGCCTCGCGTCCTGCCCTGGGTGGCATAAATAATCACATTACAATATAGCGGTCGTGCGAGGAGACTGACAGTTGGGCATTGGGGAAGGGGCCATCAAGGCACGTGCCCACAGGGAACTATTCCGCACGCCTGTACATCGTGGTCGAAATATTTGGTGGACTGCACCAGCTTACTATAGTTTCTATCACTGACATACTTTATCCTTAATTTTGTACATCATCTCTTCCACGTAACAGGCTTCTCTAAAATAGAAACCCTCTTAAATTGCAGTCCTCTTCTCACTTTCTCTTCCAGTTCCCAAGCCATCAAGCTTCAGGTTTTAATTTGTCCCTTGTACAATCGGTATAGATTTGTATAACTACAGTTAGAAGCTGATCACTCAACAGTTACTGTATTGCATGTTTTGTGTCATCAAACTTTACATGGGCAATGTAATTATCATTTCCCAATTGCTGTTAAAATGCAACCCCACATCATATGCACCACCCATTGCCATAGAACCAAGCATCTGTTCAAACTATCCCTACATAGCCAAATGCGTTCACTGCACCTATGATTTTGTAATCTATGGGATCTCGTCTCAGTAACCTCAACATTGTGAAGGATCAGACAATGATTTTGATACTGACTGAAGTCTAGACAACCCTTGACTTACAGTGTGTTGGCCCACGTGGTTGGCCGTAGAAATGGAGGCTCGCTTTGGTTGGGCCTATACTATACTAGGCAGAGTAGACTGACTTTGACCCACCATACTCTAAATCATTTAGTGCCAGGGATCAGGACTGACTACTGAATATCAAATGGCCTTTATCTGCTCCCAGGCACTGGTAAAGTTTAATTTATTATATGGACAGAGGTCTCGACAGGTAAAGCTTTTCAGGTCAAGACACCCTCAAATGACAGCAGCTACCACATATATAGCAAAACCTGAAGAAAACCCATACAAATAGCTTACAAAAAAGAGAAGAACTTTGTTTTATATTTCAGCTAGGGCCTATCATATGAACCAACCCGGGCCCTCTCAGCGATTTCCAATGGAGGTGGTGTGATAACACCGTCAGAAAACATAGCAAATTGGTGACACCAAAATATTGTGATTTCTGGACATTCCTGTTGTTATTTCAGTTTTCCCTTTTCCCAAATTGGACGCCTGGAGGGATGTGTCTACTGCAATGGGAGTGGAGCCACTAAACACAACCCCCTCAGAAAACGCGATAAATGCTTGGAGATGAGATGGAACGTGCTGGAGTGGATGATGCTTCTGGTGTTTGGTACCCAGACCCATTAAATCAACCAGACGAGAGGAGGGCTTCAGTGGGAGGAAGTAGGGCCTTGAGGTAGGCGAGCTGGGAAACAAAAGAATTGCACGTCAGGGCTCTTTACATCTGCAGGGGTTTGATGAGTGTACACATCAGCAGGGTTATACAGATGTGACATGGTAGTTGTAGGCAGTGGTGCGTTATGTACTGGCTGCTGCTGAGATCAATGGGAGGAGGACTCACCTATAGATGTATAGGGATCTTCTGGGCAAATTAGGTACCATTATATTTCTTTTATTCAGTACCTACAAAAGGCACTTGATGTATTCATATTGATATTAGACTCAATTTGACTCCCCACAATTGAAATTGATGGCTGAAGGGTGCATTTGCACCCTGGTTATTTAGTAGTCTGGTGTTTTTTGTTAATTGTGTCTGAAGATAAGTGTTCTCCTGAATTTACTTTTGGCTTGATAAGTCTTAGCAATTTTATCAGTATTAATAAAATTCTTTAAAAGAAAATGGTTAAGCATTAAAGTGTAGACTAATATGATTTGTATAGATTCACATGGTAAGTAGGCGTCTATCAAAACAGTATGTAGCCTGTGTGTTCAAGAATAGAGTGACAGTTGCATTACTGAGGTTGTCTCTGGACACAAGAACAATTGCTTATACTTTTTTCTTCAAGATTTATTCCCTGTTTCAACTAATTTTTCATATAGCGGACATATGGATAAATGTACGTTTTGATAAAGATGATCATTAAACTGAGAATACATTCTGAAAATTAAGATATAAAATTAACTTTTAAAACCAATTGATTGTATATGAGACGGCAAATATATAGTTCATACCCAGGGTTGCTGTTTCTTCGAGACAATAGAAGCAAAACATAACTGACACTGATTAGACTTTCATTTATAATAAATTATTTAAAGGAGCGGAGGATAGATGGCAGATTAAATAGGCCAGCTGATTTAACTGGCACCAATCTGACATTTTCATTGCCCAGATGAGAGTGGCATATGCATAGACAGCAAGGATTTACGTGTGATACACTATCCCATTACAGTTTAGGATGCCAAGTTAGTATCTCTTCAGACAGCATGACTATCAATAACAAGGGAATGCATGACACTAATGACTGACATCCCAGGTAGCAAGGATACATTGGGCCAATGTCGGGTTATATTGGGCCAATGTCGGCTTATATTGGGCCAAGCATGGACAAGCATGGCCCAATGCTCTATTGCTGATTGGGATGAGGCTAAAGGGGTCTCCATTGCCAGTCCTCATTTCCCCTGTCTACTACTGAGACTCTGTTTCTGACCTTCTTCATACCAGTACATCTACATACAATTGTGACACATCTGTCACAGATCTCATGACAAATCAGTTTCGGTGACAACACAAAAGCATGCTATCATTCTGTAGATCTATATTCAATTTCACAGACAGGCCTGTAGCTGCAAACACACTCTTGATCTGTCTTCTTGTCACCCCTGGGTTAGAGGACAGATCCTGCAGAGGTCTCTCCAATGATGGAGTAGGTTGTCGGGCTAAACACCAGACCCTGGAGAAGAAGCCAGCCTCCTCCTGTGTATCCTCCTGTGCAGAAGTTCCCCAGGGTCGGGTAGAGCGACGAGGGAGCGTTTTAGTCCTGACACATCGGTTTGTTTGTAAACGAAACATTCCATTCAGATTCTGATTGAGTATCGATTAATGTATACACCTCATAACACTGCTCCCCACCACACAGTTCTCCAATGTCCCTGGAGCAGCTCAACTCCAATGTTCCCTCCTAGCTATTGCTCACAGGGCCACTGCTCGCACAGCCTTGTCTGTGATTTGCTGGTCGGTATATCAGTCTTCTTTCATCCCATCGACTGGGTACCGGCCCCAGTGGTCACCCCGACAAATTGGCCATCCCTCCTCGGTTCGCTAACCCCTACCTCCGAGCCCGGAGGAGCCTCTTGTCAATATGAACAGGAGGGGGATTGAGGAGGGAGGGGCTGTGGGAGGGAATGAAATGGGCAGGAGCACGTGTTGGTTGTACAAATGCAGTCGGTACATAGACATTTGCTGAAGCGATGGCCCTCTAGCACGACATCCCTTGATCACACCTTTATCTAACAATGGTGTGTGTCAGTTTAAGATGGTGGTGGGAAGTGTGGGAAAGCACGATTAAAGGTTTACTTTGGTGGCAGGTAGTGTGGGAAAGCACGATTAAAGGTTTACTTTGGTGGCAGGTAGTGTGGTAAAGCACGATTAAAGGTTTACTTTGGTGGCAGGTAGTGTGGTAAAGCACGATTAAAGGTTTACTATGGTGGCAGGTAGTGTGGTAAAGCACGATTAAAGGTTTACTATGGTGGCAGGTAGTGTGGGAAAGCACGATTAAAGGTTTACTATGGTGGCAGGTAGTGTGGTAAAGCACGATTAAAGGTTTACTATGGTGGCAGGTAGTGTGGGAAAGCACGATTAAAGGTTTACTATGGTGGCAGGTAGTGTGGGAAAGCACGATTAAAGGTTTACTATGGTGGCAGGTAGTGTGGGAAAGCACGATTAAAGGTTTACTACGGTGGCAGATAGTGTGGTAAAGCATGATTAAAGGTTTACTATGGTGGCAGGTAGTGTGGGAAAGCATGATTAAAGGTTTACTTTGGTGGCAGATAGTGTGGTAAAGCACGATTAAAGGTTTACTATGGTGGCAGGTAGTGTGGTAAAGCACGATTAAAGGTTTACTTTGGTGGCAGGTAGTGTGGTAAAGCACGATTAAAGGTTTACTATGGTGGCAGGTAGTGTGGTAAAGCACGATTAAAGGTTTACTATGGTGGCAGGTAGTGTGGGAAAGCACGATTAAAGGTTTACTATGGTGGCAGGTAGTGTGGTAAAGCACGATTAAAGGTTTACTATGGTGGCAGGTAGTGTGGGAAAGCACGATTAAAGGTTTACTATGGTGGCAGGTAGTGTGGTAAAGCACGATTAAAGGTTTACTATGGTGGCAGGTAGTGTGGGAAAGCACGATTAAAGGTTTACTACGGTGGCAGATAGTGTGGTAAAGCATGATTAAAGGTTTACTATGGTGGCAGGTAGTGTGGGAAAGCATGATTAAAGGTTTACTATGGTGACAGAACAGAGAAAAGAAGACTGATCGCTTTGACATATACTGCACAGGTCATAATTGTCTCCCACATGATATGCGTGAAAGGCATATTGAATGAGGTTGACACTCTCACATTTGGTTCGTCAACTCCACTTGACATGCGTAATGAAGACAGTTGTCATGATGACATATGTGCCATGTCCCAATGACATGTGCTCTATGTGTCAAATCAAGTTGACATGGATATACATGTCATTTTGTCAGGAAGACTTTTTTCAGTGAGGTAGTATGGGAAAGCACAATTAAAGGTTTACTATGGTGGCAGGTAGTGTGGTAAAGCACGATTAAAGGTTTACTATGGTGGCAGGTAGTGTGGTAAAGCACGATTAAAGGTTTACTATGGTGGCAGGTAGTGTGGGAAAGCACGATTAAAGGTTTACTATGGTGGCAGATAGTGTGGTAAAGCATGATTAAAGGTTTACTATGGTGGCAGGTAGTGTGGGAAAGCACGATTAAAGGTTTACTATGGTGGCAGGTAGTGTGGGAAAGCATGATTAAAGGTTTACTATGGTGGCAGGTAGTGTGGGAAAGCATGATTAAAGGTTTACTATGGTGGCAGGTAGTGTGGGAAAGCACGATTATATGTTATATGGACTACTTTATAGTAGAGTACAGAGGTGATCAATCCCAGGTCACCTGATCATAGATTAAGCTATTTTTCTTTAGTCTGAATAGAAGGAATAGCATTTACACATATGATCTATGGTTGGATAAGGTGCATATGGGTGATTCCTCTATAGCTCCATCAGCTCTCAGCCATCTATAAAAAACAACACCTCTGAAGCTATCCTTTAGCACTTGCCACCTGCTTGGTGACAATTCCAGCTCCTACTATATCCCAACCATCCACTACAGACCGTATCCCCTCTGCATTGGGTTCTGATGGGTACAAGAATCAATCAATGTCATTGCCCTGCCTCCAGAGGTGTGTAGGGCAGGCGGCCTGGCATTGACATGGGTGACTGAGGCGGTCATCTGTCTACCACACGGTGTAGCAACCCTCCTACAATCAGCCCCCATCCCTATCAGCCCACATAACTACATAGCCTCTCACTGCCATCTTACATACTATATGGCCCATTTATTTCATGTTGATATGCCCGAGATACTGACAGCCCATAGCCTTACCATTGCAGCTCCGTATCTCACACCCCCCGTGAGATAATCCATGAAAATATCACACGGCGAGGTCACGTGACCATTTAGTGACGTCATAGCTCCAAGATGGCGATGTAAACAATGCGCACGGGGAGTCATTCTGGTAAATTCTATTGTAATTCAGCAGTTTTAGATAAAATAACATGAAATAAATGCAAAGGCACACTCGTTGGAGGAATGGCGGGGGGTTATCGCACTTGCCGATCAGTTGCCGCCCGACATTCCTCCAACTCGTGAACCTTTGCTTATGTATTGTATAGCGTCTGACTGTCAGGCCACATACAATACAAGCCCCATTCTCAGCTGTCAAACAACAGCACATGTCCTACCCCCAGTAGCTCACATAATACCCCTCCCCCCGCTGTCAAACCTTCTACTACACATTACCAGTACATGTCGTTCACATAGTACCTCCCACTGTCAAACCTCCTACTATATATCCTCCTACCAGTAGCTCACATAATACCCCCCCCCCACTGGCAAACCTCCTAATACATGTAAATATCCTCCTATCAGCAGCTCCCTAAGTGCACATGGACCCAGCCTCCCAACAGGGAGACATCTATGGACCGAGGTAAATACATCTAATATAGGGGGTAGGGGTGACAAACTGTTATAGTGGGGATGATTGCCCGCCCTCTCTTGGTTAGGTCGACTGTAGGCTATAAATAGGCCACCACAAAGGCAGCCATCAGTCAAAGGCAACCATGTTGAAGATTAAATGATACTTGAGCAGCTCATGCCACTCAAAAAAAGCGGCCGACTGACTGGTGGCAGTGTGTGAACTGAGTTGCTGCAGCCTGGTCCAAGTCACATGCTGCTGAGAGCTGCTCATAGTTGCTCAGGCTACTCCCAACTGCTCCAAACTGCTCATTACATGATAAAGGCGCCCAAAAAGGCCCTTGATATCAGAGATAAGGGGGTAGGGTGCATAGAGCAGGCCCTGGGTGCCTTACCCAGCCCCCTTCTCTGCTCCTCCAGGGCCGAGGGGATTAAGGTTGGATTATCGACAACGTTTTATTCTCCACTGGTTGCCACTAATCCTCATCATAAGAAACAACAACCAAATTGACAGGCTGCTCCATGTTCTTAAAGGTCTGTCAGTAGGTATTCTGTGGAGCAAATCTTCATTACAGCGCCGATCAATTTAGTGGAATTGACAAATGGCCATAATTATTCAGGAGGGTTCTTGCTAATTGCCTATCTCTGAATACACACTGAACGGAGGTGCAGAAAGGAACAATTTTATTGGACGTGAACATCAATAACCAATCTGTAAAATGGCCAGGTCTTTCAGCAGTGTCCATCGTAGATTCTCTCCCTATCAGCTAGGCCTTCTTGGTGTGTCAAAACTGCCTTTCTTGATGTCGTTGGTTTCTAGTCGCCATAGCCTCTTTGTTTGAGCAAATTGTCTATTATTTTGAAATGTTTTCGACCATGGATTGACTCAGGATTTTGTCTGAGTGACACATCGCCTTCCTGGGTTGGTCCATTCATCCCCTGCACCCGAGGTTGGCAGTAGGCCTTTTGATTGCTAATTCGGAAGTTTAGACCTTACTACTGTCTCCCAAAAGTCCACTGCTCCTCGGTTGAATATCTCTTATTCCACAAGATAGGATAGCTAGGAAAGTGAATGTACTCACTGTATACCTCAGATACACACTGAATCCATTGTCAAAACGGGGAAATTGTTCTATCTTTATTTCAGATAATCCCGACACTTAATATTCGCGCGGCGCGCCATATCTAAAAGTCACATCCTTTCGCATTCACTACCGTTAAGGGTATCCATTGTTATTCCGAAGGTGCTCCCCTTGGGACCACAGCAATAGCTTCACTGTTGTGTACTTCTGTGGCAAACAACAGTCTAAGGTTTCTCCAGTTTCCCTCCACAGAGTGGCTTCTTTCCAAAAAGGCAAGTATCAATCGGAATGGATACATCATTGGCATTCCCTGGAAATAATTCCCCTTCTACAACTATGCGCATATCTTTCAATTTCCAAAGTTTAAGCAACTGGTGTCCCTGTCACTATGGTGTACTCGTGGGCACCATTCTATTCCAAGGTGAATATAAATAGAATTATTTGACCTATCTTTTTCAATAACAATGTATTATCACCCACAGCCCTCATACAGCCAGTGCCTTGCCTAGATATTAGCCATTCTATTTTGGGCCAGTCTAGGACATTCAGTTTGTCAGGTAGGGTAACAGACAAGGGAAGCACATTTATCACTGATATAATACTGTCCGTGCACTGAGAGACCCAGCAGATGAGTAGTGGGCAGTAATGGCTAGCATAGATCAGGATGAAGTACCCTATCGCCCCTTGCCCACCACCCTGCTCATCTGCTTGACCTCTGGCTATGACCTTGGACTGTTGAGGTCACACAGGACATCAATACCAGCCACATGCCACACGAGGACAACGACCAGACCTACACGCCCACATATCGGCTACTACTGCCAGGCAGCCCTGGGGCTATCTGAATATGTGTACTGGGTGGTGCAGTAGAGGAGAGGGGGTGGAGAAGAGGGGGTAGTAATAAGGGGACATTATGGGGGCTACAGAACACGGACCTACCAGTGGAAGGAGGTATGGGGTATGGGGTTGAAGCAGGTGGTCGGGAGAATGCAGTGCAGTGAGTGCCAGTCACACGAATGTAGAGAAGAAGAGAGGCTGATGCAAATGGGGGTTGAGGTTTGTTAAAAGCTACTCTGCCAGGTGAGGGAAGGATGGTAGACGGCTGCTAGGGCACTGGTGACAGTTGATAGTATCCGATGGCACAACCCCATTTACATATTAAAACTACCCAGCAAATTGTCGTTATCTGTCGCCATGATTGGTCATCAATGGTGACTCCTTTCTGAGTGATAACTCACTGCGTCATCTTTTGCCACTGTGTGTCAGTCTCACATGGCATGGCGATTTATCACAACAGTCGCCAACATGATCTCACTCACTGCGTGAGTATGTGCCACCCCTTGTCATCCCTAACAAAGCATGGTGACTTATCCCCACCATCGCCAACATGGATCTAACTCACTGCGTGAGTATGTGCCACTGCCTGTCAACTCTCAGTCAGAATGGCGGCTTATCCCAACCATCGCCAACATGGATCTGACTCATTGTGTGATTATGTGCCACTCCCAGTCAGTTCTCACTCAGAATGGCAACGTATCACCAACATCGCTAATATGGATCTCACTCCCTGCGTGATTATGCGCCACTCCCAGTCAACTCTCACTCAGAATGGCAGCTTATCACCACCATCGCCAACATGGATCTCACTCACTCCGTCAATATGTGCCACTGTTTGTCTCTCTCATTCAGAATGGCAACTTTTCACCTGCATTGCCACATGGCTCTCACTCACTGCGTGAGTTTGTATCACTCCTAGTTAATCTTCTGTCAAAATGGCGACTTATCACCACCATTGCCAACATTAGTCTCACTCAATACGTGAATTTGTGCCACTCCAAGTCAATGCTCTCTGAGGATTGCATCATCTGTCACTCACTCTCACTCACAGTGGCAACTTATCACCACCATTGCCAAAGTTGTTGAGACAGCACCACTGTTCAACATGTAGCCTATCTAGGAAGTGTGGGCATGAAGTATAAGTCCCATACGTATCAAATGTGCTTTGTTTCACACTGATTTCCATGTAATACTTCAGAGTTGAATCAAACAAGATTATATAGAGAGAATATCAATTGAATTTAGATAGAGGTATCTCTAAAATGAAAGCAACTATCCATAAACACCTTTTCTCTGGTTACAGGAAAAATACATAGGGAAATATCAACATGAACACCTTGTCTGTGGTTAGAGGGAAGATACATATGGCAATACCTTCTCTGGCAAAACATACTTTGATCTGGCAGATGTGAGGCTGCATGATTACCAATGTCGATGATCATGAGCTTTTCATCTAACAAGGTAAGTGATCACCAGCGTCGCCATCACTGGTGAACCTGTGCTATGACGTGGTGCGCGTTTCATCTAGCGAGGTGAGTGATCAACTGCCTTGCCATCCCTGGTGAGTGTGAGTCATCACGATCCTCGCCAACCGTGGTGAACATGCGCTATGGCATGGTGTGCGTTTCATCTAGCAAGGTGAGTGATCACTCGTGTTGCCATCCCTGGTGAGTGTGGGTGATCAAGATCCTCACCATCTGTGGTGAACCTGTGCTATCATGAGGTATGCGTTTTATCTAGCGAGGTGACTGATCACAATCCTTGCCATCCGTGGTGAATGTGCATTATGACGTGGTGTGCGTCTCATCTAGCGAAGTGAGTGATCACTCATGTCGCCATCCCTGGTGAGGATGAGTGATCACTCATGTCGCCATCCCTGGTGAGGATGAGTGAACACGATCCTCGCCATCCCTGGTGAACATGTGCTATGACGAGGTGCGTGTTTCATCTAACGAGGTGAGTGATCACCCGCGTCGCCATCCCTGGTGAGTCTGAGTGATCACCATCCTCGCCATCTGAGGTGAGGCCATGTGATCACCACCATTGCTATTCCTGGTGATCTTGTGCTATAGCGACGTCGTGTTCCATCTAGCGACATATGTGAGCCACTTCACACAGGTTGACGAGGAGTCACAACAATTTGCTGGGTATTGTAGATATTGCCGTTCCGAGATCCTACTGATATCGAGATACCTATATTATCAAAGCAATAACTAGTCAGTTCGAGTAGGTTTCAGAATCACTTTATTACAGTAATTAAACAAGAAGACTTGCAAATGCGTTTCAACCTCTCCTGTGCCTATAGTCAGTACCCCCCCCCCCCATATGGTGGTAATGCTCTTGCTTAGATGATCGTTAGGCCATTTCGGGACAAGATCAGCCTACCAGCTTGGTAGGACTGCGAATCCCCCAATCTTAGGAGGACGGCAGAATATATATCTCTCGTTACAGTTGATTGGTTCCACACTGAGCGCCCTCTGGTCCGACCCCTACGTCACACCGCTTTGAGGCCACCAGTGGTGCCCTCTTGTGAGAGATGTAGGAGACGTTCCCGAAGAATGCCTATTTTACTACGATATGGTACATAGTAATAGTCTTGAATACAATATGGACCTCGATACCCAGTAAATACGATTCCCATCACTATTAAAAGAAATGCATTGATTTATAGGATGGCAGAAAAAGGGAAGATAAATAGTAGAGATGAAGTGACAGCTAGATGACACACTGGATTTGAAAGGGGATCAATAGAACGTGTCAGGGGATTTAAAAAGAGTAGCGCAATCCCATGTGGACAATTCTATGCCCCACGGTAGGCAATTGGTGTGGAGGGTTAGACTTTTACTCCTTGGATTAGAGGAGCATTGAAGCAGCTGTCCTGGAAGCTGGAAGCAGTGTGTGCAGTTAAAGTGGTGGCCAACATCAGTTCCAAATCATCTCTCACACAAAGTGAAAACCTATATGATTGTACTCAATAGTTTGCCAATTCAATGTTCTCTATAACAAACAGTAAGGGTCAAGAGTAGACAAGTGGGAGTAGACAAGTGGGACAATCAATGTATTTTAAAGGGAGTAGACACAATCTACTCAAACGGCACCTGGTGGCAAAAAATGAAACTGCCAAATTTGACAATATTTGCTCATATTCCTAATTTATATGACATAACCCTTCTTTATCAACCCTTTAGGTGTGATACATTGGTATTCTATACATTCTTATCACTGGATTTCATATTTCCTGTACCCATAGACTTCTATACTAAAGGAATTAGAAATATTTTTAGTTTATTCAGGAAGATTTCAATTTGCTTGTGACTCCCTACTTTTTGCTTCCAAAATAATTCTAATGATCTCAGGTATAAATACATGAGGTTTGGTTAAGAAATTGCTAGAAGATTTTTTTTCTATGGAATTAAATGTGGGAAAACACAAATTCTCATAGGCGGCCATAGTTAAGACCACCAAACTTTAATACCTTCCAGTGGAAAAACGGACAACGTGACCTATGGTTTTTATGCATTCTTTATGTTACCTAAGCATCAATCTAACATCCCTAAAAGTTACTAAGAGAAATTGTTGGTCAATTTTGAACTAGCTGGATCGTGTCTACTCCCTTTAAAAGAGGAGCTCCTGCGTATGATTCCTTAGATAGTTAATGGGATTTCAAGGTGTTTAGTACTGGAAGGACCCATCATTTTATCATTCACTGAATCACGTTCTGATCGGGCGATTACACATTCAAAGTATAATGGTAAAGGTTCACTCTAATTGGTCTGAGAGAGGGTTAACGTCAAGTCGGTCACCCTCAAGGGACAACTATATGTATAATACTGAATGAACAAATGTATTTGTTTGAATAACATTGATTCTAAGAGTTGATAATAGCGATTATAGACAAAATGATATGTGCTCTGTCCGCTAGAGGTGTCGCCGATTCAAAGTGTGTTTCCGATTTTAGGTAGACCTAACCTATCTAGTCCTCAAGTTGGCTGTTAACCAAGGCATCAACTAAGGGCCGTTTTCCACCACACGATATGAGTGCTCTATCGGGCGATAGCTGCCCCACACAACCACCTCGGCCGACAGGGCTGCCATAGGGTTCAATGGTGAGGCATGGTCTCTGTCGGCCGAAAATAGCATCTACTATGGGTCTAGCGGCCGTTAGAGGGTCCATATCGGGTGGTGGAAAATGGCCCTTACTGTCTACACTGGGATAACATTGTACTTTGCAAAGTCTTGGAAGAAGGGTAGGTTAACCTAAATTCGATCATATACCTTGAGACATCCATCCCCAGAGCATTGGGGTTTCTATTGAATTAATATTACCAACTGTTTGATTCAATGATGATCGACGATTTGGCATGCCTTTCTCATCTCTATTTTGTAGGGTTAACGTCTCAAAGTCTGTGGACGTCTTTAGGTTAACCTACCATACAAGTATGACATTTTCTGTGTTTTTTTTCTTTTGTTTTTCTTTTGTGTGTGTGTGTGTGTTCTTTTTCAGGCAAAAGTAGAAGAATACGCAAAAATTTGCTGACCCATCATAAAATGTAACCAAAGATGGTATGACTATCTAGTGTGAACTGCTTGTTGGGTCGGCCTTGTGTACCGACAGGACATGGGATGGAGGAGGACCATGACGGTAAGATTGCTAGGAGTTGCAATGGTGGGGTTGGACAAGGGTTGAAGAGACATTCCTTGCTTGCTACACTGGGAATGGTAGGTAGGGCTTAGAGAAGGATGAAAATACAAATCAGGACCGCACACGATAATAACACAGCCCCCGGCGTGTTCTACCCGGCCTTTACCAATAACCTAGGTCTACTGCTTTCAACAACCCCTCAAGAAAACAGGAAAAGAAGAAAGAGATAAAAAACAATAATGATTGCTTGCCATTTTCCAGTCAGCATCACTTCCCTTGGCGCTTCTCACACAGCTCTCTCTTGTTGTCGTTTATCACCTGTCCTTTCCAATATGTCCTCTTGTCTCTACTCATTAGGCCTCCCCATCCAAATGGATCTAATTCTCCTTAACACTCACAGTTGAAGGCCCATTGTTAATTCTACTCCTTTTTGATGTCTTTGCATGTTCTACCGCTTCCAGTCCTATTTATCTTGGGCGGTTGTCATTATAAAAGAATCCCATGTACAAAATGAGCGTGTCTCTAATACCAACTCACGAGAGATAAAAGCTAGATAGATTTTGCAGTGGGCATCATGGAAACTTAATGGCTTCTGCCCTTAAAATTATATGCCATCTGAAAGATGAATAGTTGACTTTTTATATTGAATCAGGCCGCGCACCAACCAAAACCTGATTTAGTCTAGCTTGGGGGACGGTGCTCAAGCTCAATTGATGTTTCAGCAGTGATTCCCAAATCACCCCAGTCATTCCTAACTTGCAGCCCAAGTCACCTGTGGAACTCGGTATGAGTAAACGAGAACCGCCTCTGAGTGCTCCCCAGTATCGTGTGGATGGAACATGCTTTTAATCAATAATCAAATATTGACCGCGTAAATGTGATTGCGGACGACTGGTGATACCATGAAATGCAGGCGACTGCCTCAGTGTTTGTCCAGAAGCCATCCGCTCCTGCTGGGGGTGTAGTAATCAATGGTGCTCAGGGAGAGGTGTCCTGATTGTTGGTGGCTTAATTCTTGGATATTTTATTTTTGTCCATTAGGCAGGGGGGGGGGTGAGTGATGTGGAGGGAGGGTGTGATTTGCGAGAGTGAGGGAAAGGGTAGGTTGGGGGGGGGAATAAGGAGGGACGGCTATGATGGAGTTTGCGAGAAAATTGGACAGGAAGAAGGAGGGAGGCATGGAGGGACGAGCAGATTGATAATATTAAAGGAAGGCAGGGAGGGA
Source organism: Acholoe squamosa (assembly GCA_949317995.1). Classification (NCBI taxonomy): domain Eukaryota; kingdom Metazoa; phylum Annelida; class Polychaeta; order Phyllodocida; family Polynoidae; genus Acholoe; species Acholoe squamosa. Next base: position 62,469,746 of record OX439039.1, read on the forward strand.
GGGTGGGTATATTCGTGTTGAGGTAGGGATGGAGGAGGATGGGATAAGTGGGGGTGTGATGGTGGAGGGTGATGATGCGATACGAGGAGGGAGGGTAGTAATGGGGTATGAGAGAAAGAGGGAGAGAATGATGGGCGAGGGGAAGTCACAGGAGAAATTTGAAATTAGGACACACAAAATAGTGTGAAAGAATCAGAATCTGTATGAGGGAAACTCAATACCAAATGCAAAGGTATTTAGAACAAAATCAGCCATGTAGAAAAAAAGAAATCAGTGGACTGGAAACAGGGAGGGAGAAGGATATTGATTAGCCATGTTGAGATTAGAACCAGCTCCCGTAGGAATGTGATGCCTGCTGTTGGGTGGATGCTGCGTGCACACATGCATGTATGCATGATGGTGGTGATAATGGACTGTCACCTTGTTGTGATAGAACCCCTGTCACTGCTTCAGCTGTTATCATTACCGTTATCACTGCAAACGCCTATAAAGATACATCATAATGTAAGGTCACGTCCACATCGTCCAATCTGCCCTCAGTGTTGTTTCATTTATTCTAACACGAACCTGATCGAGCATTCATGTGTGACATAGGCCAAACTATGTTTTAAGGGACCCTACCCAGAGGAAGAGGGTAGACCCTAGCACTCTCTTTCGATTCAATTGTGACGATGATGATACATAATTTTGAAGAAAAAAAGACATAATCTGTTAGTCGTAGATCCGTAACAGTTCGTGAGCCGATTTGTGGGGAATATATCGACGCCCTTAAAAATCCAACACACCTACCCTAGTATTTTCGAACCATAATTAAAACCTGAGACTAAACTTTTCTGCCCTAAACGCACTCACACAGTTTTGATATACATTAATGCATGTTCTGGAACTAGGACTTCAAAGGAGTATATATATGCAGCATTCCCTGGTTCATCTAATAAACAAGTTATTTGCTCAAGTAGGAACATATTATAATCTGAATACACCTCGATACTCTTTATTTACTTTCAATTCACAATTGACTCATTTCATGAAAATAGAATGTCACTTTGTCTACGCAGTATAACCTTTTTTCAATAAGAACAACGGTATTTGAACAAAACCCAAAGGCTTGCTTACACTGCAATGTAATGAACGGTACGTGATCCTCACTTCAATGTCTCCTTTCCCGTTAAAGTATTTGCTAATACCAGGTGGACCAAGACCATTGCAGGTTTAGCCAAAATAGAGAAGCTTAAATCGTTAAAAGTGATTTAAACATGTCAATAATGTGAGGCCCATATTATGCAATAAGTTAAGCCCCTCTGGTTATTCAAGCCCATGCAGTTTCCTACTATAAACCGAGCTTTGTGCTTGAGTAACCTCAGCCCTACCAGCGGCTTGATGTGTAAGCAATGTATGCAAATGAGGGAGACTAATCGAGCATTGCTGTCCAGGGGTTTATTGTAGCTGGCGAGCACAAACCGTTATAAATGCGGATTTCCAGAGCACTTAGTCTGGGCTTTAGGCCAACTGACATAGATGTGACTTGGAGATTGGCATGGATTGACACCGCATAAGGCTGGTGCCGAGGTGTGAAGCCTTATCGAGCCAGAGTGTACACTGTTAAGCGCATCTGTTATTGCTGCCTGTGGATTTATACGTCATAGCTCCCTCCCCTTCATAATCCTATGCCATCGCTTCATTCACATTATATCAATTGGTAATTATTCATAAATTTTGGCCTTATGTGTCTTCATGCTTGCATATATTTCTCATGCAATTAACCACATGTCACGGATACGATTCACCACACACTGGATTTGCATACTATGATGCACTTATAGTCAGTGATACACTTCCTCTATTAAAGAGTACTACTGAAATGAATAGCATGGGATATATAGATGCACTATATACAAGCTACATAGTAGTGTCAGACATGCTCATTTGGCTATCCTTTACTTCCATACAGTGACCTTTTCTTATAGCCTGTGGCTTATTAGAACTCTGCCCACTACTCTCCTACTCTGTGGACTAGGATCGATGGAAGAAAAAGAGCGTTTGCCAGCCGTGTGATATAAGGGGGTACGTGATATCTGAGTATATAGACCCAATCTCGTCTTACGCGGTTGGATCCCTGGCGGTTATGTACAGGCGTGTCAGTGAGACAGGCGTGTGCAGCCTTTAAATGTCTTCTTTACTGAGTCAAGACACTGTGAATATATTACACTCTATGTTTGCAAATACTGAGCAGGAGGCGTTTTTATCTCAGTCTAATTTGCTGTATTCCCCTTTCCCTTTTAAATTCTCATATTTCTGTATTTCATATCAAACATGCTCCTTTTTTTCTTCTTTAAGCTTAATCCCTTTCTCAAACCCTCCTTGTAAAGTCTGGGCTTCCACACACTGGGGAGCATGCACATTTTATATTATCAAAGATGTTTTCTATGACCTCTACGCAATGCTTCTGCTATTTCATTGAAGTTGGTCCTGCTGGTTGCTGGCTGGCCTCTTTGTTTCCAGCTTTGTGACAGGTTATTTGTCTCCCCCTAGTCCATGCCCAACCATCTGAGGACGTATCGACGTCATGTCCGACCTGCTGCATCTCCCAAAACAACCCGCTCTGCTCATATCCTGAGCTGTGCCCGGCGACAGAAAGGGTAGCTAGTAGAGATGTGAGGGGTTTTCAGTGTTTTTTGGTATTTATAAGTTGCTGATTGCGCCACGGAGAGCTTCACTGGGTGAAACCCATAGTCCACTTGGCCTCTTTGCGCGATTGAACCATATATTTCCTATATAAATTTCTGCGACAGAGGCCTAGTGGACTATCGATGTAAAGTCCATAGTCCACTTGGCCTCTGTCACACGATTGAGCCACATGTTTCCTATATAAATTTCTGCGACAGAGGCCTAGTGGACTATCGATGTTACATTGATTGGGAGCTTCTCTGGGAATGGAATAGGGGTTCTTTAGGAATGCATTGGCAGCTTCTTGTCTGGGGATGCAATGGGAACTCTATTCTCTTCTGACCGGATGTGGAATCGAGGCTTCAGAAAATTCAAGCTCTTATGAGAAGAAATTGGTGGTTTCCCTGGGCAGGCAAAGCGAGGTTCGGTGCATAAGCAATAGCAGCTTCCATAGAAAGGCAATCAGAACTTCCCTGGGAAGGCAATGGGCATGTCAGAGGTAGCTCTCTAGGAATATGGTTAGAGGTTCTTGGAGGGGGGGGCAACCTTTCTGGGAAGGTAATGGGAGCTTCCCATGGCAACCCTGGCAGCTCATGACAGCATATTGTTCAACACTAGATTATGCATTAGTCGAAACTGCAGTATGAGCTTGGAAGTGAGCTGCTCGTAGCGTTGAGACATGCTGCTCTCACCAACTCATCATAGATTCATGGGCAAATAGAAAGGGGTGCCACGGGCTGTAAGGGACGGCTGTCACTGTCCATGATGAGCGGGGACCGGTGATATCCCCATTGCATCTGGACACTGACAATGGGAATCCATAGAACCACCTATATAATTATAATTAATGAAGTAGCCTAAATGTTCACCCCCTCCACCACTGCAGCAAGCTCCCCCATGATGTACTTCTGAATCAAGACCTGTTACTGGTCTCCGGGGGATGGGCTCGACTAAGGACCATATTGCAGTTGATTCACTACCATGAAACGTTTGCTGTGAAATAAATGTCGTTATGATTGTGGCTTAAAGCACTCATCCCCAGGGGAGCTCAGCCTCCGACTCCATCTTTAACTACTATGGCCCTAATCAGGGTGGGGCTCCTAAAATAGGGATGGGTGGCGACTGCAATTCAAAGACAAGTCCTGGTCGACCTTGGCCCTCCCCACAGTTATGGCGGCGCGCCACCTGTGAAGGGTGGCGCTGGTAGGCTCTCACGTGATCAGTGTTGATCCGGGACCTTCGTCGACGGATCAAAGAGGTCACGTGACTCACTGGCCTTCTTACAGCCTGTGGTTGGGCTAGAATCCACAATAAGAGGGCGTGTTTAGTGCCGGGTTTAGTGATGATTCTTTTGGATATATGTATGGAAGCCCTTACTGAGAGCATTTTCACATATAGCTCTTCTGTGTAATTGCACATTATTCATATAGGGGCATAGGCTATAGATGTAGACTCTGAGATCATCTATTCGCTACAACGTGCGACTGTTGCCTATACCCAATTGAGCTTAGACCCACAGTCCACTTGGCTTTTCGGTGGCGAATGAGCCATACATTTCCTATGATAGAGGCCAAGCAGACTCTCGATATTAGAGATATTTGCTTTCGGGTGGCCACATGCTCACCCCTGAATGGCAGGTTACTAATTACTTAAGGGTAAGGTTTCAATGTTCAGCTCATCAGTATCAATTAGTGTCTTGATAGCAAAGAAGAAACTACTGTAGCCATATTTCAGGTCACACTGTTACATCGATAGTCCACTAGGCCTCTGTCGCAGAAAATTATATAGGATATTTATTGCTCAATCACGCAACAGAGGCCAAGTGGACTATGGGTTTAACGTAGATAGTCCACTTGGCCTCTGTCGCAGAAATTTATATAGAAAATGTATGGCTCAATCACACGACAGAGGCCAAGTGGACTATGTTTTTAGCAACATTACTGCTGCTCACTTTATTGGAGGCCACAGGTTCCTTGACTCTCATGGCCCTTTCCTTCACCCTTGTTACCCGCCATTTCTGTAAATAGAAATGTCGTGGGGATCTGCCCACTTGGTCCGCCAATCGATGTATACCTTTTACCGTCCAATGTACGCCCCCGGGCCCCACCTTGTCGTCCCGCCGCCCCGCACAGACAGCGCCCCATTTCCTGATCAGCCATGGTGGGAAAAAGAACAACAACCTCTAACCCCACCCACCTCTTCATAAGTTACACCCATAGTCCACTAAGCCTCTGTCATAGAAATCTATATAGGAAATGTATGGCTAAATAGCGCGACAAAGGCCAAGTGGACTATAGTCATTACCGTATTAACCCGCATATACATCCAGGTGCTTATAGTTTGTTTTTGCTAGGCTGTACACCAGTGCTTACGCAGGACTAGTAGTTATAAAATAACACTTTTTTTAGCGAGTTTATCAATTTCAATACCCCTGCAAGCGTTTATAGGTCTCCTTTTTAGGACCAACGCTGATACAATCCAATACGGTAAGCCGAACTCGTTGTGTTATCGTATGACTGGATGTACAGCATAGCATGGTTTACACCCATGGGTTTAAGAAGTGACCTCCAACTTATTTTATTCCAGACTCTACTGAGAGGGAAACGCACTAAACTGACCTCATGCACGTGTACATTTGTGGTTACAGCTTAGTTGAGGAAAGTCCCCTAATTGGGAGATAAGTTGTATTTAGTTCTGTCAGGAAAATTTAGGTTAATGAGAACACTGAACAGGAAATTCATAAAGTGGAGTTTTATTACACTAACACGAGTTAATATGGTATATGATAAACATGTAACTAAACTATTGAGATACCGGTTTGTATTTACGAGTTGAATAATGTAAATGAGGTAAGGCACTAACGTGTACCATATGTTACCAACAATGGGTAAATGTTCAGAGTCCATAGTATAAAGTTTGAGTATAATATATATGGTAAGTCAACATATCAAGGTACTATGAAGTCCTGAGTTTTATGAAAACCACACTATTAAAAGAGGGTGGGAGTGGTGGGAAAGTTTATAAGGCGTAATGTTATGAATGCCGGGTGAGAAAAGGTCAAGTGTGTCACCCGTTGCAACCGGGGTTGAGAGTTGCTCAGTGATTAGCAGAAGGTGGAGTCACCGGGCTGAGTCCTTGAGAGTCTGGTGAGTACTTGGAACTACCACTAGGTGGAGTATGAATTTGCCTGTCAGTCTCATTACCCGCAATTTATCAATTACTGATAATTAATGCCCAAAATAAGCTATCAATAAATAACCGCGACCACCACTACAGGAACTGTCTTTTCTGGGGCAGAATAATCAGGGGGCCATTTCTTAACATACTACAACTGCAGCTTTTAAAGTCGTACCAAAATCCCCATAGGAATAGCATTGGCATTTTGTAGTCATAGAGTCGTGAGCGATCATAGTTCCTTAAGAAATGACCACCAGAGGTTTGTCCCCGTGTCTGCCAAGTAAAAAGTAAATATCAATAATAACACCAAGAATATTATTGTCTGAGTGTCCGGAAACGCCTGTCATGGTTCCTAATAGTAATTAGACATGTCTGATTAGGACCCATTGTAGAATGAATAAAAGAAACCCTGGCTTGATGATTAGACAAGTGTAATTAGAGCTACTGACAAAATGTCAATTACACACGGTGGTGACTTGTTATTACAAATTGGACTACATTCTAGTCAATGTACTGATATGACGTGGGGTGAGAATGGCAATGAAAGTATGTATAGCATTGATAATGGGTGTAACAGATAACTTAGCTCATCTTTTGGCAGTAATATAGCATTTTTTGATAGATTATACCGTTTTGTTTCCAGCAATAGTGAGTAACTAAATCATGTTTTATGAATGCATAATATCATATATGTTGCATTATGGAATTTAATTAAGGTATTGTGACGTACTAAATGGGCTAGGTACATGATAGTGACATGGCCTCATCTTTTTTAGGGATGTGTTGTTTCGAAGCATGGCGTAAACAAGGAATTCCATATATCACACCGCCCGTGTGCCTTCTGTTCTGTAAGTAGTATATATATATATGATCACACGGAGAGGGGACTTTTACTCAGGCATACTAGGTGGTGCATGTACAAGATATTGAGTGTGACCGTTATGCTGATTTCTCAAGACTTGACATTTACTCGTGGTCAGGATCAACCAATGCCCAGGTGCCGGCATCCAGCTTTTGGAGACATAAGGATAGCCTATAGTGAGAGGGGCCAAACATCGACAGCCTACAATACTACTAAATTAATCACATCATTACAATGTAGGACACGACATAGGTGATATGTACATGTACTGGGAAAAGGGGCCTTATTTAACAATGCACTAAGACCCCTTTTCACAGATCGCGTCATAAAATATTATTACACCTAGCGGACATTCACTATAATCCATAGGAATGTTCCGAATAGATGGCACGAAGCCCTTAGATTTCCCACGCCGCACATGTTTATTACATCATATAAAAGGCGTAGGAGACCTCGTAGATCTATACATACATGTACAGGCTCACGCGTCTAGACCTAGTTTGGTAATACCCCACGGGTACATCAGACCAGCACAAGATCTACCTAAAGGCAATGGGTGGGGCTGAGAATACTAGCAAAGGTCACAGGTCGTTCCCGAGTGGGTACTAGGCAGACTATTGGGGCATTCAACGGGCAAGCTGTATTACATAAAACAATCTTATTGACAATGCCAAAGGCAGCCAGCCGTTTGCCTGAAGTGTTGCCAAGTAGGCTGACCTCACAACCCTCGTAAACCGCCATCGCCTTTAACTACTCTGTTTGGTCATGTAGCAGTGGACAAGAACATTAAATTGTAGGTGACGGGGGGGGGCCTAGGGAAAGAGCGGTTGAGAAGTCCCACAATGCACAATCCCTCAACCTTTCCCTTTTGACTCCAACACGCACTAGCAGTGTCACCCCCTCCCCTCAATATGTCCACTTTGTACTGAACTTGGACATACAATTCACTCGCATGCAATTTGCTACTAGCAGCCCAAAGTAGCTTTGTCACAGCGCGCATTCAAAGAGACGAGTGGGTCGCTAGTGTCATAGGGAGTAGGTCAGTGCGGCATGGAAAAGGGCATAGATGAAATATAAGTTGATGATGACAAGTCCTCTTCCCTTCATGAATACAACAGTGACTATAACGATATGAAAGCAGTGGAGAGAAGCTAAACCATAAGATTCAAAGATCTAAAGATCCACCGGGGTCCTAATCAGGGGGGGACAAGGCGCCAATGGCAAAGGGAGGCTGAATAATTAGAGTTAGGGATTGTGGTTAAGGTGCAGATGGATGGGAAAGGGTTAATGCAAATGGCTAGTGGAAGATTGACGCGGAAATAGATGGGATTGATAAGGTTTAAGGTGCTGCGTGGAGAGGTGATGACCTAGGATGAGGTGACGACAGGATGTGATGGTGTTAGGGGTTGGGGATTGTGGTCGATTAGCCCTTTGAGGGCAGTAAAGTGTTCATTGCACTCCCCTCTCCCCACCCTGTCGCCAAGATATGCATAGGTATACCCTGGCTTGCCAGTGCATCATGCCATCCCAAAGACTGATTAGACCGCAGAAGTTTTGTCATGCTACATAATGCAGTGCCAATTAGTTGTTCATTTGCAATGCCTTGGCGCATCATGTTAGATATCAACATGAAGCCCTGAGGCATCATGAAATTCTATAATGGTTAACGATGGATTTGCCCTAGATGCGGGCTAGCGCAGAGAGAGGAGGACGTCTAAAATTGGTGCTATTCCTAAAATCAGGATTGGATTAAACAAGAGGGAGATAAGGAACTAGATGTGGAGAACTCTTAGATAATGCATAAACCTGACTAAGGGGCAAGAAGGTTGATAGGTTTTCCCTAAAAGCGATGTCAAATCCAGACTCCTCTATAAAAAGGCACATAATCATATAGAGTAATAGAAAAATAGGGTCTGGACTGTATTTAGGGGAGAGCCCAAAGCAGATGGGGATGTGGGGGATTGTCAGATTGCTGAATGGTAAAGCCTTTGGTGTGCTCTCCAGGCCTTTGCATTGCCTTAGCCGGCCTAATAAAGGCCGAGCGGGGCCTGGGTACACACGCCTCAAGATAGTATAAAATATTGGCCCCCGGATAGGCTGGCGATGGAACAGCATTTAATGGCAGTCAGATATATTTGGAATCAGTCGAACCAAAAATGTCTGGGGTGAATCGGCGGGTTCACCCCTGGGAAATATCCACCATAGGTTGTAGATACCAGGGCGATCAATAGGCACTGCGGACCGAAGTCACTGTATCGACCCCCAGCATCGTGCCCTGGAGGTGGCCTTCACCAACTCGTGACGTCATTTCAAAGCGACAAACAAGTGATGCGAGTGTCGTCGTTGATGTGCATTTCTTGAAGAAAATGGCCGACCTTGAGCTTTGAGGCGGGAGAAGATGAAATACAGTGCAAAAAGGAGGACCACATGTGTGTTCTTGGCGAATGTAAATGGGCCGGTTAGTAAGGTTCTTGCCATTGATTGAATTACCTGCGATCTAGAACCCAATCACTCTCCTTATTAGATCCAATAGGGGAATTCCATACTCAACGTAGTGCACTATAGAAAGCTAAAGCCACTCTGTAAGGAAGCTGTTGGGGAAGTATGGGCGGTTGTAGCATGTGTGGGAGGAAGGATGAGTGGAAGGGAGGTATGTGGAGTGTGAGTAGTATATAAGCAAAAATCAGTTTAATGCAGGTCATGTCCTATAAACTGGGTTCCACTGGTAGCGCCCTGTCTCAGAGATGGTATAATTTATAGTTCTACTTTGTACACTAAATAAATGCTCAAAAGTGTATCTATATCTTTCAGAATGTTTGTAAACTAAAGCTCCAAAACAAAGGTACTCTCCCTAACATCACTGTTGTACAGGGTCCTTTACAGATCTTTCTGGAGAACAGTGGGTTTTTGAATTTCACATAATTTAGTTTATGGAACATGTGACCTTCTCGACAAGAGGGACCCTCTGTAGCATTGAAAGCATCCACAACTCACTGAATGGGATTGAAGACAACTAAGCAGTAACAGCCATCCCTGTGCAGATGCATTTTGGTTATTTCCTCTATCTCTCAATGATTGATCCTCTTCCCGTCCACACACACAATCGCAAGGATACCACACATTCATTTAATACTGGTTCAGCCTCCCTCTTTCTTCTGCGCCTATCCTATCTCTGTTATGACGCAGTCTTGAATCTTGTCTTCGCCAGGCGCCTTTCTTAAGTTGTGCTTTTTGTGTTGGAATAAGAACCGATGGCAACAACACTACAGAGCCCCAACTAGGCCTACCAATACAGAGAACTGATACTACAGACACCCTCCTGTCTAATCTGAAGCAGGATGGAGGCAAAGCTGCTGAACACTAACAGTAACAGGAGGCCTTTAAGAGAAGCTGCTGCTAGAGTGTCACAAGTACATAGCAACACAGCAAGGCCTTTAAGGATTCTGCAAGTCAGCCAGTACTGAATCATTCTTTCTTTGTTCTTTCTACATCTATACATATAGGGACAAAATAATATGAAATAGAAAGAGCTATCACCCTGTCATGTAGAAGGAAACATACGTTGGTTTATTTGCATGTTTTTAAGAAAAAAGTGGTAGTCCTAAATAACCACCAGGGATGATGTGCCATTTTCTTTTCAACAAGTGCCCAAGCAATTATGTGGGACATATGAATTACATAATTATGTTATTCACCCCATATGTGACTGGTATATATATATATATATATATATATATATATATATATATATATATATATATATATATATATATATATATATATATGGCTTTAATATACAGGACTTCTATGAGCCTCACACTATAGACGCATCTACTTCCATTACCTACCGAGGCGACCTATAACTTATAGTAGCATAAGCAAGACTAGAGGAAACTCCCCCTCACCAGCTGATCCCAAATTACAGTGCCTTGTTACAAGGCGGCACCGCGGCCTCCCAGAGATGTACCACCAGATAGTGGTATTCTTTGTTGTGCCTGGAGGAGATAGAGAAGTGATAGCAGGTTCAAGCCTGGCTGTGCTGTAGCTTGACAGATAAGCGGTGCCGCCTGACCAAGCTCTCTCTCCCTTTCTATTGATAAGGGAGCAATGCTCTTGAGTAACCCATCAGGGAGGGTAGCCTCTCCATGACCGTATTACATAACGTCCATATTAATGCAATGAGTTCCAAAAAGGTGAGGTTATTGTCTCTATCAACATACTGGATATGCGAGCTGGGGCCAGCCTGGAGAAGGTAGCTCTCTACCTTTTCAAGATGAGCAGCCGGTATGCTGTGACAGACCTATACCTAGGCCATGCAGTGCCCCATTTGGATGTAAGAGAGAACTAACTAGGAGCACTGTGTTATCCATCAGTAGATTCAGCTAACAGTACCACCGGATTGCAGCAAACGTCACCATTTGTCAAATCAGACGCACTGACAGGGCACTGACAGAAGTAAGGAGACAGGCAGGGATTTACCAATGGTTTGTGGCCATTTTAGGGTATGGCTGGTAGCTGGCTGCTGCCTGGAGGGAATGATAAATGTTTGACGGGTGAATCTCACATCATAGATCTAAATGTAGGCATCACCTAAGCAGTACGGCACAGCTTAGGAAAGGAAAGTCAAGGACAAAATACAGGTACATGCACAAGGAAGACCCCTTCTTTCATCTTTCAGACCTCAAATGTGATAGAATGACGTAAGAAACTTTTTGTATAGAACTACATGCCATGTCCATTCTGTGAAAACGTAATGGAAAACGCAGGAGCATGAATAATTGCTTCAGTCAAAATGGTTTCCTATCTAGGAAAACTCTGCTGCAGCGCTATTGCAAACCCATAAATGGCTTGCTGGTTTCCACTTCCCACCACAAACACATACATTTGGTGGTGCCAGCAGGAAGCCATTTTGTGACATGTGATTATCCTTTGGAGCTCTCCATTGGTCCCTATCTGTCAGAGCCAGCCGGCTTTAGTGCTGACATAGCTGTACCCAGAGGGACCCTGAAGCACAGAGCCACTCAGCAAGCAGGCATGGGGCCTCCTCTCAAATAACCCGCGTCCCACTCAACACTCTTCCTAAACATCTCTTTACGAAAATGCGATATGCCCCATACATTGTCTGCCAGTTCTCACCAGACATATGCCTGGAGATCTATCTCTGAAACCACGCTCCCAGAGGAGTTTTGGTTTCCTGCAATATGGTGTATTCTAATGAGCTGTCACAACGCCTGGGTTTATAGGAACCGATTTGGGTGATGATAGATAGGAACAGGTAGTATTATTGACTGGCCAGTAAATATCCAATATGCTTTTACTACTTCTATTACCTGTGGTCCTGATTGCTACAGATAGAGGTACATCATAATTTTTAACAGTGCACCACAGTTGTGATAACGCTGTATCAAGACATTTTAAATGCACGTGTATTAAATCTCTTTAATAGACAAGAAATGCTGATTTGCATATCAGCCTTCTGTGAAACAACCCAGTCCATATCCCAGTAAACACCATACCAAACTGCTAAGTAGATCTTTGGTATAACTAGGTTTGGTTCCTACCACATTGGTTTGAATTACGTTTTTTTGCTTGGTATATGGACCTTCAAACATTAAGGTTTAACTACGTTCTAGATACATATCATCTAAAATATGTTTTCCTATGTATTTTACATTTTTCTTGTGCCAAAATCATTTCCAGGTATGGCCTGGGATTGATCCAAGGACCCCTGGATTTGAAAAGCTTTGCTCTACAGACTGAGCTATCCAGGCAGTCAATTTATATATATATTCAAGAGCAAAATATATTCTCTTGGATCTTGGTGGAAGGTAGTGAAAATGACATATGGACTTTTCATACACAAATCTTTGTCAGAATCTATAGCGCAGTGGTAGGAAGCAGGCATTAGATGTGGAAGATCTAGGGTTCAAGGCTTCACCTTGATGGACTTTTACCGACATCTTTCTCTTTTTTTTCTTCTTTCCCCCTTTTTTGGGTAGTAGAAAAATGTAAAAATATGTAGAAATACGTATTTATCATATATCTATGTATCTAGAACGTAGATAAACCTTAACATTTGAACGTCCACATACCAAGCAAAAATACGTAGTTGCAACCAAAATTCTATGTAGATATACCTCTTACAACGTCCATATACGAAGTTGTATTTACTGGGATGAGGCCATACTAAAGAGGCGAATTGCTGAGTTGACTTGGCCATCTGAGATGACGGTCTGCTGAAATATGGAAGTAAAAGTGTAAAGTCTATTGTCGGTGTGTGGAGTAATTGGTTTGATAGGAAAGGATATGATCTCCAATGTGGAAGGAAACGTGTTACTCGCTCTCAGTCAGCTAAACCTTATCTCCGTTAGAAGACTTGGCTATTTTGTCTCTGATCCTTGTTTGCACAGCATTGCCTCTTACTTTCTTTAATCATCGCCATGTTCAGTTATTTTTGATACAGACAGGAATAATCCATCTCAGCATGGAACCTGATAGGCATTGCTGGCTGAGGAAAAAAGAGACTGATGAGCTGGAAGAGGGGAACGTGGTGAGCTATGAGCATACACTCAAAAGAAGCACGCACTCCAGGGGCTCTCAGTCCTCCAGGGGTTTAGTGTAGCGATCTTAGTAATCACTCCCTATCAGTGCTCAGTGTCTTCTATCGATTTCTCACTGATGAAAAGAGGATAAAAATATCTGTTAGGAAGCAGTGTTGAGAAGCAGGGGAAAAGGAGGAGTAGAATGAGGAGGGTGGTAGTACCGTTGTTGTCTGCTACAAGCCAGTGTTGGATCGATAGCGATAGAACCAACAAGATGTGTGTTTTGTGTGACTACTGACAGTGCTCCACCCCCACATTGACACCCCTAGCAATTTCCATCAACCCATTCTCCGTCTCATCCAAATCACCAGCTACTCACACACACACACCCTCCCTGCTATTGGGTCAACTGCAATGATAACGGACCAGTTGCGTTTCCCAGCCAACCTGGTCTAAGTATTATCATGCATGTCACCCATTTCCCCATCCCTCCAGACTATTAAAGCATTGATCAATTGTGCACTGTCGTTTTCTGCATTAAGACTGTCTGATATGAGGGGTGGTCAATTCTGGATCCTTTTGATTATGCTAGTAATTGGGTCAATCCAATAATCGTGCCCAATGCTCTAGGCTCACATTGCTCATCATTTACTGTTTTCTCCTTGCTAAATATCAACTCCCGGAACGAAAATCGATGAGCTGTACTATTTTTGGGAGGCATTATTGTCAATAATGGGCATGTCAACGGCCTCCTTGAATGCCGTTTTTTTCAGAGACCAACTGCCAGTTTAGTTTGAGAATTAAGGACAAGAGCGGCAGGCGGCCATTTTAGGAACTAGTGCATCCTCCTCAATAAGAGGAATCTATCAGTTTTTGAAGCAAGATTCTATCATTATTAGTTCAAAAGTTATGCCTAATAATATAAATGTGTATTTTTATCAAGTTAGAAGAAACTTTGCCAAAAGACTACAAACCCCCTCTTCCCCCTCTTACTGTGGTCCATAGGTTTATGCATTAGGGTTGTCACCCCTTTTCATACACACTCATCTTGCGCAAAATGTAGCATTGAAACCATATGATTTTACATTTCTATCTTAATTAATTTTTTGGGTCACATGGAGCCCTTGTCCTTAATTCGAATTAGTGCGGGAGAAATCTCGTAGTGAAGCTGCAATTACACTCAAAACCAAGGTCGTTGTGATTGGTGGGCTTACTTAGTCACAACCTCCTCCTCTCCTAATGACAGATTAAGACAAACCAAATTCCTTTTGGTAGTTAAAGGGCAGAATCAAAAGTCTCTGTATTATGCTTGAAGGCAGACCTTGTATATTTTTTTATATAACACAGAGAAGCCAGTTCTACCTGCTTTTTACCTGAAGCAGTTTCTTGATATCTTGCCAAGATGCACAATTGCAGCGCTGGCATAGTATTGGCTGTACCTATACATTTGTGAATATATTAGGCCCTTAAACAACCCTATAGTGTCAGCATGATGCAACATGCAGCCCTGACGTCTCACCATCATGATAGGGGGGGGGGTGGAGGTTATTTCGTCAAATCAAAGTTATGACTTCAGGCAGTCGCCATCCTAAAATATGGTACTCATCATGGGAAACAAGAATATCACATTTGTTTTTTAATTTGATCACTCTAACCCCCTCCGCTCCAAAGATAAAAAGTTGGAAAATATTTAATTAATTCAATTTTAATTGATATTTTATTTTTTACATTCTTTTCCTGCCTTGAAATCTGTATGAAACCATGCTGAGATGCAACACTAAAATAAAATGGACTAAATTGAGCTATATTGACCTTTCTGGAAAATCCAAGATGGGCGCCATCAGCCATAGATGTCCTCAAATAGGCATTTCCTGACTTAAACATCATATAAAACCACTTTGAGATGCAGAATATAAATGGAATACACTTTGTAGACATATTTTAGACTCTCTTAGAAATCCAAGATGGTGGCCATCAGCCATAGATATCCTCACACAGACAGTGACTAATGTGAAAACCACTGTAATTACTTGTTTCCAGTAGAGACCCAGCCAGCACGACCACACGGGACCCAGATGGGATTCCTTTGGGTTTCTGGGCTGACCCCGATGGGTTAAAGCTGGCTGCGGCCCATGTGGACTAGTCCAGAAACCTCATTTCACAGTATGATCAGAAGGTTGATGGATCTTCATATATAGATTAGTCCCATATGTATGGTGCTCTGCTCCCACATGACACTTATATAATGAGTGAATTAACATAGAAGTTTTGTCTCCATTAAGTTCTAAAAGAATTTCAACTTCACTTCAACCAAAGTGAATGTATAGATAAATGTCACTAGGCACTTCATAAATATTTGAAACTGATGATTCTTTACCTACATTGAAATAATCAAGCAATCATTCTGTTTGTATCCATCTACAGGGCAAAACAAAGCCCTTCGTCCTGTGTTTGGGGCACTAAAAGATTCTCAGGACACATGTCCTTTACAAGCTTTCTGCAGTGGGCACACTTGCCAAACTAAGTTTAGATATTTGGCAAAATGGCTAGACACATGTACAAATATACCTCCTGGACACAACCTAGTGTGGCCTTTGTGTCCAGTGAGAACCGCTGCATTTGTGAATGAAATAATTTCTCCAAGTATGGTAAAGTTTTAGGCTTTATCATTAACTAATTCATAGCCTAAGGAAAGGAATGAATAGTTCAAGTAGAGATCATTTACTGATCCATAGCCTAAAGAAAAGAAAGAATTCATTCAATTAAAGAACTAGCCCAATAGGATTTTTCTTTCCTATGAAGTTATGGGGACATATCTGGCTGATAATGACCTTGTATAAAATAGCCATAGTAGTGCATTAGGGAGATAATATTCCATTTACCCGAATTGTTTCAGTGCACCTGCTATTACATATCAACTACCTTTATGACCTCACACCTAGTGAGGACCTGCACTTATGTGAGGTCTTCTAAAGGGAGTTTGAGGTGGATTGAGGGGTCCTAACCCTGCATATCAATTAACCCTATGCTCATGTGAGACCTATGTGCTGCTTTAAGGGGTAATTATGGTATGTTTCTAGTAAGAAAACGCCTTTGTAAGAAAATATCTGGCTAATGAGAGCCATCTTGAATATTTCAGAGAGTCTGAAATATATATATATATATATATATTAAGTATATTTCATTTATATTTTGCATCCCAATGTGGTTTTATGTGACTCGCAGTCAGAAAATGCATATTTGAGGCAAGTATTGCTGATGGCTGCCATCTTGGATTTTTAAGATAGTCTAAAATTTGTCTACAAAGTGTATTTTATTTGTATTTTGCATCTCAAAGTGGTTTTATATGATGTTTAAGTCAGGAAATGCATATTTGAGGACATCTATGGCTGATGGTGGCCATCTTCGATTTTTCAGAAAGGTCAAAATAACTCAATTTAGTCCATTTTATTTTAGTGCTGCATCCCAGAGTGGTTTCATACAGATTTCAAGGCAGGAAAAAAAATGTAAAAAATATAATATCAATTAAAATTGAATTAATTAGATATTTTATCTTCAGAGGGGGTGATGAAGCAGGTTAGAGTGCTCAAATTCAAAAATGAATGTGATATTCGTGTTTCCCATGATGAGTACCATGTTTTCAGATGGGGACCCCAAAAAATTTGCGCTAACTCCCCCCCCCTTTTAATGACCAAAAGGAACTGTATTCCAACACAATGTGATACATATAATTATAGGTTAATGGAAAATGTGACCCTCAAAATGGTCAAGTATTAGATTATACACCACCTGAGGCTGCGCAAACTGATGATCGACGTCTCCAGTTCCGTAAGTGGTTCATATATGCAGTGCACATGCGCGCACAACCTGTCTCTCGGGTTATTCAGGTGCAGAGTAGTGGTAGCAATGGCCACCGGAAACAGGACTCTGCAGCATTGTGTGGGAACTCCCGGTGCAGCGATGGGCGGGAGGTAGTGTGTAGGAGTTCCGTTATAGCTAGGCTGGACGCCCTGAGGGCAAAGTCCATGACCGACAGAATAGGGTTGGAAGAGGGGAGATGCTGCCAGTTGCATTGACCTTCTACTGTTTGCTTCCCAATACCAGAGTGAGCATTCTAGTACACAAAAGTAGATAACGCATGGTAGAGTCAGGACCGTAGGGGGGGGGGGGGGATTAATGCGGCTCACATATTCATAGCTGATATCTGGCCCAGATTCAGACGGGGGCGCAGGGGTGCACGCCCCCTCCTTTTTGCCTGTACTGAAGAGTGTATTTGCATGTTTAGTACCCAGAAAATTGCTAAAAATTAGGGGAGGGGGTAGGCCCCCACATTTCGAGGCGCGCCCCCTCTTTTTCCAAATCCTGGATCCACCACTGAATAACTATCTATTGAAGAATGCACACAGGCCATTCTTTCAATATAATTATTTGCTCTATTCTTTTGTTGTTCACCTGGTTCCCGGAAACCTTTTTGTGTGAAGTCGATTTAGAGTAGGTGACATACGGGCAGTCCATTTAATGGGTGAATGGCAATTATAAATAGGCGTTTCATTCATATCCACAGTCAGAGATAACAATATTGTATTTTTTTTTCAAAGCAATGTATAAAGAGAACGTGGATGCAGATGTTTCAATGAACAGGCCCAAATACACCTTTTGTACCATGCTTACATGTCAGGTTAATAGATTATCGCCTTTGGTATTCACTTGACACATATCTGCATGCATCAAATCATGGTAATTGATATAATGCCAATTTATCAAATTAACACAATCCTTCCCATTGCTAAATTATATACAAATATACCCCCATTGAAGGCAGTTTGAAAGAAAAGAGTACAGAATATATTATAAACGTGTAGAATGGTTGTACATGTGATGATATTTTTGGGCTGGGTGACAGGGAATATGGGTCGACCAGACAAGTTAACAGTAAATTATCTCCAGGCCTTCACTTGATCCAGACTTTGCCTCCATTAATTCGGGGCACGAGCCCTAGGGGTGATAGATTGTGAGTGGGAGGGGAGGGGATGGTGGTGCTTGGGTAAACGTAAAGGGGACTTTGGGAGAGAGGAGGGCGTATGGGGAGGGAGATGTAATGGGGCAGAAGAGATGGCTTCTTATTTATAGTCAGGGAACGCTATATGCTCAACTGCTCACAGTGACATGCTCTTCAGTGAGGGCACTGGGCACACCATGGCAATGGAGCTGCTCTGAGCTGTTCCTAGTGCCACATCGAGACAAAACTCTGTTTCCTGCAGTCAGTGCTCAGAGAGAGCTTTTGTCCTCGCACTGTGGCTGTGATAGATCAGAGTGTTAGGGAGCAGCTAATTTGCTTGCATGCATTGCGCGGTCCTATGTGTGCAAGTGGCAAAGATTAAACTGAATATGATGCTCTGGGAATTCAGCTGTCTGTCATTCATTCAGTCATAGAGAGAAGTTTTAACCTTTCAGAAAGTATCAATAGAAAAGAGCATGCTACCAATGTGGCCTATTTGATGGTTGAAACTAAGGGAGACAGTGCTTAATGCCTTATTATGTACTCTGTAACCAGGATTGATGCTGATATCGCCATCAGTATTATATCCATAAAGGCCATCTACAGCCACTTCTTTGGATCAATTCCAATCTCCTGCAGGGAGATGTCTCTGTAGTCAAGTTAGCAAAAATAATTATCTACACTTATTTTCATCTATATGTAATCCAGACCATTCCATATCTTACACTTGCTTCAAAACTCCATTAGGATTACTTAGGGTACCAATAGAAAAGGAATAATGTCTGTTGCCATGTACACTAAGCGTCTCAGAACGAATTTGCCACTGGTAAATAGCCACCTTGCTATAGAGCCATGGATCGAGCCGCCTGCGAAGCCGAAGGACACGAGATCAGACGGACTCGGTTACGACCAAATGTCGTCTGTTCCTGGTGCAGACGACCTTGATTCGGCTTTCATTGAGTGCCAGGCTTTAAAGTGGGAACACGCGGCCATGCGTGTCCTGTGAAGCTGGCGCTCAAAGGGCAGGATGGTCGGGCCTAACTACGTTTTCTATCTGAGTGACTCAGCAAGGACGGTGGGCCTGGTTGGGGAGTTGCTCACAGTGAGCGTCATACAATACAGAAAATATGAATGGAGTGTCCGTGGTATGTACTAAGTGGGCCAGGTCAGGTTATTGTGAATGGCGAGGTTGTAATGTTCTAAAGGGGGGGGGGGGGATTTAAGGTATATGCTCTCCACCACCTCACATTTATTGGATTCTGGATTAGTCTATTGTTGAGATGAAGTGGTCCCTGTGTATATCGAGAGTTGGAGAGGGACCAGCCGCACTGGTACCAGATGTTGGGCTTTGTGTAGTAGCACCTTGTATTAGAGGCATTAGCTAGTGGCATATTCAGCAAGACTGGGTGTGTCTCCCTATTCTTCTTTTTTCAGTTAACCTCCCCAAAACGAAAGTATTGTAGGCCTAGTTTCTTAGTTTCAATTCTGAAGAATGCAAGTCATATGCAAAAACTCGCTCAATTTTGTGTAGATATAGTTTCAAACTATAGTTGTCTTTTAGCTCAAATATATGCTTACCAGTAAACCAATGTATTAGCAACTACAATGTTATGAGAAGTTATACTTCCTTATCGCATGGGTCTATGATAGATGTATGGAATGGTCATTTGCGAGGCACCATGTGAATGATGGGCTCATCTGAGATAATGTATGAATCTGGAGGCGACAGCAAAAGGGAAAGGAGCAGTATATCCCTAAATGGCAGATCAGAAGATCTCGTGCAGACCGGAAACAGGTGCACCATGTCCGCTGAGAGTGGTGCCCCTTGTGGCGACTGCCGAACTCACATAACAGACGACGCTTTTACTTTTTTTCTCTCCCAAAGCGCGGGAAATACACTCACAGAGCACATGCGCAACTGCTCCTTTGATCGCACCTCCTACCGGGGGTTATAGGGATGAGGCTCTACTGCTTGTAGTGTGTGACACGTGACCAAACTGCGTGGTTGTCATGGCAACACGTGAATCTGCGTGATTACGTGGGATTCTGATGCCCTGTGCGAGCCACATTTCCGGGTTGTCCGGTCCAACTGCAGTCTGTTTTTATCGAATCAAACGACTGGCGGCCTAGTGAATGGCTGGAATCAGCACGTGTTCTTTCTCTAGGCTAACTTATGTAAACAACTGGAGGGAGGAGGGTTCACAGTCGAGATTTCTACAGTCATTACCGTTCTCTTAGCAAAGCTATTACAGTACCAAATAGTACAGATAATCGCCATTCCATATAAAATGTCTTTCTCCTCTTGTGTTTTTAATACAATAAATCAGGTGTCACTAGTTCAGCAGACACAAAACCTTCTAAAACAGACAGTTCCCATACATTGATGAATGGTTCTATATGTGTGAGCGTTCACATGTGCTACCACCAATGTGATTACCAATTACCTAGCATGGCCTGATATGCTATTCATAGAACACGCCCCAGGGAGACTCGGGTAACTGAGTATGTGCGCCATCTGGTGGCATTTGCAGAGATGAGTTAATCTCTCACATAACAGACGGATTGGGGTAGCAAAGCGAATGCTTGGTTAAGATGATTAAAGGTACCGCCGACACACCACAGGGTGGGATTGCCACTGATTAATATTTCTCACATTCAGGCACTGCGCCATCAAATAACAGCCAATAGAGACTGTCCCCAACCACCATGCCTACCGAAGTAGTATATGAATAATAGACCTTCCGCCCAGTGGCCCCCATGGTAGTACTCATTTCTACTTCTAGAAATAGAGAAAGTGTATTCCGGCTACTATAAAAATACACCAAACGTACCTCAGATCCCGTGGACAAAAATAGTACAAGGATAGACACTAACACTAAGCCCAGGGCATAATAGCCTATATTTCATGGTGTGGGCCCATAGTTTTCTTTATACCTGGCCTCCTGTGGGACTGGGTGGCCTACATCATCAAATTCATACATGTATATATGTCACATGTAATTATGGCCGTGGTATATATGGTCAAGTAATATATTGTTGGAATCATTATATACTTTTCAGGAAAATTGTCCTGGGCTCGCAGCTATGAGTGCCGGTCCGTAGGTTTCTAAATCAAATGACCCATGTGGCCGTCCCTGTATAGTAGTATACTGAAATAGAGTAAAAGTTCTGCAGTCAGTGTAGTAATATGCTGAAGTGGACCCTAGGCCGAATAGTTATTCTGAAAATGACCTTAGAGTTTGACCCAGTAGAAGTAGAATGAAATTGACCTAAGCCTAATTAAGGCCCTGTGACCATCATAGTAGTATAATGAAATGGACCTTATGTCCTGTGGTCATCATAGTAATATAATGAAATGGACCTCAGGCCCTGTGACCAACATAGTAGTATAGCGAAATGGACCTTAGGCCCTGTGACCATCGTAGTAGTATAAGGAAATGGACCTTAGGCCCTGTGATCATCATAGTAATATAATGAAATGGACCTCAGGCCCTGTGACCAACTTAGTAGTATAGCGAAATGAACCTTAGGCCATGTGACCATTGTAGTAGTATAAGGAAATGGACCTTAGGCCCTGTGATCATCATAGTAATATAATGAAATGGACCTCAGGCCCTGTGACCAACATAGTAGTATAGCGAAATGGACCTTAGGCTCTGTGACCATTGTAGTAGTATAAGGAAATGGACCTTAGGCCCTGTGATCATCATAGTAGTATAATGAAATGGACCTTAGGTCCTGTGACCATTGTAGTAGTATAAGGAAATGCACCTTAGGCCCTGTGATCATCATAGTAGTATAATGATGCACCCTGAGTTGCACCCTGAGTTGAAGGAAACCTATAAGGCTCATTTGGGGGCCAATTTTTGAAAATTTAGTACTGTTCTATAATAAAAATACCTTGCCTATAAGGCACATCCAGACTTTTGGCTGATCCTAATATGCACAGGGGGGATCTGATTCATGTATAAGATGTGCCTTATACATAGTATAATGAAATGGACCTTATGCCCTGTGATCATCATATTAGTATAGTGAAATGGACCTTATGCCCTGTGGTCAACATAGCAGTATGATGAAATGGACCTTAGGCCTTGTGACCATCATAGTAGTATAATGAAATGGATCCTATGCCTGTGATTATCATATTAATATAGTAAAATGGACCTTATGCCCTGTGGTCAACATAGCAGTATGATGAAATGGACCTTAGGCCTTGTGACCATCATAGTAGTATTATGAAATAGACCCTAGGCTCTGTGGTCATCATGGTAGTTTATCTCATGATTCTGGCCTCTACAGTGCCTTTTTGGTCATAATCCCGTGCCGTTATCGGGGTTTAACCGCACTCTCAGAATCCTTTTTTTTCTAAGACGATAAGAGAAGTACAGGACTTGACATGCTTGGATTATACCCAAAAAATGTGTGTAAAGGTGGAGGTATGTCGGGCAGAGTGACAACATGGCCACGACGGCTTGGCAAAGCGAGCGGATCGCATGCACTTACAAAATGTCTTCTCATGGATTAATTCTGGGGTTATAAGGTAAGAAATTAATACATAATGGATGAATAAGTGCGGTAAACACATTAATGCATTGATATTCGAGGACTCGGTGAGGTTAGCTGGAAATAATCGCCCTCCCGCTGCGCGGTCGGGCAATTATTTCCAGCAAACCTCACCTCTTCCTCGAATATCCATACATTAATAGCTTAATAATGAAATGGACCTTAGGCCCTGGTGGGTCCAAGTTCGGGACCTGGCTAGACCATCTAAATCTCTGAATCTATGGATTACTCTACTAACAGGCACCTATATCGTCATACACTTGATTTAAATCTCCTATAGATCTGTAGCCCATATCTGGCATCATCATCAAAATATTATCAGTCTAATGAAATCTCATAACATAGCTCAAAAAGATGGAAATGATGTGGACATGCATCCTTAATCCTAGAAGCCACAATAGAAGCCGAATTGTGCTATGGAATGAAACCCAAGACCGACCCCATCTGGCCTTGGGTTCGTGCCCTGACTGAAAGTTCGGGAACACGTCAACACAGAAAGATAAACAGGGATCCTGAACTGACCTTTACCCTTGCCAGTACTCAGCCCCCTACCACTACCACCCACCCTCCTACCCCCGTTCATTAGGCACAACTCATGTCTGCAGATGTCGGGGAAAATACCTAAACTTAATCTCGGTGCCTTCTCATGGTTGCTGCAATAACATAAATTGTGTCAGTATTAGCCAAGGCAACGAGGGGCAGTGTATGTTTGAAAGGGCGTCTGAAAATATTTAGGGTAAATCTCAAACGAACTGGAACCTGTCCTAGCACTCCATTTGTAGTTATATGAATCATCAATTGGCGGGCGAATGCATACTTGTACCAAAGGTGATTCAGATCGGGTACGCTTAACATTAAAACATCTTATACCACGATTTGTGGGTTACACAGTGCTTTTTGGGGTCTATTCCCATCCACATATCTGTCGATATTGCACACCCTATAGGCTGTAACATCAATTTTGGAAGGCGTGCGGTTATCCAGGTAAGGCGTGCGGTTATCCAGGTAAGGCGTGCGGTTATCCAGGATAACCGCACGCCTCTCATGTCCTCCCATGTCATATGTTACATGTTAAAACCCATGATAACCTTGACCAGGACAGGGCTCGAACCTGCAGCCTCAGATCCCTAGTCCAACCCCCTATGCAGTGCGCCACAGGGACTGACGAGAAATGCTCGGTTCGAACCAAGTCTGGATATGATACAAAGCCGTGAGCGCTGT
The DNA here is from genome assembly GCA_949317995.1 of Acholoe squamosa. Taxonomy (NCBI): domain Eukaryota; kingdom Metazoa; phylum Annelida; class Polychaeta; order Phyllodocida; family Polynoidae; genus Acholoe; species Acholoe squamosa. Next base: position 62,493,780 of record OX439039.1, read on the forward strand.
CGCTGTCCGCTGCCGGGCGACGAGGTGTATTATACACAAACATAACCGCAGGAAGAGGAGACGCGGTGGTCTAGCGGTTAGCACGTCGCGCTCAGCCGTGAGAGGTCCGCGGATCGAATCCCGGGCCAGACGCGTCTTTTTTCGCCGTGTGCGCTGCCGCTGTCCGCTGCCGGGCGAGTCCCGGGGAGGGGGAATAATTTTTATTTTCATCTTGAATTTATTGGTATAATATTGATTATTTATTGGTTTCGTGGTATAAAATAAGTAGTCAATGGATAACTCATGACTTGTGGGGGTTATCGACGATAATAACACTCGGCCTACGGCCTCGTGTTATTATTCGTCGATAACCCCCACGCGTCATGAGTTATCCATTGGTTACTTGTTCAATATCCCGGCTCAATTGCTGGGTAAGTAAGGTGTATAATGTCAAGTTGTAGGATGTTTATGTGGAGAGATATTACTTAAGTTTAACCTTATGATAGTTTGCAAACCTACAGACTAGTCGACTGAATCATTCAATCCACTGTTCATCAGTTTCCATAGCATTGAGAAATATGCTATTTATCTACAAATTTTCTTTACAGGGACCTTCTAATCCTTATCCTAACATGCTTTGTCCTTTTCCAACATCAGCGAAAAGCAATCAACAAATTTCCGGCAGTCAATCTCAGCCTCAACTGGTAGGCTCCCTGCAATTGCAGCATGATATGAAACATGCGTTAAGACGAAAAATGTTGGATATAGAAGTAGGTACAGGTAAACCATTAGTAATTAATTAGCACCGTTTTAGATGTATCGGACATTGAGAACTGGTTTACCTAGACCTCCGATGAAGTTGATGCTATAATTGCTATTCAACATCTTAGGAAGTGTGATACGTTCTCGCCGTCCGCCTTTTACATGAGAATGCACATTAGTTATACATCATTTGTAAAATACATTCAAATCGGTACATCATCATTTCTTGCATTTTCATTTATTTGTGGAGTACTTTGAGGTGTGAGTGTGTGTACATACTAGAGTGTTTACCCTCACTGGGCCTATATGGACCTTGTGTTGCTAGTAGATTTAGAGCTATAACAACATTAAAAGTTACTAGGATATATATATATATATATATATATATATATATATATATATATATATGTGGAAAGGTGAGGGGAAAGGGTCCTCCGAGGTGAAATGTGACATTTAAAATTGAAGTTATCAGCTTTAAAATGAAGTATCACCCTTGCAGGTATCCTTTTTGGTCTTGGAGATATTGCTTCACAAAAATGGAATAACATAACTGTATCAATATAGGCAATAAGCTGTATTATTCATTGTTTGCATTGAATTTGGCATCTAATTAGCATAATGATTTAAATAATCAATCAAAATTGACCAAACGTTTTCATACTTTTGGGCACAGTTTTGGATCTAGAAATGGTATATATATGTTTTTTTCAGCATATGAATCATAATGTATCATTCTATCTACTATTTTAGCCTCTTTTTGGATTCAAAACGTTCCATTTACATTCCAAATAGACAGAAAGTGCCAGAAAATAGAGCGTTTTTTGAGAAAACCATCTTTTTCTATGTAAAAAAGTACATAGTAGTAATTTTTGGCCTATTTTTAACATTTATGGCCTTTGTAGCTCCCCAAGTGGCCAAACACAGTACTAAAAATCCCGCAGGGAGGGCCCTTTCCCCTCATCTGCCCACATATATATATATATATATATATATATATATATATATATATATATAGCAGCGCGGCCGTTGGCAGACTGAGACATTACTCCAAGTAGACAAGCACCTGCTCATTAGTAGGCTACCTGAGGTAGACAAGAGAACAGACCAATCAGAGGCAAGCACCATGACAGCAGATGCATCTGCTCTTGACAAGATGGTGGATGCTTTTTACATCAATTTAGGGCATAGATAAACAATTTTCTGTTGTTCTATGCAGGATTAGATGCTGTATTGATCCTATCTTACATCCTCTAAGTTACAAAATCATGTAAATGTGAGTTATTCGCCCCCAACACACATTTGTGGCCTGCTTCATACAGGAGAGGACCACTGGACTTATTTTTATGTCAATGTTTTTACCTGAAGTAGACTAGGACCACCTTCTCTACCCCAAGTAGATAAGGAATCACCTTCTCTAGCTTAGGTACTGCAAAAACCTTATCTACCTGAGGTACACTATGGACTTGTCTACTTGAGGTACACTATGGGCACTTTATCTACCTGAGGTAAAATAACACTTGTCCACCTGAGGTACATTAGGAATGCCTTATCTACCTGAGGTACACTAATGCTTGTCTACATGAGGTATACTATGGATGCCTTGTCTACCTGAGGTACACTATGGATGCCTTGTCTATCTGAAGTAAACTAAGAATGCCTTGTCTACCTGAGGTACACTGTGGCCATCTTCTCTACCACAGGTAGACAACTGCATCCTTCTCTACCTCAGGTACACACTTTACCATTCTGGGTAGAAAAGATCCTAGTGTTCCTAAGGTACACCATAGTTACTAGTTTAGGGACATATCTTATCTCCCTGAGGTACACTATAATGGTACCTTGTCTACCTGAGGTACGCTATGGTTTGTCTACCTGAGGTACATTATAGACAGTTTGTCTACCTCAGGTACACTATGGTTTGTCTACCCAAGGTACACTATTGAGGCCATAGCTACCTGCTACTGTATGCACTGCGTACAGGTAGACAAGCTCATAGTGTACCTCAGGTAGACAAGACATTTCATTGTGTACTGTCACCCTACTATCCGCCACTACCAGCTATGCATGACCGCTATTGGTACTATTACGAAATAGTTATGATGATTATTACTAATATGTGATATTATATTATATATGCATGAATTATAACCACACAGATGGTAAACAGTCCGCAATAAGGACAAATACACGTTATAACAAGAATGTTTAATCCAATTGTTGTGATGGCGTTACATAAAATGAGAATTGTGCTGTCAAATAGTCTACGTGTATTTTATTATAATATGATTGGATGTTTTACTCATACCAATATAATGTGTGTGTCGATGCAAAGAAGACCAGAAGGATCGGATACATATGCCAGCATTTCAGTCAAGTCTGTGACATTAGTGAGGTGCGATATTGCTCATTTTCCCACAACTGTCTTACTTGTCACGATCGATTCCCTGAGATGTAATTGCATTTGCCAGTTATTATCACATTAAAAAGCTAGAGTCACTCTGTATCTCCATCACGGCATAAGGTATGATATTGCTACAGGCTGCTTAAGCTGTTTAATTGGAGACTGTGCAGGCGCTCTCAGCAGCGACAGAACATGGCTTTTATAATGAATAGCAAGTAGAGATCTCCTACTTTTCAAGCTCAGGCCTTGTTTGCCACGCGAGCTTGTCCATTACGCCATCACGGGGGTCTGAAAGGCGTATTAAGGGCTAATTTACACCCATACGTCTCGCGTGCCTGTCGAGAGAGTGGCACATGCTTTATATTATGTGATGGGAGGGTGCAGCTGAGAGTTGGAAGGCATTACAGGTCCTTACTCTGATCTCTTCCCCACAGCGTCTCGCCTACGCGTCCTTTACTCCATCCCAATCCCCTCCTCCAGAGCCATATCTACCCCTTCTCACCTCACTCCTGTTTACAATATAGCCTGACAGTCAACATCCAGATCCCCTTATTAAAACACCGTAAGCCACCAGACAATAGTTGCTGCTTCATGTGTGATAAGGGTAGAGGATTTCTACAAGAACTAACGTGTTTTAAGTCGGAGCGAAAGTGCTAAGAACTGATGTTTATGTAATGCCACTCGCAGAGCGACGGTGGGTGCTGAAGGATGAGAGATGGTCTGGATCCTTACTGCCAATGGGTCTAACTGAAAACACCATGAATATCTTATCTATATCTTGGAGGGAAGATACTCAAACATCAACACACCCGAATTTTAAGCATCGATTACACCTAAAACAACAGCGCTACTGGTTACTATCTACACTCTCAGCCCCAATTGTAAATGGGCTATAAAGACCACTGTACTGGGTAAAGGACAATCCACATCGGGGCATTGGATTTGTACTCACAGCAACTACTACTGTTTTCCAAAAATAGAAGTAATCTACTGTAAAAAGCTTGTCGCAGTATAACAGTGTATGTTTGAAACATTGGTTTTGACCGACCTAAAAGTGGGATTTCTGACTGAGTAATACGCACACCTTTACGGCATATTTAAAACTATCAGAGGCGGTTCCAGGATTTTGACAAGGAGGGGGCTCCCCTCTTGTTTAACCTCTAATTGTTGCTACATTTTACGCTAAAGGTAGACAAAATAAACTCTAATCTATAGAGAAAAAAGGGAGAGGGCTTGGAGAAGCAATCTATGTATTGGTAGGTGCTGGTAGGAGTAGGGGGTGGATGTGATGACCAGGCAGTATGGGGTCGGGGTAAGGGCCATTTTCCACCACCCGATATGTCCCCTCTGTCGGCCGCTAGACCCGTAGTAGATGCTATTTTCGGCCGACAGAGACCATGTCCCACCATTGAGCCCTATGGCAGCCCTGTCGGCCGAGGTGGTTGAGTGTGGCAGCTATCGGCCGAAAGAGGTACCCTGTCGGATGGTGGAAAACGGCCCTTAGCGCAGAACACCTGTTGTTCATAGGTGTATTACACAGGGCAGCATGGGTTTGGGGAGAAGGAGACAAAGCTGCTCTCTACATCAACCCAATACCCACATCTGTACCTGAGCTGAACCAGGATCATAAACCCTGATTATATACATACGATGCAGGTTATAATGACCTGCTGCAGAACACCTTCTCAGAAACATATATACTATACAATACCCTCACCTAGAGCACTGTGTTCATTCTATTATGCTCACACTGGCGGATCCAGGATTTGAAATTGAAAAAAGGACGGGGGCACCCCTGTTTTACATCAATGTAAAAGAGGAGGGGCCGCACCCCCTAATTCTGGCTAAAGGGGACGCCCCCCCCCCAATCAAGAACCGCCTCTGTACTTAAACAGAATTACCATGATGTGATAGAAACCCACTTTACAGAAGCGGGTTCCAATAGAACCAAACTACGTATACTGTATATCGTCTATGAACAGACACCACCTTTCGTCCCTATACCCAATTCACCTGCTGTCCTACCCTTCCCCATGCCCTATAGTATCCCACACTTGCTTTACATATTCCATTTTCAGCTGGATGGGAATTTGGCTGAGAGCTGCTCTTTCCGCGGAGACTATTGCTGTCAGCGCTCGCTGCTAAAACACCGACGAGAAGCGGCTGCCGAGAGGATGGGGTGTTTATGAAAGTACATCTGGTTAGTGTATCCACCTCCTCCTGCCCCCTGTGAGCCCCACCTCTACTCCTCCTGCACCTTTCTGTTCTCTAGATCAGCCCAGGGCACACCGGGTCAAGTGGCCACCCGCTGGGCCATAGGCTTACAGACAATTATACCACGGTTATCACATTTCAGAACGATTCTGGGTGCCCAAACTGGATAATCTGAGTGCTTTTAACACAGGACAGAGGCACTGAGAGTTGACAGTGTTCTTTTTCTATACTGTCCTTATATGTGACAACAGCTATGACATAGCTTTGACAGTGGTTCATACCGAAAAAGCTCAGCATTGCCTGGGATCGACCCAGGGACCTTCTGGTATAAAGTTCTGCATCTAATCCATTAGGCCACGGGGCTGGACAATAGTGTTGGGTTAGATGAATCATATGTCATATGTCTGGGACCCTATGGATACCATATATATATTTGTATGTCAGTGTATGCATAATGCATTCTGATGCATTCTAATGCATCCTAAAGGTGCAGACCATGGTATAAACGCAATGTGTGATGATTATGCTTGCACACATGCCTTTTAGGTACTTGATAGAGGCACTCAGCTCTGCCTCGTGCCTCTATCAGTACCTATAAGGCACTAGGGCAAGCATAATCATCATCTATTACATTCCTAAATTAAACACCAGCAGCGACTGCTCTGCCTCGTGCCTCTATCAGTACCTAAAAGGCACTAGTGCAAGCATAATCATCATCTATTACATTTCTAAATAACCCACCAGCAGCGACTGCTTCAAAGGGTGGTGGGATTCAGGAGAGCTACCCAGGAGGTTCACATGAAGAGGGATTCGTGACCTCCAGGACCTATAAGTAGATGTTGAGGGGGTAAAGAGGTGAATGGGGTGGTGAAGGGTCGCGTCATTGCTATAGTGGTGATGGTTTCTGTAAGAACCTGCCACTTCATTGAGTCTCACGCCTTTATAAAGCTCTGCTGTGGCAAATACATGGATATATTGTTGCTTTATATGTGATTTAATCATCCATCCATTATGTATACATACATGACCATCTCCAGTAATGTAGGACTTAGTATTGATAAAGGAAACAATGGCCATAGACACATTTTGTTACATATTATCCCTTGGTACCTTGTGATAAACAATTGTAAATCAGTGTCAATATTCCTTCACAGTACCACATGTTTCCCAATTCGTGACAGTGGTCTCACTTTTTAAAACCCTAGAATTATTTCTACATCAATCATGTTTTATATCTAATTATATTGGGTGTCTGCAGGTGCAATCACAAGGGCAATCAATGAAACCAAATACCTTTCCCCTTTTTTTTATGGAGAAACAACTACCTTGGGGCATGTTGTTGCACTTTAAGGAAATCTACTCAAATTTACCTTTTTTGATGGAGAGAAAAAACTAAAATGAACAAGATTTCTTCCACAGTAACACCTCCCTATGGAGTAATCAATGTCTATTACAGATTTAGGGAGCACGTGCCAGCTTTTATCACCAGCCGCCATCGGTGGCCAGATGCTAAAAGCGTGACCTGCCTCCATGAGTGGTCAAAGGCCTCATACCACCCGAGCCTTCCCCCTCAAGGGATGCTGGGTGTTTTAGTGTCTTTTTGCCATGGGTTATCATGACGCCTGACAACAGGCATGGGAGATGCCTCGCAAGGACTGAATTTATGCATCATACTTTTCAAACCTATCGGCATGATGCGTTGCAACAGTGCTTATCAGCAGGCAGTGGTGGATCGTGACAGAGGAACATGCACCTGGGTATTGTGCGGTCGCAAATGGCCTAGATGTAAAAATGGTGACGGCCCGAAGGTCAGGTTTATTACGACAGACGGCGGCTGTTATTTTGGCCAGAACTACATCACCATGAGGACGGCAGCGTCTTATTTCTGTCAGTATGACGGGAAAGGGGACAAACTTTCGTCCGCCAGAAGGCTCCAGACGTGACTTGCTGCGTTGGCGGTGGAGGCGGTTATGGTGTTGGTGTTGGTGGTTGGAGCAGTGATGTTGGGACTGACATTGAATCTGGAGGGTGTTGCTCCTATAGTAAAAGGAAGAGCTAGCTAAAAATGCCCTCATTTCCAGTCCATTCTTTCCATGTAGCTATAACTTGTCCCTTTTGTTGCTTACAAGTGGTCATTCAAGTATGGTGCTAAAAAAGGGGGATTTGAGTAGGTACCTAGTTGGGAGAAGTCAGTCAGTATAATATACTATAGAGTGTGTGACATGAGCAGTGCATCCCTTTTTTAAAAAGGCAGGTCACTTTTCAGACGAATGTGGTGATTGCAAGTTAAATAGTGAAGCAGAGCGTGACTTCTTTTGAAAAGAGGGTACCTACTGACAGCTCTTTTTACCATAGGAGCAACACGCCCTGATCTTGTTATTGACTATAAAATTGTTTGACTTTTTCAGCTCCATGCATGGTACGAATAACATTCTTGGAGACTGTGTGGACAGCTACAGTTTAATTACTAGTATGGTCAATTTCATAGCAGTTAGTATATAGTTTGGTGTGAACGAAGGGGACATACCATAATACCTAGCGTATACAAGGTACACTTCACTTATAATGCATTCTGAGTTGAAGCTAGAACTACCGGTATAAGGCGCACCACGGGCCAGATTTTGGTCATATTCTTTTCCAGGATGGCAAAATGTGATAAGGCTGAGTGTCATTCTACCATCGTGGTGCACACAGACTGGGCGCGAGAAACTCATGCGGTTCTTAAAGGGTTAAGAGGGACTATACTACATCAGGTAAAACATGGTTCACGCCTTGCCAGCAGTCTGTCCTGGTTCACTGCGAGTCTTTGCTCATTGATCCCAACCACATCTTACCTTGGTAGATCTATCTGAAGTGGTGGCATGAGATGGGGGCACACAATACATATACATACTACTGTCTTGTCAGGCTCGCATTTTTTTAGATGCATGTACCTACCGTGCACAAGGCCAAATAGAATTGCATCCTAGTACTGGGCCAAACCGTACTCGGATAGACGGTTTCCTTGACATGCTACTGTAATGTGTGGAGATTCTGAATTGAGCTGACCCACCTACAATAGATTTTAAGCATCTATTTATGGATTAAAGTTACAGAAACATACAGCTTTAAGTGATGAGGCGTTTGAGAAAAGATCGATAAATAGGTCCTTGGGTACATAAGACACCACCCATGTAGCACGCAGGCACAGGTATCAAAACCTCCTACTGATATCCATACTGGATTATTGAGCGATAATTGGAGCAGTTGGTACTAGATCAAGCTGGACATGTCCGGGCAGGGGACTCCAGGTGCTGATCGGGCAGCTGCTCAAATACAGCCCCGGTCTCTTGTCAACAGGGCATGGAGGTAAACCCCAAACGCCCCCCTCCACGGTCACAACGTTCAGTGTAGAGGCCACACACTTCCACGTGTCTGCCCCCTTTCTGTTTAGAATTCATTCTGGTCATACTAGTATTTCATAGGTTGCACTAGAATCATCACATGACATAAATTGAACAGGTGAGAAGGGACCAGGTGGGGAGTTGGTTATTCTATTTACCGACAATGACTGAGTGATCATTGTTTGCCGACATGTGTATGTGAACGAGTGGGGAGGCCCGATGTATGCATGAACTGTTATTGATTAACAGCCCATCGTCATGAAATGCAGACTTTGGTATCGATCCTTGTTGATATCCAAAGCTCAGCAATTCCCAGTAGAGGGAAGGGACACGAAGAATAATAAACATGCTTAAGAGTCCTGATTTCCCATTTCCGTTCGATTATCCATAATTTGATACCATGATAACCATCAATCATAATTATGAACAATAAAAGACGAGGACACGATCTTTATCATTTTTATTTTTCCTTTTCACATTTGAGTGATCTCAGAAAGGAAACATTAATGAAACCTTCACATGTCATGTTATGTCTCTCGCTGACAATGGTTTTCATCTCGGACAGAGGGGTCGAATAAAACTCCACTCTTGCATGCGTTCTTATCTTTTTCAATTATCACCAGGATTGGTTTGACCCTGAGAGAAAGTCAACTCCATTTTCTGCAGCCAAATGGTTGAGAGCAGCTCCCAGTCACTATAAAGCAGCGGCTCGGCTTGACGCCAACCAAAGGCGAGTAGCGAGACTGTGGAAAGGAGAAGTAGGGAGAGACAGACTAGGCAATTTCTTTAGTGGGTAATGGAAAGTCTTAACGCAATATTAGAGCGGCGAACTTATTAAATTAACCGCGACAGAACGGGTCTGGTCTCCATGGCTGCTGCTGCTTGGGAGGTGGGCCTGGAGACGCTGGTCTGGAAGGGGGAGGGAAACTTTGCACGGCGTTTGAGTGCGTCGAGTAGTTCCATTAGCCTGAGAAGGGGTACACGTGGTGAGCTATAGAGCATACAAGGAGAGCTGCTCTCCAAATCGTCTGATGCAGGCTTTCTACATTGCCCAACATGCAGCTATAAGCCAAGTCATATCACCCAACACAAGTTTATTAATTCCACAACAGGCATGTTGACATCCGGGGACGTATCACTTTCTTGCCGCTGCCTGTTCACCGCTACCATACACGCTCGAGGGACCAGGCGTCTGTCTCATATGGCCATTCCCTGGCAGCCACTTTTAGAGTGGCACAGGCATTTGACACAAGCGACGATTAAATGGAACTAACATTCTTCTCTCCTCATTTCACCGAGTTGTAAATACAATTTCCTGACAATTTTCGACAACTGGTTTAGATTCTATCTCGACCTGATTGATCTTATTTCCCAGTTGGAACCCTTTAGGATTGAGTGAAGGCAAAGTGGCGGCGCCTGGTATAGAGCAATAGTTGTGGGGATGGGAGGAGGGGTCGCTGTAGGTGGCCTGTAGCACTAACAGAGCCAATAAAGCTCAGACGTACAAATGCACAGCAGCAAATGGCTACCACAAGCGCCAGCCGTCTCTGCTTCTTCCCTCAGTCTGCCCACTCCCACAGCACGCAGCCTGGGGCTCATTACGCCTTGGGCTGTGTGCGTGCAGGGGAGGAGCTGCTCACATGATGGGGAAACTGCTCAGAGTTGCTCTGAGCTGTACAGAACAGCTCACAGCTACTCATCCCACTTCAGTGACCGGCCCAAGACGTACCCCCACTCAGTCCACATTCTCACATATAGTCTGTCTCTTTGCTTGCTCTTAGGATTATGTTTAGTGCTAAGATAGTAGACACCAAAGGGTCTCTCAACATGCGGCGTGGAAGACGATACAAAGGTGGTTGATGAAATTACTCCACAACAACACACTGAAATTCAGCTGACGCTGCTTTGGACCTTGTTCTGGACCTATTGTGAATGAGCATATATTATCTATCAAAAGATGATATCTTAAAACACATTTTAGTAATACTTCTTTGCTATTACAATGATAATTTTTAAGGGAAATCACCAAGCTGCTTTTCACCTTTTTGAATCTATACAAACCCTTAGGTTAAGCTTGCCTTCGGGCCTGTATCCATTTGCCACATTTTGGGACATGGCATCTTGACATTATCACAAGCAAACCTACTCCTAAATCGTGTTATCCCAGGACCTACCTAAACGTAAATCCCGTATTAAGAGCTTTCAGCAAGATTGCCTTGGGTCATTTGGACGCCGTGGCTTTATGATGCTTTCATTTAGTGCTCTCAGACCATAACCTCTCCCTCATGTCACCAGGAGAGATGACTGCCCATTTGTAGCTAGTGCTCGTAATGCCATTGGCGAACAGGACTTCTTCAGGCTTTTTGCCTTTTTTGCAGGGCGTGTATGTCGTTCCATGTGCACATAGAGCATTATCGTGATTGGTGCCGGCGTTGTAGGAAAGCCATAATGGTAAGGAACATGTAAGGATGGGTAAAGTACCTATGTGGATGTTCCATCAGCTACTGATGTATGGATGATGTACTCCTAGCATGGGCCATAGCTGTAAAGGGCAAGGGATGATGGTTGTTGAGGACCAGCCAGTCCAAATATCCATCTATATAAATGTACTATAGTATCTGATCTCAAGACTTTGGCTGGTTGGTACCTAAAGTCACTCCGGGATAACCTCTTCCATGTGACATTCAGAACGGTAATTTTCAAAGGCTAAGGGTAGGGGTTCAAAGTTTAATTAATGTAAGGTTATTAAGGATACTAAACGAGATATTACCAATTGCTTATTCTTTGCAATCCGAAGGGAGTTAGCCAATATGGTTGACTTAAGGTACCAACATGCTAAATGGTTGAATCAGCGGCGGCTTATCCTATAGGTCTCACTTTATTCCATCGCACACTTACAAGCTCTCACTGCAGGTTTCCAGATAATTTAGGTACTTACGTAGCTTCAGAATGGTATGACATGATTACCAATTTCCCTTTCATATATATATACCCCGTACCCTCATATATATACCCCCTACCCCAATGTTTGAATAGCATATAAACAATGGGACTGCATGGTCAATTATGATGATTTCATGCACAAGCAGACACAAAACACCAATCACTCTGACACCTGTGAGTTACTTTTTCATCTTTTCTCAGATTGATAGCCCTTAGGCATGCCTTATCTCAAAAACCAAAACTGTACAAAACTTGAAGCCGCATTGAAGAAATCAATAGACTTGTCATAAACAATTACCACAGAGCGACTAAAGCATTCCTTGAACGTCAAAACAGACTCAATTAAGATGAAAGGAAAGTTGGAGAGTAAAAACACGACCTGGAGGCTGGAGGAGACCCAGTAGGAGCACAAACTCAGTAGGGTGCTGCCTTGTACTCAATGACAGCCCTCTCTGGTGGAAGGATAGGTATCTACAGCAGTTAAATGCAGACAGAAAGCACGGCGACGTCCCAAAGTACACCTGAATAAACCATACTCGTGTCTTTTTCAGTCCCTCTTTATGGAACTGCTATTCTGAACCAAGCTGAAAGACAAAGCTTGATTCAAAATTTCCTGCCTTTTTATATGTACACTAAACCAAACCTTTCCTCCACCTGGCAATGCTGTTAAATACAGGCCTGTGCAGCAGAACCGGGGACACTTGTGATGGCGAGCCAGACTAACCACAGCTGTTTCCAGAGATAGCAGGAGGTGGGGTCATGTGTCTTAACCTTTTCACAGGTTAGGGTCGGCTCGGTCGGCCATTTGTAAATAATAGAGCCCGACAGGTGTGAGCAGGAGGCCCGATGACAGAAAATCTAGGTCGGACGAGCAGCTCACTGGCTGTGCGTGAGCCTTAGGTTTGAGGAGTGTCTTCTCCCCTCTGATGAACAGGGAAATTGGTTGATGAACATGTACTGGTGTTCGGTCATCATAGTATGAAAGGTGGAATTGCACTGTCATCTATGAGGAATGAGAGTGTCTGGTATCTATATAATATTAATAGACCCCCGTGGTGAGTGTCAATGTGCACGGTGTCCGGAAAGTGGATCGTTGGCAACAATATCTACTTGTCCTGCTTTGCCAGTTGTATGCCCCGGCCACATATCAACAATCATAATATATTTTGTTAAATTTGTGAAATATCACTGTTCCCTTCCTGGCGCGCGGCAAAAGCCACAACTTTGATTCACACACGTGTGTGAACAATCCCATTCACCAGGTGTAAAGTAAAAGTTCAATATAAATTAGGTATCTCTTGAAAATGATGGCAATGACCCACAAGCAATGTACCCACCACATCAACTGTGGGTATAGCACCATGATACTACTACGCAAGGGAAACAGAGGTAACGACCACGTGACGTCTATTGTCATCGTGACGTCATGATGACGTCAGTTCCGGTACGTCACGTCTACAATAATAGGGGAAGTGCAATATGGCCGTGGGCCCATGCATTAGTGCCACATGCTGTAGTGAGTAAATAGAGGCAGAGCCAACAGTCTACAAGGCCACAACATTGAGGGGCCTTAATAGAGCACTCACAGCTACACAGCTTCAATGCACAAAGGCTTATTTCCATGGCCACATTGGGCATGGCTTGTGGTTACAGTCCTAAGCAGGTATTTTGTGTTCTGACGGCATAATAAGAGCATTAGTCTAGAATAATACATCCGTAAATGAGTCAGCTGTTTGTTAACTGGGTGGGGCGGAATACCTCTACTTATAATGGGGGGGGGGTTATGGGCTGTCTCTAAAAATAAAAGAATCTATAGATGGCAAGTTGAGCTGGATACATCAAATTTTGACAGTTAAATGGCCTCCCATGTGTTACATGCTAGCTTTCCGGATTTACAAATAATATTTCATTTTAGGCATCTTTGTGATAAATTGCACAAAATAGATTGCTTGATAATATCTCATATAGCCAGCGGGGAGGGGGTGGGCGTATGATTATACAAATAGCAACACTTGAAACCATTTATAATATAGTGCAATCATCATATGAAACAACTACATCAAACCGGTAATGAGTTTCTGGTAAATTATAATGCAATGCAGGGTTCATATACGTTTAATCATTTGAACTACATCTATACTATCAAACCTTTTATGTGTACCTTTAGGGTATTTACCATGAGTAGTTAAAACGTTTATATCTCCATGCATTAGCACCGTCGGCTGCAATATCTATTATCTGCAGTGAAGCAATGCATTTACATAATGTCCTTTGTGTGAGATCAATAGATAAAGGAACTGCATGCAGTTGATGTTTACAGATCTAGGCGATGCTATTTAAGTGGAATACCGAATCCCTTTCCTTTTAATGTTAATTGAATTTGGTGTGGGAAGAAATCCTTCCCTCACCATTGACTACTCCAGGGTGGCGGCAACTGACCTTTAGATAGACCCAACCACAGGATTGTGTAGGCTGAGGAGGACCGAGGCAATTCAACTAATTGAACCATAATATACAAAGTACACACAGCCGTTCTGGAGAAGCCTTTGATTAGCGTGTGCTTTTAATCCCATTCCGCTCTATCCATAAGCAGCTTTGGCTCTATATAAAAGGGTGCTTGATCTTTTTTTGGGTGTTGCACGCATCCCTGTTGTACATTAACAAATGACGTATAAGAGCATTATTCAGTGTCTTGGTAAAGATAAGTCTCCATGCCCACAAGTCCTTTGTTGGTCAATCTTTGTTTTCTGGAGCTTTATCTAATCCCCAGTGTATATAGAGTGCATACATGAGAGTACTTTTTGAATAAGGTTTTCCTCCGAAGAAAGGCATGTGTTGTACGATGAAGCTATTGTCCCGCCATTGTTGTGACTGAAGTTTGCGATAGGGTTAGGCATAAGGTGACTCGCTGAAGTGTGTACATGTCTGCATGTCAGTTTTCTTCTGGTTTCAGGCATTTTTTAAGTTCCAAAAACTAATGCATTTTGTACATGTATAAGCCTATTTTTGCTGGAAGTTCTATAGTTTAACATTTCAGGTGTGCTTTATTTTGTGCTCAGTCACTTCCTCCCTGGGCATAGGCCCTTCAGTTATGGCCTCTCTGTGAATTTCATTTCACAAATCAGACTCACACAACATAACAGAACGATGACAGAAAAGTCATCTTTGGCCAATAGACTGGTCATTATGCTATTCATGCCCGATTACTTTTTTATCATATTTGCACTGCAGATAATAGAGTAAAAATGGATTGTAGGACATTTACTAATAGGGATGTACATAAACCTGTTTCTGAACTTATAACAGATGGATAGGTGATTTGGTGGGCATAGTAGACATGTGGCACGGATGGGGTCCAAAATTCATGTTGACCAGTGTCTGTTTCAGCAAATCAGCATTTATTCAATGCTTTTGAAAGTTGATCCTTTGCCCCCACTAAGGTTTGATAAGTGACGGTAATAAATGTCACAATTGTTTATTTGTCCCATGTTACATTGGAAACTAATCAAAAACCCATGGAAAAATATATATCCCAGCTCTCTCTGCCTGTCTGCCCCCCTCTCTCTCTCTCTCTCTTTCTCTCTGGGTGTCATCCTCCAATCAACCACTGCCTCCTCTCTCACTCGCTTTCTATGGACTCTGTTAAGTCAGTATTACAGGGGCGATAAGTCTACATGAAATAGTCATTCACTCAGAGATCAGCCTAAAAAAGAGGGACAGTCCTATTGAACTAAGCTGACACATTTTTATTGTTAGTAGCTCGAAGCACGTCACAGTTAACTTAGGATGCACCCCAGGGTTAGTCCCCTTAACCACTAAGCTCTTAGTCCATGGGCTGGATAGCAAGACCCTGCACCCCCCTGGGGATTTTATAAGACACATTTTCCCTGATAGACAAGTGTATCAGCTATATAAATTCACTTGTCTGCACTTGATTTGTAGGTGGGTGTGACTGTGAGGATGTTAGAAGGGTCAGACTAGAACCAAATCAAAGCTTATTAATTGCCCTTCAACCTCAATGTCTGATTTTTTGATTATCTAATTCGCATATATTAATTGTTCATGAACTTTTTCAATTTTATTCAAAATATTTCACGATATCCTTTTTACAGAGTTGATAAATTGACTTAAGAACAGGCTAAAGTACCAATCATTGGGCTTAATCTGACCCCTGGGGCCTGTTTTTTCCCTATCTTATAAAAAGATACGGACGTCCATAGTGAGTGAGTAATAGATGTTTAACGCCATTTCGACAGCTAAGGTCATATTCATGGTGACGGACGTCCATATGTCACATATGGACATTATGTTGGGAAATCAAATACAGCTAGGTGGGTACCAGGTTGTATCCTAAAAGTGACAGTACGGACGTCTGTATGTAACATACGGACGTCTGTATGTGATATATGGATGTCCATATGTGACATATGTAGGTCCGTATGTGTCCATATGTAGTGTCCATATCTGATATTATTTTGTATCATTTTAATACATTTTAACATAAGGAGAAATAGGGCCCTGGTGTATGTCATAATAGGAGGAAATGGTTTTTAGATTTTAAAGTTATTTGCACTGTATGTTGATTTCAAAAGATATCAAATAATTCTGGCATCTCGGAGAAAATGTAATTTTTCGCCACAAATTCCTTAATAATCAAGATAGAGACCCAAAAATTGTGTCAAATTGTAGCTTTGGGCATTTTGCCTATGATGGGATAGATAAATGTTGCTTTAAATATATTTTTACCCATCAATATTCATGAAAATTGAAATTTGAGAGCATGAAAGCTATTGACTTTGGATACTATAAAATAAACAATACCAGGATAATGTGAGACAAACTTATAAAGGTGCAGAGAGGTTCCTTATGTTTTCTAAAGCTTATAATTATCAACATGCTCATTGACTTTTATGAGGGTACACAGGCTCTTTCTAAACCTATTGAGTCTGTGTTATCTGTAATAATATGGACCATTACTCCATATGTACTGAGCATGCATAAGACCCAGAAAGTTTTAAGTTCTAGTTGATGACATGTTGTTCATGATTTGAAAGTTATATGCTGAATGTACCATTGATATTCATGAAGATGGTATTTCAGCAGGTATTCCAGTGGATTCCCTACAATTCATAATAATTGGAATAAGATAGCCTTTGAAACAAGCAGAAACAGAGACTTATGATTTGATGTTCCCTCAACCATAATTAGATATCCACTGTAACTGGTCTTATGCAAATCATTGCATTGAGTGATAGCTACAAGAAAGCTTAGCTATAGCTGACTGCCCTGTAACCCAAAGGAAAGAACTGAAGATATCCACATATGGACATTCACACCTCACTCATAGTTATCAATAGTGTTTTAAATCAGACCAGTTTGGAGGGTTTTCAACATTAAACAAACAAGCATTGCTATTATGTGAAGGTTTACTCAAAGTCTTAGATATCCCTATGAACATGCTTTTCACCATGTAGGCAATTCAGTCCTGCATGGTGAAAAATTATTTTCCCATTCCTTAGGTTTGCATTTTGAAGGTTGAAAATTATTTTATTGGCCATAAAGTTCCTGAACAATTACATCCAAGCTCTTCCCAGGATAGCCATACAAACACAAAAATAGAATATGTTACACAAAAATTTACAGGACAGTCCAGTAGTTTAATTAAACATGTGTTTAGGTAAGTGTGTGTGTCAGTCACCAGTTTACAGTATTACCACATATTATAACACTTGTTTTTACTTAGGTCATCTCAACCTAGTTGGGTTTGGAATGCATCCTTGCTTTCTGCATACTTTGATGAGGGCTAGTGGATATAACTTGACATACTAAAGCAATGAAAGGGAGTTATCAGGGAAGTGGCACTGGCACTTTGAGCTTAGTACAAAGCGCAAAGGTGCCCTACTCCTGCCTGATTCTCTCCCATCACCACCGTACATGTTCTGTAACAATATGCAGTGTATACAAGCCATATCCACACATTGATTGCACTGTAGCTGTGAGCATGGATATAATTCAGCTTTTGTACTGATTTGGCCTGTTGAGAGAACATGTATTGTAATAAAAGAATGGGGGGGGAGTGTTAATTCCCATTCCACTACTTGTATATTAAAATCACAAAGGAGATGGATGTAGGCATCCCAAGAAATGACTATGACCATAAAAAAGTATGGAATCCTAAAAACCAACTGTCCCAGAGAAAGAAATGGGATAGCAGGTTAGGGGCCCAGCACCCTCCACCAATAGGGAAAAGGTCAAACCTCTATAGCCGGCTATAGCCCCTTACATATATGCACAACAAAACTGAATCTGAAAGATCCACAGTTATCCAGGTGGACTGGTGCTATGTGTCTTCCACCTGGGGCCCTCCACCTCCCAAGTTGAGGTTGCCCTCTCCTTCCCCCATATGCATTAGCATCGGCATATTTCATATGGTTGTAGACTTCAACACCCAAACTTATGATGGGCCAAACATTGAAGTTTTCTTCATATTACTCTATTAGTTGATAATATAGTTGTTTCTATTGAAAAATGGAGCAGGTCTACATGTGCCTCATGTGAATGCCCTACTGCTAGATTATGTTTCCTAACTGATTCTAAGTAGGACTAGATAATTGGTTCTCTAATGGCACATCAACCTCAAATTTACTGCATAGAAATAGTCTGATGCCATAGACATTCCTGGTTCTGTCAAATTGTTTCAGTGAAATGTTTTGCTCAATAATTGAGACATGCTGGAGCAGACTCCCAGATCTGTTTTCTATTACACATTCATTTGACTAATATTCCATTGTTTGGGATAAAGAAGCATCTGCAAGTAATTGACATGCTCCCTCCCCCATCTGTCCGTCCAAATTCTAACAGAAATTTGATTTGGTCCTCTTATGAATGCAATAAGCATCTGGTATGTTGCCTTTCTGTTTCCACTTAAAATCTATAGCATAAGAAATAAGAGGGACAATTGGTAGAATATGGAACATGGCAGCCTCAAATAACAGGTCACCTGTTCTGGTTGGCTCTGATATGAAGAGGCCATGATGTGGTGCTGCTACCCTTAAGCAACCCCTTGGTGCTGCCCTGAGACAGCAGTGGTTTTTCAAGGGGTTTTAGGCGTTGCCTCCAGCCAGCAGTGGTCCTTATAAGGTAAATAGTTTTGATGGTGGACCAATGGAAGGTACAAGTAGAAGGTAGAAGAGTTGCCTCCCAGATTAACACACCTTGGACTTTGTAGAAGAGAGGGGGAGAGGGGAGAGGCTCTTTCTAAGGTTTTACCATTTGCCAGTCAAATGAGTGCATCATGTCTGTGAGAGGAGAGGGTTGGTGATACAAAGTATTCACTGCATATAATAACACACCATGGTATTGCAATTGTATGGGGTTTTATGGGAAGGTGGTGGGGGGAGGAGGGGTCACCTGGGGGGTTAGGTAAAAAGGGAGTTTCTAAGAGGGTTTAATCTGGTCTATACTTCCTAATATGATCTCATTCTAATGTATTATGGCAGAAGAAACACTGGATTGTAAATGAGCGAAAACCTCCAAAACAGCTGACTTATCAGTATTTTACCAAGGACGACCCCCTTCTCTGAGGCAGGTTATACCCATATAATCACAACTAGATGGCCGCTAAGGGTCTCCTTATGTCTCAGATGAATACTTCTGACCGCTTCCATGAGTTTATGATGAGGTTTGTTTAAGATTCTGACAGTCTCATTTTAGACTGTATTTTCATTATATGGGCAAACTTTGGGCCCTTTACGGAGGATTAGGCAGCTAATGCACTGCTTTACGGTATTTTTATGACAGATTTACATTATTACCTGATTACTTTGACTGTAAATAGTATCCCTGCAGTAAAATATGATTTTTTTTTATCTAGAATGGTAATGTAGACATTAAGGAACATTGATTCTAAGTAATTTTCTTGTTTATTTGACTATAGTAATGATTAGCACAGCCTCATGGCCACAACCACCCATGAACAAAGTGCAGACAAGCAGATTCAAATAGCTCATAGGATTAGGCTCCTGAAAATATGTGTCTGCAAAAACCCCCGGGGGGTTGCAGGGGGTCTACGGTGGCCAACGGTCTATCTCTAGATAGAATAGGATTGAAAGTCACGTTAGGAGCTGGTACTGAAGCTATGTCAAACCGAACGTGACGTTCACTGTCGGTACGTCAGCAACCCTGTCCTGCAGACGGAAGCTAATCCTCCTCACGTAATGAGGACATCTCGTGCCACCTGATCGTAATGAGAGTATGACGTAATCAGCTCACCATTTCTGGAGCACTTAGCCACAGACCGGCCGCTTACCAAGTTCGATTGCCTGCTAAAGACCCCAAAACATGCGTGGTCTAACTGCACATCACATATACAATGTAGCTATGAGCATATATGGGAACGTATACATAAGTGTTTATGTATATCTCTACAGGGTATATGCTGGTATGAGTATAGACCTATATATATGTGCATGTATAATGGAAACCTGTGCAAAAACATGTGTACTTTAGGAGGTGAAAGAGGTACTGGCTAGAGGCCAAACTCCAAAGACCACCACTTCATAAAATTAATATGTAGCTTGCCAGAAGGTGTCGTTGTGGTTAGGTCTGATAAACCTTAATGTGTCAACACTGCTGGTGTTGGGAGCGAAGTGCAGAATAATTGGTCTTCTGATGTGACCTGAATGTTTTTTGCACTGAAATACAACATTCATATATATATTTCATATAGCACATAACTGGAACACTTGAAGCTCACCTTCATGAGAGAGAGATATAGGCTTTATGCCAGCATGTTGATATATGATTACACCGTGCTGAACTACCTCTAGCCCCAACCATACAGCCCTTGGCTGCTCATGCATAAGACACTCATCAGACCAGTGAACCCATAGCCGAGCTGCTCTTGGCTGAATGTGGCTAGCTGTGAGCTGCTCACACCCTAGTGCATCCAGCCCTGGCTGACATTTCCCCACACGATGTAGAGCTACTTGAAGTGATGTCACGCATAAGTTGTCAACAGCTCCACCACTGCCTCCGCCAGCTCATCTATCATCACCTGCTCGGCCGTACCAATACCCCTTTGGTTATCCCACCTTTACCAGTGACCCACCCGCATCAGGAATCTGATTTTTCATCCAACCACTCAGTCATCGAACACTCCCAACCACCTAGCAGCTCTATGATAAGCCTTTTGACACACCAGGTGGCATTTAAAGGCAAGCATTTTACTACCAGCTTGGTTAATAAGAAGCAGTATCTAAGATATGGATAACTATGGTAGCCTGTGCAGCAGGGTAAGATCTACATGTTTAACTCGAGATTCCTGCGTTCATTTAGTGAATGGCTGAGCACATACAGCGCACTATGTGACACAGATACAGGGGACTGAAGGGAAAAACGTCATATTGATCAAAAGTGGGTATATCATACTAAATTTTCAAATGTAAAACATGGTGCAAGATTATCTATTCTATACATATATATATATATATATATATATATATATATATATAGATAGATAGATAGATATATTGATAACTGGTGGTATATCATACTACCGTATTGATCTATATAAGCACCCGATTTTAAAAGTTAAATGAGCGCCGGTCCTTAATAAGGGCCGGGGAAAGACAGGGTATTGAAACTAAAACTACATTATGATCTGATCCAATACAGTACCGGAAGGGCCCACACTCGTGTTCAATGGTGACAGCCAGGCTTCGAATTGGGTTATCCATTTACCATTCCTCTCTCAGCTTTCATAATAGGAAATGCCAAACTGAAAGTTGGGTCCCCCCCCCCTGCTTGTAGCCATCTATTTCCCAATCATCTGTTTGAAGTTTGAAGAACCAGACTAGATGCTGGGCTTGCCCAATCGATTTTCAATATGATATCACTTGACATGGAGAATACGTTCATTGAATGTTGCAGCGCACATAGATCTAATATCTTTTATGATTTTATGATCACTCTTTTGGTCTTATTACTTCTCCCACTGTCCATCCTATACACCATCGATACACCCACCATGCCTTACTACTTGCACCAACCCTTCTACCTGGTTAGCCACCATAATCTACAAACACCAGGGTATACATGTACCAGGGGGAAAAGCTGACTCACAGATCTATTTCTATTCCAGGGCCCGCCCAGGTATGATTGGGGCTGGCTGGTCCATCACTGAATGGCCTTGGTGTACCCGAGGGACAGGTGACTGTGGTTAGGATTGAGCACCTGGAGAGACCAACACCTACCTCCTCTGCCCCTCGCCCTAGCAGCCACGCCCATTAGACCACAGTCCAAACTGCTTGAATCTATCTTCATTCTTTACCTTTGCCCAATTAGCTTGCTCGTTTCCATAGTTGACGTTAATGGGGACGAATGCAGGTTAGTACCTTTGTTAGAGCATAAAGCAGTGTGGCATAACAGTCTGGTAAGTTACTATAGGAGACCACTAGGTGGTCTTAGCATGGAACCACAGAGGTCTGCTATTGACTGACCACTTGACCTCTCCCAGTCGGCGATTATTCTTAAGAGGGATTCCTTTAACACCTCCTGTACACCAAGCCAACCCAAACCCACTTTCATAGGCATGTGTATTACGGGTTAGTGCTTCTGGGTGAGTGCTTACTGTGTAAATATTCTACAGTCGAAACCTTAAGCTCTGATTCAATGGCTTTTACATTTACTAACTAATACTGGCATCCTGTGAAACACTTAGAATGGTGGACTGGAAGTTCTAAATATTGTAAGAAGGCCGTGCGAGGAAGGCAGGATATAAGCAGTGTTACTTTCTGAAATTTTAGAACTGGACGGTAGATAATTGGGTCTTACTTTGATTTAGGGAATTGGTACACTAGGGTTGACTCTATTTTGCATTTACAGGCCTTCTTCTCTTTGAAAGCTTTGTAAATGTACTCACTTCAGGGGAGTATGGGTATTCTAGTACACACTAGCCCATGGGGTAAGAAGGGGAGAAAGAAAATTGTCTGGTTAGGTACAAGCGTCAAAACAACGCCCACTATGTGGAGAACACTAAAAATACCACTATGTGGGTGTGACAGTTGGGTGGAAAGACAATGGAAAAGTATAGGTTATATATCGTGTATAGCTGTTGTAAGTTGATGTGGTCCCTTAGCAGCCATCTAGTTGTGATTATATATGGGTATAATCTGCCTCAGAGAAGGGGGTCGTCCTTGATATTCAACTCCCTTTATATTTATTTTTCTATTGTTTTTGAACTTAAATCCTCGAATAATAATTGCTTCCTCAGACAATTTTCTTTGCATTTTCCAAATTTGAGAAGGCAAGGGTCGATTGTAATCTTAAGGCGATATTAAGGGGTGGAACAATGGTGGGGCAATGTAGAAGAACACTTTTTTTTTTTTGTTTTTTTTTTTGTTGTTGTTGTGTTTTTTTTTGTTTTTTTTTTGGGGGGGGGTCGTATTGGGTGGGGGCGTGAATCAGGGTACTCTAGGAGTAGCATGTGGACGTTGAGGGCACTAGAGGTATATGAGAGCCTTCCAGATCTCCTGGACGTCTTCGCATGGGGCTAAGGGCTGGTTATCAACGCCGCCCAGCGACCTACTCGCCCTCCCTTGGGGATCGTGCTTTTCGCTGCCCCCCACCTCCACCCGCGCATCATCTCAATCCCCACATCACCTGCCTTCTCATGGTCACGCCTGACATAGTAGTGGTCGTTGCTGACGAACTGCGTGTCCGCTTCAAAGAGTATTAGACCCTCGGATCTGTTTAGGTCAGATTATAGTTCTGAGTGCATGTCAGATTAAGGGCTGCCCTTCCCGTTCGCCCCCAACGAGGGCTGGTCTTTCTGGGTGCTCGTCCCTGCGGGAGGCGGTATAGGAATGGTAGGTGCATGGGGTGGGGAAGAAGGGGAGTGGGAGAGGGTCAGCACGTCTACAATAACTTCATATAATACACTGCTCTTATCGCTGCCCTGCAGACAGCTGCCCAGCAGATTACCGCCATTTCATGGGTGTCAATAGTGCCTCACTGCGTCGCTGGGGGTCGCTCCGAGCGCTGCTTTGGGTGTTAGGGGGCTGTTTTTTTTCATCCAAGGGGACCGCCATTATTATGATGCCAGCACCCGGGACTCGAACCCGCGACACAGTCTTAAATAATAATCGCGGACTTTGCCTTATACCAATGCACCTATGGGGGACCAGCTTGGCGGCGATGTTGTTGATTCCTATCGTCTGGACAAGGGTACGAGTGGGGAGCTGGGGGCAGCCTGGTTCCGACGAGAGGGCAGAGCGGCCATGGCAAAATTGCGATGCGCACGCGCAGTTCACACTCAATTGACTTTCTGTATGCGGTCAGTCCCTTGTAAATGCCCGCTGACAAGACTCGTGTTAGTTTAATTACAGAAGATTCCCTCTTGTTAAATCGACTTTTGGTCTAAAGTAACTACCCCTTTTCCTAACCAAACCCCAACTTCCCCTGGCCCCCATTCGCGCATGGCTAACTGCAGAGGGCTACTTCCGGTCAATACGAGGTAATCGACGGACGTCGGTGGGGTGGGTTGGTGACCAGTAAAATATGGATTGAGGAGAAGCCAGCAAATTGTAGCAGGTCAAATATGAAGTAACGGGGGTTGGGGTAGGGCGTGGTGAGGGCGGGCACTCTGTAGGTTGGGGTGAACGCTAATCGTGCCGGGTGTGGTTTGGTCAGCCTGCCATCCCCTTGCGTATACCCTTGAGCATCTCCCTCTCCACTCTCGAGCGGCTCTCGACCTCGGACTCAAGGCTTAACAAATACCGAGAGTAGGACATTGACTATAAGGAACAGCTGACCTGGCATGGACGCCTTCCTAAATCCAGTTACCACTTCTGGTGAATAGAGAGAGCATTCAGCAACAACTCGACCGGAACTTGACTTCATGTAATGGTGTATGGATCGAGACCAGTATACAAAGACCACAGTATAATGTGAATACTTCCCCATACAAAGACATACTGGGCACGCTAACGATTGCCAATAAAGCATGCTGCCAACTAGGCCATGCACATTTAGACATTATTTCACTTCATATTACACACCGATTAACGCCTGCATTTTTCATATTGACACTTAATCCTAATACTCAGATACTGACAAGAACACTACACTACAAAACTGATATATAGTAATGAACAGAAGAAAGGGAGAGTGTGGCCAAAGAGGTGTCCATGAGCAGCTTAAGGTATGTGTATCATGCAGTCCCTGATCAGCGCCTGACAGCAGCACTTGGCTATCCTGTACGGTGAGTTGCTCCATGAACAGTTTGGTGAGCAGCTCAGTCAGGCAGATGTCCTGCTCAGAAAACTGCAGACGTTGTCAAAACCTTGCACCATCAATCATGATGTTTCTAAACACCATTAGTTGGCGGATGGCGTGGGGCCTAGAGGTTACTTCACACTGGCCTGTGATTGCATACATCCCCTCCGATAGCTGAATTAAGTTTGAAATACAAATTAAATGAGTGCTGTCTCAGAATTAGTGAAATAGCCGCTTGGGTAAAGGAGGTTCGAGGCTGGCTCAGAAGCTACTGGCAGTTGGCTTAGACAGCAATGAGATGGGATGTAAAGAGATAGCTGAAAGAAAAACAGGGACCTAGAGGATGCAGGGGTTGCATTGGGTGACTTACTCAACACACCCGACTTAATTACTCTAATGGAGATCTGCATGCTCTGGCGACATGTATCACCATAAATAACAACGGCCTCGTTTCATCTTTGGCAAGCAGAGCAAAGTAACTCTGATTTAGAGGGCCTCTTTCCCCCGCAATCTTTTTTATTGGGGGGGGGGGGGCCCAGGGGTCTTGGTTGGGGGGCCGCTATGTTTTATATAGGCTTATATAGGGAACCTCTTCATTATTGGGGGGGGGGGCAGCCCCCCCCCTGACCCCTCCTTTTCCTGCGCCCCTAACTGAGTACTTAGTATCAATGGGTATCGTTCGACTTGTGTAGAGAAGAGCTAGATCATAGTATTAATATCCCCTACGCCCACTATACTTCCCACAATTGCTACTCTCTGATCATTGTCAATACATTTTGGGATATCCAAATATAATGTTAATGATACAGTATACATGGTACTTTTGCTGTCATACAGAGTTTGATTTATACTTCTTCACCAAAATGAAATGTAATGGTGAAATGGAGGATCTTGGGAAATAATCATACTACTCTATTTTATGATATATGATTCCCGAGGGTCCCTGTCCTGCTCAATGCAATGGCATACAAATTCCCCTGTACTGTATATAATTAATGTCCCCATTTAACATGCAGGATATAAGAATATGATTGGTTTGGTAATAATGCATCTATATATATATAGTAGATATATAGTAGATAAGTAGAAGGGTTGATGGGTCAGGTAATGAGGCCAAAAAAATAAAGGTTTGTTTCCAGTAACATGACTTGAAATGGTAGGGTCGGTAGGTCGGATTTTTTTTTCTTGATTTTTTTTTTACATTTACATAGGAAATGTTAGGGCACATATCAATGTATGTATCAAATTCTTTGATTTCATTGTAAAATTATGATGGGAAAATGACAACTGTGAAAGAGGGGAAGAACAAGAAAAGGGTACAGGAAAAATCCTCAAAATGTAATGAAAAAATTCTATAATCTGAGAAAAAATGAGACAAAATTCTTCAAAATCATAAAAAAAAAATTTTGCCCCTTCTTTGCTAGTGTCGGTCGGGTTATTGGAAACAAACCTTTTTTTTTTATTTGGCCTGAGGACATGTGATGAGTGTCATTGTTTGGTAGTTTGAGCTACTTATTGCCATCCATGAGTGGCATTTCAATTTCCGGACCTAGATCCACGAAGCAATGTTCTGTATTTTATACTCCCTGATATATGCTGTTTTTGTCTCTAGTTTCCTATTTTTATGAGAATGTAATGCCATCATGATAATGGGTAGTGCCAGTAATTTCCATGGTAGCATGTCAGGGCACAGACACAATGCTGGGATATATAATTTGGTGACTTCCTCTTATTATAAGCAACATAAGGGAATGATAAGCATGGGAGGATGTATCAGTTTTCTTATTTTATTCGCCCTCAAATTCCATGATGTATTTATCAATACTCAGCTAGGTATTTCTCAAACACTACGATCTTAGCCTCCCACTACATACTGCATACCCCCTATGAACCAGGCCATTCGTAGTGATTGACCCTAGGTGATCATGTATTACCTACAATTGCCCATTCAAATGCATGCCTTTCCCCTCTATATATACACCAGTCACAGTGATTGACCCTGTGCAATCAAGAATTCCTTTCTGATCCAGGCCAGGTCAGTACGATTTGGGGGTACCCAAAACATAGCGTCTGAGAAATGACTTCTTGCACAGCCTTGATGCGACATCGATTTCCCGACCTAGACCCAATGATGCATTTGAAGCCCCTCACATATCCACCATTAGTAGGCATTATTATTAAATTGGTGCTGTCACTATGATATATACACAGAGAGCACACCGATTAATCTTTTAACGATTTTCATACCACTTGGCACACTGCTACTTTCATTGTAACTGGAAAGCACTGCCACTGAAATTACAAACAGTCATTGTATTACATGAACTACACTTCTGTTTTATTCATTGCAGCTCAACCCCTGGCTCAGTGCGAGGCATACCAGGAGGCCGTTGCAAAAAGATTTAGGATAGGTTCTGTCGGGGAACGGAACTGACTGACCTCAGGGAATCAATTCCTTGTTGAGTTGCCAAAAGATAATTGGTCATAGAAGTGGTTTGGGAGTGGTAGGGAATTGTGAATGTTTCTCAATTGAGAACCAATTCCTAGCTACTTCCTTCCTCCAATTCCCCGGCCTATCTACTATGAGAAGCTTTCAGGTGGAACCCATCATGGAACCAGTTCCACCAACGTTTTGCAATACATTCTAATCCAGAGCAAGTCCATTCCATTACAGTATAAGGTGGGAATTGGTCTCTTTGGGTACAGAATTGGGGGGGGGGGGAACTGGAAGGTGTATTAGCTACAGTGAGAATTGAGTTCCCAATCTTTTCGCAACAGCCTCCAAGACTTTACAAATAGGCCTACTGGCACCTCATGGTACGAGCAAATTAGCAGGGACCCCACACGGCACCTATAATAATGATGGGTTACACTGGAAATTGGTACTTCACAAATGGCATACATTTTTTTTACTGTATAATAACTGACAAAGTAAGTGCGACACAGAAGCTGTGTGGCCTATTCACTTAAGTGCCAATTATCCCAGCCAGAAGTGCTTAGGAAAGGCATACTTTATGGCATGCTGGTGAATGATCTGTTTGGAAATGGTCCTTGTATGCCTTTCGCATTTTTTATGTGCACCATGACGCACCGCTGTATATACAATTGCAGTTATAAATAATATAGTCACTTCTCAGAAGTCGTAAAAGAGTCCAACACCGTATTGAAATTCTAACATGCGATCGGTTTCAAGGTCTTTAGCAAATGCATATATATGACGATAAACCTATGAAGCATGAGCTTTACATATGAGAAGAGAGCATAAAAGACTCTATATCCTCCATGGCATCAGGAATGCGGGTGAAACTTTCATTGCATGGTTAACTTCAAACAGGACTGAATACCTTATATCACGAGGTATTTATATACCCACAGGGTAGTCCATAATACAGGCCTCGTATAATATAATAATGTACAATGTGTCTACTTGAACTGCACCTCCACTGCCTCACACTTCACACCTAGAAGTGTAAATGAATGAAAGATTGTAGTAAAAGATTACATGTCTGTATAAATTATATCCAAAATAAGGCATTGACCATAAAGAACAGCTGACCTCTTATAATATTATACCGTATATATTTTGGATATTGTAAATACCATTCATTCGCAATGAGTAGGCCTACTAGTGATTACCCTTTCACACATGAGTAAGCAAATAAATGTGATAGATCTATTTATGCGATCAACAAATGCTGTGGGCTGCGGTGTTGATATCGCCACCAAGATCCTACATAACTACATACTACGCTAACGTAATGTAATGCAGTTATAATGCTAAACAATTCCCAATCAGCACAGTGCAGTGCAGTGACACCTCTTCTGACATGATCTCTAGCATCCTGCAGTGCGTAGTAGACTGTTAATTCTTAAAATGTACTTCACATTAACATGTTGATGGCAAAAACACCTAATAAGAGTATTCAACTGCCTGGAGGGTGTTGCTTTTATGGGAAAAGGTAGTTTTGCCTAAGAAGTGCCTCACCTGCGGTAATCTCATTCCTAGTAGTCCTAACTTTTATGTTGCATTGCACACAAGTGATCATGCCAGTCCGTTACTTGAAAGGTGTCACGTGAGTAGGTACCTTGTCAGACTGACTACTCCAGACTTTTCAGACTAATGTGGTGAATGCAAATTCAATGATGAAGCAGAGCATGACTTCCTAGGAAAAGAGGGCACCTATTCCCATCTCTATTTAGCATAAAAGCAGCACCCTCCTGAGTTTTGATGTTCATTCTTTAGAGTTGCTTGCTTTCTTCTGAAAAGAAGCGTGGCTTATGTATCCTATTCTAATGTGGCAAGTAATTCAATTTCTTTATCTTTATTTTATTCACTGTCACTCTGTTTCAGTTTCAATAACTTTGACTCATCGTTAGCTCAAATAGCATTGGCCACCGGGAGTAGCATGAGGCTGAGGATCTGAGGATGAGTTTATGTTAGATAAATGACTCCGATCTAAGGCCAACATGGGCCTAATGGTCCCTTTACGACTTTGGACTTTGGCCTGATGAGAGTTATGGGACCTGGTCAAATCGTCCATTAAGGTAACAAGGTGGTAACAGTCCCTAGGGTCTGTTCCAGAATAATATGAGTTAACATAATTCTGCTCCATCCCCCGGGGAAAGGTTAGCCACTCAGCCTCATCAACACCTCCGGGGCGGCAGCCCCTGCCATGGCAGTCAAGAATATGGTAGACAGGGATGGATTTACCATATGACTAATTGGTGGTAAGCATAAGTGGCCAATAATTACCTATAGGAGAGAACCGATATTAAGTATCATGAGGGTTTAAGTCGCATGATCTAAACAAGTCATTCCTTACTAGCGTGGAAAACCATCCTACCAAGAACTCCTGAAAACAGCAATCTGTGACTCACACAGAACTTTGGTGACACAGTGCACAGGCTTTCTTTTCTACTTGCCAGCTTACTTTTATAGTTTCAAAAAGAAGTCAGCTCAAGCCAGCCCGTGTGAGTCTACCAGCTCTTTATGACTAGAAAGATACACAAGAGGACATCTCGATGACAATGCCAGTGGCATAGTAGCATGGATGGGGAACTCCTGTCTAACAAGGTTGTTGTGAACCCTCATGTTGACACTTAAGTGATGTATGTTCGGTTCGGAGGGACGCAGGTCACTGCCTGCCATTACTCTCCATCAATACTTTAACCCCTCCCTTCTACCATTAACATAATCTCTCTGTCTGTCTGTCTGTCTGTCTCTCTCTCTCTCTGTCTGTCTGTCTCTCTCTCTCTGTCTGTCTGTCTCTGTCTCTCTGTCTCTGTCTCTGTCTCTGTCTCTGTCTGTCTGTCTGTCTCTCTCTCTCTCTCTCTCTCTCTCTCTCTCTCTCTCTCTCTCTCTCTCTCTCTCTCTCTCTCTCTCTCTCTCTCTGCCCCCCTCCATAATAATCTCTCCGATGTCCAGAGAGCTCCCTATAACCGGTGATGAGTGAGTGAGTGAGTGAGTGAGTAATGGTTGGTTTTCACCATTTCGACAGGTAAGGTCCTCCTCATAGAGAGAAAACTATACTACATATCAATCAATGGGTGCATGTGTCGGTAACCAAGCATATAATATATGTCCACCAGAAAACCTTTCAAGATGGGCTAGGGAAGCCTGTCCTATGACAGCAGTAGCTTTCAGATGACCATGGCAGCTGTAGTACAGCATCTGCCGGCTGATCATACATGGTCGGATTCAGTGGAAGAAGGGGTTAGCGAAAGCTGGCAGTATGTGTACACATGTTACGTCTCTAATTGGATCAGCCAACGAGATGCTGATGGAAGGCCAGAACTATACACAAAGTGCAATGCAGGGACAGAATATGAACAAAGGTGTTGTTACTGTAGATTACATTAGCATACAACCTAATACCCCTCTGATGTAGGGAGCGAATATTATGGTACACGCACGTGGAATGATGAACGCCACCATAGCTAAGGTTCCATTGTAGAACAGGAGGGTCTTGCCAAAAAGGAAATGAGAAGTAAAATCATAAACGCCAACCATATTGTATTGCCAAAAAACATTCGCACCAGCCCAGGTAGTTGAAACATGCACGTTTCTGTTAACACTAGATGTATGGTGTTATCTGAATAAGCTACATCGAAAAATCAATTGAATTAACCATTATGAATACGCATAGGGTAGCTGTATAATTGTCCATTTATTTTTTAAACCCTTCACAGAACAGTAACATGTACTGGTCTTTGGCAAAACTGAAAACGTGTAGCCAATGCCTGTGACTGTTGGTTCTCTCTGAAAAGATTTACACAAGTTGTTCCTCGGCATCTTTTGGCAATACCCTCCTGGCAGTATTTCATATCCAGTATAGGAGGGCCATATGAGCTGAGGTGAAAGCACGGACCTTGGGTAGAGAACGAGTAGAAAACAAATCTTATGAATGGCATGAGTAGTACAACAGGCGATGCTGTGCGACATTTTGTCCACATATCATGCTACAAAGTGTCCACATAAAATATTCAGCATATTTCTAATGTTCACTTATCAAAAATGTCCAAAAATATGAATAAAAAAACCTTTTAAGCGCACTTCGTCCATGCATACTCAAACATCACAAACTCTCCACAGAATATGCCATCGCTAGAAATAACCTGTTGGCAAAACAATTCGTCGAGCAATGATTGGCAAATAAAACCGATCAACGGAGGTCATGTGTACCCATTTACCAAACAGAAAGCTATGTACATATATACATTCAATAGGCTATTTTATATAGGTTCAGGAATTAGACGAGGAATTCTTGGAAATGCGTGATTCCATGTGCTTAAAGGTGAAAGTGGGTTCATTGAGGGAATCTCTCTTTGGGAGCTCACCAACGCCGTTTTGTTGAATCCATCACATTTGACGCCTGGATTGGCGCGAGCATTCACGCAGGTCTCTACCCGCACGGGGCTTAACCCTGATCTCCACTAGGCCACTGTGACCGGGAAGTATAGGACCTGAGCCATTCCGTTTTACCGCCCCCAATACTCAGTGGATTTGGCGATAATTGGCAGGGGGAACCCAATCTCCTGCTAAAACCCTCAAAACTTGACCCCTCCGGCCAAATTACCCCGATAAATACAGACTGCAACGCCAGTTCAAGTCTCCAGCGATCCCAACAATGCGTTTCAACACAAGGCACACACAGCAATGACTTTTGCCATTTTCTGTCATGGTAAAGAGAAGGATTCATACTCATAAAATTTAATACATGTATGAGCAATACTCTTAAGTAGAGTAGTACCTTTGGCAATGCCTAAGGTGATGCAAATTAACTGGCCAGTGTAGCGTGCAGAAGTCTACGTTCAGGAGGAATAAAGGAAGGGAAGTGCGGGAATCAGACAGTCCTACGTAGGTCTGAGCCTTCAGTGCCGCCATAAGTCAAGCCTATGCCACACCATTTTGATCCCTGCCTTCAATGGGTAGGTGGTACATTAATTCAATAAGTTGGCACATCTAGCAGCCAGTGCATTTGCAGGCATTTTCTACATCAAGGCATTTCAAGGGACAATGGGATCTGTGCCATATATAGTGGCTAATGTGTATGCATTCTCTCCATGATGCCCTGCTGCGATGAGCTAATAACATGTGCCCCCACTTAGCCAAGGGCAATATGGGCCCATATAAATGTACTCACTACCCTGTCTAATTCACGCCCAACCCTGGAGCAATAGCTTTCATTATGCCGATCCCCTAGTCACACCTTGCTAGGGGTCCATCCTGCCTCTCTATTCCAGTGAAGGAGATCTAAAGTGGGCCCTCCAGGGTCTGAGAGTCCATGCAGAGTAAAATATCCTGTCCTGTGGTGTTCTTTTAATGCTGATATTAATTTGTCACGAGGCCAAGAGAGGGACTAAGGACGGCTTGGCCAAAGGCTGGGTACCCTTCTATCCGGGGATAATAATTAGAGAGCTCTGCTCCATAACAGTCATGGCTAAATATTTTGATTACACATCAGCTTAGCATGCTATGGACGGGTATACAGCAGTAGCCCGGTGTAGTATAGTCTATTGTAGTCATTTATTGCCACAATAGTGCAAAATGGCCTCTAGGGCTAATCCTTTGCAAACAGAAGTAGCTCATGTATTTGTCATGTAGCCCGTGCTAACATGTTAGGGCTTCTATACTCTATACATATCTAATGTTTCTCTGCTTATGTGAAAGGTTGTTCCTGAGGCTATATGCTTTTAATATTAAATGCGCCATAAGATGGGGGGATTACAGAGACTGTATACGACCCGCCTTAGGGTAAACCATTACTCACACTCGCTCCCCCACTGACCTATTGCCAGTCACATTCAACATGGGATGTACAGAATCTTGGAT
The DNA here is from genome assembly GCA_949317995.1 of Acholoe squamosa. Lineage (NCBI taxonomy): Eukaryota > Metazoa > Annelida > Polychaeta > Phyllodocida > Polynoidae > Acholoe > Acholoe squamosa. The sequence continues at coordinate 62,527,069 of OX439039.1, forward strand.
TGCATAGGCAAAAGTTCGATACAAAAGAAAATCTTTTATTCATTTCATGTGGTGTGGTATGGTGGGACAAAAAGAATTCTGAACCTGTGAAGAGAGACATGCAGTTAATCAACATCTAACATTTGCTTTATTTTCCCTTTTTTTGGAAACACTGCTACAATAGCGAAATGCTCTCTGGCCCTGAATATCACCTGGCCTTGGGATTAAAGTACTGAACTCAGGGTTCATTAACGCTTGGCCTGATATCCTAACCATTGTGCAAGCTGAACCTCCCCTTACCATATCCAAACAAAATGAAACCTGCCAAGCCCACCCATGTTTAGACCGAGGTAGGCATTGCCCTCTCCATCTCCCTTCTAAATCCCGGCCATCAGTGACTTAACCGGAAGTGACTGACCGGATATGGCGTGCTACGCTTCCGACAATGGGAAGCCGCGTGGTCAGCTGCCAAGTTAGGGGGGCAGTGGTGTAGTCTGTAGGAGAAAGTTGAGATAGGAGGAGGTCAGAGCAAAACCAATCTATGGACAGCAATCAAGGAGCTGCTCGCGAGCTGCTCGGCACGTCTGGGTCGGTCGGGGTCCTTGTTGCTCACAGCAGGCCCTGCCAGTGTAACCATGTGGGCTTTCCCCTCACCAATCGGAAGCGGAAACGTTTACATATGCCTTGTCATCAGGGAGGATAGGTCTTGGCTGTCTACCAAGCTGAACTATATATTGGCCGTGTCCATTAGTTTGGCTTGCCACAACAACAACAACTACCCATTCCTACTGTTTTGTCATCAATAGCCAATAATTATAATGAACGGGTATAACAGGGTACACTTGTGTAGGTATTTATTGTATGCTGTATTATGTGTGTATTTATTGTATGCTATATGGGGGAGTGCTATGGGAGTCCTGTATAGGGTTTATGGTAGCTAAGAGTTTATGGTAGGCTGTGGAATGTGTAGACGGAGGGGAGTCGACGAGATCTGGTCAGGTAGATTCTGTAGAGGGGGAGGGGGGAATATGGGTGAGCCAAACACCGGCGTCGGAAAGGTGTGAGGGGTTAGCAAGAGATAGGGAGGAGTCAGTATTGTGGGAGAAGCCGAGGAGGCAACACATACTCCTGGAGTAGACGAGGATGAAGCTGTTTAATATTTAGTATTACACCTAGCCAATGTAAGAACGGATTGAGCAGGTTCTCTATGGCACTCATACCTCTCCAGTAGCATCGGATTGTTAAACATGAACTGCTTGTATGAATAGACTGATGTCGTTGAAGCTGTACAACCATGAGTGGACTCATCATCAACTGTAACTGTGAATAACCAATGAACAATAAATGGTGACTTGTATCGGCGTCTTGGTGTTGGTTAAAAGGATGGGCTAGGCCAACATCATACCACTAGAGTTAGTCTTCCCAAATACGTGAGAACAGCGGAGCGAGATGATAATAACTACACAAGTTAGACCACATTAATATACATATAAACACAACCCACACAGCCCACTACTGCTTCTGCGCTATTTGGGTGGGCTTCTAACTTAAACATTGTCGACTCTATACTATAAGTAGTGCAATGGAAACAACTGTTGCTAATTATTGAACTTTTTTTTTTGAGGTTGCATCCCTGGTTTTATTTAGGCCACATATTCACCCAGGTGAACTAAAGACATATATGTACAAATATTTAAGCCATTGTGACGATACACGTGAATCTATGGCTACGCATAACCATTACCACCTCCCTTAACGTTTTTGAGTTATTAACGAGAGAGCAATCCAATACCACGATTGAACGGCGTGACATTTTGCAATATCATTTTTCGTGGTCGCCCAGGCTCTTTGTACCCATGCAGTGAAGGTCAGCAGAGAGTAACAGGCATAGATGGGTGGGTGGGTGGATGGAGGAGCAGCTCAACAGTGTACGCATCTCCTCCTGTATGAGCTGACATCAACAAGACCTTTACCTTAATGATAAGGGTGAATGCTCCACGGTGAATAACCTGATAACAAAACAAGAGGGACCCCCAACCATTGGTCTCAATGTGGCTTCAATTGGATTTGATTATGGCTTCAAATTGGTCTCAATTTAGTTCTAGCTAAAATGATGCTCATTATCGTTTGATTAATGATTCAGCTTGTTAAGGATAAAACTGATGACCTCGATAGTAGAACGTGAACTGAAACTATTCGGGTAGGGAGAGTATTGTTTTGTTGTTTTTAACATTCTACCCTTTGTAAGCTTTTTTTTAATTTTCTGATCAAGTTTCTGTGTGCGTGTCTGTGTGTTGGCTTTTGTAGGGTTATGATTGGTTTATCGTGTGAGTTTGCTACCACGTTTTGTGTCAATCTCTATCAATAACCGTGTGTTTAGAATGAAGAAGTGAGTAATAGTTGAGCTGCAACTGCCTGCTGTGGGCATGGCGTGAGCCAAAGTCTCCCTGGTCAAAGCTGGAAAAAAAGTATACATGGCAAGGGTTACAAGAAAGCATGGAGCGTCTACTGTCGTGTTCAACGACGACGCCCCACCCTGGAGGAGGGGGTCGTTCTTACCTTGGAGAACCAGCGAGGAGAGGACGAGCGCCAGGGGTAGGTAGGTACTCATCGTGAGGTCCCAACTGGCACCTGGAGGCCGCAGGAAACGACGACGACGACGGGGGCGGAACCTATAGGCATTCCTCCCGTGACCAACCGTACAGATCCGTGTGGAGGGGGTGAAGTCGTATATAAGGTAGTTCCACGGGATGAAAACTCCCTGCGTGGTTGAGGCTTATGAGTGTGGCTACTGGCTACTACTCCTGGGTGTGCCGGGGCCACGTGTCGTTGATTCACTGATGCCCTGGCTTCCTCCAGCCGTTGGGCGGATGGCACTGATCCGTCTCCTTGTCCGTTCTAAGTAAGGTCCACCCGACTTGCGTGGTGGTCGAAGGGGTAGATATCCACAAGATGCTAAATCTGTTTGCGCCGCGTCCACCACGCGACAGTGTGCTAGAACGGCTAGAGCAGAGGCCGCTGGGCGACCACTGCGAAGCAGCGGCAGCGGCCTGTGGAGAAAGCCGCTTGTGTCACCACCGAGTGACCAACTACAACTACGACAAGCACTACGAGTGGGGACGGCGCGGCCTGGTGCCTCTGCACCGACCGGCCTCCAGCAGGTGCAGCAGTTGTCGTTGTAGCAGGAGAGAGGTATTCTGTGCTGCGGCTCAGTGAGAGTCCTCGATAACACACAGTTTACACAGGAGGAGCTGGAGGAGGAGGAGGAGGAGGAGACACAGTGTGGAGGAGCAGAGGATGATGCAGCAGTGTCGTCTAGGGGCGGGTCAGCATTCACCACTCGCTGTTCCCCCAACTCACTCTGACCACGGCGACGCTGTAACGGCGGCCCGCCCCGACCGGGCATCATTTACAACCACCGGGCACCGCGCCTCCTCCTTCCAGCTGCCTCTGGCCGTCGCCAAACACCACCACAGGTAAATCGCTTCATGAAGCGCGCTTTTCCAACGCTGCTGCTGAGAGAAAATGGCACTGGAAGTTTCGCTGAACTGCAATACGATGAAAGTCGCGCTGAGAGACACACAATCAGAGAAAAGAATAGCACGGAGATGCAGAAGAGATCTCACTTCCAAGTACTACTTTGCCACGCGACTCCTGCAAGTAAACTGGCGCTGGTGATGCTGCTCACCACCCGCTGCCCTGCCCTGCCCCCACGGCATGTCGTATATATAACTGGTGTTGAGCACCACGTACAGGAGGAGGAGGAATAGGAGGCGCTGTTGACTGTGGTCGTGGTCGTCAGTTGGTGGCTGTGGTAAGCTCCGCTCTGCCCACCCAACCACTTGCTGCGCCTTGTGGCCGGGGCTGATGTGTACTGCCGCCTGGTGGCTGCTCGACTGGTCGACCCGACCGCCTCCCCCATCCCCTTCCCTCCTCCCCTACCCCTCCCCCACCCAACACCATCGCCAACGCCTCCGGGCGCAGATCCAACACACAGAGAAAGAGACTCTGGGTTCAGGCCACATACATGTATGCACCCTACCACGCCGTTTCTCCAATAACCCCTGCTCCAATCTACATCCTACAAAATCTCCCTATCATTATCCAGAAAGTTCCCCCAGGGTCCACCCTCCAGCACCACACCACACCCACCTTCATTAGCATTAGCCTGATTCCATTCCCCTACCTAAGGCCTTCCTGTTTGGGCTGACCAATCGCCTCTGGACATTGTTGGTGTGTACTGCAGTTGCTGGAACTGTTTAGGTCAGACTCCAGGCTGCTTCACACAACTGCCGGTCCTAAGGGACCTCACAGGGACTATACTGCTTTATTCTAACCATTTTTCCTATCTCTTGATTCCAGGAAAGAGTCCTATAGAATGGGATACCCGGCTGCTTTGCCTCGCCTAGACAGCTGTCGGTTGGGAAGCCGGGGAGTCCCCGAGGGATACTGTGACAGATACACTGTAGGTCAGATAGGAGATAACGTGTTTGGATAGAGAAACAAAATGTATAAAGTTTGTTTCGGTGTGGCGGTCATCTAACAGGGGCAAGTATATAAACGGGCCGCCCAGTAGGAATAGATAAGCCAATGCTATATCTCGTCTCAACTATTCAGACCTTGCATAAACAATCAGACATTCTTGCAAGGGTCGCCGCAGTCGATCTATCCAAGCCCATTATTAACATCACAAATATCATATGGCAGGAATAACTGTGCAGGAAATGCCATCCATCATTGTGTGATACACTTTTCCCCATGTTCCCAAGCGATTTTTAGCTCATCTGATTAAAATGATAAACCAGAATGGACATAACCAATATTAAATGTTATAATAATAGAGGTTAACACATTCTCCAGCTAGTCGCCAAGTTATGCGCCATCCTAGATAGATCTAGAGTTAGGCGGTGAGAGAAAAGTCTGGAGGGGCCATCTGGCTTCTCAATGATCTGGCTTCTCAGCCAAGGCATCACTGCATTTGTGAGAAATGGCACTTTGTGTATAAACACTCGTCTAATCCAATACTCCATGGGGTCCAAAAGCATGAGCCTATTCTACATAAGTATCGCTGTCTGTAGCAGATTACCTACTTATCGACCAAAAGAGTCTGGTTGTTTCTATTCAAAATGAAATATATTAAGATCACCTATGATTACACAGCCATGACATAAGTGCCGTAAATCCTCGCGTGTAGGATCCGGCTTATCTAGCCCCAGATCTATGCATCCTATAAGATTTACAAGATCTCAGGATGCGTCCTATAGGCGAGATTATTATACTATAGGATATTACTAAACTACCAAAAATTAACTCTCACCTGCACCTTATAGCACACTGACAACCTGCCGGAATAGAAACTAGTCCATACTGACGACTTAAGGTCATTAGGTTGACACTACCTAAATCTATGGCCGTAGGTCGTCATGGGGTAGTCATAAATGACAACTTTAGGTCGTCACTGACGAGCTTAAGTCGTCACTATGGCTGCCTTAAAGCCCTATTTTTTTCTGTAGAACTTGCATACATCCTAGCATTGTCTTTTAAGATTTCCATATATTATTGAATTTTTTTTTTACTAGATTATATCTCATACCCTTACTTATCAATTTATGTGCATTGGGGATGTTCCCAAACCACTATCATGGCTTGAATAAAAATTGTAGTACTGTGCGAGGCATGCATATGTTAGGAACACTCTCTCAATGAATTGCTGTTATAATCGAGGGCTATCCATAAGAGAGGTGTAGACCAGGACGATTTACTTTCTTTTCTACATTTCTACTAAAACGTTCAAATATTTTTACCGGTATATGTATTTTTATCAAATGATGATGATAGCCTCCTTTTCATAGTAGACTATACAAAAAGTGCAAAGTATAGATATCTGCCTGTATAAAACCTAGGGCACAGCTTATCTATTGCAGGAATGCATGGTTTCTTGTGACATGATGTGAGCATGAATAATCACCAAAGGCCATAGTTTGTCTGGCCCTGCCTATGGGACCAGGCAAATAAAAGAACATGTGCTGTCCTTCGAGAGGAGTGGGGGAATGAAGCTCCAGTTGCGATTTTCTCCCTAAACCCTCCTCATAGATTCGATCATTCACCTAATAGATTCGGTCATCCATATATAGATCCCTTCACCGCTGTGATGGACGAGCAGCATAATTGTAAAGTACCTGTCAATCTGTTTTGGTCAAGCAGCTTTTAATTACCTGTCTAGACTGAGAAGGAAAGGACTGGAGGGTGTTGCTCCTATATGAAAAGGTAGTACTGGCTAAGAAGTGCCTCTTATGCAGAACTGGCTTTCCATGTGATAACTTTGCATGTGTGTTGCTCACAAGTGGTCAGGCTAGTATGATGCTAGAAACTTTAGGGTGATCTGAGCAGGTAGAAATCAGTCAGTATAGTATAGTATAGAGTGTGTGACACAAGTAGGTACCTGATAGTGCAGCTCTCTCTATGTAAAACAAGGCAGGTGACTTTTCAGATTAATGTGGTCAGTACAAGTTGAATGGTGAAGCAGAGCATGACTTTTTTTTTAAAAAGAGGGCACATACTGACAGCTCTATTATCCGACTTTTGGACATTAAAAAAATCAATCAATCAATTAAGTGATCATGTATCCCAATGAATAAATTGCTGAACGTGATTATTTTCTGTTGGATACCCCCAAAATCATCGTTGCATTAGAAAGGAGGACAAATTAATTAATTAAGTGCAGGAATCCAACTTATCTATAATAGCATCTGTGTTGACATTGAACAGGAGTATTAAAGTATGCAGACAGATGGAAGTAATTCTTCTTGGAAAATCTTAATTGTTATTGAAATAATGGTTAATTAAAACGTTTCCCATTCATTTGGCCTTGATAGTGAATAATCTGGTAACAACATACGCATAGTTATCATAATGTCCCTTCTTTTACAAATAGACGACACTGCTTAATTGCATCAAATCACTTGAGTAGGCATGTAGACTATCTATTGTAAGTTCGAGGAACATCACCTTGGAAACAGGGAAATTTGCAATTGATCCGAGACATGTAGTCTTATAATCCAATATTTGCTATTCATTGGCTTGAATTTTGAAGTACGTTTACAAACATAGCAGTTTCACCTTGCGCTCCACTATTTCACCTACTATCTCACCTCCTACTTCACACCTTCGTTTCTCCTCCTTAAAGTGATGCAACCTATGTTGTGGGCAGCGGGCTGGCCATGGCCTCCAGCGCGCTATGATTAGACAAGCCGTGATCGTAGCCAAGGCGACAACCCACCAACAGTCTGCTATAGCTTATTTCCGCCCTGCCGACTTCGATTTGGTGCTACTTTCGGACGTCACCCGTGCCTGTAGGGCGTCGTCAGGCCTGTAACAACCTCCTCTGCAAGTGGAAGAGTCTTGGTGGGTTTGTTAGCTGCTGACAAGAAGGGGAATGGGTGTACAACCACGTGTAAATGACCGTATCTGAGGCTGAATGACCACCCAGCTACTATCTGTGAGAAAATGAACATTATCTGTATATGTAGTACCCATCCATCAACTATATTATGTGTGAATTAACACTGTATGCAGAAACTTTTTCATTAACATATCTTGGTACTTAAGCAATGTTTATAAGCTTAATTTAAGGGAGGGGGGTCTGATGGTTTTTTTTTTTATAATGACAACAGCTTCATGATGCACTGAATTTAATACAGATAGCATTAACTATTTTACACAGATAGCGGTTGGATGGTCAGCCCTCTAACTGTTGTACTACAGAGTATGGCTCTTTACACAGATAGTGGTTGTACAATGGTTCGGGGTAGCTCACTGAGAGGGACTAGGCCCATCGTGAGAAAAGGTGCATCGTGGTACTGTCGAAGCTCCCTCTACACAAAAGAAAGCTGTGTTGAATAACCACGCCTGACGAGATCCACTATATGTAGGCCAGACAGCCCAAATGGTCTCTTCATCTGATTTAAACTGTGAAGTCGACATTGATGCTAAGCTTAGATCTCCACCAATGAGAAGCCACTTTAGAAGCCACATGAATTCATGAAACCATTATATGGCTTCTCCATGGTACTCACGGTTAGGCGGATTTCAAAATTATCTTGTATTTCCCGTTCCATTCTCCCATCCTTCCCGAAAGAATTAAATGCCCAACCCCTCCCCCAGCTTTAGGACCTTTCACTGAGAGATTTCAAGAGAGATTTTCTAGTCCTTCTCAACTTTGAGAGCTGGGATAAACTCAATCTTATGCTTGCGTCAAATACAGTGATATAGGACTTGATTCTATCAACTTAAAGGTTATAACCTCACTAATTTCAATATTCGATTGCTGACAAAAGATCACATCCAAGCTGATTTGCTATTGAACTTTTGGAATCAAAGTGGATGTCAGGAGAATATTCTGTAATTTGTTTGTCACATTTGAGTCTCCATTCAGAGAAGTAAGGGGTACTACATCTTTGAATCATAAGGGCAATAAAAGCTTGTTAAGTGGTTTTACCAAAGGAGAATCGTGGTTCATTAAAATCATTATTCTGCTGGAATCACAGAACTACAAATTTCGGAGAATATAATTGCCACATCAGTTCTAACAGGAATAGTATACCCGGTACATGCATTAAAGTATTTGATGTCAAAACTCATATTTTCATTGAGAACACTTTGTTTCCTGAAATAATTCATCGAGCATGGACATTTCAATTAAGGTATTTTTCCACGTAACATGTCTTATACTGGTCAAAAGACCACTAGGCCTCGGTCGCCAGATTTTATATACTGTTCGTATAATTCAATCGTGCGACAGAGACGAAGTGGAATATATGTTTTATATAGCTAATACCCATAGTCCACTTGGCCTCTGTCACGCAATTGAGCCATACATTTCCTATATAAATTCCTGCGACAGAGGCCTAGTGGATTATCGATGTTAGACCCATAGTCCACTTGGCTTTTCAGCAGCGAATGAGCCATACATTTCCTATGTAAATTGCTACGATAGAGGCCAAGTGGACTCTCGATGTTATCTATTATTGTTATAACTGCCTCCTTCAACACGAATCGCGACCAAGTTTCCGATTGAGTACCTGGTACCGTTTTTCTGAATGAAATGACATAGATTGCTCTCACATAGACAGGCTATGTGGAATCAATTGTTCTATTTACCAAATGACCTTCTACTGAATAGTGGACCAGAGGATGCTTTTGAAAAAGAATGACACAATAAATGCTTCTTGGTTTCATCTTCATGAACAAGTAAACTGCGACTCTACAATGAAACATTTATCCCATTCTTCAATTCCAGTGACAACAGAAAAAAAACCTTCCTTTGCGTGGAATAATGCCTTCAGGCCTCACTCTGTGATGAGTGTCTGCCATACTGTGATAGCTTCATGAATGAACAATGTCGCAAACCTCATTGTCTTTCCAATAAAGCAATTGTTTATAATTGTAAATCCATTTGAGAGAGCTAGCAATTGTGAAGCATCGTTGTGCTTCCCTTTTGTCCCTTCTAACTATGGCGCTATGCAAGCCCCACTACCCAACATTACAAATTCACAGCGCTCTTATGGAACAGCCAATGGCTTAGCCACACTGTTGATCATCACTCAAGCTTCCACCCCATCCCTCTCTCCATCCAACCAGCCACGACACCCCTTTTCTAATCACCCCCTTACTTGGGTGTCATAACGCTGGGGCGGCATATCTGGTGCCAATGGACTGCGGGGAAATCAATGCTCACTGTATAGAATCATACTTCAGTATAGGTTACAATTAATATTATTGGGCGCCGCAGCCTCTATCAAGCCCGCCGTATATATATCATGTGGCTATCATCTTTCCCAATCGATGTGTTGGCTGTGCTTTAAATATATATATATATATATATATATATATATATATATATATATATATATATATATATATATATATATATATATAAATGCTTGTAGCAATCAGTAACGTTCCAGGGACGTTACTGATGGTTACAGATATTACTGGATAGTCAATGTTATATTTTCATAGTATCAACCTACCACCTTGTATAGTGTTTGTAGCATTTCAATTGTAGACTTGTCTGGCTTATGTGAAAAGAGTACTTGGTGTATGTAAAGATACATTTTAGCACCACATATGAATAGGGAACATTACTGATGGCTACAAGCATTTTTGAGATGATTAGAGTTAGACTTTTATAGTGCCAACCTATTATCTTGTATGGTGTTTATATCATTTGTATTCATTTGTAGACATGTTTGGCTTATGAGAAAAGACTATTTCGTGTCTGGAAAGATATATTTTAGCACCATATGGGATGTGCGAGTAGTGACAAATGTACAAAAAGTTGTGATTTTTAATTTTCAAAGTAATATTTGACACCAAAGATGGGCCTTATGCATGTTTAAATGACTCTAGATATGCAGTACAAACTCTTTTATCATTGTTTATGTGATGCCAATGGAATATGATGATGCATAGATGAGCTGTGGCCATTCTTTGAGAGGTTAATGAATAGGGAACGTTACTGATGGTACATGCAATATGGCCTCTGCGCAGGTACTGACTTTGCAGTACAAGTATTATATATCAGGCTAATTGTAATTATTCTGTACAGTAGTTCCACTAGAAACAATGGACAGTTAATAAAGTCATTGTATGAAGGATTTTGAATGAGCTAGGCTAAAGTAAGAAATGGGAGAATAAATTCCCAAATTTTCAGAGTTTCCAATTTTTCCGCCGATACATTGTACCAGTCTGGCTACAATATTTAGTGTTTCTAGGAGTGTTATTAGTGGTGTTATTCATGTTTGATTGATTACGATCAGTAACATACCCTTTTTTAGAAGGTTTTACAGCATCTGTGATAAAAACTGACATCTTATGAGTTGGATCCTTGAATGAACCTTTTTAATATGCTAAGATATAGGGCTATCAATAAAATGTAATGTTATTAAGAAATGCTGAGTTTGTCAATTCATGATCCAGGCCCCCCATGTGCACTGTTTCTTAGAATGAGCCATATATATATATATATATATATATATATATATATATATATATATATATGGTACATCATACAGAATATCGCATGTATATATATATATATATATATATATATATATATATATATATATATATATATATATATAATATAGGGGAAAGGGGTGGGGAAGAATGTAACAAGAGGTACTTCTCAAACTCTATGTACCTAATGTTTACATTCATTGTCCCACTACTAGGACTATTTACGTGTGTATGGTAACTGTTTTGAATTGTTCGTTGATTACATTTTCTGTGCAGTTTGAATCTCTATAGTGACGTTATAAGCTCAAACCAAAGCCCTGTACCCTATATGGAGCGGCGCCTTGACCTGATATCTCAGATCGAAGGGTAACTTGATATCTAGTTCAATATACATGCACCGCTATGATGTTAAGATAAGGACCCCTCACAGTGCCCCTTTCCCTCGTTAAACTATAAGAAAGTTTTACCGCAGCTTCCATCGATAGTCCACTAGGCCTCTTTCGCAGAAACCTACATAGGAAATGTATGGCTCAATGGCGCGACAGAGTCCAAGTGCATGGACTATGTTTTTTCTTGAATAAACCACATGGTCACAAGCTATAGATGTAAGAAAATGGTATTATATTTAATGTTAACAAGGTGAAACATACGTCCATGCAGCTCTATTCACCTCAAATGAGGTGTTGCAAACATAGAATTAACAATGTGCTATTCCAACATACATTTACATCTATGTGAGGTGAAAAAACGTAATTCAACACGTAATTCAGTTATCTACAACTGTAGAACAGAACTTGACTTTGATGTTCGAACATCCACGTGCCATACTCAACTACGTAGTTTGAACCTAAATTCCATATAAATTCACGTATACTACAGCAAAGACCAGCTAACACGCCGCGCACCCTGGTTCGATAGGCTGATGTGGTGTTTGTGTCCTCTGCCGTCCAGACCTATTTGAATGTCTAATCCCTCCGTCAACGTCGTTTATCATGACGATGGGGACGTCAGACGGGGTAGCGTTTTGGGCCTCCAGTCAATTGTTCTTTCGTTCCCTTGGGACCATGACTGGGGTTGGTCATTGTCTCTCTTTTATTTATTTTATTTTTCTTGCTGTGGTTGTTGTTGTTGTTGTTAGTGCTAGTGTTGATGTTGGTGTGATGTTGCTATAAAATCAGGACATTTGAAGCCAGAAGAGAATTAAGGGTCAAAACAGTAAACTATTCACTTTGAAAAAAAAAAAAAGAAATATTAAGATATCATGTGCTACAATCACGATCGGTAATTTAAACATCATTGTCAACGTGGATTCAGATATGAGGTCTTAGATCTTTTCATGTACACAGTGATGCAGAGTCACAGTGTTTTATTTCCAGAAAATATGTGATGTCAATTACATCTAGAATATAAAGATGTAGTGATAAAAGTAGTGACTTTATTAGGAATAAAAATTCACCCCATCATAGGGAATATGGATAGTTATATGCATAAAGATGATAGCATTTTAAGATCTTTTCACAGTTGCAGGCATCTTTTCTCTGATATCTCAAATTTGATATATTTCAAAGCCTCATATTTATGTCATGATGGTACAGCAATACCGGTGAGCTTTCTAAGATGATCCATGCAGTCACCTTTGACGTAAGCCTTTTGTATCAAGCAGTTTACATAAAAGGATATACTGGTACATTGTATGTGGTGGATAGCCAAGAGAAACATGATAATGCACGATAGCGATGTAACATTTCTCGAAAGACATTGCCTCTGCTATCTCTGTATACGCATCTGCCCTATAGGAATCAGTATGGAGGCCTAGTGGAGCCGCCATTTTGAATTTCGCTGGTTGAGGTAAAACCCACTGATAAGACTTACCATGACGGGTACCTTGTCCCTGGTGAACACCCAATTCCAAGGACATGCTGGTCCCATCTTATCAGTGCATGTCGCCAGAACCAGCTGCAGTCCCCCTTACAGCCAATTGGCCACTAGCTGGTCTGGGGCTGTTTCCCATCACACACACTGATAAGAACTGATAAGGCGGCTCCACTAGGCCTCCATACTGAGTCCTATATATACCAGTTCTACTGAAGATCCCCATATAAACAGTACACTGACTCAGATCCCTGCTGTGATTGTAGGAACAGGTGAGATTCACCCCACCTTATCACCTCAGCGTCCCTGCTCACCCACCTGCTGGTCTCGTTAAACAGGGCCCTCTGCCAGCAGCATCAAGGTGATTAGAGTGCACCGCGTCCCTCCTTCTCCTTAGTACACATGATCGCCCCCGGAGGCAGGTCTGAGAACTTCTTCCGGCCGACTGGCACGTGCACGACGTCGGTGTGACGCGACACGATGCTCGTCGACGCGTCAATAATGCACGCGGGAGGGCGCGTGTTGGGGCAGATGGGGTGTGTGTGTGGGGGGGGGGGGGGTGGGGAGGGGGAAGGGGGTGGGGAAGAGGGGGGTGGGGATGTTGGAGGTTTGGTCGAGGGGCGGTGATGGTTACAAAGGTGAAATTCTGGAGTCCTGATCCCGAACCTCAATCCAAAAAAAGGGAGATCAGAATTTCAACATTTCTAACACTGTCAAAGTCAAATTGTTTTCCCTGTTTTTTGATAGTCCGTCAGTTGGTCACATATTTCACAATTCGGACCTCAGAATGATTTTGGTCTGCACTTCCATATTTTGGCCAATAACAGCTATCATATCATTTGTGTTAAGAAAACATCATATATATTGTTAATTTGCATCAGGACCCAAGGATGTCTGACTTCTCCATGGATTTTCTTAAATTCCAACGACTCACACCTTGGCTGTATAAGTGAGACTCGTGCTGGTCTCTGATGACATGCACTGATAAGAGAGGATAAGATGGAACCAGCTTGTCCCTGGATGAGGTTGCCATCCAGGGACAAGGTATCCATCATACCATCTCCTATCACTGTGTTTTGCCACTTTTAGAGATGCCTTCGGTGATGGGATAGTGTAAACTGCCCACGCAGTGTAAACGGTAAGAGAGGATAAGATGGAACCAGCTTGTCCCTGGAAGAGGTTGTCATCCAGGGACAAGGTACCCATCATACCACGTCTTATACCGGGGTCTTATCACTGTGTTTTGCCACTTTTAGAAATACCAACAAAATTCAAAATGGTTGATCCACTGGGCGTGGGTCTAGAATCCTATACATGTACTAGATGTACCAGTACGCCCAACATATTCTCATACAATATTCTTTAAATGCTCCCCCAGCGCACATAGGAAGGTAAATCCTTAGAAAATTGCGGATTCACAGCTAAAATTATATGATAGCCTATTTGTCCACAGACCAGTCATCGTTAATACTATGACTCCCTACATATCATTGATTGATGTGCATTTCGTACGAATCCAACAGCAGCAACATGTTTAATTAATGGCCACGCGCGCGATTAATACTAATTCCTTGATTAGGGTCAGCTTCAATAAGATCTGCTCGCCAGGACTCAGGTCGTTACCATGACAACGATGACAACCGCCTTACGCCTGTAGTCGGCCGGCGCTGACCGCTGGTGATCGGCGAGTGATCCGTCTTCATCCCATTGATTAGAGCTCGTGTGTGAGCGGATCAATACGCAGTGAGCACCTCCAGATGACACCCTTCTCTCTGTGATAGGGTGTGAGCTGCTCATCTACCCTCAACGTGTAGATAATGTATTCTGTTTCACAGACCACGACAGTAATAGACATTACCATTAGGGAGGAACACTATCAAATACATATACATTGTAGACAACGGTCCTATACTATGTAAAGTATCCATTCCATCATCATAAGTATTATATGATCTTCTGCAAATCCATGCATTTTGTTGGGTTTTTTTTCTTCCCTAGTGATCACACGCCTGTCATATAGTATCGTTAATCATTCATTCACGTTCTTCTGGAAGTGGATCATACTTATAAATGATTCCATAATATTTTTATAGTCTGAATACCCCGCTGAATAACAAACGCCATTTACATGTATTGTGAGGTTATGTACTCCCATATTATTCTTTCTGAACAAAAAACATTAGTGAGATTGAACTATATTGTCATGTTGCTGTAGATAGGAAACTATATTAGAATCAATTTGATGGATATGTGTGTCTGTGTCATGAATACAGGGGCGTAGGAAAAGGGGGGCCAGGGGGGCCTGGGCCCCCCCAATCATGAAGGAGGCGGGGCCTGAGTATGTCTGGGCCCCCCCCCCAATATTTTCCAAGAACTCATAAACACAATGGAAAAGAAGCCAAAACTTTACATCTCAAATTAGATTATTATGGTGATGTCATATGGAAAAATGGGGGTCTGAGCCTAAAGTCAGATCCAAAATTTACCAAAAGTTACTTTTCTATATAAATTCTATATACGCATTATATAGACGCCATCACACATCAGCCGACAATTCAAGGTGGTTGCGACGGTGCCCTCGCCGCCCCCCCCCCCCCCCAATAAAGATTTGCTTCCTACGCCTCTGGAATGTATGCAGAACAGATACACGACTCCCATACCGTAACTACGTGTAGCAGCATAATGAGTGTAGGACTGGAATTGCTACTTAAAGGAATAAGTGAGTCTTGAGGTGTCCAGTTGATTGAAGGTGGCGTTTATTAATGGTGATACGCCCTGGAGTCCAAATGTGTCCCGACACAATGTGTGACATGCTTTCATTATGCAACACGTACATGCTAGACCACCAACTGGTGGTTATCGATGGAAATATAATGTATGTGGTATATGGGGTTTCGCTTGGCTTATATGAAAATTAATTCAATTGTGGAAATAATTATAACATATAGATGCACAATAAAGATAATAACTATGATGCAATATGACATTACATTACGTAATCATTCTTAAAGAAGTTTGTGAAAAGGAATCAAGGGAATTCTTGACTAACATGAAATAGGAGCAAACCAATCACAAGAAGAGTCTGCACCAGGCTAAAAGCGGGAATGGAGTTTGTTCTGGAGACATGCACTGATAAGAACTGGTATTAAAGATGGGACCAGCATGTCCCTGGAAGTTGGTTTTACCCAGGGACAAGGTAACGATCATGGTTTATCTTATCTGTGGATTTTACCTCAACCAGCGCAATTCAAAATGTTGGAGCCACTGGGGGTCAATACTAAGCCCTATACAATAATACAGGGTGATCATGAGAAGCGGCTATGCACAGCTTCATCCATATATACTGTAGCATCCATTATCCTTCTATAAACCACTAGACCCTGTTGTCACGCACTTAGTGCAAGACTATGGCCTCTAATGCAGAATGCTCTTATCCACCCTCCCATAAAAAATAAACATGCATGAGACGCATTATCTAAGTGCATATACCACATCGACATTTTACATGCACAGGAACATTTCTCCCTACGAAAAAAATATAGATGGATAGTCACGGTATTGCATGACCTGTAGTGATGGGATGGGTAAGCATAAGGTACACTGAGAAAATATTCAGCCTCACTTGAGTCTAGAGCCAGACTCAGGCAATGTCGCCAAAATGAGTATCATTTGAGACTCAGCCTGATCCTGGGATGATACTCAGACAGAGTATTATCCTAGGATCAGCCTCAGGACTAGCCAGAGTATCATCCAAGGATCAGGCTGAGTCTCAAATGATACTCATTTTGGCGACATTGCCTGAGTCTGGCTCTAGACTCAAGTGAGGCTGAATATTTTCTCAGTGTAGAATATGAAACATATATATATATATATATATATATATATATATATATATATATATATATATATATATATATTGAACAAGTAATCAATGGATAAGTCATGACGAGTGTGTGTTAGTGAAGGATAATGACACGAGGCCATAGGCCAAGTGTTATTAGCCTTCGCTAACACACACGAGTCATGGCTTATCCATTGTCTACTTATTTTATACCACAAAACCAATAAATAATCAATAGAATACCAATAAATTCAATTTGAAAACAAAAATTATTCCCCCTCCCCGGGACTCGATGCCAGCCATTGTGTGTACATGATCGGTACATACACCTCCTCGTCATCGGTTTCAGTCGCACCCTTTGTCCATGGCATGCGTCTTGAATATGTCCACTCCTCTTACTCTCTGCTATTCATCCATCGCTCATGACGTGAGCAGAAGTGGCCCTTTCTTAATGTCACTCTCAGGTCAGTGCCTCAATAGAGAACAGACAAAGTGAATTGAAACAATACACTTTGCACCCTTTAGTCCGACAGGCCTTGACAAATTGCCATGGGGAGCCCCTTTGCTCCCGATCACGAGTCTAGTTAGCGATCCGCTCAGGCCCAGTCATACATTATTCAAAACTCGCCATGAATAAAAATATACAGAAAAAGACGGGACGACTCTATCTGTTATCAAAGGCGTGACAACACTGCCAATCAAACGACGAAATCCGGGCCATTTGTTCAGCAGCATTTTCCCAGACAATGCATAAACAATTGATACCAACTACGGCAGCTGGCGAGTGTCGATGGGAACGTGGGGGTAATACAGAAAAAAACCTTTCACGGTGCTCATGAATAAAAATCACCAAGCTGCATGCAGGATAAATGGATTTTGGAGTCTCTGTGACGTCCGGCCAGGCTGGTTAAATATAGGAGAGGCCCGAGGAGAGGGTTCGGCTGAATGACGCTTCAAACCCCGGCCCAGCGCAAGGCGGAGGAGAAGCGAGCGAATGGTGAGCGACTGGTGAGCTGGAGGGCGAGTCGTGCCCGCCTCAATCACACGAAGTTTGTCTCCTGTCGGGCGTTCCCGTCCCTTCTAACAACACCAAGACGATTGACTCATAACATTTTCTCAACCCCTCCCTACTGATTGTCCTGTAACTCAGTACCGCCTCCATCACTCAGTTTGGTGAGCTGCCCGAGGCTGAACTGAGCACGTGAGCAGCTCCTACAACTGCTACTCACAATCAACCCATTTTCTCAAGCATAGCAGTCGACTCAGTTGCCTGATCATGGTCAAGGAGAATTTGATGCAATGCATACTCACTGAAATCGGAGGGGAGAGGGGAAGTTGGCCTCTAATAGTGAGAGCATAATAATAAAATAAGACCCACTATCTAAGGTTATGCATAACCATATGAATATATAGGGCCTCCCCTTAATCATATCGGCCAAACCCCCAACCCTTTAAGTCATTTAAATTGGCTCCCCATATGCAGACACCTCATTCTAAACAACTCATCATACCAAAATCAAATCACCCCAAGACTAGGCCTCTACCTTGATTTATTTTCAATAATATAACGTACTGGTAAATAAACAATATGAACGTAAGTGGCTATATCAATCATGCGTCTCCTGAAAGAATCTAAGATTCCCACAGAGCCAGCATATCCAATGGTGTGTGAAAAGTTTACTCATGGAGTTGGATTAAGGCTAAATGATTACTCTGTGTGTTGATTGATTTACACTCGGGAGGCAAGCATCACTTACCTCATCCCTAAATTTAATTAAGTTCATGAGGTAAAACATTCCCTGTTGGATGGGACCGTGTTGTGATGATTGTTAAGTGACAACCTCGCTCTGGTGAGGACTCCACCGGAAGTACTTGCCGGGGGAGTCGCTGTACGCAGACTCGTTGACCCTCGTGAGATCACGCCAGAGTCTCGCTAATGTACACGGAGTCACACGAGACTGCGTCCCAATCTGCGCTTTTAGGTGCTGATCGCTTTCTGTACCATGTGACATGCATACTGATCCCGACTTTTTTGCAGCCATACTGAGAACAAAGTATAAGATGTGTGCACATGGTTTGGGTTGGGTTGAATATCTTTAAATGACAGGCCTGATTCAATTATCAAGGATCGTATATAGAGAGAGCTCGTTTCTTGTCCATAGCTTTAGGAAATATGTGTACACCAGTTGGTAGTGACCTCCAAAGAACATACGATTTAGATGCATACAAGGCATATTCCTAACCCCAGCAATGCATGATATTCATTGAAGTGGGGAGTGATTGATGCCATTGCCTCACTGTCAAATATCCCAAGGGTTTTATAGGAGATTAGTCTTCAGGTTTGAAAATAGATATAAACATTAAAATTACTGAATCTAAGGTTCTATTTTTGTTCTCTTCACATGAGTAAAAGACTATTTATGGTCTGAAGTGGTAGTCAGTCTTCAAATGAATTCAATTTTTCTTATTGGCCCACTTGATTTAACAGTTCTGAATTAATTGGAAACCGTTTTACCCTCGTCTGGTTTGTGTGACTATCATCTCTTTAACTATTTTTTATTCATTACTGGGATTAATAAAGAATAATGATTAGCCAGCGCAAACATAATTTGTCCAATCAATTTAGTTTTCGAAATGAAAGAACGCTGAGTTTTGTTTCCTATGTAGTTTCTGGGGAGGACAGGAGCCATGCCACTATTTGTTTCGGAAAGCCATTCATGTGTCATGAGGCCTATGCCTTTACTGTAGCTCTCTGTACTCAAGCAACAAGGTATTGCTTTCAGAGTGATGTGTATAACAACATAGATATACTTAGACCACCCAGTCCGACTGAGGGCGAAGCGCTTGGCAATTCTCTCCATCATGGTAAATGGACTAATGGACATATTTCACGAAACAGGACCAAGTCAAACACAGACCTGGATGCAATAAAAGATGAATCAACCTTAGTTTTGAATGCACTTTTTCATGAGGACCATTTGTGTGAAGATTAACCAGATTCTTTTCATAAGAATTTAACCAAAGATATTTTTAATAGGGTGATGTGCTCGTCCATAACGACACCACAGACAGAAAAATCAAAACTGAGTGCTTGGATAGGATTTCCTCACAATGCTTTTTATCACTGTAATTTATCCAACATGGAATAATGACTGCAGCAACCCTAACATTATACCACTTCACTACTACCACGATATAACACACCCACTGCACAATAATTCACCATTTTTGGGTTTATCCCTGTTCTTTTTCACCAGTCGGCCTGTAGGAAGCGCTTTGTGGTACTGATGGATAGGACGCTTCCTGGCACGTGGTGGGCAGATAGAATCCCCGACAGCCACAGGTCGTAAACATGGCTCACATCGCTCTGGTTTTCATCTCCAAATGGGACCACAGCTTTGAGCATTGCATATGCCTGATGAACTTATCATGCCCGTCCCAGACGCAAGAGGGGGGGGGGCGTCGAGGGTGATGCATGTGCCTATATGTGGATAAAGTGTATGCTATAAAGACCCTGAAACAAAGCTGGGGATACTATAACATTGTTCTCTCGAGAATTGCCTAAATCATACAATTCAGCAATGGGATATCGAAATATTCTTCCAAAGTTTTCATGCAAAATGCTTTGTCACCCATTTCATGGAACCCTGCGCATAAAGATAGACTCCAAACCTGTTTAAACCTTTGTCAGATTTGCGCCAAACTGGTGGAAATCGACCAGTGGAATGGTGATGGTGGGGGCAGGGAAGTGGGACTCAGTGGTGAGGCTGAGATAACTACAGAAGTGATAATGAGGGGAGAGGCTGATTGTGAAATAAATCCCAGAGATGGCAGAATTACACAGGGGGGGATTAATCAAATTGACTGCAGTTTGAGCAGCATCCATAAGCTGAATGCCTGCCTCCACATTACAATGAGCTGCTCGGAAATAACCCTTTATATGCTAACAGAGAATCCATCTGGTGAGCACTCATTCCTGTGCGATTGTCATAGTTAATTAGTCCTGGCTTCGCCTTAACATGTGGCATAAAATGCAGTTCAATAACTATCGATAACTAAGTTCCTGCTGGTTAAGACAGTTATTAATAAGCATAAACCGTACCAGATGTTTAATCTAATGAAGCAACTGGATTTGATCCAAATCCAACTGATGCCTGCTATGTTGGCTGTCTTCCAACGCGGAAGTTGGCAGAACCCACATCTTACAGCGTTAGTTTAATCATTTTAGGCCCCTTTTTCAGGCCTCCGTCATTACGAGCAGTTGGTATCCCCAAGGGAGCCACGATGAGCAGGTCACCTGAGCTGCTCACCTGCGGCGCCATCTTTGATGTGCTTTTTAACGGTGAGACGGTGTTAGCCTTACCTGCCGCCAGGGACCGCCACAAATACCCACAAGGGGGCGCAGCGTGGACAACGGTGTGTGGGAAGATGACACTAAACAGGAGGCTTTCATGGCGGATCATTTCGTCATGCACCTGTCAAGTAGTATCAATGTGAGTGAATAAAAACGAAATCAAAAGGATCAACATGGGACAGCATAGTCATGGGTATCAAGCGTGAATCTATTCCCCATATAATCATTGCTATCTGGTGGGTATAACTCTAAGCTTTTATATATAAATTTATACGATAATTATTTTGATGCAGGGCAATGGGATAGCGTTCTTATTACTATTTCGTCATGTCCACCTGTTATCCTCTTTCGTTTACCAACCTGTGACACGTTATCTGGAACTTTCCACACCCCTCCCCCTTGAATCCTCCCACCCGGAAGTCTCTCCTGTGAGTTCTCACACCTGGAAACCCACCCCTCATCTTTAGGCGAGTGAAGTTAGATAAAGGGTTGCAGTCAGAGATCGGGGTAGGGTCACGGTCAGAGATAGAGTTAGAGATAGGGACAGGGATAATCTCATAGGATTACAATAACATTAAAGAGTCTGCGATGGGAGAGTTCCGGAGGGAAGGAGAATTCCAGAGGAATGGGGATTCCTAGAACTTGTTGACCCCTCGCGTTCCTCTCTAGCCCGTTAGTTTTCCTCCCCCCCTCCGCATACCTCTCTCTCTCTCTCTCTCTCTCTCTCTCTCTCTCTCTCTCTCTCTCTCTCTCTCTCATTCCCTTTCTCTTTCCCTTTGTCGATCCCTCTTTGCAACTCTCTCTCTCCCTCTCCCTCTCCCTCCCCCCCCTCTCTCTCTCTCTCTCTCTCTCTCTCTCTCTCTCTCACACACACACACACACACACACACACACACACACACACACACACACATCCCACCCTATTCGTCCTTAAGTATCTCTCTGACTCTTTACCATACACGATACCGGAACCCGTCGTCACTGTGGGTCAGATACCACCAGCGGGGTCGTAATCGGACATAAATGGCAAAGTCGTGTACAGGCCGGGGATGGGCCAGGCTGGTGACGGCAGGCCGTAATCCTGCCGCTTGCAGGCCTGTGGGCGCAAACTGCAGAGTGTTGGAGGTCCATGGCAGAGGGCGTATGAGATTGGCTAGGAATGGGGTGGGGTTCTGGATGGGAGGGGGTTATTGAAGATGGGTGGTGGGGCATCCTGAAGGGCATTGATTGGGTCCTAGCGGCGACTATATCTGCTCATTACGTTACAGGCCACGTCAATGCCTGCTACGACCATGTTGGACGCCATTGGGGACCGGGAAATAGGTTATGGCTTGATAGACAAGATGGTGGCTGGGCACCATGATGGTTGTAGCTGTGTGCACTTACAAATCCCTCCAGTTGATATCAACCACCAAAATGGCCTCCAACTGGGCAATGTGTTCCTTAAATATTTGAGACGCTGATTCGACGGCTAAGCTATGCATTTTGAATATAATATATTATATCATAACGCTTCAATTTTGGTCTATAATAATACATTCTGCAGATAAAACACACTTTCAGGTACATTTGTTGCATTTTACTGTTAAATCACCTATAGCGTAGATCTTTCAGAATTATTTGATTTCTCTGAGTTTTTCCCACCATGAGTCCTCGATCTGAAATCCCCCCAAGAACCCCCCCCCCCTATAAATCTGTTTCACTTAATACATATTTATACCAACTGATTCCAAATGAACCTGTTGGACAAAATCCTGAAAATTGGCATACTGGCTCATTTTTACCCCCTCTGACCCTATTCTTAACCATAGCCCAGCAAATTGTCGTAAGTCCTTGTCAACCTGTGTGAAGTGGCTCACTCATGTCGCTAGATGGAACATGACGTTGCTATAGCACAAGATCACCAGGAATAGCAATTGCTATGCCACGTGAGTCTAACACACAGTGGCGAAAGATGACGGAATGAGTTATCACTCAAAAAGGAGTCACCAGTGATGACCAATCATCATGACGACAATTTGCTGGGAACTCTCTCCCTAAGCTAACCCTGAAAGCTTACCCTATATCAAACAGCACACAGCCGAGCTACACTTTCTCATAGATGGGCGGGGGATCCAAGGGTGATTCTGGAATTCCATTGAGGGAAATAGCGGACACCAGACTGAGAGGGTCCTTTCGCCAGCAGAACAAAATATCAGGTATTGAATATCAATACGAATTGGGTTGTTGCAAGTAGCTGAAGCTCACATAATCAATTTTTATGACCAAATCCAATGAAGTATTTGCTCGACGGTTGAACTTATCTCATTGAAAGGGAGCTCAACATGATCACACGTGATTTTTAATAAAGATGACTTCAGTTTATGATTTTGGTTAATTGCAGGGCATGGGCTGTGTTGGAGTTCTGAAATGAATTGTACTTGCATATTCAATCTGTCAATATATTTTAGAGAAATTCGCTACCACCGCGAGGAATTGTGGGGGAATGTGCTGCTGTTTGCAAATAATTGATTGATTGATTGATTTGTTCAACGTCCAAAAGTGGCATCCCCTCTTCATGGGACTACCTCATAAGTTTACAGACATTAACTCCTTTCTTTCTCAGTCTGGACAGGTATCTAAAAGCTGCTTATCCAAGACAGCTAGACAAGTATTTATATGCTGCTTGTCAATCGCAGTAGTCACTGCATCTACAGATGACCGAATCTATGAGATGAATGATCGAATCTATGAGAAGGGGTGAGGAAGAAAACTGGAGCTTCTTTCACCTACTCTTCTCCAAGGATTGCTTGTGTTCTCTTTTTTGACTGGCCCTATAGGCAGGGCCAGACATACCATGGCCTTTGACCACTTAGACATGGTTCACTGAGGAGGAATCCCATGACAAAAGACAAGCATGTAGATCTGGGCCTGTGCATATGGACACCAGCTGCCCACATGCTCATCTCAAGCCAGGAGAAACCTCGAGTTTGTTGTGTTTTACAACTCCAGTATGCCCACTGTTACCAGTATGGACGGGGATTGCTCCGTTGTGGACTCCACAGAGTAATACTCTTTGTGTGTGTCTAAAATCCCATTTTGAGTGGACCTGTAATTTCCGCGGTGGTGTCAATTCAAACAAGAGCAAATTCAGGAAATCTATTAAAGTGAGAAGCGCAAATACAAATGTGTATTAAATATGAATCATGGAACACATGCAATTACAATTAGACGAGAAACGATGTATGCCTAAGGTCTCTCCCTCTGACCTGATATCCCTACGTAAAAATGAACAAAGTTAATACTACACAGCTCTGGATTTTTACCTACTAAGCCCTAGACATGATTTGCCGGCAGGTTCGGCGTCTTAAGAGGTCTACTCCGCCTCCAGCAAGCCTTCCAAGAGACAGAGTGACTCTGATTTATTGGGTTTGATATAGGGGCCGCCATGCCTACCAACTAGGGCTTTCTTTGGACAAGGGGTTCTGGGGTTGGATTAGCAGCATTGTACATCCTAATATGCATGTGCTAGAGCCTGGGGGCAGCAATGGTAGTAGTTTGTGAACTATCGATTGTATCAACTTGCAAGGGCCTTATCGCCCCTAGCCCCCATGCTGGAAGACATTCTCGTATTCATGGGTTAGTCGATATAATGATTTCCCTCCTCGAGATGAGATGTTATGCACTTGGTAGGAGTGTGACACCAATTCATCAGAGAGTGTAACGACTGCTCTCCTGTGTTATAATGTGAATCTAGTGAGGGCTACTTTTTCGGTCAATTTAAATCTCACCGTAACTGCACAATCCATCAGGTTGATATTGAGTTGTGTGTAAAGGTTCAATTGTCTCTTTTCTCTTATATCTAACTATGCTAGTGCAATGGATCTGAGATTTAAATCAAGTAGTTTGGAAAAACCATCCGTTTAATGCTTATTATCATCCGGATAATAAGGCAACTGATTATTGTCAATTTAGTAAATCCAATATATTTTCATCCCAGCCCAGAGATTGCTCCTCTCTTTTCATCAACACAACGCATGGAACAAGGAATATTTTGATCAGTCAGAAAGCACGTACCTTAGCTGTTTTACAGATCCTGGCTGAATAACATCATACTCCATAATTATTATCATGGGGGGGGGGGCTAAGTAAGTAGCTGTTAACCCCATTAAATGAGTTTATGCATATGTCATGTCCATTTTATTGTCAATCGAGGAATGAAGATCGTCTCTGAAGATCTGCACAAATCTTGAGTACTGGTATCTGTTTGCAGCCACCCTGAAAAAGACATATGGGAACTTTGACCGCAGGGCAGAGGACACCATGCCGGCTGGAGATAGCAGCTGATCACCCTATTAAGTTGGTGTGGGGCCCTCAAGGAGGCGTAAGGAGGAGGTCTCCCCTGGGCTTTTGTCTGTAGACATAGAGCCCCGAGACAAACAAGCAAACTGTGGACCGATTTTCTCACAATCAAACTTCCTCTTTTGGCATTTTTATTGGCCTTCCTGTAGATTCATGGGCTCTGACAGAGGGAATGTGGGAGGCGGGCTCCCAAGGGGAAGAACGCTGGTGTATATATGTATATTACTGGCAGTGTTTATCTTTATGAGCATTTGCAGAAGTCATTGCCCATCACGTAGAAAACAAGGGAAGGAAGGAACGTCACTTCACTGTTGCTTTTCCCATTGAGAATCCATAAATAATGGCCATAGAGAAATGCAAGGGATACTTTTTTTTATATTATTATGCACTGTGTGAGAATGATTGTTTAGTGTAATTTCTGCAGATAAGGTTATGTTCATGGTGGAAAAAAGACAATACTAAGTTAATAAGAGACTCCTGAAATACACGTATATACATGTCTGTGCACTATCAGTAACAAGAAGTCCCAGTTGCATTGCCGTAAAACGCCGATGGGTTACTATTTATATCAATATATATATGATATCTATATCAATATTATATGGGTATTTTATGAGTATGAATGTGTTCTGCAATAAACCAATCGTCAGTCCGAAGCCACACATCTTTCAAATAATGGTGCAAATCCCTCGCCCAGGATTGCAATGTACTCTTGGCATCAGCAAAATAATGTCTATCCTTAACAAACCCAACATTAAATAAAAGAAGGGAAGAGAACTGTGAGTGATTTGTGTGGTGTTTTGTTAGCTTCTGCATGTCTGAGGATAAATAAGAAACGCTGTCCGGCGTTGTGTACCCAACACCCTGGGGAGTTGTAGACTGCACTGCAACCTGCAGTCGCCTCAGTGCTCCAGACTTGGGGCTGTTGGCCAAGCTCCTTGTATACACCACCATAGAGCAAAACAAACATAACCGGCATGGGCGTTCTGTGCAACCATCTACCTATTGTGCAGGGGGCGTATGCTGTGTGGTCCAGTCTGCATGATGAGAAAATATCAGTCTGGTATTTTTCCAACTCACTGTGCAGAAAAATACCTCCACCCACCCAACTGTAAGTCACTCCCATTTGGATGATCAACAGAAGCATGTCTGACTATTGCCAGCCAATGCCTACTTTTGGGTCAGTGCAACTAGAAGCCATTACAGTCTTTTCCCACCCACATCCATAGCTGTATTATAGGTCCACTTTACTACATTGTCCCTACTATATAAAGACAAAGAACCCCTGACTTCTGGTTCTTGAGAGATTGTATATGCTAAAGATATCTTATGACCATTTGTCATGAATCTTCCAGAAGTGGGCTGTTCTTGTTCCCCTTTTGATAAATTCTTCAAACAAAGTTATATATGTCTTTATCATTTATTCTGGTCAGGATGTGATAGAGCTACAAGTGGTATATGGGTTTTGCCTATCTACGATGTATATTTAGAGAGCTGGGGGCCTAAAACTGCCCAAAATGAGGGGTTTTCAATAAGAAAAAATAAAAATCTGTACTGCAAAGTTGCAAAAAATAAAAATTAAAGGTCACTGGGTTCTCTAATTTGTTTTGGTATTTCCCCCATAGCAAATGGAAAATTTTAAGACCATAAAGGTGTATGTAGCCAAATAATGTTTTATACTGGGGCCAGAAATGTATTTGGGCAGTTTCGCGTGGCTCCCGTCAGAGACCCTAACATGGCTCCCTTACTCTATTTTAAATATAGCAGGGGTATGAGAGAGATATACCATGCAAAGCCTTAACATGTCTATATATGCATACAAAAAAGAATTGGGCCTATCTCTAATATCCTACCTTGGGTGCTCCAATGATACATTTGGGGTAGTTTTTTGGCGGCACCCGTCAGAGACCCTACGGCTCCCGTCAGAGACCCTACTAGCAGTCCATCTCTCCATAATATATATAACATATTTAACTAATGTGTTATATATGATAAATGACCTTGTTACCAAGGTATTTCACACAGTAAGGATCAACCCCATCCTCCACCATTGGACAGAGCTATGCCAACATCACCTAGTGGCGCTGGCGGCTCCCGTCAGAGACCCGGCACCCGTCAGATACCCTAGCAACTTCGCCGCTCTACCCTGGATCACAAAACGATATTTAACCTACCCAAATATATGGAGCCTAAGCCCCAACACCTATACTATATGTACCCAAAAACTTTTTAGGCTGGTCCTGATTTGATTTTGGACCCCCCTGCCAGCCTACTTCTGGATGATTGATGACAATTGGTCTTATGCAGTTTGAAATAGAGGATATAGGAATCGTTGAGGATGAAATTTGTTTTCGCATGTAGAAATGATGGATGAATATTGATTTAGATCTTGTATATCTTAAGCATTTTTCTGCAAATATCTGTCGTGACTTGAGAAATAGCCCTTGGTAATTGTTGAAATGACAAAAAAAAACGGCCTAAAAATTGTATTTCCCTTGCCTTAACAGTAGGTTGCTATTGCGGGTTAGGAGGTTAACGAACGAGAAATGTTGGTAAAGTGACCATGAGTCGTCCACCTGGACCCCTGTGCAACCTCCAACTTTTTCTAGGATCTGTGCTATAGTAGCTTAACCTGTAGGGAGCATCAAAATATGGATATGGAAATTATCCTGAAGTGTTGGTATTTCTATCAAATAAGGTTACAACTCTTATACTCGTGTCCACCAGGCCCTATTAGCCTTCAATAGGGAAGTGATGTGTAATTCTCTTTATCAGTACCATGAGTCAGCCACCAGTACTTTGAGCTGGCCACATCATATCATGAATCAAGTACTGTGCAGAGGAGAGTCTATTGTGCACTTGATGCAAAGGAATTGTAGATTTCCAGTTTACTGATAAGTGATAGGAGTGTATGTATGTATACAATATAGTTATGGTTAACTCTGTTCCTTGACAACTAGGACATCATTCTAAGCTTTTCCTCATTTACTAGTTGCAATCCAATAAAAGTGGCTTTATCAAAAGCCCATCCCTATTTGCATGGATATAATCCCAAACATGCTTACATTGACAGCCTGTTGAAGGTAATAAACCAACAAGTAACCACATATGTAAGGAGAGCAGGTGCTGCATATTCCCATCTTTTATCAATGTAAATTACTTAAAACCCTCTAAGGTAGCCATTGATAATCTTAATGTGGCACTATAGACATGTAAAGTGGCCGACTCAGGGTACATAGAGGAAAAGTTGGTTTTGGGTAAGGCATAGTGCATCAGGAAAGAGACAGTAGTTCAAAAATACCTTTCAGGTTTGATCTTTGCCACCTTGTAGCTTCTGTGCAGGATTTTCCTTTAGTCTGCAAATGAAAATTGAATCATGGGGGCTCATCACTACATTTTCAACCCAACCCAGGATCTCTCTTTTATTGACAATGACAACTCTCTTGATGAAAATGAGAGGATATCTAAATTTTCACAACAGAAGTACATGTAGTGTCAGTACAGGTGGGCCAGAGAAGCTGGGGGGGCAGGGGACAAGCCCCCCCCCCCCAAATTACAGACATGGTACTTTCCATGTTCCCAGACTAGAAAGGGCTATGAATTGTACATGATCAATCGGCTCATATGAAACCGCACCATTATGTCTACAACCCTACAAATCTCTTATAGCTCCATGTGCTCTGAGTAGTCTACATTTCTGTTTCTTGATCAGCACTGAAATCTAATACATCCAGGCAAAGTCCTCCGTGACAAGTCATTATTTGTTCAGGGAGATTGCTGCCCACCCCAGTGAGTTCTCACCACCTGCTGGCTGTGTGCACCTGTGATTACTGATGACAGGTGGGTGTTTGGGTAGGCAGCAGGTGAGGTGCAGGCTGCATGAGAAGAGGAGACCTGGTGTTTCTCCTTACCTCCAGGGTGTGGAGGTGAGATGAGTTAGGGATAATGGTACTAATGATCCTGCTCTTCAACAGCAGGAAGGTGTCATTGCCAATGAACCAAATGTCAATATCTTAAA
The DNA here is from genome assembly GCA_949317995.1 of Acholoe squamosa. Taxonomy (NCBI): domain Eukaryota; kingdom Metazoa; phylum Annelida; class Polychaeta; order Phyllodocida; family Polynoidae; genus Acholoe; species Acholoe squamosa. The sequence goes on from OX439039.1 coordinate 62,556,493, forward strand.
GATTTATTTTCTTATCATTATACATTTGTGTACAGTGTATTCGCAGATTCTGTGATCTGATTGGAAATTTTGTCTGAAAGAGAGAGAGAGAGAGAGAGAGAGAGAGAGAGAGAGAGAGAGAGAGAGAGAAACAGACAGACAGGACAGACAGACAGACAGCGGTAGAGAGATTGAATTAGTGGATGAGTAAGTGACTGACTGACTGAATAAAGGTTGTTTGACTCCTTTTTGAGGGTCTAGACTATTCCACAACCACTCCACACTCATGCTTACATAGAGTCTGTTGCTCCAAATTAGGATTTCATCACTGCTCTAGTCATCGTCACCATGTAGCATACATGCTCTCTATGATGTATATCAGAAGAAGAAATATAGCATATACAGTAGTTTACTGTAATTTCCTTATCCCTAATACCTGGACCCTGTTTCAATAGTGGGTTTGGATGGCACCATTTGGATTACTGTTTTTAAAGTTGCTCTCTCCAAAAGAGAGTGCCACTGTTTCTAAACTTTGGATATAACTAGCTTTGCTCCCGTGTGAACTGTGTACCAAGGTAAAAGCATTGTCTATCAACTTTGCTGGCATCATGGCTAATAATGCAGACAGAGCAAAAGTCTGCTTCTGTTTCTTTACTTGGGTTTTTTTTTTATCCTGGGCTATTGACTAGAGCTGGATAGGACAGCTTTAGAAACATTAACGCAACGGTGATATCCACTTCTAATGCATCTCTTAATGGTGAATCTATAGGGTCTACCACCTATTCGCTTGTGTGTTATATTTTATGTTTAAATCAATTACAATACAGTCATGGGCCTTGCTTTCATAGTCGATTTTTAGATGGCACCATTTCCATTACTATTTCTTAAGCTGTTGTTGTTCTATCTATAAAATAGCTAAGTTTGAGTTCCACCTGAGACCTGTTTTACAAAGGCCCTATACGAGTGACATAGGCTTACGAGCAAGATTACTTGTAAGGTGGTGCTAAGACCAATCATTGGGTTCATTGGTCATATCTCCATAGCTCACTTGTAGTAGGAGGTGTTTCAAAAGGAAAGGAGATGCCTAAAGGTGAGATTTAAGAGTGAGATACGACCAACATTAAGGTATATCTAAAGCAAGATTTATGGGTACCTAAAAGGGTCCACATAAATGTGTAAGATCCCTAAAGAAAATGTAATGTAAATTTTCTTTAAGGTAGGAACTAGTAATTTGGGTCTTAAAAATTTGTGTTTTTCACGCGACATTTTAACATGTTTTAGGCTGTAAATGTAGGATTTAGTATTACAACATTTTTCCTTTTCTGATTGACTCTAGTGATGACAATTAGTCTTCAGACATATTTTGACAAGTGATCCTGGTACCAGCAATACCTGTTTCTTAAGGACTGATCTTAGATTTCAACATATGAGTGACATATGTCAAAACTTATGAGTGATGCTTGTGAAACCCTGATATGCGGCCAAGGAAAGGGCAAGAGTGTATTAACTCTGATGATACTGACAGCTTCCAGTATGAATTGAAAGGGGCTTTCTCAGATTTTTGAGGTTATATCCATGAAGGAGAAAAGTGTACATCAGTGTCTCAGAGGCTTGCCAAAGCTAGTATATCATGCCACCAAGCCAAACAAAAAAAAGAAACAAACACATTTAATTAATAACGCCGCAAACTATCACATAGAGACAAACATTACTGAAAGTTTTCTAAAGTCCATAGTCCACTTGGCCTCTGTCGCGCGATTGAGCCATACATTTCCTATATAAATTTCTGTGACAGAGGCCTAGTGGACTATCGATGTAAGACGAACCTATCAAAGAGTATGGCACAAGCATAAACATGTATTAACTGAAGGATACAATGAGGCTCAGGGCGATGCTGAAAAGCAAGTATAGAGACCGTATCCCTAGGCCCTCAATAAATGTGGCCACTGATTACTAACAGGTCGTCACTCCTGCCTTTACATCTCCTCCAGGCCCTTTTCCTCTAGGGACTGCTGGCCGATATTAGTAGTAGGAGACTTATTGGCCTGTGTGGGCTGGCGGATGGGCGGGAAAGGACCACTCTATTTCACAGCTAATTGGTAATAGATCTACACTTTGCCTTTGCCATTAGCCATGCAAGAGCCACTTAAAACCAGACGGGTGCTGCTGCAAGAGTGAGGCAAGTCCATCTGCCATTCTGGATCTGAGGAGGTTGAAGGGGGCCGAGTGTTAGACTCATTGATCCAACCTGTGTGTGGTCAGCAACCTGCGTAGTGTTCTTGAGTATGTGTGGGTGGGGGGCATTTGTGCCTAATGACTCCAACTTCTGTGTACCCTGCACCTATCAGCCCCCACTTGTAGACAAACCACCTGTTGGGTCTGCGTTCAGCAACCCTGGTGGCAGTCTGGCAATACCGACCACGCACATCTAGGGATATAAATAAATTGCAAGCCATATCTTGACTGTCCAACAGGCAGGCGCCTGGTAGTGTTTTTTCTTCTTCTCATTCCTAACCCTGACTTTACTATTTACTAGCTGCAACACAACAAGAGCAATTATGTTGGAGTGAGGCTGTCAGTCTCCCAGTGACTGATGATGTGCTGGAGGTAACATATGCCACCTTTATTAGCACTGTCAGTAGCAGTGCTGTTTAGCCTCAGACCGTGAGGCGCGATATATACCTTCAGTGAGAGCAACACAAAATGTAGGATGTTTTTTTTTGTTTGCTTCTGTGTTTTTGCGCAAAGAGACAATCACAACGGGCTATTTCTGAACCTTTTCTACAGAAGCACACACTAGGGGATATTGCAAAGCATGCAACTTTTAACGCCCCCTACCTCCAACATATTGTGTGTAATCCCTAAGTATTTGAATAGTATGTATTTGTTAGAACGTGAACTCCACCGAGAGAACATGTGCGCTTTATACAGTTCACTGTTTGGAATATTGACACTGACTAACTACTTAAATAAAACAGTAATACCGATGGTATTTCATGTTAAGCTGTATTAAAGCTAGCCATCCAAAGTAATAATCAAAAACAGACCACTAGCCTAAGGCATTTGGCGTGGTGCACTACAAAATACTAGCTCCTTCCCAATGAGTAGTCATTGTTAATTTGATTAATCTTATTAGTGAGTCCCTAGCTTCATGTAAACCATGCGTGTATAAGCCCGGGATCTGCATGTATAGAAGGCATAAAGTTCCTGTGTAAACCTTACTCACAACATTGGGGAGAGACCAGTGATCCGTTCAGAAATTCTCATGCTTCAAATGCTCAGTGGCCATGGGGCTAAAGCCTTTAGCTAATGGTGTGTGAGAAGTACATAATAAAACAACGTGTGACTTCCACCTCTTTACTGATAACTCGGAATGTTAATTCAAATGGGCAATAGTGCGTACCAAGCCTTGGCACTTCTACAAGCAGCAATTCTTGATATCTTGATCACAATGCTTCGTCTCAGAACCCACTCAAATAGAGGGATTAGTAATCCTGATGTTATTTTGAAATACCCACTAAGTGCCTCACTGACCCAGCCAACTGCGGCATATATATCACTGTAAATAATGTGTGTTGTGGGAACACACAAGATTGTAACACACATGGATATTCAACCCACTTTGAGCAGTTTACTCACTTTGAGGGCATCAACACACTTTTTCTAACACACTTACACACTTTTTTCTCAAACGTGTTTAGGTACTGAAATGTGTGTTAAATCAACACACATTTTATTAATCCTTCAGTCTTATCAGTGGTATTATGTAACCCATTAATTGCCCCTCACCTAACCAAAGGTCAGTTATAACAGTTACACACAGTCAGTTTGAATCTGCACCTGCTGGGGAGAGGAGTGTCTTCACTTCTCTGCTTATTTCTGGTAGGTATTCTTATATATCACCCTCAACACTAGTGCTATACAAGCTGTAAAAGAGTATAGTAAGGGAGTGGTCATTATTTATTAACAGGGGGGAATGGTGGGTTTGAGGGGGGGCGTAAAAATTTCAGACCCCTCCCGAGGGGGGCTAACAAAATTTTGACCCCTCTTTTGAGCAAAAAAGCCTACACTCTACTATAGCTCGAAGAGGGGCGCGAAAAATATTAACGCCTCCGGTTTGGGGGGCGCAAAAAATTATGACTGTCGTCGAGGGGGGGGCGTAAAAATTTTTTCGCACATCCGCACGGAAACCCACCACCCGCCCCCTGTTGATAAATAATGACCACTCCCTAAGTTGGTTTATCATAGATTTACACTCACATAAAGAAATTCTCTAAAAGCTGTATCAATATGCTGCCCAACATATTATCCAGTGTAGCAAACAGTGTTCATTCACCAATTCTTCTGTTTCAGAAAACTACAATCTGCTTGCTCCAGTCACTGACAAGTTCTCATGCTGATTTGTGATTTACAAAATACCAGGAATAGGTAAGTGGGACTATTCTGCATTTTGAATATAATTCTTTATCATTATAATGTACCTACATAACGACTTTTTTACATATGGGTAGACTCAGTCACCATTCTAAATTCTAGACAGAGAAATCAGAAGATATGTTATTGATGTATTAGTATATTTTAATATAGAAGTTTAAGTGATATTAGGACAATTTATGCACTAAATCATCATATCATAATTATGGTCTTACAAAAATATATTGTTATTCCTTTCCAGATTAAGTATGTGTGCCTCATGGTTTCCTTCCTCACGTCATCTCAGGACAATAACAAGTACACCAAAATGAAAAAATAAAGGCTAAATGCCCCCCACCCACCCCCTTCATTGTAGAAATATCAACTCACTTTCATATCTAAACACTTTATGAAGCATCACACTTTCTATGAACACACTATATGCATGAACACACTTTTTGCAACACACTTTTGTTGTAACACCCTTTTGACATGAACAAACTTCCTAACACACTTTTCGCAAAAGCGTGTTGTGTGTTAAAAAAATAAGTAGGTAAAAATATGCTGCAAAGAAGTGTGTTACAAAGTGTGTAAATGCAACACACATTTCTTACATGTAACATCATTATACATGTATATCAATTATTTGTATGAATGGCCTAGATGATTTACCATACCATCATGTTCAAGTGCCCCGACGGTTTTTAATTTGGCGGCCTCATTTCCCCAGTGCTTATAGAAGACAGGCGCTTATTCAAACTCTTATTTTCAGTGCTTAAGTTATATTTGATAACCCTTGTACCCTGGCACTTATTTGAGTCAGGTGCTTATTCAAATACCGGCGCTTAAACACGACGGTACGGTATATGGAGTGTACAAACACACAAGCCACTTTCATATTCTCCTACCAGTTTATTAAGAGGCTATAATATTGATAAAACATTATTAACTAAAACTATCAACCAAACTCTACATATTGTAAATTTAGGTAAAATACTGAAAGGAGAAAATACAATAAGTTCATGGCTCGCTAAGTTCTATATTCCATTGTTTTATCGGTTAATGCAATTGAATATAATTTCAAACAGCCGATGGAATAGCAAAGATAATTTTGGCAGGGACAGTTGCATTTAACTTTTCGTTGGCATGTTGGTTATATAATTGCCATTATTCTAAGTACCAATGATTATCCTATACGTCATGTCTCAGAATCCTAAAACCTAAGCCTCCACTTTATCAGGAAAGAAAGCAGCCAGACTTTCAATTTCAAGGTAGGCAGCTCATCTGCAATTCTAAAGGATGCACAAGTCAACACCCTTCCTCAAATGATGGCTGCGTGAGCCTGTCTCCATTCTGCATTCTGATTAAGGTTGTGAATCCAGGTCCTTCTTATGGTCGCCAGAGATTGCTCAGAATTGGTTAAGATTGCTGAGGAGGTCCGGGCACAAGGCATTAATTAGGCCAGGTTGGTAGTATTTTGGCACCTCACATTCACCTCTTATGGCTTTGGCATGAGGATGTGTGCTTGTGAAGGGATTGGTGATGAGAAGCTGGCGAGGACAGATGCTGGAGGAACTAGGCTAGTCTAACCAAGAGACGTCCACATACCTTGAGACGTCCCCCCTAGAAAATACCCATTAAAATGCGTTTGCTGGTGACTCAACATGGTTGCTTAAGTGCTCATCAACAATTAAGAAATGTTGATTCAGGAGTGAAACCATTAATATTCACCAAACTGCCACTTCAATAGCTCAAATAGAAACTGCTATAATGAGGACACTTAAGGAACTGACAAGCAACGACATTTTTACTATGTAGTAAAAGGAGTAGGATTTAGTATCGATTCATCGTCAGCGAATTAAAACAGGTTCACTGAATTGATGGATAACACCTCTTTCTAGACAGAGAGTCTGAGTCATTCCTTAAGGATTATGATGAATTATCTAGAACCCATAACTGTTAAGTGTTACAATTTAATGACAGTTACATAATATTTTGATTTCACCCTTTAATCTTAAACAACATATTTCCATTGATTTTTTTTTCGGTGTTCTTAGAAGGCAACACTTGCCTTATCGTTTTATCTGTTCGTCTATTTGATCTAGACGATAAATATTAATAGGAGAAATGTGATATGTCATTAATCATCTTCGTGAAAGAGAGCTGTTAGCTAGGTTATTCATAATTGATGAGGAGATGATGAAATGTATTACGAAGTGTTCATTGATTACTCTGGGCGAGCCTGATTATTAGTGTTCATAGCAGGCGCCATACACTGCATAATATGTTAAAACCGACTACATCTATTGGTCTTGCTTGGGAATTACACATATCTCATTTTTTCCATCAACAATGGATAATACCTTTGGTATAATGAAATGATTATGCCACGTATGTTACTCCCATGCCAATACGCTGAGTTCAACTGAGGCCGCATTACTGAAAGCTGAAGGGTTGAGTGTGTAGGGGTATGGTATTTTACACTTTAACGTTCATGCACCCGTGAGACTCAGACCTAGGTCCTTCGGGTGTGGTGGGGGAATCCGGATGGCAGGTGGCAGCACCTGCCTCTGGGTTCGTATCCACTACACCAGGGGGCCTACCACTCGTCCGCCACACGTCACGTGGCCGGTCTGAGTTTCGCGGGCTTTTCCCCTATATAAGGCTGGTCCTAGCCCTAGGTTCCTCAGTAGTGGTTTACCCACTGCTCAACCAGGTTGTTACCCGAAAGGGTAACCGAATGCACTAGCAGCATGTAGTCCTCTGAGGCTGTGATCGTATGTAACGCAAGCTATGAAATAAAAGCTCGGTTGCCTACCCGGAAACTTTCCTCTCTCTTCGTTATGATTTAATCTAACTTAACGAGACAAACCACTACACTGGTGCCGTGACCAGTTGGTCTTCGGGTAAGCGCAGTCAGAAATGACTGAGCTGAGCCCAGTTAGGGGAAATGGCCCAAATTGTGAGCTAGACTCCCCGATGGAGGATGGTGAAATCAAGTCACCACCCCAAGGTACGGAGTGGAGGGATCCACTAGAACACTACCCTGATGGGTTAGAAGATGTAAGAAGAAACTTACATCATGAACTGGATGAATTTGGAGACTCCTTATTCATGCCAGGAGGTACTTCGAAACCTGCACCAATGCATAAAAGTACTGCTCAATTTGGTAAATTACCATTTGAGGTACCAAAGCCTAGTGCAGGTATGTTTGAAACTCCATACAGTTCTCGAATTAAACACCAAAAATGTGGATTCGAAAAGAACAAAATGGACGAGCTTGAAGACATGAGAGCTGAATACGAGAAGATCCAGAAGGATCTTATTACACTGACCGGAACCCAAGACAAGATTCTGACTGAAAACAAACAGTTGATATCGGAACGTCTCGATTACGATCAGAGTTGTAGACGCCAACAACAATTGTTGTTGGATCAGATGGAGAAAGAAAAGCAAGATTTTCAACTCCAGCACGAACAGTATCGTGATGCACTATATACGGCGGATCTGGAATACAGAGCCTCGTATGATGAGTTGAATAGAACTAAACAAGAGTTAAATTCAACTCAATCGGCCTACGGCAAGTATCAAGAAGAGCTGAAGAAAATAGAATCAGCCTTCAAAGATGCTCGGGAAACGTACCAAAAACAGACCGATGAGCATGAAAAACTCAAAGATCAATTGATACGCGAATCCACAGATTTGGCTGTTAAACAGACTAAAATGATGGATGATTATTCCGAACTGGAGGCTAAAGCTATCCAGATGTCAAAGTATCTAGAAGATACTGGTCGTGCAGTAGGCACTCTTGAATCAGACTTCACTGTTTCAGGAATTGCCCTAAACACGACAAGTAACCAGATGTTCTCTTTAAGGGGCAATGACGGGGTAACAGAGACAACTGTACCTCGTTATGAAGGAGTAAAGAGTCATCAGGTTAGATTTACAGATAATACCTCTATACCTCTTGGTCTAGGTACGGGAAATAAAGGGGATAATTCTGCGAGTGGAGCTAAACAAAGCCGCTCGGCAGGAAGCTCCACCTTTGACGGCGGATGGCCACAACAGTCACCTTTAGGGGGACCAAATGGCCCGTATGCCCAGTATGGATGGAATCAGTCCCAAACAGGAACGAATCCGTCCAATGGTAACACCCGGAACACGTCCGGAGGAACAACCGGACGAGCACCCGGAGGTTCCAGTACAGCTGGGGGGCAATCCGGATGTGATCAAGGATCCGGACCCTCAAGCGATCGTTCCAGGAGCAGACCCTCTGCCAGTGAGACTGGTTTCAATAATGGAAATCAGTCGTATGGAACAGGAGGAAACACTAATCCCAATAGTGGTTTCTTTAGCTTTGGTGGAAATACACAACCCACCAATGGTCCAGGGCCGGCTCCCCAAACCAGTGGATACACCTTTTCACAGGTGCCTCCATACGGAGCAGGGGGATCAGGAGGTGGAGGAGGACCACCATCCGGAGGCTTTGGAAGTACTTATGGTACGAATCCTCCAAGGAAAAAGAGACTCAGTCGCCGAGTATCTCTTTCTCCAGGGTTACAAGCGCTGCATGATTCTAATGCAGCGATTGCTAACTTAGGTGTTGATTGTTACAATCAAGGTCTGGACGATACGGAGATCATGGAATGGAGTAAGGGTTTAACCCTTACTGGATCCACGAATCCGGCTCGTAGAGTAGCTAAGATACCTACCCCCTTTAATGCCAAGAACCCTTGGAAGGAGGAGTATCAAGGCTGCGCGGATGTCTTTAACTGCAATGGATGGGGTAAAGCGGAAGCTCTGCCTTATTTAGTATGCTGGTTAAAGGAAGGCGACGGAAAAGGAGCCGTGGAACAATGGAGAGATTCTCAAATAACAGGACTCTCAGCCCATATGAAGTATGATGAACTCATAGAGATTGCTTCATATTTATATGGGAATATAGTTGGAGAAGACCCTTGGCTGACGTTCACTAAAAGAACACAGAAGCCCAAGGAGTCTGCCAAAGTGTTCGGCTTAGAATGTCAACGACTGTTGCATAAAGCCAGACCTCAATGGAGACTAGATGATGAATGCTTCCTAGATGAGATGTTTAAACAATTCATTGAAGGATTGCGGAATCAAGAACACAGGACAGTAGCCTGTGAAGCTTGGAAGAATGATGCCTCTTTGACAGATTTGTTCCAGTCCCTAGATCATTATGATCGAAAGGCCCGTATCTTTGCCGGGAAGGTACCCCAACGGATGTCAGCAATGATAATCCCGGAGGGAATACCCGAAACCGATTCATCTGAATCAGGGGAACCTGACGAAGATGAAAACGTTGGGGCCATTGGCCAAGGGAACCCCCGGTACAACCGGAACTGGGGAAAGAAACCGGGTTACGTCAAGGAGAAAGTGATCACTTCTAAACCTCCTGTGACTCAACCCGATACCAAACCCACGACGGGTCCTTCTTTATCAGAAGACCTGGTTAACAATTTGGTAAAGAAGATTACTGAAAATCTTAGGAGGCCTAAGCCTGATAGGAGTGTTGTGACATGCTTCCGATGTCAGGAAACTGGGCATTATGCTGCCGAGTGTGAGGCAGATAAGCCAGTTTATAGAAACACTCGTTACCGGAGCAATCCGGGTAAGGAGGACTCAGTGAAGAAGGAAAACTGAGAGGGGGTGTCCACAATGGCAACCGGATTACCCCCAGAGTGAGTGATTGCCATGACTGCCAGCCTATCGCAGCTTGCGGTACTGGCAAGAATCCTCTAGCGATTTCGCCCAGCAGTGAAGCTAAGGAGCCTGATCAGTTCCTTACTCATGAGGCTGGGGAGACTGATAGTACACCAGGTGTCAAGAACCGGCAGAAGAACACAGAGGGGAAACCCGATATCAGTCCAGAGGGAGCGGCCAATGAGTTGGCCAGGGTGGGGTGTGCCCAGTTCCCCCCGGGTCATCCTTGTCTCGAATTCTTAAAGGGATGTGGATTTGACCTCGGCGCTAAGACGGAACTTGCTAAGTATGCAAGTAGTCCTACCTACTTGAAAGGTAGGAGGTGGTACGCAGTTGTATCTGTGAGTGGTAGATCCGCTGAGTTTCTTGTCGATACGGGTGCTAGCCACTCCTGTATTGCTAAGAGATTCTACGATCTTTTGCCTACGAATCATGAAACTTTCACAACGGAAGGAAATGCTCGTACGGCCGACGGTAGCATGATACAAACGTTCGGTAGAACATGTATGAGGTTCAGTCTACAGGAAGATAAGGACTTCATCCTTACCCCTACTGTGGCGAACATCGCGGATGATGGTATACTCGGTCTGGATTTTGCTGCATTATATGGAGCAAGGTTAGATTCCCAGAGGGGAATATTGGAAGTGAGAGACCCGTATCATCTCGAAGTACAATGTGTACTTAGGCAAGTAAGCAGTGTAGCCAGTGTAGCCCAGACTGTTAAGATACCACCAGGCACAGCCTGTGATGTCTTATGTCCAGCGGACAGACAGTTTTCAGGAAAAACTGGAGTTGTAGAGCCAGACATGGCCATGTTGTCAAGTATCGGATTGGAATCCGCTGATGTTCTAGTAGCTAACGCTGCTTGGACGGTGGTTCCTATATCCAATACCGGTAACAAGACTGTCTATGTACAGAAGGATACGATCCTTGGATCGGTTGTCTTATCCGAATTGATAGAAGACTGTAAACATGTTTCGGCACCCGGAGCCCCTATCCCACCCGAAAGGAGCCCGGAACTAGACACTCTAGTAGCCGAAAGCCATGTAGAAAGTGATGAACAACGTGAAGCTCTAACTGACTTGTTGTACAAGTACCGTAAAGCTTTTGCAGCACCGAGTGAACAATTGGGGCGTACCGATAAAGTACTGCATACGATTGACACTGGTGAGAATGAACCTTTTAAGATTCCTTATAGAAGACTCCCACTAGCCAAAAAAAGGGTAGCTGAGGAGGAGATAGCTAAAATGCTTGAACAGGATGTAATAATTCCATCAACCAGTCCTTGGTCTAGCCCTGTGTGCATGGTGACCAAGAAAGATGGTAGCATCCGTTTCTGCATAGATTACCGGAAATTGAATGGTATGACCAAGAAGAATTCATATCCCTTACCACGGATCGATGAGACTATAGACTCCCTTGGAGGTAAGCAATGGTATTGCTCTCTAGACTTACAATCCGGGTACTGGCAAGTGGGTATGCATCCGAAAGATATGGAGAAGACGGCCTTTTCCAGTCATATTGGATTATTCCAGTATAATGTGATGCCGTTTGGATTGTGCAATGCACCGGCGACATTTGAAGCCATGATGGAAACTTTATTAAGTGACCTTTTATGGAAGAAATGTCTCGTCTATCTAGACGATGTGATTGTCTTTGGAAAGACATACGAAGAATGCTTGGAAAATTTAGGTATGGTCCTTGAGTAAATCTCAAAGGAACTATTGTACCACTAAACGTGAGTTGTTGGCTGTGGTGGTCTATACGAAGAAGTTCAAGCACTTTTTGTGGGGGAGTGATTTCACTCTACGGACTGATCACTCTTCCCTCAGATGGTTATTGAACTTCAAAGATGCAGAGGGGATGATAGGTCGCTGGTTAGCGCACCTATCCGAATTCGGTCTAAATCACAGCCAGATTGAACACCGAGCCGGGGCAAAGCATTTGAATGCAGATGCTTTGTCTAGAATCCCAGTGAGGAAATGTGCAAATGCTGAGTGCACTGATTGTGGAGCACACAATGCTGTGTTGGCAGGGGTTCGAGTTCCATTCGAAACCCATCCGGAACATGTCTTGAATTGGTCCTTGGAGACCATCAGGCAGTTCCAGAAGTCTGATGCAGTCACATCACGTTTGATTAAATTCCTTAATCAGGGTATCTGTCCCCCAAGACCCGTAGTGTCATTGGAGAACAGAGAGATGAGACGATTCTTAGCTCAATGGGCCGAGCTAAAAGTCCGGGATGGTATTCTGTTTCGATGGAAGAACCATTCTAATAGGAACAAAACCTTGCAAGTTGTCATACCTAGTGCTATGCGACGAGATATTATGTATTTCTGTCATGGACATAGAACTAGTGGACACTTTGGAAAGAAACAGTCTCTAGAACGTCTGACCAGACGATACTATTGGCCCGGCATGAGTACAGATCTCACCCGATGGGTGGAGACCTGTCCCTAGTGCTGTAAGAACAAACCAGGACCCGGGTTAGGCAAGCTGCCATTATCCCAGGAACTGTTTGGTGTAAGGTTTGCTAGAATAGCTGTTGACATTATTAGTGGGATTCCCCCCACTCCTAGTGGCAACACGTGTATGATGGTCGTGTCTGATTATTATACCAAGTACACCCGAGTGTTTCCTTTACCGGATCATAAGGCTGTTACTTGTGCTATGGCCTTTGTAAAAGGGTGGGTGCTGCACCTAGGTGTCCCACTCATGTTACATAGTGACCAAGGCAGAGAATTTGAGTCTAGTCTGTGGCAGGAGATGTGTAATTGTCTGGCGATCTGCAAGACAAGAACTAATCCCTATAGACCACAGAGCGATGGACAAGTAGAGAGATTCAATAGGACTTTGATCCAAGTATTGAAGTCTCTGGTAAATGAGCAGATGGATGATTGGGATGAACAATGTGAATTCGTGGTACATGCCTATAATGGCACTGTGCATTCGAGCACAAACTGTTCTCCTAATCTCCTCGTTTTTGGAGAGGATTTGATTATGCCAGCCGATTTGGTGTTCGGCGTAATAAGAATGAATCCGGAAGCCCCTTGCCAGGTGATGTTTGTAGAATCCCTACGGGATAATTTCAAACAAGCCTATGAGAGGGTTAGAGACGAGTTGCAGAAAACTGCGCGTTGGCAGAAAGTTGGCTATGACACAGGTCTAAAAGCTAGATTTTTTAATCTAGGGGATAGAGTACTGCGTCTACACCAACCTCTAGCTAACCTGAAATTAGCCAGTAATTGGGATGGACCTTTCACTATAACTCAGGTTATTAGTGATTGCACAGTGATTATTAAATCACAGCTTGGTAAATGTTACAAGTCAAATGTAGCGAGACTACGCCCATGGAGGGGGAGGGATACCTCCACCGAAATGTACGGCGATGGTCTATTGGAAGTAATGGAACAGAGTCGTGTTAAGCAACTCGAAGTGGTACCGACCCGAAAGCGAGGACCCGGGCGGCCACGGAAGGTTGCAGACCCGAAGAGGGTGGTGCCCCCTGTCGTAACATCCGGAAAGCAGGGGAAGATACAAAAAGTCTCGGCAGGCGCAGGTAAAAATAAGAGGAAAGGTCCTTCTAAGGCTAAGAAGACCTTGGAAAAGGCTCTTATGGATACCAGGTCAATAAAAGATGCCTCAAAACCTCTTAGACGCAGTCCAAGGTTGCTACAGACTGCCGTAACCTAGCCTGTTAACACAACGAGTGTGTTGTCCTGTACTGTGTACTGTTATATGTTGTAACCTAGTTCAATGTATATTTGAGCCGGTCAAGAGTCTCTGGAAAAGGTCCTATGACAATGAACCCATGGTTTTGGACGGATAATCCGGTGGATATGCTTATGCTATCCATAAACTCCAGAATACCTAGCGAATTGTCATAGTCGAACCCTGAGTACGGACGGACGACCGATCGGGTACTGTATTGTTTTTATGTAAGGGCGCGTGACCTAATTAAGGGCACGCGGGAAAGTTGTTGACCCATTTTCGAATGGTCACGTGAGGCGCCGGTTTGATCATGCGCAGCGATTCAAGTTCGAGTATCCCGCCATATTGTCTTATTCCTGCGGAGGAAGAAGACGTGGCCGAGGGTGGTCTTACTCTTGTTGGAGTCTGATAGCCCGTGACAGCCATATTCCGAGGTGTGCCCTCGTTAAAAGGCACCCGCCTTTCACTGGGTAAGCAGTACTCACTGCTTATCCGGTGGATTGGGATATTTTATCCCCGAACAGCCACTTCTGTCGATGGCAGAAGAGGCCGTCCGTCTTGGCGGCGGTGCCGGTGCCAGCACCCCGCCAGAGTATGGAAGTGGTTCTCCCAAGAGTCCCACTTATACATACGACGATCAGCAATACGATGCTGATTGTGATCAAATGGATCAACAAATGAATGTTGATCAGTACTTCTCTGGAGTAGACGATAGCGACGTAGAATCGTTCTACGACGCATCCGACAACTCCAGACAAGTTAGTCCTGAACGCCGAGGCGTTCAACAACAAATTGATGTAGGTGAGCCTTATGTAGCCCCTCCATCCGAAGGTTTGAGTGGAGAACCGGCAGGAGCCCAGTCTCTTGACAGGGCTCTGATGCCACCTCCCCCTCAACTGCCGCCCCGTCTTGGTGGGAGTACCTCATTCGGTGCTTTGGGACCTGCTTCTCCGGTTGACAGGCCAATGCACCTAGAGCTGCCCTTCCCAGACAGTCCCGAATGGCATGATGTAGCCGGTCCATATGACGGACGGATGTTAGCAATTTCCGAGGAAATGCTGATACCCACCTGTTATGGGACGCCCAGAGAGGTTGACGAGCGTGTTGTCAACGCAATCTGGGAATGTGCTCATCCGCAGTGGGCTAATACCTTTCCGGAGTCCTGGTTGATGGATTACCATCAGATGGCCAAAGGATTGGTAGTCCACTTATGGTTTCGTAAAGCCGTCTGGGACGCAGAAATGGCTTTCCGAAGGAATACCTCTTATAGGCCTTCCTATGTGTCTGACAAAACGGGTTACACCGGTGTCAAGGCAGATGAGGTCTCTAGATACATAGACAGAGACCAGATCCTACTGTTAAGCACAGCGGATGAGTATGAAGCAGCAGGTAACGCTGTTGTGGATTACTGTCCAGGGGTCCCTATTACGTCTCAAACCATTGAGGCAGAAGAGGCCCGTATTGGTGTGTCTCCACTAGACAGACTCGGGGTAATACAAGACCTCGTAGTACGTCTATTGGAGAGACAGTATGCACTGGCGCATCCGGAGTTAGTACCCGGACCCGCACCCGTGCAAGTAACAGCCAAGATGGCCGATCGGATGGACCGTCTCATGTCTCCTGCTGAAGCTCCTACCTTGGGAGGCGCAGCAGTAGTACCTGAGAAGGCCCTACCTGATGCAGATGTTTCCCTTAAAACTGCTCAGTCTACCCCTACGAAGACTGAGCAAGTAAAGGAGAAAGCAGCTGGTGGAAAGGGTAAAACAACCCCCACCAAAGGTAAGGGTAAAGGGAAGCGGTCAGGAACCGAACCCTCTACCAGCACGAGTGTGGCCGACAGTACCCGAACCCGTCGGGTGTCTCCACGCTCGGCCAATAAGAAGGGCGCTAAGGCTTCGGATGTCTCCGGCAATGAGACGGACGCATCCGAGCCTGGCACTTCTACTAACCGCAGATCCCGCAGGAGGAATAAGAAGAAGGTTGACCAACGCAAACCTGAACCTATCGAGGTAGACGTTCAAGCTGATAATACAGAAGCTGAACCGGCTGTCCCAACCGTAAAAGTTGAGCTCGGTGTGCCAATCGTCAAGCTACACGACGTAATGGCCGATTTGAGTGGAGACGCTCAAGATGCTGCAGCCCAGGTCCTCGCGGGTCAACAACCCGTTGTGCAACCTGTGGATGTACCATCCGACCCGGAGGGAGAGGAGCCGGTTGACCCAGTTGTGGATGTCACTCCGACTGACGAGCAAGAGGCTGCTATCTGGGCTAACGCCAATAGCAACTTTGCCGACTTCATTCCTCTACACAGGGGACACCTGAAGGGGAGTAAATCCGTATGGAGACTGCCCCCTCGGATCACCTGTGAGAGGCAGGAAGATATGGAGGAGTGGCTTCGCAAGAAGCTCTCTGATAGAAAGCCGGCCAATATGTACTGGATCTATTGGGAATTCGTTAAGAATTCGCCCAATGGTCTGTACAATTATGACCAGAAGGGCAAGCTCAAGTTTGCTCTAGATGAGTACTACGGGGAGGATCGTAAGGATTGTCCCTTCCAACGTTGTACTCAAAGTGAGGGTGAGGTTGAATTCTTCATCGAGAAAGACGCGTTCCTTCGTCATCTCGTGGAGGTTCATATGCACCAGAGGCCGGAATATGTCTGCGACCGAGAGGTTGGCAAGAAATGTGCTAAATGCACAGGATGTGTCACCCCCCGACGCGGAGACATGGTCCGGCACTATGTGACTTCGCATGGAGAGGGCCTGGAGGCAGCCATAGATCGGGTGATGAAAATTCACTCCGAACTCTATGGCAACCTTAGGGGCCTCAATGCAGAGAAGTTGGCTTCCCTCACACCGAGTACGAAGCAGTTTGCGCCTACGGTTCCTGGTACTAACCAGAAACTAAAGGCTCGGTTTGCCCAGACTCCCGGGTCCGGCAAACTAGAGTACGCTCAGGAGGAGTACGATCTGTTAAACGAATGGAGAAGCAACAAGGCCCGCCGTCGTGGTGGGGCTTATGTAACTCCATCCGGAGAACAGGTCCGAAGCCGCAGGGATTACCGCCAGGGACCCTCTGTAGCAGATAGGAAGAGACAGGCGTCTGAATCTCCAAGCCGAGCCAGGTCACCACTGGAGGCGCTGGAGAGACAGACAAATGGGGGAAGGAAGAAGCCACATCTTCCATCTCCTACTGGAACTCCTTCCCATTATGGGCGAGCACCAACTCCACTAGGTGCACAGAACCCGACATTCTTTGGTGTCAGTGGACCGAGTGGCCAGTCCGCCCGGAAACACGCGCCTTTGAATGTCAAAGACCCGAAGCAGTACCCTGCTATGGGCCCACCCGGACCAGAGATGCAAATCTTTGATCAGTACGGGAGGGTCAAGCAGGAACTGCCGACAGTAGGAGGTCAAGCTCCCCGACCTACAATGAGTGCTGTGGTGAGACAACGTCCACCCGCACCATTGTTGACGGCCAAAGACCTTAGAAGGGAATTGTCACGGTTGCCCCTGGTTCAGGGATTACCAACTCAAGGCCCTTCTTCGACCACTGCTAGTGCGGTTACTACTGCGGTTGATTCTTCGCACACGCAGGTAGCTGTCACTGCGAGTGGGTCTGGAGCACAGCCGAAGCCTCAGGGTCAGGTACCCCCACCTGGTGCTGTGGTTCATCGGCCTAAGCTGATCCAGACAGTGGAGACCTTCTTCAAGAAGGAGGACAAATTGTCTTGCAATATCCAGAGCAAACAATTTGAGACGCTACAGCACCATCTGGAAAACCTCCACCTGGACATGTATCGTCGGACCGTGTCGAGCACTCTCCAGTGTATTGACGCGATCCAGAAGTCAGAGATCAACCGAATCTCGACTCAGATCAAAGCGGATGTTGCCAAAGATAAGCAGGAAGCTGCTAATCTGCGGCAGGAGGCCCTATCCGAGAAGGAAACAGCTTCTCAGATGCTCGACCTAGAACGAGCAACGAACATGAAGAACCAGCAAAAGTTCTTCAAGGTCTTCGGAGTTATCATGGATAACTGGGACGGTACACCTGAGCATGCTTTGAAGCTGTTCGAAGCACGCCAAAAGGTGAAACTTACACCTGCTGTCCCCGCATTGGCACCTACGGATGGAACTGGTGTGAACCCCCCTGTTCAGCCACTGGCTCAACAACCGGGTCCAAACCAGCCACCCGAGGAGAACATGGAACAGTAAAAAACTGTTGCATGAAGATCGGACATAATTGTGTGTCCCGGGGTTCTATTACCCATGCATTGTTGGATAAGAAACCATTTTTTTATCCAACCCGTATTGATTCGGGTACCAAACTGTACCCTAATCCGGAAACTGAAAACAGAAGGAGAAAACAAACAAGTCACTCTGGAGGAGGAGTACGAATGCTGTAAACACCATAATTGTATTGTGCCATAATGTAATGACTGTGCCTATTATAAAATCATGGACAATTTACACTAATATGGACTTTTGAACTACAAACCGAATTTACTACTACACCACTACTATTTGTGAGCTAGCACTACAGGCATCAGGGTTTAGCTACGCCCATAGAGTCCATCAACAGTCTACAACTGGATCTACTATTACCTCCAGTTAGCTAGCACTACAGGCATCAGGGTTTAGCTACGCCCATAGAGTCCATCAACAGTCTACAACTGGATCTACTATAACCTCCAGTTAGCTAGCACTACAGGCATCAGGGTTTAGCTACACCCACCAACAAGTTTTACTATAGCACTTCAGGCATCAGGGTTCAGCTCGCCCATACCAAGCCATCAGCAGCATCCGACTCCTGTTACATCCTCCAATCATGAAAACAAGTAACATTGTTGATATTATTATATTGTGTGTAAAATTGTATTTATAACTATATAATATCTTTTATAAAGATATATTATTATATAAGGGTACCTATAAATATACTGGATCTGCGAATCCTAAAAGTTATTTAAGGTAATCCTAGACCTATAACTGTCTATATAGGTCATTCCTGGTCTCAATATATTAAGAGACTATAATTCTTCTGTAACTTGTAAATATAAAACACTAAGGTATAAACTGAGCTGCGTCTCAAAAGTATAAATATTTTTCTATAAAATAAGAGAAGGTCCAACGGATTTCTCTAAACTTAGTATTGTATTACTCAGGTTAATACCTAATTGTGTTCATATAGTATCAGATTAATTGTCCATATCTGATCATTAATATTTAATTCACTCTGTAAAGTAGACAGAGCTGTTAATTTAAAAAGTCGAAAATTTTTTTCCGGGTTCAATAACCATAATACGATCATTGTTAACAACCACCGGTCCTTTTCAGGACCCTACTGTTGTCAAAACGTTACTATAAATCTGTGATAATTGTATATTTATCATTTATGGTTGTTATAAGCTAGTGATGGAAATAACATGAACGACACTCGATGCTATTATTGTATAATTTTTCAGAAATAGGATAGTCTTATACTATAGCCTATTTCACATCGAGCAAGTGTAATTAATACCCCTTTTTAGTATTGTAAACAATCACTTACTAGGTTATTAATACACTGCGGTTTAATTACCCCCAAGTTATTGTCTAAGGGGGGCAGTGTAGGGGTATGGTATTTTACACTTTAACGTTCATGCACCCGTGAGACTCAGACCTAGGTCCTTCGGGTGTGGTGGGGGAATCCGGATGGCAGGTGGCAGCACCTGCCTCTGGGTTCGTATCCACTACACCAGGGGGCCTACCACTCGTCCGCCACACGTCACGTGGCCGGTCTGAGTTTCGCGGGCTTTTCCCCTATATAAGGCTGGTCCTAGCCCTAGGTTCCTCAGTAGTGGTTTACCCACTGCTCAACCAGGTTGTTACCCGAAAGGGTAACCGAATGCACTAGCAGCATGTAGTCCTCTGAGGCTGTGATCGTATGTAACGCAAGCTATGAAATAAAAGCTCGGTTGCCTACCCGGAAACTTTCCTCTCTCTTCGTTATGATTTAATCTAACTTAACGAGACGAACCACTACAAGTGCATCTATCCAGGTTACAGTCTCTAGGTTGTATTTAATGCTAAACTAAATTAGTTCCACAAGCACAAACATACGCAAACTAATTATATTGCATCAAAGCAATTAGATGCAATATAATTAAAATGCACAAAATATTTCCAGTAGCTCTTCATGTGTCACATCGCTACAATATGAGATAAGACACAATTTAACCCCACCAACCATCAGTTACAACCCATTTCGGTTAACAGTACGAAAGGCAATTTCAAACTCACAAACCCGTGTTCAATTCTCCATGCAGCAACTCTGCGGGAGAATGGCTTCCCAAGTGGCTTCCCCGCTGATGGCCCCAGAGGTGGTGATTGTAAAGTGGGCGTGTGGGTGCACCCCCTTCATGGGGTGAGGGCTAATAATAGTGGGCCTAGTCAGAGGGATGTGGATGTGTTTTAGGGCGGGGTTTACTGAGAAGGGAAGGGCAAAGTAGGTCAAAGGGAGGCCCAAGTCAGAGGCGATTAACCCCCAAACGCGTATATATGTGAATAAGCAACACACACAATATATCTCATTGTGGTATTATCTCGCTAATTTCATGTATGTGCGCATGTTGAGATTGCTCCCATTCAAAATTAATAACTTGAAGGAATACCCAGGAATACGCTATTGCATACAAATGCCTCATTAGGTTACGCATATGAACAGAACTCCAGAAAAAAAAACACTTTTAAAATACGGTGTGGAACCCAGTGTTTAGTGCCTTAATCTACGGTCATAGAACAGTTGTTGTTATTGTTGTTGTTGTTGTTTTTAAAATACAGGGTGTTGGTGTGTGAAGTATTGCAATGTGGATCGCTGGAAGGCGGCGTCCACAGTAGATAACCAGAAGTGTAGAGATAAACATAAACACAGGGGAGAGAACAGGGATGTGAAATGGGTAGCTGTCATGTTGACTCCGATGGGGCTGGCTCTCTAGAATGAAGTCTTTGCCCAACATACTTCATGTTAAATACACGTACAATGCATGTATTGTGGTTACATACTGTAATTCAGAATGATTATGCATCAGTGCTGATTAAAGACCAGGAGAATATTAATATTGCTTGAAATATGCTACTTGTTGGTATTAAAAAGATACATTGTGACAGTGTGTATCAGTTTTACTCACACTCTCCCATCCCGGTGGCCGCAGGTGCTCATTTCTATCAAGGCTTTTCAGAGGCGCTTTCTAGCTGCCGTTATTGCCCTGGTGACTCATTTACTACCTGGCTATATATGCCATCAATGTTTACTGCGCCATTCAATGTCCAGTTTTACTGCCCGATTTAGTGGAAGCTTTACTGTCCCAGGACAGTCCTGTTGGTTTAATACCAAGATAGAGGTTGTATTCATTGCAGTCCTTGCAGATAACGTAGCTAA
Organism: Acholoe squamosa; assembly: GCA_949317995.1. Lineage (NCBI taxonomy): Eukaryota > Metazoa > Annelida > Polychaeta > Phyllodocida > Polynoidae > Acholoe > Acholoe squamosa. The sequence goes on from OX439039.1 coordinate 62,577,739, forward strand.
GAATGGAAGTGACCACATCCCCCATATCCCCTGTTATAGATGTTTAGTGGTAGGGAGCAGCTCCTAACATTGCTCAGTAAGCTGCTCACCCCTGAGCACGTCGTTGTCGACATACCCTGGTCACTGGTGAGCAACTCAGAGCAGCCCCCTCTATCAGCCGCCAATTGTCGTTGACCCTGGTTACCATGGGAACACCAAGACAAATAGCATTTGCCACGTTTGTGACATCATTCACCACATAATAGATGGCTGGGGCTGTCACCGACTGAGCGTACTGTTGTTTAGCATATGTGTTTGCTGGGTCCGAGGGTTATGGGACCCAGGGCTTAGATATAAATTGGGTTATAGGAATGACTACGTGACAAATGTGACAGCCCAACCACCATCCGCGTTCAGTACCTATGCTATACCTGACCCAATCAGTGGCACAACTTTAAAGCAAGTATGAATTTTCTAAACAATTCTGAATTTGGAACATGTATATTGAAAGTGGTAGCTCAGGGTATTGATGTGGCAGTGGGAAAACATATTACCAGAGGCTTAGGCACAGAAATGCTAGCCAGGGTCAGGAACTCCCGCTTGGACATATATAGCCTGCATTATCTCCACCATGATAATTATGTCTGTGTCAATAAAGTGCCAGACCGATCTCTGTTTTCATAATAAGGTTGTTGTACTCGTATGGTACAGGCACCGACAGGTATCTGTCATCATCACAAAGGCAATATCAAATGTCCACCTTTTACTGTTAGCACTCAGAACCCAGGCAATAGGTTGTAGGTAATATTGCAGTATACCAGTGTCACAGAGCTGCCAGAGAAGATGAAAGGCATATTTGGGCCAATTACTGAAGTGGTTACAAAGGGTACCAGACAGCAATCCAGAACTATGTATAGGATAGTAAGCTTGACATATATATCATGGTCTAGAACACTTACAGACCTGCAGTAAACAACACAAAGAAAAATGGACCTATAAATACCTGACTTGAAAAGCTAAAGATAAAACGCATCTGATACTCCTGGCCATTAACCAGGACTATAAGGAAAGTATGATCTATCGTCAAGAGCATTAATCATACACAGACAGATATTCTATGGCACCCATTAATTCGCCCTGGGCTTGATGCCATGCCAATAGTTCATAGACTCCAATACTACAGTGTTTGGAGGAGGGTACTCTTCAAGGGCTGCCCACATAGTATGGTCTAATCTGGTCAGCCTCTGGCAGAAGCCCATTAAAATGATGCCTCCTGCGTCTCCTTTTCTTCTAATTTTGGTCAATGAGCTGAGTAAATCACCTTGCAACCAAGAAAAGATAGCAAGAATAGGAAATGCGTGTGCATGAAATGTGCAAAATATGGTCACCTGCTTAAATGCAATGAACACATAAAAAGTATTTGTAATTATACCAAAGGTTAACCCATAGGTGAACAAGCATGGTTTTGGCTGTAATTATAGGCTACAGGTTAAAGAGGTTATAAAAATATCTTTGAAAATGCAAATATGCATCATTGATTATGTTTAATGCTACCCATTCTCTGTGATGATTGCATATTATCAGAGAATTGACACTTTATACTTCTCTAAGTGGTCATGGTGCCATTTGCTGACATACAAACAAACTACAATTTAGGTAATTTCACCCTGGACCTTATCACTCTATTGAGTTTCGTCGTAAAGTGTTCTCAGAGGACCACTTTAGGGTGATATACAGTTAATAGCCTTTGACTTTAGGGGACATCAACGTTCTTTCCTTTAGGATGAGAGAGAGAGACCGAGAGAGAGAGAGATCGAGAGAGAGAGAGATCGAGAGAGAGAGAGAGACCGAGAGAGAGAGAGAGAGAGACCGAGAGAGAGAGAGAGAGAGAGAGAGAGAGAGAGAGAGAGAGAGAGGAAGAAACATTTTTGAGAAGAAAATGTTTGCAATGGTGACCGCTACCCTTCACTCTATCATTCCCTCCAACCTACCAGACAATTCCCTTTCCAGCACATCTTGAGTATAAATATCGATTTACGTGTCTATTGTTTCACTGCCTGACTGATTAACGGTTCTCCAGAATTGAGCATTAGGTGTGGCCTAAATTATCTGTGAGTGAGTGAGTAATAGAGGTTTAACGCCATTTCGACAGCTAAGGTCATATTCATGGCGAGAACAACATTACACAATTTCACAGAGGAATGTGTCAGTGCCCACGCATATGTGCACCACACACATCCGAGGGGATAGGAAAGAGGAGAAATAGACCCTTTTAAGTGGGCTAGGGAAGCCCCCTAAATTATCTAAAACTGAAATACTCAAATAGTCATTGATACACACATAGAGGTTAAATCGCTCATATCAATGCCATAACTTGTACAGGAGAAACATTGCTGTTTGAGTTCAATGTCTCAGGTTTAAGGATTTGTCAAGGTTAATCCTTTACAGTTGTACTCTAATTGTGAACATCAGGTAGAGTTTTGTACCTAAAAGAACGTATTTAAAATATTAACGTACAGAAACGATAAAACCTTATGCCAGCTAAGTTTTTGTTGGTATTGTAGTTTTCGCTAGAGCTTAGCCGCTCCATTATTCTGGCTTTGACTAAAGTCAAAAGCCGGTAATAATATAACAGGAAGTGAGGGGTTGCCACATGCGGACACTCTTTGTTTAGAAGCAGGGCTTTTCTTTTTTACTCTCTAGTCGAGATTTTCTAACACTGGATAAGAGTAAGTTCATATCACGATTTTAGAATTCAAAGAGTGTTATACAAGACATCGAGGATAAGACATCTGTGACCGATCCAGATAAATCACAATGAGCTAGATCATAGAAGTCAGCAGGTAAGATTTGGGTGGATGGCAAAACCTTTGAACTTTCACATCAATCCTTCTCCGCATGTGTTGAGATTTATGAGGTAGGATTTATGTGTACAGCCGGGAGTTTGACGACCGTAAAACAAATTCGTTGAAGCCATCCGGTGTACTGTGCAATATCTTATCAAGGCCTAGGTGGCGAGCTCACTGGATTTGGGGATCAATATGATCCCATCTGTTGCTTCAAATACAATATAGATATCACTATCTTATCTACTTTTTTACATGTTAAAACCAGCTTCTAATAAACCAACCCTTGGTGAGTACATCATCAATAGGGAATCAGGAACACTGAGTGACTTCTGCCAGGAACTCTCATGTCTGGTGCTTTTTACCTACAGAGATCTTTATCAATATTTGTGTCTCCCTTTGCCAGCTAGACTGATATAAGGTATACCTTTGGGTTGGATGGCGGGGCAGTCAGGGGTCGGGTCATGTACACCTTTGGGGTGAGAAAAGTGGCTTTGGGAGGAGTTGGCACAGGTGTTCTTGATTAACATGGTGTATATGCAGGTACTGTGTGAGCAAGTGAAGAGGGAGGCCGATACAGGACTCACCACCCCCTCCTGCAGCTTGTATGATAAAATAATGTACCTGTCAAGTAGATATTCACCATGTCCCAACAGCAACCAGGACTTCCTATCTCCAGCTATCCCCTACATGTCCCACATACCCCCAACTACATACTGCTACCTGGTGCAGCCTAAGCATGTTATGACCTTTGGCCTCTGCTGCGTCATCCAGGTAATATGACCTGAGATGAGGCGAGGAAGCATCACCTGTTGCTACCTGCGATACACTTGTAGACCCACAGTCCGAGGTGCATGGTACGGAGGTGCTCTGGGGTCAGAAATAGACCCTCGTGTTTAGTCTGCCTGTACTGTATTTAATCTAGAGCATCTCAAGGGGCAGGCGCAGGAAGATAGACATCATCATGTTCTGATACCATGTTATGATCTATACTTTTACAAATGTGAATTGCCTGTGAAAACAGTGTAATGTAGTACGCATAGAAGAAGCTGACAAGATTCAATTCCGCTAAATCCATTCTATCTCTATTACCCATACTTTGAACAGTGTTTGTATCATAACAGGTCCTCTTATCTTTTTTTTTCATTGAAACCTCGGCTGCTCATGCATGTACACTATGCCAGGAACTATACATAGAGAAACTAAGCTGCTTCATAATCCTCCAATCGATTGAGACACTACAATCATAAAGGCAGCTTAGCATAGGCAGATTTTAAACATTTCCCCTTCAGAAAGGAGAGTAAAATGGTAATAATTCTGACCTTCAGTGTTGTCAAAAGAAGTGAGAACTTTGACAGATCACACTGTGTGATATGTAAACTTTGCATGCAAATAGAAGTACATGTATTTATGACTGAAGTATGATATGTCAGCCCTACAGCGACGGGGTCACCATTGTATTTGCCCTAGGATATGCCAGAACTGTCGATGTAGAGCAGCGCAATTAGCTGGGCATGAGGCCAACTAGAACTGGAGTTAGCTTATAGTAGCTGGCTTAAAAACAACCTATGTTGTCTACATTCAGTAAACTGTCACTGCCTGATATATTAGCCGACGTCGGGATAACCTTCACAAATAAGCAGGGACTGAGTCCTTTACATAAACCCCTAGCAGGCCTGCAATAGGACTGCTCTTTTTGCCTCTTTTTATGAAGCCACTCCATCATAAGCTATCATTACTCACTCTCACACTGAAAGTCTGCATTGACAATTCAAAGGAGCAGCCATGTCATACAAGTCATTCCCCTAGGTATATCACAACATACCTCTCACAAAGAGAGCTGACACCTTCAAATTGAGTAGCAAACCTTCTGTCTATATAAAACATGGTCGTCAGCCCACCATTCCTCAAGATAAAAAGTGCAATATAATGTTGTGAGCAGACTCAACAAGATACAGAATTTATGTGATTCGAGCTATCAACTGTACATTGTATTGTGAGGGAGCTGAGGCCCAGAAAGTGGCTAGAAATCATTTGAGCTAAACTTTTTGAGTAGAAGCTAGAATCAGGTTTCATGAGTTAGTCACTTTCTGGAGCTCATGCCTGACGCCTTGGGTGACCCCCTCTTCCCACCGACCTCTACCCCCTGGGTCTGACTCATGTACAGACCGTGGCTTATGCGTGGAGCTTGACAACATTTTTAACTGGTAAATATCGTTCTGCTCGTTGGTTGTCATTATCAATTTAGCGCAGATAGTCTGCAGTGACTTTCCAAAGGAGCGGTCAAGTCATACAAGGCATTCCCGTACGCACCTCAAAATCTCGTATCTACAAGAGGTATAGATGTCAATTCATCGATCTGCGGGATAAGCAAAGCATTGTATACAGTAGTTTCTGCTTGCTGCTTTTCAGTGTGAGCTGTTTTGGTGGTTCTTTTCTTTCTTTCTTTCTTTCTTTCTTTCTTTCTTTCTTTCTTTCTTTCTTTCTTTCTTTCTTTCTTTCTTTCTTTCCTTCTTCTTTCTTTCTTTCTTTCTTTCTTTCTTTCTTTCCTTCTTCTTTCTTTCTTTCTTTCCTTCTTTCCATCTTTCTTTCTTTACATTTCAGGTACAGAACAGAGCTGTTGTTTTTGAGCAGTCGAGCACCTTGAGACCGTTGGTGTTTTTTTCTTTGATACTTTTTTTTTTTATCATTATTATTTTTTGCGGAAGGCAACGTCGCCAGTGAATCTACAAATGACCTGGTGGATGTCAAGGACTTGTTATCATTCATGTTACTGGTATGCGGATCGAGGCCAGTCCTTATTCAAAACTCCTACCGAATGGATATGCATTTGTGATGTGTAGATCGAACATACAAATAATTCTTTTCTGCTACCACTATTTCAGGTCTTTGTGTTTGGGTGGTATATCTTTTGTCAGAGGCTTACAAGTATTCAATGGCAGATGGGAATGCTTACTATCCGCATTCCCAGTGAAACTCAGTTTGGAGTAAGTAAATAAAGGAAGAACGACAATGCTGATACAGTCTGCATCCTTCGTAAAGTGACATTCCTATTTTTGAATCCCCTTAATTCACGCCACCTATTGTACAGCTCCAAGCAGCTGCCACCACAATATTAACGTCTACAGCTTCACGACCACATTTAAGACCAGAAATCCGACCGGAGACATCACCATCCGAGCCCACCTACTTCCGGCTTTTGACCGATGGCGCCACCTAGGGAGCAGGGTCACCGACAGCTACCACCCCTGCACACCAGAGGGCGCCCGTGCCGACCTATACCGACCTCTGGCGACCAGAGGTGCGACCTGACCTCTTCTGCAGTGGAAATGGAATCCACACAGCGGCGAGCGCATAGGCCCGCAGGAAGTTGACCGCAAGCGCCCCCTGTGGTAGATGGGGGCAAATGTCTTCCTTCCGGTGTGCAGGAATGGTGTCGTTGCAGTGGCGGTTTGAGCAAGAAGCTTCAATAGATAGGAGGTGAAACTCAGAGCTTTACCTATGGACACAGTGTTACAGCCCCCCCCCCCCCCTCTACCCCCCCTTCAAAGTAGGCTCCCTTTTGTGTTCAGTACTGAGTCCTATGTAAGATAAGGGGGTTCATAGAGATGTCAGGAATCTTTATCAGAGTGATATCAAATGGAAACAAGGGGCCACCTATACCAGAAAATCCTGCTGAGTCCAAAATTTGTGATCTTGATTCTCAAAATCTGACCAAAAGTACCTAAAAAGGAGGTTTGATGATGAGAATATTTTAAAAATGTACAAAAGTTATATTGAAAATGATTGGAACTTTTTATAGATGCAACATGCAAGTCAATACCTGAATCTACATATCCTAATGTGTGCCTATCTCAACCTGACAAGTACTCTACCTGTGTATGGCTCTGCCTCTCCCACATACTGCCTATCCCTTAGTCTACCTATCACTCATACTACCTATCCCTTGAAACATCTAGAGTTTAATTAGGTTTTCTCTCAAATGGCTTAAAGGATTAAAGTTTACCCTTTACCTTTGTACCTAATTTTCTCTGTACATTCTTACCATTAGTCTACCTATCCTCAATCTGCCTATCATTCACTTTACCTATCCCTCATGGTGACTATCCCCCAACTCTTCACATCCCTCATGTTTGACTGGCACATCTGTGATATTACCTAGCACCAATGTATCTTTTGAATATGCTCACCTTACAAGGTACCCTCTGTACCTATCTCTTAAACTGTTTATTACCTATCCTCCTTGCTACCCATCCTCTTCAATACCTATCCCTCAAGCTCACTTTATAGCTTTCCTGCCTATCACAGCTTGATCAGCTGGGATAGCTCACAACCAACCTTCATTTTGATCTCTTAGTCAACCTATCCTCTAAGGAACAAATTTAACAGTCTACCTCACACATACATCTACCTATCACTCATGCTATATATCATTGAGGTTACCTATCCCTCAGGCTGCCTATCCTTCATGGTATATAGCCCTCAGTTTTTTAACTTGTCAAGTGGGATAGCATGAACGATATGCAGCATGAAGGATAGGAAGAGGGGAATAAACAACATACATGTAGGATAGGAAGTTAGCTAGTCTAATGATAGCCATGGTGAGGCATTTTAGAAAAGCATGATAATTCAATGGGCTGAGGGATATGTAAGGTAAACATGAGTGATATGCAGACTTGAGGATAGGTACAATGAGCGATAGGTATATTTCACAAGGCATAGACTATAAGAGCTACTATAAAGGTAGAAAGAATAGCATACAAGGTGAGAGATACATAGATAGCTGGTTAGGTAGGCAGAGGGCTATATACCATGAAGGATAGGCAGCCTGAAGGATAGGTAACCTCAAGGATATATAGCATGAGTGATCAGTAGATGTATGCTTGAGGTAGACTGTTGGATTTGTTTTTTTAGGGGATAGGTTGACTAAGAGATCATAACAAAGGTTGGATGTGAGCTATCCCAGCTGATCAAGCTGTGATAGGCAGGAAAGCTATAAATTGAGCTTGAGGGATAGGTATTGAAGAGGATGGGTAGCAAGGAGGATAGGTAATAAACAGTTTTTATAAGAGATAGGTACAGAGGGTACCTAGTAAGGTGAGCATATTCAAAAGATACATTGGTGCTAGGTAATATCACAGATGTGCCAGTCAAATATGAGGGATGTGCAGATTTGGGGGATAGTCACCATGAGGGATAGGTAAAGTGAATGATAGACAGATTGAGGATAGGTAGACTAATGGTAAGAATGTACAGAGAAAATTAGGTACAAAGGTGAGGGGTAAACTTTAATCCTTTAAGCCATGTGAGGGTAAACCTAATTAAACTCTAGATGTTTCAGGGGATAGGTAGTATGAGTGATAGGCAGACTAAGGGATAGGCAGTATGTGGGAGAGGTAGAGCCATACGCAAGCAGACTACTTGTCAGGTTCGGATAGGCAAACATTGGGATATGTAGATTGAGGTACTGACTTTGATTAACATGTTGCATCTATAAAAAGTTCCAATCATTTTCAATATAACTTTTTTACATTTTTAAAATATTCTCATCATCAAACCTCATTTTTAGGTACCTTTTGCCAAATTTTGAGAATCAAGACCACAAATTTTGGATTCAGCAGGATTTTCTGGTATAGGTGGCCCCTTGTTTCCATTTGATATCACTCTGATAAAGATTCCTGACATCTTCATAAACCCGCTTATCTTACATAGGACTCAGTACTGAACACAAAAGGTAGCCTACTTTTAAGGGGGGTAGAGGGGGGTGGCTTGCACTATAGGACTCTATGGAGTAACATATCCTAGGAAACCTATACTATTCTTGGTTTGAGTACGGCTTCCTACACGGCCGTCGCCGTAGGTGCTCGTTTGTCAGGCAGCGATCGGCGCGCCCCTGGTGGGAGACACAGGTAACTAGTGATAACCTGCAGTGAAATAGAAGGAGGTGATGGAGGAGGGTGGGGAGATTAAACTAATTGTATACACGGAATGGGCGCCTGCAAAATGAGCGATCTGTCTTCAGGGCAGGACTCCCTAGGCCACTAGTTAGTAAGATAGAGAAGGGGAACCGGAACTGGGGTTAAAACAGATTTTGTCCATCACATAGCATTCCCTGGGGACATAATTTTATTTGGAAGGGATGAATTGGACAGTACTGTTAGTACTGATTTCCATAATTCTTTTTTTTTTCAAAGGACTTTACAAAACCAGTCCTCTGCTACCAAATAAAATCTTGTATTGCTATTAAATGGTTAGATGTTGTGACTAAACGCTTTGAACTCTGGTAGACACAAGTTGTGGTTATTTCATTCGCTTTTAATCCATCCACGAACTGAGCACTCAGAAAATTCAAATGCAAGTCCTTGATTCTTATAGAGGCACCTTATGCGCATTATAGGAAGAGAAAAATTTAAGAGTAAAAGCTTTCCAGTGTTTCCCATGAATTCTAGCCTATTGAGGGACGTCTCAGCTACCCATAGGTTTTTGAATTTCGAAAATCCATTGATGAGAACTAAAGTTATTTCATTTTGAATTGTTCTAGCAGATCCATAAAGTCTGGGTGCGTCTTATGAGACGCGGGGTGCGCCTTATACGCGAGGTATAACGGTAGCATTGTATGCAGTATAGGGTTTAATGCTCTCTCTCTCTCTCTCTTTCTCTCTCTCTCTCTCTCTCTCTCTCTCTCTCTATATATATATATATATATATATATATATATATATATATATATATATATATATATATATAATTATATACTTCTGTACCTTTAACCTAGGCCTAAATGTCAAACGCTCATTGGGTCTGAGCATGTTAACTGACACTTCCCATGGGAGATTAGCTTTGTACTCACATCTCACATATATCAAAGGGGAAGATAGCCCATCAGTTTATTCAGTATAAAGTGGAACAACTGTTTACTTAAGAACTTGATATATCTTCCATGAAATACTATGTGATAAAGCAGTCAAGTTCTTCAAGATGTGGAGATCATGAGATCATTGCAGGAGCCAGCTGCCCAACTCATCATTCATGCTCAGGCTCCGATTGTTGCTTCCCCCTTCCCCAGGTTTCAATGTTTACACTGCCTAAGATGTGTGGAGAAAGCAGGGGGCTTGCGGCACCAACCTTCATCGGTGCCACAAAACCAGCCCCGGCCGCGTCCAGAAATAGCATGAGAGAAGGGCGGTGAGCGTAGTTCCTCCTGTGTGTAGCTGCTGGGTCTATGAGGGAGTTGTGAGCAGCGCATTGGCCTGCCCCAAGTCACTCACTCACTCTCTGACTGACTGACTGCCTCACTCACCGACAAAAAGAGGCACCTGTTGGCTGAGTCCCTAATCGCCGGTCTGCCAGGAGAAGGAGAGGATCAGTGCACTGGGGAGGAGGAGATTCAAGCAGGAAGCCACTGTGGAAGCCACATATTGACAACGGGCACACTGACAACAATGTCGCCGGCCGCAGTGGCCACTAATCCTCCCCCAGGGAGGACACAACCCATGGGAGGGTACAATCTACCTGGAGGAAGCTAGCTGGAACTGGAGGAATTAAACACAGGAGTACAGAGGGACGGGCAGTGGTGGAGAGGGGCAAAGTAATGACATTTTGTGTCCTTGCAGCAGTGGGACTGCCTAGGACACAAACAGTATGGATTGGGATCTACCCCTGGCGGTGAGCATCCTCATACGACGTATGCATAGTGACCCTGCCCAGAAACTCACATATGAAATGTCCGGTGACGGCTGCAGCACCAGTTTGCACCTCACCTGGACTAGTCTTGCCTGTCCTGGATGTCAGGGTGTCCGTTGCCCTGGAAGACCACGCCCCAACCCCCGAAACCGTCGCCCTCCCCGCCCAAAGAGCTGGGCCATGGGTGGTGCCTTCTCCTACAGTTCCCCTGAGGACGAGGACGGTGGAAGCCTCTCACCTCTCAGTCCTGCCCTCAGTTCCATGGAATCTGGAGGAGAGGAAGAAGAAGGGGTGCAGTATCTAACAGTGGAACATAGTGAATCGGAGGGAGAACCAAAAGCCACTGCAGCAGAGGACGAGGAAGAAGAAGGTGAAAATTCGGACAGCAGTATAGTCACTTGCAGAAGGGGCCCTCCACCCAAGCAGCTAGTAATCAACACATCTGAAGCAGACACCTCCAGAGGGGTTAACATCCTAACCCTTCGACCTCCACCTGACGGGCAGCTCACGGACATTGCAACGAGCAGCTCTGAGCCAGAAGAACAGGAGCAGGAGCAAAACAAGAGCTACTGCTCTCCTGACCCAGATTCAGAGTCAGACTCTATATACAGCCCCTGCAAAGACTCAGGCTTATGTCTGGAGGTCCCTGGTCCCACCAGGAGCAACAACATGAGAGGAGGGAGTGGCTGTGGCGATGTGGTTACAAGGGAACTTTCGCGACCGGAAGCGGAAAGGCCTTGTTATCAAAGGGTGGAGCATCGTGGGGTACAGACGGAGGAGCATGTGACACAGCTGGTGAAGAGGTGCCACGCGGTGTGGGCCGCCCTGGAGCAGCTCTATGTGTATTACGACGATAAGGAGGGGGTGCTCAGGGTGTCTGACGTGGACAATGGTCAACTGGTGGTGGATGCCACACGTACTGAAGCCACCCTCAGGTACTTGCATGGAGCTGAGGGAAAACTGCTAAGAGTGATCTTGGAGATTGCCTGGATGGGAACCAAAGGTGTGGAATCATGCTAAAGGGATCTAAGATGATCCTGTTTTTGCTAAGCCATATTGCCAAGTTAATGTCTATCAACAATGTTGAAAATACTCAAGATTTGGCACGGCGGGATTGTATTGGTTTTGTTTTGATGGGGTAATTCTGAATCTGGTATTAGAGGAAGTTGGAAATTAAATATCTCTTAAATTTATGGATGCGAATCTTATTGTTCTATTCTTTCCATATAATGCATATCAAGTTAGGAGTTCTTCACATTTTTATCTTTAAAATCGATACAATTAAAGATTTTCTCGCCTATACAGGGTCACTGCAAATATTTCTGGCATATTCTAACAGATAGTAATAAATCCATAAACTATGATGAACAATGTACATGGACCGTCCATGCCTTGACATGTGGAGAAAGACACTAATATTGAAGCTCATGGCACTCCCTCTGACAATGAACTGCTTTCGGGACAGTAGTTGCGGTGCTAGACTCGGGAAATGTCTCTGTTTATCATGCTACCGAGCTTCCTTGTGAGTCTATGCCTTTGGGATATATAGTAAAACCATATCTATTCACATATCAATCTGCATGAGTGTGAATCATATTGATTCCAGTATTATGAAGTCGCCTATAGCAGGAAAGGACGTCACCCCTATCTCCTGGCAATTCCATAGTATGTATTGTGTGACCTAGTTCTGTGATATATTTATTCAGATTTATATATCGTATCCTAGCCTGTAGGGTAGCCTATAAGAGAAAAATAAGTGCTTAGAAGTTGGAATTTACAAAATATAATACATTGTGTATCTCTATTTGGGATTTCATATAATCTACCACATGTAGTTAGGTGTATCATATCATACCAAAGGTTTATGGTACTTGAATATTAATTTTCTGGGACCAACACAAAGTACACTAGACTGTTCTAAGACAGAAAGGGCCTTTTTAAAACGATACCTGTAGATATTGCTTTGAAATGCCCTGCTGAGATGACACAGTGAATACATCGGATTTCTCTTGCTTTGTATTAAATTCTCATTTGGTGTCTCCAACACTGCCGTAGATGGCAGATGTACTGGTGTATTCCAGCTATCGATTTCTTAGAGTTTGCCTCTGAGATATAGAGTTTGCCTCTGAGATATACAAGAGAATAACATAAAATATTTAATACAAACTTCATTGTCTCTGTTTGCCTTCTCTCAGCCATATCCATATCAAACATTAGCAGTGATCAATGGGACATAATGAATCGATACCAGATATAAACACGATGAAACTCAAACTGTGATGCCGTAATCAATGTTTCTGTGTACACTATAGATCCACTGGGATATAGGAGAAAGGGGGAAGAGGTGTAGGGAATAAGAGGCTTTTTATACCACTATCGTATTCTTAAGATCGATCATAAGAAAATAACTTCGCTCACTCCATCACTACATTCAAGGTCCTATTCTACTGCTCACAGACATACTCTCAAGGCTTCCAGGACCTTGATATTGTTTCATTTCCTGCCAATGTTATGTTTTTGTACTAAATGGGCACTCATGAGTGGTTTGTTTGGGCCTGTTCTGTTCAGTCTGTTATACTCTCATGATAAAACCAACTGTGTTGGGGGGGGGGCAAAGAGGTAGATTCCTTGGTATTGTTCTCACCATCTTATCCCCCTGTCTATGATACTAACACTATGGATGTCAGCTTGACTAAAACACATACGTTGTCACACTGGCTACTAATTAAAGTGCCTGCCTATGGAAGCCATTTCCACCCTAATACCCATAGTCCACTGTGCCTCTTCGGCCGACGTTTGTGTAGGAAATGTATGGCCAACATTGACCGAAGAGGCACAGTGGACTATAGGTATAATAAACATGACTCAACATCCTCCGATGTCTAACCATCACCAACCAACTTCTGCAAGTCAGCCCTCGTCTTCAAAGGGATTCAACAGACTACAAATAGAGGAAGGGTAGAGAGAGAGGAAGGGGGTCCAGATCTTATACTATGGATGGGAAAAATGAGGAGGCCTTGGCAGGGCATTGAGTACAGCAAACATGACACCCTGTATGGATCTACGTACTTGCAAAAAGCAACAGTAGGCTTTTTGACTACCTAAGCGAAACAAAGCCTCAAGGCGCTACCAAGACAGGGTTGATAGTAGTGATAATACTATCAGAGAGGCTGTCAGCTTTGTAAGGCAGTGGATCCCAGGGGAACCACTGCTTTGCAACCTCAGCCCCTCCTTTCAGCACAAACACACACTCAAGCCTTGTGTCCACAGGGCGATAGAATTGGTGGACGACAAAATTTCTGACGACAATTTTGTCGTCCAATAATATCTAAAACCCATAGTCCACAGAGCTTCTATCGGCCGATCATAGGGCAGATAATTCATGATCGGCAGACAAAGAGGGTAGGGAATATCCTGTGGACTTTGAAATGTGACAGTTGCTTGCAGATAATGATTATCTGACTAAAGAAAATCCTACAAAAATAGCCAATAATTCAAGGACAGATAATATCAAATTATTTGATATTTTCAGATGTAAACTGCCCGACAATAATTAAGAAATTCTAGACAAAACATCCCCGACTTTGATTATCTCCCCCCCCCCCCTTTTCGGCCTCCCTCTGTGGACTATGGCTATTACATGTTTGATTTTTGTCGTCGGGAATGGACGACAAAAGCAGTTTGTCGTCGGGAATGGACGACAAAAGTGGTTTTGTCGTCGAAAATTTGTCTCTCACAAATTGTGCCGCCCTGTGGACACACGGCTTCAGGAGGCACTCCTCCCACCACTGGCAAACATGGATTTTAATAAGCATGTTGCCTTTGATGCTTATACAGACTGACAGCGGCGGTGAGGCGGGAAGGAGTTGGGGTAGACTAGGGTGGATGGTAAGAGAGAGGGGTAGAGGTCGGTGGTTCTTCAAGGGAATAGGGTTGATGGTCCATGTCGTGATGAGCCTGAATCATGGGTGGTGTTATCCCACGCACTGCCATTGGATCCAAATATGTGCAAGGTGGCGGGTGTATGGGTAATTTAGAGTGTTAAGTGCTAAAGTCGTGATCATCGTCCCCACAGCGTGGATATACTTTCAGAATGATATTCCAGCTACAAAGAAAATGAAAGAAGTTGACCGCATGTAATGCTTGTTTTAAGCATTAGATCTCCATGAAAATTGCAGGTCTAGCGCATTCTGACCTGTAGATCATGGAAATTAAGTTTTTATTAATGTCAAATGTGTCTTTACTATTATAAAATGCATGTACTTTTAGTAAATGTTTATCATGATTTTGTTCACATTTCTTGTCTGGATAAACAATTAATGTGCCTGACCCTGCTATGTACAGTTACTACATTTAACTATCCAAACTATGTCAGTTATTTACCCCTCACATATACCTAAGTATAAATGTAGTGTTTGGTTAAAATTTGGTTATTGCTTTGCCTTGCATCAACAGGGGGTAATTTATTATGGCTGTAAATCAAATGTCCGGGCAGGTGACCAATTGCAAGATTACAAGGTATTTTCAATGGTCATTTTAAGGTACAGACAGATTTTCCCCCCACTTTTCCTATATACCAGCTGAAAGCTTATTTTGTGGGCATTGTCTTACATATGATCACTTTTGCCTGTAATACTGTGTCCCTTTTATGTACAACAGCAAGGAAAGAATATTTTAGGACCCAGAATTGAGTGAAAACCCAGTCTACACCATGTAGGAAGGTGAGCCTTAAGTAAAGCAAAGGCCCAGAAAACATAGCTATATGTCTATGAACCCGACCACTAGACCCAGTTCCACAGGAAAAACAACATAACAATGCACCAAAAAGCTATTCCTACTCATATGGAAGGCCTACAAGGAATATACCTCCCTATGGTCACTCAAATGGACACATTTCCAGAGTATCTAAGTTACATGTGTTCCCATAGCAACAGTTTTCATATTTAACTCATAATAATTCATGGTCACTTACCCCAACACCTATAGACTATGCACAAGAAATAACTTGGAGATACTCCAAGGATTTTTTCTGAGACTCCGAAAATGGCCACGAAATTCTATTTGGCTCACTTCTATGATTTTCAACCATGTGCGTATTATTAGAGATTCATCATAAAAAAAAACCCACGAATATGATTTACATCAAAGGATAAAAGGATATGATAAATAGATCTAAAACCAGTAACACATTTACCATCGGCAGTCACTTTATATCATATCATCATTGTAATTCGCCTTCTGATTGACATATAAACAGCACACTGCTCCATACGGAGTGACAGCTAGCATTGTCTGCTCTATGTTTACGTCTAATGTACTGATTATATGTTGTAAGCCGCAGATGTAGCCTACACATGTAATTTAAGGTGAGCTGACATAACAAAGAAACTCAAATACATTTTATTAACTCACGACGGTACAAAGGGGGTTTTAGAAGTAAAAGTTTAATGTGGAAGGAAGATGATTTGCAATAGGTTGGATTTCAAAACATGGGATGGAGGGAAGATATATACCGGTAGTCGCCTAGGCTGAACCACAACGTCCCTTGGGCGACATTCTAATTCAGCTCGTGTCTTCTGAAGGCAGTGGGTTTAGGGCAGCCTTCCTCCTGATATAGATTGTCTGAGGGCCTGAGGGGAAACTGGAACCCACAACTGTCAACCTACTACAGGGATCTTTCCTAATTTCAAAAATATTCAACATGGCCTTTATCTGGGATGTAAGGGGGAAGGCCTCTTGGAAACGCAAGATAAGCTTATTTTTCTCCGAATAGCTATAACAATTCCTCTCCCAAATAAGCGCCCATTCATCTTTGACCCCTCCAAGCTTCTTAAGATTATATATGTAACACGTTATTAAAGCTTTATAAAAAAAAAAACGTTTCACTGACGGTATGTGTGCATTATTGATGAATCGATAGAAACCCATTCCAAGAATGAATGCTTTTCCTGATTGCATCCCCTATCAAATCAAACAAAATGATCTACGATAAACCTCGATAGTAAAAAAAAAAGCCTCACATTGTTTGGTCGGAAATTGATATATACAGTGCAGGTATTGGTTGCTGTGTGGATGGACTATTGTGAAGGAAGGGTAGAGAGCGTGGGTGGGTGCTGGGATGTGAGAGGGATGGAGAAGGCTTTGAGATTTGATCTGACGTGCCACGTCGCGATAAGGGCATTCTGTGACGTGCATACTACGTGCTATCACGTGCGGGTACGTCACTGACGTACTCTAGACTCATCTTGTCACGGTGACCTATCGGGCCCTTGAGTATAGTGTGTGGGAGGTGATATGGGGCGGCAGTAGCTAGTGATATGAGTTAGTGGTAGTGCCTGGGGCTGGGGCATTAAGGAGTAGAAGGAACTCAGCTGAGGCATAGTGTTAGCAAAGAGGTGTTTAGGGAGTGATCTTTTTTTTAAACAAAGGGGGTGGGGCAGTATCTTTTGGCCCATTGATCGCAGGAGGCAAAATCTTCCGATGCTTTCAGCAAAAGGGGGCTCCTATTTTATACTTTAGGTTAAAAGAGTGCATTCGGGTATGGAGGAAAAACACGACAAGTGAGTATTAAATTTGTTAGGTTGGGGAATATTAAAGGGATGATCAAATTCCAATGTAGAAGATAGTCAGACAATAACTGATGGTAAGTAAGTAAGTGGTAAGGTGTGTTAATATGTAACGGCATGGTCAGTGAATTCTGGAGGGTCTTGTCAAATGGCCAATCGAAACGTGAACCAGAAATTAAAACTTGCCACATAGTACATGAGCTAGACCACTTTACAACTGCCAGTTATAGGCATTAATTGCCACTATGATTTTCTAGGGTATGTGTCTAGTGTATCTGAAAATGTGAGGTGGACTTTTGAGATGAGTAGCTTAAGGTCAGGACAGGCTCGTTAACATGATAACGAGGACATATATTGAACCCAATAGTAAAATAACATAATCACCTCTAGACTTAGATTAAATCATTATTTTCATATATTTCAAAATCCTAAAATATACTACTCAATCAGGCCTATTCAGAACACCTGTAGTAAGTGACCTTGGTCAAGGTCAAGATCATGTAAATCTAGGTCAAATGATGAATAATGGCTTAAAATAGCATTCAGACTTCATTCCAAATGCTGTATTACCCCCAGATATGCTAAGATATGTACCACTTTAGGTTTTTCAGTCACATATTTGGGCTCTGTAAAAAATTAAGTTGGAACTATATCTGGATGACCTTAGGGTCAGGATAGGCCATTAACTTAATAACGAGGCAATATATTGAGCCCAAAAGTAAAATCGCATTATCACCTCCAGATTTGGATTAAATCAAACTTTTTAAACATTTTTAAAAACCTAAAATATACTACTTAATGAGGCCCATTTAGAAAACTTGTGATAAGTGACTTTGGTCAAGGTCAAGGCCATGTAAATCTAGGTCAAATAATGAAAAATGGCTTAAAATGGGATTCGACCTCATTCCTAATGCTATATTGCCCCCCAAATATGCTTAGATATGTACCATTTTAGGTTTTCAGGTAGTCATATATTTGTGCTCTGTGGAAATATAATTTGGGACTCTATCTGGATTGGCTGGTTCCCGCCCCACCTCTCTCGGTCGGTATGGGGCAGGTAGCTACCATCTGACGTTGTGACGTCATGAGCTCTACTAGAGTTCGTGACATCACAGAATATCATTATCATATATTATGATTTGCATATCACTCTCCAAGCATTGGCAGACTACAAAGCCTTGGTATTAGCCACTAGCTGGTATGGAGCTGGTTCTGGCGACACACACTGATAAAAACTGATAAGATGGGACCAGCATGTCCCTGGAAGTGGGTGTTAACCAGGGACAAGGTACCCATCAGGGTATGTGTTATCAGTGGGTTTTACCTCAACCAGCGAAATTCAAAATGGCGGCTACACTAGGCCTCCATACTGAGTCCTATAGGTGAGTGACGCCCGCGCATGTGCTATACCGAGCCTTTGTAGTCTGCCAATGCTTGGAGTTGTCCTATATTGCTAGCTGCCTGCCCCATACCGACTGAGAGAGGTGGGGCTGGGAACCAGCCAAATATCTGGATAACCTTGAGGTCAGGGCAGACTCGTTAACAATAAGGCAATATATTGAGCCCATGAGTAAAATCGCATAATCACCCCTAGATTTGGATTAAATTAACCTTTTCACACATTTCTATAACTTAAAATATACTACTCAATGAAGCCCATTCAGAAAATCTGTGCTTAGTGATCCCTGGTTGAAAATGGCTGAAAATGTGATTCGGACCTCATTCCTAATGCTTTATTACCCCAAATATGCTTAGATATGTACCATGCACTAGTTGCACCCTTACTTGGAATATACACAGGTAAATTATTATAGGTTCAAAGAAAGATAGCTAAATAATGACCAATCTGTGACAGCAATTGTTCAGATACCCTATAGACCAAATTTCCCTCTATGTTCCTATATCAGTCAGAATCGCTCTTTAATCTAATGTGATTCTGGGCAGCAGTTTTCCCATATATAAGTATGTTATTGATGTCTAGTCAATAACAAACTCAATCATATTCTTACACTCAGCTGGTAGTTTGCAAGCTGGGGTGCAGGCCAGTCTTTTCTCTTAACATGGACATGTACCTTCCTTGCAAGATTTGGAGCAGGAACATGCCATGATCTCCAAGACAACCCCGAGAGCAGGAGGCCAATCGTCCACTTAACTGACACATCTGTGCCATTATTAGTCCAACCATATGCCTCAGGGATGGCTGGATGTTGCTCAAGGCTTTGCTTGATAATTTGCACAGGGGCAGTGCTGGTATAAGGTGTCCTCACAGGAAGGCAACTGGCCTGACTCCACATCCCCTCTTTTGACCCTGAAGATCTCATACCTCAACCCATCAACTGTATTTACTGTCTTCAACTTTGCTGATACATTCTACAGACAAACTCTCGCAGATGCTATGATTACTACTTCATAATATTGTGAGCCATGACAAGCATAAAGAATCAAGTGGGTGTCTGCTTCTTCTTGAGAGGATACCAAATCTGCACTGTTCATTCTCCTGTCATCTACAAGCAGTTGTCCTCATAAGTCAGGTACATCACTTTGTGACAGCTTCTGTAGATATTGTGAACTTTGCCACTCCTCTACAAAGAAGACAATGAGGGCTCTTTTGCTGGAAAATCACTTAAGTATTCCCTGCCACCGATGTACATTTTCTCCTGCTGTGATAGTATTTATCTGCACTTGTTCTCCAGTCATTCTTGTCTCAAAACGTTTGGTTCTTGATTGATGTGTCCCAATAGGTGTCAAATGCAACATCACTTCCATCACTTTGTGAACCTGTCAGAAGCATTAAGTTGAACAGGGTTTGCAACTTCCCGAAAGGTATGGTTCTGGTCATTTGTCTTGTGCACAATACTCATAGCATCAAGAACACATGCTCAAGACTGGGTAATATTTTCATGTGGTACAACTATCTTTTCTAGATGCCGAGCTAGTTTACCTTTGTCAGTTGTTCTCAAACCTCCTTCTGAGTTTGGCAGTGACCAGGGAAGAGGTCCAAGGGGGTATGACAGGACCTCCTCTTTAAGCCACTTATGTTAAATGGTAGAAGAGCTTACAATTAGCCTTGAGAACAACTTCCTTATTTGAAATATGACCATTTTCTTCTTTTTCATGTAACTGAAAGTTTTAAACTTCAATATTGGAAGCCTATCATGAAACTTTTCTTCCAGGGGATTTGTACCAAGTCTCTTGTCGTTGAAGGCCATGCACGCATTGTTACATGAGCCTTTGCCGTCAGCAAGTTACTCGTCACTATTAGGGATGCTGCAGCGCATGTTGATAACTATTTTCCAAGATGGTAACCATCAACTGATGTCCAGATGCCACACCTGCTGTTATGCACATTACCCAATTTCTCAGCTCTGTTATCATATATGCAGCTATTTCTATACAGAGCCAAATGTTAAGACAGATAGGTTTGAAGATTTTAAGCCATTTTCCATTATTTGACCTTGAACTAGTTGACCTTGACCTTGCTCATTTGTATTATTAAATGTAGACGAGAAGGCTGCTTATCATTGACTGCAGTTTTCATTGATCACTATAATTATGTTGATCAGGCCTAAGTGACAATAGGACGGTGGTAGGTGCATTGCATAAATAATTCTCAGCTTTACCAAGTTCCCCTGGTAGAGGTCTGCAGTGACCTTGAAATACTGTCCAAAGTTGCGTATGATATATTTTGTTACAGCCCAAATGTGTGATGACCTGAAAACATAGAAAGGTACATATCTAAGCATATTTGATGGTAATACAGCATTTGGAATGAGGTCCAAACCCTATGTTAAGCCATTTTTCATCATTTGACCTAGATTTACATAACCTTGACTTTGACCAAGGTCACAAGCATAGGTTTTCTGGTCCCCATTAGGAATATAATTGTGGTTTTTGAAATGTGTGAAAAGGTTGATTTAATCCAAATCTAGAGGTGATTATGTGATTTTACTCTTGGGCTCAATATATTGCCTTGTTGTTAGCGAATCTGCTCTGACATTAAGGTTAGCCAGATATATATGCCTAAATAATATTTTCATAGAGCTCAAATAAGCTGAAAACTTAAAATGGTACATATCTAAGCATATATATGGGGGGTAGCACAGAATGTAGAATGAAGTTTGAATCCCCTTTTAAGCAATTTTTCATCATTTGACCTAGATTTTACATGACCTTGACCTTGACCACGGTCACTTTTCATGAGTTTACTTAATGGGCCTCATTGTGTAGTACATTTTAGGTTTTTAAAATGTCTGAAAAGGTTGATTTAATCAACATCTAGAGTGATTATGTGATTTTATTATTGGGTCCGATATATTGCCTCGTTATCATGTTAAAGAGCCTCTCCTGACCTTAAGCTACTCATTTCAGAAGTCCACCTCACATTTTCAGGTACCTCAGACATACACCAATCATAGGGGGAATTAATGCCTATTAATGGCGCTCGGGAAGATAGAACATACACAATGGGTTTTTTTTGTTTTTTTTTTAATTTTTATAAATCTTTCGTTCATTTACATGGTATTTGTCAGATTTAAAACCAAATTACTATCTACCCACGACAGATTCTGTGTTGTAATATGAAAAAAAAGATTTGCAAGTGACCTAAGCCCAAAACAGTCATTGATAATATATTATTACATTGCCAAAGAAAATACAACTTTAATAGTTACTGAATAATTCTCTAGGTACATAGACTGTCTTTCCTGCGTCCCTGAAATATGCCTAACAATGGCTTCTAAGTTATGTTGTAGATGAAATGATGATGATGATATTATTCAGCAACAACGGGTATGGGATTGGAACAGAAAAAAAATGACCTAATTTTGAAGAAGGCCGAGATCAGGGCCTTGAGTGGGCAGGGTTGGGATACTTAATGTGTGGCAAAGAAGAACGGAGCTAGTGACTGAACTTGAGATAAGCATGTTTCACATGATAAGGGGGGAGTAATATTAACAATTATTAGTCTGCTGGCAGCAGCAGTAACCTATAGGTTTTTATATTGTTTTTGAAACTTTTCACCGACTTTGCGTACTGCAGGTCTGTGGTCAGCGAGTCCCAGAGTTTGATATCTCTGTACATAGGGCTTTTCTTATACTTTTGCTTTTTTCTGCGATACAGGGCAAATTTTCGCATACAATCGCCCCAGGTTCTCATTTCAGGTGCACAGCGTATATCTAGCTTGTTTGCAAGTTTATACATGAAACTGGCTGCTTGCTTAGGTCTTCTTTCCTCTCTACTCGACATCCTTCATGTAGTTGGGCCGTCCTGAATTCAATGTTATATTGCTTTGTGTAGATACGCAAAGCCATATTCTGCAGCACTTGGACTTGATCCCTCCATGTTTTCTTTGCTCCATCTACCATGAAAGCACAATAATCCAGGAAAGGTAGAATTGTTTGCTTGTACACAAGCAGTGCCATGCTTTCTGTCATAAAGGACCTTAGCTTGTAGAGTCTGTAATTCGCAGCTCTGACCTTATGTTCTGTGTCCTTCACGAAGGTATCTATTTTCAAATGACTGTCCAGAGTGACCCCTGGGTATTTATATTCATCCTGGCAGTCTAATTCAGTGTCCTTTGTCCAGATTTTGTGGTCTTTGGCCTCATTTACTGGGCCTTTTTCACTATACCAGACAGTCTGTGTCATATTGGCGTTTATAGTCATGCCATTTTCACTGCACCATTCAACTAATCTATCTACATCTTCTTGCAATAGCCTGTGTGCTGTTTGAGGCAACGTGTGTGAGACTGTTAGGACTATGTCGTCTACATACATAGTTATATCAGCTGATCTGGGTGCTTCTGCTATGTCATTGATAAAAAGTATTAAAAATAGGGGACCTAGTATGGAGCCCTGGTGTTTTGACCCCGCTAAATAGAACAGCCTGCTTCCTGTTTTGTAAGTAGCTGGCAACCCAGTTTATGACTACCAGGGGCAGTTCAAGTGTTGCCAGCTTCTTAATAAGCAAGGCATGATGGATAGAGTCAAATGCCTTGCTGAAGTCTTCATAGCAGGCACACATTACTAATGAGTTATCTCTGGATGTATATAGCTTCGATGCTAGTTTAAACACAGCATCTGCTGTGCCGCACCCTTTTACAAAGCTGTATTGCTCAGTGTTGAGGGCCCTAGACAGGGGGGTCCGATGTCCCTTGTCGATTTTAAGAAGTGGCCTTGTCCCCTTGTCATTTTTAAGAAGTGGTTTTGTCCCTTGTCACCCAACCCCATGTCCCTCATTGATTTTAAGAAGTGGCCATGTCCACTTGTCGATTTTACCGATCAGGAGCCCTCTTTTGCTCGACTATGTTTGTAATGTGATCATGCATAACCCTTTCAATTAGCTTCCCTGGGGTTGGGAGAAGGCTTACTGGCCACCAGTTTGTCACTTGGTTTAGTGGACCTGTCTTGGTATTTTGGGATAACAGTTGCCTTGGCCCCAATCCCTGGGAAATATGCCTCTGCAGATAATGTTGTTAAACAAGTGGCATAGATGAGGAATCAGGTACATGAAAGCAACTTTCAGGACATGGGCTAAAATTCCATCTAGGCCAGATGATTTATTGATGTTGATGGCTTTTACCAACTTCAACATGCCATCATAGGTGACTTCTGGCAGCTCATCTTCCTCAGGAGTGGGAGTCAGATTTAGGCTGGGAAGTTGGTCCATAGGTATAAGTCTGCTGTGGGGGAGGTTGGCATTGTTTGCCCTAATATCATCATATAACCTCTCACCTATATTTGCATAATATGTATTACAGTAATCACTGGCTTCTGCACCTTCTAGGGTTTTTCCTTCTTTGATTAAGGATGTGGAGTGACTTTAGATTTGGGAGCTATGATTTTGTTTAGGTGACGCCAAAAGGCTTTCAGGTCTTTGTGCCTGTCTAAAGTGTCTAATACTTGGTCAGCTTTGGCATCCCTACAACTTTTGTTTATCATATTCATTTTTGTGTTTGCCTACAGGAAGGTGTTTGGATCCCCATTAGACCTATATTCAGCCACTGTAGCCCTTTTGTCTGCTATTTTTTCCCGCAGTTCTCTCATCATCCATTCGTTTTGGGTCTTTCTACATCTTATTTTTCTCAATGGGCAGTGAATATCAAGATATGATGTGATGCGCTCATTAATAATGTTCCATTGCTGGGATTGGTCATCAAGTGGGTAGAATGTATCCCACTCATCAGCAGCTAGGTCCTCCCTAAGTTCTACCTCTGAGTAGAATTTGTAGGACCTACCAGTGAAGCTGGTTTGAGGGTACTTGATTTTTACTTTTTTATGTATGGCGGCCACTGGATAATGATCACTAATGATATCAGACAGCACCCTGCAGTGTGATACCACGGGGCAGTCTGTTAGGATATGATCAAGGCAACTGTTCCCCTTGGGGTAGGTAATGTCATGTATTAGCTGTTGTAACCCATGATCTAGGATGAATTTATTTAATGAGGACCCATCCTTATCCCAGTCCCTCTCAATAGCTATGTTCAGATCCCCTAGGATCCATAGCTCAGTATAATCATCGTTGATTGCACCGACCAGCCTCCTCAGCTCTGCAATGAAACCTTCAGGGCAGCCATCAGGCGGTCGATATATATTCATGATAATGAGCCGTATGTGCTTTTCCTGTTCATACTTAACAGTTAGACATTGAAGATCTTTGTCTTGCTTAGTTGCTTGCTCCACTAATTAAAAGTAAATATGTACTGGGTGGTATCTAATAAGCTATATTCACAAATCAGTAGAATGAACCGTTTATAAGAGACCTGACATGGGGTAAAAGTGTATTTTGGCTTTTATCCATTAATCTTTCCTTTAATCCCTATGCTAGGCAGTTATTTGGCAATACTGTGAAAACGAGGTAGACAATGCACCCTTCCACAGTTTTCTCTGTAATTTTTACAGAGGTTCTTCTACATTATCTTTTGGCCAGGCCCTCCAGAGAAATTGTGCCAGCGCTGAAGGGAGATACAAGTTACTTGGATGCCATTAGAGTGAGTGAGTGAGTAATAGATGTTTAACGCCATTTCGACAACTAAGGTCATATTCATTGCAAGAACTACATTACACAATTCATAGAGGAATGTGTCAGTGCCCGCGTATATGTGCACCACACACATCCTGAAGGGATAGCAAAGAGAAGATATAGACCCTTTTAACCTTTTGGTGCCCAGAATTATTTGAAGATTTTACATTATTTCACAATTATATCACTTAGTTGATAAGCCCATGTGTTATTTTGATCTTCTCTTTTGATATTGACTCTGTATTACATTTCCTGAATACTCACAACTCAGAGAGGACTTTCAGTTAAGGACATGGAATTTATTGGTCAGGTTTGGTAACCATAGTTACCAAAACATTCCATTTGTTGTCATTTGGTAGTATTTGGTCTCTCTTGTGTAATATATAGCCTCCCCCATACATAATACTTGCAATTCTGAGGCTGATTCTGAATATATATGTGTACTACCACTCAGGAGACATAATGTGCTAGTAACAATGCATGGAGTATCTCTATGGATAGGAACATTTCTTTTAGAATCTAATGGGAGTTTGGGACATTGAAGGTATATGATCTAGCATAATATTGGTTTCATGTCTGGTCTTAGCCAAGTAGAGGGTATCCCTCTGATGAATAACATAATGACAGCTCATTTTCAAGTTTTGACTCCCTGTGTTTGCTATAATGAAATTAGAGCAAAATGGATGGCTGTACTGTGATTGGGAAGTCATGGCCGTTCTATAGAGGGTCTAACTTTGCAGATTGGACCAGTAGAAGTATCTGGATGATGGTTTCCTTCAATATACATGTATTTAAGCCCCATTTAAGCCTAAAACCGCGCTTTAAAGCGCGCTTGGGCACCTAGGGGTTAAGTGGGCTAGGGAAGCCCGGATGCCATTAGAAGAAGGCAGCCTAGATGGGGTGTGGTAGACTAGACCTTTCCCTGGTACAGTCCACAGTACCTGTTATATATGGTAAACAGGATCTGATGGATGGCCTCGGGCCACCTCACATTTTTATCCCATTCAATCATCTCACAGTCTTGTATCGCTTAAGGATCTAAATAATATTATGCCCCCTTTCCATGTTGGCTACATTGGTGGTTCGCTCTAACGTTGGACCTGGTTGGCGTAAGAGACTTTCAGTTTGCCATTCAAAGTTTATATAGGAAAGGAAATGACATAGCTCACTCACAGTAGCAAACCAGGCTCCAGTATATTAAAGCACCCGGGAGAGAGAGGAACTGCCATTTCACAGTAGTTGTTTGTTTTCTTTTGTTTGTATGTGTATTTTTTCCCATTTTGTTTGATCCTTTTTTATTTTTTGTAGGGGGTTGGCAGTGCAAGTTGTGATTGATTTGATATACAGTATAACGAAAAGGAAATGAGTGGTCATGAGAAAGTGTAAGATTTTGTCCCTGAAGGGCCTGAAACATTGATTTTCTAATTACTTTATATAACCTCAATAAATTTTTAAAGGCACATCCCCTTAGCTCAGAAAAAAGAATACTGACTTTGGAGCTCTGGTTACATTTTTACTGTTTTATTGCTTGTTTCGTGTCATGTAACGTCCGGTACCAAAATGATGAAATATGGAGGTAATTAAAGTTGCTCTCAGTAATATAGGAATATCCCATAATGCATAACAAACCCATTAAATAACAAGACAAATACATGTATGTCTTTTATTGACTTTAATCACAAAATGGAACAAAATCTTTCCCTTTTTGCCCTCATGCCATGAGCTGTCATATAATGCAATTGTGATCGCCAATTGTGATAAGTAATCATTTCTATTAAAAGTATAGGCCTATGATGGTCATCACATATGGCGTTCATACCACCATTCACAACTATTAGCGGGCTTTCCACCAAAACCCTCAATTTTGTCGGGCTGATAGCATCAACTCCCTATCAGCCTGATTTTTTTGTGGGGCCGATAGTAGCCCGATAGGAGAATTTTCAGCCTTAAATCTCACTCTTTTGACCTCTTCCACCATAGAGGCCGATGGGTAGCCAATAATATTAAACTTATTTAATATTATCGGCCAGCTATCAGGAGCATCCCCGATGCAAAACGATATGTAGACGATGCAAAACGATGGCCAACTTTGACCTCTTCCACTGAAGCCAATCGTTGAACGATTGTTGAACAATTTGTGACCAATGGTCAAAAATCATCGCCGATGCAAGATGATGCATCGCCAATGCATTGCCGATGCAAACCGATGCTAAAATCGTGCACAATTCCGTTTTGGTGGAATACAGGCTTTAGGATGCATCAGAATTCATCAAAATGCATCATGTATTCACCAACATATAAATATAATATATGGTATCCATAGGGTCCCAGACAGGATATAACTCATCTAACAAAACACCAACGTCCAGCCCTGATGGCCTCATGGATAGAGTGTAGCACTCTGGAGCTGTGCCCTCCTGCAGTCCTGTGTTTTATTCCAACTGGGTGAGCTTTTTCGGTACCTACCATATATGTACAGCTAAGACCCCACTGTCAAAGCTACATGGAAGATGCTGTCACATATAGGAAAGGTACTAGCTGTCACTAATTGACTGTGTTGGTGTCAACTGAGTGCCTTTATCCCGTGATTAAAGCACTGAGATTATCCAATTTCGACACTGAAAATACCCACATCGTGGTATAACGTTCCATATTTGCACGTTAAAAAATATGTATATAGAGGCACCTGTAGGGCTCTTATCCCTCAAAAGGCTCTTGACCCTCCAACAGGGTTAACTTTAACATGTCTCTTAAGCATTAAACACTCTTATCCCTGAACCACTCTTTTCCCTCAACTCATCTAATTCCTTGACTTCTCTAATCCCTGAACCACTCCTATCCCTGAAAGAATCTTATTCCTCAAACACATTTCAGGCCCTGTATAGGATTTGCTTCCTCATTGGGGTATGAGACATGTATCCTATAATCCAACGATGAGGGAAGGATACAGAGGTAGGATGGTGGAAGTAAGATACATATAGTATAGAATAAGTGGGTATGGAAGTAGGGGTAAAGGGAATAAGGGAATGTGGGGAGTGCATGGGGTGGGAGGCAGTAGGGGAGGGAGTACATAGTAGGGGACAAAGGGAGTAAACTCAATAAGTTGGGAGGAAGGGGAATGAGTTGGTATGTGAAAGGACAGAAAGGGATGGAGGGAGTGAGAAAGGATAGGGAAGTGGGAGTGTTGAGGATGGATTGTACTCACTGATGAAGGCTAAGGAAAATGGGAGACAGAGGGGTTAGTAAAATACAGGACTGAGGGAGTATGCAGACATCTTCCATTGAAAACAAGCTAAAATACAGAAATTGTCAAATGGATAGCATTCCTGGTGGCACAACTAATCCAAATGATATCGTTTAATGTAAAATTGATGAACTTATTACATAAGAAATATGACTAGTGAATTATGTGAGAATTTCTAGCAGTGATATTAGTACATATGACACCCAAACACACTTAATTCTGGATACAATCTTGTATGACACATGACCAATGCCACTAAGAGAAGAGACATCGCTAGGTGTGTCTACCTAAAGGCATATGTTGGGTTCTGTCTATATGAGACCAATATCATTATGGGTTGTGAGATGGAGGCCTACTGGTGAATTCTTTTAGTCTCTTGTTCCCTCCCTACTGCAACCAACCCGCACACTCCAAGTTATTCTCCCATATGCCTTTATTCTATGTAATATAATATTATGTAGGTTACCTGCCTCCATCTATCTATTTCATCCTTCCATAATTAGATGGGTTGTTTCATGTCTCAATTAGGGAAGCAATTCCTATACAGTTTTCTTAAAATTGATTTGAGAGGTTAGGTCATTTGAGGAATAAGATCCTTTGAGGGATAAGAGCAGTTGAGGAATAAGAACGTTTGAGGGATAAGAGCCCACAGACATCTCCAAATATCTTCCCTCAGTCTGCCTTCAGGGTAACCCATAAACAGGCCCCAACACAGAAGTGTTGATACTAGTCATTTTGATACAATTCCTAGTATCGTCCAGTAAGCTGTGCTGTCCACTGGTCACAGCCTTGTGAAGGTCAGACCACCAGTAGTGAGCTGGTTTTAGTCATATTATTACTGATGATTACCAGCAACCAGCTCTGTAGCCAATCAGAAAACCCCTCTTAAAAAGATATTCCCAATAGTTGTCACCGACAGTACAGTTATTTTACAGGCTGTGGCTCTGACGGACATGGTGAGGCTAGCATGAAGGTAGCCCCAATACCGGAAGAGCAGGATTGGAGAGGGACCGAAGGGATGGGGTGGGGTTTGGCGGTCGGGGTGGGGTGGGGGATAATTGGCAGGCTGTGTTACGGTCGGCTTGATGCTGTGTCCCTGTCTCTCCGACCGCCTAACGTCGTTATAGCGTCGTGGCAAGCCGTGCGCAAGCCATCGTCGTCAACATCAGCCAGGGAACAGCTAAGCAGTGTTCTGCAGCCTCTCCCATTCCCCATCTACTCACTCCCAGTCCATACTTCCACCTACTTAGGTAGTAGTATCAGGTAGCAGGAACTAACCCAGCAGGCTGATAGCCTATCCAGCCCTCATCTAACACAGGTTAGTTGGACATTTATGTAGTATGGGCTATTATAGTCCCAGCATCAGCTCCTGGGTAGCTCCTAAAAGCTGGAGTAATGAGGTGTATCTGCAAAAGCTTATCTTACCTGCGGCTGGGAATGTCCAACTTCTACCACTACGCTACAGCACATGAAAGCTCCCTCTTCTAATGCCTGTTGCTTTAATTCACATTTTCTTATCTCTCAAAGTTGTGAATACTATGGGAAATTCAATTGGGATGTAGTGCTTTGTATTTCTTGTCTTAGATCAGAGGGAAAGAGGTCGAACTTGTAATAGCACGAATAAGGAAGTCAATACAGGGATAATACGTGAGACTTGTTCTTTTAAAGGGAAGCTGATGCGGCTTGGCCAACCTATTTATCATGTCTCCTTATCAGGGCCTCCTTCGGCTATGGACGTAGGCGATGGGTAGTTAATTCACTTATAGGGTAGGATCATCTAAACCCGAGCAATACATCATCTAGACCTAGAGATTTAAAGATAAGTAAAGGTTTATGTATATGTAGACCTAATGCACAAACATGAGAAATGATATCAGTATTAAACTATTAACTTATGTATAACTTGGGACGAGTGGGGTATCGTTGGATGTAACCAACGATATCCCACAAGTGTGATGTTATAGATACGTCGTTAATGTGTTTATCTCAGGGTTTTATGCCATATTTAAAAGAAAATACCCCTTTAGGCCCTAAATTCAGTCATTTCCGTCTTCGTATTGATCAAGCGATGAGGCCATGTTTGGACCAGAAGGTGCCGTGTGTATATGCATATATACAACCATGTTTCCGGGCATGGACAATGTGTTTGACCCGGAATGTGGACACTCATACGTTTGTACGTGTCAAACTTTAAAATGTGTGAAAAGAATTACTTTTTAACTTCCCTAATTTCCAGTAAGTTTGCTTATAATTATATCCTTGCCCTTTGGGACAACTGTAGCTAATCGTTTTTACTTATTTTTCTCGGGGTTTGGGGAATAAAGGCTGTATGTAGGCATACTGGAAATTTCCACTGAGAGAGGTAGGAAAAGAACACGGTCATAACTTCTGGCTTGGAGGCCGCATAGAAATGGCTACTCTCAATACTTTTACTTTGCAAATTGATTGAATCCAAAGACAATTCAACTGTTGTTTACTAAAAGGATATACGGACACTAGCTATGATATCTATAAATGTATGTGTGTGAAGGATTTTACCTTGGATTCTATCAAAAATCGATTTACAAACATGGAGATATAGCACGGGGTGAGTAAAAACATCATTCACATTGCGTTCTATCACCGTCCCTACGGCACTGTCATCTTGGCGTAGAGCTAGATATTGCGGCCGGGGTTCGATTTCCCTATGGCCTGAACAGTTTTAACTTGCCTACAAAACGTCAAGATTTCATATTAGACATTGTCATTTATAAGAAATGTACTGAATGTTCATTCATCTCAGTATCGGTGTCAAATGAGTGCCTTTATAAATACCTACATAACCACATGGTGGTTATGACCAAGAAAAAAACTCAAAATGGCCAAATCGTGAGATAACTCCTTCTAATATAGTTATATTAGGATGGCCATGATGAATCTTCAACGGGATGCTCCCTTTATGTAGTCAGCCATTATCTTAAATCGTACACTGTATTTTTAACAAAGCATCTGGTGTGTCCAACTCTCTTATACGGTACCTTTAACAACAATGGCATGGAAACATTGGACCTACCATGTCAAGTCCTGTAGAAAAATAGGTTTCAACAACAAAAAGCTCCATCATAAGACACTATAGGTCAGCTGCACACATCTATCCCATAAGATGTATAGCCTCCGCATCAGCCACTAGTAGAAGATCCTAGAGATTACTATGAAGAGGACTATCTGCAGACATACTAAATCTAAATTGTCTGTTGATAAGAAAGTCTAACCTTCCCTATGCACCACTACATGGGAACATTCCATTACTAATACCTGGTGCCTTAATTTATATTTCCTTCATCATTAAAACTTGTTATTATAACATGTGGATTTTGAAAATTGCAGCATGAAGAAAGAAGGCAATAGGAACCTCAACATGGGAAGTCTAGTTCTCTCAAAGGGAAAACCGATGCAGCTTCCCAATTTATTACAACTGCATATCAGGACCTCCCTTTGCCATGTACCCAAGTATTGGGTATGTAATTCGATTATAGGGTAGAGTTATC
The DNA here is from genome assembly GCA_949317995.1 of Acholoe squamosa. NCBI lineage: Eukaryota > Metazoa > Annelida > Polychaeta > Phyllodocida > Polynoidae > Acholoe > Acholoe squamosa. The sequence goes on from OX439039.1 coordinate 62,609,606, forward strand.
GCTACACCCAACAATACCTTATCTAGCCTTAAGGGTTTTAAAGAAAGTGATAATTTATCAATACATGGGCAATGCACAACTCGGCTGTCAAAATCACTATAGTTCTCTGAAATAAAGTAATTTTAAATAGCCAATTATATGTGGAACGGGTTTTCATTATACGTGTAGGCTAGTAATCATCGTCAATATCGGTATATATCATATAGGGCCTTTATTCTTTATACTGTCTAGATGCGATATGATATTAGCCAATGTGCAGACCCCTCACTGTGGTCATCTTTCCGTATACTACTTACGACCACAAAACTATCGTGGGAAATTTAGACATTCTAGGACCCCATGATAAGGGTTAGACATGTTAACACGCATTGCCTATGAATAGAATTTTTCTCTATCTAGATAGCTAATAATATAGGACAAGTATGGGATACAATATATATATATATATATATATATATATATATATATATATATATATATATATATATATATAGCTCATTCCAAGATATATAGGACATGGGGGTGCTGATACTGGAATTAACAAACTCAGAATTCTTAATAACATTATATTTTATTGATAATGCTATATCTTGGCTTATTTAAAAGGTTCATTCAAGGATCCAACTCCTAACATGTCAGTTTTTATCACAGATGCTGTAAAACTTTCAAAAAAAGCGGAACATTACTGATAATAATCAATCAAACATGAATAACACCATTAATAAGAGTCCTAGAAACACCAAATATTGTGGCCTAACTGGTACAATGTATGAGTTTATGTATACCAAAAAAGCTAAAGTAAGGCTCAAAAACTCTTGAAGTTACGCATTGGCGGAAAAATTAGAAACTCTGAAAATTTATTCTCCCATTTCTTAACTTTAGCCTAGCTCATTCAAAATCCTTCATACAATGACTATATTAACTGTCCATTCTCTCTAGTAGACCTACTGTGCAGAATAGTTACAATTAGCCTGATATATAATACTTGTACTGCATAGTCAGTACCTGCGCAGAGGATAATTATATCACAGAGCAGTGAGGGCTTTGTGCAAGGGTGAGCTTAGCTGGTCAATATAATAGAAGTTGGACATATCTAACATACCCACCATAAAACATTCCCCTGAATCCAAGACGGTGGCCAGTGGGCGTCCATCTTGCCAAATGCGGAACATTACTGATTATCAAGCATTACCCCCTGAAATTGGCCACTATTACTATGTTTTTGATCCCACAGGAGGATTAACACACCAAAATGATGAAATTGAGGTAGTAGAAGGATCATAACCACCACAAACCATGGATAAAGTGCAACTTTGACCATGAGATGGCCTAAAAGTTCACAAAGGGGCTGAATTTTGCCATAATGGCCCAAATTGGGGTGGGGGTTGTCTCAAAATACCCAAACATAGCCAAAAATGTGTCTCACACATGTAGGGGCTTCTATTCTAAAGAAATATCATCAATTTAGACACAAACATACATCAATTAGGACAGTAGAGGGCAAATTATGCCCTCTGCGTGGAGAATCAGTAATGTTCCACATTTTGGGAAGAACAGCCAAGGGTGGCCAAAGCGTCCCCCCGGGGCCCTTGGCTGCATTGCAAGCTTCAACCGGTAGCACATTTTACCCCCAGCGCACAAAATACATTGTTTCAGTACACAAAAAAAACAATCTGCGGGCCCCCACACACATCTTCAACATTATGGGACAAGAATTTCATGGAATTTCCTTACTTTTGTGGGAATTTCTGACAATTTTGAAAAAAGAAACTCCATAGACTGCTTCAAGCTGAAGTGTGAGATCCTCTGGGTTGTTTTTACACCGAGACCCGGATCCGGGTAACTTCCGCTGGGTAACATGAAGGCGCTTTTCTTTTCCCACCCTGTTTTTACAGCAATGATCAGTAATGTTCCGATTTATGAAGAGACCCCCATACAGCACAACCAGATGATATTTGGCCAAAATTCTTTTACAGGCATGATGCATTTACTCTAAAAGTGGGCATAGACTATGGCAATTGTATGTATTGGGCTTATTTCTTGCCCTGGAACATTACTGATCGTGGTGTGCATTGAAAATCACTTATATGTACCTGGCATGGGTAATTTCCGGAGTTTTATGGAAGACCCCCCTCTAGGGTACCTCTTGATTGCATGTAATAAGAAGACTGGTGATATTCCCTAACCAGGTTAGATGGACTCTATCAGTAATGTTCCACTCGTGAAAAATAATAACTATATATGCATGTGTGCCCTCATTCACCATATCGTCGGTGTTATATTTGTCGCTGTTGATTGTAATTAGATTATGAGTTCTTGCTTTACAAAGTCTTTCAATGGTGTATGGGACATAGTTCAAAGTCAGCGTTATCGATCAATCAATGGATTGAATCGTAGCTGTCATCACGCGTGGTGTAAATGAGGATCTACCAGAATAGCCTAGCTCAATTTAAATGGATACCTTTGCTGAAAGGGTAAGTTACATCATTATGCTCTTTTCCTGTTAAATGGCAGTCTTCATGGCATGGTGGCTACATCAAGGGGTATAGATCGGTTTCAGTGAAGCCTGCATGTCTAGATGTTAAAGGCCTTCACATACATATAACCTGATAGAATCAAGGAGTGGTCCATATATGTTACCGAAAAGACAGAGGTTACCTCTTAAAGTGGGTCACTCCTATGGACTAAAGGAACTAAATCTCCAGATTTGTGCCACAAATTCCAAATCAAATCCACTTTTTGACGATCATAAAGATAATAATATACTCTTTATTATTCCCACAGAAAAATGTATTCTGATTATATGATCCCAGGCATTTTTCTGTCTTTTTGGCCACTTGACAGTCAACTCAGTACGCTAACTTGTAGGAGGGCTGGGTTGTAATCAGAACGTCGCATGATCGAATCCATCTCAATGCCACGATGCTATGGCGTCATATTGTTCTCCAAAAGGCATTAAAGGTCATAGGTGCGCGTGGATGTATGTAGAGGACGTGTTTGCCATGGGAGTGACTCAACTCAAAGGCGATGGAACAGGTCATGCACAGCAATGTCCTTACATGGAAAACATGCAAGTTCTATTGCCTATGTGTCGTCAAAATGACTGGCCTCAGAGAGGGTGAACTCATGTATTCAGTTGAATTTGCATTACAACGCTTTAGGTTCCTCCCATTTAATTACCATCCCGGTCGACGCATTCCAGATACAAAAGAGACACCATCCCCCTTCATTGCTTTCAAAAGAAATCCCTTTTTCATGGATATCAGGCTGATAGACAGCCCCTTTCCTTCAAAAAGTAGCAGATATTTTGATCCATAAATGAGGGGTTGTCCCAATATAGTGCGAGCGTTAGAAATAAATCGTTGTCGAAATAGTATTATATTCAACGATGTGCCCAAATACTTATTCATTTCTGAGAATTCAAAAAATTCCCCCAAAGTTTTATTTGTGTGAGGGGGATAATCATTCTTTTCCTCAAAAATGTCATGGAGTCTAAAAAAGGACCCAAATCTCCATAACGCGGATGGTGTGAAATCAGGGTCATAAGTGAAGACACTGAGTTACTGTCACAGTGTTTTGTGGTTACACTACTGGTTGATATTAGCAGCTGGAATAGGAGTTGTATCATATATGTTCTTTACACCCTATAAGGAAGTCTATTTTGTTAGACACAGGAAGTTATCTCTCCTCCAGTAGCTAAGGAACCTTGGTGTCTGTCCTTCATCTTCCCAATAATCGTCCAAAGCTGAGCCTCCTATATATGAAGCGGAACTCGAACAGGCATCTATCCCTATGCGTTAACGGTGCCAACAAGGCGAAAACGTGTTCCCCAAAGACAAGATTACAGGCTCCTAGGAGGATGGGTGATATGACGGTGGTTTTCAATATAAGACGCCTACGACCGTCCTAGTCTAGCCATTGAGGCGTCAATATAGGGTGTGCCCCGGAGACAGGTTTATGTAATCCAATAACAGGTAGTCCCGGAATATTAGCTTCTTTGTTTATGGTCGTGCTGCCGAAATGATATTCTCCCACAATCCATTTGTATTCTTGTCAGACTTCGGGAGTGGCTCGGATGGCTTATGTACCGGGTATGTAGTGTAAGGGAACAGGAACGTGGAGTAGGCCTGACTGGTCTATAATTCCCTTAGCTTAGATTTGCTTTTTGTTCTTCTTTTGGTGGTCTGCTAAAGGATGTACCATACAAATGGGTTGTGTTTTTCTGTTTTTGCAGTGATATATGTGCAACAGCAAACATTAATTCATACTAACTACACCAAGCCTTAATTAAATAATCAAAATATCTAAATCCAAGCAGAGGTCATACAGTGTTTGCTGGAATATGGAAATGAAGATTGATGTACAAATGCATCTTTCTGTTCAAGTCACCAAGGTGGTTTTTCAACATGCGGAATATGTGGGCTGATACCCTGCATGAGAGTCCGCCCGATGCACAAATTCATCCCCATCCCTTATTGGTGCATAAGGAGCATCATACTATTTGAACATGAAGCCTTGTAGCATTATCGCGTCCTAAAAGGGTCATAAGGCTGCACGGATTGTACACTGTAATTGCACATATTGCACACTGTAATGCAATATCATTGCATCCATATGCAGAAAACGTCCATACTGAGCTGAGGGTACATGGTTAGTGCCTCCAGGTCAAGGAGTGGGGAAGACTAAATTTCGTATGCACCATGTCTTATGAGAGGTTGGAGGGAAGCAACAGAGGACATGTAGTAAGGTCCACTGAGCTGCTCCTAGTGTCTGTTGCTGGTGCGTGCGCAGATTGTGGTTAGGACTGACTCCGGGGAAGGTCACTGACCCTATCTGTAGCTATAGATCGTTAGATCCCAATTGATTTTAGGAACATCAAGTGCCCTGGCCAAGGAAACACATAAAAGCTTATGTATCATATATGTTCTTTACACCCTATAAGGAAGTCTATTTTGTTACACACAGGAAGTTATCTCTCCTCCAGTAGCTAAGGAACCTTGGTGTCTGTCCTTCATCTTCCCAATAATCGTCCAATGCTGAGCCTCCTATATATGAAGCGGAACTCGAACAGGCATCTATCCCTATGCGTTAACGGTGCCAACAAGGCGAAAACGTGTTCCCCAAAGACAAGATTACAGGCTCCCAGGAGGATGGGTGATATGACGGTGGTTTTCAATATAAGACGCCTACGACCGTCCTAGTCTAGCCATTGAGGCGTCAATATAGGGTGTGCCCCGGAGACAGGTTTATGTAATCCAATAACAGGTAGTCCCGGAATATTAGCTTCTTTGTTTATGGTCGTGCTGCCTAAATGATATTCTCCCACAATCCATTTGTATTCTTGTCAGACTTCGGGAGTGGCTCGGATGGCTTATGTACCGGGTATGTGGTGTTAGGGAACAGGAACATGGAGTAGAGGCCTGACTGGTCTATAATTCCCTTAGCTTAGATTTGCATTTTGTTTTTCTTTTGATGGTCTGCTAAAGGATGTACCATACAAATGGGTTGTGTTTTTCTGTTTTTGCAGTGATATATGTGCAACAGCAAACATTAATTCATACTACACCAAGCCTTGATTAAATAATCAAAATATCTAAATCCAAGCAGAGGTCATACAGTACGTGTTTGCTGGAATCTGGAAATGAAGATTGGTGCACAAATGCATCTTTTTGTTCAAGTCACTAAGGTGGTTTTTCAACATGTGTTTCCCGCCAGTGATCACTTATTGCACCATGCGGAATATGTGGGCTGATACCCTGCATGAGAGTCCGCCCGATGCACAAATTCATCCCCATCCCTTATTGGTGCATAAGGAGCATCATACTATTTGAACATGAAGCCTTGTAGCATTATCACGTCCTAAAAGGGTCATAAGGCTGCACGGATTGTACACTGTAATTGCACATATTGCACACTGTAATGCAATATCATTGCATCCATATGCAGAAAACGTCCATACTGAGCTGAGGGTACATGGTTAGTGCCTCCAGGTCAAGGAGTGGGGAAGACTCAATTTCGTATGCACCATGTCTTATGAGAGGTCGGAGGGAAGCAACAGAGGACATGTAGTAAGGTCCACTGAGCTGCTCCTAGTGTCTGTTGCTGGTGCGTGAGCAGATTGTGGTTAGGACTGATTCCGAGGAAGGTCACTGACCCTATCTGTAGCTATAGATCGTCAGATCCCAATTGATTCTAGGAACATCAAGTGCCCTGGCCAAGGAAACACATAAAGGCAATGGAGTAAAACCGGCATTAGGAGGAGAAGCCTATAATGGGAAGAAATTAGCCTATAATAGGCGGCAGGATGGGGCGTATAGTGGGTGTCAGGCTGCCGGTGGTGAGGGGATACACCAGGGGATTTTAAAAATCACCATAGAGAAGCCCCACTGTTGTGGGGATCTGGGTAGAGGGTGTTAGAAGCTATAGAAACCCCACGAGTGGCAGGATTGGAATCTATAAGGGTCGCTTTACATGCTCCACCAAGCCGAAAGCAAGTATAGAACTCCGCTGCTAAAGGGCCCAATGGCAAAGCCTTCAGGGGGTTCTCACACGCAGAACAACGCTCTGAAGGATGAAGAAAGAACGCCATAAGAACCCTCCCGAAGAAGCCATGGAGAATGCCAATTGGAGCAGAGACAGCAAGGGCCCTGGACAGACAGTTCTACAGGCAGACGAGTCACCAGCGGAAGCCACAGGAAAGGTAATAGAATTGCATGATGCAGAGCCACGATGGAAAACAATAAAGCTTGTTTGTAACCTTGATGGATGATGGGGTAGGGTGTCGTGTGGAGAGCATGAATGAGGGAAGCTTAGATTGAGGAGAGGGCCCCTGAGAGGGGTAACACGAGTAGCCAGGTGGTGGCCACAAAGACACATTTGAGATGAGAAAATCATGAATAATCATGTTAAAATGTTGACGTGCTCTTTAAATCCAATAGGGTTGCACCTGTTAAAATTTGATTCAGTTGTTTATTACGGGGTTGGGGTATTGGCAGTGCTTTTATGTGGCAATTTAAGTGTTTATAATCAATTGAGTTTATGAAAATGAGTCTGCAACTACAGTGTGCCTTGCAACGGGGAAGGAAACCCATACATGGGTCCCTAGGCTAGGATACCGGCTTTGGTAATCCATACATGAAGCCTCATCTAATATACAAAACCTGAACAAAGGGAAGTTTGTATAGGATGTGTACATAGACCAACGGGGACAAAGTAACGTAAGGGTCAGGAGGCTTGAAGAGAATAACAGGGTGAGGTGGCAGGGCGGGATCAGAGGGTGTTGGTATCTGAGATGAGAGCATGGAGTGAGGAGTCGCCTTTAGGGTAGTGAGCAATGGGGTGCGTTGTGTCATTTACTTATATTAGTACACTGTGGATATCAACACAGTGAAATATTATGAACACTGACATGAGCCCCATCACCGTGTGCATTAATTAGCATGGTCAGACAATCTGACTGGATTAAATTTGGCAACTCAGAGGCGTAGGAAGCAAATCTTCATTGGGGGGGGGGGGGCAGCGAGCACCCCATCACAGCAACCTTGAATTGATGACTCAAGCGGAATGACGCCTATACATATGATTATATAATATGTATAGAAAATTCATTTTTAGTAAAGTATCTGAATTTAGGCTCAGGCCCCCATTTTCCTTATCCCATCCCCATATTAATCTAATTTGAGATGCAAAGTTTTAGCTTATTTTCCATTTTGTTCTGAGTTCTTGGCAAAGTTTAGGGGGGGGGGGGGCAGACATACTCAGGCCCCACCTCCTTTATGATTGGGGGGCCCAGGCCGCCTGGCCCCCCTTTTCCTACGCCCCTGCAACTGCTGGGCAAATACACAAAATCAATCGAGGTCGAGGTTTTAATTGATGAAGAGTGCACTGAGGAAAAAATGCGGAACCCTACCTGAACAGGCTCCAACATTGCGGGAGGCTTTCTTACCCTACTACAACCCACATCTTACAATGGCCTTACAAACAGGCTAAATTGTAATCGTTACATAGCCCTGCATTTGTAGCATTTATTAAACTACTCAGCTGTAGGATGTGTTAAGCCCAACTCATGAGTGGTCTGATAAACACTTTAAACAAATATAGAAATTAAGGGCACTCTATGACAAAAGCCCATTGTTTCATACATACAAGAATTTTTAGATGGTTGAATAATCCACTTGTTATGGCAGTCTAAGTAATCCATGAATAGTTTGTGTATTGCTGGTTTCAGTTTCCTTATTGCTCCTTGGTGGGATTTGAACCGGGTACCTCCTGATTGTGACTCCTTTGTGCTCCTATCTGTGCTAGCGGGGCAGGTGTTGAAAGTGGCACTATCAATATGATATTTCAACCATAGACCTACTACAGTGAGATGTCATTGGTCATATGAGGCCCAGTAGACTAATAGGAAACACAGACTGGAGTGACCATAGTAAGGAAAAATGCCCATAGTAAGGACAAATGTCCATAAATGTCCTCAGTAAGTAGGGCACTGTCCTACATTGGCCAAACTTTTGAAAATGGTACTTTTAGCATTTTACAGGGTTTTTAAGCTTTAGCTACTAATAAGGTCAAAACTTTGTACTTTGCTGAAAAAAAATATAATTTTCACACCCCCCACATAATGCTTATACTGTACAACACCCCTAAAATCACTTTTTGAATTCAATACATATGTTAACTCTGAGATCCAAAGGGTTTTAACCTGATGTACATGATAGATTTTTTTCTTCCCCTTGATACTGAATAAAGGCAGCATTATGTTACTCCCTGCTCAAAAATAAACCTCCTCAAAATACTAATGAAATATTCTGTTTCTACCATCCATGTTACACTTAATTTTGAGGGACATTTGAGGGGTTTATATGGTAAAAAAAAATGTGCGGCCACACCCAATATTTTTTAGTCCTGGGCTTAAAGTGTGTTTGCATACACATTTTTTTTGAGCAGGGAGTAACATTTAACATTTTGGTTAATGAATCAAATTCTACTGCTTCCATACAGTAAATGTTTGCTTTGCATAGTGTATTGGCACCTCCTAATTAATCATGAACAAAAATTGGTCCAATATTGACTCATTGTGCCATTTGTAGGCCACAAAATATGATTAGGTGCTACTCTCTGCTCAAAATTCTAAGTTCTTTGGGGCTAAACCAGATGACGTCTCTGGCATCCCTCTCATGGCGCATCCATATGGGTCTTTTCGAATCATAACAATGACACTTCCGGCTATCGTTTGATGCAGTTTTTGTCCAATTTTACTGACAATAGTTATTCCTACAGCAAAAAAAAAAGGTAAGGGATCAGCCAAAGTTTCACTGTAATAAGATGTACAAAGGTCTAGGGCACATGCTGATGTACTTTGTTGGGGTCCAAATGCTTTTATTTTGACGAAAACCCATGTTGTCCATCGGGGAGTGGTGGAATTTTGCCACTGTTTCTAAATGACTGGGCATTATATGGGGTTGAAGCATGTCGACTGCCTTGGCCCAATGTGTGTTACTTCCTGTTCAAAAATAGATTGTACCACTAAATCTCACTCTCCTGTCCCTCAGTTAACAAAATGTGTATATATGATATCCTGATGATAGATTATACACTCCTGCATCTTCCTGGAGTATTTGGTTATGATCCCAATACTTTAAGTGTCTGTTTGAGTGTGGAAATACCAAAAATCTGCATCGGACTCAAAGATTTATCCCACTTTTTCACATCTCATGTCCCTGATATTGTTAAGATTACTGTTTTTTGTGGCTTTTATGATAGATGCACCTCTCACTTATTCAAAATATGTGTCATATGTTACCTACATGCAGTTATTTAGCCCCACTAACCCAATCAATGGTGGAATTTGAATTTTGAGCAGAGAGTAACACACAATGGGAAAATGTTGTAATTTTATCACGGAATATCCATCAAACTCCACCTACTACTTTTTCATTTGCTTGTTATGGAGTCCCCCTAACCTATTTATGTAGATTTGTGTACATAATTTACATTTGTGCTTTTTTGGGGAGTGAAATTAATTTTGAGCAGGGAGTAACGCGTTACTCCCTGCTCAAATTGGGGTCCAACTTGTGACCAGTTCTATCACAAACTACTGCTAGATATGGAACATATGGTAGTTGCATATTAAAGTATATATATTGAAGTTAATATAGATGAATTTTGGTGAATAAGCTAGATGAAAATTGGGGTTTTAGAAATAAATTCTCAGAAAAATCAGTCAATGACAAAATTTCAATATGCGATATCTTGAAAAGTTTTTAAAGGAACATATTCATTTTTGGAATCATGATACATCCTTACTAGTAGATGTTATAAATGGATTTAGGAGTCACTAGCATATAGTTAAGAGGTATATCCAGTTGGTCTCTGAATTTCAAGCAGGGAGTAACACAAATTACAACAGATTATCTTTGAATGCTTATAAAAAATGGACCCACTAGGAGTTGCTGCGTATGTCAGGTGTTTTTACGGAGCCAAGACATTGCCCTTTGAATGTAATAAAGTTGTTTTAACTTATTTTGAGTTTCACCGTTTTTGCTTTGTCAGGGCCAAAAGTACCATTTTAAAAAATTTGGCCCACTATATGCCTATTGCAACCTGCCTCAATGGTTGTAGCGATGGCGCAGCATTAGGATTCTTGCTTTGCTTGTGAGCGGGCTCAGGTTCAAGTCTCGGTGGTGCTGCGAAACATTTTTCGTTTTTTCAGTTTAATAGGAAACATCTCATCTATTGCAGTGTATTTTTCTAAGACCTAACTTTGTAACTAATTGAGATAGACACTTGCTTGAACACTGACAAAATCTTCAGCATCTGCCAAGTTAGTAAATAGCAAGAAAATAAATTCTTTGCATAACAAATAATTTCTGGTTGAAAACATGCAGCTTTTCAAGAGCATCCCTGGGCTGGAATCGAACTCAGGATCTTCTCATATGATCTGCTCTCTCTGTGTGTGTTGAAAGCTGGTATTCTACTTTTTTTCCAAGCCCCAAAACATTAGAAATATGCCTGGGACCATATGTCACTTTTGGATTTACTGCAAAGATATGATCATCCTCTAAATGTTTTAGTGACCAATTCCTATTATATTCCTATATAGATAAGATTATATTCTTAGATATCATGGTTACAAGGACTAGAGGATAATAGAAATGATATTGAGTATGTGCAAGAATGGGTGATAGGAGGGCTTAATAGGGAACAATTTTCTCACAAACCCATTATGAATACCTATTCATGCTCACATCATAGCAATAAAATTGACTTACCAAAATAAGTAATCTTTACAAAAATTCTCAATGGGGCTTAAATTTGCCACCTTCAGATGCGAAATTCAGTGCCATATCAGCTGAGCTAATGAGGCATGTGGTGTGGTTGGTGCTAGGATATGATATAATCTCAGACATCAGTTTAGGGGATAGACCTCTGCTTTGCTGGAGTATTCAGTTAGATTCAGACTGAGTATGGCACCATGCCTGAGCCTTGTACCATACTCATGCTGATCCTTTTTCCCAATGTGTGGCATTGAAGCAGGCTCAGTATGAGTATGGCATGTCAGGGGAGAGCCTCTAGCAGAGGCTCTCATGATACTCAGGCAGCACCAGAGACTAGGTGAAACTCAGGCTGATGCTCTCTTTTTTCATCAGTGTAGACAAAAAGCAATGGATCTGTTTAAACCTCACATGAATTAGGACATATTAGGCCGGTGTTCCCTTGTCAGGTAAAAAGAATCTTCCCTTTGCTAAGACAACATGCTATTTAGGAAAGATTCCCTACAGGAAAAACAAATCCTTCTGGGGATAGGAAATTCTGTATCAGCATAAAACCATTGATGACAAAAACTGAGCAAAAAACCCTTATCAGACCCATCCGAATTTCAGTGTTTACATGTCCGCATTGTAACTGCATACACCAGTGTAAACATTTCTAGTGAGAACTAATCAGCCTTGATCCCTTGTGTACAAATTAGTATTGATGTATTTTATGTTTGTTCATTTTTAACAGTCAACACCCCATAGGCTGGAATGGGTGAAGCCAGGAGTGGCTTCAGTATATAAGCTCCCTCCCATATACTGCCCTCCCACCCCCGGGCCTGGTGGAAGCCGGTGGCGGCCCCGTGAGATGGCGGCTCAGTTGATGTTTACACTGCGCTCATTACGAGGAGCGCCCAAGGCCGATGTTTGGTGCAAGGCCTGCTAAATGTCATTAATATGCCCATGACAAGCTTTACTTACAGTCTACGTCCTTAGTCAGGGCTTAACTAACCCACTCCAAAGTAAGCAAGACAGGAACAAAGTCCTGGATGCCATGTTTGCCAATAGGGAGAGACTATAGGGTTGATATGGTGTGGCTACTGGTCGAGGTGGGGTATATCAAACACTGGAAGGCATTTCACAAGATTGCACGAATGCAAAGATATAGAAAGTCTTATACGATCACCTACTCCTATCCCTGTCTCCATTTCTTTCATAGATACATCGATTGCTGGATTTTGTAGAATACCCTATTTAATATGTGTATAGAATATACACAGATTCTATATCATATAAATATGATATAGAATCTGTAACTTTAGTTCTTCCTTGGAACCTTTACAGAATGACAGTTGCAGCTCGTTTAGATTTCCATCAATGGCTATCTGTGGTTCTGTCAGGTAAGTTCCTTTCTGTTGTACAGAAATGTTTCATTTGAACACAGTACTTACCAGGGTATTTCGAGTTATGAAAGTATCAACATGATCATCCTGTATGATTATTCGACTGGGAACAATTATACCCAATTGACGTCAAATCTCTCTGGAGACCACAGCACAGAAATGTACAAATGCATATGATATTCATGTGCATGTGCAGTCAGGGAAGGGGCAACATTTGCCCTACCTTTGATAACGTAAAAAACCTGTGAGGTTTCTGCAATGTATTTTATGTTACATGTGCAAGTGTTCGACAAGAGGTGTTTTGATACATTGAATGGCCCCGGGGAGGGCACAATCCAAGAGCTGCATTAACGTACACCTATTCCTGAGATAGAGTTAGCCTATGCATTATGTGTATTGTAGATTATGAATGAGTAACCTGGATTTGTTCTTTATGCCGAGTGTCAATGTTGACCAATATTAATTGGTTGTTATTTCTCTTAGAAGGAGGCTCCCCTGACATCCATTTACACTGACCCTAAAGGTCATGTTGAAAAGAAACAGGGAGTGACTCATGTCAAAATTAGATAATACTAATAAAGGTTCTAGATTGATAATACCTAATTGTCTCACTGTGCCTAATATATGAAGGCCATGTTAAGAATAGAACCGTTTACCGATGTCTGTAGCCATCCTAGTGCTTAACGATCAGACACCGCAGCTTAGACCTCAACCACCAGCAGAGCAATTCATTAGGACTAAAATAGAAAGGCTCAAAGTAATCTTTGTTGGTCTGAACAAAAAGAAAACCTAATTAGCAATTGCTTTTAGAATCCAGACATGGTGTAATTGAGTCAGGTTTTTATTGTTATAGTACTTTTTGTATTAAAATTACAGGAATAGAATTGCATTGCACCCAGGTCAAAAGCCTGTGTGACTGACAAGGGTAATCTTTGTAAATATAACCAATAGAAGAATGCGCTTGACCAACAGGGATGAGAGGTGCTCAAAATCCATTAACATGATATTTCTGATGGACATAAACATAATGTCTTTTATCATCCCCATTGCCATAATTAGTTAATGGGGTGGATTTTATCCCTTTGTCCTTTCTATCTCACTATTACTGAAAGAGGAAAGGTTCATATAAGTGAATCATTGATCAGTGCCCCTTTGTTGTCGGCCATGTGTATCAAATGACGTTCTGCCGCTGGTACCACCAGGGAACGCCACCAGTCGGCCTTAGTCTGTGTGCACTTAACTCCACCATTTTGTACTGAATGACCCTATCACAGCAGTATATGGATGGGTTCCAAATGCCTTCAGCACTCTGCAACGGTTGTAGGACAGACCATCAACATCCAGCCAACACATTATCAATGCAACATGGATCCAGAATAGCATCTCCGGAATCTATTTGATAAATCTAATGTACATTTATTCATACAGCAATAATCGGTACTCTTATGGATTCCTACTTTACAAAATTCAGATACATTCCTTCAAAAGTGGCATACCAATGATGAGTCATTTTCGTAAACAGGATGGAGCCAGCTTGGGCAACTCTAAGTTCTGGAAGTATGTATACAAGACCACTGACAGAAGGGCGAATCGACAATACACTATTCATTGGTTTGACCTATTGAGCCAACAGCGAGCAGCTAACGAGGCAAATCCAGTAGTGTTAGCTGCAGACATCTTACATCATGATGACGCCGCACGTGCTTCCGGTGCCGTAACGTCATCAGCTCTTTACATAAGTACATCCAAGAGTGCGAATATTCATCTAAACTAGCCTGACCAAGGGCGGCCTGGATTTGAAAAAGTTGGAGCATATTCGATATTGGCATATGCTGTTTGTATTTAAATCTCATTTTCTACTAAAAGTGTTAATCACGGTATGGAATTGCCTACATATCTGGAGGGTTTCATTGGCAATCGGAGCATTTTTCCGTCTCTGAGATGTCCTGGTGAAATCTCTTCGATGTTTGTCACTTATCGAGCCACAGTTCTTTTTGTTAGAATGCAAGGTTGGATGCAGGAAGTGAATCTTCAAGGACATCCTGAGTTGAGTTTCTGATATGTGCCCAGCAGTGTATCCACACGCTCTACATAGTCCTCAGCCCTGTTGTTTCCTGTTATGAATGCTTTGAGGGCAAGCCATGGCTTCCCTTACTGTGCCTTCTTTTGGTCATAATATCACATTAGCATCACTTTAATCACATGATTATGGATAATCATGATGTCCTGATGCAACATTCCTTGCCATAAGTCATGGCTGGGTGTTCTAAATGATCCAAAAGTCAGTATTTAGGGGCAATTTTGCTGTCTTTTTGAGATGGCTGCCATTGTACCAGAATGAAGCAATATAACCCCCAAAATCAGTGGTTCTTATGCAACATACATGAAATCGAGGTAATTTTGTGTAGAAATATGTATACCCTGACCCCACGAGAAATACCAGACTGCAGGACCAAATGTCTGACTGCAATCTTTGGACCTGGGCTGTATTTTTTTTATCATTGAGGGTTTTTACGTCCTAAAAAAATGGACATTATTGTCGAGTTTTACTGAGTTAAATGATTGAAATAGTGATTTAATTTTTGTTTTTAAGGAATGGTCCCCAGCACATATCCAGCTTTGCTGGGGCCCATTCCTTATACAGTCATCACAATCTGTAGTCGAATTAACAGCAACTGTATCAGGATTTCATCCACCCTTTTCTATCCCTAAATGCTTGCCATTTGAAATAGATTTCGCCAACATATACAAAGATAACATCCGAACTTATTCATACAGGCTTATCTATAAATGTGAGCCATCAAGCAGAAAGGACAGTTCCTGCGGGTTTTAGTACCAGATTTAGCCACCAGGGGGCACCAATATGGGCTAGTATAGGAAAAATATGCCTAGACTGTTAAAGGCTACTTTTTTTATTGAAAATTCAATGTTTTTTGCTAAAACGTTCTATTTTGGGTGAAAAGGATCCAAATTTGGCACATAAAAAGAATGTTTTTGAGCCAAAATAGGCATTATTGATGATTCATGTTGCCATGAAACATGATTTCAATTCTAAATAGGGAAATTGATGATCCCATTTGAAGGAATATTCCAAAGGTTTATTATGGTGAAAACAGAATGAAAATACTATTTCTAGATACAAAGTTATGGGCAAAAGAATAAAAATCTATGCTAACTTAGCTAATTAGCATAAATTATGCTAATTAGCTATATATCTCATGACCAATTAGACATAGAGCTTATTTACATTCACAAAATGGTCACACCTACTAGGGGGGCTAAGAACACCACGTCCATTGAAGGCAGGCGTCATTAATCGATGGTGCTGATCATCGACGCTGTAGATTAGATTTCTCGCCTCTAATTAGACTGAGTATCGTCTTTGTCATGGGTTTGCCTTTGGTAGGGCTACGAGAGTGGCTAGCTCTAATAGGCCTATATAGAGGGACCATTCCTTTATTCCAATGGTGATAACTAAATTTTTAATTCATTATATCTTTCGATCCTGACAATTATAATCATGAGGAATTCGGTTCCACCAAAATCAATCGGGGCCAGTAGAATGATAAAATCTGTAGGGCTGAATGACCTGCAAGGGGAAAAACTTTTCGTACAGACAGACAACCCATGCTGACCAGTCCAAATATTTGTCTCCATACAGTTACTACCGGTATATCAAAAAAGGATGGACCATGCAGTCGCTTAATCGGAATTCAATGTGGAGGCGGTATACTGGTAGGCTATACCAGGACCCTTTTCCAACTCCAGTGAACTCTCCCTGAGGGCTGCTATATATTGTACCCTACACTGCAAAAATGGTGTTTAGATTTTAAACATGTTTAGGTCTAAACACGTTTAAAACCTAAACATATAGGTCAGTTAGGTGTCTCATCGACTACACATTTAGGAAATGAACACTTTTATTCTAACTACATAAACATTTACACTAAACATGTTTAGATGTTTAGAGTTGAGACAGTTGAATAATAGGTGTTTAGATTTAAACATCAATATGTTTAGATACTTGGATGTTGAATCCACACCAGGTAGCAGCACGTCCTTTGACTGGACTATCTGCACACAGTTATAATCGATTGTTGTGACAAATGTCCCCAAATCCCATGTTTATTATGGTTTCATTTCATAGAATGTCATGTGAATAGAAAGGGCAATAGAAAATTGACTAGATTCACCTCATGTCACCATCATTACCATAAAATAATCAATAAACTCCATGACTGACACCTATTTGATGTTATTCTGGAATAGATAAGGCAATGTCCTTCTTGCCAAGCTGTTGTACTTTCTCAAGTCTCTCATTCTGATGCAGTGTGTAATATATGTACAAGTATATAGCTGTAGCTGATATCTTTGGAGACTTTGACAAGTAAATACCTGCTGATGCCCCCCCCCCCAGTAAATGAGAAAACAAACAAAATATATCTCCGCATACATGCATACATATCTGCACACCTTAACTCTCCATCAAATCATTTAAACATCTAAACACAAAAATTCATAAACACCTAAACACAAAAATTCATATATCTAAACACAAAGTTTTAACCTAAACACCTACATTTCTAAACACTTGAGCTAAGCACATTGTTTGGCTAAACATGTTTAGGAAATTAATGTGATTACAAAAACGTTGCAAGAATATGTTTAGAATTGTGTTTAGGATCTAAACACCATTTTTGCAGTGTATTGGACCTGCCCTGCCCTGCAGGCTTCCCTATATACCATCCTTCTGCCTTCTGCCCTGGAGTAGAGGCTCAACGTGCTCATCTAGACGGACGAATCAAATAAACTTTATTATCGCCCCGGACCTGTTCCAGGTTCCGGTTATACTGGCAGGGAGCAGCCGCTGCAGGCGGAATTAAAATGAAACCCCCACCGCCCTCTATCGACTGAATCTAGTCTAATCCCCTTAGTATTGGTGCAGAAAGTTGCTCCTCCCCTGGTGACTACCCCTACCATGCTTCTCCCATCACTCCTCCATGCCATTCCTTGTAGTCCCTACAAGCTTAAGGCCGATATTCCCAAACTAGCATGTACAGCATAAGTTGCCACTTGCTTCCTCCTTTTCAAATAGAACTCTTATCTTCAAATCGTAACCGCTCTTTCCCTAAGACATGAAGACGGAACGGTAGAGAGTATAACTATAATGGAAAAAAATGATCGAGAAAAATATATCGATCCTCTCTGAAAAAGTTAAACAGAGAGGATAATATATAAAACCATATATAATGGGCTAGATTTTCTGGGCACGTACAATTGGCATTTTTCACACTTTTGTATGCTTATGCACCTACAGAATAAAAACCAATATCCTGCTTTTTGGTTCCATTTGGAAGGGAACACCATAACCTTTCAAATGCATGTACTCTCTTGCATATCAAAGCATAATATTTGGATTAGTTGGCTTCCAAAGTTGAAAAATGGTGAAAAAAGCCAAATTTGACGAAAAAGCAGGTTTTTTACAGCCCTGGCATATATCCCAGAGGGGTTCCAGAACCTCAGATATAGCTTTTTCTCATTGATATATCTGTTGTGTTAATGATTCAGAAGGTTTTTGGGTATTGTAGAGTATAAGTATTTGTTCGTGTAACATTCAGTGTAAAATGACACTCAAATGTCCATCAGACAGTAAAACTAAAACCATCCCATATTATAAACTAAGACAGTTAATACATTATCCTTACTCTGCTCAGAATTGAGGAGCACTAGGGTGGTTAAGCTGCCGCAAAGATTTTTTTGCTGTAGCCTGAAGTCTTCCTCTTATACCAATGAGTGCATCCGTATACACATTTTTCTGTCGGATGGACATTTTGCACTTTTGCTGTCGGAAGGACAAATTTCTTAATCTCAAAGTAATGCATTTGGATGCATTCTTTATGTTTTAAATCAAGCACAGTCATCCCTTGAACACTATTAAATAACATTTGTACCATAAGTCTCCCCATAAGTGTGTTTTATGTGTGATATAATGCATTATATGAGTATTAGTAAGGTACCGGTATATGTGTCCCACCAGCAGCCTATTTGGTGCTGCCCCCTGGAGGTCTATGTCTTAACTACTACCACTGCCACCTTAGCTACACTGTTGTAGCAACCGCAGTTCCTCCTCCACCTCACCCACACTCAGTATCTACTGGTTTTGGTGTTTGAATTTTGTCTAAATATTAGACAGGATCGGTTATGCCAGGTGAAAAATTTTGCTTTAAATGTGGAAAGCATCACCTAGCCCCAGTTGGGAAAAAGTGTATAGGACCGATTGTTGGTGATTTACACCACAAAACCAGCAGGAGTGGAGTGAGTGGAGCGGTAGCCCAGGGAGCCATTGTTCAACCGGAGGAGTTCCAGAAGGGAACCCCAACTAGCATTATGGCTGAAGGTATGGACGACATCCCAGTAGTTCAAGACGAGGAGGAAAAAGAACTGATCAGACAGTTCCAACAGGTTCAATGTGATAACCGCAAGAAAGCCCTCAAAGAGAGACTCAGACTACTGGAGGAGCAGGGAGCAGTGGGAGTACCTGGAGTCGGCCTGCCTGGAGGCGGCCCCCCTGGAGGCGGCGCTTCAGGGACCAAAGGTTTATCAGCCGAGGAGTTGGAGAAGGAGAAGAGTAAGTGGAGCTACACTGAATACTTCCATCCCCTTATTAAAAAGGAACCTACATACCAGGAGTTCATGGTAGCTGCTTTATCTTGGGGCGCCGAATCTGAGGGCGCCACAGCGGACGAGCTGCGGGGATACCTGTCACACTTGGCCTACATAGCCGAGAAAGCCGCCGAGAAGGATGCCTACATAGATTCCTCCCATGTTGATTATGATGCCGGTGTTAGGAAAAAGTGTTTATCTAAAGGCTGGCATGCTTTCTCACGAGGAGATGTGGAAGTTTCTATGTCTAAATATGGATTTACTTCCACCGAGGCCTACCGGGAACAGCGTGAGAAGACGGCCGCCAACACTAAACCTTCGTCCAAGGGAGCATCTAGTGATTCTAAAGGGAAGCGCCGCAAGCCTAAGGCGTCCTCTGCCGATGGAGAGTCTAAGGGCTGTCTCAAGTGGAACTTCGAGGAGGATTGCGAAAATAAGAACTGCAAATATGCACACGAATGCCGCAAATGTGGGGATAGCAACCATAAGGCTCCCAAGTGCAAGAAACAGTGACTAGATAATTCTCTTGTTGATAATCTATGCTCCCCCAGTGTTCAGTCTACCGCGACTGGTGTTTGTATCCCTCATTCTGATTGGTTTAAACTGGTCACACCCCCGTCCTCTCCTCCAATCAGTGAACCTCTTGTGGCAAGAGTCAGGGCAGAGTCACAAAATGGCCGCGCCCAGGGAGGAGTGGATGAGGGAACCGGTTACACCGAATTCTGTGAGTTTAATGTCTTTTACACTTGTATTGATGGTACTTGTGCATGTAAATTCATGGTTAATGAAGTGGAGGTACAGTTAAAGCCTTGTAGATTGTTTGGTGAGTGTTTCATGCGCGGGGAGATAGATGTAGACTGGGAATGGTTGATGTACAACAGTTGCTTTGGGGCTAGAGTGATTGACCCAGATTGTGAATTGCAATATGAAGGTGCAAATTATATCAGTGAAGGTAGCGACCACGATGTAGTTAGTAAGAAATTGACATCTGAATTAGAACAAGGGTTTATCTCAAGAGTGAATCACCCTATGTATTGTACTCATCCTATAGGGGGTGTCCCTAGGGATGATGGTTCTATTAGAGTTATAATAGATTGCTCCTCACCCAAGAAGGGTAATGTCAATGATTATGTTAATACTACCAGTGAGAAGTTCTCATACAAAACTGTCGACGATGTGGCGGATAATTTATGCCCTGGGGACTACTTGTGTACCATAGACATCAAGGATGCCTATAGAGCCATCCACATCCACCCTGAGAGTAGCAAATTTCAGGGTTTATGCTGGGATTTTGGTAATGGGCCTGAATACCTCAGAGATAACCGCCTGTCAATGGGTCTAAGCTCATCCCCCTATGTGTTTAACCGCACTTCTGATTTCATCACTCGATGTTTAAGTAGGGCAGGTTATAATAACTGCGTAAATTACCTTGACGACTTCTGCATATGGGAGAATACTAAGGAAAATTGTGAAAAGGCTCAGAGGTCTTTAATCCGTATCCTCCGTCAGTTAGGGTTTTATGTGAGTTTCAAGAAATGTAGCCCGGCATCTAGATGTACCAGATTCTTGGGAATTGACATAGACACAGATGACATGGAGCTAAGGCTCCCCAGTGACAAATTGTTGAGAGTTCAGAAATTAGTGAACAAATTCTGCAATCTGAAGAAATCAACAAAAAATGACATTGATGAACTTGCAGGCTTATTATCACACTGCAGCAAAGTTGTACGCGGCGGTAGAACCTTTTGTCGTAGGATCTATGACCTGTCTTCTTCCATTCACTCACGTTATGCAAAATTGTCTCTGACTGAATCCTTCAGAGAGGACGTTAGGTGGTGGAGGGATTTTCTCCCTAAGTTTAATGGGAAGGCAAAGGTATTATACCGTAATGATGACATGATTAGCATGTATACCGACGCCAGTGGTAATGGCTATGCTGCCTACCACGCTGGGGATTGGCTAGCTGCCACTTTCAAAGGAAAAGAAAAATCTTCAATTCTGGAATCAGCTACTGATCATAAAGTGGAAGCCCCAGAAGAGCATGTTATTGACAACATAAATGTCCTTGAGATGATCCCCGTGGTAGACGGATTGAAAAGGTGGGCTGACAGATGGAGGAATCGTCGGATTTGCCTTGTAACAGACAATACGCAGGTGCTATATGCAGTTAGGACTGGGAGAAGCAAGAATAAGCACACAATGTCTATGCTTCGGGAGTTCTTTTGGTTATCTGCGGACCATAACTTTTATGTTGAGGTAGTTTATATTAACACTAAACACAACAAGGTTTGTGATAGCCTGAGCAGGCTCAATGAGCCCGAGGCTATCAAAACTTTGGTCCACGAAATGTCTGAGTCTTCTTTGTGCTGTTATGATTTGTTCTGTAGAAATGGAAACACTGGAGAAGGAAGCAGAGGTGATAATCCGCATGCACTATGCCCCAGCAAGCATCCAGACTCGCTCAACACAGCTAAAGAAGTACACGGAGTTCTGCGAGGAGTACCAATTGACCCCATTACCATGTACCTCCAGGAGGATAGTGCTATATATAGCATACATGGCACGAACCATGAAGGTCTCCTCAATCAGGGACTATCTGTCGGGGCTAAATCACCATCTAAAGTTAAATGGATTCCCACCAATAAACTATCAGGACTATCAGGTACATATGGCCATGGAGGGTATCAAAAGGAAATTGGGACTAATGGTAAAAAGAGCCTCCCCAATTCTCCCTCATCACATGGTAAGGATGTTCAACCATCTAACGACCAACAAGGGCCACACTGCATTCAGGGCAGCGATGCTGATGTCTTTCAGAGGACTCCTGCGAAAACAACATGTGACAGACTCACCAGTAATGTTATGCAGGGGGGACATCCATATGACGACATGGGGAATGATGATAACTGTCAGGGGCTCAAAAACCATCCAATATGGCGATCGACTTCTAAGAATCCCAATAGCCAAATTGAAGGACCCACAGTTATGCGCGGTCTACTGGACCGAGAAACACTTCAAGGAGGTGCCAGGGACAGACAGTTCACCAGCTTTCATGTTAAGTCCCGGTGACCCCTTGACTTATCAGACCTATATGGATATCATCAAATATATAGCGTCTCAGGAAGGGTTAAACCCTGATGACTACTCTTCACATAGTCTCCGTAGAGGAGGGACCTCGTACTTACGCTCTGTCGGGGCAACGATTGAAGAGTTGAAAATTCGTGGAGATTGGAAGTCAGACATTGTAATGATCTATATTCAGCAACCGATTGAGGCAAGGATAGCCTTTGATCTCAGAGTTGCTCAGGAGTTGGACTCGGTACTTTTGGATCCCGTTCCACCTAAGTGACTGGCAGGTTTGGGGGTTTTGGCGCTTAGCCAGCCACTAAACAATTAATGGCCAAATCTATGTATATCTTGTCCTGTCTTGGATCATGTATACCATGTCGATATATATTATAGGGGACGATCTAATGTGTGATATAATGCATTATATGAGTATTAGTAAGGTACCGGTATATGTGTCCCACCAGCAGCCTATTTGGTGCTGCCCCCTGGAGGTCTATGTCTTAACTACTACCACTGCCACCTTAGCTACACTGTTGTAGCAACCGCAGTTCCTCCTCCACCTCACCCACACTCAGTATCTACTGGTTTTGGTGTTTGAATTTTTTTTTTTTTTATTATTGATTGTTTAGTAATTATAAATGTTTATAACAAAGGGCGCTTAGCCAGCCACTAAACAATTAATGGCCAAATCTATGTATATCTTGTCCTGTCTTGGATCATGTATACCATGTCGATATATATTATAGGGGACGATCTAATATGAAAAAAAAGTGTCCATCCGACAGATAAAGTCTGAATTTTAGGGTCATTTTAAGCTAATGCTGTGCCGAGTTGGTGGTCCATTAGGTTATGATGATCATTATTTCTTAGAAAAGACATGCTGAACTTAATGTAGATTGATTTTAATGAGTATTTAAGCATTTTATAGAGAACTAGAGGAAAAATAGCATTTTTGACAAGAATTTTAATTTTTTCACAAGATGGCTGAATTTCATCAGCCTATATCTCAAAAGTTTTTTGAACAGTGATGTTTATTCATGAGCTTACTAAACTTGTATACTGTAAGAGCTGGTAAACATAATTAGAAGTTCCTGTGATGTATATATTGGTAACAAAATCATATCACTGATTAAATCTGTCGGATGGACACAAAAAGTGACAAATTGTTATCACACAGCTATAAAAATGGAACCGGTAGGGATAACTGTGTATAATTGGTGGTTCTCAGGAGCCAAGACATTGTTCTTTCAATGTAATAAAGTGATTAATTCCTTTTCTGACTTTCATATTTGGGGCCTTCTCAGGGAGATTTGTACGTCCACAGGAAATCTGGCCCACGAGCCATCCTACATTCATATAAGTTTTGCAATCCTAATTTTGATGCTCACAGTTCCTCATAATCATATTATTTCTGTGTCAATATAGACTTCCATTAAATATGATCCCTGAAATATTATATATTGCAATGAAATACACTATACTGCAATGAATACTCTTGTTCTATATAATAGGACGTAGGCTAGCTTTTACATATACATTTTGTACGTAACTCAATTGAACACATTAACAGTTGGATATCCCGTGGATATCTCAAATGGTTCATTCCACACAGCGAAAAAGAAAAATAACAAGGGAGCCTATGATAAACTTTAGGTTAGCCCTTGATTAGACTATTCTTGGTTGAATGACATTTTCTCTTCTTTTTGAATCACAAGCTTGTTACATAGAGAACATGTTCAGTTTCTCAGCCTCTATAAAAAGGAAACGATTATCGTGACCAAACTCCTCAGCTGTTCACTATGAGGAGAAGCACTCTTGAATGATGGTACATTTTTGTACCGTGCATCGGAAATGGCAATGGCGAACCTACTGCATAGTATTCCTGAATGCGAACTAATGACCATAGAAGTCGGCCCATGACAATACATTTATCTGCAATGCAACCATAACTGTTGAATGCCTTAATCAGCAAAACGCTCTTCCTCTGAACTTGTTGAGTTACAGCTTGTCTAGAAACCCACATGTGTTCTCCGAACATACCATGGTGAGCTTGATTTCAATCATCAGCAAAAGTTTTAAAGGTCAAATCTGATCAGTAGATACCGTCATCATTATTCCATGGAGGCTAGCGAGATGGAATGGCGAGCAGGCAGAACAGGCCAAATGGTTATCTATAATTCAGCACAGACTGTGTTATGTTAAATCATAATTATTTCTCGATTAAAGTAAAATGCTGACCGTACCATACCACCTCCCGCTCCCACTAACTTATTATTAAGATAAATAATTCCTTTAAGTAGAAATTCAATATCTGGTGAGTATTATTTTATGGAGATATGTACTACAGCTTGGAGCAATCACTATAAAGTGCAATGTCAAGCAACCAGAGGTCTAGCATTGGACTCACTATAATATACACTGGAGTCTAGTGTCACACTTAGTCCCAGGCTACACAATAAAGGACGTCGTACTGCCGCGCCCCCTTCACGCCCTGCCGCCTACACAGACAGATTGCCCCGTAGCCGGGATCGGCAGGGGTTAGGAGCAGCTCAATGGTGGCCACGAGCAGCTCAATAAGGGCTGGGAGCAGCTGGCCCAGGCCAGCAGACAATGCCCTGGCCGTCACTCGCCGCATCACACACAATTAATCTGCTGGTGGGTATCTTACAGATGGGTAATCGGACACGCCGATTGGCTGGCAGTGGTCAGCAGGCATATTGACCTGTTCTGTTGGTCTGCTATACTGGGGGCGGGGGAAGGGTGGGATGTCACTTGGTTGGGGTAACAAAGATAGGATGGGGCCCAGGGGAAGAGGGGTTAAGGGTGTGCATAGGGATAAAGATAGGGCCATGAGAAGGAGGAGTTTTATGTTAGGATGCGTCCCACTCTCTATACAAAAGAGACTGATCTCAATCTCACTCCACCCACGCTCATCAACTTTATGTACTGTATTTACCTCCCTCCCTTGGCCTTGCTTATAAATAGAGCAGCAGAGAAACCATATTTTTGTGTACTGGTCCGATTATTTATGTGGCCCCATGGCTTAGTCCTATACATATGGTATACCCAACCATTTACAACTCCGCAGTCCCTTTATCAGTTTATTAGGCAAGCATCATATCAGAGAGGTTCCTTGCAGAATCTTACAAGGGTTTCTGCACAGATCCTTATATTATTAGGGAACACATTCCCCATTCCAAATCCTATACCACTGATTTTTACCATAATGCATTGGCGAATCGACTGACACGCAAGCCTACACCAATGGTTCTTATTTCCTATAGATCAAATGCCTATTCAAACGGCCTCCCCACCCTCATGCAGCCACCATGAACCACTATTAGATTTGTCTCCACCTGCACTTAGCATTCATAGCTGCCGCTGGAGGTCCTGCTCCCTTTACAGAACGTGCTGTTTTGGCTCCTAACTGCCTGTTTCGTAAAGCATGTCATGCCAGCAGGCAATCGCTCTCTTTGTCGAGACAAAAAGGCAATCGCCAAAAGAGTCCACCTTCCCTAAGAGACAAGGAAATGGAGCCGCTTACCAATGACCAAGCTCGAAAGTAGAGAGTAATGACCCTCCCCATGGGGGATCCTATGGCCGGAATCTGACGGAGTGGGATTCAACCAACTCAGCTGGGACGATCTGCGACATGCCACGTCTTGGATGGGTGTGTGATTATAGAATTTGGTCCTGCAGGAAGAATAGTACCATGACTGACAGGTTTTGGCGACAACCTTTTAAAAGGTGCACCTTTTCAGAATAAGTCTTGGAAGGTAGATTTGGTCTGCTATACATAAAGGGTATTCCAACAAACTGAGTGAGAATGCCATCCACCTTCTGTACACACTGTAAAATATTCCGTCAAAATAACGAAGGATTCCTCATCCCTCACTGAAAAACTGAGAGGCACGAAACTCGTCAGTGCAGACGACGGTAAGTCCTCAGGTTGACGATACCTAAAACTACAGCTTAAGGTCGTCAAAGTGGCAACTTAAGGTCGTCATCCTGACCACCTAAGTCGTCAGTATGACGACTTTCTATTGTCAGTATGACGAGTTTAGGTGGTCATTTGACCTTGACTACCCTAAATTCGTCTGTATTGATGAGTTTCAGGCGGCGGCATGTTTTCTGTGCAAAATTGCCAGAGATCCATTGTTATTTTCACAGGTCGTTATTTTCACAGAGATTCCTTGTACTACCATACGGCCAACCAGGGCTTCTTGTAAGAACTACACTGTCTCCCTGCTCAATGATTGCGATGGTTCACTGTTCAGGTTTACAAGGATCCCTGGTAGAATCAACAGTTATTTTTTACAGTGCATTCATGATCATAAATTATATTCACAAAGGAATCATCAGATGCAATAGGATTTTCCAGCATAGTGAGAAGGGAACAGCAAGATTGAGGAAGATGTGCACAGCATACTCACAAAGTAAGACTAACAGACCAAGGAGTATATTTGATAAACAAGGAAATCAACAAATCTAGGAGGCTACTGAGGCTATGTACCCCATTATTCGCCGCAGACAAAGGAATCGCCAATTTTGACAAGTTCTACATTATTTTGGAGCAAATGCCAGTGAGAAGGCTGTTAGATATAATTATCATTAAAAGATAATCACAAATCTCAGTCATTGATAAGGCGACAATTGTTCAACTTATCTCATAACCAATAATGAGATATGGTTTATTGAAGAGGTGATGAGTCTGACTTCAATTTACACCATCAGGATAATGCAATAGTTTCTCATAAAATGTTTTTTGTCATGAAAGTGTTGTTGTATTATCGCCCACATGTCACATATATAAGACAATGCTCCCACAAAGGACATTCAACGCGGGACATAATGTGTTATGTCTCCCATCTTCTTTTTCCATTCACAGAAATATCCAGAAAATTGAATACCATTTTAAGAGGAGACACTGACAAAACAAATAGGGAAATCAGACTTCTTTCTCTACTTGAACAGCCCGTAAGGTTCCTGTGACACACAATTTATAAAATGTCATGTTATGAAAGGCGCCGTCATCACACGTTAACGATGTAAGATCAACACATCATACACTTCAGCAGATCTCATTTCTTTTAGAAATTAAAATCCCCCGAGTCTGATTTAAGGAGCCACCACGGTGCTTAAGGGGATTTCTTTTCGATTGGATTCATCTCTCTCTGCGTTGATTTAATTCCAATTTCTTTCAACTCATTTCACCTTGTGTGAAACGGGTGAACATTTTAATGAATTGGTCTGGAATATTTTCTTGACGTGGAGTCCTAAATGTGTTTCTATTTCCATGCCATGCCGCCTGAAAAATTCAATGTGTGTATCTATCTATCTATCTATCTATCTATCTATCTATCTATCTATCTATCTATCTATCTATCTATCTATCTATCTATCTATCTATCTATCTATCTATCTATCTATCTATCTATCTATCTATCTATCTATCTATCTATCTATCTATCTATCTATCTATCTATCTATCTATCTATCTATCTATCTATCTATCTATCTATCTATCTATCTATCTATCTATCTATCTATCTATCTATCTATCTATCTATCTATCTATCTATCTATCTATCTATCTATCTATCTATCTATCTATCTATCTATCTATCTATCTATCTATCTATCTATCTATCTATCTATCTATCTATCTATCTATCTATCTATCTATCTATCTATCTATCTATCTATCTATCTATCTATCTATCTATCTATCTATCTATCTATCTATCTATCTATCTATCTATCTATCTATCTATCTATCTATCTATCTATCTATCTATCTATCTATCTATCTATCTATCTATCTATCTATCTATCTATCTATCTATCTATCTATCTATCTATCTATCTATCTATCTATCTATCTATCTATCTATCTATCTATCTATCTATCTATCTATCTATCTATCTATCTATCTATCTATCTATCTATCTATCTATCTATCTATCTATCTATCTATCAATATATATATATATATATATGCATATATACATATATATATACATATATATATATATGTATCAACACGGTAAAAGGTATGCCCGCGAGGGTGTGTGAGGGCGTACCTTTTACCGTGTTGATCCACACACACACACACACATATATATATATATATATATATATATAATATATATATATTATATATATATTGTAGCGTATTTTAACCTCCTCCGGATAAGAGAATGACGACCAGTAACTCGGACAAGTATAATTAACGTGTATCCTTTATTGCCTGGCTTGCTCTGCCACACTAGCTAAGTATATCTCTATATATGCCGCTTTACCTCCTCTCTGGAGCAAGTGCAGGTGCGTCTTATAGCCACCCCAAACCCAGACTGACTGCCCGGTGGGACACCTCCAGTATTTATACACTTGCAAGTCCACCGGCGCTGGTGTATGTACAACATACACCGCCGCCGGAGACGCTACTCCGAATAACACAATGCTGACGTGACTCCGCCTCCGCCGGCTTCCCCCGCCCCCATGTCAGGATGGTTTCGGGATCCACCGACGTCGGCTCGGTCTACGCCACACTCTCCCCAACTAATTAACAATCGTGCTGGGAAAGAATGTCAAAGTACCCTCCTGCAGATGGGTATCCAATTTTGAATAAACCGTTATACACCATGGCCCCTGGGTGTTTGTCATTATTAACTTTAAAAATACATTGAGCAATATAGATAATCATACAGTATACACAGTATCAATACTTATAGCATGCTCCACCGGATAGCTTCCTAATTTACAAATGGTTTAAACTATTATACAACTGCTGCCTTCAAGGCCAATACGACATCACTGCCACCGCCGAGATGCCCCCGACTCATCCACCGAATCGTCCACCGGTCCTCCGCCTGCCTCCGGATGCCGCCCCCGCGGCTCGACCAGGTCTGCAACACAAGGTAAGGCACTTGTACTGCTTACCCCACCGGAACTGATGCATTTTGTTCTTCATTTAAGGTGCTACTGCTCCCCCAGCCTGTACTGGCTTACACCCATAGATTACTTGGGTGCATTCCAC
This sequence comes from Acholoe squamosa, assembly GCA_949317995.1. Classification (NCBI taxonomy): domain Eukaryota; kingdom Metazoa; phylum Annelida; class Polychaeta; order Phyllodocida; family Polynoidae; genus Acholoe; species Acholoe squamosa. Next base: position 62,639,036 of record OX439039.1, read on the forward strand.
GTCGTCCCAGCTTATCCCGCAGTCACCCTCCGACCCGGCTGCATCACCGCCCTCCCTCTCTTCTCCCACCGGCCTCCGCCGGCGCCCTCCTGTACTGGAGTTTCTGCTTCCCCCGCCGTAGATACACCGGAAGAGACACTTACCCTCTTACTGGGTGCTCGTAGAGGCTTCCTCCTCCTCTCCCTCCTCCTTCTCCGGGGCCTTCGGGGTAATAGGCCATGGCTGCCCGCATCTGGAGCACAGTCCCCCCCTGGAAGCCTGGGCGTACCTGGTTCGGGTCACCTGAACCAGTTCCACATCACCGTCAGCCAAGCTTTGCACTGCCGAGCTGCACACACCCCCCGGCACCACTCTCATCTCGGGCCCCAAGTTCCCCGGGTTCCGCAAGCGCCTCGTATACTCCTGCAGCTCACGGGGGCCTGTGAAGTCCTCGTTCCAGGGCATCAAGTTCTCTTCCACCTCTACCCTTTTATCAGAGTTTGGAGCCGGGGGAGGGGTAACCACCACGTGGCTTACAGACACCACTCCTTGTGTGGGAGCCACGCCCCCGTCAGGTATGGGTACCACCTGGGCGTCTGTCACTATTATAACACGTTCGGAGGTTGGTGGGCCTAAAGGGTCCTCATCCTCCACACTCCCCTGCACCGTCTCCACCCCCTCCGGCACCAACACCATAGTCTCCATGTGTCCCGCCTCCTCCCCAGCTTCGATTTGTAAGAGAAAGTCCCCCTTGGGAGACTGCACCACTAGCCCCTCCAATCCAACCGTAACTGTCCTGGGGTAATGCACTAAGTCAGGCCTCCCTTTTGCTCTCCCGGCCATCTTGCCTTTTTGTTGGGGGGTTACTCCAACGGGTTCCCCCTCATTGTCCATGGGTTTGCTGCCGGAGCTCGTTTTTGCCGGGGTCTTGGGGTGCTGGCCCGGGGTTTTAGGGTGATGGCCGGTGGGAGTAATATTTCCTCAAGGCTGCGCCGCGTTCCGGGGGTGGGAGTCTGGGGCACCACCGGTGGACTAGCCTTTTCCGGGGTCTCCCCTGTGCGCACGGTAACCTGCTCCATCAGTGTTTCTAATCCTGTTTTCTGGCTACTCTTTCCCGGGCCTTTCCCTTTTCCTCCTTTTGTCTTTCTAGATTTCTGTTCTTGCAAAGCTCTTTTCTCCTCCGCCACCCTGGCTTCTGCTTCTTTCTTTTCCTCTATAGCCTTCTGTCTTTCCATTTCTCTCTCCTTCTCTAACCTGTTTTCTTCCTCCCACTTCTTCTGCCTGGCCCTCTCTCTGCCAGCTGTGACCATCGCTGCATACTGCTCCTCGAGGTCAGGGTAGCCAGCCACGCCGGGGGGTATTCAAAGATCTCTTCATCGACTTTAGCTGGAGCGGAGACCATCTCCGTGGCTCCGTCTTCGGGGTCTGTTTTACCTGGTCCCCTGTCCTCCTCTGCCTCCGGGGAGTCGGGGGTGGAGGTGGCCTCTTCCTTAGCAGGTGTACGTAATTCTGGTTCAATGTGGGGCTTGGGGCGGTCCTCCTTTAAGGTGTACTCCGGCAGTTTTTCAGGGCTGGAATCGAGTCCCCCGGATATTTCAAATGCCTTTCCTTTTTCAGGGCTGGACTCCTGAGCTGACTGTGAACCGTCGTCTGTGATGTCATCGTAAGTACCAACCCTTAGCTGGGTTCTTCATGTTGGCATACCCGATTTAGCCGCATCATATTCCTTTTCTATTTCAGCTATGTCCAGTGTGCCCACCGGCAACTCCTTCTGGAGTCTAGTTAAGGTTTTGGTCGGGGTCTCCCCCTCCTTACTGTACCTGTCCATTAGTAATTTAAGAACAAAGAGAACCTTTCCCTCCTCCTCTGGCTCCAATTGATATTTACCGGTGACGGGGTCCGTAATCATTTCTGTAACACGGCGGACGGCTCCCTCCTTACCGGGGGACCGGCGCACCTTTTTGTCGGGGGGCTCCTCCACTGCCTCCTTGGACACCCGTTTCCGCCCCTTGCCAGTACTACTCCAGGTGGCCACCCCTTGCACAGGTGGTTCCTGATTGGGTGGAGCTTTCAGTCCTACCAGTTCCTCTAGATATTTGGCCGCTGCGGCCACCTCCTCCATTTCCTCCTCCCCTATGCTTATCCCGGGGGACACCAGTGACGATATGATAGAGGCGCTGCCCGGTGTCTGGCTGGAGGGCACCACCGCCTCCGTTTTAAAAGTGCTTGCGGCGACGGACTCGGCCGGCTCCTCCGCCTTCCCAGCCCCCCCTTTTGAAGTGTGGACCTTAACCTTCCGGGGTTTGCCTTTAGACTTGGGTTTTGTAGAAGTGGAGGTGCCTGGAGTTTGCGCTGGAACAGCCCACGCCTCCCCCTCACTAGCCAGCCGCAGTTGCTTGGTTTCTTTCGGGGGCACCCATCCTTTTATGTCCGGGTGCTGTCTCTCCACGTGGCGCACCAGGTCATTCTTGTAATCTTTGGCGACCTGGTATTCACAGCCGGTGGAGGGGCACTCGTATCCTTCTTGCACGGCCTCATGCTTCCTCTGATGGCGTTTTAAAGCATCGCTGCGTCCAAAGGCATAAGGTTTGCCCTCCTCCCTGCAGATCTCACACCTGTGCTTTGGCACTTGCACTCCCCCTACCCATACCATGGGCACGGACTTCTCGTCTTCGTGTGTCTTAGGCATATTACTGAGTTCTAACTGCTTCCAATCAATGGTCGATATTGCCGAATCCAGGGGATGAGTCCCTCCTTTATACACCCCCTGCCCGGCCACACCCCTCCCCCGTGAGTTGTCTTGGCCAATCATCAGCCAGGAACCTTCCCCGCACGCCTGTGCCGCCGGGGTTTCCCCTGTCATGAGGCCGTCACCCGACCGTGAGAACGTCCGCTCTGCTCCTTCCACCGAACGTTCCGGTGGGTAGTGGCCGTGGGAATGGGTTCTTGACCAGCTGTCTTTCCCACGTTCCTTCTTCCTGTAGGGTTTGTTGTTTACTTTTCGGTGGACTGTTTCATCGGTGGGCCGTTGGCGGTGTTTATTTCTATCTTTCTCCCTTCCCCCGTGCCTAGGGCGGCTGCGGGACCGTGAGGACGAGGATTTGGGTGGAGATCGGCCCCCTCTCTCCCTCCGGCGGCCTTCCCGGTGGACCCCGTTTTTCTTTACGCGCTCCCTTGGCCCTTCTTTTTCTCCCTCCCGTCCGGCTTGTGTGTCCCCTGTTACACCATTTCTACGGCTCTCCTCCACCTTCCTCATTACAACACGTCTGTCCTCCGCCATTTCTGTTGGGAATGTGACTGTTATCTTCAAATAGTGGTCGTCTCCCTCCTCATTGACGTCACTCGCATTCTGGTTTCGTAGCAACACCGGTTTTGGCGGGACTATCACTCCGGCAGGGGGCGCGCTCGGCGTTTTAGGCGGAGTTTTAGGCCCGTCCCCCGAGCTAGGCGGTGTAGTAGGCTTGAAGGCGCCTGGCAGGGCCGTGACCCCAGCCTGTGGTAAGTATAGACACGTAGGCGCAACCTTAGGCGTCTCCTCCTCCTTAGGCGGTGTTTTAGGCCTCCAGGGTAAGCGACCCTGGGCTATTAGACGGCTCTCTCTCTCCTCATTCCGTTCGTTATCATACTCTGCCTCCTCTAGCATTTCGTAGACCCGCCACCTCTCTGCATGCTTGGCTAGGATACGACCTCTCTCTGGGTCCTTCCTCCGTCTGGCCCACTCTGCCCTCTTGAACTCGTTTCTCTCCCTAGTTTCTTCTGTCTCCTCCTCCAAAGGGGATAAATATTCTTCATCCAGGGGGGGTTTGTCATCTGGGGGTTCCCCCCTCCAGTGGGCCATTGCAGCTTCTGCTCTGACCCTAGTCTCCTCCTCCCACCACCATTTCCACCAGCTGTCCCCACCTTCCGCCATCTTAACAGGTTAGTATGCTTGATCACACGCCCCGGGGTTAGGGTCCCTTATTATCGCCCGTATCGCCTTAGCCCCCGGCGATCCATCCCCCGCACCCTGGTCGGGGTTGGCCACCTCTTCCTCCGCCGGGTCTATCTCCGTGCACTCATCCCCCAGATCCTCTTCCTCTGGCAGGCAGACCTCCTTTATAGAATCAAAATGTACCACTTTGGTTACACGGCCCCTCTTTATCTTGTACACTGCATCCCCTATTCTCTCTTGCACAGTCCAAGGGCCGGTCCAATAACATTGCAACTTGGGGGATAGTCCTCTCTTCTTTAGGGGGTGATAGTAGAAGACCTGGGATCCCGTTGGCAGATGGCCCTCCTCCGCCCTCGCATCATAGTTACGTCGTTGGCGGGCCACCGACCTCCCTATGTTACTCCTAGCTGCTTCGTACGCCCGTGCCATCTTCTCCTGGACCTCAGCCACGTATCCAGCCTTATTCCTCGGGGGTGGATCCAATGGGTAGATCAGATGCAGGGGGACGGTTGTTTCTCTTCCCAACATCATCATGTTAGGCGATACTCCGGTGGAGCTATGCACTGATGACCTATAGGCGGCCATCACAAAAGGGAGCTGCAGGTCCCAATCCTGCTGGTCGGTGGCCACCACCGTAGCCAGTAGTGCCTCAATGGTCCGGTTAGCTCTCTCCACCATTCCATCACTTTGAGGCCTAAAAGCGCAAGTCCTTGTTTGTTTGACCCCCAGCAAGGCTACTATCTCCTTGAACAACCCCGACTGGAAATTCTTGCCCTGATCGGTGTGAATCTCCACCGGCGCCCCTAGCCGACATATGAACTCCTCCACCAACTTCCTTGCCACGGTGGGCGCTTCCTGATTGGGAATGGCGTAGGCCTCCGTCCACTTAGTGAAATAGTCGGCTGCTACCAGGATGTGTTGATTACCCCGTGAGGTAGGGGGCAGAGGACCCATCACATCCAGGGCTACCCTTTGGAGTGGTAGACCAGCCACAACATGTCCCATTGGAGCTCGTGGGGGGCGGGGGCTGCCTTCCGCCGCAGGCACGGCTCACACTGCTCGCACCACCGGGTGACATCCCTCCGGAATTCAGGCCAGTAATATCCTCCCTGTACCCGCCTGATGGTCTTGTTACGCCCTAGGTGTCCGGCCAGTGGTTCTCCGTGTACCTCCTGTAGCACATCCTTCCTGTTAGGCTTGGGAACTGCTATCTGGAAGTGGGCCGACCCCGCCTCCCCTATCCACCACCTCCCCAACACACCCTTGTGTATTGTCAGCCTCTCTCTCTGGGCATACCAGGCCTTTTTTTCGTAGCTCCAGTCCCGTCTTACTGCTTCAGTGGGGGCCTCTCCTCCTTCCACCCACCCCCGTACCTCCCTGAGAAGGGGGTCATCATCCTGCAGCTTTTCCCATGCCGCCCCTACCGGAGGATCCGGCCCCTCCGTGGGGAATTGGTTCCCTCCTTCTAGTACTTGACTCTGAGCTCATGTGAAGACACGACACCACCGCCTGTCTTCTTCAGGGTCTCTGCCGCATTGTTTACAGGGTGTCCTGGATAGGCCATCCGCATTACCATGGGCCCTTCCTGGTCGGTGTTGTATCACTATGTCATAAGTGCCTATGATCTGAAGCCACCGCGCCAGCTGGCCCTCCAGTTCTTTGAACTCCAATAGCCACCGAAGGGATGCATGGTCGGTGCGCACTACCACCGGCCGACCCACTAAATAGTGTCTGAATTTCCGGAGGCCAAAGACGATGGCTAACAACTCCCGCCACGTAACGCAATAGTTTCTCTCAGGTTTGCTAAGGGTGCGACTGCCATAAGCCAGTACTCTCTCTTCCCCATCTTGTTCTTGTGCCAGCACCGTGCCCAACCCCGTATCACTGGCGTCCGTGTCCATAATAAGTTGGCCTTCTGGTCGGGGGAACCCCAGGATAGGAGCTTCTATCAATTTCTGCTTCAGTATCTCGAAGGCATTTTCACACTCCGGTGTCCACTTGAAAGGCCGTCCCTTTTCCGCCAAAGAACTGAGTGGTTTAGCCTTAGTTGAGAAGTCGGGGATGAAGGCTCTATAATACCCCGCCAGACCGAGAAAACTCCTCACTTCTGTGATATTCTGTGGTGGGGGCCACCCCTGAACAGCATCCACCTTGCCTGGGTCGGTCCCTACCCCGGCCTCACTGATCTGGTGCCCCAGAAACAGTATCCTCCAGCGGGCCAGTTGGCATTTGGAGGGTTTTATCTTAAGGCCGGGCTCCGTCAGTCTTTGTAGTACCTCGCCCAACCTCTCCATATGCTGTTCAAAGGACTCGGCAAACACGACAATGTCGTCTAAATATACCAAACAGGTACGCCACTGAAGCCCCCGCATGGCAACCTCCATCACTCGCTCAAACGTCCCTGGGGCATTACATAACCCAAACGGCATTCTGATGAATTGGTAGAGCCCCCGGTGGGTGGTGAACGCTGTCTTCTCTCTGTCCTCCGCCGTTACATCTAGTTGCCAATAACCACTGGCAAGATCCATTGATGAGAACCAGGTGGCCCCCGCCATAGTGTCCAAGCAGTCCTCCACCCGGGGCAGAGGGTAGGCGTCTTTTACTGTAGCTTTGTTTAACCACCTATAGTCCACACAGAAACGGGTTGTCCCGTCTTTCTTCTTCACTAGCACCACCGGAGATGCCCATGGGCTTACTGAAGGCTCGATTACCCCCGCCTCCAACATTTTGTCAACCTCCTCTTCCACCATGGCCCTTCGGTGGGGGGCTAAGCGTCTTGGTGGCTGCTTTATAGGGGGTTGATCCCCCGTATCTATTCGGTGTTGGGCCATAGTGGTGTGTCCCTTATCACCCTTATGACACTGGAAGGCCGCCAGGTGTTGATTAAGTAACCCCGCCAGCTCCTTTCTTCTGTCTGGCTCTGTTCCCTCCACCAGCTCTCTTATAAGCCCTCTCTTCTCCTCCGGAGACATAGCCTCCACCCGACGGCACCAGCTTCCGGGGTTCTCCCCCGGATCCTCTCCCGGCGTTTCCACCCGTTGAATGCCACCCAGAGTCATATCCTTGTAGACGATGATCGGTTCCGGCCCGGGGTTCAGCACCCTGACCCAAGTTTCTCTGTTTATTGGCTGGACCAGGCCTCTGCCCACCAGGAAGTAGGGTTCACCTTTGTGCCCGGCCATACTTTCTATCATGCCATTCCCACCGTCCAACCACCGACCCATCACCGCGCCTTCTAGAAATGCTTCCTCCCCCGCTCCGACCACTGCTGAGCGGGTGCTCACCACTCGACACACTGATTCTGGTTGGGTCCAGATTAATCTTCCCCTGGCCACGTCCACCACAAGCTGGTTTTCTCGTAGAAAGGCGGCGCCCAATATTCCTTCCGTCCCTGTGCTCCTGCTCCCCAATTGTAATGAAGCCTGCACCTCCCCTTTAAGTTTCAGGGGTCTTCCATCCACCGAAAAGACAACTTCCCCCGTTTCTTGGAGCGGCCGATTACCCCCGTGTCGTTCCCACCACCCGTGGGAGATAAGGTTTAGTGAGGCGCCAGTATCTACCAGCATCTGTATAACGGCTCCCTCCAACTTGCCTTCCACTATTAGTCCTCCGCCGCCCCTCTCTCGCCTTCCTTGCACAATATTCATAGGCCCAATCCCCCCGACCTGTACCTGGCCTTGGGTAGAGGTCGGCTCTAGTTTCCCGATGGAATAACATCCTTTCCAATTTCGGGGGCCCCCCCAGGTTTGTCAGTTCTCCTGTTGGGGCACTCCCGCTTGAAATGCCCTTCCTGGCCGCACCCATAGCAGGCAGTACTCCGCCTCTTCTTTTCGGTGGAGAGGGGCTCCTCCATCTTCTTAGCCAGGCGGTCCATTAGTTCCACCATTTTATCCATCCTGTCGGTGTTGGTTTTGAGATGCTCATTTACCGACGCGTCAGCGGTCCTAACCCTCTGTGATGTTTCCTGCTCCACCTTCAGGTAGGCTTCCGCCCCCACAGCTGTCATGACGGCAGCTTGTAGGTCCTTTGGCTGTGACTGATAGACCCATTGTCTCAGAGGATTATCCAAACATAGCAGGAATCTGTCCAAAACCAAGGTGTCTGTAGTTCGGGCGTCGGCCTCGGGGTAAGCTAGCCGGGTGTACTTCATCAGGTCCTCCCTCAATTCTTGCAACGCCTCCCCCTTCCTCCGTACCCTGGTGCGGAGGACAGCTTTATAGGTCTCCTCTTGATTGGTGGGCTCGAACCTTTCGACCAGCGCCTTCCGGAGTTCGGTGTACCCTTCCGGCGTAGCTGGTTTTCTGCCGTTCAACAGCCTCCGAGCGGCCCCCGCCAAACTCAGCCCTAGGAACATGCCGGCCTCCGCCTCGTCCCACCCATTCACCTTCACACACAGGTCGAAGTGGTTGAGGTAATCGCCTAGATCCCCCGTCCCGTCGTATTTTGTGGGTTTAACCACCGGTTTTCCTTTTGCACTCACTTCACCGTCAGCTCCGCAGGATAGGGACGGCAAAGCAGGTAACCGGGTTTCATCCACTGATGGTTGCTCTCCCCTGGCCACCTCTTTTTTTACAGTCATCCCCTCTCCCTTGTTGTCAGGGCCCTCCGTCCCTCTTCCTTCCTCCCGTCTCTCCGCTGCCGGTTTTATCTTCCTATGCTTTGAGAGAGTCTCTAGGAGCTGGTCCCACTCCTCCTCCGTCCAATCCTCTCACCCTTCCTCCAATCTCCTCCGAGTAATGCTTGAAGTATTTTCCGTCTTGACCCTGGGTTGGCGCCTCCCCCGGCTTGGCCTCCGGGGTATCTCCCTCTCCACCTCCTCCTTCTCCCATGGCCATCTGAAGCCGTTTACGGGACTTGCACGCCCTCCTCCCACCTCTACCTGATTGCCTTCCCCCGTCCAATTCCGATCCATAGGCTCCTCCTGCCTTTCGGGGTATGGTTCCTCAGGTCTGCCTTCGGTGGGTCTTCTGATTGTCACCTCCTCGTCCACTACTTCCAGGAGGGTCCCCCGACCAACTCCCTCTCCTTCCCATTTCAATGAGTCTGTTTCCGTTATTCTTGCCTCCGCCATCTCTAGTCCCGCATGCATCCGTTGAAAACACCGCTGTCACCAATGTAGCGTATTTTAAGCTCCTCCGGATAAGAGAATGACGACCAGTAACTCGGACAAGTATAATTAACGTGTATCCTTTATTGCCTGGCTTGCTCTGCCACACCAGCTAAGTATATCTCTATATATGCCGCTTTACCTCCTCTCTGGAGCAAGTGCAGGTGCGTCTTATAGCCACCCCAAACCCAGACTGACTGCCTGGTGGGACACCTCCAGTATTTATACACTTGCAAGTCCACCGGCGCTGGTGTATGTACAACATACACCGCCGCCGGAGACGCTACTCCGAATAACACAATGCTGACGTGACTCCGCCTCCGCCGGCTTCCCCCGCCCCCATGCCAGGATGGTTTCGGGATCCACCGACGTCGGCTCGGTCTACGCCACAATATATATATATATATATATATATATATATATATATATATATATATATATATATATATATATACGAGTAGCATCAGCCATACCCCTATACAAGAATTTTCTCCTTCTCCTCTCCAACTTCTTGATGTCTGCAATCATAACAACACATGTTATATTCACTCAAAACTTCCCTGCATTTTTTCGGGACACCTTTATAATTTAACCTAGACAAATGGTCAGCTAAAATGTTGTCCTTTGATCTAATATATGTAGAATATATCTTGATATTATGAATGAAACATAACCAGAAAATTTCACATAACCATTCCATGCACAACTTATTCTTGGATCTACCAGTATTTAACATAGCCAAGACTTGCATGTTATCTGTGATACAATGAACTCTGGTATTACTAAATTTTCCTAACCAGCGCTTCAGACCCACCAAGACAGGATAGAGTTAATATACATTAATATTCCTGTGGTGGACCCTGAGATTGTCTTACTGTGGAGACAAGGTAAAATGACCACAAACACTCTGCATTGGATCCGTATCATTCCAAGTGCCATACAGGTAATCTGTGCCGAACCAAGCCCCAAAACCCTGCACTGAGGAATCCGAATACATAGGGGTACATTCCTTGTCGTTCAGAATAATATTCTTACAGTTGAAAACTCTACAAAAATCCTTCCACCACATCAAATCTTTTTGGGTTTCATTATCCAACCTAATAACACCTCTATCTCTAGCCTTGGCACAGAGATCAAACACCCTTCTACTTAACGTCCTACCACCCCGAACCACCTGTGAGCAGAAGGACATCAGCCCACCAATTTTGTTAAGGTTTCTCTTTGAGACAGACCTCTTACCTAGACACTCATCCAAAGCTAGATTCATTTTATCTAATTTCTTCTGGGGTAAAGATAGCTCCATTTTAGTTGAGTTGATAGTTGTACCCAAGAAAACACATATCTGACTTGGCTCAGTCACCTTTTCCTTCAACACAGTGAAACCCATATACTCCATACACTCAATAAGAATATTCCTCTTACGTAAACACTCCTCTTCAGTCTTAGCAATGATAATAAAATTATCTAGATAATTGACTATCCTATCGACACCATAAAGTCGAGCTACAACAGTTAAAAAATTAGATATTCTATTAAATATATACGGAGCACATTTCAACCCAAACGTCAAGCGATTGCTCTCAAAGAATTCTTTTCCACTACCAAAATCCCATCTGAAGCCTTGGTAACCTACATGTGAACCATACACATTGATACTTTTATAAGCAGATTTTAAATCTACAATGCTCATATAGTCATTCTTATCCAATTGACATGTTACCGTATTTATAGAATTATACGAGAAACTTTTAGACGTTGTATTCATGTAGTTATTAATAGAAATATCTGCCGGCATGCTACAATCAGTGATGGCCCTCAATTTACCATTTGACTTCTCTACACCACCTAACGGGTGAATACACTTAGGCTTATAAGCCGTTTTAGTTATCTAGACCTGGGACAACTCGTCCTTGATAATATTACACATCTCGCTACAGAATCTACCTTCTACAATCGATTTATAATTTTTACAGTCATAACTAGTATCACATTCAGGGTCAATTATTTTGAAGCCCTCAGTAAATCCACACCATAGAAAATCAGAATCTGTCTGGTTAATACTAATAATATCTGACTGCCTCAGGAAACTTGCCAACCTGCAAGGTAAGATTTGAGCTTTTCGACCATAATTAAAATGCTCACACTTGCAGATACCATTTATACAACTGTCATAGACCCTGATGCTGGGTCTTTTTACACACTCCACTGTAAAAAGTGGATCAACCTCGCCCTGTACTGGGCCACTATGTGTTATAAAAAGATTATTGCTATCATTACAAGACTCATAAAGTACCACTATTATTATCACCCGAAATGATAGAAACGGGAGGCTCAGGAGGATCTACCGTATGTACTACATTAAAATCAGGCACCAATTCATCAGATTTTAACATAGGACCCTGCCTAAGTACAAAATCCTAATCTTTCTTATTCTTCTGGCACCTGTCCTTACCATGGTTTGACATACCACATACATCACAAATGTGACGATATCTACATGGATCCTCAGCCCTGTTAAAAGCATAGCAAGTGTGAGTCGACTGCTTCGACTTGAAACTTTTTGGTTTGGCTACACCTGATTTCTGGGTCTGTACTGTCCCATCATAAGACAAATGCCTCAATATATCCTCACTCCTAACATAACTGAATGCTTCTACACCATCAGAATTTGCTTTAGTTTTAACAGAGGAATCATATGCCACTAAAGCTTTGAGGGTATATATTTTTGTAGATGATTTCTCCACCAATACTTCTTTATGCTTTACCACAGCGAGAAAACATCCTCTCCCTCTTCAATAAGCTGCTTCATCATTCTTACATTAACGAGCTATAGTTTCTCAATGCTATCGAGTTTCTCGCCCTTTTTTTAGAAAATTCTTCTGATCAAACATACCTCTATCATTATAGCCATGACGACGACCTGTTCTAGAGGTGGTTGAATCAATAGAAGACAAGGAACTTGATGAAACACTACGGTAAGATGTCGACTTGGAACGACTCGTCTGGCTGGATCCAACATGGCGTCGCGTCCTCTGGTTGCTATGGAGCCCATGGTAGTCAGGTGACCGCTGTCGGCAATCCCCCATCACTTGGACACGGCGTCAATAGAAGACTGTTGACAAACATCGCCATGTGCAAAATCCATTTTCGACTCCCTGCTCGCCACTGTCGTAGTTCCTCGATTAAGAACCTGTCCCTCCAACAGATTCCTAATATCAGCCAACTGCTGTTCTATATAGGTGGTACGTTCCTCCAAATCCACAATTGTCTGGTCAACGGGTGAGTCCAATATGTCCCGAGTAGCATTCGGGGTAGGTGGCTCCTGTCCAACCGCTCACACCACTCGAAGTCCTAGAATTGGCTATGTTTTTTCCTTTTTTAGGAGATTTTTTGGTTTTGGGCTTAGACCCACCACCAGAAACTCCCCTCCTACCCATATTGTAGGTATATGTACTGTATAAACTTGACTAAACTGGAAAAACAGTTTAAAAATTCCTGGCACCACCCAGCATAGTGTGAGCCGCTCGAGCATATGAAGCCAATTGACCGTTAGTTCAACTGTTGGGGCTTATATACTGGAGGAAATGTTTTGTGTGACGTCACCGATATACATGCGCCATGGTGTAAAGTAGTACCAACGTATCACTCATTAATTACATATATATATACCTGGGAGTATATAGTCTCATATATATATATATATATATATATATATATATATATATATATATATAATGTATGTATGTATTTATGTATGTATGTATGTATGTATGTATGTATGTATGTATATATATATATATATATATATATATATATATATATATATATAGCAAATGTATATAATATACTCTGTAACATCAAACTGTGGTTCTAGTTCAAAAGATTTGATTAGTAATTGCATGGTATACTCTCTGTTATAATGGCCTGCCACTTGCTTGATACTGATAGCATAATCACTCTACGTCTGTCGTCATTGATTACTCCGACTCTATGACAATCTGAATGTGTAGCCACATTCAAGTTGTCAATCACTAGAAGGCTGATGACCGGAGAGTAACATTCTGAGATCTCATCTAAAACACACGACCGCTGGCTCCAACACTGAGCACATCAATGTAATGGCAGACGTGCGCCTTTCCCGCGCTTTTCTTGCTGCCAAACGCGTGTCCTAATTGTCGTCTGCTGTCGCCATCAATGCGGCCCGAGTGACGGGGAGGAGGTGGAATTATTTAGCTCTCTCCATCTGCCCGCCTCCTCATCCGTGGCGCCCACTTGGAGCCGCGTTCCGAACTGAAGGCCTACTGATTGGCGTCGCCATTAATTAAGATCGGATCGAAGGCGAGGCTAGAATGGCGAGATAATTGGAAACGGCCGTCGACGACAATACCCACTTTTTGACAAACAACTCATCAAAGGGCCAAGCGCCAGATGGAGAGAGCTAAATAATTCTTCTTTCTTTGTCCCCAATTTAAACCATTAATAAAACAAGCAGCCTCACTAAGTTTGGTAAGTGGAGGGTCGAGTTGATCACCACCTACCTACTATACACACTGATCAACGTAGTCATGTCAGACGACAGAAGCTCCATTAGACCCCGACTCCACTATGACTAACACCTTCAGCCCCCGACTCCGCAGTTTATGCCAGGGATGCCTCCCATTGGTCAATAATACAATAGCCATGTGCCGTATAAGATTTGTATGGCCCAATCGGTCGACAGAGGCCTAGTGGACTATGGTTTTAAGGAATGAATTCCATATAATAAAGGACATCCCAAATCCAGGCGTTTTAATACCAACCTTCTGTAAAAAGAAGAGGACTTGTTGGTCTTAAGTGGCGACAACAGCGACTACAGCGAATATTGCGGTGGCAGTGGTCGCGGAGAGACCATTCAGGTTACGCGGTGACTAGCGACTTCCGGTAGCGCATAATACCTGTATTATTTCTGGTAAGGACCAATAAGTGAGGCCGACTTGTCCCGTCTTTGTGAAAGGGTTTTCACCATGCAGGTCATTCTCGGTAATGCAGATTTTTAATTCTGCAGCCCCACTCCCCTCGAGCTAACTACCAAGAATGATTGTTCCTGGCTTGTATGACCAACGTCTTTCACTAATCCAATACAATCATGTATGCCATTGCCACACCTTCATCTACCATAACCATTCATCCAATTACCATTAGAAGCAGCGTTCTTTTGATTCACATTATTAACTCTTCCTTTACCAGCCTATTTCAGAGCAAATTTTGGGTTGTAGTAGGTGGCATAAGCTTTCAGAAGCTGTTGGAATTATATGGATATTCCAATTAGAAGGGAAATGTGGATGTACCATCCTGGTTTTCTCTATCTATTATCATTATTGACATCATAATGGGCTGTGTGGGTTGTGTTTATGTGTATATTAATGTAGTCTCATTTGTGTAGTTATTATCAGATTACTCCACTGATCTCATGTATTGGGAAGACTAACTCTAGTGGTATGATGTTGGCCTAGCCCATTCTTTTAACCAACACCAAGACGCTGATACAAGTCACCATTTATTGTTCACTCGTCATTCACAGTTACAGTTGTTTGGTAATTCCACTCAGGTTTGTACAGCTTCAACGACATCAGTCTAACCACACAAGCAGTTCATGTTCTAAGAATCCAGTGCTTCTAGAGAGGTATAGGTGCCATAGAGATCCTGCTTAATCCGTTCTTACATTGGCTAAGTGTAATACTAGATACTAAACAGCTTCATCCTCGTCTACTCCAGGAGTATGTGTTGCTTCCTCAACCGCTCCCACAATACTAACTCCTCACCTGTCTCTCACTAACCCACTACACCTCCCAGACGCCATGTACTTGGCTTACATGTATTCTTTCCCCTTACAGAATCCTCCTGACCAGATCTCGTCGACTCCATTGCCGTCTGCAGCATTCCACAGCTACCATAAACTCTAGCTACCATAAACCCTACACAGGACTCCTATAGCACTCTCTCATATAGCATACAGTAAATACATAGCATATAATAAATACATACACAAGTGTACCCTGTTATACCCGTTCATTATAATTATTGGTTATTGATGACAAAACAATAAAGATAATGCTCTGATAAGAAAATATACTTCAAATTGCCATATTTCAGCATTCCCTTTATCAATTTTAATGAAATAAAGTGCACATTGTAGGAAATACAGAATATTTTTGAATTTTTGGTACACATTGGATGCAAGAAATGGTCTTTGAGGTTGCCATGGCAACCAGAACTAGGCAAAATCAATGTTTTCTAGCATAATCTGACATATCTGTTGCCATGGTAACCATCCTAAATAGCCAAAACTGGATTAAAATTCAGTAAAACTTTTGATGCCATCTTGTTGAGCATTAAAAAATGTATAAAGTCGATTTAAATCCAAAAGAAATATATTATTTGACATTTTTTATGATTTTTCAGCTTAAATACTGATAAAATCTATGGAAAACCTTTAGGGTATTTCAAATCTTCCTCTCAAGCTAGCAAGACTGCCATGTAAAAAGTATCAGAGATAGAGACTTATTCTTTGCAGTCTGCAGAGAACCCAGCTGACCCTATGACTGTGAAAAATATCTAGGCGTTTTGTTGAAAATTAAGGGAGTTACATGCTACTCAAAATCGGTCAAAAATCGGCCAAAATCGGCCCAAACTATTAATGCGTAATCGGTAAAGGAAGAGTTAAGGGATGACCAATGGTAGGGTCGCGTTATGACGTCTCGCTGTAAACCCAGTCTGTCTTTGGTGAAAGGGGTGAAAAGAGTTGGAGTAGTCAAAGAGTAGAGATTTTCCTCTGGCCGAGAGATTCAGACAATGGGGAGTTAGGAGAAAGGTCATTGCATGATAACACGTGAGGATTTCTGCTCCCATGTTAGGGTACAGACAACAGGGCGACAGGAGTACTGCAGTCAAATGCTTCCACCCGGTGCCCCCTGATGTGCCCCAACCGCAGGCCAGGAGTCAGGACATGCACCAGGGCACCCCAGGGCATCCCTCCAGTTCCAACTCAACCTCTGCAGGCCTTAGTATGCGCCCCCTGAGGCCAGGAAACATGTGGTAGTAGCACGACCTACTCACTCCTCTGTTCTTTCTCTTTGTTCATCAATGACCTATGGCCGCAACACGAGGGGCATTCTTTAGTGTGTGTGGCTTAGCTAAAGAGCCTGGCCCAAAGCCCCAACTGCATAGTAGCATAACCCTAGGATGTGTCACGACGCTGTGAACATTAAGTATTATAGTGTGGAACATTAAGAAATGTAGCATTGGCGTGGCGTCCTCTGCACTGGTGAATGCTGGGGTGTTCAAGGGGTTCATTCCACCAATTTCGAAATCAAAATATCGGCATACTCATGATATCTATATGCAAACCAGATTTCTCATCAAGATCACACTCAAGTGGACTGCTGCCGAAAATCCTCTATCTGCCGAGTCCTATCTTCTTCAGTCAGGCTCAAACTAGCCTGACCTTATCCTGATTTAATTACGTTAGACCGTCTAATATTCAATTTCTTAAAGACTTACAACAGCCGCCCCACTCTGTGCTGCCTGTAATTAAAGTCATAGGAACCAACCCCTGCTTACTCACTCATGGAACGTGACATAGAGGACGTTAACAATCCTTTAATGAGTACTGTCTCCTCCTGCGATTTCTTTTCATCGTCAAACACTCTCTGTCCCTGCTCACAAGATCAATGATAACCGTGGAGGAATGTGTCTCAAATACCAAGCCTGTCAGTATGCAGCAGCGGCCATAAAATGTACAATCGTCCTCAGCACCTCGATGAGATTTGAGAAAAAAATCTTCTCATGGTGGAGCTTGCACCCAGTATAATATTGATGATAATGGAATATAGATTACATTACCTCCCCAGGAAAAAGAGATTAGGAAGTTATACTGATCAATTCTGCTCAGAGATTCTTAATGACCATGTGGGTTTGGGGTACACATATGTGAGCCAGCAAGCAGAAAGGACAGTTACTGCGGGATTTAGTACCAGATTTAGCCACCAGGGGGCACCACTATGGACTAGAATAGGAAAAATATGACTAAAACTGTTATAGGCTACTTTTTTATGGAGAATTCAATGGTTTTTGATAAAATGTTCTATTTTGGGTGGAAAGGTTCCAAATTTGGCATGTAAAAAGAATGTTTTTGGGCCAAAATAGGCATTTTTGTTGATTTCTGTTGCCATGGAAACATGATTTTCATTCTAAATAGGAAAATCAATGATTCCATTTGAAGGAACACCCCACAAGGTTTACTATGGCGAAAACAGAATGAAAATGCCATTTCTAGATCAAAAGTTATGGGCAAAAGAATAAAAATTTATACGAATTTAGCTAATTAGCATAAATTATGCTAATTAACTATATATCTCATGACCAATTAGACATAGAGCTTATTAACATTCTTGAAATGGTCACACCTACCCAAATCTAGTAAGCCATTCCTCCAAAACTAACAGGAGTATCTTCTCATACTATGTATCACTGTAAAGCTAATGATTTGAATTTTAAAGTTGACTTTTAGCACGGAGCACCCTTTCTCCTTGCCTCTACACATATGGCTGGTGTGACAGCCTGGAGGAGGGCTGGAAGTAGCTCTGTCATCTTGTACCGGAGGAGGCTTATATGAAAGTATAGCCCAGGCAGTGGAGGGGATTAGAGGAAGGATTGTGAGACACTTATAAAGCTCTGCTCAAAATAAACCACTGCCCAGATATTATGTGAGCAAAACTGGTGTTTGGAGGCATGGGTGGGACATTTTCTGCTTGGATTTGTGAAGTGGTTGGGGATCTTGATTAGGAGAGATCATTTAATTCCCAAATCAAAACCACTTTTGTTGAAAGCCAAGACAGTCTACTTTGAGAATAGACTAGCATGAGAAAATCGATATTCTGACTTCCTCTACTGAATATATGCAGTACTATAGCACTATATTTGTGAAAAAGACAGGGAGGGAATGGGCTAAAGGTGGACATTGCAGTTGCTGTCATGAGATCTCTTTTGAATTTAGATGGCATATTCGC
This sequence comes from Acholoe squamosa, assembly GCA_949317995.1. Classification (NCBI taxonomy): domain Eukaryota; kingdom Metazoa; phylum Annelida; class Polychaeta; order Phyllodocida; family Polynoidae; genus Acholoe; species Acholoe squamosa. Next base: position 62,657,100 of record OX439039.1, read on the forward strand.
ACACAGATGGTCCAAATATGAACCGATTCCATTTTGTCAAATCCCTCCGCAGTAACCAATCAAATTATAGCAAAATAAGAGGAAAATAATAGACATAATGCATGCGGCGATAATTGATGATTGGTGTAAGACTGAGGAGAATATCTTACAGTTTATTATCCTAACAAAGGGGCTTCTGGAAAAGAGGTGACACAGTAGAGTGAACTTACTAAGCATGTTATTCTAGGAAGAGCAGAGGACATGTAGGTGAAATAGGTCGATCAGCTTTGGGTTTCCCCTGAAAGCCATAGATAAGTACCTTTTTACATGTCAGTTTATATTAACTCAGGAACCTTATGTTGAGGTTGTGTTTTGGGTTGGCCTGAATAACCCGTCTCTGATGGAATCCGTGTTAGAGAACCCACCCCAGGGCATAGACCTGATGTACTAGCTACTCACTCATTGCCAACCTGTTAAGTGGAAGCTGACCTACTTTCCAATCCTAGAACTCACATTTTAAGTACTACTACCAAGTACTACTGATAATACTCATTCCTGTCAAACAAAGTAATTATCAGCAGATTTTCTACGTTTGCAAAACACAAAATATAGAGTTAATCCAACTAGCCTCCCTGGCCATAGGTGCTACACTGTGCCCCCCCCCCCCCCAAGGCATTGGTGCATGGACTAGATTGATAGAATATGAAGATCATTAATGTTCATGTAATTCTGAAGTGACTGTCTGATACCGGGTACACGTGCCAGGCAGTCCCATTTGGCAAATCATCACCCAAGTGTTTTGGCAGGAAACACCTCCACTTTTTCCATAAGGCCAGGATCCGGGACATCCAGGGTCTTACTGAAAAATAGAGAGCAAATAGAATCGATTTAATATTGAGGGATCAAAAAGCAATAGAGTACTAAACTGCCTGGCATGCCTGGCATGCCTGCCAAACCTCAAGCTAGTGCCGTTCAGAAGCTGCGGTCTCCAAGGGGTGTTAACCTCTTCAAGGAAATTGAAAATTGTAATATGTATTATAAAGGATAAATTGTTCATATGTCTACCGCCCATGTTGGCCTCTTAAGTTCATGTTAAGTAGAATGAACTATGGCTTAATGACAGGCAAAGACTGTGCATTGGTATGTGTGATATTACCCCAGCAAAGATTAAATATACAACAAGAACACTATGATTTGACTTCCAATAAAATAATACTATGATTTGAAGAATGAACATATTATACCCATGTAATGTGTTTGAGTAGCTTTGAGGGCAATGTGCAATGCATGTAATTTGCAGCCCTTAAAAGTCATATTGCAATAGCATAGTCATAAAGCCCCGAGGCAATTACGAAGGCAAAGGACATTCATCTGCAGTATTGACCAAGTCAACATCGTCCTATTAGCCCCTTCAAAGATTGATTCCCATTCATAATTGAATCAACATTATCAAAACCAATCTGCAAGGTTCGGAGACTCTAGCCGGTGCTACAGAGGGTACACTGAACTAGACGGTACAGTATGGTGTGTGAGGACACTAGCTAGCAATATAAGTCTGGCATCTGCTGGCTTCTAAAGCAATGGCTTGTCAACAGGAGAATATTCTTAGCATACAAATCTTACATTTCATTTTCTGTTGATTTACTTGCCCAGATATTTACATCGTCACGTTACCCCCCCCCCTCTACCCCCAAGATTAAATGCCAACTATAATTGAGTAAAAACTACCCACACCAGTCTAAAATGTAAGAAGACCCCAGAGGTGTAGGAAGCAATTTTGACATGGGGAGGTGGGGGGAGCGGGGGTGGCGTCTCGGTTGGCAGTCCCCACAATAATTTTACATTGGCTAATAATGAAGGGGAGTAGAATATACAGTATGGTACATTATTAAGTGCTGGTCAGCTATACAGTAAACATATGGAGACAGACAGCTCAAATATCGATATTTAAACATCTCCCGGTGTTGAAAGCAGCACAAGTTATGAGAGATGCATCTGGGTAATCTGATAGTGAAGATTACGAAGCTGTGGTGCGTATCTAGGCCGGAACAAGGTCAAATCAAAGGTCAAGGGTCACAGTGTTATTGGTATGAGTCCAAATCAACTTGGGATACACATGATGTGGAATTCACAATGCACTAAGGACCTCTAGTGTCAATGAATGGAACAAAGCCCTCACTCTGTTCTATATTAGATACCAGTACAGAAAATGACCTTTGAATTTAAATTTGACCTTGTTCCGACCTAGATAAGGAGATACGCACCCCAGATTCGGAATCAACACTATCAATTTTCCCAGATCCAACCTCCAAACCTTGTGCTGCTCTCCACACCAGGTGATCGACCTGATTCCATACTCCCCAACTAGAAATGAGGTTGGTGAGCAGAGGCTGTTAAACAGCCTGGTGAAATTTACAAATGAAAACATTATTACGACAACCTGTGTAAACAAGGTCGAGGACATTATTAAGAGTGAAATGTACATCACAGATGTAATGGCCGATCGATCGTAATAGAGATGTTTAATTATGAAGTGATTGGGAGGTGTGGGTGTGTGAGGCCCTAGTACAAGGTGATTAGGTGGAGGAGGTGGGGGGGGTGCTGTAGGCATTACCTATTCAATGGGCTGTAGGGGAGATCTGAGTGGGTAGGCGGATAGAGACTGTCCAAGGTGTTATAAACAGCATAGACTTACTGCATATTTGTCACAGTGTTTGATTTTAGTAGCTTATCTATAGAAGAGGCCTTTTAGCTGTTTTTGATATGACATGCTGTCCCCCTCTGACATGATGTATTAATGGCCGAGGATACAAGTCTCTCGGCCAATAATGGCCGAGGAGACAACATAATTATGAAGATCAAATGACATATACTATTGGATGCTGGTGATTGGACAATTGTACATGTGTCCTAACAAACTGATTTACTTTGCACTAGCCTCAATGGCCATATTTCCTTTGCATCCTATGAGCGCACAACTCTATTCTATGGTGACGTGTGACATATGGGCCTTATCCGATAAGATAAAGCCTGTCATGTAAATGATACAGCCATTGGAAATTACCGACAATACAGTAAAAGCTTACCCGGGCAGACACATGAGCATACCAGGGTGGAGCACGGTTGGGGAGGGCTACGAGGGTGGTGACCGGCTGTTGCAAGTACTGCTGGGAGGGCACCCAGAGGGTCCTGTGGCTGCCACGATATACAGGCCCTGATAAGAGTGCACTAATCCCCGCCCGGAGGCCATGCGTGAAATGATAAGGCTGCGTGCGATCAATGCCTGGCAGGACAACAGCATAGGGACATGGAAGGGGTGCTGGCTGGCTCTAATGCCCTTAGGGGTGGCCACCTCCCCCTCCGGTGACCTACTGCGTGATACAACGTCTATACTACTGTCATGACAATAACTACTGGCTCCTCTTTTATATTACCCTCGGTAGGTTTCTAACTAACCGGTAATATGTCTCATACATGGTCCTGCATCGACTTCTGGCTTTTACCCATTGCCTTGTACACAGGCCTACAAGACAATGGGTAAGCCTTGGTTTAAGGCTGCTTGCCACCAGGCGTCCAACCAGGTATTAAATGAATGTCTCGGCATTTCTATCAACAGTAGGTGTGGCCCATTGTGTTCAATTTTCAACAGAACCCAAAGAGATCAATGTGCAAGATATTAAGCTTTAAGATATGTCTTACTCCTGGTTTGTTACAAAGTTTCACCATTTCAGGTCTTTCGTTTTCAGTTTCACGATTATTACCTATTTTTCACATTCTGGAAAGCTCTTCTACTTTGAACCTCCTTAACTCCACTGATAATTGGAGTATTGGCAAAATTCCTTCGGGTATAAAAAAGCTCAGAACATTCTCTAAAAGTCAATGTGAGGATGACAAAAGGGGACTTCTGCCCCGTCTGGGTTAATCATGGATTTTTTAGACACTGCTGAACCTTACATGCCATTTCATTTATGGTGTCATAAGAAACACACGGTTTGATGCATACTGGCCCTAACACGCGTGCCAACTTGAGTCGGTCTCCATGCAGAGGTTGTGGAGAGAAGGGTAGAAAAGTGTCAGTCACTGTAGTCCCATGTCTGCTTTGAGCCCATAGGGTCTGCACTGTGTCTGCAATGTTCCATTTCTGCTTTAAGCCTACAGTCAAGCAGTCTGTACTAATATGGTGGCCCCAAGAGTAACTTACCCTATACTATATATAGCTTCATTCTCCTACCTGATTTCTAGATCAAGTTCTGGCCCTTGTGCCCTAGCCATTGCCTTTCACAGTGCATCATCAGCACAGCAGGTGGCGCAAGACGACCAGTGCACTGACCATTCCCACAAACCTTCTCAGACACCTTGTCCAACCGGGATCCAACACAACCTATTCCAAACTCTTCTCCAATTCGCCTCCCTAAAGAGTCTAGGCGGTCCTAACCATCCTGAGCTGCATGTGTTATCAGTCAGGAAGTGCACAGTACAGCTCTATTGAATTCACTGCATGGCTGCCATATCTACAAATAGAACAGCCGCAGATAGCCACCCCAGCACCCTCAGCAGACAGCCTAAAGAGGCAGTTTCACACTACAGCCACCTATCGGCACATTTTATGAGGACTCTCCCTCTCACTGCTCCTGTCTGATCCACGGGCCCAAACTAAGTAGATACTCTAAGAATATATAATGACACCCGTAACTGACCCTTGTTGGTCTGATACCTGCAGACACCTGCCACTGTGACCCTTCTATGAAGCAGACACTTTCGTTGTTCTGAGGGACGGTTTCTAAAAAAACATGGAACCATTCAGGTAACCCAGTCCAGAGAATGGTAGTAGACAAAAGGGCCACACCCTCTATTTTTGGGCACATTTTTATGGTCCAATGGAATTAAACTATTAAGTACTGACAAAAAGGAGGGGGCGCGCGTCCCCGAGTATCCCGTCTAAATCCGCCACTGCTGTTACAATTCTACACAGTTCAAACCCGTGACCAGGACACGGGGGTCCAGTTTGGGGGTATGCTGTCCTGCACTCTGCCCTAACTATCTTTCCGGCGGCCTGGCGTCACCCCTCCACCAATCGTGTGTACATCACTCTGGTTTCCACTCACCCTCAGCCCTATTTCCATCACCCTTCCCCCACCCTCCTCCCTCAACACACCTCCTTATAGTCGCTAATCGGCGTTGCACATCCCTGGTCGGCTTGCCGGAAGCCCTGACGCAATAACAATAATGGCGGTCGGGGAAATTGGCTGCCAATCGGTGGACGTCTCTATCGGCCGTCGCTCATTCTGCATCATTTGTCGCCAGGCCTGCTAGTTGGCCCCCATTTTCAGTAGCTGTAGCGGCCAGCAATAGCCCCATTTATAGCCAAATGCCACCGCTACCACTAACACCAATTTTCCACTGGCATCACCACCATCCTGACCAGCATCTATAGTTGACAATGGACTTGTTCAGATTTGGAATTAGATTGACGTGAGTTATGGTAAGGTCTAAATTGTGAATGTCTATTAAACATCTTAAAGTTCAACGGTTTACAGGATACACATAACTAGTATCATTGACGTCTGAGATTGAAACAGTATTATTATGTGTTTAATGTATGTTATGGGAACGCACAAGTGGATTTACGGGTTAATAATCCACGACCCCGTAAGGGGAGTGGATTATTAACCCGTAAATACACTCAATGGATTCTTATTTATTTCGAAGAAAATGGAGAAGTTAGGCATGGCATGTTCATATAGGATATCTAAGGATGTTTTCCTGTGAATAACTCCACCTGGCACCATTGGATTCTATGCTAACGAGGTCTGTAAACATCAGGTATGTCGGACAAATTTTTCATATCTTCCATGTGTATTGTGTTCTACCACGGTCGGCTTGGTATAGTGGACAGCGAGCTCGATTGTACCATGGAAAGCCCCATAGAAGAAGGCCTCATCTCCCACAGCCCCACGCCAAAGGCCCCCCGGTCTCAAGGCCCCAAGGTCATAAGGCCCCAGGGTCCTAACACCCCAATTACGTCATATTTACATCATAATTACGTCTTAATTACGTCGTATATACGTCATAATTACATCATTTTTCCCTTACGTCATTGTTACGTCATTTTTTAAAAAATGTAAGGCATTTTTGATGGTCATTTCTTACATCATTCTTACGTCATTCCTACGTCATTTACGTCATTTTTACATCATCATACATTTACGTCATTTTTACATCATTCTTACGTCATTTTTACGTAATTCTTACATCATTCTTACATCATTTTTACTTTATGCTTACATCATACTTACGTAATTTTTACGTAATTCTTACATCATTCTTACATCATTTTTACGTCATGCTTACATCATACTTACGTCATTTTTACGTAATTCTTACATCATTCTTACATCATTTTTACGTCATGCTTACTCCCTACTTACGTCATTTTTACGTAATTCTTACATCATTCTTACATCATTTTTACGTCATGTTTACATTATACTTACGTCATGCTTACCTAATTCTTACATCATTTTTACGTCATGCTTACATCATTCTTACGTCATTTTTACGTCATAATTACGTCATTACATGCCTAGGTTCGACCCTTTTTAGGTTTCTCCATCGTCATTCCTACGTTATTCTTACATCATTCTTACGTCATAATTACGTCATTTCCTCACTTTCTCCGTCCTCATTTTTACGTAATTCTTACAGCATTTTCACGTCACGCTTACATCATTCTTAAGTCATTTTTACGTCATAATTACGTCATTACATGCCTAGGTTCGATCCTTTTAGTTTTCTCCATTGTCATTCCTACGTTATTTTTACATCATTCTTACGTCATAATTACGTCATATCCTCACTTTCTCCATCGCATTTTTACGTCATTCTTACGTCATAAATATGTCATAATTTCGTCATATCCTCTTTCTTGCATTCATTTTTTGCAATTCTTTCGTGTCTCGTTCGGTTTAAGTCATTCTTACATCATTCTTACATAATTCTTACAGGATATCACACTTTGTCTACGTCATTTTTATGTCATACTTCCCCCCTAGGAATTTCATCATGTGAAATGATTACGTCATATCTACATCATTTACCCAAGTAAGTCTGTTTAAGAAAGAATCGCATTCATCAAGTCGAATTTTGTCTTCAAATACTTTTGCATTCAACTTAGCCCTCTTAAGCCCAATCAACCACAAAAAGCATACGGCCCTAGTTTTCCTTTCATCTTACATCATTCATACAACTTTTTGACATCATACATAAATTTAGTGCAACTAGTACTGCAACTATGGGTTGTGGTCTTCCTACAAGATTCTTACATATTTCTTACATAATACACTTCAAGACCAAAGTTCCATAATTCTTACATCAAAACTACAAGTTCAAACAATAACACGATTAGCTGCGAGATATGATCACAGGAGTATTACGGTAGAATGACATAGATAGCTGGGCAAAAATACAAGTTATGTTTTTTTAATTTGAAAATCAAAGTTTATTGAGCCTCTCACAATTTACAGAATCGTGGTAAATGAAGCACAACTGGAATTATAATCAAACATCTATCAGTAGGACAAACACAATCATACAATCAAAAAAAAAATGCTACAAATCATATTCATACGGTTAAATAGATAATAATCAAATTGTAAACCATATCAAAGGATAGAAATAAATCTGGAAGCAGAAGTACAAAGTTATTCACCTATACTGCAATCATATTTTTAATGTATATCTTAAACATATCTTCAATATCTCTCAGAATGATTTGTACCCACCTTATCAAGTTTAGACTGTTGTTTGAGTGTGTCTTCCATAAGACAAGACTCTTTTCTCTCACAGTCGGTTTAACTTACAATCACAGAATGTTTGCATATATGCATGTTCGCTACACTCACCATGTGTTTCATTCAAAGACAATAAGTTTGGATGGATGGATGTCCAATACAATACAGGTAAACTTATATCACTTACATTGCACTAGTAATAATCACATTTATTCCGGACGGAAGATGTCTACTTAGTATATTAGTCGACTATGTACAATACAATATCACTTTAACATAATATATGTCTGTCCATTTGCAACTGCGATAACATTTGTGGACCTCTTGTCTTCCTTAACCCTCCATATCATGGCCCCTGCTTCCTGTCAAAGAGTAGTTCATTCTCCCAACTAGCTCCTCGTATTTGGCACAAGGCAGAACCCAATACATTATCTTGAAACATGTTGAGAATTCTGGTAGGCAGAGGCCATGGGTGTCGTTCATCTTTCTGTGTACGAAGTCGATGGTGAGTAGTTGTTTAGACCTTTCTCCATGCATCTCGATAGTAGGCATTCCTGTGAACGCCATCAGGATGTCTCCCACCTTCACCTTGTTGTGTTTTCCTTCTGAAATACCAATGTCATTCCGGGGTGTCACTCTGCCCTAATTTACATAATCTTAAATCCGGTAGATAGAAATATCATGTATGCAAACTTATAATGTCATATTTATTATGACTATAAATAATCATTGTATACTATATTTGTATAGTATATAAATAATCTCAGCTATTATTAATTTACCTACCCTCACACTCTCTAATGTACTGCTTGAGCCAATCCAATGTGTCAGTCTGCTCACCAGTACCCCAGTGTTCACTTGGATTTATTACAAGCCTGTCCAGAACGTCTTTTGCCGTCACCTCCATTTGTCTTCGGCACAGTTGGATGAAGCCCATCCTGTGTTGGCGGATAACTTGTCCTACCTTTCCCAATCCCATTTCAAGCCTGCCAACAGGTACACATTAATTATTAACTTTATGACATACAACCAGCGACGCACACTTGTAATTATTTTTTACATCATTAGGCCTCCCTACCCTGTATCTAAAAGGCATATTTAAAGAAAAAGCAATAATTTATATGGATTATCCTACTCATTTGAGAATCTGCTTGTACCGTGAAGTCCCTACACTGTAAAAAATAGTGTTTAGATTGTAAACACTTATTTGTCCCAGTTTTTTAAACACATTGCATAAGTGTTTACATTCTAAACACATTTCACGTAAACACATCCATATGTGTTTAGATCTTAAACACACATTAACAATGGGGTTAGATTGTAAACACTTATTTTGAAAAGTGTTTAGAATCAAAACACTTTTTGAAAAGTGTTTAGCAAAAAGTGTTTAGTCAAAAAGTGTTTACACACAAAACACTTTCCCAAAAAGTGTTTAGAAAAGTGTTTCCTTTCTAAACACATTTCAAAACTTTTTCAAAAAGTGTTTAGAACATTTGAATAAGTGTTTAGATTCTAAACACTTAGTCAAAGTGTTTAGAACATTTGAATAAGTGTTTAGATTCTAAACACTTATTTAGATAAGTGTTTAGAAATTAAACACTTATCTAAACACTTGTCTAAACACTTTTTGCCTAAACACTTCCCTATAAACTTATATAATAAGTGTTTAGAAAGGTGGGACAGGAAAGTGTTTAGACAAGTGTTTAATATCTAAACACCTTTTTTACAGTGTATATATGCTTGGATGGTCGTACTTACTGTTCATATGCTCTTTGGTGAAGAATAAATAGTGCCTCTGCGGCACCGGCGTTGCTCATCTTAATTTTGTCCTGGTCCAGGGTTTTGTCCTCAGCCAAGTACTCATCTAGCTCCCACTGCTTTCCGAACTTATTGTGTTCTGCGGCGGCCATCAGGTGCTGAGCGTCGATTGCGTTCTCCAGCTGATAGAGAAAAGTAGTGATTTATTGGACCTTGCATGCATATCACAAAATGGCTCCTAGCTCCCGATCTATTTTTCTCACGGGGACATTCTACAATTGTGATATAAATTATTAAATTTTCTCTTCTATAAGAAAGCTCAGAGTAGTGCATATTTATTCCCTTAGGGATTTATGCACAGTTGATAGACTGCAATGCTCTACTGGTTAGCATCCAGACATCCTGCTCTGTGATTTAGCTATACAGGCACAACGCATATACATAATCAACATAGTGCTTATTAGGCTCTCGTCTGTCATAGGAAGTTGCCCCTTAACATGCACTACTATATAGGCCATCGGTTGGTCAAGTAATAATTGGCTTGTGAAAAAAGGTTACGGAGTCATGGTGTGACAATTGCTTTTCTTTTCATACCACAGCAATGCAAAAATTGTCACAATTTCTGAAGAATAAATCCACCATTAGGTAGGTACATACCCTTGACAGTTCTTCTGAGTCAACAATCGTTATGTAGTCCTTCTCCAAGGCCTCACTCCTAGTTATCTTTCCCTTCATCTCCATCAGGCTTTTGCTTCCAAGGGCAACTGCTTCTGCTAACTCCTCTCCCATGAAAGCAGGACCAGGGCCGCCACTACCCATACTCAGAGCCACAGCCTTACCGATGTAGTAGTATGTGCCTTTCAAGTATTCTGTTTCAAATAGAAATAGAAAAATGAAATTTTCTCTCCTACTACGTACTTCTTTCATTACACTTTTGCTGTTTCCAATAAACCTTTACTATTTACGGATTGTCTCCACTATTTGTCCCATATCCTAATCCCGCAAAGAACATGGTTGTCCTTTTATAAATGCACCTTTTTTTTTTAATTTTGAAATAAAAAAAGTTCCTGTTACATACCCAATTCGTCATACACCAGTATTTTGCCCCCTTCTCTCCCCCTCATCACTGGTAGCTGGCCCGCTGAAAGGATGAGTTTATGAAGGTAGAGGCGTTTAGGTCCTCCCCCGTCTACTGCACGTGAGTCTTGGAGAGTCCCGTCTTCTGCCTCGGTGGCCAATCTTACCATAAGGTGGGGACTTAGGCGGGAATCGTCTCCCCAGCTCCTGAACGATTTCCAAGGTTCATCGATGTTAACTTCAAAAGAGTTGTATCCTTCACTTTCCTCCTCCATCATCCTGTCTATCGCCCACATGAGCTCCCTCTCCGCTACCTCCCAAACATCCTCCCCGGGCCTTCCATACTGGAAAGGAAGTGTTCATTTATTAAATGATTATACATATTTTTGGAAAATCTACATATTTAAACACTCTGTTAAACAAGTGTTTTCTTCCCATTTGTTTGGGCTGAAAACACGTTCAATTTTAAAGGCCCTTAACAGTATATAGTTAAGTCATTAATATTTATTGTACATCTCTTTAATCAAGTAATTAAAAGCTAAACCCTTCAGTGTTTAGGTGTCTGACAGAAAGTATATAATGGCCAAACACTTCAGGGGCGGATCCAGGGGGTGGGTCCTGGGGGTCAGGACCCACCCCCCCTTTTGGTCCACCCATAACATGTGCAAATAGGGGTCCCCGGAGGTGCCCCCCCCCCCCCTCCTTTGGGCCCACCAGATGTCCACTTTGTATGTCCCCTTTCATGACCAGGCTGCACTTGCGATGTCGCCGCGCCACGCTTCTGACATTGCCATGATACCTGGTAACTGAGGGTTGGACCCCCCCCCCCTTTCCAAAATCTTGGATCCGCCCCTGCACTTTAACACTTCTCGTTTTTAGGTCTTTAAATGCTGGTGTTGAGAAAACTTGGTGTGTATTTTTAAACACGTTTTTCAGTATATATCTTCCATTTGAAAAACTCACCCCCATCCATGTGACTTCCAGCTCCACGTTTCGGTCAAATACATCTCCTATTCTTAGATCTTTGTCAGCCTCCTCTGTCATATGTATGGTCCCGTTCAACTTCAGGTCAAAACAGTAGGTTGCACCTTTCTGTTTTTGTATCTTTTCCACTAGACTCTGGTGACGGAAGCAGATAATACGATGCTTTTAAAATATGTATGTCTCCTTTTCTGGCCCTCAACTCTTAATCATAATCAAGACATTACCTCAATTTCATTGGTAATCTTATCATTATTGCATCCACTTCCTACCCCATAGCCCACAGAAGTGCAAAGTATTTTTATGTAATGAGAAATACAATGAGGATTTACCAACTATGTCACACCATATACCATTGCCTACTTACCCAGATTCTTGTATTTCTGCTGAAGTGTTTCTCAAATCTTTCGAATGTCTCTCCAGTGACACTGATAGTTACCCAAAATCCTTCTCCTATTGATACATAGTCATCGTCTGACTGAAAGTTAAAAGTCATGTTTATTGATGTATCTATACTTTTACAACAACGATAAAATAGCAGACACCATGGGTCTTCTCTCCTAGACTTTTCCATATTAAAAATTAAATTTAAACCAACAATTTCATTAAATAATTTCCCCCGCCTCTACCTGCGTGTTTTCTGCCACGTCCCAGTCCCAGTTGTCTACGTGATCCCTTGTCCAGTTTGTCCACGTGGCGTCCATTAGTTCTTCCCCCTCCTCATCCGAAGCAGGTACAAGGATGACATCATACTCATCTATCATGATGACTGAGTTCTCATCGCTCTCCCTGTCCGGTGTGTCAGGTACCAGCACGTTGTATCTCCCTTCCAATTGCTCCTCCAACATTCCCTCTTCTTCATTGAATACCACATGAGGTTCAGGTATGGGCAGTATTGTCTGTAGGAAGAAAGATATATTTATCAATATTTTGCCCTCATATATTTTCTTTCCCCCTCCTCCTGCATTATATTATCACCCAACCCAAACATATGGAAATTTTCACAAAAATGCTCGGATTAATTTTTTAGGTTGTCCCTGATTTACCAGGTCGGTTGGGGGACAGGAAACATACCGTTAACCCTCATCCTACCTTTCGTTCATATGGTAATAATTCAAAGAATGCATTAAAAATGGCACAACACAGCGATTCATTACGCTTGTTTTCCCACAAAGGGGGAGGGGGTAATGAGGTTATTCTGTCTTTTGTTAACCGCATTGTACCTTTTGTATAATATATGACAAGAAATTTACCACACGTCGCGGCACCACGTAAACCCTGCTTCCTGTGCAAATTTCCTCAGGTTCTATGTGGCGCAGCATCCCCCTTCTGCCCTCTTGCTTCAAGTTGTAACTTGTAACTCTGGGCCAATTTCTGTTGACAAAAGTATCCCAGTCATCCCTAGTCCAGTCTTCTCCTATTTCAATATACTCTGTTCCATCTTCCTCGTGTCTCTGTGTCAAGATGGGCATTCCTGTTCAGAAGACAAATAAAGATTCACAGGAAAACTGATATGCTTCTATAATGGCAGATGCCAGTAGTATGGGCAGTATATTATTTATAACCAATTTATAGGCTACAAAATTCATGTTGGTAGTAAAAAAGTGATTTTGAAATAATGTATATCGACTCATAGTCCATGTTATTGGGTTTTGGGCGAGGGGAAGATAATTCTGTTATCCCTGGACCCATTACATACCTCGGATATTAAAGGGGATTCTTCTAAAGTTAGCCCATACTAGATTTTTTTTTGCCCTTTTTCCCTTGCTATATTTACTGTGTCACTAAGGTCCGATAATAAAGTTTATCATATACACTGCAAAAAAGAGCCTTGGCATTGAACATATTTAAAGTAGTCGCATTATTGTCCCTTTGTTTAGGATTTCAGTGGGACAAAAGAGGGGTGGGGGTGAAGAATGGCACAAAATCGAATGACTTCATTTGTACACGTCCTCAAGTTCCCAAATGATATAATTTCACCTACCGTATCCTTCCTGCTCTAGTTCTCTCCTTTCCTCGTCTGTGTCTCCCACGCTCGTTGTTCCAGGGCGCAGGCACCACACAACGACCTTCAATGTATCATGTCCCACTGAATTTATAAAAAGAACCTATCAGAACCAATAAACTGTCACTGCCATTCCCTGCATTTAGGTAGACACTATATGGCCTTAGTGTGTTCCTTGACTGGGGGGGGTCAGAATTTTTCTACACCTCTGATGGGGGGGGGTCAAAATAATTTCACCTGTTTTTCAGTGGAAAATCCTGCGCGTTATTATAGGCTAAAAGGGGATTTTTGTCCCTTGTGGGGGTGGGGTCAAAAACATTGTACCCCCTAAAGAGGGGGGGTCGAAATACTTTTTGTGCATACGCGTGCAAACCCAGCAGCCCCCCCCCCTGTTGTTAAAAAAATGAGCACTCCCCAATTGGAACTTGATGGGTACCAGACATTTCATATTTTAGTTTCATAAAAGAACGACCTTACCCTTTCAGGGCCGCTGATGCATTAATGCATCATGCCTAGTTTTGGTCATGATGCATCAGGAGAGTGTGCTCTCCATTATAACAGCACTTCATGGATGCATCACACAGACCCTCCCGGAGTTTGTGTATCAATCCGGTAGGGTCAGCATGAGGCATGAATGTTGCCCTGGTGAGTTACTCACCAAAACTTAATGCCGACCAATGGGCATGATGCCTTAATGCAACCGTGGCTGTTAACCCTGACGTGCCCAGAATAGCAAAAGTCTGCTTTAATGATTTACTTATGTTCAACACGGGTTTAATATTTCTCAGATTAAGATGATTTTAACACCAGAAGACTTGTTATATCAAGGGCTTTCCAACGATACCAAATTTCTTATGGTACAAAAAGTATGTAATTATCAGTCGGCACTATTGCAAAATGATAATGAATTAAATATAGCTTTAAATGCGTGCACTCTAAAAAATGTGTTTTAACTAAAACATATTTTACCAAAACACTTTTTGGTAAAATACATTTTCATCATCTAAACACATTTCCTAAAACACTTTACACTTTTCCTGCAAATGTGTTTAGGTTTATAAAAGTGTTTTAATACTTGGTTCCAATCCAACTCACCAGGTGGCAGGGACCACCTATGATGGTACTATTGTAACATTCATATGGACACAAACGTCTGAATTTAGGTATAAATGATAATGATACACATCATCCTGATAGACCGTAACATAGATACTTTATCTTAGATTGGATTTGGAAAAGAAATATCTAAAAATTACCTTCTCAATACCTTGATTCCAACGTAACCCATGATAAACACCCATTTTGTAACATTCAGGATTAATACATATATCCCAGTCCTAAACTCTCTCACTAACTCTGTGTATCAATGTGTTTGAACTCATCTTGACTGTAGGCCAAGCCTGGTTAGCACAAAATCAATGTTGATAACTGGCTGATCAACATTCATCAACTTGCTATCAACATAACTTCAATATTCTCTACCTGCAGAGAGACAGCAATATGCATTAGGAAGGACTCACTAATCCTTAAACTAGGACCATGGGTTTATAAGGAAAATGAAATAATAGCAAGGGCATAAATTTGCCTGAAGCTCATTTTAAACACTTTCTGAACCTAAACATGTTATTCTCAGAATCATTTAAACACTTTTTCATCTAAAACACATTTTGATCAAAACACTTTTCAATCTTTAACACTTTTTGAAAAAGTGTTTTCTGTTTTGCCCAAAAATGTGTTTAACAAAGTGTTACAAGAAAGTGTTTTAAATACAGGTAAAAGTGTTTAAAAACAAAACACATTTTTTAGAGTGTGGACAGTGCGCGCTCTAGCCATCGCTATACATATTAATTACAAAAAAACATCAATTATATCACAAAAGTAATGATAAAAAGTGAAAAAATAGCCATAAAACTTATGTTCATAACTTTTTCCAAAGATTACGGTTATGCTATTGATAATTTTCAATTTTTATCAGAATACCCAGAATGGCAGACTGATGCGTTATAATTTCAGAATAATCGATTTGTATTCAAAATTGGCAGAAATGGTATGAGCATTTGCATCTATTTTACTTCTATTCATCCCCTTCATAATGAAAGTATTCTCTGTAATTTCAGAAATGATTGTAATGATCGTTTCATTCATTTGTAATCTTTTATATCATTTTTGAATGTCCAAATTATCTCCCTTATGAATCTCAATATAATAAGTCCGACCCTGATAGTATTTTAATTTAAGGCCCAATAAAGTTTCCAGTATAGTGTTGTGACTTCTTCCCTGGATTGGAACTAGCCTATGTTATTGCATGCATACAATTCTAAAAAAAGGCTGGTACAAAGTGCTCACCTTGGTTGGTCATTTCCTCCCTCCTTCTCCTATGCGGGCAGTGAAAGTTAAAGTCCTCACTCCTAAGAAAGTAAGATTATTTCCCTCCTGTGCTGTACTCTGTGGGTGAATCCTTCTCCTGTGTCTCCGTGATCGTTTTAATCTATTGATTGTTTTCAACTTAATCATGTATTTAGCGATTCTACCTGTCTTATACAGTTCGGCCCACCTCCCCCAGGCACTTCACACCTGACCTAGGCCAATCACCGCACATCCTGACCACTCCGTCTGAGTCGCTCACCCCCCCCCCCAATCCCAACTGTACACGGGCAGGGGACTTATCCTTTGAAGTGACCTCGTCCCGTTTCTGCTCAGGTCACCACGGGCGTCCATCCACCGACCTCCCCACCGACCTCATCCCTCATCCCTCAACTGTTATCCGCAAATTTTGATTACAGTAAAACTTGGTTACAACGAACCCCTTCTTAGAAGCTTAAAAAGTCGTTGTAACCAAATTCTGTTAAACCCAAGTTCAGCGTTATGGGAGTGGAGGGGGGGCACCTCTACCGAAGGTTTAGCTGAAGGAGCAGAATGCCATGTCTAAGACATGTTAAGGGCTGTGATAGGACTTCTGTACCCGCCTCTATTGAACCCTTAGCTGCAGTAGCGCAATGAGAGAACTAAGAGGTGGCAGGGGGTGTGATAGGACATCTATACCCGCCTCTATGGAAGTTCAGCTGCAGTAGCTGAATGAGAGTTCTAAGAGGTGTCAGGGGCTGTGATAGGTCTTCTGCACCTGCCATCTATAAACTTTTGTTTTACCCTTTTTCCAACCCCAGAATGGTCAAAATGTCTTCGTTTTTTAATAAGTTCCTGCCAATAGAAATTTGTTCTGACTAAGTTTTTTTACTATAGAAATGTATAGGAGAGCATTGTGATCAGGCACTTTTGTGTGAATAACCAAAATTCGTTATAAGGAAGTTTCTTATAACCAAGTTTCACTGTACCTCGTGACATACCTATCAATTGTCTATCTATTACCTACCTCCCTAAACTTTAACCCATTAAGGGCACGCAATGATAATACTTTGGCAGTGTGGGGAACTGAATTTTGCGCAGTGCATTTATTAGAGGGGGGCGGGAGGGTGCATGATATACTGTCTATTGCTTTGATACCATTTTAACCATCTCAAGAAGTCTCAATCACTGCCATATCATGGAGATAATTGGGTTGCCATAGACGCATTTTCAGCAGAGCTATGCCAAAGGGCCAGTGAGGGAGTTTGGATTTTTGGGCACCACATAAACAACTCTAAAGTTCAGAATTCAATGTGTTCGTTCCTATTTTCTAGGTTTGTAGTGGTTTTACTGTTTTTATGTTGTTAGTGTGTAGCATTTGTAGAACAATGTAGATTGCAAACGAATGGATGAATTAAGCTGAATAACTATTCTTTGAATAAAGAGTAAATGTTACTAGGGGGATGGGTTGTTCATGCTCCAAACAATATAAGGTCCAAAAAGCCAGGCCAAAATGTTCAATCATATGAATGATGTTCTTTCATATGAAAAACTTTATTAATGATTTGCAGAGGAGCTGCCCTGCTAGTTATCAGAGTGACATTAAATTGCTTTGGAGGCGCACAATGGCAGCCCCTACAGTTTGGCTCCTAGAGAATTGTGTACTCAATTTGTCCTAGGCCCGTGATTAGGTCCACCAAGTGACAGGAACTTAAATAATTTTTTTTTATTCTCCTTTTACCCCAACACAAATTGGGATTTATGGGGGTTGTGGCAAATCGACAAGTGGACAGTGGGTGAGCTGGAAACCCCAAGACGATATTTTTTACCCTTGATTACCTTTTGGTGTTTAAGATCTAGAAATTGGCCAAGGTGCTCTAGCTTTTTAACTTTTGGCTTTATTTCAACCATTAACTTGTACAATGATATTCAACAGGAAGAGTAAAATTCCCGATGTTCCATGGAATAACACTATCCTGGAACCTCCGCCTTTAAAGGGTTAAAGATCGCACCTCCTTCCCTCATTTAGGGTGGTCACATAGGACTAAACATCAGAGGCGTCCAGTCTTGCCACCAACGGACAGTGAGTCGCTCCGCCCCCCCCCCTCCCGTCATCCGCTCCTTGGGTTAGAGCGGCAATCCTTTGAAGTCTGCAGTGAGATGCCCTCCCCTCCGTTTTGTCGCGGTCATGCAAGAACGATCACGGGTCCCTTTGTTTCAACTTGTGGCACTTGTGATGATGTATCCGGGCAATAAAACTCAAAGGCTGCAGGGGTCTCGGCATGGCACCTGGCTGTTATTTTATTGGCCCGTTATGTAATTCAAAATCAAAAGAGCGACAACCAGTTTAGTTGGTTCGTTAGTTTGGTCAGGCCACATTCACAACTTGTGGTCAGTGCTATATGGAAGGTCTATTTAGTTATTCCACCCTTCTGCTTCTCATCTAGAACCCGCTTCTCTCTATGCGAAATCCTCTCTGCACCCAGGAATCGGTTAAAGGTACCCACAATGTGTAAGTACTCTTTTTCTTTTTTTCTTTTTTGCAGGGACCGGGCTTTAGGCTATTTGAACTCCCTTTTTTGACTATATTATCTGTAGAGGCGGCGGGTAGGGGCTTCCGACCAGGTCCCAGGTCTCCAACATTTTGGGATCACTTTCTTTTTTGGTTTAGTATCGGTAATTTAATTGCCCTCTCCTTTCATCACATTGGATGGGGCCCCCCATATCACATGTCGATTTTAAGAACTGGTCATGTCACATGTGTATAAAATTCCCAGTCCATGTCACCTCTAAGAGACAATTCCTATTTCTATTTCATGTCACTCTTTTTTTCTTCATTTCACAATATATACATATATACATGCATATATACCCTTAATTCATTCCATGTATCAGAGCACCCTAGCCAAACACTCATGAATATACATGTAATTGTGGTTTTAAGAAATGATTATGTCACATGTCCCTTAATTCCCCGTCATTAGGCCCATTTCACATGTCAACTTTAATTAATGTCCATGTCACCGTGTCTATTTCGTGGTCACACCCAGGTAATAACAAGCCGTATTAAATCCTCAATTTTCAGGGGCGTTGGCCAACAGTGACAAGTCCACCCTGTCCCCCTTGCTTTCCACGCCCATGCTTTTGGGGGGTAATGCCATCTCATGTCTAAATTCCATCCACCTATTGAATTATCCCCATTTGTACATAGATATTATATCTATTGCAGCTTCTCTCGCAGTTTCTGGATTGGGATTCATGCATGTGCAAGTAGTATGCTTGCGTCCTCATACTAACAACATTGACGGTATACAGGAGGAAATGGAACTCCTGGTTTCGGAGGGATATGGTAAGTCAATTTTTCTATGCTATATGCAGGATCGGGGGTGTCTTATAGGGCTACTCACACCAAAAGTAAGGGACCATGGGTAATGACACCTGGCCCTCCCTACAGGAGGGAAATAAAAAGTACAGATTTAGGTTGCGGGGGGATTTGTAGAGGATTTGGCCAAAACACGATATGGCCCTGACGATCTGGTCAAAGTTGGGGACTATGTGGCCAAACCGGGTGGACCATGTCTGGACTGTTTTTAAATACAATTTGCTAAAAGATAATGGATCCCCGTGGCTGACCCAATTAGTTGAATTACCTACCCTACCCCAATTTACCCCCGGGACCTTATACATGGATTTTTTTTGATATTCTTTGCATTTCTCACCCTATCTTTTTGGCCCAGCAGAATTTTCAACATAATTTCAACTCATAGGCCCACACAAGAAAATTTGCAAGCCCCAACTCATCAATGTCAGTGACAGTCACTGTACTATTGAGTCTACTGCCTAACGAGGCAGTGCCTTTTTCATCCTGGGGCAGGATCCGGCCGTATCCTTTAATAAGGGTGTTTTTTTTGCCTTTTTAGGCCAATGGGGTATATATTGCTAAAAGGGGCAATAAAAAACGGGCTGTGTACACAAATGATAGCCATAAATTTTTGAGTGCCCCCCCCCCCCTGGACCAATGTTTCATGTATGTCTGATCTGAATACCTTTGCTTTTGTAGGTCGGATTCCATGCCACATGCTTTCTGGAAATAGGCTGCTCCAAGTATCTAAAACGTGGGGTGAAGACAACTGGAGAAGCCTTGTCCGGCGTGCTTGGCCCCGTGTCCTTCACTGTCAGTTTGCCAGATCTAACAGGCATGGCAGACTAACCCGACTTTGCCCAACTACTCTGAATGATGGGGAGCTGGTATACATTCTTCCCATTTTTGTTGTAAGTTTTATGTCATTTAATTTGTGTCTTTCTTGGTTATATGTGTGAGGTCGTGTAATTTTGTAATAAAAATGACTCGAAAATAAGAATAAATTTAAATCCCCCACCCCCACTTCAATGTCCAATACATTACGCCTTTTATTCTTTTAGAGGGGCCTTCCTACTACTGATGACTCCGAATACATGGTAAGTACAAGTCTTGTTCATTTCTCTGTAGCAGTAAAGCTTGTGGGTGTTTGTGTCATAGTGGGTCCATAGTGGGTATATATATATATATATATATATATATATATATATATATATTCCCTTTCTAAGGAATGCAATAAAAATAAACCTGTAAAAAAGGTGTTTAGAAGGTGTTGATGTTACTTTATAAACATGTTTAGCCTTATAATGTGATTAGCCTTTGTATTTAGATTTCAATTATTTTTAGGTTTTTGTTAGGCCTGTAATGTGTTTACTGTGTTTATGTTTAGGTTAGTAAACATATTCTTGGACTACAGAGGAAAGGTGTCTATATAAGAATGGCTCATAGATCAAATTCTTCCAATCAATATATTTTTTAAATGACCAATCCAAAATGTTTAATTGGAACATTTATGTCCTTTCATATGGAATTCCTGCGTATTTACAACAGATTTTTGGCATATTTTTGACAAGAAGAGGTCCCCTTTTTTACACTGTAATTTTATCTAACTGAAGCGTTTTCTTGTCCACAGACTGATAAAGCCCTGGTACATGAACCTGCTTCAGTGTCCTGGGACGAACCGGTTGCTGTTGTGTTCTACGGGGCCACCTTTCCTCCTGTCCAGCAAACATTCACCCGATATTTCCTTATGGAGGTATGTGCTTTGACTATTTATTTTGTCCCTGTTCATCATTCTTGGAACTTAGGAATTCACATTTAGTCCACTCATTCTAGTCATATACCCACCACCAGAATAACACATTAAGAAGTAGAAAATTCTGATTAATCGAGAGGTATCTAATTATCAAAATTTCACTTTAACTTAGATATCCAATGAAACATGTCTAAATTGCTAATAAGTGTTGTTTGAATTCACTTTTTGGGTAATTGTGGATTGCATTATAGGCGTTTTACAGTAGAATTGTGTGGAGGGCAACCATTTTTCTTTTGCAAAATATGGTAGGGCAAAAAAAAAAGTTTGTTTCTGGTCACCCGACCGTGCTCAGCTCTAAGGGGCCGACCTCAGAAATTTTTTTTTCAAAATTCTCCCCATTTTTGAACATTTTTTTTCAAAATTTTCAAAGACCCACTTCTGAAATTTTTATTTGACATATATGCACACATTTTCCCCATGGATTCCCATATGGCAAGCAGGAAATTAATGTTCATAACAATCATCAGTGCAAAAAACTGCAATATTTAACTATGTGACACCTTGGATACAGAAAGAAAACCAAAAAAAAATCCGACCTACCGACCTCAACCTTTTAGACCATGTTACCGGAAACACACCTTTTTTTTTAGGCCTGGGTTGGACCCATTTTCACCATCGAATGTTTGGACCTATCGGGTCTTTTGAATCATGGTATTGCAGTATCATGCATAGTATTTACCCATTTTTCTTCTTCACTATTTCAGACTGTTGTCAAATTTGTTCGCTCCCTGAATGGTTCACAGAAGAAATTTCATCTGTCCTTCTACGACCATCCTTTCTTCTCACACATGATCAGGGGTGATGTGCTCATTGGCTGTGCAATTCCATTTGACTGCTCTGTCCATGTTCAATGGATTGGGCCGGCGGTAAGTGTGGTTTACATTTTATGTGTTTTCCTACACCTTCAAAGATTGACGTTAACTATATATACCAAGGCCCAATTATTTTCGTGGACAAATTTTAGTCTCTTCTTTTTAGAGTCCTGTTTCTTTTTATTGTATAATAGTTTTTTTTATTATCATATTAAAATTTGTAGACTGTCCCCATCCCAAATACGCTGACGGCTGATAAGTTCATTGGGAGATGTCATTTCCGTGGGGAATATGACATCGACGGCCCTGCTGAAGGTTCCCCTTCACAAAAACATCAAGTTCGCTCTTGGCTGAGGCGCTACGTCCATGACTGTGAGGGTAGGTACATGTTCTCTGGCCATATATCCACTTCAAACCAATGAGTCTCATACAACTTTTTCTTCATTTTTTATTAACATTTTGAGCTTCCATTTTAAGGACCTTCTTTTGGCTATATTTTTTTTTTCAAAATGAGCATCTGTCAGCTTCACCCCTCCCTTGATGACGCTTGCGCATATGGCATCAAAGCTAATGACATTTGTATTTCTTTTCTTCAGTTGGGTTGCAGCCTATCTCTCTTTCTGTCCTCCTCACTGCCATCACCAATGTTCCAGTTCTACTCATGGATCCCGAGGGAGATGAAGACTGGTTCAATGTGACCACAGTGTACTGCGATGGACTGCTACCTGATGATGCTCGTAGTCTTGCCGCTCTAACCATGTTCGACACCAACCTTGCTCTAATGATAGTTATGGTACCGTGTCTCACTTATGCTACGTTTGCTTCCAGGACCACACTGGCCATTAGAAACTTGGTGGAACTGTATGCACCTGAAATGTAAGTTGTTCGCTATTGTGAACCCTTCATGTGTATCTACAGTCATGCTGGCATGGTCCTCCTATCTGGAAAGTGTGCTGGCCTATACCTAGGCCAGGCCTTGCTAAGTCATTGAATGACTAAATCTATGAACACTTTTCTAATTGTTGATGAATAACATGCTAATTCTAAACTTATGCCTTCCCATAATGTAGATGTATCTTTCTATTTTATCTTCTACTCTCATCTCATGTACTTAAGGAAATAAACTGCTCAAAGAAAGATTTGGCGGGTTTCTTATTTCATTTATTCAAGTCCTAGCACAGTCACACCGCGTTCTGTATTACACAAACAGTATTACTGTCAACGTCATTCATATCCCACTAGGGCACCCTTTTCCCCTAGAGTGGCAGCATACAGATCACAACACCCATAGAACTTTATGGGATCAATACTTTAAACATTATGTTATTACCACCGCTACAGTCAATGAATGTTATACTTGTTCTCATCTTAATGTTTCTGCCAAAACTGATATAACACACACCAAAACAGTAGTGGTACCAAATTAATGCAGACTCATAGGTGAACCTGATGGATATAAGGGGAACCTACATGTATATGGCCATCCACAGTCTTCTTTACTTGTTGATAAATCAGAAGTTTATTTTTTTTAATTTTTTGAAAAAAGTCAACGTTGTGTCTTCCCACTGGTCATTGTTTCACAAGGCTATAATGCAATGTATACATACAAATGTTCCCGGATATTCCTTTTAATCATGATCATACTATAAGACTAGTTCACCCATGGCCTGCCATCGTGTATAAGATTCTGGGGTGGGGCTCTACTCCACCATCCTGTACAGCATCGCCATACCTCTCAGGAACATAATGGTTTTTTCACGGTCCAGGTCTTCAGTGCGATCTTCGAAGTGGTCCCTGTACTGATTCCAGAGGGCAGAGATTGTTTCACTGAGCCACATTCGTCCTTGGGTTTTCCTTGACACCTCATGACTTTGTCCGCACATTGCCAAGCCCATGTTTGTTTCTTGATTGGCATTTTGTTCACGGAGTCTGATGATGAACTTCCACAGAGTTGGCTTGTTTTTTCCTATCAGTGTCCTCAGGCCATTATGCCAGCCCTCTACGGAGTTGTTGCTCTTGGGCAGATTGTCTGAGACTCGATCGCTGACTGACCAGAACTCTCTCTTGTAGACTTCATCTTCGACATTTGAGCCTACAAGCAGACAAAATTGGGAGGTGTTGTGAACCTATTTATACATCATCAAGGCCACCTGGTGCCAAAGTACAGAACCACAATGTCTACAGCAGTACTTGCAGTAATCCTGCATCTACAGCAAAACACTTAGTAACTGAACAGTGGGTGTTGCTGTATTTGGGGCTACAGCAAATATATGAGAGTATATCTACAGCAACACTTGCTGTAATGTTTTATTTACAGCAACAAAGTTATTACTTTTAGATTACAGTAACTTCAGTAACTTCTACTGTATGATCACTGCAAAATGTGCTGTATATGTACATTAACTTTTTTCAGTGTACAAAATCTACCCTCTATAAAAAGGTGACAAAATTTAGGTGTCTTAAAATGCAGAATAAGATTGTTTTTTTTTTCTATTTATATAAATATTAGTGAAAAAGCTTATAGTTTACTTACCGGTGTAGTACTTCTTGAAGTAGAGGAGTGTATCTTTCAAAGCTGGTAGGTAGCCATTGGCCCGGATGTGTTCTGCTGCAAACTTGAATCCCATCCTTATTCTGTCTGTGAAGATAAAAAGAAGGGTGTTGTTCTGTGTATTTCTGGGTGGATGAAGTCTATTACTTCAAATATTTCCTTTATGGTCACTTCAAGGAATGAGTAGGCACTTAGGGTGGGCCATACAGAAGTTGATGTTAGCCTTATGTATTCCATTTGTAGTTATATCATGTGATAATGTTATATTTATGTAGTATCACATAGTATCATGAATTTATTCTGTTCTGTTTATGTACACTGGCAAAACGGTCTTTAGGTTCTAAACATATTTAGGTCTAAACACACTTAACACCTAAACATATAGGTCAGTTAGGTGTCTCATTGACTACACATTTAGGAAATGAACACTTTTCGTCTGAAAATGTTAAAATAGGACAAGTCACCTACGTGGTGGTAGAAAGGCTAGGGCTGGGATGATGCGCGCCTCTATTGCAAACTCGCCGTCTTCTTGGTACAGAGTCTTGGCCCCTTCTGTTGTTTGCAGTTTCCTCCATACACTCTGGCACAAGTGGAAGTAGCAGGCTTTTATAATAACATTTGGAAACTCATTCTTGGCTGCCTTCTGCAATGTGAAAACAAGTAAAAAATAAATAAAACGTAAATGTGCTGAAAATATCAATGTGTGTGCAAATTCATCCCATAATGATACATCCATATGGCAGATAGTTTTGGGTTTGTAATAACCAAAAAAATGTTTGAGTTAAGGGGCCAAGGAGAAAAACATTTTCATTGACTTTCCAGAGGCCTGGCGAATTTTTCAAATATAAATGGCTACTTTTAGACTGAGTTCTACGATGTGAAGAAAGAAATTTCTTTTAGCCATCAAGAACAAATATTTACCTCTACTGCCGTCTCAAAGTCGATCAGGATGCTCCGTGGATTAAGGGGTGCTTTGCTCTTTAACTTGGCGAAGACTCTTTCATATGCTACTTGAGACTTTGATGACATCAGGACGTAGACACAGGGTACGGTGATTGCATCCACTTTGGCATGTATGGCGTAGAGTTGGTAGTATGGCTTTGGGGTAACCTTGAAGGTACCGTCCATAAACCATTCACGAAAGTTTGACAAGCAGTTCATGCCCTCTTCTGTTGCTGTCAGACAAAGGAAAATGTATATGGAATATAAAGTTACAGCCGTTGTTGTTGTTTTATTTCTTAGGAGCCTTAAGGACTAACAGCCACTGGTCATCAGTTACTTGCTTATACTGATACTTGTACTTGTACTTATTCTTGCTTAGAGACGCCACTCTGTTCGTGAGCTAGGACTAGCCACCGAACTCCCTTAAGATAGCTTACACGTAGGCCACCTGAGTGTCTGATTGCGTCTGCCATAAAACCACCGAGCACCGCGTTTTATAGCCCCCGGCCGCCGACGGTGACGTCACAAGGCTGTGACGTCACCGCTGACGCCCCACCTAGCGGCCACAGCGGGAACCCGCCACCGAGCTTCGGTGGCCGCCGCCGAGCCGCCGGCCTCTGTTTATTACAATATATAGTATATATATATATACTTACACTATATATATATATATGTATATTTATATATATATATATATAATGTAAGTATATATATACGGTTGTACTGCTGTGTATAACTACAAATGCTATGTTAGTTACCCTACAAAACAACAGACGTCAAAAAAAAGAAAAAAAAAGATGGATAACCTACCAAATATCAGAGTTCTTGTATCATCGCCAGAATCCCAAAGAAGCCACTGCTTTTCCCCATCCACCCCTTTCCTGTACCTTCGCGGAAGAGGATTCGGGATATCACCCAGAGACCGTGGGTATGTTGGATGTTTGTAGTACCCAGCACGTCTCCTTTGCACCATCCTCCGAAGTTTCTGGATAATAAATTGGAGTTACAAGTTCTCTCTGGGAATGAATCACATCTGTATATTGGGTCAAAAGACTTACACTATTTGGTCTTAATATCAAACGCTTGGGTACATTGTTAAAAATCATAGAAAAAACGAAGAATCATTGGCAACAACGGGTGCTGAGATGGAATAATGGACTTTGATGTTATAGGCTGGGGGCTGATTCTATGCATATGTATCTCAGATCATCCGTGAATACACAGGATTGTAATTCCTAACAACTGAAATCTGAACTTAAAAACATGTTTTAGGGCTTAATGAAAAGCTTATCATGTCTTCTTTCCAACAAGACCAATAGCTTTAGGATTCAGACAAGGTAAGATAGTCTTAGAGCTTAGGGTTTGAGCATGCCCCTTGAATAACATGGTAGCAAAATTGACTCAAAAGTGGTCTGAACCTGCACATGGATAATGAGCAAAAACCAGTAGTGCATCCCAAGATAAACAATGGTAACAGGGGACCCTAATGATAAAAGAATAACCTGGTGCGTTGGGAAGTGGGGGGGTGCATGGTGGGCCCTATCAGCCCCAGGCCTATTATACATCGATACTCACTGCTGTTCCCCCTAGCCACAGCTTGGCATTGAAGGTCAGTTGCTCTCGTGCTCTAGCAACAATGGCTGCTGGTGCAACTTCTCCAGCGTCTGCATGAAATCGGATGTATGCCTTTGCACGGGCCACATCTATGTCGACGTCGTCCGCTGGATGTGTGTGAGCCTGAAGGTGGAAGAAATTATTTGTATTGAGACTCTTAAAACCAGGTCACGATTTGTTGTTAAGTCAGATTTTTTGACAAAACGTTTTGTTTGCACAGAAAACGGAACGTACAATAACCATTCAATACTTATAACTTTTGGGTGCACATGTTGACGCAGACCGAGGTGAGAACACTATCACCTTTTGACTAATCATAAGTGATTACTGAAACTAATAATATTGATTACTTTGTTCTCCCATATTTAGAAAAAGAACATATGGATCATATGTATTGTGATAATGGGTGATAATTTCATGACCTTTTATAATTCGACTTTTATGACTGTTATGATTTGGAGTGATCTTAACCCCCCCCCCCTAGGTACATCCATGGAGAGTGGGGGGGGGGGTCCCGTTAAATCACCGTTGAAGAGTCGACCGTAAATACTCTCCTAATGAGTGGGTGTGGAATGCTTACATGTCTACATTAATAACTTTGGACCAATTACCAGTATACATTTATAGAATGTCTACTCACATAGCCTTCAGGCATGTACACTCGTTCACCGGTCACGTGTATCTGTGCAAGACATCTCGGCCTATTTCCTTTCTTTGTTGTTCCATGTGATCGGTAGCGACATTCCCAGATCCCTTTTTCCGTTCCGTCGGCCCTTGTTATAGTTTTCTTGTAGGTGTAGAGGTAACCTCTCCGTGCCAAGAGAACATGGTCTCCCCCTCTTCTGCTCTGAACGAATTCACATTCATCCATCTTCCACAACTGAAAATAACACAAAGTCACATATTAACCCTTTTGCGCCCAGAATTTCTATGAGATGGTACATAGACAGACCCATACCTATTTCATGTTGAGAATAAAGTACTGATTTACATTACACTAGACAGGGTATTAAAATAGCTTTCAGAAAATGTAATATCAAGGAAATGTTAGAGTATCATTATATGAATCGGTAGGGAATGGTGAAGCACAAGAAGTAGAAAATCGTTGAGGTTTTGATGAAGAGGCCGGACTATCATGTTTTTCAAGATATTTCATATTGTATGTAATATGTATGGAATATATTATTTTCAGCAGATAAATCATTATTTTCACATTTAAAAGAAAAAAAAACCTCTATGCTGGTTTGTTCCCCCCCCCAAAAAAAAAAAAAAAATGGGATAAGACAAAATGCTCTATTTACGGGAATTTCATAACACACCCATACCACAAATTTTTGTGGAAATACACGCCTTTCGCCCTGTTCTTTGGTACCGTGCATGGAGTACTTTTGTACACCGAATGCAGGGACCGGGGATGGGTTTTAGCACATTTTTCTAGTACATTTCCTGTTCTAGGGAGCTGCAGTGATGTCATAACAATCAGCGCGGCTCGTCCACACTAAGGGAGTGGTCATTATTTATCAAGAGGGGGATTGTGGGTCTGAGGGGGGGGGGGGGGGAATGGCAGACCCCTCCCTAAAGCCACCCCAGTTGCTCTATTTTGATAATCCCACCACTAGCTAGGGGGCACTATGAAGGGTTACATTAAATAGGAAATGTAACTCCAGCCCCTGTTTTTAAAAGACCAGAAAAAAGGTACATCCGTTTTTCCCGCAAATCCACCGGCAATTATTAGGAAGTACCCCCTTTATCCATGTTTTTGGTAATGTGAATGGTTGTATGTTTGTATGCAGAGGGCAGAGACCAGCAGATACTCATGAACTATTGAACACTGGGTGCTCTAATAATTCCTTCACTATGGGTATGAAAGTTGTAAGATTGCTGTATAGAAAGAGTAAGACATATGTAACCCATCCTGACAAAATGGTACTGAAGTTGCACATTTATAGATATGGCCATTTTAAGTTGCACGGCACATGGCTATTGCATTATTGACCAATGGGAGGCATCCCTGGCATATACTGCGGAGTTGGGGGCTGAAGGTGTTAGTCATAGTGGCATCGGGGTCTAATGGCGGCCCATAATGGCTATGTGAGCTATAGCTTTTGTGGTTATATAGATTTACATAGGGATTATATATGATTTATAAATTATTACATGTTTCATATATCAATGACCTCAGTTTAATCTTTAATTAGGTGATCTGACTATGTTAACTGCTACAATATCCACAGACAGCAACCTGGTTCATATATATATCAAGTGAAAGCTCTTGATGAGCTGAAAATGAATATGGTAATATCTCAACCTTTTTCTATCAGTGACTTCCGAACCATTTTGTAAGGATGGGTCACATATGGTAATGTTTATGTTGATTTGACAAAGAGGCACAGGTTGATGACTCCTGGCAAACTAATCCCCGTCTAAACAATGGCTCTTCTTCTCCAGCCCGACAGAGTTATCTGGGTGCACTGGATAGGGGAAGCCTGCCCCCCCCACCCCCCACCCCTCCCCCTTCCATTGTTATCGGAGCTAGAACCATTGTCATTGTCTGTGGCCGTCTCAGACTTTCTGTCTCACGTTCAAGATAAGAAGTCGCCAGCGTCTGACGCTCCCGCCGATAAGCTGCCAATCCTTATCAGGGGGTGTAAGGAATGATTCATTTTGATAGTATCACTAAGATTTTTACTTTAAACCTCTCACTTGGACATATATGTGCCCTCGAAAAAAAAATTTACTATGTACAGAAAAGCATAGAATGAATTCTTTCTTGATACACTCTTGAGGTTATTCATGGGCAAAAAAAAACCTCACACGCCAATTCATACAAGGCAATGTATACATGCAAGGTATATGCGCAGGATCTCATAGTGTACCTGTCGCCTACATGGGGAGTATAACCTAGTATGCTAGGATACTGCCAAAGGGTCCGACCATATAGGCAACGAAGTAGGATAACAAGCTTTTTTCTGATCTCGTTTAGAATATTGGGATAAGAAAATAATGCATCAAAATTTAGGTTGGCATTTGGCTGTATGATGTCTAGACTTTTTCCTTAACTTTAGATGAGGCATTTGGCCCATGCCCCCCCCCCCAGCACACACACCTTACCCCCAGAAAGAACCAAAAAAAAATTATGAAAAGACACCTACCTAGAGCAAGGAGAAAGGATTACTTTCTACCTTTTATAACGCCCCCGTCGGCCCTTTCCGTCATAGACGTCGCAATCAGAAGCTCCAGTCTCCAGCCTACCAGGTCAGGATTCCTTGTCGCTCTGCACGCACTACCTGCTCGCGGCCGGTGCGCCCTTGATAGGGAGGGGGGGGGGGGCCCTCCCCCAGATTAGGTTACCAGGTGTGAACATGATTTTTTTAGCAGTAAGGTGGGGTGGGGCTCAAGGGATTTGAATGAAGTTTACGACTCAAACTCAATCATCAGGAGGAATTGAATGTATTTTTAACTTTGCGACCCAACAAGGGACAACAATTGCGCCAGAGTTATTGATAAATTCCGCCCCCCCCCCTGGGCAAGGGGTTGAAAAGATTTTGACCCCCTCTCAAACCCTTTCCAAGGGAGGGTTCATTATTTATGGCAGGGTGGGGGGTGAGCAAATGAGGGAAGGGGGGGGGGTGAAAAATCTTTAGGGGTATTCAGAGGGGGTCTCATTCTTTTTCAACCTATTCCTGAGGGGCAGGGCAATTCCTTTTTTGGTATTATTCGCCAACACAGTGTAAAATTTCACAACACAACGGGAATTTTTTTGGGCAGAGATCGACCAAGACCCGGGGGGGACACTCACATTTATTCTGACACAGGTGGGCAGCTGGAGCTACAACAACCCTTACCCTTGTTAGGGGGATTTTACCGCAAAAACTGTACCCTTCTTAGGGCACTTTAAAAAAACAAAACACCCAGATAACCAAGATAAGACAGGCCCGTAGTGCATGGAGTCAGGGGCTAGCCTTCCAGTCATGTTTTTAAAGAAATATCTCACTCATAAACCATTAGAATTCCCTAGATGTGAAAATATCTCCTGAAAACTAGGGGATTATGGTCAAAATGTGGGTGTTTCTTATGGGATCCTATTTCAGACTTAAGTCAAAAGTGAACCCTTGTTAGGGGGATTTTGGCCTAGAAATCGGACCCTTGTTAGGGGGATTTTGATGAAAAAGTGCCCTTGCCAGCCGCACACAAGTGTCAGCAAAATATATGAAGTGTCCCCCCCGGGGACCCAGATAACCAAGATAAGACAGGCCCGTAGTGCACGGAGTCAGGGGCTAGCCTTCCAGTCTTTCTGTGTTCGATGCTCGGTGCTTAAGAAGTTGCAAGTGGCTTCTGATTGGCCAAAAACTTTGTCTACCTACGGTAGGCTACTGTCGAGGTTACGCCACATCATGACGTCACACTAGTGTAGCTCTCCGACCACAGATTTCCTCTACTATACCAACAAATTTTGCCAGACACTGTGACGGGAGAGTGGCGGGTCCTGCATGGAGGTAGGAGGATGCGCCACAGTTGGGCTCACACTCCGAGTTGGAATTTTGACAGAACAACAAGTCGAACACAGTCGTGAGACAAGACGTCCTTTAGTTTGGGAAAGAGTGAGTATCTGTTCATATACCCTGTTTCATACCTTCCATATCCATATTGTTCACCCAGGAGAAACTGACTGGCCTCCCGGAGAGACGTCGGTGTTAACCGGCCTGCCATGCCTGAAGACGTAACCCCTTACATAGTGAGGTAGGGGGGAAGGGATAAGTCATTCCACAAGTTATAATTTCTACCTCCCTCTAGTATAAGGTACAAATGAAGTTATTAGTTCTCCTTCCCTCTATGGGTGGGCCCAATTTGCTTTTAATTTCAGCTGAACTCCGAACAAAGGGGGAACCATGAATAGCTGGTCGTTGTCTGGGTGGGTTAATTTGGTCAAGAGAACAAGACAATATTTTTAAATGGACAAAGTAAGGGGTTTGGACAACAACATTTCTCCCAAGAACCTCCATATACCACACACCCATGAACCCCTTCCCTCTTGTCTGGTGCACTGTATTTGCTTTTCTGACTTCACTACACCGCCCCCCCCCCCCTGTGGGAAGGGGTAGGGCGGGCCCTTGAACGTTATCAGTCATTTACTACCGGGGACAGAGATGGTCCCGTAGTGTCTAGCTGAAGTTGGTCACCAGCATGTGTCTTACACTAGCTTTAGGGTGGCCCCCAAGGGGTAAAAAACGACATGGCGACTTTTGTCCATTTTTTTGCGACATTTCGACTTTGTACCCTTTTAAAAGTGACATGTGAGATTTCCAATCTTTAGAAAAGTGACATTTGATCTGAGACCTTAAATTTTGAGAATATTAGACATGTTTTTTCTCCCTAAAAAAGTGACATGTGACCTGAAACCTTACATTTTGGCGACATTGTGACCTCAGGGGGGGGTCCCCTTGGGGGCCCCTTTAGGGGGACAGTTATGTAATACATGATGGGCCTGGATTCCAAGGGGGGGGGGGCAAGTTACTTCATGCAAATCGACTCAGTAGAAGCGAAAGAAAAAAGAAAAAACCCTAAAAAAAAAAAACTAGCTCTACCTACCTACCCGTTGGTAGACATGATTAGATGCGCGCATCCGGGGGGGGGGGGGGGTATGGGTGTAGCCTATACACATTTTTCTGGGTTTTCTAATGGGGGTCTAGATGGGGGGTCTTCATGTCACATGTCGATTTTAAGAAATGGCCATGCCACTTGTCACTAAAACTAAATTGAAAAAAAAAAAATGGAATACACAAAAAAAAATTCACATTCTTCACAACTAGGAAGCTACTACTTTCACACCTGCTTTGAATACACAAGCAATTTGAAAAAAAATAAAGGAAATTAAATAGAAATTGAAAAAAAAACCACACATTCAAACCTGAATTCTATTATTTTATTAAAATGGCAAATAAATCATAGAATATATGGTTAAAACATATGTAAGACATGTGATTTAATTGTGTTTATGTATGGATTCAATATAGAAAGCACATCTGTGATAAATTTTTTTTGATTTTTTCAACATTTTTTCTTAATAATTTTCTTTTTTTTTTTCATATAATTTTCAATCAAGTGTAACATGGAAAGTGTCATAGATATGCATGATTAATGAAGATAGGTGATAGATGTGGGATGGACCCTGGTTTAAAAGTTGGGGCCATCAGTCTCATTTTCTAGGGCCATCGGTCCCACTTGTGGCCATCGGTCCACGGGGCCATCGGTCTCTAGGGCCATGGGTCCCGGTACCTTTAAGAAATTGCTTCCGACCAAAACCACTTCTTTTTCATTTTGGCCCCGACTATTGTCCACATAGTCTTTGGCCAACATCGTCCACAGACATTGGTGAATAAGTAGCATGCGTGAGGCTGTAGGCTATAATTTGGTACCGAACATGCCTATATATTGACATTTTTTTGGGTATTTCACTTAAATTTTTGGTTATAATTACCAATACATACTTACGTCATCCGTACATCATACTTACATCATACTTACGTCATTTTTACATGTCATTCTTACATCATACCAATTTTTAGGTCATTGTTCTTACTTAAATGTGAATTTTTGTTGCAGGCAGGACTAAAGGTATAGACAATGGAGGGCATAGGCCAGGAGGACGTTAACATGGGAGAAGGTCACAACCGCACTGCAGAGCTGTCAGAAGAAGAACAGCGTGTTCTTGCACAAAAGGTATGGCATGATTGTTTTATTAGTCCTGAGGGACGACCTGAGTAAGTAAACTGTTGTCTACTTGGGCTAGCCTACCTCTAATACTATTTCTGTACCTTGCTACAGTGGTCAATTGAGGCTAGGAACTCATTAAGGCTGTATATAATTTGTAGGGTCAGACTCATACTCCTTTACCTTGCTATAATAGTGCATTGACGCTACCTTAATCTCCCGTGTATAAGGCGCATCTTATAGGCCAAACAAAAGGCTGCTGGGTCTTATACATGGGAGGAAAATTGCCTTGAGTTTGGGGTGCGCCTTATATGGGGGTATTTTAACTATAGAACAGTACTAGATAAACAAAAATCTGCTCTTAGAGGTGCGCCTTATAAGCCTTACTTGCATGTTCTGAGTTGGGGGTGCGCCTTATACGTGAGCAGCGCCTTACACGTGGGAGATTACGGTAGTAACTCATTGACACGCTATATAATTTGTAGGGTCAGACTAATACTCATTTAACTTGCTATATTGTCCTAGTCATGTTAAGCAAATTTTTACACCGTATCCATGCTACGGTGTGACATCACGTTGCCATGGCAAAGAGTGGGTGCCCTATAAAACAGAGGAAGCCGATTGGTTTGAATTAGAGCGGTAGCTGTGATCAGAGAGTGAGGATGGTTAGCATTGTTTCAAATCAACTTGCTATATTCGTGCATTGACGCTAGGAACTCAGTAAGACGGTATATATTTGTATATATATATTTGCTGTGTCATTGCTCCCTTACAGAATTAACATGCTTGCACATAAAAACACCATATATGTGATGCATTCTAACCAATTCAGGATCATCTCCACCCCTTATAGACCAGAGATAACGAGGTCAAAAGCTGTAGGTCATGGGTATAGGTACAACATATAGGTGTAGGTGAATTTTAATCTTCAAATGTTATCATGTGTGTCAGTCATCTTGGTTTTTGGAAACACAGGGATCCAGGCCATATATGGTCAATTTGAATCTTCAAACGTTATCAGATGTATGTTAGTGACCATTCAAACACCTCAAATACCTGGTTTTATTGTTTTCCATGTTTGTCGGCCATCTTGACTCCTAAGTATCTAAGTATTAATGCGTAGGGTATTACAACTATGCTGTGTATGTCTGTGATAACAATAATTTGGTTTTGAATGATAAAATGTCATGAAACTACCAGAATAAACCAGATTAAATTTTAAATCAGTATAATGTACAGCAATATAAAAATGTCTACTGTTAAGACCGTGGCCATGCCAAATCCTAAATTCTGATCCTAATATCCTGTTCCTAGATATGGACCCTACGATTTCAGCTGGATCAGTATCCTGATCTTAAAATCCTATCTGTTGCCCCCTTGTAATTGGGAGATTGGGAGTAAAACTCAGAACTGAATATGTTGATTGGTGTTTTAAGTCTCGGATGAATTACCAAATTATCCATATCCATTACAGGAGAAGAAAAAGAGGAACGCAGAGGCAGCACGAAGGTACAGACAGAACATGAAAAAGAAGTACGGCAAGAAATGGCTGGCGAGGGAATCCGAGAGGGTAAAAAAGTACGGGAGTGGAAATAAAAGGAAAAAGCTCGACCTGACAGCTGATGACGAGGGGAAGTCCACAGAAAATGAGGTAGGCTACATACTTTACTAATGAATACGTGGTAAACACTAACTTTTTAAGTTATGGGTAAACTTGCTACCTATACAATGATTTTTTCAGATACACCAGAATATATTTGCCAGTGTTCAGCATAAAGTGAGGAAAAAGTCAATGAATGTGATGACCCTACAATTCTACACGACTCTCTCTAAATTGACAAGGGGAAGTTTTTCCTAGAGAAATTCGTTATGATAATTTTCCCTTCCAATCCATTTTGATTCAAAAGAACAATTTTTCAAAATTACCTCGATATCAGCTGCAAAAATCTGGTGACTGGGGAGACTTCTGTGTAAGTAAGCAAATTACTAACCGACTGAATAATCCTATTGACTCAGGGTGCAATTTCTTATTTATTGCTATGTACAGGACAAGAAACAAATTTCGATGATACTGTGGGACTGGGTTGAGGTAGATTATAACTTAAAAAAGTTCGCATTCTTGCCATCTAATGAAAAATGGCCGGCGTAGGGCCTTCGGAGAATCTGAGCATTGTAATGGGCAATAATATTTTTTTTTAGTTGAGTCTCTGAATCATCTTATATTTATATGTATATAATTCAAAATGAATATACCAAATATACTCAGAGCCATTTCTCCTAAGTATCCCATGATAAATGTATTTCAATCATGAACCATATTGACATATGATTGGTTGAAGCAAAAAAGAATACAATCGATAGTTAAAAAATTGTAGAAATAATGTAAATTTATAAAAGAAAACCAATTCTTTTCCTGTTTTAAGTTGAACGAAACGACTAGAGATGACAACACAGGAACGGTGAATGTGGTCCTGGAACTGGCTGGACATGCACTGGTAGAAAGTTTAGCCAAACGGGTAAATATTCTTGCTTCTCTTACCGTATCTCTTTTTGAAAGAATAACAGGAATTTGTTTGAAAGTACCGTAAACTCCCGCGTATAAGACGCGTCATCTACGCCAAACAAAATGCTGGGGAGTCTTATAGCTTTCTTTCAAGTTGGGGGGGCGCCTTATACGAGGGGTAATTTTTCTATAGAAATGTACTTATCTTACAAATTTCAGCCTTAAAATTTGCGTCTTAAGTTTGGGGTGCGGCTTATACGCGCAACGTGTCGTCTAGGCGGGAGATTACGGTATAGCTGAACTAGTTCAGTGTAAAATAGGGATGTTTGTTTTAGATAAAAAGAACCACATGTAACATACAAAAAAGACCAAAGTTAATCCCCCAAAAATTTAGCTTTCACATTTCTGTACTTGTTTAAAAAAAAAAAGCACCATGAGAATAATTCGTTGACCAAAAAAATGAGTTAATGAAAATGGATTATTTCATTTCTTACAGAAGGTGGCTGCCAATGAAAGGGGGGAAACCAGCAGCGATCAGGAAAGAGAGGTAGGAACATTTTATTATTGTATTAAGACAAAAGGGTGGGGTAAGGCTTTTATATGCTCTTTCTAACTAAAGTAAGGGCCAAGCTCAATTTTTCAAAGATGGAGAGAATTTTTCAACTGAACAAATTGACCAAACACGATGACCGCAACATTGGTGCCTTTAAAGCCGAAATGATTTATAATAGGTACTTTTATAGATCAATACAAAAGAAACCTCTTATTATATGAGGATTCCTGCTGGCATTATTTTATGTGTTTCTGTTCTAAACTGCCAGGAACCAGACTCTACAGCGCAACATGGACCTAGGAAGACGCGTAAAAACACGGCTAGCTCCCACTCTTCAAATTTGAAGGACCTGGATGCAAGTGGCCCCAACGAAACGGGCATCTCAGCGGGTGAAACCCTCATTGAATCAAGTACTTCCACATTAGAAAGAAGCAACCAGAACCATACAAAGACTATTGGCACAAAGAAAAATACAGGCAATTCAATGGAAAAAAAAACAAAAGGAAAGTGCAAAGTTAACTCGCCCCAGGGAAAACCAGCGCCAAAGAAAAGGGCAGTTGCTGTGGATGACGTAAGAGAGGAAAGTCCTGAAGTCGCAACACAGAACTGCCCAAAGGACACACCAGAAAAGACCAAGGCGAAGCCAAGAAATAAACTACAAAGTCCTCCTACCAAGAAAAGGAAGGCGACGGTTGACCCCCATGCAGACGACCCTCTATCTGAAGACATTGTCTATCAGGACCAGAGGAAAGCAGAAAACAAGCAAACGGCCAAAAAGAACAAAGCACAAAGAACTCCAACAAAAAAGGGGGGAAAAAAATCTCCTGACATGTGCCAAGATGCCGAAGTGCAAGACAACAGTGTGACGTTAGATGCTAGCATTTCAAACAATAAGACGGCCACCATACATCAGAGTGAAACCAGCAGCGGACATGGCAAAAATGAAAAAACAAAAACCTCCTCCAAGGGTGCAACGCAGAGGAAAACACCCACTAAAAGGAAGGGGAAAGCTGCTCAAGGACCCCAAGATGAACCAGCGGAGACTGATGAGAGTTTGAATTCAGAAGACAACACCTCAAAAGCGGCAAAAACAACCTTGAAGAAACCTATACCCAAAAAACAACCAGTCAGAAAGCAGCAGAAGAAAAAAATTGGAAAAGAGCCGACATTACAAGAAGCAGAAGGCAGTCTAGCATTGGATGAGACCATCTCAAAAGGAAAGAAGGGCAAGAAAAAAACAAATTCTGTGGTATACAGCGACGATGATGAAGACAGCCTTCAACTACACTGTAGCAAGTCTCGAAATGTGACCACACCATGTGAGCCAACGCTAAATTGCACTAGGAGTAGGACCAACAAGACTATGGGAAACAGCCAGACCACAGGAGGTACCCACTCAACTCAGGATGAAAGCCAAACAGACGCCTCTCTGATAAATAGCATGGAGAGTTGTGATGATACTCATGACAGCATAACCGGCACTATTGAGAACCCAGTAACCCCTACTCAGCAAGATCGACCAACAAAAATGCAAGAACATGACGTGAAGGACAGGAACAAAGAGGAATGTTCCACCCCAGACCACATCGAAGTAGCAAGTCTACTCAGCCCAATAGCCTCAGAAGAGCGAAACCATGTCTTCAGGACACCAGCTGCAGTTACAAGAGGAAGCAACCACCCTGTGACGAGCAGCCCCGTGGAGGAGGTTGGGAGCTTTAGTACCATGAGCAGTGATTACGAAGGCAACAGCACCATCCTTACGGACGAAAGTGATATTGTTCTGACTGAAAGGGAAAAAAGAGAAATAGAGGTGAGATTGGTTTCTCTGAATATGCCACATTACATGTTTCTTGAAATTCAGCTGTATGAGACCTCTGAGAAATCGCGGAAATTTTCATTCAAAAGGCTGCTTCCTGTTATTTGCTGCTCTTATCTTGTGAGCTTTGCAGTTTATTCAATATTCACATAAGATAACAGCCATTTTTGCCAATCATTTCATTTTATGTTTTCTCTCTTTCAAACAGGGCTGCAATAGGCAGTCAAACCACACCTTATTTGATAGCAGCACAAGTGACCTGGAGGTAAGAACTTTTCTTTGATAAAGTGATGACACATGAACCTGAATATAACCAAATATAAGGGTAATGCCAGCAATGTCAAACATGCCATATTAACTGATGGGAAGCACTTTGAAAGTGACAATTTAAACAGTATGGGAAGGTTTGAAACAGTTTGCAGATCTTCATCTCTATTGCTCCCTTTTGTTATTCCAACAACTGCTTTCCCAATGGACATAAAAAGAACCATGAGAAAAATCATTTGATAACTTTTACATTGTTTTGGTTGTGGATTAGTTGATCAAATATTTGGATCTTTGTAAGGATGGTAAACAAAGAAGGGGGGAGGGGGGTTCAAAGTCTTGGCCACGGTGGTATGATAAGTTTACTTTTGTGTTTTTCAGGAAAGCCACAAATCCAACCCATGGAAGGACAAGACGATCCCCAAAGCAATCAAAGAATGCATGGTGAGTATGTGAAAATTTTATTTAGATGAGGCCCTTGGGTCCTGTGCAAAAGGACACTTATGAAGTGCACATTGGAGTGAAATCTGTCTCAGAATAATTTAGAAGGAAATTTCCCAGTTGGTACCTTCCAGTCTAACAACCCCCACCCCCATCTATATAGAAATCTGTTCTCATTGGATCTACAAAAACCACAAAAAAAATGGCCCATAGCACTTTCAAAATTCCGAGATTTTGTATATATCCAGATGAATAACATGGCTGAAAATCTCAACAAGGAAGGACCACCCTATTTTCTAGAAAATTTCTGACGATTTGAATTGAGTAGAATTTTATGTGGACTTACTAACTTACACTTCTGCTAAATTACCAGGATAAAGCAAGCATTGATTTATTTTGTGCACAGGCAAACCGAGAAAAGAAAACCGACCTGATGCTAGGAGGAGACGATAACAAAACCTTGGACAAACCAATTCCATCCTCATTACCGAAAAGTGTGCAGAAGAGAACACCAACAATATGGGCACGACAGGACGGGAGCGGAAGAAAGGTATGTTTGGTACTTATCTCCTATTTGGGAACCATTTGTTGTAAAATACTTGAAATAGAGGCACCTCTACAAAGACGTGGATTTATTTTAATTTAAATCTCCTGCTTGAAAATTCATCCACACAACCTTCAACTGATAAGTGAGTTCCCATCGAAGTATTGCTGAATAAGGATATCACTTATGGTTGATCTCTAAAGAAGTCTGAGCATCAATGAAAAATGACTGTTCATGATTAAGAATTAAGGTCGAATTTGGGCTAAAAAGAGAACTGAACTAGGCCCTAGACAGGATTTTCTCATGTGACTTGTCGGTTTTAAGAAAGGGCTGTATTCAATTTCAGGAAAAGGATTTGCCCCTTCTCAATTTTACCGGACAGAGGCCCTTTAACTGGCCTTAATTATAATCCCAGTTGCATTTTATAAGGTTTCACCATAAGGTAGAATGTGTCATCCATATGGGTCCATCCAGAACCTGAGGAATAAGTGAAAAGATCTGAGTGACTTCTTTTCTTTTCTCTTTGCAGACCCTACGAAAATTGCCTATGGAAAACAAGGGGGTGCAAGGTACTCCAACGTCACGTAGAGCAAAGAAGATCTAAAATTCATAAGGCATCATAACTCCAATAACAAATAAGTGGACATAAAGCTAATAATACAACCATTGATAACACGTCATATAGTTGTGCACAGTAGGGTAGCAGGATGCCACTTTTCATGGATTTCCAAGATATCTGTGTAACATTATCTTAATTGCCTTGCCATGTGTGTCCAAGTCCAGATTTCGTGGTTTTTATGGGCCATCAACATAAACGCCTGTCATAGTGCATGAAGAAATTGACATGGGCCTTAGGCATATGTGACCCGTCCTTACAAATTGGTACTGAAGTCGCACCTGTAGAAGCCTAAGGGAGTGATCATTTTTTAACAACAGGGGGGGGGGCTGCTGGGGGGTTTGCGCGCACACGAAAAAAATTTCGACCCCCCCTCTAAGGCCTATAGTAACGCGCGGGGTTTTCCACTGAAAACAGGTGAAATTATTTTGACCCCCCCATCAGAGGTATTGAAATAATTCTGACCCCCCCCCTGGTCAAGGGGTTGAAAAAATTCTGACCCCCCCACCTCAATTTCAACAAGCCCCCCCCTTTTGTTAAAAAATGATCACTCCCTAACTATAGCCTTTTCAAGTTGCATAGTGTCAAAAATATCAAAAGTTTCAAAATTGATATTTCAGCATTTTCGTAACATACTGTGGTCGTAAATTATTCCGCACAGTACATATTTTCACGGATTTCAAGGAAGTGTAAAATCTTTGAATTTATGTCCATATTGAATATATCTATCATATAGAATAGCAATAGCTATTTTGAAAATCCGTGAATACAAATACACATGAAATAAGGCCTTTTATCAATTCCGTGAAAATTGATATAAGTGAAAATATCTATGACCACAGTATACTAAACTTACTTTCAGCCCCAGATGCCCAATAGACATGGCTATAACTTTTGTGGTTATATAGAATTACATAGGAATTATATAGAATTTAAGAATTATTATATGTTTACAACTGTAATCTCCCGTGTATAAGCGCAGCTCGCATATAAGGCGCCCCCCCCAACTCACAGTGGGGCTGTTTCACATATAAGGCGCCCCCCTGAGGGGTTGATTTTTGTCAATTTAGTAATGTTCTGAAGTAAAAAATACCCCCCCTATAAGGCGCACCCCAAATTCAAGGCAATTTACCTCCCATGTATAAAACCCAGCAGCATTAGTTTGGCGTATAAGACGCGCCTTACACGCGGGAGATTACGGTATGTTAATTATCTCAGTTTTATCTTTCATTAATTGATACGACTACAGTTACTGTGAGACGAGCCAGAGAGGGCAACCTGGTTCAAATATGCAAGTGTTATATACCAAATGTAAGCTCTTGATGAGCTGTACATGAATATTGCAATATCTAAACATTTTCGATTTGCGACTTCCGTACCATTTTGTTAGGAAGGCTCACATATATAGAAAGTGGGCCAGAGATGTGCAAAGTAAGGGTGCTGCAAATCAATGTCTTATGGTTTAAATGTATTCCACTCTATGCTGTGGCTGATCAATGTGTTATTATTTATATCACACTGTATAAATATGGACCGAGTCACCCCGCACAAAGCCGGCCCCTGACATAAGCAGGGGCGTGAGTTATATAACACGGAGCATGCTATATTGAATGTTAGTAATTTGCGCAAGACAAAAAGATATATGGCAAAAACTTAAAATTGTTGTTATGATTATAAGAGTAATAAAAAGTGAAAAAAAAATCAATGTTAACTGTCTCTTTTAACTCATATAAGCACAGGTGTGAATTCCTGAAATCCATTTCATATGAAGCTACTGCAGAAGGATTTCTTGATTATATATTTACAATATATATTAGCAACCCTGATACTCATATTCTGATTCGGCTATGTGTTATATCTTAAGATCGGGAGAAATTCTAAGGACCCCCACCCCCTCAGAGTTTATTGTCTGTGGATATGCACAGATCACAGTATTTACTTTTTTGTGAACATAAAAACCATGTAACTCCAGAGATTTCACACCCCTGATAAGAAAATGAATAAGATTACAATTTTAATACAGTTAAAGCACATAAACCTGGCTGGGATACTGATACATGCAGACCCTGTCTACGCCCCCAATATCATGTAGCAGTACCCTGTCTACACCCCCAATATCCTCAATGGCCCGCGGACTTAAAACTAAACAAACAAACAAACGCCCCCAATATGATGTAGGAGTCCCTGTCCAAGCCTCCAATAGCATGTAGCAGTCCCTGTCCATGCCCCCAATATCATGTAGCAGTCCCTGTCCATGCCCCCAATATCATGTAGCAATCCCTGTCCATGCCCCAATATCATGAAGCAGTCCCGGTCCAAGCCCCCCATATCAATAACAGACACTGTCCATGCCCAAGTATGAGTACCCTCCCTAATACAATTCCACTTAGGGAGTGGTCATTTATTATCAACGTGGGGGGGGGGGTGGTGGGTTTGAGGGGGGGGCGTAAAAAATTCCGCCCACTCTCGAGGGGGGGGGGGTAAAATAATTTTGACCCCTCTTGAGGGGAGGCTAAAAAAATTGAGACGGGGGCGTAAAAAATTCTGACCCTTCGAGGGGGGAGGCTACAAACATTCTTACCCCTCTTGGGGGGGGGGCTAGAAAAAAAAATCATTGCCCACGTAGTTGCCACTAAACCCTACTATCCCAGCGGCGAAGGCGCTGTACCTAAAAAAGGTGGAGACGCAAATGGGTACTGTGGCAAATAAATAACAAGACAATATTTATAACAAAAAAG
Source organism: Acholoe squamosa (assembly GCA_949317995.1). Classification (NCBI taxonomy): domain Eukaryota; kingdom Metazoa; phylum Annelida; class Polychaeta; order Phyllodocida; family Polynoidae; genus Acholoe; species Acholoe squamosa. Next base: position 62,700,312 of record OX439039.1, read on the forward strand.
CGTGCACTGGGGGTACCATGAATAGAATTTTTATTGTTTATGAGGACTTCAATGTCGTAAAAGTGGAGAGGATGAGCCGAAGAGCAGCTCGGAAGACGCTGTAATATGCAAAATGTCGCTACATGCAAAATGTTTCCGCGGAAATTCAAGTTACACTTTGCATTATTCATAGTTCTACGGCGTAGGGGCAGTATCATCAGGGTTGTTGTTTCTTCAATTTCTATAAGAGGAGAGGGATATTATCGTGGTTTCTTCCTTTCAAAGAAAAAAATATCTGTTTCGAGATTAAGCAAAGTTTATCACTCTCCTAGCATATCGTTCAATCCCAGCGCCATACTATTTAGAGGCTGCAAAGTCTGTTAGGAGAACGCTGGAAACATTTTGCATGGTGGCGACATTCTGCATGCGACAACGCCACTGGACAACCGGACCATTATTCTGCGCTGTCCTCGGGTCAAGTGAAACACCGAAAAAAAAGACGGAGGAAAACGACGAGGTATTACAAGTTTAATCTAAGGTAAGTAGGCTAATTTCGCCGATGAGTGATGTAGAAAAAAGGAGGTGTAATTCTGGATCATCATGTAGGCACTTTGACAACCCTGTGCCTGTGGACAGTGTGGTGGTGGGTGTGGAAACCTGACAGACTCTACTGACAAATTTTTCTAGCTGTGAATATGGCCGCCGCCGGCCATAACTAGTGGCACTAGTCAGTTTCTTGTGTATTTCGATAGTTATCCTTGAAGTGAAGATGATAAGCAACCCACCAGCGAAACCTGGGTTGAAAAAGAACAATTACGGCATATTTGTCATATGCCAGATTTCTTTTACATGATCACCCCTTCACCAATTAAAGGTGTCGTGATTTCTCCGCTAGTTCCCGTGATTTTACGATCGCAGGTTGGATCGGTACTCATGTTGTTAATTTTCCATCCCAGCCCCCATTTTAAATATAATTTCATTCATAGTACAAGTGTTCCGATTAGTTCTTATGAGAAAAATGCAGTATATGTAAAGAGTGAAAGATTGCAGCAAAAGTCCAAATTGAACCTAAAAAAAGTGGCCAGAATAGCCCCCTTTTTACGGTAGTGGAAGGAATGTAAATAAGATTTGATAAATACCACCGATGGAATTCTAGGTACCGTAATCTCCCGCGTATAAGGTGCAGCTCGCATATAAGGCGCCCCCCCCCCAACACACAGTGGGGCTGTTTCACATATAAGGCGCCCCCTGAGGGGAGATCTTTGTCAATTTAGTATTGTTCTATAGTAAAAATACCCCCCTATAAGGCGCACCCCAAACGCAAGGCAATTTACCTCCCACGTATAAGACCGAGCAGCATTTTGTTTGGCGTATAAGACGCGCCTTATACACGGGAGATTACGGTACTGGTACCTATTTAATGAATTATGAAAAAAAAGCCTCATCACTTTTCATAATAGCTTGGCCGGTAAACTGTAACCTGATTTCCCAGGCCATGGCCTAAAAAATTATAGCTTGATGCTGTAGGCAACTGAAGTTGGGTACCATAATTTCAATTTTGAGATATCATACTATTTCCCATGCATGATAATTATTTTAATTGTCTTCAACAAATTTTTGGGGCATGTCCCATCCAAAAAGGTCCAATCCTCGGGACATTCACTGTGATATTACAAGCACAGCATCGCACACACAGGGCACAAATGTTAAGATAGTATTTTGCAGATTTTTAGTCGTCAAGGGGGTACTATTGGAATATTTGATGTCACTGCATGTAGGGGGATTTAATCCAGGGATGTAGACTACTGACAAAAGTTGGATGCAGAAGAATTTTTTTTTTCCAAAGAACATTACTTATTGTGTGTAGACCACTAACAATTGTAGGGATGCTAAAGGAATCCTTAAAAGAGCAACATTTGCTTTATGAATATAGACACCTGACCTAGCATAATCTCCCGTGTATAAGGCGCAGCTCGCTATAAGACCCAGCAGCATTTTGTTTGGCGTATAAGACACGCCTTATATGCAGCAGATTACGGTAGGATGGAAGGTATGCTAAAAATAAGGCTATTACCAAGTAATATTTATTTCATAAATTTTTCTTTCCAGTTAGAAGAATGGAGACTAGGGAGTATTCGATTCAATACCGTGCTATGGGTGAGTGTAAATTACCTGTTTTATGAAGGGGGAGAGGTGGAGCTTGGATTTAGTTTGTGAAGGATTTAAATTATAGGGTAGATTTGGGATAACTAAGCAAGGCATGGTGGAAATGAAAATGAAATTAGCAATTAGGACCAAAAATCATGCGGTGCAACAAGAGGCGTGCAGACAGCAGAATATACTATTTAAAGGGGAAAAACAAGAACTAAGATTAATGGCTGTGGGATTAAGGTGTGGGCTATTATAATTATTTTTCTTGTTACTGTACAGGGCTTCTAAAAGTGAAGGGAATACCTGAATGAAAATTTTTTTATGTCGTGACTATTAAAATAATGAAGGAATGTTACAGAAATGGAGAGACGGCGGTTGTATTTTGCTGGTCGACTGAGGTACGAGCATTTGACAACAAGAATCCAAAACCAGACAAAGGTACTGGCAGAAGAGAAGAGAAGGAGAGGGGAGGGTAGCGGAAAGAGGGCAGCCCAAATCGTGCCGACGGTAAGGTTTTGACGGTTTTGGGAGAGTATGTGAGATGTTAAGGAGAAACGAGCGTGTAAAGTTCAAAATATATTGAAGGACTTCACTATGAGAGGGCGATTAATTTAAGAAATAGCACTCGCAAGTTGGTTGACTTTGATTACATACGTACATAAGATAATAGGACAAGTCAAATATCTGCGAAAATTAAAAGCAGACAAAAAAAAAACAGTGAAAGGAATGATATATTTAAAATAAAATATGTAATTGATTTATCTACCTCCACAGAAGAGAAAGAGATGTGATGAAAGAGGACATCCGATGCTTCTACCCACAGTTGCAATGACCCCTGCAGTTCAAAGGGAAATGAGGGAGGGAAAACGTATCAGTAGACAAAAAAAGGTAAGTGTGATATCATGAAGGTAAAGTAGTAGGTATAATGGAAATGATAGATAAATAAGCAAAGGTTCACGAGTTGGAGGAATGTCGAGGGGTTATCGCACGCGGCGATCAGTTGCCGTATCGCACGACGCCCGCAGGGCGGAGTGCGATGCGGCAACTGATCGCCAAGTGCGATAACCCCCCGACATTCCTCCAACGAGTGTGCCTTTGCATTTATTTCATGTAATTTTGATCTAAAACAGCTGAATTACAATAGAATTTACCAGAATTACTCCCCGTGCGCATTGTTTACATCGCCATCTTGGAGCTATGACGTCACTAAGTAGTCACATGACCTCGGCGTGTGATATTTTCGTGGGTTATCGCACGGGGGGTGTGCGATACGGAGCTACAAGGGTAAGGCTATGGGCTGTCAGTATCTCGGGCATACCAACATGAAATAAAAGAAAAGAGAAAAGTTTGGTTATAAATGCTTTCCAACTAGGAGGAAACTAGGAAGCTACTAAAATTCGGAGTATTATGTAAACAAACCAGGAGAATTATTTGGCTCCTACCGTAATATTACAGATCAGTAACTATTGGGATTCATGTGCCCAAATTTAAATGGGAATTTCAGGTGTTTTACAGGTGGGTTTGAAACAACAATTTTGAGATTTTTTGGTGAGTAGGCAAAATTTGCCCAGGCATGTTGAAGAATCACAACATAGTAGTGACACAATGAGAGATTCTTTATCGCATCACGCATGATTAAATTTTTCTATATATTTATAAACAGGGGAGAACCGAGATGAAACTGGAAAGCCGACTTAAAGGGCATCAGAGGAAGAAAAGCAAGACCCACAGTTTTGGGCCCGAGGCTATGAAAAGGGGTTCAAGCCCTTGTTCAAGCAGTTGTACCAGCACAGCAGATAATCGTGAATTGCAAGAAGAAGGAACAGGAGATGAAGAGCTCACAACGAGTAGTTCTTCAAACAGGGTGGTAAATTGTGAATTAGAACCAGCAGGAACCGGCCCTGTGCTCCACATAATGAGTACTTGTTCAGAGACAGGGGTATATTGTGAATTACAACAAGCAGTACCCAGTAATGACCAGGAGACACCGAGTAGTTGTATGGAGAGAGGGGACAATAGTGAATTACAACCAGCAGTAACACATGTGAAAGAGGACATGAAGGGTACATATTTAAAAACAGGGATAAATTGTGAGGTAGAACAAGCAGGAACTGTTAAAGAACAGGACACATTAAGTTTTTGTCCAGAGGAAGGGGTAAATCATGAAGTATCACCAGCAGGAAGCGGTAATGAAGAGGACATCTTGAGCAGTCTTTCAGAGACAAGGGTAAATTGTGAAGTAATACCCACAGTAACCTGCAATGAAGAACACCCAAAGGATAGTTTTGCAGAGACAGGGGTAAATCGCATAGAACCAACAGCAGTAATGAGTATTGAAGAGGGCACAATGTGTAGTTTTTCAAACATGACAGTAAATTGTGAATTAACACCAGCAGAACCAGGTCTTTCACAGGACATCATGAGTACTGATTCAGAGACAGGGATAAAAAGTGAAATAGAACTAGCAGTACCCAGAAATGAACAGGAGACCAAAACTGGTTGTATAGAGAGAGGGGACAATTATGAATTACAACGAGCAGGAACCCATATAGAAGAGCAGATGATGAGTACTATTTCAGAGAAAGGGATACCTTGTGAGGTAGGACAAGCAGGAACCGGTTATGAACTGGACACAATGATTAGTTGTCCAAAGACAGGGGTAAACCGCGAAATACCAACAGCAGAAAGCAGTAATGAAGAGCACACGAAGAGTAGTAATTCAGAGACAGTGATAAATCTTCAAGTACAACCAGAAGGAACCACTAATGAAGAGAACTTAATAATTAGTTCTTCATGGACCAGAGTAAATCGTGAAATGACAGCAACAGGAACCGATACAGAGGCAGTCACCAGGGATGACCAGGAGACGAATAGTGGTTGCATAGAGAGAGAGAACAAATGTGAATTACACGCAGAAGAAACCTATATAGAAGAGCCGATGATTAGTTCTTTATCAGAGAAAGGGGTAACTTGTCAGGTAGGACAAGCAGGAACCGATTATGAACTAGTCACAATCGGTGGTTGTCCAGAGACAAGGGTAAGTCCTGTAGAAACACCAGCGGGAACCAGTAAAGAAGGGCTAATGATGGCAAGTTGTTCAGAAACAGGGGTAAACCACAAAGTACCAACTGCCGGAAGCAGTAACGAAGAGAACACAAATAGTAGTAGTTCAGATACAGTGACACTGCAAGTACAACCAGAAGGAACCAGTAATGAAGAGCACCTAATGATTAGTTCTTCCTGGACAGGGGTGTATGGTGAAATGACAACAACAGGAACAGATACTGAGGAGCACACAATGAACAGTGGTGCAGGCAAGGCAGACAATCCGGAACTCCAAGCAGCACTACCAGGGAATAAAGAGCAAGTGATAAATAACACTCCAGAGACAGGAATAATTCACAAAGAAAAACCAGCAGGAACCAGTAATGAAGAGCAAACAAATAATATTGGTTCCAACAAAAGGGACAATCCGCAAAAACAACGAGCAGTAACCAGTAATAAAGAGCAAATTATGAACAGTTCTTTCGAGAGAGGGGTAAACCGCAAAGTACCACCCGTAGGAAACAGTGATAGAGATCAAGTGATGAATAGTGGAACAGGCAATCGGGACAATCTGGAAACACAACTACCAGTGACCAATTATGACGACCCAAGCATGACAAGTGGTTCAAAAACTGCAGAATATCACGACGAAAAATGTACAGATCAGACTGGGTTCATGGATGAAAAACAGTACACCATAGAGGTATGTGATAAGTAAATTATCTTATTTTGTGACATGGCTATCAGGTTTACACACTGATTTGAGTGCAGAAAGCAGATATTGCATGTTCCCATATATGAGCGCGTTGACTGGAAATACGCACCCTTAAAAGGGCATGTTGTGTTTAAAATTTTCAATTAGATAAAGTTGGAACCATATTCCCTGTACTTAATTTTCCTTTGAGAATTGGGTTTCTAATTCATACCAATATCATGAGTACATGTTATCATGTTATCAATTACATAAGTACATGATATATGGCCTTAGCGTGTTCCTTAGTGGGCCGACCATCGCTGAAGCTGAAACCTTTTGGGACACCCCGAGCTGATGGGCACCAGGTGTTACATAATGAACCCTGAAAAAGTGAGCAAAAGTCAGCACTGAATATAGGAATTTTCTCATTGGTCAATAATGTATCCCGCTAGGTCGGAATATGTTCCCATATATGAGCTTGTTGACTGGGCAAAGTTGCAAATACCCAAGGAGTTGGTCGGTGATTGATGATGACGAGAATGCTATTACATTTACAGGGGACAGACTCGTTGACCCTACCCTACACTCCATTGGGACCAGCAGTCGATTTACTGGTAAGTAATCAATTAACAATGCAATCAATTATGAGAAGTTGAATATTTTCTCAATAAATTACAGGAAGTAATAAAAAAACAAAAAACAGTCAAAAGCCGGGGGGGACTTTGGGAAAAATTTAGATATTGCAGGATAAAAAGACACTTGTCCCAAGACAGTTTTCTAAGAAGATGAGGGAAAATACAATGGCCTAAATTTATATTGTCTATAAATGTATCGATTTCAGATGAGAACAATACGAGGACGACTTGGATGGGACTCTGAGAATTCGACAGATTAAGGGTTTCCCCCAAACAGGAAAACAGGATGTTACTCGATTGAAGTTACTGGATTGTTGGGCCTGGCAATGTGAAACTTCTACCACTGGGGAGCATGAATAAACAACACTGGTAAAAAGACAGTATTTGCATAAAAATATTTCAGTCCATATAATGTTATAGGGGGTGGAGTGGTACGGGCGGACACGGCTAGCGTAGGCACCAGACTGCTAGTCCTGTCCTAAAGTGCACACGAGTGAAATCTTGCAGGAGCTTTAGTAAAAGCTTTACATTTACGGCCTCAATTACAGCCTCGTAAACAACTCTGTTCACCTCTGCATTTAACCCCCTCATCACATGATCAGTGCCATCCTGATTGCATGTGGGGAGACTGACAGATGGCAGAAAGTAACTTGGGGGGACAAGGAAGCCCATATTTCCCAACACTTCTAAGGTGCCTCATATATGAGAATTCGACCCGAATCATGAGCATGATCTTAAACTTTTGAAGAATGATGTTTATTATCTGATATTTTTTTTTAATAGGTACTACGCAAGATAAGACGTTGATAGTTCACTTATAAATTATAACCACGGGGTTGCACTTGAACAACTTTGGAAGTAGTTGTTAATTCACTTATAAGTTATAACCACGGAGTAGCACTTGAACAACTTTGGAGTAGCACTTGAACAACTTTGGGGTAGCACTTGAACAACTTTGGAAGAATGATGTTTATTTACTAGGTACTACAAGAGATAAGACGTTTATCGTTCAGGTATAAATTATAAACCACTGACTTGCACTTGAACTCTGGGTAGGTTCACTAAATACACATTGCTTTTAAGTCAAATGAAAGAAATGAAAAAAAGTATGTAAATGCAAAGACTTACTGGTGCAGGGGTGTAAAAGAAGGAAACATGTTTTATTATAGTCTTGTACGATGGTCGGGTGAAAATTGTAGCTCTCAATTTTTACAATGACTTTTACAAATATGTGATTTTGTAATCCGTGTAAAGACAGAAGTTCAAAGGTTGGATGTATATTAACTGAAGTTAGATGGTGTGTAATCTCAGGTTATAAACCTCTTGAAATTTTGTGACTAGTGACTAATAAAGGAATGAAAGTTATTTCAATGAAGTTACATTTTTCTTTATTGAACGTTATAACTATAACGTATTAGATAAAAACAACGGATTGAGAGGAAAATAAATTGTGTTATTATGACGTAATTATGACGTAATTTTGACTTATTGAATGAAGGTAAACGAGTAAATGGAAGTATTATGACGTAATTATGACGTATTAGATTGACACCACGGAAATGAGGGGAAAAGGTATTTTGAAGTATTTGTAATTATGACGTGTTTCCGTATTAGATTAACACGGAAATGACGTAATTATGACATAAATGACGTAATTATAACGTATTAGATTGCATCACGGAAATTAGTGGGAAAAGGTAAATTGAAGTGTTTGTAACTATGACGTAATTATGACGTATTAGATTAACACAGAAACTATGTAAATATGACGTAAGTATGATGTAAGTATGACGAAGGAATTGGGGAAATAACTAAATGATGTAAATATGACGTAAGTATGATGTAAAAATGACGTAAAAGGAGGTATTGGATGATGTAAAAATGACGTAGGGATGATGTAAGAATGACATAAAAGGTGGATAGGGGAGGTAAGGTTACGTAAAGATGATGTAAAAATGACGTAAGTATGATGTAAGTATGACGAAGGAATTGGACGGGGAAATAACTAAATGATGTAAATATGACGTAAATATGATGTAAAAATGACGTAAAAGGAGGTATTGGATGATGTAAAAATGACGTAAGGATGATGTAAGAATGACGTAAGGATGATGTAAGAATGACGTAAGGATGATGTAAGAATGACGTAAAAGATGGATAGGGGAGGTAAGGATGACGTAAAGATGATGTAAAAATGACGTAATGATGACGTAAAAATGATGTAAGAATGATGTAAGAATGACATAAAAGTAGGTATTGGATGATGTAAAAATGACGTAAGGAGGTATTGGAATGACGTAAGGATGACGTAAGTATGATGTTTAGTATGATGTAAGAATGACGTAAAATGTGGATAGGGGAGGTATTGGATGATGTAAGAATGATGTACAAATGACGTAAAAATGATGTAAGGATGACGTATTTGGTGCCCAATAGGTATGGGGCCTTAGGACCAGGGGGCCTCAGGACTTTGGGGCTTTCGTTAGGGGGCCTTCCTGGATGGGGCCTTGGTTAATGGGGCTTAGAGACGTGATCCCAGCGAGCTCGCCTCCTGCCCCAGCGGCCGGGGATCGATTCCCCGTTGAACCCTAAACGGTTTTAACTGGAAATGTATGGAGGAGTTGACTTTGTATACTTCTTCAATTTATTAACATGTCCAGATTGAAACCAGCAGCCTCTTGAAGACGAAGAAAAGGTCTGAGAGTAGGGTTATCAAGGTACGCGTGCAAGCATAATCATCACACATTGCGTTTATACCATGGTCTGCACCTTAAGGATGCATCAGAATGCATTCTGCATTATTGGGGGTGTGGATGGGGGTCCCCCATATCACATGTCGATTTTAAAAAATGGCCATGTCCCCATGTCAATTTGCAGCTGCAACTCCTCTATACTAATGGCCACTTTCTCCACTGTGTAACAATAGTTCTGGGACGGATGGCTCCTAGTCTAGTTGGATAATCTCACTGCCTTCGTTAACCCGTGACCAAATACCCCGGGACACGGTGTTACACATTAAGTTGACTTTAGGGCCACATAAAAACATGAGGCGAAACCTATGCTTTTATCTAGGCCCTAGAGTCAACGAGTGTATCCATTATCATCACACATTGCCTTTATACCTAGGTCTGCATCTTTAGGATGTATCAAAATGCATCAGAATGCATTCTGCACTCGCTGACATACACTATATATTATGTATGATGTCATAGGGTCCCAGATATATATAATATATAACTATACAGATATAAATTCATATTCATATATTGAACAATGTTTTTCAATTGTGCAGGACTAGCTTTATTTTCTCTAAATTTAGAGATCAGGGAACGTTATTCGGCTGGTTTATCATGTGAAAATAAAGATAGTCCTGCACAATTGAAAAACACGTGCAAGCCCGAATGTCCTGCAGGGTAAAAAGGTTTTCATGAAGACTAGGTTTAATCATTTTACAATATGATTGTCCCAAAGATGTCAGGGATCCATGTTATTTTCGTGGAGACTCTTGCACCACCATACTGCCATCTGGGGCTTCACTGTAGAAACTACACTGCTTCATCACAATACAAGTATGGTGGTTCGCTAATCAGTTTTACAAGGAGCTCTGGAGGATTCAACAGTTATGTTTTACAGTGTACCAGTGTTGCACTGGAGGACCATGACCATGCTGACCTTTCCTGTGTATTTATCCTCTATACTGTCCAAATGATATGCAAGAATGCAGCACTGCGGTGGGTTCATTGCCAATACTGCATCAATGCATTATTCAGAGAAAACTCTTCTATTAATAGGGTTAGCACCCATGAATTGCCTTGGCGAAGGTCCGGGAATGTCATACCCTATGCAAGAGTCAGGGCAGGAGTACGGTGTACATGTGTATGTAACAATCCATCCAGTAGACATCTGGATCAATAACTGGGTGGTACAAGATGTCACATAAATCAATAACGTATGACAGCTCCATCTTCAGTCCTTCCCAGGCCCGATGCTATCTGCTGCGGCCTTCTAGTAGGACATTTCTCGATCAGCCATATCAATTCTGCGCCCTTCTAACCTTCTATGACCGCGCGACCTTTTGACATTGCGTGGAAATTACTGAGAAACAAAACCAACTTACTCTGCATTGCCTTTTCCAGGGTAAGTCGCATGGGACAAAGATAAAACACCCTATAGACTTACATAGCAATATTACACCTAGACGACACAAGAATTCGATGGAAATGGTGTTGGGTATACATACATGTTATATAGTTATGTCATACTTGTTATATAGGGTATATGTCTGGATGACATAATATTCTATATAAGATAATCAATCCATGCCTCTTGTGCGTTGCTCATTCCCTCCATTCATTACCTTTGCTACTAGTGGCATATCGAGTGATAGTTAGCATTTGGTCCTTGTATGAAATGAAAGGGGGAGGAACCACACTGCATTTGCTCTTTAAGTGCATGTTTTGTGTATGCCATTAGCTGAATTATGTTTCCTTAAAGTGGTGTATACACGGTGCAGATTTGAGCAGACTAGACCACACAAAACATCAGCAGACAAATGTCTGCTTGTGTTGTGGCTTGTATGGAGGAGTCTGCAGGACCTGATACATGGCACATTTTACAGACTTGTCTGCTGAAGTCTTGAGTAAAATCCTGGTGGAGATTTGCAAAACTACAGTAAATGTGTCATGAGTCACATGATAGCTACTTATCACATGACTCAAAGGGCTGCCCTTATTGGTCAATTTACTCAGACTAGTCAGAACAAGTCTGCTGCCCCTGATACACGGCACATTTTGAGCAGACAAGACCAGGTTTGAGCAGACAGCAGACAAAATTTTTCAAACATGTTTGATATCTACAGACAAGTGGAGACAACTGCAGACATTTGTCTTGACCCTGTATACACGGCACATTTAATAGACTGCATCCAGAGTCACAATCACATGTTTTCTTTGTCACTTAAGCCTTGTGTCCACAGGGGGATATAATTGGTACTGACAACATTTCCCGGCAATAAAACCACTTTTGTCGTCCATTACCGCCGACAAAAATCAAACATGTTAGATATTATCATTGGAAATGAACGACAAAAGTGGTTTGATCGTCGGAATTGGACGATAAAAGCATCTTTATCGTCAGAAAAAAAAAAACCACTGGGATTTGTCGTCACAAGTTTTGACGCACTGTGGACAGACGGCTTTAGAGGCCTATTCTATAGGGTTAATAGCATGTATTCCCTCAGTATACCCTGGATACCAATCTAACTAAGGAATAACTCAAAGATTTTACAGACTCTTATTACTTTTCAAAGGCCCCGTCCACATTTCTTCCAGCTGCCGTCACACATATTTCTCAAAGGTATCACGAGTCATGTGTCATGATTTTGTTCAACTTAGACATGACATATTCTCAGGATTTATGAACAGGAGGAAAGAAACAAATATTGCTCTTAAAACATTTCAACATTTTTACTTACAATTCTTTCCTCAAGTATTATGATAACATAAGGTTACATGAGGTCGAATTCATGCCACTTATCTTAAAAACTTCAAATTTGAACAGGCATCCGCTGCCCTCATCACTTGTACTCCATCATAAATTATTGGCATAGATGCCTGTCATTTTAAGTATGTCCAAGTAACATATTTGTATGATGGAAAGCTCTGAGCCACGTGTTTTAGGTTTCCGCAGATGTAGCCCAATACTCAAGTGCCAGGGCTTGTTCTTATCTGGAGTTTGAAGTGGAACAGAGTAAGTCGTCCAGAGCCCAGCCCCATCTATGTCTAGTGTGATGTATGGGTAGCTAGATACCAGTAACGAGCAATGACATTTGTATTTCAGTGCAATCCTCCTATGTACCCGCTTGATGTGTAGGTTTGAAATATATACTAAGGGAAATTATGTCAGCTTCCGAGCTTCAGAAAGCAGGGATAGCTCAGAGATAAAATTATCTGTGAGCGTTTTGAAGCATAGACTCTCCTATCGGTAAAGAAATTTCGTCTATCAATGTATACCATTACAATACGTGTCCAGACTGTGCTTTACGGTCTTATATATCTTTTTCCTTCGAAGGACAGTATTGCTATTCCAAAATCAGTCTAACTTGTCCTTGTGCAAAATTAGATATGTGATTAATAGCCCCCTACATCTACACTGAGAAAATATTGTTACTCACATGAGTCTAGATCCAGACTCAGGCAATGTCGCCAAAGTATGATTTGAGACTCAGCCTGATCCTTGGATGATACTCAGGCAGATCCTGAGACTGATCCTTGGATGATACTCTGGCTTTGCCTGAGTATCATCCAAGGATCAGGCTGAGTCTCAAATCATACTCATTTTGGCGACATTGCCTGAGTCTGGATCTAGATTCATGTGAGTAACAATATTTTCTCAGTGTAGTGTAAGCGCTTTTTTATTATTATAGAGAAAATAGGTCATTCTCATTGGCTACTCTGAAATAGGTAGAAAACTACGAGGGCGCTTCCTTCATGATAAATAAGTGTCACACATCCCTAATGCACGCCCTAATTAGCTTCTGCATTTCTTTCTTTTCTTTTTGCTGTTACAACTCATTTAATCACCAAAAGGCGATGTAATTCCCATTCAAAAAGTGGATTAAGAAAACAAATAGCGACCTAGTTCTACACAATCGAATAACGCAGTCAATGCCTCTCCTCTTCCAATCCTTAATCCATTTTCGTTTTGTACGAAAGGTTTTAAATGGGAATGCTGTATCTTAGATGGAGAAATCAAAGAAACTGTATGCCTAGATTATATCTTTGTGTCCTATAAGGCTTCATATACAAGCCCTGGTGAGATTTCCAATTAAAATGATGCTTTCCGAAGGGAGATGAGATGGCATGATTGGCTTTGTGTGCTTTTGCTACCAGAATCATGAGGATGCACCCCAACAAGCTTCCCCACAAGTCCCTGTAGGTGTCCCGTCTAAATGATCTCCACCACACTGCTGCGCCGTAATGATCCTGGCGGGAACTGGAGGAACCAGGGGCGGGGAGACAGAATTCTAACAAACATGGAAAGGCTAATTGTATTTGTGACAAATTCCCGTTATCATTTTCCTCCATGCCCGCTTTGAGGCTGCCCTGAGGGAGTGCTGACGTGCGGGTAGGATGTGGCGAGACTGCTTTATGAGGTCCAGTGGGTGGAAAACTCCAGGCTTTTTCTCTACTTCTCCTTGTCAACTACTGAGTCTATGGGGACCCTATGATGAGGTTCTTACTGTTGCATAGCTGTTATCACTAGATTTCACTGCCTCTTGGATGAAGTCCCTTGATCTATGGGATCATCTAGTAGTAAAGAAGATGGTTATTTACTGTTGTATCACCCAACTGATTGAAGTATCCACACTACTACACTGCTGCCCCGGTAGGAGTACCATACGATATGATTCTATTTACCAATAATAATTAATTGTCTCAGTGTGACACACCCGTTCTAACACTATTTATCACTGGAGCAGTAGACTCTAAAATATAACTGTTGAATCTCTAGAGTTCCTCGTAAAATTGGACAGTGAACCACCATAATTTTATTGTATTGAACCAGTGTAATTTTCAGAAGGAGCCCCAGATGGCAGTGCAGTGGTACAAGGATTTTCTCTGAGAAAAACGATGGGTCTCTGCCCCCCCCCCTGTTTTTCAACAACGGGGGGGGGGTGAGCAGGGTTGGAATTTTTTCGACCCCTTGACTGGGGGAGGTCAAAATTTGTTCACCCCTCTGAGAAAGGAAGGTCAAAATAATTTAACCTGTTTTCAGTGAAAAAGCCCGCATGTTTCTATACATCTTTTTTCCGCGCGTCTGCGCGTAAATCCACCACCACCACCCCCCCCCCCCCCCGTTGCTAAAAAATGATCACTCCCTAATAGTGGATCGGTTTGATTTTACAACACCCAAATGAAGCAATCCTACTGACATCTCACCTGTTGTGCGATCTGCGAGGCAAGATTTACTATTTGCTAGTACGAATTGAATCTATTATAGTGTCATCAATGGTTTTATGTCAAATAAAATAATGTTACATTGAATGAAAAATTTTGGACTGCATTCCAAATGTATACACATACCGGGGAATTCCATAGATATTTTCTGACAGTGGGAGGTTAGGACGTAATCTAACCAACTTACTGCTTCTGCAAATAAAGCCTCTTCCCCAAATGTTGCCAGGGATGTAATAACGACTGTTCATCTTCAATTATCCGTAAAAGTACTTAAAAGGCCTAGTCTATGGTTATAACACTGCACCTTTGTCGAAAGTCTGACACCTTATTTCACACACCAGTATACTTATTTGTCATTACCCAATCACTGACCGCGGTTGCTTCTGAGTAATATTGTATGTGACTACTCGTCTGAAATAGAATTAAGCATATCTGAATTCTGCCTAGGATGATGATGATAAATGTCACATATATCTAATGGAAAGGAGGCGATGTAAAATGATTACCAAACAATCCTGATCCGCTGTTAATGAAATCCATTTGAGTTTTGAATGGAGAATGTTGCAGAACAGTGCATGGATTAAAACTCCAGGGCCGTGAGGCCCCAATTTCGCCAACAGCAGGCTATCTTGGCTTTTTTTGCCAGATGGGGGCTGGATGCCAGAGATGGATCATCTGCAGATCATCACTGGTAAATGGATCACTACCTGGCAGATAGGGCCCGCCTACAGCCCTATACTATTTAGCACTTGGGCCTGACATATGCCTAATGTGGGAACCAATCTATCAGAAAGGGAATTAAACTACATTGGGGCCTAACCTGGCCCTTATGCAGAAAGAAAAATGGATGGTTATGCCAAAGAGGGGCTTTATATGTGCCATATAGGTGCCTCATACACCTGCTAGATTGGTTGAAAATTGGCAACAAAAGAAACTCTTTAGTATGCATTGTTAATGTCATTTGAAACATTGCTGAAATCATACATTGTGAAGTCATATCGAATACAGGATAATGATATAATAAGTGCAACTCGACGCGAGTAGACTGACCTACCTTGATATGTTGCCTTCATTTCGTTGCAGGATTAGGGCCTATTTATGATGAATGATCCCCAGAAAGTAGTTTGTCACCTTGTATAGCAGGCTATACAGTGTAGTTACTGCGAGTCTGTGTCATCCAAATAATCAGGCTAGTTGAGCACATAATGTGGGCTCGTAGTATATCTAGATTGCAGTCCTTTTCTAGAGTGATGTGGCATTAAGCCTATCATCTCAGAACGCAATTACGCCGATGGAATCTGGCGATAGAGTAAGCACAGCAACATACATGGATATATTAGAGCTGTGCATTGTCCCCTAACTCCACCAGCATGCAGAGATATGTATGCTCAGTGAGGACTCTGCTAACAGAGAGCACATTCAAAAGTGTCTTCAAGGGTCAGTGATTGCCTATTAAACATGTGTCAAGCTAAGTAAAGTCAAGAATAGCGTCAGTTAGAGTTGTTGGTTGTTTTGGATTATAGCCCTTTTGTTTTGGAATGTTCACCCGCAGCTAACCACCCTGTGACGTAGCAGGGTCCGAACTGTACTTTGTGCTACACTATAGTCCCCTAATCGCTTTCTTATTGTATCAGATATCATTGACTTTGTGAGTGGAAAACTAGGCCAGCTGGGCTGACTAGACAATGCATGGTTTACAAGACTGCCCAAACTGGTCAACTCGAAGCAGGCTATATTGGACTCAGACACAGATTAGGTAGGCCAATCTCCTAGCAGTTCTGGCCATCTACTCAGATATGGGGACATGTTTTTCTTTCTTTCTTTTTGCAGTGGCTGACTGCCTTGGTGCGTTCTGCCTTGGGGTGCTGCATCTTTGCTCCATAACCACCTATGATGTTGAATTCATTTTAAGTAAGTAAACATACAAAGCCTTTATGTAAAGTTATTGCAATCCATATAATTATATTCAGTTTAGTTTAGTTTTGCTTTATCCAAAGATCACATCTCAGCAGCTCTAATGAAAATAAATAATTTTAAATGTATTTGATTTTACGTGTACCTCAACATGGTGTCTAATGCTTAGTAAATGTCAGGTTAAAATTCATGCGAACCTCAATGCCTTCACAGTTGGTTGATTTGAATACATATTGGCATGCATATGTGGTAAAATACACGGTTAATTACCAACTTTACTTCTCGATATGGCACTACAATGCGGTACAGTAGGAGCAGCTCTGTATTCAGCAGTTGTCTGAGCAAAGGAACTGCTCTAGTGCTGCCACCTGGAGTGGCTAGTATGTATTACTGTTAAAACTCCTGCCACTTTGCTCTCTCACCACCTCTGGTGTTAAAACCAATAAATGTCTTTAGCTTCCCTTGAATCATAGAATCTATAGCCTAGAGCTTGGTAATTTCAATAGTCTCCATCAAAAGTGAACCTTTGTATTCCATTTGAAAATGGCTACTTTTGATTTAAGGTAAGGTCGAAAAGAAAAGTTCGGTTTCTGGTCACTCGACCTACTTTAGCAAGAGGGGGCCGACCCCAGCTTTTTTTAAGAAGATCTTTCCATAATTTTCATATTTTTCATTATTTTTTATACTGATTTCATATTTCTAATATTTCAGACATTGAATCAAGAAATTCTGTTCAAGATCCTGCGTTTTGGCTGGTGTTAGAGATTACATCGATCATCTCTAGGTCAGTTATTAATAACAGCAATTCAATACATAGGCCAAAATATGGTTAAGCAAAGAAAAAAGTCCGACCTACCTGCCTCAAACTTTTGGACCATGTTACCGTTAACTTACAATATTTCTTTTGGCCTAAAAACAGGTCCTCTCTTTTCAGAAGATCTATAGCATTGCGTGTTGAATATATGCACATTCAGTACAATACAACCTACGATCGTAATCAGTTCATTCCATATAGAAGAATGCAAAAGATAACAATACTACATATATGTGTTATTTAGTTTGTTTGAAAGCTTTATTCCTCCCCAGTAAAGAAAAGAGTTGAGTCCATAACCACATAGGTTTGTCTACATAGGGTAGACTATTAGTTCCATTTAAAACAATCAGGCAGAGCTGACATTGCTCCTCCAGCTATACAGAATGAAATCACAGACACATATAACGGAGTTCAACAACTAGTAACACCCATTGCTTTTTGGTCCTCATCTGAGTCCCTCTGGACCAGAAAACCAGAGAGTGCCTTTAGAACATCCAAAGAATTTCCTAACACATCAACGCATCACAAATTGACCTAATGAAAGTGTAGCAATTTTACAGGCAATCTAATGAAGAAAAATCAGACCAAGCGAAGAAATATACATAACGAAGGACAGAAGATCCACAAGTCTCTCCAGATGTAGCGCTTAAATGTAGGGAAAAGTTGACACACTGTTTTATTGTTAATGCTGAGTTGTTGATGAGATAGTTCTAGACCCAAGTTTGCTTATTCAACTGAGAACAAATGTGACCCATCAAGGTAAAACACCCCTCTGCAGAGGATTTTTTATTCCCCATTTTGCCACGAGGGGGCATTGGAGGGGCAAAATTACTCTAAAATCATTATAAAAATATGTTTAGCTAATTTTTGATGCAGTATTCAATGGTCTCATATAATGCACCATTTTCAGTAGAAATGGCCCATATTTAAATGGTAAAATGAACATTTTTCATGCAAATCAACCTATATGCCTGTTTCTGGTTGCTATGGCGACCATTCCAATTATCCAAATTTGCAGATTTTTATGCCAATTTTCGGGGATATTCACTGAAAACAGAAATGGACAATTCCTCCTAGATCAAAATCTATTATAAAAATCTCCATATTGTTATGTATTTTTTATGAAAAAGGCTGATTTATTGTGGTTTAGTCATTATTATGGTTAATAATGTATTTAGAGCTTAATCCTCGAATTCAAATATGAATAACAACCTATGTTCAAGAAGGGGTTCTGACATAACTACTGGGAATATTTAAATGAATGATGTTTCATTTTAAAGATCCTGAGATGAACTTTGATAACGAATTTCCCTGCAGCGGGGTGTTTTTGCTTGCCTAGTCACATTAATGCTAATTATCTTAGAATTTCACTGTCACAGAAATAAGACTTTGTCAAATTAAACTAATGAGTCTTGGTGTGTGTCACCTTTTGCAATTACATGTTGATTAATTGAACATTCCTAATTCGAATCTTTCTATTGAATACTGCGATAACTAAACTTTGTCTAGTATCCCTAGAAACCATGCATTATTTGCTTGAGTTACACTGCAGCACAGTCTAGTGTCAAGATCATGTACTTGGCAATTTAGTTTGTAGCATGTTATTCATAACAATAGTTGAGTCCTGTATACATATCAGAACCAATATGACAATAAGTTTTGCCGTGGAATGCATTTAAGTGTGACGCACCTGATGCCTCCACCACGACAGTAGAAGACCAGATTTCATAAGCCCTATTATGTTGTTA
Source organism: Acholoe squamosa (assembly GCA_949317995.1). Classification (NCBI taxonomy): domain Eukaryota; kingdom Metazoa; phylum Annelida; class Polychaeta; order Phyllodocida; family Polynoidae; genus Acholoe; species Acholoe squamosa. The sequence continues at coordinate 62,719,250 of OX439039.1, forward strand.
ATCTTCCCATAGTGTATGATAAATAATATGCCTGATATTTGCCTTATTCATTAGTACTATGAACAGAGTACCTTCTCTCTATTGAGGTTTCAGCTCATGTTTTCTCATTTCAGAAGCATACTGTGAAGCAATGGTTTGGCACCCATATTAATTTTTACCAATTATAATCAACAATGAAATGATAGAAATGTACAACCATAGCTGGTCTAACCCTATAGTGGTTTATGCTAGTGACAGGACATGCTGTCCTCCCATGTATATCAGGTCAAAGGGGCTATGCAACTGTGACTCTTGTCATTTATTGAGTAACATATTGAAAATTTGGGTTATCACTTTGTCATATGATATCTCACATCTTAAGTATACCTGTCATAAGCCAGTGGCAAGGTTGCTTTCCTCTTTTTTTCATTTTGTTTTTATATTTTAGAACGATAGTACAAGTTTCTTCGAGTTAAACATTAAATTTGTCAATAATTATCACCTTTTGCCATATTAACCAGGATATTTGGGACAATAATAAAATGGGGCACCTCAAATATATTTATAAATAGTGTGTCCTAGGTCAGTATTGTAACAATTGAAGAAAATATTATTTCCCTCATAAAATGAAAATGAAAGTTCATAAATTTACATATTGTGCGGCTGTATAAAGCAGGTTATTTGGTCTACTCCAATGACTGGAATGGGCTCAGTAGCCTAGGCCGTTTAACCAATGGTATGAGTATAATAAATGTGTAGTAATCATTAAACTGCTTTGTTTGAAATGTAAAAATATATCTTGATTAATACAAGAAAATATGATTGCCTTCACACACAACTCAGTAAACTTGCTTTATACCACCTGACAGTATGTGAGCATGATTTGGAGCAATACCCTGGAGGATCTTGGGAGGTCTGACATATTTCAATGGCCAGGTATACTTGTGTCTTGGACACTACATTTCACAGGATGAGCTCGAAAAAAAAAAAGATATTGGACAGTTTGATGTTCTATGGTAAAAATCACATTTAACAGTACAACATTGTCTCTAGATATTGACAGAGTAGCAGCCAAGAGGGCTTGAATGTGTTTGTGTGTTTTGGTTTGCAGAACTAACAAGGGGAGGAGTTCTGCTTGGACCTCAGGCAAAGCTATGCAATGAGCATAGAGAGAATCTTCAATCCCCAACCACCCCTTCGAGGCTTTAAATTATTTCGATAATCTTTTATAAGAGTTATTTTGTTCATACATGTATCATTCAACCACAGCCACTGTACCCTTTAACCTGGTCATTTACCTTCACATTGTAAGATATCACTCCTACAAAGTAGACCAAAGTCTGCTTATCCAGACAGAATCCTGCAGTAACAATTAGACCTCAGTACCCGCAATATTATAATAGAGCTCATAACAGTGGCACCACCTGTGCCTATTAATTTCATTCTCCCACATGAATGGAATCTTGAGTATTCAGTCAAACTCAAAAGGTGTGATTCGTCTATAAACCTGTTTAAAATGACTTAAAAACATAACATTCTCTCCTGTTTAACTTTAAGGGAATAAAGGGACCGCCGTTCTTATCAATTTAAACATTTATTGCTTTGTTACCTCTTAAGTAACAAGTGTGGAAGATCTGGGAGACACCGATTCACCGAGCCAAAAGAAAACACATGAAGTTGTCAATTTAGAACTTAAATTTGGAATAGGTGGATATAGGTCCATTCTTCTGGGAGAATGAAAGCATACCTTGTAGTGTACAGGAGCCGCGGGGATCTATCAATAGTGTGAATTGGTAGTTTAAAAAAGAAATTTTTAGGATACTTACCTGCAGGATAAGCCAAAACCTTCTACAACAGAGGGAAGTATGTGGTATTAGATAAGTTCTGCTTTGTTCTTTTTCAATAATTACTGATCACATGTATGCAGTATCCCCTCGGTTCTGTACACCCTTTCACAACAATTAAGCCTTGTTTCCACAGGGTGATATAATTGGTATTGTCAAAATTTCCAGACGATAAAAAAACACTTTTGTCGTCAATTCCCGACGATAAATCCACTTTTGTCGTCCATTCTCTGTGACAAAACTTGTTAGATATTATCATCGGAAATGGATGAGAAATGTGGTTTTATCGTTGGGAAATTTGGTCAGTACCAATTATATCGCCCTGTGGACACACAGCTTTAAGCATTGTGTCCACATATTGATAGAATTTCGGGCCGACAAGATTGCTGACAACAAAAACACTTTTATCATCCATTCCTGATGCTAAAACCAATTTTGTCATCCATTTCCCGACGAAAAAATCAAACAATTTAGATACTATCGTCGGAAATGGACAATAAAAGCATTTTTCTCATTGGCAATTTTATCGGCCCGAAATTCTATCACCATTTGGACACACGACTTTACAGTACAAAATGTCCACATGCAAACATGCCAGCATTCTACACATTTGTAGGGTGGGTCTATCTATGGTCGCATAACCTGCAATACATCTCTTTTCTGATGGTTTAGAGCTCTCCCATTCATATTTGTCGCTTAAGCATCAACACATATTATGAGCCTCAACCCCAGTGGGGGAAAGGGATAGAATTGATTAAATCAAAAACCTTTGTTGACATCCTTACCTTTTGTTTTGTGAACTAATTGGTAAAACCTCATGTATCAATATAACAATTATTATTTCATAGAATTCATGGTGTATTTGTTCTGTCTATATACAGATTTTCTTTTCTTTTCAGTCTTGTAGAACACATATACACATGTTTTACACATGTGGAATATGGAAGACATTGGACGACAAAACCGAGTATGATTTTCTTAATGCAATGATTTATATCAGGTTCAGAACTGTTGAGCTTTCGGAGAACAAGAAGGAAACAAGTTGAAAGAAACGCAGGGAATCTTTGACCGGGGTGAGAATAAAACATTGCTTTAAGGTCATTCTCCCTGCACGGTACCTTGTGATAGTTAGTGCGTAGAAGGCTTTGTCAAATCTGAACATGATAGTACACATTTAACACTCTAAAGGAGTATTCCATTCCTTTTTTCAGGTACGAGACGCTCATCCTACCATTTGAAATATGGGAAGTGTATGGTTGAATTAGCATGATGAACATCCGTCGGCTAAAATTAGACAATGGAAGACCCCTTTAGAATATAGGATAGACCTTGATTGTTCTAAGACTGCTACATAAGCTGAGTTGTATTTACATGATTTGTATACATGACTTGACTTGTTTCATGATTTCTCTTCAAACCCACCTTTTTCCTGTTTGCATTTAGCTCGTCTTCCAACAGAGCACAGCCATGATTTGGCTAATTTTTGGTCAATCGAACCCAAAGGTAAATGGCATTTATTATACATCTTGTTATTTATCTTGTTTAATCCTCATCCATTGACAATTGTGACCGATGATGAAAATCGACCAAGAATTGGATAAGGGAAGACCTGCTTTTATAAGCGTTTTCATTTTTATATTGTGAAGTTGGACGACCAGCATTCCATTCTTTTCAATTGAAGTGCCTTTACCATTGGAATATCTTTTGTTTCTTTAAAAAACAACTCAACTTGGGTAGTAGCTATTAAACAAGGTCTTTACAGAGCAGCAGGTTATTTCAAAATAGTGCTAATTGACCACTATTTTGAAATAACCGCCAGGTATATTCCAGCAATGATACCTTCATACAATGTCACGCTCATATCTACAGGCCAGGTACGTAATGCATGAGATTCATACGTCAGAGAAAAGGAGCATAATGGCATCTAAATATCCACAAATACCAGTCAGTTTTGACCAACCTATAAGTGCTGAAATACTGTGTGACCTCTTTTTTGTGAGCACTGCTGTAGAGTTCATTTGACTGTTTTGTACTGAAGAGAAACCGACTACCATCGGTTCCATGCTATAAAGACCTGTGTGTATGTGATGTCCGAATCAGATCCAATACTCTGTAGATTGTTCACTGGGATTCTAATGTAGTGGACATTCAGAATTGACTTTTGAGACATCTGGATTGCTGGATTACAACTAAACAGTATTTGGATAAGATAAATCCATGTTTTCATCCATATCTAGTTTGTATGTGTTATCTGAGTAGGCGATAAAAGAGTATGTGTGTCATTTTAGTCATATTGAGTAGCCAGCTCATATGTCCATAGACGCCGCGTAGGCCCACTACAGCATTAAACTTGCTGGTTTTCTTCATAATAATGTCATACCCATTGATCCAACAACTCCTCGTCATATTTAGACTGCCATGGTTATATATAATGGATAAAAATTACATAAAAAGATACCCTAGAACCACCTACCCCTCCCCAAAAATATTACGCCATAATGTGAGGCGCTGAGAACAAAATGGCAAACGTAGACACGATAGTAAACATAGTAAACATCCATAGGCAAAGTCTATCTATGACCATGGCAGCAAACTTCCAGTCATTACAATGGTCCTCAAACTCCTCATCCTTCTTCATTTTCTCAGTAAGGAATCGGAGTTCCCGCAGTATTTCCCGGAGCTCCACCTTGCCCGGGTACATATGCAAAGAGTTCTCATCGTTGTTGCTCATCTTAACGCTGGTGTACTGATGAGGCGCGCTGTTGGCGCGAAAGTCGTCGTCCAGGTCCAGCACATTGGCTAGAAGACTCTTGGACGACCGCTCGCGCATCTCCAGATCGCGCATCTTGGCGTTTTGGATTAATTTCTTCCTGGTGATCTCTCGTCCAGGCCTCTGCATTCTGAGTAACCAAGCTAACCATTCGCACACGCCCTTCTTCACCTGCAGTCGGGAAAGTAGCAGTTAGGAGCTAGTTATATAAAATCAAAAGGCCTGTGAATCAATTTTCATGGAAATGTGAGCTGAGAAATAAATGATTGGTATCGCGGGGAAGTGTGGGGGTAGGGCCTTGAAATTCAAAGCATTCACCTACTCTGACATCATTGCATGTGGACCCCAAATATTTACAGTTTTTAAAACAATACTCAAGTCCCCACCAATTTACTATACCCTGTATATGCCAGGCTGGGTGAAATAGCCTTGAAGTCACATATCCAAAAATGACTATTTTAATTAAGATGCAAAAAAAAAAAACAAAAAAAAAACAACTTCCAATCCTACAAACATGTAGCTACCGTCAGTATCGGTCTGTTAGTGTTAATCGTAATTCCTCTACCCAGTGGGTGAATTAGCCATCTAGTAGGGTTATATAAAGAAGCTCCATCAACTCTGGAACTCAATGTAATGCTATGTGATGATCTTTGGATTTCTAACCTTCAATTATGTCACACACAATGTGGAACAAGCCATAAACACTTTGCATGTTTTCAGATACACCTTCCGACATTTGAACAGGCGCACATTTTTCCTTTCAGTATCATCATTACATGCACCATCTCATGCCCAATCCTCATGAATATTTGAAGAAGAAAATGAAAAAGAGCTTTACTTACCCACTGGGGCATATCATGTGTGTCAGGTGTTCGATGATGGTAGTTCAGCACAAGCACCGTGAAGACGACGGATAGCGAGCACATCAGCATGATGCACGCGAAATACATACCTAGAACCAGAGCCACAGAACTTAAGTCAAGTCTGCCGTGCCCGCTCCAGGGCGCCACCTGCTGACTGACCATTCTCCCTGCCCACCCTCCACCCTCCCACCGAGCCATCCACCCCAGCAGGTATCCTCAGATGGATCCCAATATTGAAATTTGGCCCCTTTGTTCATAGATATATATAGATTTTGTGACTATACTGTATTATACTGTATTAAAAAAATATCTTCAAAATAGGCCAAAGTCTCTACATCATTGATATGATATATATTGATCATTATGAGATACATGTATGGTCACTATTGTGGCTTGTTCGCTTGTTATAGAGTGAAAGTGAAAGGATATGTCTATAGTACTAAGAGTTATATGATACTGTGTTGAATATGATTCGTATAATACTATGTATGATACTCATAAACAGGTTTGATATTGCATTGCAGTTCTGGGTGTAGAGGAATTAAGAGTCGCATTGCAAGTGCTAAAAGCAACTTATGTTGGCAGAAGGTGGTGTGTGAGAACTGAAAAGATCATCTCCAGATCAAACATATATGTCATGTGAATTCACTACCAAACTCCAAAAGAAATCTCGGTGTAGGAATTAAAGCATGTCCAATAGGAAGGTGGTAATGTAAGAGTAAGGCAAGCCTGGTGTAATGCAAGTTTACATTTCTTGTTAGTGACTTCTATGAGCTACTATGATAAGTCTGTGGGCACTACTTCCAACTCTCTGTGTATTATAATTATGTGGTAGCTACTGTATAAAATATATACATGGACGAGGGGAAGGATATCATTGTATGGACTCGTACATGAATTTAAACTCAACTAATGAAAAGGAAACTATAATATACAGGTGAATACATAGGAAGTCTCGGACCGTTCTACTTGTCTCATTCTTTGTTATTTTATCATTAAAGATGTATTGAATGTTGGATGTGAACCAGGTTAAAGTCTGTCGGCCGCCGATACCTACCGTCCTCAGCCTGTCCCTAAGGGAAGCTTTGAGCACAACCCGCGCCATTTTTGTCACGTGATGTGTCAGGCCCTAGCAACGCCCCAGAAGGAGGCTGACTGGAGCAGTCAACTATAGGCTATGTACAGAACTCTGAGCTTAGGTTGCTAGGCTGGGAGAAAAGGCTAAGGGCCTCCTGCGGTGGGAAAGATGATGAATAGAAAAGAACTGGGTTCTTCACCTTCTGGAAGCCAGCAATACCCCTGCCCCACCAAACACATAGGGTGCCATGAAAACAAATTATTGGACATTTTCTCTTGTAAAGATACAAAGGTTTCCTGCTTACGCCAGAAGAGAGGTATTGTTATTGTTATTTTCTTGGATAGATTTTTGGAGTTAGAGAGTCTAAAACACCTTAGTCCTGAAAAATCACACGACTATGTGCGTTGCACTATACCACACCAAAGTTATTGAAGAGAATAATTCATCCTCACACGAAAGTAGTTCCGGAAAAGCAACACACACCAAAGAAGAATTTGTTACTGTGGTCAGGGAGTGAGATTTTTTGGAAGAAGAATTTAGTCACTTTTAGGCCAAGGACACGGCTAAATCCGGTTGAATACATAGCAAAGCTGTTATTCTTAAGCTTTCTCTTTAACTTTATAGCGTTATTGACTCGACCATACTGGCGGGTTGGGGGAAAACGGCATTTATGAGAGATCGCTCCGCGGCTAGATTGAAATTGTGGAGTTGATGCCTCTGTCTGGCACTGACAAACACCGACAAGTACATGACGACATGAGAGGAGCTGAATGACAATCAGGATACTTTATTTTCATCTTTGTCCTTAATCTTCACACCAAAAATGACGCTATAAAGTTGAAGCTACCCTGCGCCTAAAATAGGGGTGGGGTCTGCCTGTGGAAAGCGAGCCTCGGCGGCCGGCTTTTGGAACCTCGTCGTTCATGACTTAGAGCTTTCAAAAATTGGTCTGACTGGCTGCGGAATAAAAAGGCATCTCAATGGACAGAGAGACAAGTGGTATGGGTTTAAGACATGCGCTTGAGATGTATGTTCCTGTTGTCCTAACAAGGTTCTTAATGCCTGTGTTAGTTCACAACATGGACATACGTAGGGGGAGAGGGGGTGGGGTTAAAGGCATAAATGTCACAACGGCAGCAGGTCTCTGGTATCTCTCTGCCTACGTCTTATAGTCAGTACTTTAAACTGTCACCCCTTATGCTATAGAATGGGCATGCTTAAAGTCAAACAAATAAACCCAGCTAGTTCAGAATCGTTTTAAACTAAGCTCCACCTCTTCTCTGTCAAGTACTGATCACGTGTCATCAAAACAAAAAGATTCAGTAATGCAAGCTGTCCTTTCATATCTAAACGCACATTATCGAAAAGTTATTCGGCATTATATTTAGTCAAAAGGGTTACTGCCAAAAGCATCACAGTCCCCAAAATGCAAGTCAGTATATCATATTACTGAAAGCCAGTAAAACGATGCAAAATGTTAATATTCAAAGTGTAAATGTCATGGTTAATTAGAACATTGCTGCTTTGCGGATGGAGCTGAATGAATAATTGTGGACGTCAGCAAAATTGTCAGTTACCTGGTACCAAAATCAGGCATCAAAAATGAGACAGTTATCGAGGATAGTAAGGGGAGGGATAAGTTAATCACTAAAAAAATATATCAAAAGTGACTCAGACAAGGCAAGCAGGCAAGCAAGCAAACAGGTGTGTGGGTGTTGAAGCTAGGCAGTGTTGCTATAGTGGGTATATGGGGAGAGCAGGCATGCATGCGCCTGGCGTTAGCAGTGTTAGGCCACCCTGACTTGGTTAGTTAAGACTCTGTCCATGTTTGTCATCATGGTCTCTACTCGTAGTGCATTGAGGAAACGATTATTTGATGGGGCAACCCTCTCACCTATGAGCGGCACCGCGTCCGAGGTTGGGGGCATTGTTTCTGCTACCAGCAGGAGAAACACAGTGAGTGACAGTAGGATAGTTACGCCTGGAACGAAGAGAACATCACACCGTCAGTGAGGCATGGCCGCCGCCTCGTTTTAGTAATCGCCTTTCGGAGCAGGGGGCGCGCGGGGGGCTTGGTGCCATTCTAAGGTTAAGTATCGCTGTGCTGCCTTTCAGCAACTTCTCACGGCTGCCCGATATGTCTTCCTATGAATTGCTATTTTTGTGTAGTACATGTATCTAAAAGAAAAGCCAATTTGCAATGAGGAGGCATAATCGAAAAGTGAGGGCGTGGGTATTTGATACTGCTCATGCTGCAAAACTCTCAGAACAACACGCAAGGTTGCAGATCACTTATCAATTAATTAAATCATAAGCAATAATTATCTGTTTTATCACTTATACATGGACCGATTTCAAGAGGAATGTGGAACAGAGGAAGGTTTTGTCGGCCTGCCGCGACTAACAGGATTTCAGGGTCAGAGAATCAAAGCAGCAAGCCCCGCGCGCACAGCAAGAAGTGGTGAGAATGTACAATGGCAGATAATATACAGGCACACACAGGCACAGTTGTGATATACACATATGTAATGGTGTACAGTACAATATATACATATACAAATCATGTACAATATACAGCCAGCCACGTAGCCCCATACATTGGGATCACACAGCCCTGTGTCAGAAGGAAGCACTGCTAGACAGGCCTTTCTGGCAGTTGGCTGTGTCAACCTGAGGAGGACAAACGCTAGCGGTGGTGCTATCTACTGTTATTGCGAAGTACTACACTAACTAAAAATGAGCTGCTCAACAATGGTTATACCCATCAATAAAAAGCAAAAACAGCGATGCTAAAGTACAGTCTTTAGATGCTCTTTTGTTTCTAAATCCTAAATAGTTATATACAACATGTTGACAGAATGAGCTCCAGCTTGAGCTCAATGTGTTGAAAATCAAACTACAATATACTACTTACACACTACTCGGTGATGTGCCAGTCACACTAGCTCTACACTTCATAGTTTTAAATCTACTGATATATCAAAACCAACAGTTATTATGTACATGGTGGGAAACACACAATTCGACCAAGGATTGGATGATGGACTAACACCATGTTAAGTGGTTTCCACCAGGTTTGAACCAAGGTCTGGTCTAGCTATCGAGATATACGTTCGCACAATTAAAGATGGGTTCTCAGTTGGTGCAGGTGGATTTCCTTCCCTTTAGTTATTCTATTATTTTTCATAGGAGGAGATCACATAGATATATGAATTTTCTATTTCTATGTTTAAAATCGCGCATAAACGGGGAATACACGGGGAATTGTAGTCAAAGTGATATCAAAATGGGAGCGTGCCTCTCATTTCTTCTGAGAGCCTTGGAAGCCAATTGTAATAGTCAATGCCCTTTTATCAGTACATATACCATGGTGTCTGTCCATGTGACATAACTGAAAATCCATCTTCAAGCAATTCTGCAGGATATTCCTTTAACACTTTCAAATCCTACGTAGATTACATTCCTTAGGGAGATCAGAACCACACAGTTAGTGCCACCATCAGAGCCAACACATGTGCTAATAATACTGATAAATATCTACACACAATGTTAGTAGTGTAAAAAAGGGTGTATGTACAGGCTTGTGCGTGGGCTTTAACATGTAAACTCCCTCCTCCAAGTACGTACCAAACGAAAGAACTTGTAAAGTAATACACTAAAGAGGCGTTTCTGATCATACAATGCTCAATAACATGGTATTTTGTGCAAAATTGTAAGTTATAGAATTGAACTATTGATATTTCTTTACACATATATATCTTAAGGTTGCACACGTTCTTTTCAATATAGGTCTGACTGTGGCAGAATATCCCTTCAAATCGATGTACAATTTCCTTTTTCTCTGCTGAATATTATCTATGTTATTATGATAGCGCCTGATTGAGCTTCTTGGCTGGGTGCTATTTGCATTAAGAGAAGAGTATTGGCCACTTGGAATACTGTCTGAGGGAGATAAACGGCCAGGACGAAACAGCTCAGATATATTTAGTCTATGCCAATACATTAGACGATACTGATGCACCAGCAGAAGAACATATGAATATATATATATATATATATATATATATATATATATATATATATATATATATATATATATATATAATGTAGACAAAACAAATAATATACGCCCCTCACCCAGACGGCCACAATACTGCGGTATGTAAGGCCTACACGACAATAGAAGAAGTACCAGCCGGGCCCCACAATACAACATGCAGTGGTGCCGTGACGTCGACATGGCGTCATGACGTCACACCTCAGTGACGATGACGCAGTGGTCACGTTACAACTGTTCTTACCTAAGGAGATTTTCTCCCCAGCGTCGGGAGGGAGGGTGAATGCCAGCAGTGCCATTGATGATATCAAAACACAGGGGATAATCAAGTTAAATCCATAATAGAGCGTTCTCCGTCGGATGTGGATTGTAAACGTTATATCTATATATTGCTCTGGACAGCAATCGTATTGAACTACATTGCGTTTTGCGGGAACACCTAGAAACAAAGAAGACATGGTGTCAACAAGTATACGCAATCGCAACAGTTGAGTGAATAAAGGAAGGAAGAGTTAGGAACCTACCACATGCTATTTTCTCTCCAGCATCCGGGGGCATGGCGAATACCAATATCGAGAGGAGGGAAAGCATGAGGCAGGGTACAACCAAGTTAAAAACGTAGTAGAGCTTTCTGCGCCTGATTTTGATGGTAAAGGTAATATCGATATATTGCTCTGGGCAACAGTCGTACTGTACAACATTCCTCATGGCAGGGACACCTGCAAAGACACGACACTAGGTTACTCCCACTCACTATCCTTCCGCGCATGCTCAATGCTGCCTTTAGCTCTTGTCATCCGCTGTCATGCCCAAACCGAGGCTGGCCGGTGCTTTAGACTGGTGCCCTGGCCTTCTCCAATGATCAGAGTACAGCGCAGGGAACCAGTGTATCCGTGGTCTCGTCTCTAGTCCCGTGCAGGACGAGACAGCCTCGCTTTGGCTCCGTGCACATTCCGGTAGGGGGCGTGGAGGAGCTGATTAGGTTGGTGGGTCAGGGTCGAGGAAAACAAAACTGGGAAATACCAAGGCAAGAATCAACCGAATCAGCCATGAACAGGCTTCAACACAGGCTGGGGAGTAATGCAGTCAGACTTCCAACGGCCAATGGATCGCAATCAAATTAATCGTCCAAATGTAATCAGAACCAAAAGTATTTTCCAGGAATTAAGTCGGAAAATAACCCATTGGAAATAAATTAAACAAAGGGAAAGGGAATGAAATCAATGTGGTGGTCCTGTTGAAGTCCAAGGCTGGAGCAGTCGCAACATTGGCATGCGTTATTTTCGAAAGCGTTGTTATTTGGTTCAGCCAACTAGATTGTAAACTGTATTACAGTGGTTTATATATCTTTAGTTCTGCTACTTTGTAATTACTTGATATGGGTGACAAACGGTAGCTTGGATGTGGAGTATTTCAATTGTATACATATTTCCTCCTTGTGAACTAAGTTGGACAAGAGCATTTGTGAAAATGTAGAAACACAGACAAACAGATAAGAATCCCCCGGGAATGTTCCAGACAACGAAACTGTGCCCATTATCGCATACTACTTTTTCTGATCAAAGTACCAAAATGTTAATTTTTTTAGCGGTCTCGTCATTTTTGATATCGAAATCGACTGAACATCAGAAAGCTCTGTGTGGTATTAAATTAACGATAATTGAAAAAAGAAGCGGCTTAGTTCGTTTAGCATGTGGTTTGGTCATAGAGCCATAGCAACAAGGTACATCATTATTAAGGGGCGAACTCAATTACTCAAATCAAACTTACGCAAAGGGCCAATTATCAGATGGCCAGAGTGTTTATGATATAACTTAGGTGTGACAAGAATAAGGCTAGAATTACTTTTGTTAATAACAAGGACTTGCCATTCACCGTATATATATATATTAGAGGGACAATACCCAAAGTGGCAAACATAATCAGCCAGGTTCCTAGCCTAAAAGGGATGTGCACACCCGACACGTTGACATAAGGTACACAGAACAGAGCACTCAGGATATAGATGTGATAAGAACGTGCATTATAAACCCAGGGTGTTGTGAGCAACTCGGAGAACTGGACTCAGACTGAGCCAGGGTTAAAAATACACGCTCGAGCTCATGCATCTGCTCCAATACTTCAACACTTAACAATGTTACCGAGATGCACGCCATCAAGGGTTAGTTCATACAGCAGTATTGCTAATCTCACCAGTATAAACATGTGTACTTATGTTTATAAGTTTATCATAGTAATAGTATATTGTTTTATGGTACCGTTGCTCCATTTTCACAAATAGTTTGTCATCAATTACTTTCGCTGCATCGCAGTGTTATTTAATCTTTGTATGCTTGTTTCTGGACTTGGTGAACTACTCTGTTGCCTAGGTACTTAGGCTTCATTATTATGTATAAATTCACTGTTATTGATGCATATATAGTGTTCGATAGATAACATAGGACTCCATCGTTGGGGTGGCTCATATAGCAGAGTCAGGCCTGCCCAGCTCTTACCAACTAATTCCCATTCTCCGTTGGGGATGAAACTAGATATGTCGCCTCCTTCGCCTTGCAGTTGCAGGTCGATAGCCGACCCGTCGTAAGTCCATGAACCAAACTTCATGGTACATTTCTGGTCGTCGAATGGAAACCATGTAATGTCTATTTTACATGTGCTCAGGAAGAGACCGGGAGGCACCCACAGACAGTCGCCATTGGACGATATGACCACGTTGGTGGGGAATGTACTGTCTATGTCTTCGTCCGCGCTGAAAAGGAACAATTGTGATTAGAGAGCAATGCTATACTGAGCTTGCAGGTTCCTTTGTATAGGGGGCACAATTACTTGATCTGGTGCTGGAGATATTCATAAGCACTGATAACAACCAGCTTGATGGGTAGCCTACCAGTTGTTATGTAATGTACCCTAAAAATTATGCACTAAATGAAGGGAATTTTCTCATTTGTCAATAATGTATCCCGCTAGGTTAGTTTTCAGCTGAATTCTTTGCAAGGTTGCATTCAACCAATAGAGCTACACTAAACCTCATTGGATGGACAATATGCGTAGGGAACATGATATCTTTCGAAATCATGGTGGTAACAAAAGAAATCCAATTCATTAATTTAAAAAGATATGAAAAAGGGGAAACAGAGATGACAGAAAACTAACCTGTTATACATAAGGATATCTGGTTTCCATAAAAATTTTGGGGGCACCCGTATACTCTTGAGTCCGCCATACTCGGATTCATTCCATCGGAGATTGTAATCATTCCATACCTAGAAAAAGAAGTGAGGGGATGCTTTCACTGATGGATTGGGTACACCAGCTCGTAGAAGCGGATGAAATGTGTCACAAAAGATAGAGGTTTTTGTCCAGAAACTTTGACAGCAAGAATCCGCTTCAATGAATTACATTACTTCGTGCTCATTACTTTATATTAATTACTTAATTCTGTACTGGAGTCTGTCGTTACTCGTTCAAGTCTCGGTTTTGATATATGCAACTTGAGTTGTTTTGCCTTTCATTTGGCTCTCAATGGGGATTGATAAAATGGTGGTTTAGCACGTCATGATTAGACAAGGATAACACCTTCATTCCTCTCCATCCTAATAAAAATGACACAATAGAATTCTGATCGAGAAAGCTTGAGGGAATAAAGACTCAGTATTTTAGTATGTTCGTGTGGAGATCATAAACTGAATGATGGGATCTAGTGCATTTGAAGGAAGCATTGTAAGCGACCAAGTTTTTAAAAACAATCATTGACTGGACTGGCACCGAGCAGAGAAAGCTGTTAGTCCTGTGCCGTCGATAATAGGGCTTGCCTGTGGAAAATGTCTTTTCCGAGACCCATTCTGTCCCTTCTAATTAACGAAAACTAATTTGATCCATTTGATTGTGGTGTGGTTGCATTATCAAGGTCTTTTTTAACTCAGGCCCTAATGGATAGGGAACGTGCAGTTGGCTGGGGAAGGCTGTTACAGGGTCTTGCGTAGGGGGGGGGGGCTGGTAGGGGGCGGTTCAAAGGGCTTACTCTTCTTTTTTGAGGAGGGGAGAGCACTTTTGGGGGTGGATATATTAAGGATACATGGCAAACGGATGTGTCAAGCAGCGAAGGGAGAAAAGATTCTGAAAGGCGCCTTGAAAAAAGGTCTGCAGTGCGCAGTCTTAACCCTCTGATTGGCTGTGCTGGCCAGGCAATGTGACGACGTGGTCGCCATGGCCGATGTGGATACGACTGAGAACTGGGATACCGGTACGGTCAATTGATTATCCCAATCATTCACACCCCTGTCCATTTAATGACACCTAGGGAACAGCAGTGGAGGGAAGATGTTGCTGGTCTGAAAGTTAAAGTAATCTGCTGATGATTTTATAAATCAAAAGCAAGCACGACTCGTGGAGAACTGCTTGAACATTCAAAGTTCCCTATGTTCCCCCTATCCAACTGACGATAATTCTCAAAAGCCTGCCACTTTTTGTCGGGATCATATTACCTATGCACCAAAAGTGGAAGTAACCTTCTTAGATAATTGTACTCAGAGTTTAGGGCAAAGGTATGTACAGAATTGTTCTTGAAGTGAAAATGGTTCCAAACTGAAGTATAAGCAGGGCCAGACGTAAAGTTTACTTCAAGAGAACAAAACTACCAGGTGTTCTGTCATAACTTAACTTCTTGGCGTTCAAGCAATGGTCTTCACTTTTCATATCTTCGTGGGCTGCCTGAACCATGCACATACATGCCTGAGTGACCCAAATGCCTGGAACCTTGGATAGGGGGAATCTCCAAGGCTTTTCAGGTGGAGATTCAGACAGACACGTCTGGTTTGACGCCGATAGACTGGCGGATCTAGCTTACCACAGTCACCCAGGAATTGGTAGACCACTGGTACCGATAGATTCTACAAGAACTGCTACCTTTCAAAAGAAAAAAAAAAGAAATGAAAAATCTGGATTGAGGTAGATAGAGGTTGGGAACCTCTCTCACTTTTTTTCCAACCCTCCCAGCGTCAGTCCATCAGCTGTTTTGTGCCAGAGCTACTATCTGGCCAGGAGCTGCTCACAATCAAAACCCTGAGCTGCTCACAGCGGCTGCACATGGCTATACTATGCACCCTAGAAACAGGTTCTATTCCTACTCACTTCTCTTGGAGCGTTTTTATTTGTTCTTACCCTGAGGAGGGCATCTTTCTCTGCTGCACCTGGTAGTGTTTTCGAACTGCCCTTTCTTTGAGGCTGTTATGTATAGTTCCTGTTCAGCACTCTATCTAGAGCTATAATTTAGCAATATCTAACTTCTTACGTTGTTTTTGTTCACTTCCTGCACTACATTTCTTTCCCTACGCAGGGAGTAGATTAGCACAGCTATTTCATCATTTTCATTTCCACTATGTAGAAATGATTAACCCAAACCCTGACTCTCCTGAAAGTCCTTGTACGGCATAAATTGTCTTAAAAGTCCATGGTTTTTGACCATGAACAAATCAAATCACACTCTGTAACACCACTTCCCCATCCTCCCACTCCCTAAAACCTTCCTCACTCTTTCGCTACTTTTCTGTACACCCTTCTCCGCTTTCTATGAATTCTATGATGGAACATGTACGTTGTTACACAGCTTTTCCATCTAAATCTTTCTGCTCCTCTACCACTAAGCAGGCCACGTGCTACTTCTCGCTGAATTCATCATGCCCTACACCTTTGCAAAGTGCACTGAAAAAAGTCTTCCTGACAAAGTGACATGTATACCCATGTCAACTTGATTCGACACAGAGAGCATACGTCATTGGGACATGTGCACATATGTCACCATGACAACTGTAGCACACAATAATCCTCATATGATTTGACATGCCTTAAAATGCCACGTCATCTGTGAGTCGACTAGGGTCACGGCCATGTCGAAGGCACTTGACATGTGATGGTTTGACATACATAATTGTTCTAGGATATTCCACTAGATGGGGCAAACAACCATTTTGGTACCAGGATTAATCACTACCAAGAGGTACTACCAACACTTGAGACATTTGATGTATCTGTGTCATTTTGTTTTCATGAAGAATAGATCACTAAGGTCTGTAAATACTATAAATGAATGGTAGTGAATTCTATTTCATTGTTAAATTTGC
The DNA here is from genome assembly GCA_949317995.1 of Acholoe squamosa. Lineage (NCBI taxonomy): Eukaryota > Metazoa > Annelida > Polychaeta > Phyllodocida > Polynoidae > Acholoe > Acholoe squamosa. Next base: position 62,735,960 of record OX439039.1, read on the forward strand.
ATTTGTTATTGAATATCAAAATAGACAACCACAATCCTGAATTCTTCAACTGGAGAGGTTAGACACCTTGTGTGTGGGTCAGTGAAAATACAAAAGGGTTGTATGCTAACCCACAGTCTATAATCTCAGTATCTTCATTACATGGAGACAGGTGGCATTGCCATGCACCTCCATGCCCTTGTCTTCTGGACTGCATAGAGGTCCTCAGTCAAGTAGAAGTTCTGTAGATAGGAAAAGGTGTCTTAGTGTTACAGGCCTGTGGGACTATGATATCACCTGTATTCTATTATAGGCCTGCCTTGATTGAACCATTGGTACATAGCTATTGACTGCTCTTGACCCTTACATAATTGTCTCACAGTATTACCTAGCACTCAGGTGAATGGATCAGAAATATGTGACGTGTCTTCATTACGCATGTCAAGTAGAGTTGACGAACCAAATATGAGAGCATCAACCTCATTCGACATGCCTTCATACATGGCATGTGGGAGACAAATTGTGACCTGTGCAGTATGCATCAAAGCGATCAGTGTTCTTCTCTCTGTGTGGTAGTTAGGCCTCCCACCTGTACCTTCACTGCAGGACCTAATCACCTACAACTGCATCCACTTCAAGGGTGTTTAACACCCCCAGGAATGTGCATAGTAGGTGGAAAGGAAGCTCGGAGGCACTGATGGATGACTTAGTGTCTGTCAGGAACAGTGTTGCTCAAGGACGATGCTAACTACTCAAACAGGACATTGTGTTTGAATACTTATTACTTGGGACCAAATGGTATTACTTGGGACCAAATGGTATATTTTCACTTCAGGAAAAGGGATGGGCTGTTAAAAGAGAGCCACACCTGTACATTTTGGACACTTAGAAGAAGACACAGAATCTTTCTTGTAGCAGCAAAACCTTGTATTAATACGAGAAATATGCATATTTATAGATCAGCAAATGGATTGAATACTTCTTGTCTTTGGCTGTGCAGTGGTGCAATCATCAGACAGCTAAGATAAGCGATATCCACATCGGGACAACTCTCTAGGATTTCAACATTTTCAAGAGGTCACTGTTGGCTATGAATATCATGACATTAAAATGACCTCAATTCAGTTCTCATTCTCCCTTCTGACAATGAAATACTGCGTTTTGGTTCAGGAACTTTGATAAAGAACCAGTCTCTATTGAATCAACGGGACCTGCTTGTCCTTGTTAGTCTGCTATTATCGCGGAGATCTACAGGGTATGGGATTCTAGTTTGAAATATTGGGTGATTATAGGGTGACTAGGCATGGGTGGGCTATTAGCTGGAATGGGACTATTGGCATTTGAAATGGGTTTATGGTTGTATTGAAGGACATTCCAATAATGTTCTTGACTATAGGAACCGAACCATTTCAATTTCATGGAACAGAAGGAAAGGTAGTTATCTCGTTCATAATTTTTCAAGACAGGGGGAACAGTAAAGAAAATGATATGTTTGTATCACACGATAATTAAAACAGTATTTGAGTCAAACATTACTCTAATGTTTTATTTTGATACATGTGAAATGTTTTCGCTTGACCTCAGGCTTTTAACCAACCTGCAGTAGACATACGTTTACTTTACAATTCTGACTTTGAACAAACGGAGGCTTAAGCTAGTATACCAGACAAAAGAGTGGTGTAATGTGGAATCAGACAAATAGAGATGCCCTACGGTAATAATAGAGAAGATGTATATGCATTATCTCTTGGTTAAGAGATCTAAAGGCAAAGTAAGGTGCCGCCTAATTGTATGAATACAGGGAGTGATGGACTTAAACTTGACTTGCACGACCACCGAGGTATACCGACAAAGGTCAAAATGCACAGAACTGCATTTTTCTTACGTGACATGCTTAATATGATATGGTGGCTTTGTATTATATTGTAACTAGGTAATATGCACGGTTTAAGAAAAGGAGTAAATGCAATAATATAGGAACAGGGTTGACGGTCATTTAAGAGGTATGTGAGGGGAATCTTACCATGCATGGTGGTTTTATTGGGGTACTGCAGTTAGGTTGCGCATGCAATTTTAGGCTTTCCTTGAACTGTTTCACTCAGGGTGGCAGCAAAATCATTCAAATATAGTGTGAGGAAAAACAATTATTCTCCCCCAACCTGGGCTTGAGTGATCAAAAATTTACATACTCTTCTATGTGAAAGTTAAACCACTAGAATTATGAGACAGAGAAAAAACGCAGGATATTTGTCTATTTCACGGGTTAATTTAACACCCGAAAATACCAACAACCACACGAAAAGATATCCAGGAAACTGATACAAAAGTAATGGGAATTTACGTTATTCTGTAACACGACCCTGAGGTCGATCTATACTACCAAATATAGAATAAGTGGTAAAAGACTCATTAAGCACAGATTAAAACATTAAATTTTCTGGTGAAAACTCCGACCAAACAATTGAAAGGATTACACCACCCTGAGAACGTGGAAAGCATTTCAAGAATTCAGTTCCCTTCACTATGAAATAAAAGTACATGGAGGATAAAATAAGTTGATGTACACTTATTTAAAACCAATCGAGGATAAAATAAGTTGAAGTTTATTTATTTGTTATTTATGGGGTTAGGTAATATATTATTATTAACCTACAGGGGTGGGTGTGGTATTATATCTTTTTATTGCCTCCGTCTATAGATAAGCTAGGGACTTTATCCTTAATTGTATTTTGAATGGTCGTTAGATCTTGTTAAGTTGGTTATCTCGTGGTTATGTCGGTGTCTGTGACATTACAGAACATATATGGCAGGGGTTTTATGTCCGAATATCCCCTTTAGGCCTCAGTGAAAAAAAAATTAGAATCAGTTCACGCCGTCAACTTGTTTTATCCTCATATTTCTTTATCGTTATCTTTTCTGACTTACCAAATTTAACCAGATATTTGTGTTTATGATTTGATTCTTTTCATCCTGTGAAGAAGAGAGAAAGATTGTGTTACTATGGAAACGCTACTAGACCACGTGAGGATTAAGTGTTCACGTGGCCAGCCACGTCAGCACAACTCCGGTTAACTTACCATATTCAACCATATATTAGATGTTAATATTTGGTTCTTTTCATCCTGGGAAAAATAAAAAACAGATATTAGTTAGCTGCATATGTGAGATGGACAAAAAAGAGGCGTTGAATATTGTTGATTGTGGCGCTTTGTACGACTCGGGGACGGGCCATACATAAAGCTATAAATCTTATTACAAACGAAGGTCCAGTCAGCCTATTAGAGGTCAGAGCGGTGAGTCTGGGTAAAGGCACAACATCTGCAGTAATGGCTCTTTATCTGGTTATTTCTGGCATAAACAAAATGATAATAATTCTACTCGTTGTCGAGTTGTGTTTCTGGTTCGTCTACTGCTTGTCAGATGTAAGTACAGATTGATTATCGTTACAGTTTAGTCTAAGTCTTGTTACTGTTCGTTGTGTTGCAATAAAACTGCATTTATATGGTAAAATTACACCTAAGTCAATTTCTCAAATTACAAATATTTGCTACAATATTTCTTTACTGCAAAAAACTTATATGTGATACTTTTTTCAAACAACAACATTGTTTCCATGTATAACAAAAAATGCCCACAAAATCATTAAATACGTGTTGGCGGCAAGAGGACCAAAGAAAATGTGTTTTGTGTCACTTTGATGGAGCGGTGCTGGCCACAGCAATACTTGAAATACAAAAGAAAAATCAGTTGAATAAAATATAATTTTATTGACATTTAAATTAGGGCTCTGCACCAAAATACCACCAGAGATGATGAGCTTTACCAAAAATGAATATTGCTGACGTCACACCACCAACACCTACTTGTGAACGTTGCTGACATATGGGTGGTTTCAAGATGTAAAATATGAAAAAAAAGGTATGGTGTTCAGTTGGGGACATGCTGCTGAAATCAGGTGAACATTGCAATAAACAGAACAATAAAAACACACGTCAAGTCATCAAGTCAACTGCCTTCCACTACCAGTGAAGAAGGCGGAAGGTGGAAGGCATTGGTCAAGACAAGGGAGAAGCATGCCATGCCGCCCCCTGGCCGCTGGACCCACGTGAGGGCACAGGGGGTTACTGAGAGTAGGGCCCGCTGTAAACAATTGTCTGTTAGTACAAGTAAGTGGTCATTGGTCAAAATCCATACTGGGCAACGTAGCACATAGCAACAGTCCATATCAGTCAAGACATTGTTGATTACCGTCTATGTAATGTCGCAAAGTTACATGCACTTCAACAAGATGGTACTTTAATTCATGACTTTTAATTTCTCACTACAAGCTTCTTTCTACTGTACGATAGGAAAATTACCTTGCTTACTACAATATCTTACAAATGCTACTTCATTATTCTTCAGTTACTTCGTGCAGCATTCAGTTACAGACATGTCCTTTTTGTATTTATCTGATAATAATCATAATGCATTTGAAATGCGTCACTACGTGTTTTTTTTTAATTGACTCTACGTTATACTATCTCACAGGTCAGATATTACTTTGTATTGTTCACTAAATTTAACTTGGACAGTTGTGTCATTCATTACGTGGCAGTGACCAGTGAGAGAGATGTGCATACATGCAGCTCCCTTATCAGATAAGAGAGTGTGAGAGTAGAAGGTAGCTTTGGTTTACCACGTCGATGATCTGTTGTAGAACAAGTCCAAAGTAGACACCAAGAGCCTCGCTTTCGTTGGCGACGGGCCGCTCTAGAGTGTCGTAGGACTTGAAGAGTTCGGAGAGCAGACGCTTCTCGTTGGGGCCCTGCTGCGTGCCTACAAGTAGAAAGAGAAAGGTGTGATGTTAAATACGTAAACCACATCAAAAGTAAGTGGGTGTTTAATGGAAAGCCTCTTACATTTCATACAAAGGTATAAGCTTCTTTAGCACACTGCTCAATTGGTACCTTTTGGGGTATAAGTGGATTCTCAGGGTGGGTAAGAGTCGCGCCTTAAATGGCCGACGACTTCATGAATGAATTATACAACAAGAAATATCTGTTGATAGATAAAATGAAGTAATTTGTTTCAATAACAATGGATTTTATGAAGAAGCAACACCTATTTTTCCCTTATGCTGGCAAAAACACTTTTTGAACGAGTGTTGTCCATTATAAAACAACCCACCAAACCTGTTACAAAGGTAAAACACCACCGGAGTTCATCTCTTGTAAGTCATAAATATCTTGACAGATCAAAATCTATAACGAGACAGGACTATTCAATAGAGTGGTTAGTATCTTTTGAAAAATGATGACTAAAGTATTCAACGTCTGGGGAAGAATGCTCCATGTTGTTTAATGCCTCATTGATTTACTGCTACGCAGTCCTCCCCTTAACAGAATTGATTACATCTCCCACACAAGTCTTGCCAGGACGGCGGTTACCTTCTCGGATGAAGTACGCTTGCGCTGCTTTAACAATATCAAGTGGATTGGAATCCATTGTCTAATCATTAAGTTATTAAAGTTATTCCGTCAGCAGATATTGTCTCATGGGATAGCTACGAGGGAAAGTCGATGTCGATGAGTTCAATATCAGAGTAGCTCCAGGAACAATCCAATAAAGATGAGGACAGTGGGTTGAGTTGCTCATAAGGGAAATGACACACAGTGAATAGTTAGTCATAGAAAGGATGATGAGCACTGCTATGTCTATAACACTCGGAATTCTGCTAACCAATATGAAGGGCATTCATTGTGACCCAGAAAGCAGTAAATTAGTTATCGATCGGTAGGTACTTCGTTACACACTGTCAGTGGGGGAGGGGGACAGTCAATGGTACTCGGTGGGAAAGACAGAGAGGAAGAATCCTTGCTCAATACAATGTGGGCTGAGCCATAAACTGTCTGTCTCACCACAGTTACCCATCTTAAAAAGGAGATGTATGCTGGTGTGTACCTGTAGGAACATTAAGATATCTAGCAATCTGATAATCTGGTATTGACTGTGTTTATTTAATAATGAATTGTGAAAAGACAGTCTAACCATATTGAATGCTGTACAAGGCTCCTTTTGTAAGAAAACGAAGGAATGATTTTGGCATATAGATTTTGTCTATTTGTCAGGTCTAGTTGAGTTCAAAAGCTCATAGTTTGGTTCTTTATATTATCTGTTTATGAAATGCCACTGCAAGCCCTGACGTAAAAATCATAGTTTAATGCATTCAAATTATTTATATAGAATATTTTGGACACCAAATCCTAATGTTTTGTTCTTGCACAGAGCATCATAGCTTTTTATGTACATGGGTAAAAGTACTACAGTTGCAGCACTTCAAACAACTAGTCTACAGACAGGGTGAAAAGAAACACAGCCATATGGTTTGTGTTTTCTATGTATACCATCATCACAGTCTGTAAAGCTTTGTAAACATCCCCATAGCCGTCCATAAAATGCCGCAGGAAAACCATGACGGTGCTTATTGCGGAGGGCGTCGGACCCAAGACTAAAATGAGGTGCATGTAACTCATTGTAACACCATAGCCAGTGTGTTACCAAGAGTAATACTGCTGACACGTGCATGTGTGTTCATACCTGGAACCCCCTGATGGGCTGACAGTCAGAACTGACCTTAGTCAAGTGGGAGCTGGGGTTTTAAGCTGGGAGGATGGATGGTTTGGGAGGGGGTGAGACCAATCATCTCCAAGATTGGATACTTTTAAATTTATATCTTCTCCTCCTACTTCCAGCACACTGGAACATCCCATCACCCACTGCCATAGATAAAAACAACCTACCTACATGTATCTTTACACCAAATCATATATGCATACTCCCATCAACCTCACAATAAGCCCTTTTGAGAATACTCCACGCCAACATTGAAGATTGCATCGTGGAATGCATTCTTCTCATCCCTAGACTCGCTGGTATGCTTTTGCACCTCTCCCTGCACCAGTAATGTTTACATGCGCATGTCGTTGTCACTGCAACTCTCCCTAGTAAGATCCTCCTGGATGGCAGGTACCTGATAGATATACCTCCTGATGGGGGTATGAGTGTAGAAGGTGGGACTGAGGGAAGGGGTGAGTTGGGTCACAGTGGAATGTAGCAAACTCTTAGGAGAACACCTTTGTGGATATGGAAGAATACCTCCATCTGTATAAGATAACTGAAACTGTGTCTGCCCTACACAGTGAGTATATACTGTTTGAGAACACTGCAAATGTGAAGCATTCCCTGGGTGACGTTGATTTATTACACCTTGAGCTTGTACGTTGGACTGGCTAGGCTAATAACTATACTGTAAAAAAAGATGTCCTCAAAATAACAAAGGACCCCTCGTCCCAAAGTTGCCAGATATCCATCGTTATTTTCATAGAGATGTCGTTATATTTGTAGAGATTCCTTGTACCCTTGCACTGCCACCTAGAGTTTCTTGTAAAAACTACACTGGCCCCTGTTATCTAATTACGGTGGTTCACTGTTCAGTTTTACAAGGTTCCCTCGTAGTTTCAACAGTTGTTTTTACAGTGTATTAGATTAGATGATGCGATTAGAACCCCATGTGCCTTCCTGCCATGAGTCTGCATCTACATTCTTCATCTATTATACCCTTCACTACCCCCACCCACAGTGCAACAAACCCATGCTGACAAGCTCAAACCTCCATAATGCTATAGCTAGACCAAACAAGGTCAGTATCCACTAATCTCCCGACCGGATACATGTATACACAGTGTTCTCCAAATGTGCTACAACTGAATGATAATAGCCTGTTTCCCTACTGCCTTGTCCATATGCTTCCGACTTACATATTATCCTAGTCCCAGAATACACACTCATCCTACATATAAAAAAGTTCTTGTGACTGATTTATTTCTATCTATCAAAAAAGACTAATTATGTCTAGTTCCTCTAAGAGCTAGAGATTGATTCAAAACAGTTCTAATTTACAACTGTTTTGAAATAACCTCCAGGTGAGCAAAGAGAGAAATGTGGGTGACTGATCAAAACCGGGGAATAGCTGTCCTGTCAGACAGGGTGAAATTCACCCTGTACTGTAAAGACGGTATGTCTCTGATTTTCAGGCCAATGATACTAAATTGAAAATCAGGCTAATTGGTCCAGATCTGTTGTAAGATATTGTTGGCAGTATATGATATTAGGAAGCCTATGTATTGCTGCAACTGTGGAAATTGTTGTTAGCATAAGCAGGCACATCCTGGTAAAATGTTTCATGTAGCTCGTGTGTGCATCTGATAGGACGAACATGCACGAGCATTGCCCCTTTGTAAGGTTCACATTTAAGCATATGTATGCTCATGATCTTTGTTCTTGACATTTGCAATTTTCTTTGGGTCATGGCTGAAAGTGCTGGACTGCAGGTGCTTCGAATATAAAGGATATAACAAGCTGATGGGCATAGTGGGCGGGAAAAAATAAATAAGAAAGGCCATTTATTTTACTTTCTTTTTATATACCACCACTGCAGACATTACACAGTGCTGTCATCCATACAAAGTTCGAGAAAAACTAGGACTGAGTTTATTCGGTAGTGTGCCAGACCCTTCGATAATGCCTAAGGTGCTTGTAACTCATTGTGACACCTCAGTATAATATAATTGGTAATATATTTACTGCTGACGCATCCATTTTGTTCATAGCTGCAGGCCTTGATGAGCTGTTGGAGGTGGGTGTTAAGGCTCTCCAGGTGCAAGCTTCTTAGCCTTACTCCAAAGTGGCCAGTGCACCAGGAGATAAGGAGGGGCTAGTGAAGGCTGGAGGGTTGTCTTGAGAATCGAGGTGGGCTTCGGTATTGGTGGCTGGAGCCTGAGGGGCTAGGGGAGACAGGGTTGAGGGATTAGAACAGGGTTAGGAAGCTGGAAAGGGGAGGATGTAGAGTAGTGGGTGGAGGAAAGTATTTGCTACCTGATCCACTGGGCTCCGACGTGGGCATGACGGAATGAGGCCAATCACCTGCCGAGTGGTATCCGCCCTGGTTTCATCTAGGCTGGTACCTGTTGTTTCTCCCAGCTCACTGGGCAGCCTTACCCCACAACTCCACTACATAACACACCTCTTCCATGCATGCTGCCTCCAATCCAATATCCTTGTGCCCTACTCAATGTACTCCCTGTCAGCTTTGAAGATTGCATTCTGGAATCCGGTGCTCTCAACTCCCAGACTTACTGTTTTTTTTTCCATCTGCCTCTGCATGGCTAATGTTTACCTTGCTACTTCCTTGTCACTGCACATCCAGACATGCAACTGCCTATCGTAAGACCCCCCTGAATGGCATGTACCCTGTAGACGTACCCCCACTGGCGGTATTGGCGTAGAGGTGGCAGGCAGATAGGGTGGTAAGAGGGAAGGGGTCATGAGGGAATGTAGCAGGCTCTTAGAAGAACAGATTCATGGACATGGATGAATTTGAGTACACCTTTAGTGTAATGTGCCTGATTTCCTGGACCTAAGACCAGAGTGCAAGCTTGGCAGTAAAACTGGGTCACATGTTTTACCTACAAGCAGACATTCCTACTGTACATCAGACATGGCATTCTAGGTAGACGGAAGTAGTCAAAGCAGCCATTTACATCATCCCGTACCTGAGGATTTTGTTGCTACATATTATGATTTGACTGCTTTTCCTCAGAGGAATAGGCCAAGAGAGAGACTGTCCTTAAGGCCAAATCTCACAACGTGAAAATGACCATAGAATCCTTGTAATTTATGCATGCAGTGTTCCTTAGCCGATATTGGAGGGTAATATAAGAAGGGCCTATAACGGCTGAGGAGCCTTGCCAAAGTCTTGATTTTTATAGAGTAGAACATATCAAATATTTTTGATATTCTCTTCAGAAAAGGTCAGAAATCTCTGTGAATTTGTCTGAGGTCATGATTACCAGCAAAGAGATGTATTTCACAATGCTTTACTGCACAATAACAGCAATTGAACCAAAATCACAGAGATGTACTGCCCAATATTGCCTAGCAGTGGGACTTAGAGTAGGGAGTAGTGGGATGAGAACCCTTGTGATTTAGGAAATTGACAAGAGTCCATGACTGCCTATGTCCAGAATCACAGACATTTCAGACCCATTTTTCACGTAGTGGAATTTGCCCTTTAAGCAATTAGAGCTAATGTTCCAATGTAAGATTAGTGTAATCGCAAATATTTGCCTGTACAACCACTTGATTTAGGTGACATCCGTTATATATGGGAAGATATGGTATATGTTTATTTAATAAATTCAACTATTGAGAATTCTAATCAATTGGTACTTTCTATTTTATTTCATGTAGAGTGTAGAAGGTGACACTTTATAAAATACATAGGGGCCCCTTTGTGGCCCTAGTCTTTCAGTTCGACTACATTCCCTATAGGCCAAATCCCACTACGTGGAAAATGGGTCTAAAACAGCTGTGATTCTGGCTATCGGCAGCCTTGGAGTCTTGTCAAAAACAAAATTCACAAGGGTTCCCATGCCACCCCTACTTCTATCAAACCCCACTACTAGGCAATATTGGAAGGGAAATGTCTGTGAAATTCATCACTGTACTGAATAGTTGTTACTTTTAGTCACAAGTACAACATTCTTATGACTATGGTGTGTGGAAGTTGGGTCCTGATTTATGAAAAGATAACACACCTCTTGTGATTTACTAGAGATTTTTGTTTTCCTCTAAATCCCAGGGAATTTCCATATATTACAGAGATTTCTTGCCTCTTGTGAAGGAAATTTCAAAAGCTTTTGATGTATTCCACTCCTGAAATAACAACACTTTGGCAAGGATTCTTAGCCATTATCAGATTATAGGACTTCCTTAGATGATATTACCACCCCAATATCGGCTAAGTAACCACATATCCTATATCACAAGGATTTTCTGGCTATTTTCGCATTGTGGGATTTGGCCTTATATTGGACAAGACTATTTCTTTGATATACATCCATAATGGATACTGATCCATAATGGATACTGTCTTGTGTATTTTACCCATTTCAAAAGGTTTGACAAGTGTGGATTTAGAGCTTTTGCAATCATCAGAACCAGGTCTCTCTTTGCAGGAGGATTCAGTACATCTTTCTTGCAGCACAAGATTTACATCATCAAGGAAAATCGTTTTGATTTTGTGGTTAGATCTATACTTACATACAGAGAGAGCAGTCCTATTGCTATGAGGGGGGGGATACATCATACATCTATCGAACTGCTGCCCAATGTCCTGCAGTACACTGTAAAAAAATGTGTTTACCCCTCAAACACTTTTCCTGCTAACACATGTTTTTGCTAAACACTATCATTAGAATAAACACTTATCAGTGTTTACACACTTTCTTCTAAACACCTAAACACATTTCAAGAAAAGATGTTGAGCTATTTATGATGTGTTTAGAATTTAAACACATTGACATCAAGTGTTTAGACATTAAACACTAGTGTTTAAATGTTTGGTTCCAATCCAACTCACTAGGTGGCAGGGGAGCCTTCAACATTGATCCAACATGCTGAACCTGCTGAGAGATATCCTTTAGTCTTAAACACATTGTTGTATAAACACTTAACAGATCTAAACATATCTATCTAAACAGTGATTTTCCTGAACACATTAGTGTCTACACACCGTGTAATTACTAAACACATTTGACATATCAACACTTTCTCTGATAAACATTTAAAATGTCTAAACACCTGGCAATCCTAAACACTGAAGCAAAAGTGTTTAAGATAAAGTGTGACCTACACTGGGCAAAGGGACCTTATTTCCCCTGAGATGAGATCCCTTTTCGCAGATCCTGTCACAAGTGTTTAAAAAGATGTTGTAAGAAAGTGTTTAGAAATGTGTTTAGGATCTAAACACATTTTTTACATTGTATCATTCACGTTATATTCACGTTGGTTATGTGGAGCTAAAATAGGCTGGTACCTGTTGTTAGATTAGATACTGACTGATGCCATAAATCCCAATGGCTTTCTGTAATCAGCATTGGATATATACCTGTCAAAAGCCTTTACTCACCCGCCCACCCCTGAGGACAAACCGATTGCATTCACCTACCCCGAGTCGACTGCACCTACCAGCTATGACAGCACATAAAACCTAACATTCATCCACACTACCTCATAGTTGCATTATTCCGCGACTCTGTCGTAGCTTAAAAAAGGGGTCAGAAAGGGCCGCTTTCTACCCCCTAGACAGCCTTTCCACAGAAAAGAAAAGTTGAAATAACAACAAATCTGTCAAGTTTATTTCATAAGCAATGCTATCAATCTCCCTGTAGATATACGCAAATAGTCAAATAGTTCAATTTCTTAAGTGAACATTATAAGGTTGGGGTAGAGATAGAACTGACCATGCAAACGATGGTGATCGATGGTAAAGCCATAGGGGCATTCATGCTGTATTATTGGCAGTGCTGTAGGAGACAGCACGTTACTGTGATCAGTGGCGGATCGTTGATTGCTACAGGCTGCAGTCTGACGGCCAGGCGTGTAGGTCCTGATGAGGTTAGGGCACAGATAAACTGGTGCAACTATGTAAACGGCTGTTACCACCAGCATGTGGCCCTACTATCAGGGATCTACAGTAGGATATTTACACCCGCTGGTCCTAGGCTAGGCTACTAGCCCATGGGGACTGTATGGTTACAGAGTTGTACATGTATCTGCAGTGTGTGTACATTCCAATTGTCAGGAATTATGTCTGTTGCATGCAGGCACGGCCTCTCACGTAGGTTTAAACATCATCATTATTCATCTGGGGAGATTAGGGAAACCATGGGCTTCGACCGGTTACCTGAACAGTGTGAAGGTGTTTTCCATGTGTAATAAGAAGGGTGAGACAGTAAAGGACATTTGCTGCCCTCTGTCAGATGTCCTGTGAACTATTTCCTATACATAGACCTTGATTACAGAGGGGAGTAGGGACTTTGGCAAAGTCCCACTTCACCTCTGTAATCAAGGTCTATGCATAGCAAATAGAACCAACAGAGGGCAGCAAAAGTGCACAAATAGAACCAACAGAGGGCAGCAAAAGTGCTTTACTGTCTCACCCTTATATTATACTATATAGATAACACCTATTCAGACTCAACAGCTGGCAACCAGTCCACGCTCGTGAGGGAAACAACTTCGCAGCTTTACACATATTTCCTTCTGCAAGAACTACCAAAACATAGAACAATTATTTTTAGTTTTCCATAACGGTGCAGTGCATTTAAGTACCATGGAACATTTTACATTATTTCTAATGGAGGCCCTAATTCCTCAGAAATATTATTCCTTTGCCTGCTTATCAGAAACTGAGGTTGATATTTCATAACTGTCGAAACTGGTGTTCATGTTTCTCCAGAGTAGAAACTCGTTTTGATATTTCATCAGCATAGACTATGGTGTAAACGTTTCAGATAATACCATATTTAGTAGGAACATGTTTTAAAGTGAATAATCCACTGCTAATGTGTCCAAATGAACATGAATTTTCATATATGTGAACATCGCTTGGGCTGCAAAACAATCAAGGGCGTAGCAATTCCTAAGCTGTCAATTACATCCTTTGGTGTTTACCTATTTAAACATGTGCTGCTGGTTCTGCAATGTCTATAGGATCAAATGAACGTTGGCAGTTTAACTGTTTATATACATGTTTGATTAAGCACAGTTGTATATTTAGAATAAACAAAGTAAGTGCTCTCATGTGAAAGGGATGGAGGATGTTGTACTTTCAAACTTTCAATCACCGAAAACAGATAGGATAATTTATAGAGGTTAATGTCTGGTTTGGAGGGTAATGGACAGTATTTCAAACTTTCTACGCTACCTTTTTTTTCTCCTCGCTTATGCCCGGAGTCTAGAGGCATCCTGAAGATCCCTATGATCATTCACTTCTCCTCATGTTTAGCATACCTACCGCATTCCACTATCTCTTTCTTCTCTCCACAACTAGTGCACTAAAACTCTCTGCATTGCTAATCTGAACAAGCAGTGCCTTCACCAGAACGCTTATAACAGGTGCTTGAAACTGCCTCAGGTAGATCTTCAGGAAGTAAATATGCAGTACTGGGGAAGTGCTACAAGATGATGTTGAAATATGAACATGCCTTAACAAGAAACGGCTGCAGGAAGAGTATAATGGTGGAGGGGAGTTATGGTAGGCAGAGTAGGAGCAGGGGCAATTGCGGTTTATAATAGTACACTAACCTCATATGCATTCCCCTTCCTCCACACCCACAGCCTTATCGTTCCTATCATTACCCCCATAAGGCCACAGCCCCATCCCTTCCCTACCGTGCCAACAATGGCGGACAGCAGGTGACGTACTAACTTTGGCCCTTTTCTATTACCTCATCTCAGCATCTGCCCATATAACCGTGAAGACGCCAGCAATGGATGCAATTACTAATACAGGATCCCGGCGTGAGGCTGGACGCAGTAGTGCCAGGGAACCTGTATTTTTTTGTCTCGGTTTTCAATGGATTCCCAGATGGTGGTAGTGAACGCTGTAAATTCATGTTCACCATCCCCTACAGCGCCCTCTGCAGCCGTGTGTCCATATCATCCATGTACATCCCCGCCAGGTTCTTCTATGTGAGGGTTTGCTGATATATGTGAATGGTGCCCACAGGGAAAAAAGATAGGAGGGGTTTATAAGGAATGGGATATGAAACTTTTGCTGAGACCTCACATATCGAATTGATCTAGGGTAGTGCGGAATGGGAGGCCTGTCTACCCGATGGAATATGTTATGCCATTGCCTACAGCCCAGGTAGATGGAGTGCGGTATTGCTCCAGCTTTGTGTTCACCTATAACTGAGAATGAGTTACGATGAGGAACAGAATACTTCATGTTGAAGGTGATGGATTGTTAGTGGTGGTATTTGGTTTGGCTTTTCAGCTGTTGCTGATAGGGAATTGTTGCAGTGTTGAGGTATTTATATTGTTAAACTCTACCTGGCTGTGCACCCCATTGTTCCTACTGTAGGTTTATTTCCACATTCTTCAGTATGGGGGCCAGCAGGAGGTTTTAAGAATTAGGTCAGATCTGGCAGGAGATTTTGTGAATTGGGTCAGCTCTGAGAGGAGGTTTGTGAACTAGGTCAAGTGTAGAAGGAGGTTTTGTGAATTGGGTCATTTTTGAAGGGCAGATGAAATTCTTGAGAAAATGCTGCCCAATATGGGATTTGTACCCATGCACCAGACAGTGCTGGGATCTATAGTCCCATGTGCTAACCATTACACCATTAGTCCTCAGCTAATAATGAAGGGCAATATGTCACTACTATGACTGAATGATAGACTATAGATAAACAAGGTAATTTCACTTGGAAGGTTTGACTAGTCAATTTAGTGTAGTGGTTAAGGCCTGGCACTACAAGTCTAGACCACACAGGTTCAAACCCCTCTTGTGATTTTATTTTTATTCTCAGTTGGCCACTGTCATTTTTGCAACAAATTCTGAAAATAATGTATTACATGTATGGTGAATATCCCCTGAATGCCAAAAAGATAAAAGGGGCTTCTGGGAGGCCCTTTACAGAGACCTCTTTTACCTTGTATGTGTATGTTAAAAATGTTTTCCCCATGCAGTCTTGAACCCACATTCTGAGATTCAAAGTCAAACATGCTAACCATTATACTATTGAGATTGCTAGTGGTTGTAGTATGGAACACCATATATTTTTCATAGCCTTGTATCACACCCAGTGTAGTAGATCCGAATCCTCTTCTAGGTCTCTACAGTTTATGCCAAAATATGCTTATAAATTATTTATGGTTTTACTGTTCCATGAACATCTGTGGATGGAGTATAAGTCGGAAAACCTCCTTAGAGCTGGAGGTTTTGCCATAAAACCTCCAGCTCTGCAGAGGTTTTCCATTACGAAGAAGCTCCAACAATGCTGGTGTTGCTGTTCTACATCGAGCCTTACCACCACAGCGTGTGACCAGTTTGGTTCTGTGATTTCTGCTAACGGTAACACAGAATTGAATATGCTATGGTTGTACCCAGTGTTCCTGGAAATGGATTTGCCGATGATACTGGGGAGGGCAGTGTGTTATATGGTCCAGTTAACGAACAGCTGCTGTTATAGATCAGCATCAGAACACACCGGCCAGTTGTTCTGATTTATTGGGAATGTGCCTTCCCTTTGGTTCACGTGCAGAGGCTCACATTGACCGCATTTTCTGGTGCAAAGAACGCACCTTGTTTAGTGCATGTAGGTGTTCACGAACAAGTCGGGATAACAGCCCATCACACGTTACCTTACTCAATACCACTCCCATAAAGACCTACCTTGATAACGCTGCTCTCTATCCGGATCACAAAATCCTAAATCATGCTCCCGTGGTTATTTATAGAATCATTTCGTTAAGGGCCATTTTCCACCACCCGATATTGACCCTCTAACGGCCGCTAGACCAATAGTAGATGCTATTTTCGGCCGACAGAGACCATGCCTCACCATTGAACCCTATGGCAGCTCTGTCGGCCGAGGTGGTTGTGTGGGGCAGCTATCGCCCGATAGAGTAGTCATATCGGGTGGTGGAAAATGGCCCTTATGCCGAACACAATTCACATAAACGTATGCGTTTAGGTACTGATCCACGCCTTGTGAAATATGTCCAATCAAACTATGCCAACATCGAGGATAACACGCATTTCCATGGTCAACTTTATCCTATCTATTTAAAGAGTCAAAGAGAAGTGATGTTACTGAAAACAATAAACTGAATTCACAGGCACTTTTAAAAATCTACGGCGTGAAGGCCAGTGCGGCTCAGAACAGAATGGCGAGAATGCCAGACAGTCTGCAGTATCGGCCAGGTATCTCGACCTGAACGGCCAGAGGGTAGGGGTAGGAATTAAGTAATCGCCCTACTAGCGCCGTAGGGAGATGTGTGCCCAGATGGTATGAGTACCTAGAGCCTCTATGGGCGTGCTTTACTTGTATACGTAGGTAGGTGAAAGGTTTGTATGTATGTGATTGGGGGGGGTTAGCTTAAAAGTATGTGGGTAAGGTAGGTAGTGCATGTGTACTTATGCGTCGATAGGATAAAGGTTAAAATGGATGTACTGCAATCAATCTCTATCTTCCATTACTTCCACTACCACTACTCTAGACACTGACCGCGGCCAGTGGTTTAACAGTGATAGACAGACCAGCAAGCGTATCTCCATTTGTCAAGCAGAGTGATAACCCCTAATCAATGGCCGATCGAAGTGAGCAGGAGCGTGCCACCAGGACATCAGCTCCTACTCCTCCCTCTCTAAACCCAACTGCTCAATCTGCTCGTCCACAGCTCACTACTGCTCACTGGAGGAAGCGTGAATGGGCCGTGAGGGCTGTTGGTTGGTGGTAGGAGAGCAGTGACCACCAGGAGGGGGTGTCAGGGTGTGGAGCTAGCTGCTCGGGGAGCTGCTCACCATTGCCACTCACCGTTAGTAGATTACAGAGAAGGTGCACCCAGAGAGAACGAGCTGCTCTCAGTGCTTTACATGCTCCTGTGAGCTGCTCTTTGATTTGGCCCTTGAGACGATGGTGTGGTGTTGTAAGGACGGGGAGATTATGGTAGGGTTATTCACCAAACGTACCTGGCTATCGGACAGCTTCCTGGAGTGTAGGAGTGTGTCGAGAGTTTGCTAGTCTTTCTATTTGCTACATAGTACCCGTACTGTACTATAGAATCCCAGAGAGAGGCAATATCATGCCGATGAAGTGAAAGCTAAATGTTAACTGAATTTGGAGATCCCTTTCCCAGATTGTAAATATACGTGACCTTTATCTTGAATATTGATAACAAAGAAGGAGAAGTGGTTGGCATGAACTCAAAAGAGGCAACTGACTCGAAAACTAGAAGTCTTAGGACAAATTGATAGAAATAGGCCGTTTTCGCAGTTGTTTCCCTTTGCTAAACAGAAAATGGTGTGGGTATAACCTTGCTTGGTAAATCAACTGCAAGACTTTTATCAATCTGTGAGGAATCCACAGAAGCTGCAACATCATAAGTGGCGTCGATTAGTGAATACATTGCATTATCAGATGTAGCTTCTCATTTTATATAATGCCAATCATTAACCCGGTTGGGAAGGAGTCTTTTGGGTTGATGTACAAAACGTCTCTTACTGTGCTATGAATTGCTCTTCGAGTGGTCTTTGATGTTTTACTAATATAAAGTTCCGGTTGCTTTATGGTCCAGGAGGAGCCTTGTCTTGTGTACTGCCGACGTATACATATCACCAGCATTTTGATAGTATTGCCTTTGATTTCTAATTCATACACATGTCAATTGAGAGAAAATGTAGTTGCATTCTACCAGTTATGTGAGTTAAACTAGATAAACATGTTTAAGACCATTGGTTGGGCAGTTTCTGCCCTGAGCACCAAATGCAATCAGCAAGAAATTGCAATGTATATCGCAAGACATTCAGGAAATTACTCCAGGGATATTCTAGAGTTAGGGTTGGCGGAGATTGACATTTCAGGTAACACAGGTAGTAACATCTGCCTTTACCCACCTGAGTTCCACCGTATAAATGATCCCCTTCCTCCTTGACATCAATCTACCCCCCCCCCACACACACACACATCCTTCCCCACACGTACACACATCACTAAACTCCACTGCCTACTCCTGCTCCTCACTGTCGGCTCAGGCTTAGACTTCTGGTCACTTGGAACCGGAAGTAAGCGAGCAGCTCCTCCCTTCCCCTCCCACTCTGGTCCACCTTGCACCTACCCCCTATACCCTCACCACTCCCAACCAATCACCCTAAGAAGTGGTTTTCACGTCACTCGCCGACGGCTCGTCGCCCCCTCTGGCGACAGGTGGCTCCCCCCTTCAGAGACGCAGGCTTCTACTTCCGGTGCGTCCCGACCCTTTGACCTTGTCGCGTGTCGCCGTCGCTGCTGCTGGCGGCGTTGTTGGGTAGCGATGGAGGGTAACCGGTAGAGGCAACCGACGCAGGACGCCGAGAGGCAATTGATATGGCTTTTATCGACAGTCGTCCAGAAATAGAGAGAAATGATTTCTATATCGCTGTGTTTACTAGATAAGCTTCAGCTATATAACTAGACATAGAAGCAAAGGGGATCTGCCATGAGAAGTTGGGGACGGGGTAATCTAAGACAAACATCTGCAAAGAAGGAGTGCTTGTACATACGAGTCTGGATGGAGTAAAAGGTCGTCAAGCTCACTTAGTGTGAAATTTTGACATTCCGCGGACATTCTGTGAAATCATGGTCGAGCAGTGTCTTCTGAATGACATTTGGTCCTTGCATGTGTGAGCACTATGAAGGAAGTGAAAGAGGATGTTCACAGAGCTAAGATCTACCCTAAGTGCTATGAAACCAGTGCTAAGATCTACCCTAAGTGTTATGAAACCAGATTTCGGAAAAGGGAGGGGACGCCGGTGGGCTGAGGGAGGGGATGCAGCCTCGAGTTTGGGTATGGTTTTTGGCCAAAAAGATGTAGATTTATACCTATTACCTTACACTAGACCTACTATTATGGCCCTAGTAGGTGCGTCCAATACACGACAGGCTTATAGACATGCATCCTATCTGTAGGCATCAGGCACTACCAACAGGAGCAGATATTGCTGTGCAAGAAGCCAGTGAGATGTGGGCCCAACAAAGGGCTTTGAGCTTCAGTCCCGGCGATGGTGGTAGGATTATGCCAGTATTATCTCCACGTCCACAGGTTGTGGGCCCTAATACCCCTCAAACCACGTGTAGGTTATAGGCAGGCTATTACTACCCGATGACTATATGGGAGGGAACTGCAGCGTGCGTGCTTGAAGTGAGGTGCCAGGAATTGCCACCATGGTATAGATAGACCGAAGGCATTATTCTATTGCAATGGGCACTTATATACGATGTGGCATCATGTCATGGGTGTGAACCAAGTGCACAGAAAAAAATCCAAGTTAGTCAGTCTAACTTAACTTAGTCAAAACAGCTAAATAATCTTAGTTAGTGCATCTGACAAACAGGTGACTAACATTGACTAACTTATGTTAGACTCAGTGACTAGCCCAAGGTTAGCCACTTTGACTAAGGGACAATGCCACCTTTTCATACCAGGTGGCAGGCTGGTTTGCCTCAGGACTTTTGCAGGTGTGTACTATGGTTCTATGACTGTCAAACTTATGGTGATTTTTGATTGCTCTATATGCTCAGGGCTTACACAACTCAACCTAATATCAAATATACTTGACAAAGAATACCAAATACATTGATGATCTATCAAAGGAACCAGGTAGTAATATAGATAACACCTATTCTGTGGTAATCTAGATACACATGTATACACACTATTGCACTTCAATTTTGCAAACCCAGGGCTCTGGCTCAGGGTTTGCAAAAGAAATAAATGGGAAGCATTTATCATGATTCCTAAATAATGATACTTTGTTTCACAGGTGTGTAAATCCTAAACAACTGCTAAATAACTTTAAACCTACATTTTACATAGAACTGTGTGTGTCAAAATATGGTCAAAACCGTACCATTAAACCCAGTGTATAAGGTACGCGTCTAAATATGCCCTGCCCGTAAGCCTCATCCTAAGTTTAGGACAAAGGTATAAGCCAAAGTAGGCTATTTAGATGGTCTATAAGCCAGCAGTCAAAATTAAGCAAACCAAGAGAAGTTGGTCACTTTGACTAACAGTTAGTCATATTTGACTAAGAAGAACTTGGACACATAGGCATGTGCTTTTGACCAACTATTGTTAGAAAGTTATCCTTTTTGACTAACATCTCACTAAGATTTTGAAGATTATTTTTTCAGTGTGATAATGTATAGGCCTATACCTGCAGGCACGTAGAAGCATTGTTATTTTGCCATTGAAGCTTATACAATTGTCACTCAAATGGCTATAGCTGAAACCTGACAGTCTGAATATGATGTATTAGTTATAACTGAATGAAAGAAGTTATATTCACTTCAGATAATAGGGGCGATGTGGCTCTCCCTGGCTAACATCAAATAAAAAGGGAAACCTAAAGATACTATTCAGACACGAACATTAGCCTTGAAGAGGAGGACCCGAAACCATGATTTAAAATATACAAATAAAATGGGATATTTTAGATACACTTTAGAAGCATATGTAGCCTGACTCTCAACACGTACCTCCTTCACGTGGGCAATCTTTATTTGGTACATGGAATGACTCTCCCGAATCAAAATGTTGTTGATGCCCAGACGGAAATTCACAAGCTGCTGGTCCCTGAGTTGGGTAAATAATGAAGAAGTAGTTCCTCTACCCACCGATCAGTACCCTTTTTAACGACAAGAGGGCCCAAATAACCCTGCGCTTGCACTCTCCGAAGTAGGGGAATAGGTAGAGATATGCCACCTGGAAGTTATAGCCTGTGGTACAGTCTGGCGATTCTGAAGTGAGGAGAGCATGCATCTCTTTACTTTGATAATTATGTTATACATTATGGTAACTGAACCTTAAAAATTCTATCAACAACCTTTCAAGAGTGGCACCTAAAGTCGCCCATAATAGAGTGTACTCATTCAAGTATGCAATTATGGAATATATTTTCCAATGCATTTTTCCCATAATTACATAAAGAGCTTCCATGATGCTTACAATTCATAGTTTGTGATACTATCCACCATGTACGTACCTAATTGACGTATGCCTATTAGTGGCGGGCAGGTGGTTGAATCATGGTTGAATTACCCTATTCACATTACAATAGCGGGGTTTCCATTTTATAGGATTATGCCTCGTGTGTCTCATGGTAACTAATCTTTTGGCATGGTTTGAATGAGGTGATCATTGACCCATGCAGGCTATTTAATGTACCGGTATAGGGTCGGGTTATGTGCCCTGTGAGTACTTGACAAGGCTCAAAGGGGAATCTCAGATGGACTAGGAACACTTTTGTTGTCGGCCACTCGCTTTCATAATTAAAGGGGGATATTGGATCTGTTGGCACCAGGAGGCCCTCTAACCGGAAATGGAGAGTGAGCAGCTCCCTGCTGGAGTGAGCGACTCGGAACAACTCGGACCCACTCCGAGTAGTTTGGAACCACTTGGGCCGTGATGGATACGGGTCCGTGTTTACAGGGCGGCAACTCCTCCTCTGAATCCAGAAACACGTCAGAAACCTGTGCCACCGTAGGTGTAGACCCCGTGCAGCAGCAGTAGCCTCGTTCTCATGACACCGGACGCTATGCTTGTCTGTCTCGCCTGGACGGATGCACGAGACTGATCACTTAGCGCGAGACCCGGCGAGAGTGTCGAGAGGCTCAGCGACTAAGGCGGGAGATCGCACCAATCTCCAGTCTCTGTTACAAAGCCCTGGGATTCCTCTGTGGTCCAGCCTCCAGTTCCGCTTTTTGCGGCTGTCTGTGAAACCCTTATCCCCCCTCCCCCTCCCCATTTCGCATGGGGAGGATTTGGTGTCCTGTTAACAAAGAACTAATCTGGATTTTCAGGCCAGGATGGGTTGACAATTGCATCATGTTCTCCCGTAAATATGAAACATCCTGGAAATTGATAAAAGTAGACAAATAAGTTGGATCAGCAGCTGATCCAGCATGTTTTATAGAACTATACCACTTCCACTTTGCCTAAAGTATCAGGCATCTCTTAAAAGAGTCAGAGCCAAAGATACTAGAGGCTTCTGTTTTTTTTGTACAGTATTCTTGCTGGTGCTGAGCCAAGGCACCATAGTCCTAATAATCTTTGTACAGGCATGAAGTGTTAGTAGAGTTGTTTGATAACCTTGGATACCCACCACAGTCGTCCGTCATGCAGTAACCAAGTGGAGAATAGATAATTCATGTATTGGGGAATTACCTGAGATTAGGGTAGATATCGGCACGGTTGGTCTTATAGTGAGTGGTTACTTTTTAATGCACCACTGTGGGGCCGGCTACATTCCTATGGCGCGCGTCTGGTAGGCTGCAGTCTCTAGCTCGCCTGTGAGGTGGAGAGTGGTATAGGGGAAGGGGGATATCCCACTTGATGAAGGCCCATAGCGGGGGCTTCATGATGTTTACTCCACATACAAGATACCCGAAATGAGCTGCTCGCCTATATATGAACAGAAGAGAAACCGATGGCTGAGATACTTATTCATGGGGTGAATAACAGTTTGCAAAAGTCAGCAATTCCTCCCTCTATTTTTTCTTGCTAAAAAGGACGATGTATACAAGTGTTATGTAGAGTGTTCCTGCACCAAGAGCACATTCCTGTAGGTGAAAGTATTTTGCTGGATCCAGCATGCAAACAAAGAAAAATGTTAAGCATAGTCTACAGCAGAATTGTTCTTGTGCTCTTAATGTCTGTTTTTCTTTTGTTGTTTTTTTTTCTGCAAAATACAAAGTACAAATAGCCCAAATCTTGTCCCTCACAGAAATGGGACAAGTAAAGAGACGGGGCCTCGGTCTCAAATCAGTCAATATAGACTGCTTTTCTACACAAATTCTATATAGGAATATATAGGATTTGATGTAACCCTGCACCTCTCCCATATGGAGATTTGCTTCTTACACCTCTGTAAAGTATTTTCAATTTAGCTCCAGTACAACACTAAACTTAAACACTTTCATTGCTTGATCAGTTCGGGAAATCCTGCTGAGCAAGGATATGGGTGATGGAACATACCGACAGTATAAATAATAAGCACTTGTTTCAAGAATTTTGGATCATACGGCTTCCCTGAGAAGACAATCATTTTGTCTTTGTTTTCCATTGCAAAATAACACAAACTGGCATGATCTTATAGAGAGGAGGACGCGTAGCCGAGTCGAATGACGTGTACAAGCAGAATATACAGATTTGTTTTGAGACAATTTATACTGAGAACATCAGACTGTAATAAAAGAGAATCCTGCAGTTGGATGGTTCATAAAGGTGCAGTGAGACATCTCACCGAACACATTAGAAGAACAGCAGCTCCCAATATGGGTCGTTAAGGTGGAGATAAGTGGTGATAAGAGGGGATGAAGCAGGGGTGTGAGGAGGCAGAGAGATGTTTCTAATACTACCCCACACCCCACACACTGATAGTGGGGAGTTAGTCTGGGAAACCGCTACTTGGAGTGCATTAAGGTCTTCCAGCTCTGCCCTATGATCCCACCACCAAAGTGTTGGATCCGAAGGTAACGAGGGCATCACGTCGCACACCCCCAATTATCGCCCGCCCCATCTGCCCTTCACGTCGCTAGGGGGCGCTACCAGGCAGGTGGCACCCTTTTTCCCCTATATATGGCGTCTTGGTGGTCGCCGACAGCCTCTACAAGATCAATCTGATACCCTGCTTCATGCCACCCTGCCCACTCCCCCGGCGCCCATCCGGCTAGCCGCTACCACCCGGCCAGTTTATTGTATTTACATTCAAGGTTTGGCTAAGGGATCGATTCCCATCAAGGTCAGGGCGTGGGGAGCCATTTGGGTGGGGCAATATTATGACGGTCAGTTATTTGTGGCCACTGCGAGGCGTGAGGGCAGTGTTGAGGGTGGGGAGTTGGATGGAACAGGGAGGGTTGGGGGCAGTAGTTGGCCTTTAGGGGACATAATGGTACTGATGTACGATGGAATTCTGGTTAGAGGTGGTGGCCCCGACATATAATAACCATGGGCTGCTCAAGTTAGGGTGTGGTCCAGTAACCCGACCCCGACCACGCCTACAACAGGTATGCCGACAGGACTGCCCTTACAGGGGCCTGCAACTCTTTCACCAGGTCATTATTGAGATATCAGTCACACATAAAAGCCCAGGGCTGGAGGAGAGTAGTAAAAAAGCACCCCATATCGATGTCGCTATGCACGCACCCTGATCCTATTGTGATGGAGTGTATGAATACAAGAATCCAAATCATAAGCAGTCAAATGGGGACCTATACATGTCACTGAAAGAAAAAAACGATAATACCAACATTCCGACCTGTACAAAAAAAAAGATATTCAGCATTCCTTATCCCTGTTTATCCAAGAGCCAGATTGAGCTTTTTTTAAATGCGTTTCTTTTTTTCTGTGAGTTTTAAAAAAAAAAAGCTCGCTTGTGTTTCTGTGCACTGTAATAATAAATCCAGGACAGCTGTGTTGTACAGATTTCGTTCCATGGGAGTAAAAATATGTTTCCCATCCCAGAGCTAGTATAGGGTGCCCTCAGGGGATTAACAAGGAAGTCAGAAGCATATTAAACGTGTTTTATATTTTCCCTGGGACATGATCCCATTCTGGTGGTATGCTGATAAGACAATATGGAAGTCCTGGACAGTGTATACTGTTATGAGAGTCAACACGCCTGAATGGGTCCATATATGAGGTGGTGAAGTAAGGTTTTGGAACTGTATAGGGCTTACATATTATGGTATAATGAAAGAGTGGCAACTATAAGCTTGTGTGCACATATTAGATGTATATATCCAATATCTCTTCCCTCTTAATCCTATAGTCATATAATCCATAAGGGCCAAGTCTCTAGATCTAGTCTAGTTCTCTAGTTCTTCCCATTTTTCTGTAGACCAAAACATTGAAGAATACAGAGGAATTGACTCCCTCTAATATAGTCATCCCATCAATGAATCAGGTTTTTTAGCAGCCCCGAGTGTGGCCATATTAGATAGACTTGCCTGTATATTACATTGATGGTAGTCTTCTGGCTGTTTGCACTGCCTCCTCTATTTTGGATCCTACCTCGACCACCGAGGACAAAATGGATGTTTGGATGGACAAAAGAAATGAAGAGCATGGAGAGAACCATGGTAAAACTCAATTAAGATAGGAGCTCAGGAATCACGCTCAGACCAAAGGCAATCAGCGAATAAGGGCAGAGAAAAATGTCCGAGTAGGAGTGCGCTTGACTACACCAGCGTTATTTGAACAGAGACCGTGGATTGGGATGGAGTGGTTGGTCACACACTGGAGGACCCTAAGTGGAGCTGGTACACACCGGTCTGCAGACTCTGGAGGAGTTGGGCCCTCCGTCTGGCTTCGGACCGGTGCTGTGTTTTCGCCCAGGATAGACACTTAATGGTAGCATGGAATCCTATGCAGAAATACATGTAACTTGTATAGAGGATTAACGCCGTTGACTTCAAGTGTCCTTCACCCAAATTGCAAATGGGGAAAGTTAGGTTGAAAGGAGAGATTTATTCATTGGTGGCAATGTCCTCCTAAACAACATTACTTCAGTGCAATATATGGTATCAATGAGTGCAGTTAGTAGGTCGGTACTAGGGATTATCGTACGACTTCTACTCTCAACTGCTGCTTTTCCTACCTTCTTTATCAGGTGATATTTGTTACCAAGATTAAGGATTTTGGTCTCATCTTCAGTATATACCCACTCCCCTAACCAGTGTCACATTTAAAGCTGTATGGAATAGGTTTAGATTGGCAATATCGGTTCCAAAACACATGTTGAATTAAGAATGTATACGTTTGTAAAGGTGCTGACTCTCCCCCCCCCCTCCCCAAAGAAAAAGGAGAAAAGAATTATACCTAATTACCTCTTTTTTAATGAGTAGTAGATCTAATGAATGCTTGGAATCATCGGACTTTTGTGGTAGTGGTCAAGAAGGAAATACACGTTCAACACCCTGAATGCTACATCATTAGTCAATATTCCCTGCTCAGAAAGCCTACCTACATATCTTCAGAACAAAAGAACCATGACAATTAAACAAAAGGAAAATAGTATCATAAATCCAATTTCCTCCAGGGCTACCAGGAGCCATATTGTCAAGGGTAGGCATGGTCCACGCACCCATGTCGACTCACACGTGGACGCCTGGTCCTCAATAATGCATCACAGGTAACAGGTCGGTGAATGGTCATGTTATTCCAGCCTCTGCGGTGACAAAGGCTGAGTGAGTGGGTCAGTTTCTTGTGTGTTCTGACACCCTCCTGCCTCATTGATCTAGGTCACTGCTTCCCCTTGCTCCATGGAGCCAACAATGCCAATGTGCCAGCCAACTACATGTTATCCATGTCACCTACCTGGAAGTCTCCACTGCCTGAAAACCAGGTGAGTTCTGGATGTTTTAAATAGGCAAAGGGGGGTCGTATTGTATATGAATTCTGCTTACAACTACTGCTTTCCTTACCTGGGTGCCTTCCTAGACTCTGACCACTATACTTTCTCCTCACCTCGGCAACAAAGTTCCCCTAGGTAAGGTCCACTTTGTTACATTATAATAACATTCTGGTTTTTACGTTTAGTGATTAGAACATGACCAGTTCTGTTGCCTGCAACAGTTCTGCAGACCTATTTTAAGGATTCACATACATCTAGAGAAGCAGGAATCCTAAGTAAATAAGATGCGACAATCTCGGACCCATCATTTAGAAAATGAGGGGGGTTGCTAACTTCCTATTTGGATCTAATAGGCCATAAAAACCCCATATAACATACACAAATCCGCCCTGTCTATTGCTATAGTCAAACTACATGTATTATGTGCATGCTCTAAACACGTGGAATTTCGTATTCATTGCGAAGGGTGTCTACCATCTTTTCCAAACCCCTGTTCTTTTAAATCCACTGAAAAGTTTAATTAGGTAAAGAATTACCAAATGGAAACGAGTTAAACCTACTGGAATATCAAAGGTATCAAGTGTATGCTAGGTTGATTGAAAGTATACATTTGTATAGTAATGCCGGCGACTATGGTATGTGCTGGCTGAATATCATTACCTGGGTTCCTTTGGGATTGCCCCGTTATCAGAGCAAGTAAACATCCAGAAGAACTTGTTACCTAAAACCAAACTTTCTGCAGGCGTCAGACTGCTAGAATTTAATTAGGGTAATAGATAAAGAAGATTAACTTTGGTAAGACTAGACACGTGGACTCCTGAGCTAGCTAGCAGTCTTACCAAGGCCTTTAATTAAGTGCCTGTCACTCCAGGGTGAAGAAGCAAAAGGGGAGCACTGGCTTGGAAGATGTGGCACGACTGTCACGGACGGAACTTCACCTCACACCCGGTATTCATGTCTTGACAGAGAGAGTTGAGTAAGCCTCTCTATACATATTCTACGGTGTTAACTCAGGGGCGTATAGAGAAAGGGGGTGGGGTTGGGGGGGGGGGCTGGGGCTGGGGCTGGGGCCCCCTGTCATGAAGCAGGAGGGGCTTAAGTATGTCTGGGCCCCCTAAAATTTGCCAAGAACTCATGATGAAATGGACAAGAAGCTTAAACATTGCATCTTAAATTAGATCAATATGGTAATGGGATGTGAGAAATGGGGGGTCTGGGCCTCAAATTCACCAAAGAGTACTTTTCTATACAAAGTTTATATTGTATAGGCATCATCGTGCTTGAGCCGACAATTTAATGTGGTCACAGTGTGCCCTCACACTGAAGATTTGCTTACATTCTCCTCCAAAGACATATTTCCTTATGAGTATGTCCCTCTCGTGATGTTTATTTTTTAATGTATAACAAAGCAAAGTCCAAACGTATCTCTTGCCTACTTAATTTGATGAATATGATATTAAAATAAAACAGAGGAAAAATCTCATAACTTAACACACATGTTTGCTTTAGAGTAGGGGAAATGCCCTAAGATGTGTGCTTTACCTGGACCGCCTTTCCGCACCCAGAGCATCTTCCTCTCTGTGCACAACACAGCCAAACACATCCTCACGATTGCCCAGAAACCAGTGATGGCCTGGCCTTAATTTGATAAGTGTCTAGCAGCACGCTTTGTTTTGCAGCTCAAGATCAAAGGAGCCTTAAAGGAGGAGGGCGGATATTGCCTGCCCCCACTTCCTGTTGCTGCCCGCTAGGTGGTACCCCATCCCCGCCCTCTGGTACACAGACGCCGCGTCCCCTTGGGCGTTATTAGGCGTTCCCTGCACGCTCAGCCGTGACCAGCCCGCCCGCTAGGTGGTGCAGCAAAAGGGCCGGCGTCGATAGCAGCCGGAAGCAGTGGCCGACCTGCGCACACAATCCAGTTCCGGTCACTCCCACAGCGACCATTTTTGTCGGCGAGGAGAAGAAAACGGGTTAGATATCATAGGTGAACCCAGACGCGCGATCGGTCCCGACGACTACTTCCGGTCGGTAAGGATGATCGATTGAGAGCGGTCGATCTCGAGAGAAATCTCGTGGGCACGAGAAGAGGTGAGGACCACTGGTGTTCAGCAGAGGTTGACAGAGTGGGTGGCAAAGGGGATTGTAAAGATGTGGGCCGCCGCCGGCAGGGGAGGTAACCCCTACAAAGGCATGTGTCGTCTCTGACCCGCTGACTACATATCAGGTAGTCAGCGTCCATACACTGACCCCAAACACGACACACGCCTACCAGAAGGGCATTGACAACACTAGGCTCAAGCTTCATGTGTCTCCAAAACCATGTTATGTAGGTCTGTTTATAACACACATGTGGGTATCATTTGTGTACTATGTTTTCCTCATATTGTATCCCTTTTCTCGCCATGAGGCATGTAACTTTGGTTAAACTGTTTGGAAGTATGGTTGCCATTTGTATACATACAAAGTGTAATGTAATAATACCCTAATGCCCTCACTATTGTATCGTAAGTATCAGTTAAGGTCCAACGTCTAATGTACACTGAAATATTTCCTCTGTTATTCCCATCCTGATGTGAGAAGAAGGAGAGTATCAAGCAACTCGATTTTACCCTGTAGTTCTTACCCTATAAGATGAAGTTTTGTTCCTATGTTGGTGCTCTTACCTACAATAGTATTAAATGAATATTAGTACAACTGTGTTTCATACCATGCGAGTTTGTACACCGATTGTAGAATGTATTTGTAGCACTAATGGTGCCAGCAGTAGTAATACATATAAACATGTAGAGTAGAAGCAGTAGTACATGTGTAGCATATAACAAGGATAATGGTACTACAGTATACTATGAGCAGCAGTGTTAGTGGTTGTTGAAGTCGTTGTATACTAGCAAAACATCAATAGCACCAGCAGTACGGCATATAACACACTTAGATCTTGTAGTATAGGGACAAATATTAAATCATTAGAAGCGAGGTAAGTAGTAGTAGATAGCGGAACCGTATCTACATCACCGGTAGTAGTATAGGAATTGTGAGTAAGGACGCATCCCTTCACTTGCCATATCCTACCTCGAGGCAATATAGGAAGAGGTGAAAAGGTCGCGGAGAGAGGTAGTCAGGTAGCCAGGGCTACAGGGGCACGACTGACGCCTTGTTTTACGGCCAACGAGCAATGAGCCAGTCGGAGACTGGGTCAATTAGGGGGGGGGGGGGACACGGGAGGGGCGGCAGCAATGGGAGTATCCCACCCCTTAATTCCTACGGTCACCTACTGCTCATGCTCACGTGTGTTCCACCCTTTTGCTGTCCGGGTTTCCAGCCACGTGAAATGTCCATAATCTGAAGTATCTGTAGTGCCCGGTAGTGCCTTTCCAACATTCTTTTTCTTAAAAAGTGCTCCTCTCTCTCTCTCTCTCTCTCTCTCTCTCTCTCTCTCTCTCTCTCTCTCTCTCTCTCTCTCTCTGTCTCTCTCTCTGAACTCATCAACGGTTTCATGCAGATCGCATCCTAATACCTATCGTGCGGCTTCCTTTTAGCGTATAGTACTTGGCTTCAATGCCAACTTGCGGGCAGGTATGGCGAATGGGATGGGGGGGGGGTTAAAGAGTATATCTTGGGCGTGGGTACTAATCCATTAATAGGCTGCTGGCGCCTGCCGATGGGCAGAGCCAGCGTGACAGGGCGTACCCCGTGAGACATGGCTGGCTGTTTGATCCCCGGTTTGTTTTCACAACTCCCCTTTACAGGAGGTCCCCATGAGGCTCAGGGGCAAACTGATCCAGTGCTTCTGTTCTCAGAACACACACTTACGGTGAGTAACTCCATGATCTGGGTGGGGATCTGCTCGCCTATTGCGCAGGGGCATCCTTGAGGTTGTTTGCAGTGAGTTATATGGGCCTACAACATGAACTACTCATGGAGAACAATTCTCTACGTGTTGAGAAGGGGTGAGCATTGAGTTAAAGAAGGTGACAGAAAAGTCTTCCTGGTGATGACTAAAGGAGAGGGAAGTGAAGCCCCACTTGACAGAGCCAAGTGCCAGCCTGAGCACACAAGTAATAAGAACAATACACAGTTTTGTCTGAGCTACTTGTTAGCAGATGAGGTGCTCAAGGAATAATCAAAGCAGATGAACGGGCTCTGAGGAAATTGTAAATGGCCTTATTTGCATGAGAGCTGTTCAAAGGTAGCATAATGTTCTCTGAAACAGGTGTTGATGAATTGATTTGCCTCAGATCATCTCTAAGCTGGTTGAAGCAGGCCATGTTTCTGACTAGGTTGAGCAATACACTTTGGAGCAGATTGGGGCAGCTGGAGAAGGAGCTGCTCAGAGCTGCTCAGAGTCGGTCTCGGTCGTTAATGTGGCTGGTTTACCACCCATAAGTGTGACAGATCAGAGTGTGGTGAAACAATAAGCTCTTATGGCATTCATCTTTGCCACCAAAGCCGAGAGTGAGCCGTCAATGAGCTCGAGTCACTCAGGAGCTGTTGTGACTAGCCTCCCGTCATGGTCATAGATGAATGCAAGGTTGTGGACACATGACAGCCCAGGCAGGACCATTCCCCCACTCCGAAAGCTACAAATCAAGTCTCCCACTCCTCTACAAATCCCATTCCTTGGCAACCCCCGTCTGCTGTCTTGAGAAGAACCTAACGTGTCTATACTGCTGACACATCTACAATTCCCAATCCATGGTTTTAGAGTTGCCTTGCAGTTTTGGGTTCTTTTCATTCTTTTCACAAAGCTTGTTGTATCAGGCAATTAATATTGAATCATATACATCGCTCATAAATATGACTGGCTGTTATATTCGCCTCACCAAGCACGTCTGTCCCTTTCACACACCCACATGCCTAAGCCATTGTTTTCTCCCTGGTAAAAACTGATCGATCGTGTGCATTAAGTTTCAATTACTTACAGGAGGGGGAAGAGACAGAAGGCAGGATCGCCTAATGGCATGCGCGAATAGACCTACACAGTTCTGTCTACAATGCAGGAGGGTAAATGAAGAAATATGTAATTTGGTTTTCAATCCAAAGGTAGCATTAAGATGGAATGTTTCCGTGTATTTACACTCTGTATAGATTTATGTATACACCCAATCCATACCGGGAACTAGCAGTATGTACCGTAGCCTTTCGCTGGTTGCTGGTAAGATAATTAGCAGTAGCCTGCTGTGACAATATCAGGCAGGTGACCAGCAGACCGTCGCTGGTGCCCGCAGGCATGAAGGGGACGTATAGTAAGAAGCGGGAGGAGACGCCTGGGACAATCAACATGTCCACTGGCCTGTCCTATGATCGGATTAACGCCCATCTAGAGGGTGGTCTGGGGTCTTATTGGTTGTGGGTTGTATGTGTTTTGCTTCTTCTGTGTTCATTTGTCCTGGGGATGTCTATTCTAGGGATAGAATATAGTTTGTTCCATTTGTTTAGTACACGCACAAAAACATACATTTAGCTATATGAATATACACAGGAAATGTATACAGATCAACACTTCACACATTTTAGGCTTGCCTTTTACTAATAATATATTTGCATTATCGGCGAACATGATTTATCTTTTAACCTTAGTGCCCCTGCTATAAATTACACGCCATATAATGACCCCTGATCCTCATATGTCCCTGTGGGTTTCACACCAAATACATTGAGCTTTAACATGGCCCCGATCATAACCACATTTTGCACTTAGCACAAGGCCTGCCTTACACCACAGTCTCAGAGATGTGGCTTGACAGGCTAGTAACTATGTGCCTCTCCAGTGCTACTTCATACATCCCCCATGGACTGGAATGTGTTACCTTGCTGTCTTGTCAGGGTTACATGAGTTGCTCATTCCCCACATGAGCTGCTCACACTAACCCTAGATCTCCTGCAATATATCCCAGATTGTGTGCTATATTGGTTGACTCCCTGTATTTTCCTTGGTGATGCCTCTATCTAGACATAGAACAAGGAATTGAAGTATGGCAATTAGTGGTTAATGGTCCTTTGCAGGGTCATTATATTCTAGATTTCTGCAACTTCATTAGAGTCGATAGTCATTGTGACAAGTCTGAGTCATTGGAGATTCCCCTTTCCTCCACAAGCTACTATAAACAATTAGAACTTCAAAAGTTAATGAATATAGGGTTGGTTGTGCAAGTAGAATAATTGCAATCAAGTTATTTGCCTTGTGTTTCTCCAAGGAAATATCAAGCATCTATATTCAACCATTCATCGCCATACTATTCACAGTACAGCATCGCCACATTTTAGTGATGGCCAACAATCTTTCCAAAGAAGCACCACATGAAAGAATTGCATGTCAGGTTACCGTGCACAGAATGCCAACAACCTGCGGTCTTTTCTGTGCCCCAGAATGATTAAGAGTCACTATCTGCGCCCGTTGTGGTTAGTGTGTACTCTGTGGGAACACTCTTTGTATTTCAAGTGAATCACGACGCCAATGTAGAGTGATGAAAGTGGCAGCCTTAACCTTGGTCGTCTATGGAGACTTGAAAAAGGGGAGAGATGTTCCCGCCTACATCATCTAGAGAGAAAAGCTCCATTCACTGAGCCCTTTTAGTAGTCGGCGGTGGTCTGTGTTGCTGTGTTTTCACCCAAGTGGTGTGTCTTTCTGACTCTAAAACTATAGTCACAAATTACCTGGGAGGTACTGCCAGTCTAGAGATAATTATGCCCTTCTCACTGATATCATCATAATTGTCACATGTAAATAAGGTCATGTATATTTCAGTAGCACCAATATTATGATGCTAGGACATGACATAACAGTGCATTTCTTTTGAATAGTTTCTTCTGGACTATTAAAATTCACTATCATTAGTAATTAAGAGCTTAGCTAAGCACTGTATCACCGTCTCATCAGCCTATTTATTATACTGGCACCGTTATTTTATCTACCTTTAGATGATGGAGATACACATTTATGGGCAAGGTATAATCTTATCCACATACACAGGCAGATGCAGATGGGCATAGATAGTGACATGCCACTATCACCCCTTACATATAAGAAGAAATAGTATACATCAATCTCCATCGATCAAATATGTATTTCTCCATTAGGGCATACAATCTCGTCATGCCAGTCTGTGAACGGCCATTGGTAATCAGTCATCATGCGCCAATTATTGGTTGGATGCATGTCGGTCCGACGTAATCGGAGTCGAATAAGGCTGGACCCAGCCAATCAGAGATTTGCGTGTATGGATTTTCTACGAGATGGGGCCCGATAACAGGTTGTCCAAAGGGGCAGAAAATATGGCTGGGAACGAAGCCGTCAGGAACCACTGTCAACGGTAGCAGAGGACATGAGGCTGGGATGCGGCTCGTTAAGCGAGAAGGCGGGAAACTGAGTAGGGAAGATAATATGCGGAACATCCTCTGTTGTCAGGAGTGTATTTCTTTATGTCCTACAACCGCAACCAGCCATATGTCTGTCCATGGGGATTTCGGTACGACTTGAAGGATGCAGTGAGTCGTAGCGTGTTAAGAAATGGCCTCCTGGCAGCAGACACATATGAAATGAAGACTTAATTGGGTGCAAGAAAACAGTGCTATTATGTGCTAGATGCTGTTTATGAATCATAAATGGAATCAATCATGGAATCGGGCAAATCTAAGAAATATGACAAGTCCCAAACCTTTACAATAAGGGATGTACAGCTGACACGCTTCTAACGTTAGTGAGAAGTTTCTAGCTCACAAGTCTTTGTTCGAAGACGTCTTCCAAATCATCTTTGTGGGCTCTACATTCTAATTTCAATATCAAACATATACATGATTTGTTTTGCTCAGCACACAAAAGAATTGATAAATACATTATATGTATTGATGGCGGCACCATTGGCCTAAAGGTTTTTTCTCAGGATTGGCCCTAAGAAAGTACTGGTCATCTTGCGGGGACATAGTAGAGGACAGCGTAGTAGTATAAGGTTTAGTATGGATGCTTAGTGTGTCCTCCATTGCTTGATCTCACACCTGGAGAGACAAGCACTGATAACAACCATCATGATGGGTAACATTTATCACATAATGTACCAAAGAAGTCTGTTGTGAATAGAGGGAGTCATCTCATTGGTTGAAATTGTATCCCGGGTCAGCCCTATTCCGACCTAGAGGGATACATTATTGACCAATGAGAAAATTCGTTTTATTCAGTGCAGACTTTTCAGGGTGCATTACATAACACCTGGTATCAGCTGGCTCTTATCAGTTCTTATCTCGCAAGATACCAGCTTCAGCAGGGGTCAGCCCACTAAGGAACATGCTAACCGGGAATAGTAGAGGGTACCAACAAAGGGTTGCCCTTGGCAATAAAAGGCGACTTTATCAGTATCTTTGTTCTACAGGAGGCGATGGCTGTTCAAATACCAATCCAGTTTATATTTGATCAAGGCAGAAGGTCAAGGGCGTTCCAAACGCTGTTATTTTTTCTAAATCAAACAAAAAGTGTGAATTGATAGGAACTCGTTTCCCACCAGAACACTAGTCCTTTTCAAAAATCCCCAAGTGAGCACAAAAAATCATTTCAACATTTGATCAGCTTGGACAGACAGTTGAGCTCTGTTGAATCAACCAGTTATAAAAGGTGATTGAATTCTAGATGACAACCGCCATGTAATGGGGAAAATGCCCTAAGTTTATAAGCTGAAAAGCATACGTATTTTACAATAAGGTAAAGCATGATTCTAGGCATTTGATATAAAGTATCTATAGTGTCTATAGATATAACAACTCTGGACGACAGCTTCCAGTAGCTGCTCCCCTGACCTGACGCTTATAGCGTACAGAGCAGCTCACTGCGAGGGCCCTAGAGCATCACCATGGTTTATTGTGCAGGGCACGGCCACGACACAGGGTACTGCATTATCCCCGACCCGGCCATTCATCCGGACCCAATGGCGTGACCTGAGCTGGCGCGGCCGGCCTGAATCGGATGGCGTCAGGTCCAGACAACGGGAGCAGCTCAGGGACTTGTCCTGAGCTGCTCATCAGGGGACCAGAAGTGCCGCCAGGGGACTCACAAATTAGTCACGCACACGTGGGCTGGGTTGAGCCGCCTCCCATGGGAATTAAGCATTACATAAGCCGTCAGGGCTGGGATAATGCCTGCTATCTATGGGGACATGTCCGTGTTACATTGTCACCATGTGTGCCCCTCAATACGTGGGGGTGGGGCAACAATGGCAGTGGGTCGGCGCAACAATGGGATCCGCTTGTTGTGGAGCAGAATGTTGCTATTTCTGTCTCATTAGATTAGGACCTCTTCATCACCTAATGTATACACACAGCTTGACCATGAGGTGTCTATTGTCTATGCGTCATTGTATAAAGTTTATTCGTGTAGATGAGATATTACCAAGGTGAATATGGACAAAGTGTCCATTTGCTCCTATAGTATAACCAATGCAGAACATTATAGTCTGGCATCTTGGCCCTGACCTCATTAGATTATGCCTGTACCTTCCATCGCCTTCAAAGTTGAGCTCTTGTACAAGGGCAAGGAGGTAGACTAATATCACAGAACTTCAAATAATCTTTTTATTCATTCCTATATGATACCAATGAAGACCCAGATTGCCACTCACTATTGCCTGTGCTGCTATAAAAGCTTAACCGATTGCTATAAAAGTGATGACAGAACGCCTGATCGTAATGGGCGGTCGCAAATCATTGCCCAACATCGCTCTCTATATATACGGATGTAGTTGTAGTGTGTTAAGAAAT
This sequence comes from Acholoe squamosa, assembly GCA_949317995.1. Classification (NCBI taxonomy): domain Eukaryota; kingdom Metazoa; phylum Annelida; class Polychaeta; order Phyllodocida; family Polynoidae; genus Acholoe; species Acholoe squamosa. The sequence goes on from OX439039.1 coordinate 62,772,681, forward strand.
GCCCTCCTGCTCTGGTTCCTTTTGTACCTTATTGGCAACTAGATGGTCTGGAGCTGGTTCTGGCGACACCTACTGATAAGAACTGATAAGATGGGACCAGCATGTCCCTGGAAGTGGGTGTTAACTAGGGACAAGGTACCCATCATGGTATGTGTTATCAGTGGGCTTTACCTCAACCAGCGAAATTCAAAGTGGCGGCTCCACTAGGCCTCCATACTGGGTCCTTAGAGAATCAACACACACCAAGAAGCTGGCGAATGCAGCGCAGGAACCACTGTAGGTAGGCGGAAAAGACGACATGGTGTGGATCTGTGCCTGGAGGTGCTAAACACCTTCCTTCCCGCCCACACCCACGTTTTATGCATATGTGTGTTCAAGGCCCCCTACAAGGGAAGAAGCCCAGATCAATACAAGTATACACAATCCCCAGTAGTTGATTCTAGAATCCTCACAACTGCTTTTTTGTGTGTTGCCTCTGGCTGACAAGTCATCAGGTGAGGCAAATAGAGCAGCAAAGTGGAGGTTAGCACAAGATGTGGATGTCTATATACAACACATAGATTGCTGCTGTACAGGTATACATGTACTATCTAGCTGGCTGTGGGTACAAACATGCATGTCTGATCATTAGAGCAGCTCACCTGAGGCACTCACTCTATATTATGAACTATCTTATTCTACTTGTGGTTTCTTGTCCAACACGATAGCCTCTACCACTATGATATGTTGAGTTCCCCTTCTCATAGCAACTCAGCATATCGGACAAACGCACGCTGTCCTTTTTAGGCTTTTATAGTATGGCATCGCTAGTTGGCATGTAGCCAACTTGTCACGAAACCTACAGGCGTGTATCTTCATTTACTGTAATGCTATTTCCTTTTGGTGAAGTAGCTTTTCCGGGGTGTTGGAATAGGGGGATGGCAAATCCCTTAGTCCTAAGGCGGTATATAAGATATTGATTTCTTGCACTTATTTTAAATTGGGGACGCCCATTGGCTTATAAATCCGTTCCCTTGTCATTTACTAAACCACACCTCGATGTCAATCATCAGAGGCTTAGGATACAAGATTAAATTTTAATGCCAGTTGCAGATCCAGGATTGGGAAAAGGAGGGCTGTGACCCGAAAGGAGGGGACGCATCTCCCAATTTTTTCCTTATAACTTAATGGGTTAACAGTGCCCCCTTTGAATTCCTGGCTTTAAATCTACCACTAGAATTGCAGGGGTCAAGGGTAGGGGACATGTCCAACACCTTGCATTATTGGCTTGTGCACACTGATGTTTGTTTGTGTGTGTGTGTGTGTGACACGATCTGCGAAAAGGGCCCTTAGTGCAGGGGGAATAAAAGGGCCCCTTTTCCAGTACATGTCATATATATATATATATATATATATATATATATATATATATATATATATATACAAACATACATATATATATATATATATATATATATATATATATATATATCTTTGTGGGGTCTGGCTATAAATTGGGACCCCCCTTCCAATTCCTGCATCTCGTGGGTATACCCACAACTTACAAGACTAGAAAACATAGACTCATTCCCAGGTAGCACAGAGACATTGGCATAACGTTAGGCCAACGTTGGCCCAACCATCGGCTTTACATAGGCTGCCCATCCTGCCTACCTAGGCCCAACGGTGCCAACCAAATGCCAACGTAGGCCCAACATTGGCTTTTGGTTGGCAAACATCAGCATCGGCCTGCCGATGTCCTGCCAATGTTGGGCAAATGTTGGCATTTGGTTGGCAAATGCCACTGGTCGGGCCTACGTAGGCCCGATGGGCAGCCAACGTTGGCCCGATGCGTCGGGCCAATGGTGGCAAATTTTTGTGTGCTACCTGGGATTATCTACCATCTGAAGCATGTTCCCATCAACTGTGAGCTGCTCCTACAGGTTCAGAATGAGCAACTCCCTCCCTCCCTACCATCAGCCATTACCAGCCTCCCCCATCAATCATGTATCACTCTGAACTAAATGCTCCCTCAGGGCAAGGCCATTTGTATCTAATGTCTCTTTTTTCAGTACATCATTGATTGTTTAATTCACGAAAAAAGAGACGAAGTGATGGACAGTTAGGTGTACGTGCATAGAAGTGATTTGTATTGAAGATCCATGTTTTATTCATATTCTTCTTCATCAAGACATGTAAAATGACTGGAACTTTGTAATTATGCATAATAGAAGGGGGGGGGGTTCTGTGCGTCTGGCTTATATCTACCCCTCCCTATCACACTGCACCATCTTGTTTGTATTTGTATAATAATGATAATAGATATCTTATAACTCTTAAGACTTCTGGCTTGTGCCTGAGCTTAACTTCAGTGGGTTAGTTAGCTAACTGGCCAAATGTCCTTTTTTTGCCAAATGACAAAATCCATTACTTCACATGAAAGGTTAAAGTCGACAATTCAAGGAGGTTCTTCAGATAGCCCTACTGTCCTACATGAGGGACACCTAAGTGACATCATGGGGAGAGGTCTATATCCACAAGTAAACTTAACAGATATGGAAGTAAAATGTTGCATCCCATAGTTCTAGGCCAAGGCTTCCAAAAATGCTCCATATGGGTATTCTTAGGTAATTTTATGGCATTACACACATGTCCCAAATCACCTACTACTTAGGAAATTACCTTCTGGTAAAGATTTGGACCTTTTCAGAGGAGCGAGCAAGCGAGTAATAGATGTTTAACGCCATTTCGACAGCTGAGGTTATATTTATGGCGAGAACGACATTACACAATTTCACAGAGGAATGTGTCAGTGCCTGCGCATATGTGCACACACATCCCAAGGGGATAGGAAAGATGAGAAGTAGACCCTTTTAAGTGGGCTAGGGAAGCCCACCTTTTCAGAGGAGACAGATGCCCAAAGTCCTACTGTCCTACATGTAGGATGGTGCTGATCTCTGGATCTGCTATAGCTAAAGCTTTGAAATTTCTTGTATGGCATAAATGGCCACACATAAGCCTATTTGTCAGTTTCCGGCACTCTTGTACAGAAATTGTGGTTTCCATGGCAACCAAAAGAACACAAATTTCAAAGGACAGCAGTCCTAAGTCCTACTGTCCTACATGTAGGACGGTAAGCAATCCCTCATATCTCTGGACACGGTGCAGTTAAAGGTCTGACATTTTGTACAGGGCATATTTGGTCATATATTAGACTACTTATCCATTTAAGCACTCTATGACAAAAATTGCTACTTTAGGGCTATCTGGGTTAAAGAACAATCATGGTCTCTGTCTCATGAGTTTAATCTAAAGGGTCGTGCATGGCGCCTTGGTTAGACTAAACAGAAGGGATTGAAGATAAGGCCTACAATATAATGTCTTTAGAAACACATGGAGGCGCAAATTGATACTCCTTGGTATACAGGGGCGTAGGAAAAGAGGGGTCCAGGGGGGCCCAGGCCCCCCCAATCACAAAGAAGGGGGCCTGAGTATGTCTGGACCCCCCCAAAATTTGCCAAGAATTCATAATAGATTAGATAAGCAGCTAAAACTTTGCATCTCAAATAAGATTAATATGGTAATGGGATAGGGAAAATGAGGGCCTGAGCCTCAAATCATGTCTAAAATTCCCCAAAAATTACTTTTCTGTAAAATTCTATCTACATATGTATAGGCGTCATTGTGCTTAAGTGACAATTCAGGGTGGTTGTGGTGGGGCCGCAACAGGGCCCCCCTCCCCAATGAAGATTTGCTTCCTATACGCCTCTGGTATACATTTAGATGTTTTACCTAGATCATCTCCCAGATCATCTAAAGCCTGATTTCGTTACTTGCTTCCAGAAACAGGGCACAGGGGCATTAACCCAGTGTTTTCACGCCTTCTACAATATGGGCCTGCTTTTAGCGGGCAGCCTTTAGGGCCGAGTGAGTGTAGCCACTGTTCAATTGAAACCTTCGCCTATTGAATTCTCTGAGAAAACGTTTTCCGTGTCACCCCAAGCACAGGGAGCCCTGTCTGCACCATCCGGGCCACTCTGCCCCACCCTTCTCCTCCATTGCTACCACCACCGACACTTAACCACAACTCTCGCCCCCACCACGTGACGCCTTACGAGACAGCCATGCGCATGCCCACAGGTAACCTTAGCCGACCTGCCACATCCAATGAGAGTCGTCCTTACAGCGGCCGTCGGCAAGGTTTGGGGTCAGTGAGACGCGCTATGGAGGTTACAGGGGTTACAGGGGGCAAGTGCGAGCTACGGGTTAGGCGTGGGAGGGAGGAGGTGGGGGCGGTGGTTGGTAGGCCGTAGGGCACTAAAGGCTACTGCCTGCCCCAGCCTCTTGAAATGGTAGCTACTATGGTGTGTCATCAGGGCAAAAGTCTTCAAACCCCCGTTCAGATAGTGAAAGATCCTATTCTCCCATAAGCTATTAATGCAAATATGATAAAAGATATTTGGATTATTTTCTTCATCATGTTAAAATCAAGCAGCATCGGAAATCAGTGGCTGAGGAGACCAACATGCATGTCTGAGTATTTGAGCGATGGGCAGAAATGATCAAAATTGACAGGAGTATCAAAGTTGATAAGTTGACAATATTGATTCCAAATTTTATGAGCATTGGCTAAAATAGTGGAGCAGTAATATCTATTTCTTAAATCAGGGTAACGGCACGCCATATCGAAAGACTAGATGCACAGACAGACAGAGAGTCGTCCCCATGCCCTCGACGTGTTGGCGGGTGTAAGTATACTATGGAGTTGGGGCAGTGCACCGGGCGATGTTCGTTTAGAGGCGCCGGGGCTGTGGTCCTCTCACCCGGGTCACCAGTCCATCTCCACCCGTCCTCACCGGCCCGACATCAGCCCCACAGTCGGCCGGATGTATCAACAGTAAATCACAATTACAGGTACGTGAGTGAACTCCATCAGGGCCACAAGGAGCCGACTGCGCCCTTGTGAAAGTGGCATTTCTCACAGAGTGTCTCACTGATTTGAAAGTAAAATACTCGCCACATGCCTCTATGCATAGGAATGTGTATTATTCTGTAACGATAATATGGATCTTGTACAATACATCCTGTGGTGGCATATTTGGATTTTCTGAAGGCCATCAAATTAGTCCATGATATTTTATCATGAAATATTACCACAAAACATGGAATCAATACGATTGACATGTGTACTATGGAGTTGATTATAAAAAACGCCCTCGACAACACATTCTTTACGTTTTTTAGAATTTCATTAGACATTGATGGTGGCTTATATAATTTGCTGGGTTGCATTTATATCCCTATATGATATATCATACTCTGTTGTATTCCTTTGACACACTGAAAGAGGATTTCTATGCCTAAAATCAGTCAATTTTAGATGTTTGTCGATTTTTCCCAGTAAGACAATCAATTTGCCTATGATTGATGTCCTTCTCTTTCCGTTAAACGGTACTGATTAGCCGATTGATAAGAAATAGCAAAATAACACAACTGTCACATGTGAACAAAGTCACAAAATCAATCTGCTATAAAGCAGAATTTTACCATTTCAGACAAGCGGAGAAACGAGGCGTAAGCATCAGTGGTGATGGATTTGAAGGGCCGTGCTAGTGGGAGCATAAAAACCGAATTCTGATTCAGTTGAAACGTGAGGACACGGCTGTTGTTAGGGCTGGCGTTGCATTAAAGCGTCGGCTCTGGTTTTCGTTGAGTCAGCGGCGGGTGGCAGCAAATGTTTGGGACGGGCGCCGATTACAGCCTCGGGCTGGTGACAAATGGTTAAAACGGTACACTAGGAAACCCATGGGTTACCCAATCAGGTGTGACTACATTGTCATGTATATACAGGTATTGGACAAGGTGGCTTGTAAGCAGATGGACGATGAAATAGTGGGATAAAATGCAGGTTATTGGGGTGGCGGGGGAAAAGGTCTGTGCCTTTTGGGAATAGTAAAAGTTGTGGATAGGAGAAGATAATGATTTCTAGAACAGTATTAGTCTGCTCAAAATCAAGCCCCAGCTGCATCGCACAATAAATTTTCCTTTAACCCCCTATAAACAGGTGCACCTTATATGTGCGGCATAATGGTAGGTAGGCGTGATGAAGAATAAAGTGTGACTGTAGATAGATGTAGCCAGAGGAAGAGGGGTGCATGATATGAATGCATGTATAAGCAGATGTGCGTAGGAGTGATGAGTAGAAGGTGTAACTGTAAGCAGAGGTAGGCTGGGCTGATGAGTAGAAGATGTGACTACAGGATGAGGAAGGCTGGGGTGATGAGTAGAAGGCGTGACTGTGGGCAGAGGTAGGCTGGGGTGATGAGTAGGAGGCCTGGCTATGGGCAGAGGTAGGCTGGGGTGATGAGTAGAAGGCATGACTGTGGGCAGAGGTAGGCTGGGGTGATGAGTAGAAGGCATGACTGTGGGCAGAGGTAGGCTGGGGTGATGAGTAGAAGGCATGACTGTGGGCAGAGGTAGGCTGGGGTGATGAGTAGGAGGCCTGACTATGGGCAGAGGTAGGCTGGGGTGATGAGTAGGAGGCCTGACTGTGGGCAGAGGTAGGCTGGGGTGATGAGTAGAAGGCATGACTGTGGGCAGAGGTAGGTTGGGGTGATGAGTAGGAGGCATGACTGTGGGCAGAGGTCAGCTGGGGTGATGAGTAGGAGGCCTGACTATGGGCAGATGTAGGAGGCATGAGTGGAAAGTGTGACTGTGGTCAGATATTGGTAGATATAATGAGATACATAGACAGAGTTTCACGAAAGTTGATCCAAACTAAGTGTTTCTTCACGAGTTACCCTTGACGCTGTACCTCACCTAGGCGGAGCCAAGTGGAGTACATCAGTATATTCCGTTTGGAACAATTCAAATGGATCTCTGTATTTACTTTGTATTATCTTGGTAAAAGTGCCATGAGTCACTAATAGTGCGTGAGAATATTTCGATGACGTCGCATTGGAGAATGGCAAGTGGGGAATGAGCTTCAGTTCCGCGACGGTCCTAAGACTATAGGTCTGACAGTGGAGGAACCAGGATTGTCTAGAAGGGGGGGGGGAAGAAGAGGGGGGGGGGCAAGACAAGCTGATGAGGTACTATATATGTGGCTTAAGCACCTCAAGCCCCCTGTTTGGGCCCCCTCTACACTTTTCTTTTCCCTCTTTTTCCACCTATTTCCCCTTTTTTCCTCTCATATTTTTTGCAGGGGGGCCAAGGCCCCTGGATCCGCCACTGCAGTCTCCCCATACAAGTCTATAGTCAGACTCGTTCTCGTGATGAAAAATTGTGACTGTAGTCAAACGTAGATGCGAGTACTATGGTGGAGAGACGATAGAAGACACAAATGTAGAAATGGGTAGACGGTGCAACTTTGTAAACATTGTACCCAAGTGTACTAAGAAACACATAAGCAGAATGGGATGGCGAATTAAAGTATATCAAAACCGTTTCCCTCATTCTGGAATCTTCAGAAGACTGTTATGGTGAGTGAGTGCTTAATGATGAGCGGAGAAATTGTGGGGACATGATTTGTTACAAGGTCAAAGGGAGCCGCAGATATAAAACAACTAACAAATGTGGGAAGGGTCGGAGGATGACTTTATCTGATGAATTTCAAGGATGGTTTTGAATGCCTGAAATTAACTAGAATGAATTCAGATCTGGTTAAGAAAATGAATTGTTGGTGAGATGGGAGAAATGACTGGATCATTAGAGCATCTTGAATATCGCAATACCCAAACAAGGTATAAATTAGACAATCAATGGGTCACAAATAGAAAGAAACATGGGGTGGTTCTGAGATGATAATTATCCCCTTCCATATTCCATATCAGCCATAGGAATAGCATGATTAATGGGAGACGGGACCTGCTCTGTGTCAAGGTGAGAATGACAATGTACTAGTAGGGTATCAGAGACCTCCGCCTTCTTAATGTCCTATCTCTAGCCCTGGAGGACATTAGATGGGTAGGACTAGGAGACACCCTTCAAACCCATCCATTACTACTGCGCCACACATCAGCCCCTGAAAGCCTACCTTTACTTAAAGGTTTGAAACGCATTCTAATTATTTGCACCGACGCAAGAAGTGATTGATGGATAGAGTGGATGGACGGCACCCCTCGTTGATCTTCCCTTATCTGGCCGGTATAAACCTGTCTACGAGGGTTTAAAAAAGATGATGAATTGTTGAATCATCTCTAAACGGTCTATTCTAGCGTCCCTCAAGAAACCATGTCAATCTCTTTTCACACAATGAAATGTTAATCACTGCTGTAGCTTGCATCAGCAAAGCAGATTAAAGTTTTTTTCAAACACTGCCCCCCCCCCTGGAGCATTGTCTGAATTTTGAATAATCATGAGGAATTTGTAGTGTTAAAGTTATTAGTGAAATTAAAACATGCGAGTCCATTCCCATAGCTATTTGATGAAGCAATGCGCGTTGGAATCCCATCGTTAAGGCCTTGATTAAAAAACTAAATTATTCACATGGACAAATACCTCGGGCCCAAGTAGCCCAACGGGTTTGTCTGACAAGGTAAGAAGATATGAAATTTGCACCAGGCTGGAATCTTCTTGGTGGCTCTGTTTGGACATGCTAATGACGACAGGGATATTGCATAAACTGATAAAACGAACGGCTTGATTAAACAAATGCGATTTGACTCCCAATAGTGACAGTCTTTAATTACCAAGATGATTGATTGTAGAAGTGTCAATGGTATTGGGTGTCCCTTCTTCTTCCTCCAGCCCCTACAAGGGGTTCTCTCAGCCTCATGGAGGCACGTACTCATGGTCACTGTAGGTGTCATGTTAAAGCTGAAGCAGGGATCAGTTTGGCTAGTGACAATCTGTTAAACATGTCCGATCACGCAATGGATTAGAGAAGGCAGGGGGGTTTCCCCAATGGAGAATGTGGATTTAAAGCTGCAATTGACACAGCACCTATTTTGCATAGTCAAATCCTTTCTTCAATGTTGGGCTGTATTGTTGTGTAATGTATGTAAATTATGGTATATGTTCTCCTGTATATGTTCTAGTCGTACCAGTAGTTGTGTGTTATTGCATGGGAAGTCTAACTCAAATGATATGGTGATGGATTGCCCATCTTAAACCAAACACAAAAGTCCGCAATATAGTAGTCACTGGTTTTATTATATATACATAGTTATCCACAATTACAGCAATGATTGTTCATTTCAGGCTCAGGCTATGTAGTGATGTGATTCTCACAGATATATACAATCTTATAACATGAACAAGTTGCTGGCTGGCTACAGTCCCATAGAATACAGTTAGTCTCCAATAAATGCATATGAATGCATGTATAGTGTTCCTATGCATAAGGCCTACACATAATAGTTCCCTCGGCACTCCAGGAGTATCAGACCTTACCCAGCAAATTGTCGTGAGTCCTCGTCAACCTGTGTGAAGTGGCTCACACATGTCGCTAGATGGAACACGACGTCGTTATAGCACAAGATCACCAGGAATAGCAATTGCTATGCCATGTGAGTCTAACACACAGTGGCGAAAGATGACAGAATTCATTATCACTCAATAAGGATGGCCATTGATGACCATCATGGCGACAGATGACGACAATTTGCTGGGTAGTATCTATCCACCACACCCAACTCAATACGGACTCCCCCCTGTATTCACATCTAACTAGCATCCCTTCCTACTACCAACCCCAACTCAAACATGTGTCTTTACTCATTGCAGCTTACCTGTACGCCGCAGCTACGTCATCATTCCTCAGCCTAAACCCATCCAGGACTCCACTATATACCAGCCATGATACACTATTATATACAGTTGATTATGTTAATAAATATACATTCATTATCCTTTAATATACCTGTCCATCCTTATTTATCACACTTAATGACAATACAATGTCATCAACAAGGGGTATTGGATTTGGGAATGCACAAATGGGTATAGTAGAGGATTGTCATTATTGTAGAATTGGATTTTGATTTCCTTTTTCAAAGAAAATTGCACATGATATTATATTGTTATCTGATACACCTTAAAGAGCCAGCTTATGCTTGATATGAACACACATTGATGTGGAGAAACACACTTCATAGTTGGGATACTTGCTCTAGACCATTAATTAGCAGGTATCCGAAATGAACAAAGAATATATGTATTTGGTGTTCTTTTCAGAGTCCTCTAGAATTTTTGAGGTTTGTTCACAAGTTTGAGATTACCTCATGTCAACACCTTATAACTTGGAAAGTACCCAAGTGACAGGTGTGCACAAAGTTAGACAGGCACAAGGAAAATATTAGGCATCATTTCCTGGAATTTTTATGTGACATCATAATGAGTCAATCAGTTTAAAGTGTTCCAAAGTACAAAGGGGTCTGGTGGAATTCAGCCTTTAAATGCTTCTCGTTTAAGCACTGGAGGGTGTTGCTCCTATGGTAAATAGACCTGTCAGTATGTGCCCTCTTTACAAGGCAAGTCAAGCTCTGCTTCACCATTCAACTTGCACTCACCACATTAGTCTGAAAAGTCACCTGCCTTGTTTTAAATAGAGAGAGCTGCACTATCAGGTACCTACTCGTGTCACACACTCTATACTATACTATACTATACTATACTAACTGACTTCTCCCGACTAGGTACCTACTCAAATCACCCTTTTCTAGCATCGTACTAGCATGACCACTTGTGAGCAACACAAGTGAAAGGTTATCACTACATGGAAAGCCAGTTCTGCAGAAGAGGCACTTCTTAGCCAGTACTACCTTTTCCCATAGGAGCAACACCCTTCTGGGTGATTGTTGTCAGTCAGGCTTGTAGGCAGTCGCTGAGGGGACGCAGTGTAACAACCTATCAGGTTATGTTAGAGGCTAATAACACGTTTTGTTAACACTCTCACACTCCTATACATACACCCTCCAGGGTCTAATTATAGGACACCAGGTCGGTGGCTGTCGCTCACCTTCTGGAAGATCCACCTCCAGGGCTGCCAGTAATAGAATTAAGGACGCTGTATTAAAGGATTTACAGGAAGCAGAGGGGTGGGTCCTCCTTGGCCGCTGTCTGCGGCGTGTTTAAGTAAAGCAGTGCCAAGGCGGTGGTAAGCAGGAGGAGGCTGGGGGAGGCCACACTTAGCCTATCAGCGCCTAATGACCGCCCACTTAGGGCACACTCACACCGGGTTACCGCCAAGCCTACCGCCCGCCCGCGGGAAATTGATGCCGGCGGGCGGCCGCGGGGCGCGACAAGCCGCAGGGGATCAAAGGCTTGCAGCTAGCCGCGACTGGATCCGAGGGTAGGGGACACTGCACTGCAGACTGATGGAAGAGGACACGTCATATCCAAGACGTAACGTCAACACTCTTTAAGCACAGACTATAGCCTGCCTGAAGTCGCCTACGCTAGGTGAGTGAACAAGCACTGGGTCAGACATATTCTATCAAGTCGTGACTATTTCCGGTTGGAATGCTGTATGGTCTACGAGTGTGTGTGTACGCTTCATCCATCCAGATCCTTCAGACCCAACAGCTTTTACTTCAATCTCAGCTGATGTTGGGATTTTATCTTGACGACCTATTTCTAAAACTATTTTATAATAGTGTACCGATACTTAAGACTTGAGCATGATATACAGTATGCCCTCTCCATTTCTTTTTCCTACTTGTCTCCCTCCATTCCTACTCCATCGGACCCACCTACACGAACATACAGCCTCTTTCAAAACTACTATGGATCCCAAATTCCGTACGAGCTTCCTGCAAGACGCTATGATCATGATTCGTTCGACATGATAAATGTAAGTATTGCATCATATAGCCCTCAACGCTTAGCCCACGTTCACATTACGCTCTGACCACCAAAAGGACAATATAATATATTTACCCCCGAGCTTCTGCCACAGCTCTCCCCTGAAACCATGTAAAAATCATCTCCCCCGTTGAGCAGCCTAACTCTGGGCCCTCAATATATTCCAGCCCATCTAACATATATGTCCAACCATGCGCTCTTCTCCCTTGCTGTCTCTGTCCCTGTCTCTGTCTCCGTCTCTATCAGTTTATTCTGATTCCCTCTCCTTCTCCCTTACTCTCTCTTACTACCTCTCTCTCTCTCTCTCTCTCTCTCTCTCTCTCTCTCTCTCTCTCTCTATTACTTGCTCCGTTTTAATACAGCCCTGACAATCTAAATGGTGAATATTGTCCCGATATTGGATGCCCATGAAGCAATGGGTTTGGTTGCTCTGGAAGAATATTTGCTTCTCTCCCAGAGATTTGTAACCAGGTTAAAAAGTCATCATTTCCAGCCAACAGGGGAGTGGATGGGCCCCGAGTAACTCCCCAGACCAATTACATCTCCATATTGGGCTCGAGTTTGAGCAACTAATGGTTCACAAGATAATGCATAGGCGCGTATGTGAAACTAGATCATAGTGTTTTCTTACTCACATCCGATGTGTCTGATCAGTCCAAAGGCGAACTAACTAATTTTCTCAAGTGTAGATTTAGAACATAATGTTTCCTTTATGAATTACACCCCTTTTACATAACTATAAGCCTGTGTATTTTATTGCATTAGGGTATATCATAAGTTTACAAATTCAGAAAACATTCGCCTCTAATGGCAAATGTCATTATTTAGAGACACCTCAAGAGAATTTCTCGATGATGACATTTTGATCTTTAACAACTTAATGTTAAAATCATATTGTGGTAACATCAAAATGTTAAACTTCATGCTTTAGATAGCGGAGACTATTGTGTTTGCTGATATTCAACTGATGCAGAATGAAATCAAACACTGACAGCACTAGTTTATAGATTTACAGGTAAAGACCAAGAATAAGCAGTGCATATATGTGTATGCTAATAGACCTATGCAACTGTGTCAGGTATCCCTGAGGGGTTGTGGGATGAATTGTTTGTTTTCTGTTGGAGGTCCCCGCCTCTCAATCCACTAGTCCTCCACCCTACACCCACTCATGGAGTACCTGCTCGACCTACATCAACAGACAGGGTTACCTGAGGCAGACCTCCCAGGTGATTTACATGTTCACAGTGCCGAAGGTACTAGGGTAACTGGCAGTTACCCCATCCAACTTGAATAGTCATATGCCAACAAGTATGAAAACATTCTATGCTGTTACTACACTGTTCTGCTTCATAATAGTATTACAGGATCATAGCTATAGGGCATGAATACTTATGGGGACAAGACCTGGGGCTACTATATTACTTAGATTACATAGAAATCAGCCAAAACTGAAAGTTTGGTACTAGGGTAACTCCTAATGAAGTTACCCTAGTACCTGTTATTGTAAACAAACCGAGTTACCCTAGTACTGATAAATCTAAACTGCTCTATACCCTTTTATTTCACTATACTACATTATAGGCTCTTTCTTGTTGGATGCGGTAACTGCCAGTTACCCTAGTACGTTCTGCACCGTGATGTTTAAATGTACAGGGACCATGCTAGAGGCTGGATGCCTTAAGCCATGAGGCTGGGGGATGAGATTAGGAATAAACTAACACATCATACAAGCATTTCATAAGAAGTCAAGTGAGAGTCAGACATGTCATGAAGGGAAGTAATGAGCCCATTCTTTTATGCATGGCAGTTTCTATAGAATAATGACACAACATGCAAGAGAAACTCGTCTTGCTGCTGCACCGGTATTAAGATATCAAAAAATAAATTGTAAGTCTTATGAAACGTCACCAGAAGTCAAATGTGCTCAAACCTGGAACAGATTAACCACTGAAATTAGAAATATCAGAGACCGGGACAAATTTAAACTTAATTGTAAAAAAGAAATGTAACTAACTAACTAATTTATGTCAAAGCTTATAGCCAATGTAAGGCAATTAAACCCTGTATATATTTCGTCCTGTTCATATGTTTGTCAGTAATGTATGGGGAGGAGGTATGTTATTCTACAAACTTTAAAGTAAAGAATAATGCTGCTGTTCATAATAACATATAAATTACTATCACAGAATCAAATGAATGGTATATGTATTCTTTATATGGCTCAACCAAGACAACATCCTTTGGATGACGGTCAGTCATTAACTTGTTAGCCATTAAGCTTCTATTTTCCTCATATAAGACAATCTTTTATATTATTAGATGTATAAATTTACATATGTTATACTGCAGACTCGCTTATACACGTAAAACTCGTGTTATGTACATCATATAAAATGGACAAATTTCTATGGCTAATAAAAGTCAGGTGTGCCCATCTGATTTGAATATTCAGTTGACCAAGATAATATCCCATGAATTCATTAAAACATGTCCATTTCAATTGAATTGAAGATGTCTTCAGGATCATTTTGGTATAAAAATGATCAAGATTGGAAAAGGAGAAGTTGGTAAAAGTTCCCTGACAATGTATCATGTTATACCTTGTGTAGTACTGGTGAGGCAACCTGGTTGCCATAAATAACACTAAATTCGCGTAATGTTACGATTTCCCACGTTTTCACTGATTATAACCTGTGGAGAACCCTATAGTATTTGCATCATCTTGATGATATCTATATCGTGGCTCCTATAGGCTCACTGGCACAATATCAATTATACGCAGACTAGACAAGTTCCAGTCTATATTTTTGTGCTATAAACAGTCGGGAGTGAGAAACATGGTGGGAAGTGGATGCAGGTGGTAGCAGGTAGTCTGCAGCCTGGTATGTAGAAGGAATAAATACTGTTGTTTTGAAAGGCCCTTAGGGAGTGATCATTTTTTAACAACAGGGGGGGGGGGCTGGTGGGTTGCACGTGGACGCGCGAAAAAAAAATCGACCCCCCTCTCGAGGGGGTAAAATTTTTTCAACCCCCCCCCCCATAAGGGACAAAAAATTGCGCGCGAGTGTCTCCTTTTAGCCTATAGTAACGCACGGGGTTTTCCACTGAAAACAGATGAAATTATTTTGACCCCCCCATCAGAGGTGTTGAAAAAATTCTGACCTCCCCTCAAACCCACCAGCCCCGCCCCCCCTGTTGTTAAAAAATGATCACTCCCTTATCTCTATACATACTGATTCACTATACCAGACATTTGGGTGGGAGGGACGAGGCGGAAATGGTCTCAATATCAACCAGAAATCATGATAAACTGAATATCTTTGCAAGAATTCATCACTTTTATTGCTTATTTTGGTAGGTTATAGATCCATTTTGTCCCAGCTGGTGATTAACATAGTTCTGGACATTTCTTAACTGTTTCTACGGATGTCCCTCGGTTATTCTATCCCTCTGTTGTACCTCATATAATGCTGGCACATGTTCAAGACCATTAATCCATTGAGAGATCCCTCTGCATGGGCTTGGTGTTGACCTGAGATCGGTTGTTATTATATTACCAAGCTTTGACACAGGTCAATATAGTATGTTTTCGCCCCTGTAGACTCTACTGTTTATCAAGGTCTCACATGTACCTCTCCACCTTCCCTGCTAAGTCTAAACAGAGCTTTTATATATCACCTGCTCATCTCTTGCAGTGCCCTATTCCAAATCATCCATCAAGCCTCCTTAAACCAATCTGTCCCAATATCCCATTGTCTATTTGCACGATACTTACACACTCGCCCTACATCCTACTGCTAACGTTGTCGCTGCAGCCTGCATGGGCCTGCACTGAGGCAATAAGGCCTATACGGCACACGGCTATTGTATTATTGACCAATGGGAGGCATCCCTGGCATATACTGCGGAGTCGGGGGATGAAGGTGTTAGTCATAGTGCCGTCGGAGTCTAATGGCGGCCCCCAGCTGATAATGGCTATGTGAGCTATACTGGATGTATATTTAGCTGTAGCTGTAGGTGGTTTGACTGCCTACTTACAGGGGCAGTTAGTGCCGACCAACAGTTGGGGCTGAGAGTCTAGGTCTAGATAAAGACTGGTGGCCCAGTCTGAAGAGGGAGATCGAAGTTGTGTTTGTTTGTTTGGCCGGAAGGGGTACTGGAGGACTGGAAGGGGTTTGAGGCAGACGACAGGGCGCAGGACAGTAAACAGACTGCTCCCAGACCACGTGGTCCCAAGGGGTGCGGGTGACACTTGGGGCGCTGCCAACATAGACAAAGCAGACGACTTTTTGTCCGTTTCCCGCCAATGTGTCGATTCGATGCAGCCTGCACGTATTTGGTCAGAAACCGATCCTGTTCCTACTGCCAGACTTGTTTTTTTTTCTCCCAGCAGACGACAATGAGGACGGTATGTAATGAGTTGTCTCCCAGAGTAGGCACTTCAGGCAGCACGATTTTTATTTACTTTCCTCATTGATACACGGCAGCAGTGGCTTGGGCGCTGCCAACAACGGAATATATGCTTTTTGCACACAATATATACTGCTGCAGCAGGCCGACCCCCTGAGCTTCCTTCACTGCTAAATGATAGGTGGTTTCTCTGGGAAGAAACAGGACAGGAAGTGGGGGTGGACCTAAAGTAACACTCATATATGTACTATCTATCACTGCATCGTGAGGTATATTGATGTTAGTTTGCAATTAGGTATCATAAGAAATATTTGCCTTTGCATAAAAAGGGATGGACATATCAACAGATGTATGAGATTTGTTTCCAGTTCTTTGTTTGGCCGGAAGGGGTACTGGAGGACTGGAAGGGGGTTTGAGGCAGACGACAGGGCGCAGGACGGTAAACAGAATGCTCCCAGACCACGTGGTTCCAAGGGGTGCGGGTGACACGTGGGACGCTGCCAACATAGACAAAGCAGACGACATTTATCTTATTTTAGTCGATCCTACTCTAACAACAGCTCTGGTTATGTATGGACCATGATATCTAGGTGCTTGGTGTAAAAAGTTTGCCATGTAGCCTTTTTATACTGACTGAAAGCAATTTTTTACTGTTACAGTGTGTACACGGGAAGCAGCTACCGCAGTATTATATACATGTACATTTAACAATGAGCACTCCCAAGTAATAATTATTTTTGGAGTGTTTCTTAGCAATGTTTGTTATTTCCAGTCCCCCCCCCCCCTTTTCGCCCCCACTTCCACCGAAAACAAAAGGACAGAGGAATATGTGGGGAAAAGACTCGCATAGATTGCTTGAACATCTTGAAAACACGACTTCTTATGGTGCAAATAAAATGCTGTTAGTGTACCCAACAGGCAATAATATTTTTTACAGGTTCCTGTGATGAATTGAATGATATTTAGATGTACTGGATATAGCTCCCTCCACAAACCCAACATGATATAACCCCTGAGCCATGCAGTCCACTCCAGTGGGTATTGGTGCAAATGGCACCCACCTGCCTAGAAGAGCATTGCTGTCGGGCTGGGTGCTGTTGATGCTGTAAATTGTGAAAATACAACAGTTGGTTTCGGGCTTATTTTAGTGCGCCTCTCCTCCACCCTTTAGCCCAAAATTCCACCCTTTGTGCTTCTAACACGCCTAGCCTCAGTGTTATAAGCATTGCTGAGTGCAGGTTATTATAGGAGGGGCTGGAAGCCTCTGATTATAGGGAGGGATGTGGTGGATTAATAGAGGGTATTGGGGTGACATATAGCATGGGCCTCCAGGGCATCATGTGTTTACTTCCAGATAAAGTCCACCTGTTAGCGTATAACCACTGCCTCCAGTACCTCCCTACATATCTTAAACCGTATGGCCCCAAGCCACAATAGAGGGTTGCCATCCAATACCTCCAATGATTATATCACATTTAGAAGAAACATGTATTTTGAGTCCTAGTCTACACCAATCTCTGTTTATGTAAGGTAAATACATCAGAAATATTCACGGGAATGTTCTTACCTAAACAGAAAATAAGTTTTAAGTACTTATTTCCATATGATCTGCTCGTTACAGGTCAAATGATTTCTTTCCTTCACCACAAAAAGAAATAGATCTTAAACAAACACAAGTGCAATGTATTCCTAACCTATCGCGAACTCACTTGAGTGATAGTGGCAAATGAATTATAATGTTATTACCTTGCCTGGTTCGGCACAATACTGTGAAATGGAACAGGAATCAATTCTTATATTGCCAAGCACTTACTTTTACCACACACACAAAAAAAAAACAAAAAAAAACGCCAGAACCTACTTTGGTTTTTTTTTTTGGTTTTTTTTTTTTAATAATGGGGTTTCCTGAGGTGGCGATATGAATATGACATGCGAGGTCAATCCCGAGACCCACAACCAGACTAACTTGTATTCTTGAATGATGGGATTTCTATTTATTTTTTGTGGTTTGTTTTCATTGCATTATTGAAAGGGGAATATGGTTTTCAATCCATGAGTGATTGTGGGGCATTTTGTAAAAGTTCCTTCCGGAAATCTTTTTTCAAGATATAAAGTAGGGTATCCACAACAGCCAATTAGAATTTAGGATGATCGCCACCGGATTTCCCTCTATAAATCATGGAATATTGATTCATTTATACGAGTTATACATACACTGGTTCCCAATGCAATCTGACAATGGTAGGCCAATTTCTTTTCTCTGTACACATAATAGATCAAATCCCAGTTAATACTATGGACCAAGATGGGGTGAGTGTGTTAGTGGAGGGCGATTTACAAACGCCTCCACGGTCCACCCCCTCACTCTGTGATAATCCGACGGAGACAAAGCAGCCTTTGGTCGGAATTGACATTCATCAGGGTGCGTCTCAAGTACGGGTCAGGAGGCAGGTGGACAGGGACGACGGCTGACCGTTGGCCGAGCCTCGCTGACCGCAGCCTCAAGCCCTCTCATTTGGCCATGTCTCATGCCTGACTGGATCTAATACGTCTCTGCTCAGCCCTGCTCAATGGACGTCTTTCAAGTGGCCAGCCTCCGACCTGCCCAGCCCAACCCTCTTCTCCAGCCTGGACCACGTCCGTGCTGTCGTGGGTTAATCCGCCCTGGAGGACCTGGGTGTGTGCGGAGGCGATGGGCAGCGACGATTGGTTGTCGAGCGATTTAGGCATTGTTGGCGTTCGGTCGTTGACATGGCTATAGACGACCCCAGCCTTTGGCACTGGTCAATAAGCCTCACCTCGACTTGACTGGGATCTGCCCTCTATGTATTCATCACCCACGCATGCAGTACTGGGTATCAGAACCTGGCCTAGCCAGATAGTATGGTTTGGCGTCTTCATATGGTATTTCATTAACTGTACAACAAATTTTTCTTTTTCGAAAAAAATGGAGCTGAAACACATCAACTCCTATGTATTTTGACCTGGGGAATTCAAAAATAACATCCGTTTTTTTGCTGGTGGCTCTCAATTTTGAGACACCGATACTACCCTAGAATTGACAATTTTCGGCCTCGGTAGCCAAATCCATTTTAGTGCAAACTATACAAAGACAAGATTTTGCATCAAATCTGATCTAGTTATCTTTGATCACCATTTCCAACCCCATACCTAATGAATGGCTCATCCCTTGACCCTGTATTATGTGGAAAAAAGTTATGAATTTATAAGCTCAAAATGTTAGCCAGTAGACACTTATTCGGGACTCTTTTGCTTGTCTCTTGTACACAATGTTGGGCTCATACCACTTCAGACTCTATTACAAGCCTGCTAGAAGAGAAGGTAACCACTATTCTTGGTAGAATTTTTTCATCTCTGAGAGGTTCTTTTGGAATATCTCCCCATGTATGTTACTTACCGAGCCACATTTTTTTGGGGAAAGAATGCGAGGTCAGATGCAGGAAGTGGATCTTTAAGGACATCTTTCATTTGAGTTTCTGATATGTGCCAGAAGTGTATCCACATGCTCTACAGAGAGGCCCTTTTCAAGGGCACATTTCCCCAGGGAGACCTTCTTTATTAGGGTAATGCTACAAGTGGACACCTCTTCAATAGGTCCTTCATGAATCATTGAATGTGAATTATTACATTCAACTTGATACATATATCATTCTCCCCTTCCTGTAGTCCCTTTACTTGTAGATAATCATACTCATTTTAACTGTGTTTGTAATGAAATAATCACTCACAAATGTGATATAAATTTGGATTAAACATGTGATAGAAATCAGATTCTGCTACTTACACATAAGCAAAGCTTATAGCTGAATTTGGTCTGTCAGTCTGGCATTACGCCCAGATCTTCACATTTCCTTATTCAGGGCACATTAGTCCACCGTACTGCCTACAAAACGTGGGCTGCAGTCGTGGGACAGCAAAAGTAAACACAGCTCAGGCAATGTCCTATCGGAATTCTGCACAAGTAAAATAAGGTAATTCACGCGTCCCCCCAACAATGTGACTCTTATCTGCATCGCTGCTATCAACAATCGCATTTTCTTTCGCCGATTGCTTTTTATAGCATCATTTCCTCTCTATTCTGGTGCCATATTTACAATTCAAATTTCCCATGCTTGCCACTTTATCATTTTAGAGTATTTAGACCGAACAACAAATAGATAGGCGCCACGATGATTGGATGACCGAGAAGGGAAATGACATTGCTGAAACCCAACACCGTACAATGGCCAAAAATGCTCATTCATCAGGAGCAAAATTCAATTTTACCCTTATTTTTTTCTTCTTCATGAGTCCAAGTCTAATGTATTTTTCTCAAGCTAATTTTCCCCAGAGCAGAACGGAATGAATTTCACACAATTGAAAGACTCAAAATAATAACTTTCCGAGGTGTCTTTAAGCGTGAGCCCATGATATCGCATGTGTTGGATCATTCTAGCCTCAGAGTAAAATTACATTTTTTTCTCTCCAGCTCTTTAGGCGTGCATGGTTGAACACTCTAATATGCCACAGACATTTCTGACTGGCTGTGCTATCGGCCTGCAAATGATGGCTAAACATGCACTCAACTGATAGTCGGCTCAGCCTGCAGAAGGCACCCAATGAGGGGCTCTTCAGTTGTACGTGAGCCGTGTCCGAGCAGCTCAGTGCGTGTACTCCACGACGTCCCCAGACGAAAAGCCCCACCCCTCAACACCAAAAACTATGCCCACTGTGTACCCATATTTTTTCTACTCTTTCAAGTGTCCCAACCGCCTGTTAGTTAAACACTCCAGAAGGGAAGGGACTGATCGGTTTGGCCACGGCAGTCGCAATGTGCTGGTGCATTCAAGGAACTGGCGCGTGCGGCCCAGGAGAGTCACCTCAGCAGACCCCAATTTCTGAGTGAGCTGCGCACGGCTCCAGGACGGCATACAGATGAGTTGCTCCTACCCCTTGTGTCAGTGGTAGAAATCACATCGATAAACGACTAGCTTGGACTGGTTTTCAAATTCAGTGGCCTTCTCAAGTGCTACTAGGCAGATCGTTTATTATGAGTGATGCTCTAGTGTAAGCGATATACCAGTTCAGTCTATGTTTATGAGATGGGTTTAAGTTAAGTTCATCTTTTGTTACTGACCTCTGCTGTAATAGGGAGATCACATTGTTGACTATTTAGAACATTATGGTAACATTCCGAGGAATGATTGTTGAAAATGTTTGGCAACATAATGTGCCTTCACCAGATAATAGGCTCAATATTGGCCAGGACACCTACCGGAGGCCTCTCAGTCATTTGACAAAAAGCACTTATATATCTAATCTAAATGTATTGTTTGGCCATAGCCAGATTCCTCAAACACTCATGCCAGTCTCAGACAGGTCTCCCAGACATTGCTATGCATGGTAAATTACCCAAAGGTGCAGATAAAGTTCTTTTTACTCCCACATTGAACGCTCACAGAGTTGCATATAGATGCTCAGAGCTTCTCCATACCATCTATCGCTGTGGGGCATGAAGGTATCCTGATCACCATCAATACCTGAACCTATTCAATCAATACACTGCAATAATCAATAAAACAATACCCCCACCTTTATATACTCGGCCGGATTTTTTCTCACTACATTTACCCTATTAGTAGTAAAGTATAGATCTCACTTGTCGGGAACTGGGCTTGTTTACTGTGGAGTCTTATCTCATTCCCGAGGCTCTGTGGTCATATTTACCCTCCTGTTCCTCGGTGGGCATGCACGCAAAGAAGAGGCTGAGACACAGGCACCCCTGGATGGAGGCCAGCCATACCAACCTCCCCTTGGACTAAATCATTTGGGTTAATAAACAGATCCGATGCCAAGGCGTGTGTGTGACCAGGAAATGCACCCATGGCGCCCCTCTCATTGTGCTACGATTGGGCAATATTGAGAAAATAAGACCATATCCTTTCCCCTCTTGCCACACCCACTCTTTTATATCACTATGCCAATAGCAATGGCATATAGAGATTATGGAGTCTGTTTGTATTCCCGTGCTTAAATAGTAGCACTAGAACATAAGGGTATAATGCAGAGACTATAACATGGCTTCATTTACATGCTTAAACAAAAGCCTCCTTAAATAATACCCTTGCGATGTGGGCGATTTAGGCCTATTGCCATTATTAAATGATAGCCCTGGCATTTTGATGGATTTGGTGTATTCCCATGCTTAATTACTATCTATGGATGATAGGCTTATCATAGTGCTTCTTTGGGCAAACGAGTGGCTTCATTGACCAGGTTCAGTGATAAAGTGCCCTGAGGTGATAGAGGATAATGCGTTCTGAGTGAGTGGCTCACGCCTAGCTGTGAGCGGTATCGTGTCTACAGTGTGCAAGCACGCCTGAGCTGCTCCGAGCTGCTTTTACATTGAGCTGTCTGAGGAGCGGCTACCATGACGTGCAGACCTCCAGTAGCTGCCATCAGGAGCATTAATCCTAGTCCCCACGGTCAGTATGTTAACCCTTTAAGGGCAGCATGGTGTCATGAGGGTCATACCCATGTCATAACGACGCCCCTATGCATACAGTGTATGCCGGCGAGTAGCTCGCTAGCACTGTAGTTTACAAGATGCTGATTGATCTACCCATTTGGGTTGAGGCCATATGTGAATTCAGCGGTGACAAGTCACTCACCAGGACTGCATTCATGCTTTATAACAAAAGGACATGGTGCATTAAAGCATGAGGCGACTCTTACAGGTTAGTACCGGGCACTGGTCAGGATGGAGAGTCGCTCGCGTCATCCTCTCTGGTCTGAGGTACCTAACAAAAACCTCATCCTTACCACAGTCCACATATATCCACTTTCACTCACCACACTTAACCCCCGGTGAAACCTTGATGCCTCAAACACAAACCTTTTAGTTACATAGCACTAAACCAGAACCGCAAACCATCTCCTCTTGCATGTAAGGGTATGTGAAAGCCGCGTGAAACACCATGCAATCCGTCAATGTATGTTAATGGATAACGTAAGGAAGGCAATGGGTGAGCTTAGGACATGGTGGAACCAGGAGCGCACGTGAGTGTGATTGTGTAAGCTGAACCATTCTAGCAGGTTTGAGAAAAGATATGATTCTGATTCATTTGGGTGTGTGTCCGAGCCATTTGTCCGTGTTAGGGTAGTTTGAAGGGAAGCCATAGTCGAAGCCATACCTGAAGCCACTCATACATATATGTATATTTATTTTATATATAAAAAGACATTGGGATTGTGACATGACAAAACACTGAAAAGTATCATTGAATGTATGACCCCAAGTTGAAGGTATTAATGTCAGCCTACTGGAATGCAGCTTGGAAGGATGCTTCATTAGACAAACAATAGTTGGTGATCGCCTACATGCGAACCATGGCAACGGACACCATGTTTCCCCACCTTTTATGTCATGGCTGATACGAACGTCGCTATAGATTAGTACTAGAACCGCCGTATTCAATGGGGGGCATTGAATACAATGTGTCCATATTCAATGTGTGTCCGCCATTTTGGATTTTGAGCAGATCTGAGCTGTTTTTCTTTCTTTAAAGGCAAGGTAAAATAACCCCCTAGTGAGGCCTGTCCGCATTCAACTCCGCCTATAAGGCGTCGTTGAATATGGGCAGCCTCACCTCAGTGAATACGATTCAAATTCATTCCCTGGTCATGGGCATTTGCTTATATTGTGTACTTAGTTTATCCACCAACAATAGTAGCCAGTTAGCAGGATAAATTATCAATCATGCAATGAAATAATTCTCTGATTTCACTGCAGAATTCTTAAAATGGAACTGGTACCTGATACATCTTATTAGCAGATTGCCGCTGCATGGTGACCAGCTGACGCCCACTGTGCCTTCCACAAGATCAGTATAGTACAACATACATGACCTTGGCGCATTTCTACATCTAAACCTTCAGAGACGATTAGGATTTTAGAGTCCCCTCACTACAGGGAACCCCAATGGTCACCCTGTGGGCAATATTTCGCAGACTGGCATTTGTGATAACCATTTACAATACCTATAGATGGGAAGTGCGATGTGTCATCCATTCATACGGTGAGTGGTCTCCTTGGGTGACATCCACTGTATAGAGAGAACCACTTCAAAAATGCAGTATCGGTTCTATAGTGGGAGAGTGAGATATGGTCATAACAAATCATCCTTTGCAAAGAAACAGCATCTCTACAATTTGGTAAAAATCCATCACCATTCCTATATATGACAAAACTGTAATACATTATACTATACTGGATAGATGTGTTGTCCTGAATTACCATTGGAGATACAAGTGTCTTTCCATATCATATCGAGGATAAAAGGCACCTGTCATTGGAGATGGTCAGTGTATCAGCAATAGATAGGAGCTGTCTAGTGTGATAAAACGCCACCATGCTATCCAACCCTAGTCATGGCTGGCTGGCCACTCTCATTTCATCTATTCCCATGAGGACCAAAGTATCAGTGGCCCATATATTCATGTGGGGTGATGAGATCGGGAGGGAAAAACAGGCCATAAATGAACGTGTCCATGACATGAAGAATACTATTACCCATCCTATAGCTATTATCCACCCACTGTCTCCTCAATAGAGGTTTTCTGACGAAAAGACATACCTTTTTAGACCTAAAAAAGTTCTTCTCATCTCATGTAATCACCAGGCCTGTCTCACAGTGTGTCTCTCATGATATTCTTGAGTTAATTAATTCGTCACGACCCGGAATTGTCACCGCCATTATTGGAAAACCAATATTATAGTCTGATAATGCACTTCCAGTTTCTCAGCCGCAGCAATGCATGCTGACATAATATGGTTTGATGTCTGTGTTGTAAAACTACACGTTGGTGGTTTGAAATAATGGCCTGTGTAGTGTTATTTAAAGGAGCACTGATTCTCTGGTACACAGAGCATCTCGTGGGGCCACACAGGGTGATTGCTGTGAGTTATCGGACACAGAGAGCCATTCTCCTGCTCACTAAGGGTCTTTTGGGCTCTGGAGAATGGGGGAGGTTGTTGATTTTCTTTTTACGCTAATTACTGAACGAGTCTCGCGGAGTCTCGGGGAATCACGCACGCACCAACACGAGACAGCAGAAGGCAATGCAGTGGCCGGAGTTTCAAGTGATACTTCAATTCATTAAATGCTTTTTGAAGGACTTTCTTGTGCAACCGGGTTGTGTCAACGGAATGCCTCAGGGGCCGACTAAGATAATTCATCTCGAATGAAGACACAACTGAAAAGAAAATTATTCTTACTCCAAGTCCTGGAAAAGTCGTTATTCGCCTCATCTAAAGCTTTTCATACCCATTCCCTCCCCTTCCATAGCCAGTCATGGCTACTCAAAAAAAGAATTTTGTGCAAGATTGAATACTTCCATCAGAAGTCGGCCAAGTGTGGCAAATTAACAATTGCCTTACTGTCGGAGCTAATCATGCGCAAATGTGGGCCTTTCAGTATGCACCTCTTCAATTTAATATGCCTTAACTGGCTGTTTGTCATATTAAGCTACCCACTGTGGTATGATATATTGCTCTCCCCTCCGCGGGCTTAAAGCTGGCAGTGGCTCAAGATCCATTTTCTTCGCTGTCGCCACACGGAAGTCTATAAACTAGGAGCTGCTCTTGTGAATATTAGCCAATCATCGAGCAAGACTGTCGAGACTGCTGATCGCTCTGAGAACGCTACCCTTCATGGTGAAGCTGAGATGCTTTGCTCTGAATGTGCTGTCCCTCTCCACTTTCCGTCCACGCCTTGTTAATTCTGACATGTTATAAAGGAAAATCAATGCTATTTGCATAGATATAAAAAGAGGCTGCATTGAGGGATGGGGCTGTAAGCAGACTGCGTTGCCAACAATACACGTGTATAACGACAAAGCATGGTCTGCTCATATTTACAGGTATGCAGACATGTAAATTAATAGATATGAAGACTGTTGTATATTTTTGTATCAATAGGCACGAGTCTTAAAATGTCAACAAATATAGTTCAGCTGGCAGGAATTCGGTGATCATTCATTTCATTAAAGTGTCTTGTGCTTTTGGGGATTGTTATGAAATTTATAATCAAGAGCTGCAACCTTGGTCTTTTTAGTTATCGCGATGAAATGCTTTTGTTTGCAATTTGTATTCACAGACTCTAAGGTGGAAGTTTACATTTATTTTCTTGTTTTGAAGATATTGAGCACAGAGCTTTACTTTGTTAGGATGTTGCTCTTTCTGGTGAAGTGACTTCCCCTTACTCCCTTGCAGTCATGGCCTTTGTATAACTGATAGTAACGCTGACAAGTGGATTGGGATCAGGGCGATCCCTTATAGGCCTGAGAGTGCTAGCAGAAGGCAGTTGGCTGCTGAGAGCAAAGACCCTAAGGAAGAAGGACGAGGTCTAGCCTGTCAGAATCAACTGGCCCCTAGACCTCAAGTAATCAAAAATGGTTGGCCTCCTCCAATCCAGGAAGATAACCGGGGTTGCTGGTTGTTCAACCTCATAGGGCTTTTGTGAATTAGAACAGGTCTAAACCTTACAGGGTGATTTGTTAGTTTTCAACAGCGTAATGTAGGTCTATTAATTGCCTGCGGACAACCATCATATAATAGTACTCTCCTGCTTTCTTATCCTAAAAGGATGCCTTCATGATGGGCCCAATTATGTCGATTCCTCGAATCATGGGGCTCATTATGACGATTGGTGGCACTGACCAGCTCCTGGTGAATTTTGCAACGTCTGACTACATCTAGCTGATTTACTGTTGTTCAATTATTTTTGGTTTAATATGTTTTGTGATGAACCCTTTTAGTATTATTTGCATTTATACCATTATACGAGTTCTGGGTTACTGGGTGCTTTTTGGTGGCTATTCCCATCCACATATCTGTCGATATTGCACACCCTGTAGGCTGTAACATCAATTTTGTAAGGCGTGCGGTTATCCATGGATAACCTGTGCCCGGTGTGGGTTATCCATGGATAACCGCACGCCTCTCATGTCCTTCCATGTCATATGTTACATGTTAAAACCAACAGACTATTTCATTGCCATGGTAGGGGTCGAACCTGCAATCTCAGGTCCTCAGTCCAACTCCCTATGCAGTGCGCCACAGGGACTGACGAGAAATGCTCGGTTCGAACCACCTCTCGATATGATACAAAGCCGTGTGCGCTGTCACTGTCCGCTGCCGGGCGAGGAGGTGTATTTAGTAGAGAAACATAACAGCGAGATGCTTTCGTCGGAGGAGACACGGTGGTCTAGCGGTTAGCGCATTGCGCTCAGCCGTGAGAGGTCCGCGGATCGAATCCCAGCCCAGACCAGTCTTTTTTCGCCGTGTGCACTGTCGCTGTCCGCTGCCGGGCGAGGAGGTGTATTATACACAAACATAACAGCAGGACGCATTCAAAGCTTTAGCTGTCTGCTGCCGGGCAACGAGGTGTATGTACCGATCATGTACAAACACTATTTTTTGCCGTGTGCCGCTGCCAAGCCTAGCCGAGACCGGGGCTGTCGCTGTCCGCTGCCGGGCGCCGAGGTGTATGTACCGATCGTGTACACACAATGGCTGGCATCGAGTCCCGGGAAGGGGGAATAATTTTTGTTTTCAACTTGAATTTATTGGTATTATATTGATTATTTATTGGTTTCGTGGTATAAAATAAGTAGTCAATGGATAACTCATGACTCGTGTGTGTTAGCAAAGGCTAATAACACTAGGCCTCATGTCATTATCCTTCACTAACACACACTCGTCATGAGTTATCCATTTGTTACTTGTTCAATATCTTTGTAGGATTATTTTAAGTTGAAAAGCCGACAAAACAAAAAACATTTACTAACGATGATAGGTGAGGCATAACTAATAACTAATATTGGTTTCGTGGTATAAAATAAGAAGTCAATGGATAACTCATGACTCGTGTGTGTTAGCAAAAGCTAATAACACTCGGCCTATGGCCTCATGTCATTATCCTTCACTAACACACACTCGTCATGAGTTATCCATTTGTTACTTGTTCAATATCTTTGTAGGATTATTTTAAGTTGAAAAGCCGACAAAACAAAAAACATTTACTAACGATGATAGGTGAGGCATAACTAATAATATTGAGGAATAAGAATCGACCTGGATTGTAGGATTTGGGCCTTCATGGCATGTGTACCTCATTCCCATCTAGAATTATATATCCAGCCCAAACAGATTTCACTCACCGCTGATTATCAACAGCTTTCCTCCTGCAAATGTATACAGAGCTATAACTCCAAGTGCCTTAGATCAGCTGTTGAGTTCCCAGTTCTAAATGTTCACTTTCTCAGTTTACCCAGACTTCACCTGAAGGCTGATATCCAAAGCCAATGCGTTCCTCCCTAGAATATACACCCCCATACCATAAACCGTAGGCCCTTTCACGTGTATTTTAGCATTACCAGAAGCCCCTCTTACCGCCAGGTGAATCATGGCTCCCTACTGACTCTGCTTGATAAGTGGTTGGCGTGTAAAGTTAAAATAGGGAAGAAGGCCCTAGGCAGCCCAGCTCGGTTCCTACACCATCCTGCACCAGTCCAGATAACCAATGCACAGGCCAGCAGGGCTACCAGTGAATCAAATATGGCCGCCTCCAATGGGACTGGAAGTGGCCATCTACTTAACACCTGATATGCCATGTAGAAGCTCCAGTCTAATATCCCTCAACACTAGTGGCGCAGTTGCTGACTTATATTCATTAAAGAGTTTATGGGGTAAATTCTAGTAGATAGATGTATTTGGGGTGATGTTTGGATACATCCACCCATGTTTTGAGTGAGTGAGTGAGTGAGTGAGTGAGTGAGTGAGTGAGTGAGTGACAGCTAAGGTCATATTCATGGCGAGAACTACATTACACAATTTCACAGGAGAATGTGTCAGTGCCCGCGCATATGTGCACCACACACATCCCGAGAGGATAGGAAAGAGGAGAAATAGACCCTTTTAAGTGGGCAATGGAAACCCCCCATGTTTTGTCAGTACCGAGTAGACTAGTCACCTTCCAATGAAGACACAGAATATCAGAGCAAAGATAGGTCCTCATCCTAGATTATCATACCATTGATTAAGACCTACTGCTCACACATCCCCTGTGGAATGTTGGTGTTACACGTGGGTTGAGGAAAGGGGTTGATATCAAAGAGTGTATATTCATAAAAAAAAAACCACCATCTACCTCCTGCCAGTGGCACTCATGTTGTTTGACAGAGCACCCTGCAGGTCAAGGAGGGAGAGTGTCACTGAAAGGCATCATTTTTACCTCTGCAGCTGTAGAGAGCTGCTCGTAGCTACTCAAAACTGCTCTCACCGCGACTCCTGCCAATCTGACACACTCACCTCCCAAAACCCACATGTACCGAGCAGTATCCGTAAATCAACATCCATCACAGGAGCCACGCCGGCCCCAGGCTTCATTCACACCTGGGGAGAGTAGATCCTCCGATCCTCCCCCCCCCCCTGTGGGCCCCAGGGGTGCTGCTAGCCAGCGACCTCTCCATTTGGCCTGGAAAATGATGGTTACCGGAGGCAAGAAGCAAGAAAGTGGAGGTTGATGAGCATGTCTTGACGTTGGGGCCTAATGAATGTCTGGTGTAGATAATAGGGTGGTGCCACTAGGAGGTGAAAGATCGTTAAGACACATTTGGTGCATTACTGACTCAATAATGGCGAGTAGATGGGTAAGTAATGATCCACTAATAACATCAATCCGACGTAAAAGAAAGTGATCTAGGCAAAATGACTTTATTGTCATTAAAAGATAAAGCGTTACAAATGATGTAATATCATAGAATGATACATTTTCTGAAATACTAAGAGATTTACAAGTATGGCTTCCGATCCCCCAGTTGATTTTACAATATTACTATCAAGCAAGGTGCTGATTTTAAGATGGATAGCTGATTAAAACCACACATTAAATTATCTATCGACTTGATCTCAACTTGCCGTGGTCATAATGATATTATTAAGATTTATATTACTCCTACAGATTCTACATATTCGACCTTGGGAGAGACGATTGAGATTTTATGATAAGATAACTGAATTAATGCCTAGGCTGGTTCATCGTAAATTATCATTAACACCATGGGCAAGTTATAAAAAGAGTGCTAGCGTGGATGTGGGTGAATCCCCATCGCACCTTCCCTAGGATAGTATAGTAGGATTCTATGGCAGTTTGTCGTCCCTTTAACGCCGCTATATAGGAATAGATCCTTAAGGCGGCGTTTTGACTACTCTACCACCACTACTCTACCTGATGAGAACCATTGATAACGGCCAGATACAAATGTATTTCTGTCCCGCCAATGCTCTTTATTCGAAGTGGAAATACCATTACCAACGAAGGGTCTCCGGCTGTCTGCTTCAGCTATACGTTCAGACCTGGTAGTAATGAAATTGTGCATGAAAGGGCGAGAGACAAAAAAGCCCGTGAAATTAGGTTAGGTGTGGCGGCCGCCGCCGGCACAGCAAAGTCTTGGAGGAGGCGATGCTCGGTCGCTATCACCTTGACGCGCTTCAAGCCAAACGTTGGCCAGCAAACAGTAGGAGGTTCCGAGTGCCCGGTCAACAAAGGCGCCTGTGGGCAGGAGCAGACATCTAAGAACTGTATTATCAATGCAATCAACGTAACATCTCTGATTCTGAGCTGCTCGGTCACCTGCCTGAGCTACTCACCCAGTGGTAAAAGAACCAATGTATGTTCAGGAGCAGCTACCAGTGGCATCAGAGAGCAGAAGGCCATATGCCGCATTGGCCTGTGTAAGCGCTGGAGTTTTAAATGAGCCCCGGTCTAGAATATCAAGAGGTCTTCATATAAGAAGTCTAGAGCCGGGAATACCCTGCAGCGGGTACATCACTTACGATTTCGCTAAGTCGGCCAAAAGTGGCAAAACACATTGATAAGACGTAGTATGATGGGCACCCTATCAATGGATAACATGTACTTCCAGGCACAAGCGTCATGGTTCCGATTTTATCAGCTCTTATGTATGTCGCCAGAAACCAGGTCCAATCCTGCATGGAGCAAATAGGTAGAATGCGCGTAAAAATAAGATAAGTGTTAACGCCGAGGGTAAAACCTTGTAGCAATAGGGCAATACTAGCTGCCCTATTGTTCATCTCTTTTATTCACTGTATTTGTACAGAGCTAGGTTGGTATACGCTAGAGCTATAGGGCAGCAGAAGGCATAGCAATTGAACTGCTCATATTTGCTCTGACTGGCATTGAAAGGGCGATGTGGGACCAAACACAGATTCACCAGAGTATGGATTTCAACAAATTCGCCATGCGATGAGGCCAGCAGAGTCGCGCTGAAATCTGTGGTCAATGAACAAACGTCCCCAACGGCAGAAGCAGCCCCCGGGTTATTATCACGAAATGGGTCCTTTTAGAAAACATTTCATTACTCAGTCTAAAGGGAAGGCGTTCCCTTTTAATTATTCAGCCTGTTAAACATGGTCCCCAACCCTCAGAAATTCCCCCGCACCTTGTGCAAACACACCGCTAGGCATGTGGAATGCGATTGGGTAAAGTTGTGGTAACAGTCTGCAATGGTCATTATTGATTCACAAGGCATACGCTGAATGCTTAGCAATCTCTGCTGCTGCATGGGAGCCATCGGATGTAAATCACCTGCGTCCAATACTGATGTCATTACCACCTCCCCGCCCCCTCCTCAACTTCCTCCTGCTGCCATCGGCCGAGCAACTCCCTTTTCCTACTGAGTGGCTCGGCGCTACGCCAGTGGCTTTGACAATGACGACAGAACTGGCATTTAATAACTTTGACTTTATCCTGTGAAGTTTCAAAATACATGTAAGCATCTAATCATGTGCTGAGTGTTATACAGGATAAATGTTGAACATGTACCGGTAGGTACCCAAGTGAAATGTCCATTTGTGATATGATAATAGTACTTGATATGTATGTAGTACTTTCTACATATATATATATATATATATATATATATATATATATTTATTTATTTATTTATTTATTTATTTATGTGTGTGTATATATATATATATATATATATATATATATATATATATATATATATATATATATATATATATATATATCCGTGTGAGTATATGTGTAGTCCAACAAGTTTTAAGAGGCAAATAGTGAGGCCATCTTATTGGTGACACGTTTAGACTTGGTGGATGGAACATATCGTCGCATTCCACATGTAGAGTTCCATGTACCATGGTGTGCCACACCAGTTTCATCAGTCCCAGCCTGCACTGCCGCCATGGATCCACCCCTTCTTAGTGAGTGGCCAGAGAATCTAGCTGCATAAGGGCAGCCTATTGTATACAGGACATCTCTGACCACAGGGGGTGCTGGCATAAAGTTTATGTATTCGACCCAGGCTTTAGTAGGGCAGGCAGGTGAGTTTATAATGCGTGGCACTGACAGGGCAACTGGTGTGGAACCTGGAGTAATTGTCTTTGATGATCTTATAATTATGGTGAGTCCTGTATCTGTCACTATGACGTCACCTCTTGTGAGGGAGAGTGGGCCAGACCTGGTTGACATCTTTCCCCCACCTACCAGCTGGTTTTGTTGAGCTACGTCTGCAGGCGAGGCATTTGTGACAGCAGGGGTGTCAGGAGCAAGCTGCTTGAGTTTATCCAGTATGGTGTTGGAGGTGTCAATGACTCAGCCGAGCTCAGTCTCCGCTGTACCAAATCTATCAGCCAATTCAGCCAGAGTTAGGTGTGGCTGCTTGGCCTGAGTGGTCCCTGTATTCTGTGATTTCTTTGGAGCCATCTCACTGGTGCGGGGACTAACAGTAACTTATGAAAACAAATAAATTCTAAAAGTCTACCCGCACCCTGATGGTAGAAAGACCGGACGACAGGTTGTTCCAGTGACGTCATAGTTAGTTCAAGTAGTCGCCAAAGAGGGTGTATATGTGTTTCCCGCCTTGCCTTTATTACCGGGCAATTTTTTTCAATTTCTGACAATGGGAGTTGGAAGGGGAACACGGACAAACGCTTGCACCAATATGTATATACCAGCCACAGGCAGATATAGCGTCTGCCTGACGCGTGCAGTATGGAGAACGGAAGGTGGCTGTGGTAATGGGCTGGGCAGGGTGGGGGTTGGTGAAGTTGGGAGTGGAGAGAGAGTGATGAGATAGGGTAGGGAGGTGTGGGTGTTAATGATCAGGAGGGTCTTGCCAAAAGATAACGAGGATGAACCTCTGCAAATATTTTCAGAGAGTGCTGAGGAAAACATGTATGGCCTTACTCGTTTTCATAGTATTGACAAAAGAAAGTTGCAGCAAAATGTATGGAAACCTCGTTTTGAGATGTAAAAAAGAAGTGCATGTTCTCTCTAAAGGATTAAAACAATTATTTAGCAAGCGAAAAACGTGTATGTTTTCTTTCTTGGTCCACGTTTCCTTTTTGGCAAGACCCTCCAGTGCAGTTTGGTTTATGGTGGGGGAATTTAGGTATGGGTATGGGAGATTTGGGTGTGGGTGGAGGGGATGCAGAGATGATTTAGATTAGGTAGCAACGCAAGTAAGGATGCAAGCCTAATAGGTAAGTATGGAAACACAGTGAAGAGACCAATTTGTATGGATAGAGCCCTATATATGGTATAGCTCGATGCAGCAAGTTGGGAACCTAAAACTTAGTTTTTCCTGAATTTTCGCTGAGAAATGCTGTAGTTTAGCCAAAAATTATCCGATTTACGCAATATTTGCAGCAAATGAAAGATAAAAGTCATTGCTTTCATGCCGCAGTAGATGGTATTACATCAATATAGTGCACAGTTTACCACTGAAGTACAAAGTATGAATTTAAAAGTCATAAGTTTAAAAAGATAGCTGTTTTTCAAAGTTTGGCCCTATATATTTTGTGAAAAAAAAAATATTTTAACCATCAGTTTTTCATAGATAATGCATAATACTGACCCATCAAGTTAATAAATGAGTACGCTTTACTGTCCTGCTGCTATGGTGGCTCATTACACCATGGGAGACATGTGATTTTTGTTAGTTTGCAAAAACTGTGATTTTCGGTAGAATTTTTGCTTGGTTTTTGATATGGGACCACATAGACCACCATATATGGACATGCGATCACACACTGATACCAGAAATATCCATTTTTGTGTTCTACTTAATCATCTTTAAAAGGCATGTGAAATGTCTAAGTGATACAACAAGTGTGAGAAGAATTAGGCACATCTCATAATTCTAGTCTTTGGTTCTGACAACCCTTTTGTTGCTATTTACAGCCAAATAGCTGAATAGTGCATCATAATAGGCCTCACATGCCTAATATGGGGTTCTAATAGCATTTTGATTTGGTTTTCAATGAATCATCAGGTCAAAACAACAATTGATGATAGAAATTAATAGAAACAAAAGAGTTTTGCACCATGGACCTGTTCATGAGTCGAGATAAATATTGTTCAGGTCTTCAGATATTCTTATCTTGAAAATGATGAAGACATTTATGAACATGGTGCTTTTCCAGTCCATATGGGGCCTACAGAGGGCATTTTGTCTAGTCTGACATGTATTATGAGGAAATAATGCATAGCAAATGCTTCTATTTTCATATTTTGTTATGATTTTTGAGATAGAATCATAGACAAGACTTGTCTTCTGCAGCATATGCAAAAAATGCCCTTGAATGAAGACATTTTACATGCACAGCTGCCTCCAAAACTGGAAAACACTGGCTGCATCGAGCTATTTTTTTTTATAGATAGATAGGTTTTGTGACTACACAAATGCTTAAGTAGGAATCCCTACGTTTCACTACACATCACGCAACCATTTCAAAATTCAAGATGAATGTCATTTATAATTTTGTTTGAGTACTACGAAGGCAACTGGCAAATTTAATCGTGTCTTGAACTAAAACGGTAGTGCATGGAGACCTTGGATTACGTGGGACGTCCAGTCAAAATTCCAGAGAAGACAATCATCGACTTTGTAACTAATCTTCTGCAACTATTAATAAATGGATGGCATCATTTTATCTGACACAGTAACTTAAGTCTGACATGTCACGCAACTAGTGCTGATTGGTTAGAACCCCCCCCCCAAGAAAAAAATGCATTTAAAGTTTGATTTTTTTAAACACCGTTGTCATCATCTTATCAATCACATCAATCACATCATTTATAAATAAAAGGTGCCTGGCTTAAGTGAAAGTGCGAAAAACAAACATGATTTCCTGCATGCACATTACATAAAATACACTGTCAAACGTATGCAATTCTACGGGAAAACTGTCGGATGGAGTGCATTGCTTCGCCAGGGGGATATGTATCAAGATTCTAAGCAGTTTGGTGTTGGTGTATTCAGCATAAGAGATAATATAGGTTAAACAATACACCACATAGAGAACCAGGTGAGCAGGGAGAAAGGGGATGCTAGTTTTAGCTGTAATATCCTAGAATAATAGGCTACTTGACTGTGAAGGAATGTGGGGGAGGCTTGGTACGTAGAGTAAAGGGTCAGCAATCGATACACCCGGCGTGTGTGACAATTAAGCATATTTAATACACAAGTTGGCACCAGGGTTCTAGGAATGTAGGGTTAGGGGAGACGGTCACACCTGGTCGATGCAGCCCCTGGTCTAGATTCCCACGTCTCACCGAGCTGCTCACCCCGTGGATAGCCGCGTCAGGCCGCGTTGGAACTGCAATTATCGCCAGGTCAGTGGGTCCGACCCCAAGGCAGCCAGAGCAGTGCAATGTAATGAATGACACGTGATCGCCCATCGATTTGAACACAGTATGTTGTCCATTTGGCTGTTATAGGAAACAAGATATATGATAGTGATATCCTACACCCAAAGACCTGCTGGATGTGAATAGGGGAAGAAAGCCAAGGTTGCCTAAGGAAGGGGAGCCAAGATACACACTTCATGTCAAAGAGCTAGCTAGGTTTCCCTTTTACAGTGATTTCCTTTAACAAGTCATTCCATACTGCTCCATTTCGACAGTGATGGGTACGTTGCACCTGTATACTTGTTGCTGCGGAATGCATACTCAATACATCTTAAACTGCATGACTGCTGTGGAGTGCATGTTCATTATATGTTAAACATGGGTTGATTACAGTTTGGCACGCAATCAGGCGATTCCTGTTGAAAAAGTATAAAT
This sequence comes from Acholoe squamosa, assembly GCA_949317995.1. Taxonomy (NCBI): domain Eukaryota; kingdom Metazoa; phylum Annelida; class Polychaeta; order Phyllodocida; family Polynoidae; genus Acholoe; species Acholoe squamosa. The sequence continues at coordinate 62,809,052 of OX439039.1, forward strand.
ACTTAAAGATGTAAGCAATTCAAGTCGCTTGATGAAGCACAATAAGTTGTAACCAGATAGCATCACACCAGCATTTTGTCTCATTTATCAACTAACAAAGTCGCGCTTCTTTTTTTTTGCCCTTTTTCATATCCTTGAACCCAAGGCACCATACCACATCTCAATGTATGTTAGTAAGGGTGAAACAAATATATACTTTCAGGAATAGCCAAAAGATGAGCAGATAAGCAGGGCATGCTCATCTGCTTCTGCCATGAGCTTCTTGCAGAGGGGGTCTGAGTTTGGCTGAGCCTCTCTGGGTAGGGCATGTTTTACAACCTCCTCCTCCTCCTCGCCCAAGGCACCCCAAAGGGTCCCGTGACCCCCGCCCTTCCTAAACGGCTTACATGCCTTCTCCTTTTTCATCCTCGTTTTTTATGTCTGTCAGGAAAATATGTTTTTCTTCTAGAAAAGAAATCATTTCTCCTACTAGGATAGGGTTCCTTGGAAATAACTCCCGATTATTCTTTCAATGACGATGTAGCGTAAGGGATATTGAAAACCTGCATGGTACACCGAGGCAGTGACCCATATATCTGAGAGTATGATACTTGTGAGATCTTGGAGTTGGTTTCGAACACAGAGGCTATTTTCAGAGACTAGAAAGCACGCAAGCGAGTGTAGAATCTATTCGATAAAATCTGCATCGATGGATCTTTCCCCATGGCAAGGACTTCTCATAAGAACTGTGACGACATTGTTGTTTGAAGTATAGAGAATTTGATTGCAGATCATAAGGGTGAAGCCATATGACTAGTGGCTTCAATAGCCGCAGGCTATGATATGTAGCTGGGCTACCCAAAAAAATGCCGAGGAACCAATTTTGAAAGGAGATGGTAGACATTGCAGAAATCTTATGTAAACAAAGGGTTATACGATCCACTTCACACCTGAAATTCATCATAGGAACTTGGCTGCAGATTATAAAGGAAGCCACCCAAGAAGCCACAATAAAAAGTTGAATAGCAGAGCCCCTTTGCTAGAGACCATACAGTACGGGCCATCACTCGTTTACGCAGATAAGTGAAGAGGCTACAAGCAAAAATATTTCTATGAGAAATGGGAATTTGTGGTGCCAAAGAAGGACATGATCAACGGCAACAAGAATTTGTACTCAGACACCAATTTTTCAGCGGGTAAACGGTGATAGGAGCAATCACGGTGGAGTGAATGTAAAAGCAATTGGGCGATGTTCATATGCTACTGATTTCATTGCCTATTCCAATTCAAACTCTCCAGAGATGGACAACATGATGAAAATCATGTTTTCATTTCAGTAAAGGTTAAGGTCCTGGACTGCTCTTATTGAATGTATTAACTATGGTAACCCCTGTGGCCCTTGTATATTCAGTGTGAGGTCATGTTACTCAACAGAAGTGAAGAACGCCATTGTCAAGCCAATACCTGGAATCGATTCAACTCACTCCAGCAACTAGAGCCAAGTAGGTTGGTACAGTATAAACAAGGCCAACATGCAGTGAGGATACGGACTAGGCAATTAGACTAACCATCTTACAGGACAAACCAAACAGCATGGTGAGCCCTAAATCCAGTGAATCATTAAGAGCAACCTCCATAGAAGGCAGCTCATGCCATCGTGTGGCTGCTTTTACATCCCCTTACTGGGGGCTACATATACAGTGTTAAATCCATAGTCCACTTGGTCTCTGTTGTGCGATTGAGCCATACATTTCCTATATAAATTTCTGCGACAGAGGCCTAGTGGACTATCGATGTTGTCGATAGTCCAATTGGCCTCTGTCGCGTGATTGAGCAATACATTTCCTATATAAATTTCTGCGACAGGGCTCTACTGGACTATCGGTGTTAACTGCCAATTTCAACGGCAAATAGAGCACTATGCCAAACTTGATAAAGAATGACGGAAAATTATGCAGTAGGAAATATCCAAAGGAAATTCGACTCCCTGTGCAAATCCCACATAAAATTGTTGGTTATACCCATGGTGTTATATATCCTCTAGGAAGTCAAATGCCATCGCGGACGGCCATGGCACCGCCTGGTCTGAACAGCAGTGGTAAGAGTGGGCAAGGTATGATTGACACCGGTGATTGCAGCCTGTCCGACCGTCTCAGACATTTGGGAGCGCCTGAAGGCCTTCTCCCATACCAGCCCTACATCAAGGCCAGCGCGCCTAGCCATCAGTTATACGGAGAGAGGGGAGCTCTCTGAGCTACTCAGAGCAATAAGAGACCTCTGTGGCACAGGGCATTTGCCTTTAAAGGCAATTCAACGAGAGGCGGGTCGACTCGGGCACTATATATGAACATGAGGGCGCAGTGGGTGCCGTTGGTATGCTCCGACGTCCTGAGGACAATGCAGCTGCGCCTGGGCGTCAGGCCCCCCAGGGTGGAGCTGCCTAGGGGAGGGCATGGTTCTGGTAGCAGGGCATTTCTGCTTTCAGGGTACAGGAGGAGGCTGAGTGGTACTTCAGGGCCATCATGGCAGACCTCCACAAGGCCATCGGGAGTAGCAGGCAGTGTTAGATTAGGGCGTACCCAAGGCGCCACAACCCAATAGTGGGCACCGCCCCTGCCCTCTCTAGTGTCGATTCCACGCATCCACTAACAGTTTCTCACGTTGCTTTGTTTTATTCTACCACCTCATCTTTGATAGTAACTCTCGGGCTTCACTAGCCCACTTAAAAGGGTCTATATCTCCTCTTTTCTATCCCTCAGGATGTGTGTGGTGCACATATGTGCGGGCACTGACACATTCCTCTGTGAAATTGTGTAATGTAATTCTCGCCATGAATATGACCTTAGCTGTCGAAATGGCGTTAAGCCTCTATTACTCACTCACTCACTTGATAGTAACTCTAATACACAGAGTTTACCAGTTTATAGCCTGTCCATATTAGATTGTCCAGGCTGTCACTCCGTCAACCTTAGATATGATGTATTGTAAAACGTCACTTTTTACAGTTTTAGGTATATAATGGGGAATTATTCTCCTTGTTCATTGATTTTTAAAACATATGTGTCAGCAATATCGATATCTTAAATCCCTGTGTCACTCCGTCAATTGTTCTTTATGTACCATATATTATTTAGAGTTGCAAGCCGCGTCATGGTCTATATCTCCTCTTTTCTATCCATGCGCTCCATAATGTTTTCGGTTTTCTCCCTGTCACCTATGACGTCATTGGTGACCTTATGCTGCCTCAGTGACGTCACCCGCAGTGGCTAGCGATGGAGTGGCAACTCCTATCCGTGGTCCTTGCCACATTTTTCTTGTTACTTATGAGGATGTGCTGTCCTTCGAGGCCATCCAATAGAGCTGCTGGGTAGCATTAGACCACTTCCTCTGCACACCACCCCTATAACCCTCTTCTCTTTTTCGTTCTTTTTTTTCAATTATTACATGCAATGTATACATCAGCATAATCTCTTCAATACACAAGCTACTCTATCCTTAAGGTTGAACTGGTCGTATCTTGCATTGCCCACCTTTAGGGCTGAGGAGAAACTCACGGACTGCTTTATATTAGTGGTGCTTGATGGCACCAGAGGGCAGCTCATACATACCGCCTCCCCTAGTGGCCATCCGCGCAGCCAAGCAGCAACCTCGATCCTGATACACTGTCCGCGTCCGCCGCTAGGGTCGTCACCGTCTGCTACCTCCCTAGTGGTCAACTGACACCCACGTCAGTCTATTTTGTCTAATCTTCTAATCCAATAAAGCGCTAGACTTGCTGTTTGATTTACTCTCAAATTCTCTTTTTTTTTCGAGACGACTTTTGATACAGGCACCGTTGCCATGCATACAGCTTTACAGAGCATAGAAAGTATTGGAAGTGTTGACAATGTACAGGGAAATATGTCCGACTACTGATAAGCATTGGCAACTGCCAGTGCTATTATCTTTTTCATTCGTTGTTGACCCTTCTCATGTATCTGCTCATCTGCGAGACTAGGAGGAAATGTCTATACATTGCCTGCCAGAACTATGTACAGTATTTCGCCCATGTCCTAATAGCAACACAGTCAGACAGCATAGAAAAAGTATCATTCTGTCCCAGAAGGATACTGACATGGCGAATCAACGTCAGACGTGAAAATAGGATAACGCTTGCCCCCAAGCCACACGATGTGGGCTTTGTCCTAGTCACATGGTGGGGCCTTATCGGCGTATGGCAGCACACCAGTTTACATAGCAACACACACTAATCATACTGCGTATCACCCAATAGGACTGGAGTGATGGGGATGTGCTCTGGAGCATTGGGAGCTTGGTATGGTCCTCTGTGGCTGTTCAGCACGCAACCAGAAGTACTTATTGAACAAACTCGGAGGGGTATTAGTTGGCCCTCTGATATGGCACAAACCCGCCTATATGAGTGGCCCAGAGCCCAAACCCAAGAGCATCTCCTCACACCATGGATGTTGCTATTGTCACACACAAACTTCCTCGAGGGGGCTCCACTAGCAACCTAACCCAACCCCTAACTGGATGTTGTATGTGGGGTCATTTTATTCTTAATGCTTCTCCTAGACCTGACACACCAGGGGTACCTTTCAGAGTAATGTTCATTAATGTTAACCAGTGCTATAGACATCTACAGTGCCTTTCTGCGAATATCCCTCTCTCAGTCTAGATGTCTATCTCTCTGTCTCTTTCTGTGGGTCTGTCTTTTTATCTGTCTTTGTCTGGCTCTCTCTCTCTCTCCTTCTCTCTCTCTCTCTCTCTCTCTCTCTCTCTCTCTCTCTCTCTCTCTCTCTCTTCGTCCCCCGCTCTCTCACCCTTTATCTATCTATATATCTATCTAGGAATCAACCCTATGCTCTAGAATCCTTCCTCTTCCACCCCACATCCTCAAAAGACAAAAAAAAAATAAAGATGAGATGACAAATTCTCACCTCACTGGCCAAACATCCTCTGTGCTTGCTAGACTCACAGACAAAACCCATTACCTCCCTCCCCCCACCCCATCTGCTACACAATTCCTGGTATCATTAGCAGCAGGTTGTCAGGGCAACGTCATACCTCCTGGAACAAGGACTTGGCAGAAGCTTGCGGTGCGTCCAACTCCAATGGCACAGTTACCACCTACCAGCCCATGTATCTGACTCAGTGACTGTCTGAGTGCACACACAATATACATATACCCACAGGCGGACAGAGAAGCCCAGTGAAGATTCTATATGCTAAGGGATAAACACCATTAGGGATCAATATCTAGAGCTGTCTGAGCCACAGGGAATCTGTCTTTTGAGGCTCTTTTCACCATTGCTATCAGACACCTTTTGGATTGAGGTTAGTCCTCCAGGACATTTTCTTTTCCAGTTGGAAGAGAACGATGCTTCCATAAGTCCTCTATATTGTTCTTGTTAAATGTTAGTGATGTTCCTCAGTGACCTCCCCCCCTCCCCATACCAATTGCATCAATATTGGAATTTGACCGTGAAACCTTGCACCCTGCCTTGCACCCATCCCACAGTGATACCTGTCGCCCAGCCCATTCCCTGCCCCCTTAAGACCACGTAATTAATTTGTAAACAGCTGCGCGAAGACGACAAACCAACCCAAAGTGTTTACTCGTGCGTGACGCGGACGCGCCAAGACCCCGTTCTCGTATCCACTCCGATCGATATTAAGCAAATTCATACTGGGATCCTCTCTCCCAGAAAGTCTTGTCAAATCGGGAACTACCCCCCTTCCCACGACAACCACCACCTTAGCACCTTCTTCCTTTCTCCTCCTGTTTCTGTCTCTCTTTTCTATGGCTATTGCTGAGCTGCTCGCTGAGTTGCTTCATGAGCTGCTCGAGTCGTGTGAACGATAACGTCGGCTCTATAGACTATAGGCATTGACAAAGGGCCCTCAAGCAGTTCACAATGTCTCAGACACAAAGGCTGGAGGAATTCCATCATAAAACCTAGACTAGCATTGTCTTTGTGGTTTGCAGTAAGTCTGTACATATTATTGTTTTATACTGCTTTGTGAGGTCTCCATATCTTGTCGCACAGGCCCTATTTATACCAAGTGTTCTACATTGGAGGTGTGGCCTTTTGGCCTCTATAGTGAATGAGACTTGCATGGTGAGTGTATAAAGACCTTTAATCCACGAGGAAGGATAGCATTACAGGGTGCACAGGTCGGTATCAGAGAGTCCCAGTGGTTTGATACCAGATCTGTGTTTCAGCCAACAACCCCCTTTGCAGTGTATGCACCAGACAAGACACCATTGCAGTATACTCGGGAGACCTCTGGGTCTGGTGTTCAAATGCTGCACCAGAGTGTTTATCTGCGTCTTCAGCCAGTCAATGTAATACATACAGTGTACCCCATCACAATGATCTAACACCTATGCAGGCGATGTATGATGTCTTAGATAAAATTCAAAGACAAGTAAAAAAAAAGGAAGAACTGCACAATTGGCTTATGCAATTACGGTAAATTCATATTGAAGTCAAAAGGCTTTGCGATCTACTGTGAAAATGCTAAACGAGAATAACTGTGGAAAATGGAACCAAATGGTATTACATGACATGATAGAAAACACTGTATGTCAACGATATGTGCTGTCGAGCGTAATAATGATTGTAATAAATGGAAATAAAGAAAGATAGCATCATTGCAGCAACATCGAAGTTGACAGGTTCGTTATCCTTGCTCCTAGAAGGGAGTCTTGATGTGCTTAATTTAATTAAGGAGGGTGTGATATATAGATAAACGGGCGACAATACAAGGATGTGTTACACGTTGGTGATAATGCAGTGCTCTGCTACAAATTTGTAAAACATCAGTATTATAGTTTCTAAAATGTTAGCCATAATGTGCAAGATGGTTTATTACATTGTCTATGACATATCTAATCAATGGGACTGGAAAATTGTATATCATTATTTTACCTTTGGAATTTAGATCTCTATATTGTATTTCTATTCAACAGAGCACGGTCACTTTGCTTTAGGACCTCGTTTGTGAATATGTCCAACGATCAGATCTACGAATATAGGCGTTGTTCTTCAAATACTCTAATTTAGCCAGCATTAATACTGCATGTTTTGTGTTTGATTTAGTCTTCCGCTTTCCATTCATAATTACCGAGAGATATACCTTTATTTCAGAGCAGTTTATGATATCCATGCATTTTAGATGTTTTCATATGTTTAGCTGTATGTTGTTCCCTTTAGAACAAATATATAGTTCTACAGTTCATGAGATGTGTACAATGTAGGATCTAGGGAAATTGTTGCATGCCACAATGCAACATGCCATAGGCAGTATAAACATGCCATTAGTAGGACCCAGCTTCCTCCTTCCCCTGTGCATGAACTAGAGGGGTGGGCATTCCAGCCACAGCCCAAAGCCCCTTAGCACTAAAGGTGGCGGGCGCGCCGATACATCGGCATCCCACCACTACACAGGTTACTACTCCAGACAGGTGAGTTGCTCCGTAGTAAGGCCAGCTTGTTTATCGCTGAGCAGCTCAAGACGTTTTTTATATAGTAAATAAGAATGGTGGTGGAAAAGAAGGCAGAGTGGTATCTGGCTATATAGGAAAGGGATGGTTATGGAGAAAGCATCTGGTGAGTTGGGTTCTTGCACTGGAGGAAGTCTGGAGTGTGGAGGGAGGGGGGCGTTAGTTAGGCTGGCTTCTGGAAGTGATGTTGATGGGTAAAATAGGAAGTCTTGGAGAGTGCATGGGAGGTAGCTAAGGTCAGAACAGCAAGCTATTCCATTGATAAATGATAGGCATCTCTGGAGTGGAGCCAACAGCTGCCGGTGTGTAGTAGCTACAACTACTAACCCTTTTGTCTCCCATGCACCTTAGCAAATGCAAAGAATGCATCGCGCCTTCAAAGGCTTCAAATATGGCTGTCTTGAAGTGTTCTAACTCTCTTGCCCTCTACAATACCCACTGAAATTCCACCGTGAGCTTTAAGTTTCCAAGGGCAAAAAACATCATGTGAAGACTGCCTTTTTTCATGTTCCATATATATTTTTTTCTGTCTGTAAGAAAAACCGTGAATAGTGAATATCATTCTGATTCTAGGGTTAACACGTTCGGTCTCCTTTCGACAGTTTTCTTTATTCTTTTCACCTTTCAGTTATCAATGTAGCGAGATGTTAATCAATGCTGCTACCCAGAGCCCTGGTAACCCCTCCAATCTCCTTTATACTTCTCATTATCTCACTGATAATCTATTGCATTTGCGCATAGGTCAAATGGATTATCACATTGTCAAATGCTGATTTGGAATTGCATGGAAAGATCTTATTTCAGGATATTTCTTTGACATTTAAGAATGTGGGGAACATCTTCGAGTCTGGCTAAAATGTAGGATAAGAAAATGCATTATTGCTGCCATATGTATAAAAAATCAAAGAGTAAGAAGTAAATTTATAGAACCACCTACCTTTGATGCAAAGGAGCAGCGTTATTTGTGTGATATACAGGCGGATCCATGGTAGCCAGGTTGACTTATCCATGCCGGCCCTGACAACTTGACCGCACCTATAGACTGTTCTGCCCGATGTCCAGGCTATCACTGGTGATAACACCAGTGATACCACTACCAACACTAGTGGATCTAACTGAAGAGTAACAAGAGGCACACGGGGGCAGGCTCCGGCTGCCTGCTGTGCGCCCAGTCCAGATCTGCGCTGCGGCAGATAATGTGAATTGTGATAATAAAGATGATTGGGATCCAAGTACAAACAGTTCTTGATCCTGGCCTCCTGGGAGCTGCCGGCGCCCAACAGGTCCTTTAGGCCCGAGCCATGAAGGCGGGGTTTGTACACGGCAGACCTCCTCTGGCTCTGCTGCTTGTGGCCAGTGGCGGCCACCACCTCTCCAAGAAGCACCCGGGGCAAGGAGCGGGTGATGCGGCAGCATCACAGCTGTCTCCGCCGCATTTATCCACGAAGCAAAAAAAAAAGGAGTAAGAATTCTCGCAATTAAAGCGACGCCCAATCCGTCGGGGAGCACTGAGGGTGTTGATGAGTATGGTGTGGGTGGGGGAAGGAGTGAGCACCTGCTGCCCTCCTCCTGCTGCCCCTCCTGCTCTTGCTAGTTCTCCTGCTACTTAAGGCCTCCTCCTCCTCCTCTCCCCTACCACCCCTCCTGCAGCGGTCTACTGGCGATTCTGCGAGCAAGTATCGGTGGAGCGTCAAGTTAGGTTTGCTGTTGCGACAACCACTGCAGTATTGGATCACCGTCCGGTTGTGGGGTAAAGTGACCGCTGGTGCAGAAGGGATAGCGCTGGTGGATTGGAGCAGGAGGGTAGTAATACTAATACAGTCGGAGTTGGGACCATGTGAGTCAGTCCCTAACATACCGTCTGCTGCCGGGAGGCCGTCTGCTGGAGGTGCGGCGCTGGCACCATGGGTAGTTAGAATGGGAAGTATAGGAGCAGATCAGAGGAAGCGGCCAGCAGCAAAGCTTTGCCTTTTGCGAGTTGCTCACTTGCTCAGTTGCTCCGCCCCCTTGTGGCTCATCCCTAGCCCCCTGTGCGGAAGGCGGTTGTGGTGTATACTGGAGGTGGTGGTGTAACTGGTGGCGGCGGTGGTAGGAGCGATGGTGCCCACCAAGCACCCGTCCGGCAGTGGCGCTCCTACCGGAATGAAGGAATTGCAGGTAGCGTCGCGCGTCCTGCCGCGCCCCCTCCCTCCCCTTCTTCCAGCAAGTGACGCGGCGCGGCGCACCCCTCAGCGCCACCACCTCACCTAACTACCTCTACACATGTCTTAAAGCGTCATGCTGGGTCTACCTCCACTACCCCTAGACGTAACTCTTTCCATGTACATGTTCTCATATATCCAAAGAAGCACAATCCTCCTTCATATTAAATACTTCACATGGGAATTCAAGAAAAACAATCACATTCTCTTATTGCAGAGATATCTTCCTTTTGAGCAGATCCCGAGTGCGCACCAGTAGTACTACTGGTTATATTGATAGGCTGGTTAGGTTTCTGGGTATCTTCAAGTTGATTTGACCTATTCTGCAATGAGACAAGATTAAGATTAGTGTGATCCTATAAAGAGAGTATAATGTCAGAAGGAAATGATCAGATTTTGTATGGGGTATTGATATGTCAAACAAAAACTTTGTAGAAAAGGTCTCATCATCATAGGGGTGTCTGCAGTGTGAAATCCTCTTTGTATTCAGCATTAGAAACATTCATATGGAATGTACTGGGATACAAGGCGTTTTAAGACTAAATAGAACCGTTGGCTGCAGGAGTAGATAGATCTACACGATCATAGCTAGACACGACAACAGTCGACTATTTATTGGTGGGCACTACGAGTTATGAGCGGCACGACATTCGCCGATTCTATATCATGGTCTGGGGGTTTCTCTCTCAAACACATGCATATAGAGTATACTAGGCATGGGATTGCGCCTTATCCCCCTACATTTGGTTCAGCCCCTGTTGCGATGAACAGAATATTGGTGTATCATACGGCGGTATTGGCCGCCAATACGCTCTCAATAAATGGGCTGGGTTTCTGTTCTCTGAGTGTGGGCGCATGGATGAGTTATTTCTATATGGAAATCCAGTGGACCCAACCTAGACATGGCGACAATTCAGACGTGGGGCTGAAGTCGGTTTGGGATTGAAGGATATGGGGGGCTCTTTGAGGTGGTGGGGTTAGGACGATCCATGCCACATTTATAAACGTGTAATAAGTGAGCTTTGACAACCAGCCTTTTGATTGGTCCATACAGATGAACAGACGCTGTTCAGGAAAATGTCGTCTGATTCCAGAGAGGGGCTTCCGTTCTTGTACATTGTACATTATAACAATGTGTATTGAGGCGGGTAATGATTCAGTGCCCATCTGAATATAGTTGATATGTGTCCCTCACCCCCACCCCTCTCAAAAATAAAACAAAGGCAAATTTTCCTCCTACATCTTTCAAAGGTCCCTATGCAATATTGCCTTCTCAGAAGAATCGACATGCATGGACTTCTGAGCACTGATTGGGTTTGGGCCGCCACAATTCCTTCAAAAACATTCCCACATATTCAGACACCATGATAAACTCACTTTATAAAACACATACTTCTCAGAGAGTGACATGATGATGTAATGACGAAAGGACACATGTTAATCTAGCGAGGACCTTTGCCCATAGCCACTGTTCTCCAGTACATAAATCACAAATCCTCGCGTATAAGCCGCGGCATGAACGTGAGAATGGACTTTGAGGATTTCCCTTAACTCAGTGTACATTATAGGCAACATTTTTTTATGTTATAGAGCATTACTAAACTATTAAAAATCAAGCCCTAGATGCTCCTTTTCTAATTTTCTTCAACTTGGGGTGCGTCTTATACGAAAGATGCGCGCTTTATGCGAGGGTTTACGATATATACTTTAGAGACCACAATAATAGTAACAACTGCGGTCACCAGTAATATCAAATAGTCACTATACTGCACTCCTGCACGTCCTCATCCATCCTCCATATGGCCACTTCAACAACTTCTGACATTTGGCGTAGGAAGGACCCATGAGTGAATAATGCCAGCCTTTTTGGCCCTGGCAGATTGTGTGCGTTAGCTGAGGACGAGGGGAGGTGGCTTGGAATAGAGGGACGGGTTAGGTGGACTGGGCTCTTCCATAATTCAGTGACGGTTCTAGCTTGAATCACACCTATGGTGAGGCTGGTTGGGACACTATCTCACAAATGAGACACAATCCCTCAAACAATGCTCGTTTGAGGAATAGTGTCACCTGTCAGGACACTATTCCTCAAAAGTGGCATTAAAGCACAAATGACATTAAATCACAAATGGCATTATCTGACAAACAAGACACTATCTCATAAATGAGACACTATCCCACAAATGGTGCCCATTTGAGGGATAGTGTCACATACGAATGACATTAAAACACAAATGACACTAACCCACAAGTGAGGCACCATCCAGGAAATATGACATTCAATTGGCCTAAAGATTTTTGGGCTGGTGGAGGCTAGCATTAAATCACAAATGGCATTAACCCACAAAAAAAGACACTCACAAATCCCACAAATGAAGCATTACCCCTGAAATGGGTCATTTGAAGGATAGTGGCACATCTAGGGACATTATCTGACAAAACCACAAATAAAACTAACAAATAAGGTCAGTATCATTTGTAACTTAATAAAAAAGGATGGTGACCCTACATATGCCACAACCCCTCAACTGGTACTAGTTGCTGTCCCAGTTAAAAAGAAACGTTAAGTGAACGTTCATTAACGTTCACTGATGGTTAGTTTGGCTAATATTTGTGGGAGAAACTGTTTCAACATTGATTTGGGTTTTTTAAAAAGACGTTTTACCATAGATATTGGTTTAACATTCAAAGAATGTTCAGGAGACAATGTTTTTCAAGATAACATTTGGTGAACGTTCATCAACGTTTAGATTGTGGACTCAATACAACGTTGATTTAACTGGTTTAAAAAACGTTGATTGAATGTTATCTTATGATTCCAAAATGACCCACTAGAGGAAATGTTATGATAGGACTGGGCTGGATGCTGCATACAGGTATCTGCCTACTATAAATAACAATGATGTTAATGTGATTGTTGTACCATCGTATCATAGATATCCTATGTCTAGATATACCATAACCAAAAAATACCCATCAATGCATGACAATATTTGGTAAATGGCATGGTAGACACCCTTATTGTAGTATAATAAGTTGTATAAGTCATTCCCCTTCTGTCCTCCTGTATATGAATCAATAGACTGCTCCTCTAACACATGAGGTACATGATCCCATTGGGAAGTGGGACGTAAGTAGCAGTGCAGCATCAAGAGATGGGGGAAAATAAACCCTATTCTATGAAACATATCAGAAAAGTGAGGAGAAAGTAAATATCCTCTGCTGATACACAGGCATGGTAGGGAGCAAGACGAGGTTGGTTCAAGGTTAACCCAAAGTCATTTCAATGCATATTTTGATGAGAATTTTTGTGTTAAGTCAACGGTTTTTTTTTTAACATTTATGCCTTTGCAACTTTTGAGGGATAGTGTCCTGACAGGTGACACTATCCCTCAAACAGGTAGCATTTTGAGGGATAGTGTCATATTTGTGAGATAGTATTTTGTTTGTGGGCTAATGTCATTTGTGATTTAGTGTCATTTGTGCTTTAATGCCACATTTGAGGGATAGTTCCCGACATGTGACACTGTCCCTCAAACAGGTATTGTTTGAAGGATAGTGCCTGTTTGTGAGATAATGTCCCGACAAGGCTCTCATCCTCCCTCCCTCACCACCACACATGCAGGCTCGCCCTCTCCAGCTCGTCACACTACGAACTGAGTATCAATAGACGTTGGCCGAGGCTGCCACACATGCTGTTAGGTACACTCCCAAACCCGGAGGGGGAAATACGAAATAGATATGAGGGAACAGAAAGTGAGATCCAGACAGACAAAGACAGAGGCAGAAGAGGCAAACAGAGGCAGAAAGAGACAATGGAGGGAATCCCTCCATTGGAGGGGGTTCAATGAAGAGGAAAAACAAAGTTTCAGGATGAGAATTATTGGGATAATGATAGTAACGGTACAGTGGATTCTGGAAAGCAGGGCCGGTGACACTTAGAACGCAAGAAAAAAAATAGACAGTAGCCTGTCTGAGGACCAGCTAGAAAATAGGAAAGCTGGTGGGTGACAGCAGAACTTTTTGTTTAAATTCGATGTTCAGATTATTTGTACGGTAGTTCTATATCGGCACTTTCTGAGAAGGCTGATACCTGAGACAGACCCATGGGTTATGTGTACGGTAGTTCTATATGGGCACTTTCTGAGAAGGCTGATACCTGAGACAGACCCATGGGTTCACTTTACGATTCATCATGAGTGACAAGGACACAGTATGGGTGTGACGTGCACGTGGGATGCACCTTTTCCATGTGTTTCTATTCTAGCCACACACTGAAAACATCTAGATAAAGATACCAAAATTTGTCACCTTACTTCGTGGATCGAAATTCATCAGAATGCTCCGCCTTTATCTACCTGTAGTGAACATGGATACTTGGAACATCGACCAATGATTCGGATTTGAACCATTACTATAGATCAAGACTGGTGACATTGGGTTTTAGATTTTATTATCACCAGTTTTGTGGTCTTAAGTCGTCAGCATTTCGAAATTTCTGGCCTGATTTTTTTCAGTGCATGTATGCAGGACACGCACGATGCAGTGTCTGTCAGGGGAGCGCCAGCAGCGTTTGTTCGACACAATTCCTCACAACAAGAGTATCACAGAGAATGGGGGGAGAACACTTATTTATCTCCTACCAAACAAATACCCCGAACAAGGAACAATGAAGAAGGGGGGGGTGTGCATTCTAGGAACTAATGACATGTTGCGTGAGCTTGATAAAAAAAAAAAGTTTACGGTTAATATAGGGGTTTGCCTTAAGTTTTATTTTCTTATAACTATATAGAGAAATCTACACAGGAAGCTTTAAATCAGCCATGTTTATTTTGGGGATAAGCTGCCCTGTCCTTTGACGATCTTTCATCATTGTGTATTTGGACAACTCCATCATTTTTATGACATTTGGACGTATTGCCAAGTCTCTATTTGGGCCCATCTACTAGGCAGTATAAACACTCATTTTACTATGGAAACAACAAAACAAACAGTTTTAACTTTAGGCAGTCCTAATATTTAGATGCACGTTCAGATTTTTGTGATATCATGATAGACTCAAGACTATTTATAAATGATTTTGTCGAGGTATATAGCAAGCTTCTCTATCACCGCTAACGACTGTCCTTATTGAAAAGAAAATTGTTTCGAATGGTTATTTCAATTGTAAAACTATACCTGAAATCCGGGCCTGAAATCCTCGCGTAGAGGACGCACCTCACTTCTGAGGCGCACCTTGGATTGAGAATTTACGGTAGGGCCAAAAAACAATTACAAGTGTGTTTCAAGTTACATGCCACAAATATCTGGGGTCGGTAGGTCGGATTTTTTTTAAATTTTTTTTTGTATAGAAGTATATGGGTAGATATGCCACGTGGATTTTATGGTAAGACTATGAAAAACATGAGAAAGGTGAAGCAAGATATGCATGTTAAGCTGTGGTCTAGTTGATTTTTAATTAGTCGGCACGTTTTGAAAATAGAGTCGTGATTCGTTTGGTATCCTATATCACATATAAACAACAATGATATTGATTTAAACTTCAAGTGTCATCCAGTTATTAGGGACGCATCAATCGTTTATGGGACTGCAGTCCCTGCGCTCCTAACGAAAGTTTAAGTAGAAGGAAGGCAGCTGCTATAATTTTGCCATTGAAGTACCATGAGTATATATTGAGTGTAAGCGAAATATTTCATGATCAGGGTATGCATCATTATTTATCATTCCAACCCATGAAGAGCATTCAAGTGTATTATCAAGATAGATTGGCAAGACCAGAAACACAAACAGGGCAACCCGGTGTAAATTGGCGGAACAGGCAATTACCAGACTTGCCTTAAGACCAAGCTCCACTATAGGAGGCACGGAGCGGTAGCGTCAGAGGCGTCACAGGTTTTCCATGCATTGGGGTATCTTTTCTGCTTGCCGATAGAGGAACGCAGCATTTCGCGGCAATTTCGCAGTGAAACACTGACGCCAAACGCTGCGTTCCTGTATTGGCAGGCAGAAAGGATACCCCAATGCACGGAAAACATGTGACGCCTGTGACGCTGCCGCCTAGTGGATCCCTGGCATTAGACTGTAAGAGTAAGAGTAACAAAGTGGATGTCTCTCTCTTAATGTAATGGTTTATCAGAGTACCAAGTTAGTTAAATAAAATGAACAATGCTTAGAGGTGAGTCCCAAAAGCTATGACTATGAGAGGCATAAAGACATGTAACTTTCGCTTTATGCATGTTCATCTCATCCACAATGGTTAGCTCGTACGACGAGATTTAAGCTAGGTATACCATGGTTTATTATATTTTATGAAATCGTGGTGTCATGCAGAATTTAGTTGGCTGACTGGCAAAGAAGGGTATTCCATGTTAAAAATGCAATAATTCACTGACAATTCATTGTTTGAGACTAACCTATCTTCATAAAATGTCATACCTCCTACTGGTGCATGTAATATAAGGTCCCTGGGGAACACTGATTTCAGGTGGGTAGGGTGTACAACCATCATCCCTGACATTCATATCTAGAATAGCCAGAGGGTGCAGTAACATTTTACTAATTCTAGTCTATGTTTTTCTATAGTTTTAGAAAATCTAGTCTGGTAAGTATTAGAACACACGGTGCCTGTTATCTCAGAGTGGCGTCTCTAGTTCACCTGCCTGAAGGCAGGATATCTGCGTGAGTGGCTACCTGTCAGATGGCAGGAATGCCAGATAAATGCTCTTCTTCCAAGTATGTAACACAACCCAAGTTTGGAATAAAAAAAACTAAAGAAACACCAAGGACCATGGAAGAGGCACAGAAGGTATAGGTATGGGGAAGAGGAGCAGCCCACCTTACTTGCTCTATATCATCTGACCTCCAGTCTTCACACATGTTATACACAAACATAAGGTAGAGATGAGCTGGAGGAGCTGGGTGGGCTATGGAATGAGCAGGATGATAATGTATACTCCTCCTGGTGGTCTCTGGAGGATTTCCTGGTTGCTCAGGGAGAGTATGGGGTGAAGAGAATGGATAGGAAGAGCGTATACGTATACCAACAAGGTAAAGGGGATATCCATGGGACAACGTACGGAGGTCCCTTTTAGATTGTTGATCCACGTATGTGTTTGGGGCCAGGGGAGGAAAATCAACCCGACCTATATCACGCCAGCGTTTAGCTCTCTGCTGCAGAAGATAAACACCTTATGGATTTATTTGCTTTGTGCCGCTGCTGAAACCATTGCCGTAATCAGTGATAGCCTCTGCCTATCAGAGCCCAAGGCTTGAGCGTCAGGCATGGACCAATATTGACAATAGCTCCCGAGAGGAACATTGTGTGTTGTGGGAGGGGGATGCATGCGAGCCGCACTTGACAACTACCCATCTTGTCTTTCGCCTCTGAATCCAGCCAGAGGGTACCATTCACACGTTTGGCACTTGATCAGCAAATCGACACCAATGTGGGCACTGTCTGAACAATTTACTGCCTGTCATTTTACACGTTATTTTAAAATTGGAAATCAGTCAAGTCCATGAAGGACGTAAAGCATACTCTCTATCACTCAGGACACCCAGTGGAGGAGGCTTCCAGTCAAGATAAAACTTAGTTCACAGATATTCAAAATTAAAAAAAAAAGAGTATAGATGATGGTAAAAATAAATGCATGTCTTTGTATAGTTTTAAAATCCATGTGTCATAACGTAGACTATTGGGTAAGTTCTTCTGGAATAGTGTTTCCTACTCTTCATGGTTCGTGCATTTTACCAAGACGTTGAATCCCCAATGGAAATCAGATTTATTATATTTCTTCGGACACTGCTTATGCTTAAAAATATGATCATGTGCCTTGCTCATTATTTCGAGGTCTGATTTCTTTCGTGAAATGAATGTATTGGAGGAAATAAGGAGCTTAAATTTGTGCCGCGGCTGAAAGCTCGTTACATAGTACCTAGTACGGAAAAATACTACAATTCTTGGAAGTTCAATTTATGGCTCTTCAAATTGAATTCAGCACGCCAGCCAGACTCCGTGGATCCTATTTTGCTATGTTCTTGGACTCAAGAAACACAGGACGACATTATGTGTGGCTTGCAAGAAATCATTTGAAGAATGTCTCTCCTGCTTCACCTTTAGTTAGATCGCTGAGAATTTATGTCAATACCGGTAATACTCATATTCAGTAGTCTGAACCTCACTATTCGAAATCGGCCATTACATTTTAGGTAAAGTGCCCAAGAAATACTTCCCAACCTCAGGGAATCTAGTGTGTGTGTGGGGGGGAGGGCGCACCAAAACACTCGTTGTTTAGCATTCCTTTAAATGGCATATGCAATCAGGTATCTATACTAAAAAAAACATTTTACTGCTTCACATATAGGTCAAAATATTTTCTGTTTCCCCTTTTTTTATTAGGTGGCGCTTGAAAATACGCTGGTATCGATGAGTTTTAAAATCATGACAACCAGCGCTGGCCATTAAAATAACCAAACCATTGCCCAAAAATTGGTTTAATTTTTAGGGTCGGCCGTACATTGCTATAGGTATGCTCGGATATAACCTGAAACAAACCTTTTGCTATTCAATAAATAACGAGGATGTAGAGTAAATTAACGTAAAAGGTGTCATGATGTGAGGCGCATGAGGTAGAATGTGTTAGTTTTCCTTTTTAGGTGCAAGGTTGGAATGTCAGTCAATTTAAAACGCATAACCATTACAGTAATAAATGTCAACCCTCCTCTCTTTTTTTCATTCAAAAGGTCTACTGTGAAATAGTTTGAAGTAGGTCATTCCTAAACTGTTTCAAGACGATAAGGGCTGAGGATATAAAAAAAAAACGTTTTCATTCCCACGTGGCACACATGAATGTGTACTTTCTTTAACACTGCTACATTTTTCTTTAATAAGTGTGTATAAAGACTTGGCTAAACTCACACAGGGGCGTGAATTTTATCCTGCTGCCCATTACCCCGTTAAAAGCCGCATGCTGCCTTCAAGTCCATTTTCCTTGGTAGGCATGATGCAGCAATACCGTGCTGTTCAGTTTACTCACTAGCACTGAATTTGAGCATCATGTCGACCCTTCTAGCATGTATCAAGCCTGCAGGGTGAGATCATTATAATTTGACATGATGCATTGAAGCACTATAGAGTTTACACCCTAGTGGGTCCCCCATCTTCAACTTTGCTGGTTAAGGTTAATTCCACTGATAATGTATGTATACCATGATGGGTACCTTGTCTCTGGGTAATAACCACTGCCAGGGACATGATGGTTCCATCTCAACACTTCTTGTCAGCTAGTGCATGTCACCAGAACCAGCTCCTGTCCCGCTTGTGGCCAATATGCGACCTTCAGTTGTGTAGGCAACATTCACCTATCATAAGTGATTATGGAGTGTGAGTGTAAAAGGAAGGCAGCCTGGAGTGTGTTGCTTCTATGAGAAAAGGTAGTACTAACTAAGAAGTGCCTCTTCTGCAGAACTGGCTTTCCATGTAGTAATAACTTTTCACTTGTGTTGCTCACAAGTAGTCATGCTAGTCAGGGGCATATGAAAAGGGGGGGGCAGGGGGGCCTGGGCCCCCCCCCCAATAATGAGGAGGTTCCCTATATAAGCCTATATAAAAATATAGTAGGCCCCCCAACAGAGACCCCTGCCCCCCCCCCCAATAAAAATTTGCTTCCTACGCCCCTGCTAGTATGGGGCTAGAAAAGGGTGATTTGGGTAGGTACCTAGTCAGGAGAAGTCAGTCAGTATAGTATAGTATAGAGTGTGTGACATGAGTAGGTCCCTGATAGTGCAGCTCTCTCTATTTTAAACAAGGCAGGTGACTTTCCAGACTAATGTGGGGAGTGCAAGTTGAATGGTGAAGCAGAGCACGACTTGTTTTGAAAAGAAGGCACATACTGACAGCTCTATTTACCATAGGAGCAACACCCTCCTGAGTTATGACTGTGGGACTCCAGTGAGCAGCTCACTGAGCACCTCCTTTATGGTGACGACGTGGTCGTCCACACAGGAACCTTGATTACAGACATATATCTAATGTAGCGTACACTATGATAGACAGCACTAAATAGAATCACACCACACCACACCGCCCCGGGGCTATGCCGCTGAATGTGATTTGCACCTTTATCTGAAGAGCCAGCATTGCATGACGCAGATTAGTCGCTTCTTGATGTGGGCCATTGCAGAAGCAAAGACAACGAGAACAATATTGGTTCTCCAAATAAATGGCACGAGTGACCATTGTCAATGGGTTTGCACAACCATTGCCGTATTCCATGCATGATTAATGGAGGTGTGCAGTCCTCAAGTGGTAGCTTTATATGAGGAGTGAAAAATCTACACATAAATGCTGTACGCAACCCACGGCTGGTGCCCTTGGTTGCATCAGTTAAATCAACGTGCAATATCGAAATATTCTAATTCCGAATCACCCCCAGCATTGCTCAAATTCATTATGCACAGTACATAATTGGATAGCTGTATTATCATTGTATTATCATTGTATTGTCATTGTATTATCATTCCAGAAAGTGGAGAGACCAAAGAGGAAGAGTTTCATGTCGACATCTTTATCTGGCTAGAATAATAGAGGCAGGGTATCATTCTCTGATTCCTTCATGGTGTATTTTGTAACTAGGGTAGATTAATCTTGAGTCGTCCACATTCCTGTTCAATTCACTTACTGACCAATGGAAATAAGTTTGGAGCTGGGTCAAATAAACAAATAAACAATCGGTCAAAATTAACGCTTATCTATCTGACTTTAGAATCGATTCAGCATAATAATGGATTTCTATGGCCAATAGGTGGAGTGGATAGAGCAAGGTATGTGGACGGCTCAAGGTTGATTTACCCGATGGAATGTGCGTCATTGGCATGTACAGATCTGAGGCATGTGCCATTGGTGTAATACATAGGACTGTTATGTTTAGTGGGTGTGATAATCAGCCCTTCTATAGGTTTGGATAATGAGCATAGACATGTATCTATCCCAAATCAACCCCAAAATGCTTAGGTATAGCAAGCACTGTTATCTCCAAAAGCTGTATCACAGTAACATATAAATTTGTATGCACTGCGTCTCAGTTTACCAGTAAACTAATAATGTATAATATCATGTGCAGGTCATAGTATTGTCCATACAATGGCTATATCTTACTCAGGGGGATATGAGCTTTAATAATTAAATTGCTTTTGTTGTAATTCAATACTTGCACATGTGTATTAGGTTCAATTGAATACACTAATGCAGATGTATATTGGCTCCTGTTTTCGGTGCACTGTGCATTTCCTGACAAGCCTCAGCTGCCCAGATAGCTGTGTGGATACATTTTCGTTGTAAAATAGCGATCTTTGAAGTCTAGACGTACATAGAGCAGGAAGGCTTGGAAAGAAATTACGTTAGTAACGGTGAGATTCTAAACCAGCAGTAGCTACTTATCGTGCAGTCTGGTGAGTGAGTGAGTGAGTAATAGATGTTTAACGCCATTTCGACAGCTAAGGTCATATTCATGGCGAGAACTACATTACACAATTTCACAGAGGAATGTGTCAGTGCCCACGCATATGTGCACCACACACATCCTGAGGGGATAGGAAAGATGAGACATAGACCCTTTCAAGTGGGCTAGGGAAGCCCGTGTGCAGTCTGGTAGAATAATGCATGTATTTCATATACAGCCATGCATCAAAGAATGTACAAGACCATGGTTAATGTGCAAGATAAAAGAAATATTGTCTCTTCAGGATAATTCTTGATTGGAGAATGTGCTCGTGCCCATGTAGGATTTCAGTCACTTTCTAGGAACACCTGCTATGAAAAACAGAGGAAATCAACCGTGGAACATAGCTGAGAAAATTAAAGCTTGCTCCAAGACAAGTTTTTGAAATGTTGCAGATTTAGAGAGATAGCGAAACTGGAAATCTCTGGAAGGACCCAGCAGAAATTTCGGATTGAAGCAAAGTGTAATCAACCCTTTGTTCTACCATGGAAAGTTGGATAATTGTTCACAACGGAATCTGTTATAAGAGGATAAAATGCTGTACCTCATAACTGATCTCCTGCCCTGATGACATACATACACGTAGGACTTATTAGTGCTGTTATAGTAGAATATCAAGTACAAATCCGATGATAAGGCTCGAGATCTGCTCACTACTGTTGACTAAAACTATAGTATGGACACATTCCCAGCACAGAGACAGCTGTCTGTGATTCTGAATGGTGGCTAGTGAGGCCCACTTAACCAGAGGTGGATGGTGTTTTAGTGGTCCCAGTGATCAAAGGTTGGGGAGAAGATCAGGCAGTGGATCCTTGTTACAGCTCTAGCAAGTACCTTTTCATCCTCCAGACACTACCAGAGTCTTCAGCCTATGTGTGGATGAGTCGCAGTGGTACATTAGATAGATGCATATATATATATATATATATATATATATATATATATATATATATATATATATATATATATATATATATATATATATATATATATATATATGCATGCTGCAAGCGACTGTGTGATAGCTGCATACTTTCACACTGCATAGTTGTAATATCCCCACACAGAAACTAACAAAAAGACGAACCTACAAGAATTAAACTAAAAAGAGATACACGTCAGGTTACCCGACCCTATCTGGGAAAGCAGAGCCTAAAATTTGTTTTTTTTTTCAATTTCGGGAGGATCGTGTGTTTCAGGCCAGCTTTGATTGAATTCTGAATAAATCTAGTTAGTGTTGAGTCGTGACGGCGACTTATGAGTCACAAACTTATATCATGAGTCATTTTAGGCGTAATCTTGTGGCCTGGCCTAAAAATGGGAACCTGAAAGAATGAAGTCCGACCTGCCGACCATAGGTAAAACTTAAATCATACACTTTTTGCCTGTAAGCTACAGGAGGGAATCCTGTGGAATGAAACCCCCAGTCTCTTCCTGGAGTGGCTCGAGGTGCATTAATAACAGGAGGTATTGGCCACTAGCTGGTCTGGTGCTGGTTCTGGCGACACCTTCTGATAAGATGGGACTAGCATGTCCCTGGAAGTGGGTGTTAACCAGGGACAAGGTACCCATCATGGTATGTGTTATCAGTGGGTTTTACCTCAACCAGCGAAATTCAAAATGGCGGCTCCACTAGGGCTCCATACTGAGTCCTATAGGGACGAGACCATGCCATTTGCTGCACCAGTTGTCGTGACTTTTCATTACATTGCTCTCACCAAGCAGTACTCTACGCCAAGAAGCACTATACAGCAGTGTCATGTAGCATTGACCATGGCATATCTGGACGTTGAAACAGCCATCAGTATAATATGCATCAAACTGAAAGCGTTCTGCACACAACCACTCTTTTCCTAACATTAATGCCTTAAAGTAAACTTTCTATTTTCTGTCCTCTGAACTCTTAAGTATAGGATCCGCTGACTTCAAAACTACTACCCATCCCAACCACCCCATCACGCCCCTGCGTGTATCCAGAACAAATTCCTATACATCAGCAAGAACTGATGATCCACATTGGACCTCCCATTGCCTTTTTAGAAGTGGGCTACTGTCTGTGCGAGGCTATAATCAAGATGCTGACTAATGACAGGGCCCTGCTGTATCGAACACTCATAATGACTGCCTCCCGTACACTACCTGCCGTATATCGATCACAGGCTGCGTGCGCACACCGGATGTGAGCAGTTGGGTATCCGCCGGCGTTGGATGAGAACCAGCGCGCGGCTATCGGCACATGTCAGAGGATGAACGGGATGAAAATGAGGTAAAAGATTGTGTGGGGAGAGGGTGTGATGGAGGGGGAATGAAAAGGGGTGTGAGAGGGGTTGATATGTGGAAAACAGATAAAAAGAAGTGTAAGGGGGCATGTTTCGAAGTGCTGCAATGGATGTGTTACGGAAGTAAGAGAAATAGATGAAGACATACACGTATATCATATGAAAACTGCTTGTTATTAGGTACGAATTTTTTCCAGGTTGAAGTACACTAGTACCGATAACTATCCTTGCTTGCTTGACGTGTAAAAGATGTGATTCTATTAAATTCATAATGCGCCAAAGAGAACATTGGAGACTGTTAGTGTAAAAGACGGCGAGATGTGTGCATGAGTTGGAGAGAGGGGGGAGGGTGTCAGCAGTAATCGCCTGATCCCTTTCGTTACCATGAGGAACACGGTTAATCCCATATTCATCACCCTTGATCCTGCCACCCGCCACCGCTTCAAATCTTAACAACATGTCAGCTGGAGGGACAGCAATCCTTCCCTCCATGGCGGTCCCCAGTAAGCCCTGGTACTTTAGCCTTAACCATTGAAGGGCCAGGCCCACACACACCATTAATGGGTCATAATATACATGAATGAGGCACTGGTGAATGACTCACCAAGGCTATATATACATACATCATGCTGATCTCAAAGTGTTGATAATAGTCCTAAAGGGTCAGCATGAATGATGTTACAACACAGTGCTGGTTAAGGTCGAATCCCACATGGCGAAAAATGGCTGAAATATCTCTGCGATTTTGAATCTCTTGCGATTATGGGACCTACCTCAAATTCGCAAGGATATAACTACACTAGGGTGTATAGAACACAAGGACACTGTTGTGTTTATTCATGTACTCCTTGGGTTATTTTGCCTTTGTTGATGTTTATATCTCTGCATTATGTATTTCCTGGCCTAAAATCGCAAAAGAAGTGTTTGTGTTCTATACACCCTACTGCAGTTATGTCCTTGCGAATTTGGGGTTGATCCAAAATTCGCAAGAGATACAAAATCGCAGAGATATTTCAGCCATTTTTCGCCATGTGGGATTCAACCTTTAGCACAGACTCACCAGCACCCCTGAAGTATCGTGTCGACCAAGGGACATAAACCTGGAGGCATCATGCGGCCCTTTAAAGCTTTAAGTTACAGTAGAAGCTGAGGCTTGAGTCCCTTTCTACATACTAGTAGTGTACCCACAGCATGCCCCAAACTGCATGCCAGCCACATATAGCCCCTGGTTATATGCCCACACTTTTAGTTCCACCAAAACATTTATCAAACCCTAATTCGCTGGAAAGTCTGCGTAAATGAGCCCACGGGTAATTGAACTTCAGTGGTTTAAGTGCCAAACACATTTGAAATAGATCTTAATGGATTATCACGTATTGTGCTGAGTGGTCTCTTAAAATGCTGAAATTTGTGTAAATCTTTCGCTGATGGCATGGCATTATAGATGTCCATTTATTTTCATAGTAAGATACATGTGAGTTGTATTATACCACATTCCGTATGTGCTGGTAATGTGTATGCGTTTCAAGAAGATAAACATAATATCTCTCTTCTTGCAACAATATGCATATTGTACATTTTGATCTAGTAATCCTTCTTGAAGCTCGGGTTCAGAACATGGTATATGTCTTATATTTTACATTTATCACCTTTCACATTCGGGTATTATGTGTCCAATAATTTCCTTCAAACCCTGTCTACACTGGCACCACTTTGTATTTCTAAGGCTGTTGAAGAGCATGTATAGGGCTCACAGCAATGTGGCAATTCTCCTCCTGTAGAAGTTTTACCTGCTCACCCGATAACATTGGAATGCCCACCCAATCAGTGCCGACAACCACCGACAGACATATCCCCCACCTGCTAGTACTAAAATCCTTCATTCTCATGCGTGGGGAAAAACACTTGATATGCAAAAATATCCTGCCAGTACCACATGGTTACCCTTGTTATCAATCATTGATTATCAGTCACTATGCAGTACAAGTTCCTCTTCCAGTAGCTCATCTGGACCACCAACGATAAAATCGCAAACTCACTTACTGCTTCAAAAATGAGAAATAAAAGGTTGAATCCCACATGGCGATTTAGGGCTTCAATATCTCTGCGATTTCGTCCTTTGCGTTCTAGGTGCCTCCCTGAGTCCCTAGATCGCAAAGATCAGTGTAAACTGACTGTTGGACTCAGGGTGGGTTTTAAGAACCCTTGCGTTCTAGGGACCCAGGGGCCTTTTTATGTGCTGACAACAACTTCTCTATATTATAGATTAAATGTTTAAGAGTCAACAACGAATTTATAACGATAATGAAGATAATTTATTTCTCTAGTCTAAATCGTCAAGGGCCCATTTCTTTTGTGAATGGAGATAATGATAATATAACAATTTACACCATAGAAATGGGTTGTCATCACCATAATCATGAATTCATTGACGATTTATTTTCAGTCTTAATGATGATTCGTTGTGTAGGTAATTTAATGTAGTACCATTAAAACAATATAAGGCTGCTCTTATAATTAAAGACATTTATCCTGACCCTTTTAGGTCTGGATAACCGTGGTACTAGAATCACTCAAATGGCAGTGTAAGATTAAATGTAGAACTCTTGCAATCTAAAGAAATCTTTTGAAGAGTTGTCAGATACACTGTAGAAATACTATAATCTTCATGAATAAAGATAATTTTTCAAATATTTTTAAACGACCAAGATTTTACTGCACAAAAACTTCCACCTCTCTTCAGAGATACTTTGTATGAAGAATTCATTTAACGAGGTCGTGGACAGCACAGAAAAAGGCCCCAGGGGCCTTTTTCTATGCTAACAACGACTTCTCTATATTATCTTTTAATGTTAAAGAGTCAACAACGAATTTAGGATAATAATGAAGATAATTTATTTCTCTAGACTAAATCGACAAAGGGCCATTTCTTTTGTGAATGTAGATAATGATTATATGACGATTTAGACCATAGAAATAGGCTGTCCTCATCATAATCATGAATTCATTGACGATTTCTTTTCAGTTTTAATGATCATATAAAGAATTCATCCTATTGGTAATTTATTCAAAAAAATGTGCAGTTAATGTAATACTATTAAAACAATTGGCTGTTCTTATAATTCAAGATGGTTATCCTGACCCTTTTAGGTCTGGATAACCATGGTACAAGAAACACTCAAAGAGCAGTGTAAGATTAGATGTAGAACTCTTGCTATCTAAAGAAATTTTTTGAAGAGTTGTCAAATACAATGCAGAAATACTATAATCTTCATGAATAAAGATAATCTTTTAAATATTTGTAAACGACCAAGATTTTACTGCACAAAATCGTTCACCTCTCTTCAGAAATACTTTGCCTGAAGAATTCATTTTGCGATGTCGTGAACAGCACAGTAAAAGGCCCCTGGAAGGTCTCTAGAACGCAAAGGACAAAATCGCTGAGATATGTGAGCCCTAAATCGTCATGTGGGATTCGACCTAAAGGCACTAACTATTATGACTGTAATGTATGCAATAAGCAGAATGTTATTGTATACATTTTCAGCATTTCACACAAATAACTAATAATGTACATATCCTATGCACAAAAGCACACGGAGAAGGGCACACGTCGTTATAATCAGGGCTTTGTGGGGTAAATGAAACAATCGGCGAGTAGAGTCGTGCCATTGACGCGAGGGGCGGGTCCCATGACGGGGATTACTTCCGGCGTCTTGCATGTCACGTTTTCCGGTGACTGCGGTGCACATGACGTTACGGCCATGTCCGTGACGTGAACATCGATTTAGCCGTCAATGAAGGATGCCAGGTTGGGAGAAAGTGATGTAGGTGTTAAGAGAAAGAGTTGGTGAAATGGACGAGGAATGAAAGAAAGCAGGGAAAGAAATGAGGGAAGTCTGGAATAAAAGGCCTATATCACAGTGCAGAAGGTACTAGGGTAATTGGCAGTTACCCCATCCGACATCTAGGGTCATACACATACAAGTGTGAACACATTTCCTAATTCTATGCTGTAAATACAGTATTGTACTTCATAACAGTATTAGAGAATCTTAGCTAGGGCATTGATACTTGTGGAGATATGACCTGGAACTACGACATTGATTGGGTTACATAGAATTCAGCCAGAAAAGTTAATGAGAGTTTGGCACTATAGGTTACCTCCTAATGAAGTTACCCTATAGTACTTGTTATTGTAAACAGACTGAGTTAGCCTAGTTCTGACAAATCTGAAACCTCTAGATACTACTGTTCTAGACAATGTCAGCCTACAGTTATTAGTTCAGATGATGTTTTCTATACTACATATATAATTTACCAGGTTGGATGGGGTAACTACCAGTGACCCTAGTACCTTCTGCACTGTGTATATGAGGTCTGTAAGAGCAGAAGTGCATAAAATACTAAGGGTGATTGTAAGGGCCTAGGGATTTTGTCAAAAGAGGAAGATGGAAAGAAGGCAGGGAGTCTGTGGAGTGAAAATGCAAAAGAAATGTCTATAGGCACTGTGCAAAGGGGGGGGGGTACACAGTATCTATGCTGATTTGAGCAATGCCAAGTTTTTTAAAGTACAGTGTACAACATGCACAATTATTTGAACAAATGACTCTTCGCTGACTTTGTCTAGAGCAGTTTATAGAGAGGTTCTAGATTTGTCAGTACTAGGGTAACTCAGTCTGTCTAAAATTACAAAGACTAGGGTAACTTCATTGGGAGTTACCCTAGTACCCAACTCTCAGTTTTAGCAGATTTTTATGGAAACCAAGTAATGCAGTAACTCCAGAACCTGTCTCCATAAAATTAATATCCATGCACTAGCTAAGATTTTGTAATATTATTATGAAGTAGAATAGTGTATTAACAGCATAGCATGAGGGAAAGTGTACACACTGGTTTGTATATGACCCTTTATGTTCGATGGGGTAACTGCCAGTTACCCTTGGTAGTACCTCCTGCACTGTGATAGGATTGTTGGTGGAATATGGCAAAGAAGGACCAGTGATATGCTGGTGCTCATTCCAGTTGGTAGAATGAGCAGTAGAACGGTCAGTACATAGTATGGGGGATCTGTAAGTGCTTATCCTCAGGCCAAGGCTTTTAAATTTGAATAGGGTACCACAAAATTTACACATCATTTACCTAAATGTAATCACAATCTAATTTCATTGAATTAAATGTTACGGTATCTGTGTTAAAATAGCGCTATCTGTATCAAATTCATTGGGTATATTTATTAATAGATGCTGTTGAAGAAAATAAGGGATGGAAAATAGGCTTAAAATACATGAAAAGTGCGTGCTCTGGCCATGAAAATACAGAGAAATACAGAAAAATCACTAAATTCACAACAGCAAAAAATGATACAGATACCAAAACTATTCATGAAATATTTTTCATGTGATTTTCTCCAAGATTTTCTCCAAGAAATCCAATTATATGCATTTTCCTTTGAAATGTTAAAATAATGCATTATGAATTTAAAGCCTATTCCCCACCAAATGAAAAAAAAAGTGAAAAAAGGATTTTCTGAGATAGTGTTTGGATGGTCAACCTCTATGTGTAGTACCGGTACTTCAGATAGCAGTCGTTTACCTAGATAGTGGTTGTACAAGGGGTCCGATCGACATTCAGGAGGGTGTTGCTCCTATTGTAAAAAGAGTTGTGAGTATGTGGCCTCTTTTCTAAACAAGTCATGCACTGCTTCACCATTCAACTTGCACTCACGACATTAGTCTGAAAAGTCACCTGCCTTGTTTAAAAAAGAGAGAGCTGCACTACCAGGTACCTACTCATGTCACACACTCTAAAGTTTATTATACTGACTGACTTCTCCCAACTAGGTACCTACTCGAATCCCCCCTTTTTTAGCGCCTCCCACGCCGCTACGCGGCGGTACCGCGAAGCGGTAGGGGAGTGCGCTATGATGATTGAATTTGCCCCATGTGATGAGGTCTCACAATACAAAATTACTGAATAGAGAAATTGATAATTGTGAAATCTTCCTTATGTCTGCTTTTATGAGACATGTCATCAAACACTGGTATACCGACATTAACGGCGGGAGGCGTTTTTTTACACAGTCACAACCGCATTTCTTGTTAGCACTGTACTTGAATGACCACTTGTGAGCAACAAAAGGGACAAGTTATAGCTACACGGAAAGAAAGGACTGGAAATGAGGGCATTTTTAGCCAGCTCTTCCTTTTACTATAGGAGCAACACCCTCCAGACACGGTAAAGCTGACATACAGCATGAAGAGGACATGTGAGCACCCAAAAGAAAAGACATGTGAAGAGGAATTTGAAAGCTTAATAGGTATTACAGAAATTTAATGCAACGAACCCACGGCATATATCCATGCAAAGAGATCTGGCGGCAGAGGATGTCACGACGGCACATGACCAAGACAAATACTGAAAGTCACGTTATGTCGGGGGGGGGATTTACGTCACTCAGAATCATTCAACTGCTTTTTATAATGACATAATTATACTTTTAAAGGCGAAGATGAAAGTTAATATTGTCTTTTGGGATTTCTTGTGATCACCACGGTAATTGTATCCATTTAGTATTAATAACTGCACCTTTGCTCATGATTGGACGGGGTTTTCAATGAAAGGTGGAAATGGGGGATCATAATTATGAAGTTCTTGGAAGATTTCCTATGAGAATCCTTTCATAAAGGAATGGTGCACGAGTATGTTACATGTATTGAAGATTGTATGTATATCTGGAGGGTGTTGCTCCTATGGGAAAAGGTAGTTTTGCCTAAGAAATGCCTCACCTGATATGGTGAAGCAGGGCATAACTTCTTTGGAAAAGAGGGCACCTACTCCCAGCTCTATTTAGCATACGAGCAACACGCCCCAGGCATGCGTTGGTCCTCAGGATCGTCTGGACCATCCTTTTATTTTATCATCTCTCCGCCCACGTCTGCCAAAAAGCTTTCAGGACGCTTTCCTTTTCTGGAGGGCTCAAGGTTAACCATTGCTATTTATCCAATCAGGAGGGGTCCTATCACACAATTGAGTAATAGGGTATCAGTGGTGTCAAGCTTTCAAATCGGAAATTTACAAAGTAGCGTGGCTTAGAGTAAACCGAACAGCAAAAGAGTTACCGTTCATTTTGTCTCCTAAAAACTGAACGGTTCGTTGTTTATGACCTGACATGAAAACCCGTGCATTAATTCAATTAAAGTATCAACGTATTGACCAAAGTGATGAAGATAGGTCGTATGGAGGCTGCTTAAGATAACAGTTACAGAATTTTGTCTGTTTTTATTTGTCTATTTTTCTAAGATCAGTGATTGCGATCGGATCTATGGGGTGTGCAAGCCTAATTCAAGATAGCAGGACCGTTGTCATCATCTGTTATCCGGAAGACCCTGGTGGTGTGGTTGAGGATAGATCTATGGCCATAGAAAAAAAAACACAGAACTATTGGATTCTATAATGTGCATACAGATGCGCAAACCCCACTAAATTTAAGCAGATAATGAATGATATTAGGCCTACATTCAAGGTATGATTGCTCGGTCTGAATGATCCACTTGCTGATCTTTCCCAGAAAGACCACATAGATTGTCCACATTAAGACCTCTCACTGTTGCAATAAAGTCAGTAACCTATTAAGGCTATTTCAACTTTGAAAGTTGTCATATCCTGTGTCGCAGTTCGTTCTGGCTTTGACGTTTGCTTGACGTTTCGTGACATGACGTCCTATGCTCACCCCATCTTGTGCCAACCATCTCTGTTAGTGACAACTCCTGTCACTAGACGTCTCTGAAGCTGACAGTAATCCCTCAGTAGAGTATTCCAATAAAGCTCGCGGCCAAAATGAACGTCAAACATCACCTCCAGACTGGTCCCAGCGTCTCGCTGGTCACTAGCAGACCGCTGCTGTTACCCCGAGAGTCACACAGGGCACCAGCGCTTCAATATCGCCTTGGCATCACGTGACCGACACGTGAGCGTGGTTTGACGAGATTCTCGATGAGCAGACGACATTGCGCTGCTGGTGACCGGTGGATGTGAGGTAATATCGCTCGTTGAGCTAGACACAGACAGAACCGGTGGACTGATACTGTGGGTCTTTTTGCTGTTGTTTGTCTTAGGGCAATCCGTGCTTCCTATTGGGAGAACCACTGGTACCAATCGAATAAGACATTTTGTCTGCAACTGTTTTCTTTGTGGATCATATTGATGGGGAAAGACTGGATGTATTAAACTGACAATGATCTGCTGGTTACACAAAACAATGGCTTGTGCCTCCAGTCGGTTTTCTATCTCATATAAGGATGGTAAATCTTATTGGACCTCACTGCGTTGTCATATGGGAAACGACACATGGTTCTGTTTCAAATATTCTCCAGTGCTTCTGGTAAGATTGTCTACAAAAAGTTGAATACAATGATGGTATTGAGAAATTAAGTCATGAAATTGTAGATACAAAAAATGGCTTTTCTAATTCATTTGTTCACATGTCTGATCGCATGCATGTCTGATCGCAGAAGCATGCAATCATGAATTTGATGCAATCATAAGTTCCATATTTCCCAAAGACCTACACCTATCACACCTTCATATTATCTTCTGCCCTTTCAGAGGCGTAGGAAGCAAATTTTCATTGGGGGCGTGGCGAGGGCACCATCGCGACCACCTTGAATTGTCAGCTGATGCGTGATGGCGTCTATATATATGAGTATTTAGAATTCATATAGAAAAGTGATTTTTGGTAAATTTTGGATCTGACTTCCCCATTCTCCCTATGACATCACCATAATAATCTAATTTTAGATGTAAAGTTTTAGCTTCTTTTCCATTGTGCTTATGAGTTCTTGGAAAATATTGGGGGGGGGGGCCCAGACATATTCAGGCCCCACCTCCTTCATGATTGGGGGGGCCCAGTCCCCCCTGCCCCCCCCCCTTTTCCTACGCCCCTGCCTTTGGATGTCTTCGTCCGTCGACGTGCATGACTTCATATACTCCTTTGCAAGTCTTCGTCCCTACCCCTGCGTGACATCACCCACCCCTCTGCACAATACCGCCCAAATATTACAATACCTTCCCCCATGTACCTATGTATGTCTATACTAACTCCCTTCATACCTTCCACCGTGCCTTATTATGGCGTATCTTTTACTCATGATATATAGCCTTATGCCTTGATCCATACAGGTATGTCTCTTTGACCCTACCTTTGCATGTTTTCATCTAAATGGCTTTACCCACATTCTTTTAACCACACCCCGTTATGGCATGTCTTCACTGCATTCTTTCCATTTTCTCAGCCTCACTCCACATAACAAGTCACACCATTACTTGCCCTTCCCACATCCACACCTCCTGTGTCTGTCTCACGGTGCGTCCCACCTCTAGCAGGTATCGGTCTTCCGTCCATCCGTAGCCTGGTGGTGGCGGGATTTGGCTGGGATTGTCTCCGTGCTGAGACGCTCACATCAAGGCAACCAAATCCAAAATCAATCGGACCCAGATTAAGCCGGGACGCCGACACAGATGCTGCACTCTTATCGCATTGCGTCCTTCCACCCCCACCCCCAACCCCAATCGTCCCCAGCAGAAAGACCGTTTCTTCATAGGGCCTCATGGGGGGAAAGGGTGTGTTTCAGAACACCAGACCTGTTTGACTTTCCTTTTTTACTATTAAATCGCATAGGCCTATAGTGAATTGCTTCCTCACCATACGACCAAAATATACATAATTTTTTTGGATCTATTGCCCCAACTGCCCCACATGCCCACGTCTATCTTCCATCAACCACCGTATAGGCTACAGACCAGGATGTCTTTTCCCAAGGTGGTATACGCCCACACATAGCAAGGACGACTGTTTCAACTCCTACCATATTTGGCATACGACTGCATGCTCGATGTACATACCACATTTAATATGCTCGTCAATTCCTGTGAGGTAGTACTACATGCCAACACAAGCTATATTGAAAAAAGACCCTGGTTTAAACGGCAACTAACGTGCATTTGTACTGAAATCTTCTGGTACGACTTCAGTCGTACAAAGTTGGGAAATGGCTTCTTGTGATCACACACATATTATCTTTCTGCATTGTTAAAATGACAGAATTTGATTATTTTTCTCAGCTTAAATGGTATAGGAAAAAGTTTCTTCTATTTCATAAATCTCATGTCAGTCTTGCTTAATCGAGCACGTCCGATTTACAATTCTTGTGAACATTTTCCCTATCAGTTTGAAATTACCGTCGTCTCCGATAAATGGGGAGGGAATGATGTGTAAAATGGTTAAGTCCAGGCCTTAGGCCTATGTGTGATTGAGTCCTATGTTCTATGTTCAATGTCCTTGTAGGGTTAATACTTTTACTGCTGCTATGTGGCACTGAGGGGGTTAATGACCACTGGTACATGCAGGCTTGAAGAAATACCTTAATCCCCTATTGTTCTTTGCTGCTGACCTGTGACCACCCAGGAACAGAGGCTATTCTCTGTCTCTAAGGTGTAAATGCTAGCTGTACCATATACATGGCCTATGGGCTACCCTCAACTATATTATATAACAAAAACATATACACCAATACCAATGTGTACAGAGACAGAGTATGGGCCAAATTTCCCTCTTTGTTCCTAGAATCTCTATTTGTTTCAATGTGATTTTGTGCAGCAGTCTATGTATATATAAGTATGTGATTGACGTCTAGTCAATCACATAATAATGAAACTGGCTACACGTTTGAGGAGAGCTCTGGAATTATTCAAACAAGGGTAGAAAGAAACCTAATTCAAATCCAGTGGAAATTTTAAGCTTGGAAATGAAGGTAATATTTACAACTTACACTAGCGCCTGTGCATGGAGGATTATCTTTTGCTATATAATGACACAAAGATGTAATATGCGTCCTTCAACATGTAGAGCCATTGTAATAGTAGTACATTGTTAATGTATTATGATTATGGATACACAAGTTGATCTTAGGGCCAGATAAAAGCATGAGGCGTTTCATCTAGCCCTAAAGTCAACAAGTGTATCCATAATCATTCCACATTCCACGGTCTGCATCTTTAGAATGCATCACAAAGCATTCTGCATTTCCTGACATAAAATATATATGTGGTATCCATAGGTTCCCAGACATAAAACTCATCTAGCCCAACACCATCGTCCAGCCCCGTGGCCTAATGGATAGCATGAAGCACTTTGGATCAGAAGATCTCTGGCTCTAGTCCCACCCATGCTAAACCTTTCCTGTATGAACCACCATCAAAGCTAAACCTGAGCTGCTGGCACATATGAGAATAGTATAGAAAAAGAACACTGTCATTATTCAAGTGTCAACTAAGTGCCTCTATCCTGTGATAAAAGCACTCAGATTTTCCAATTTGGGCACCCAAATTCGTTCTGAAATGTGATAACCGTGGTATAATGAACAAGTAATTAATGGATAATTCATGAGGCCTGTGTGTTATCAAAGGATAATTTAAAGAGGGCACAGCCCGAGTTTAATTATCCTTTGTTAACACACACAAGTCTACTTATTTTATTACACGACAAACCCTAAAAATGATGATTATAATGTCCATATTTAAGGTATGGATGCCTCCATTCAACGTAAAATCCAATGTACAAACAGTAAATACAGCCAGGCATGTGAAGCCATGTGAGTCGTCTTCTTCGCCATCAGAGGCGCAGGGAGCGGTTATTATTTTTATCATACTTTCAAACATGCCAAGTTGAGATCGGTGTCTCCCTTCGCCTTACAATGTACAGCGAGCGCGGCAAACGACAATAAATATATTTTGAAAACTATGCATGCTCCCTAACCAAACCAGAACGAGGCCACGCCAAGAGGACGCTGCTTCCCGGAGCGCTATGGCAAAGGTGACTCACATGCCGGGCTGTATCTAATGCTGGGAAATTGGATTTTACGTTAAAAATAAGTAATGGAGAGTTTAAATATGGACACTGATATCATCTATGGGATCTCTACTACTATGGATATTAACCATGTAGGCTGTCATTGTCTCAATTCTTCAGAATCCTATGCATTTCATGACATTCATCAAGCCACCCTGAGTGAGTACAATTTTTAACCCATACTATACCATCGCCAATACGGTCTAGTGGTAATGCGCTGGCTATATCTTATGGCGGCCGGGGTTCAATTCCCCAATGGAGGAGTACGGTTTTAAAAGTATTCTCCCACATTTCTAAGGTGTCCTGATTATCCATGGATAACTGCACTGGGTGCCTGTTATCCTTGGATAACTGCACACCTTACAAAAGTCACGATGCATGCACCATGCCATGCAATATTGAACAAGTAATCAATGGATAATTCATGACGAGTGTGTGTTAGCAAAGGATAATTACACGAGGGCATAGCCCGAGTGTAATTATCCTCTGCTAACACACACAAGATCAGGGATCTGAGACTGCAGGTTCGAGCCCTGCCCTGGCCATGAGATTTCGTGGGTTTTAACATGTAACATATGATATGTAGGGACATGTAAGGTGTGCAGGTTATCCATGGATAACCGCACCGGGTGCCTGTTATCCTTGGATAACCACACACCTTACAAAAGTCATGATGCATGCATCATGGTGTGCAATATCGACAGGTATGTGCATGGGAATATCCAGGAAAAGCACTCAGAATCACAGAAATCGTGGAATAACGACACGTATGTGCATGGGAATATCCAGGAAAAGCACTCAGAATCACAGAAATCGTGTAATAAACCTGTATACAACACACTTATTGGATATTCGAAGCTGTTACTAATGAATGGCTTACCATGCATCATGTATTGTATTAAATGAACATCAACCACCGACTAGGTTGCCGACACTAATGTGTGTAATTCAAATAAATGATCATGTAAACGATATAGGCTTAATGGGGCCTATATTAGACAACCCATATATTGCTTTAAGGACACCCTGGCGTGATCCATGCATCGCTTTAAGGCACAATTCGGCCTCACAGCCCAATTACATCGTTAAGCCAGCCATTGGGTACTGCCTATATATTTTACCTCATCATAAATTGAGGACTAATTTTGTACAGGCGGTTTCGCCGTGAGCCTTCCACCCCATGCAGTGTTATTTTCTGTAGAGGAGTCGGGTACATGCATGTCTACTGCCTTCCAAAGACCTTAATTCCCCTTAAATTATGTGATAAATGATAACATAGCATTATGAAAAGGGGTGCCTGCTATACTGGAAACAAAATCACTGGAATTATTCTAATGGGCAAAGAGTTTAATCGGTGATCATTATAACTCTAATTTCTAACTTGCTCTTACCTGTCCTGGTGTAGTTATATAAAAAAAAAAAATGCCGTTATTTATTACGAACAGTTTATCCAGAATATGGTTAGATATTTACCCTAATTACCGAGTTGCACTTGTGGAAATAGCTCCTCCCCCTAGATAACTGATCGATTTTGTGAACAAAGTCGATTAGAAAGAGGTGCACAAATGAGTATTTAATCCTGAAATTGGGACTACAGTATTCCTGGACACTGACATATCAAGCACCACGTCTGTTTATTAGTGTCTGTTAATCTCATTAAATGTGCATCTTTTTTTTCCGCGGGAACCCTGAGTTATTCATGGACCGTGTGATTCACGACCCCCTATAGGCCTCCTTCATCCCCTAACCCCCTCGTGTTTTACCAACACCGATTTCTAGCGCCAGTGGAAACCAATGGCAGCGTCTGAAACCACAACACCCCTAAGAATGAGAAAACAATGTACTAGGGTCCCAGCAGAAATCTACCACAAACAGAAGAAAAGCCTTGTCGTCAATAGGAATTCATTACTGGTTGACGGTCAATGTCACAATGGCGGTCGCAGACGACATTTCGCTCTTCTTGTGCAAAATGGCGGAAGCCTTTATCAGCTGAGATGCTTTTTCACAGGGTGAGTTGCTTCTTGATTGGACACAATGGTCCAAGGAGACACTAGCTTCCCTTTGCTGGGACGGCAATACAGAAGATAGTTTCCAAGAAGCGTTTCTCCCCATATGCAAGTGTTCCAATGGGAAAGACTTTACTGTGCACTAGTATGGTAGTTAAAACAATTGGGTTTCACTTAATGAGACTGGATTCCTTGAGTGGCTTTTTTTCTCATCTTGGGTGATTGGGGTAAGTGTATGGGGCATTTCCATATAGAACATCGTTCAAGGAGAAGGAGCAGGCAATTAAAGAGAGGGCTAAACTTTATAGTAGCTCTTACATCTAAGGGATGCATGCGACTGTGCGTGTTGTATAAATATCATTGCTTAATAGACGATAAAGTATGGCTTTCCTGTTCTTGATTTGGAAATTATTGAATAAAGACATATTTTCAATTAGTCAACAGCTTATTCTTACAACTAATATCATCTCAGATGCCCTATAATACAGTTGAGCTTTCTTATAAATGACAATTATTAAGTTCATGGGGATATATATTCAATAAGGGGGTAATTGGGAACAGCAGTCTCGTCCGGTCGGGATTCAGGGAACTCCCTCTCTCATGTTTGGGGATTGTGGGTCCCCATATTCTGGGGAATATTACTATGCACTATACCTGCCTACATTTAACCACTACAGCAACCACTGCCCAGATCTACTTTTACCCAGAAACGCTGGTCGCCAGAGACGACTCAGGCTAGTGGTCGAGCTGGGGCCAGATTGTGGGAACACAGCATAAATGTGGGTGCTTTCTTTGTATCGGTGCCTGTGCCACCAAGATGGTTCACAAGGACGGTTATCCCCTCCCCAATCTCAAGTTCGGCGAGGCGTGTTTGCAGCTTTAGTAGATTGCAATAGATCCGACTAACCGCTAGAATGCATTTCATTAACCCAATGAGGAGAGCATTAATCTATTATGTACTTTTCATATTGGCGAGTTACTCACCGAAGCTGCTTTCATGTGTCTTCCCACTCTACGACGTTAATGCCCTCCCCCACCCTGCATACTTTATACCAATGCAATATCAGCTTATGATTTGCCAATGCTGTGCTGGTACATCATGATGCTAGAAGAAAATGGATTTTGAGGTTGCATGTCATCATTGAAGGGTAAAACTAATCTGTTGGTGACACGTTGTTCCTCTTTGATTTAGCTTCTGTCCAGCTGAAGGCAACAGCTGTTCACTTCCCAATGGAGAATCTCGGGAAGTGCTGATATGGCAGTATTAAATACCCCATATAGACTCAGTTTGCCACTGCTTTGTGGTAAGAAATATTGTGGTGGAGCTACAGACAGGCCATAAGTCTTTAATACTACTGGCATTTGTGTCAGGAATGTGTTTTCTTCTGTAAGTGTATACATATGTTTCACCATCTTTATCTTATCTTATTCCTTTTTTCAACATGAATTTTATGTAGTATTTTTTATCAATTGCCCTCCATCCAGGATGGGGATTCTAAGACTCAGAGCTTATTTTGTTAGTAACAGTATTCAGTATTTTTGTTATGGTTTATAGTTGAGTAATTCCTGTAAAGAAATGTGATGAGTTATTATTTAGGATTATGAGTGTGCACTTATGCCTATATCGTACTATTGCCCTGACATGAAACATGCCCCTTGGTGATTATCTATTTCAATGTAGGCCTGTACACATAGCCCATATTTCTATAACCTGGTATGCCACCTTATTGTTTTGTTTACTCTCAGCCAGTAATGGCGATGGTAGTCCCATACAGAATGGATATTATAGTTATATCGTGCAGCTTCTGGGTGTAACTAACTGAACTAGCTCCCTCACTCTATCTGGGTCTGAATGAGTATAAGCTGCGTCTTGTATACGAGGAGTAACGGTACTTTAACCAAAGTAAAACCTACAAAGCTAGAAATACCATCACATAATTATGAGGTGTTCACAATACCACCAAAATACTACAATTGTATATTATGCTGTCAGTGTATAAGTAGAGTTAATTGAAAGTAGTAGACCCGACAATTGATTAGGCCGGAAAGGAGTGAAACCAGAAGATGGGAGAAAATACAATCGGAATTGCAGTAACTGTATTAGTCTGGGTGCCATCTAGGACATCTCTATTCCCTTCTATAGAACCCCTACCTACAGTAGCGGCCTGAGAGGTGTCAGGGGGTGTGATAGGACATCTCTACCCCCCTCTATTGCGATGCCAGCTTGACATCCCCAGCGAGGCCAAGCTGGCATCGCTGGGGAAATTCCGTAGAATACGATTTTCCAAAATGGCTACCACGAAAATGATGACATTCAGAAAATCTAATTTCTTCTCAACTAATAGGCATAGAAATATAAGTCTAACAGCAAATTACATGTTTACAAGGTCATACATTCACATTCTATTAATATCAATATGCTTGAAGGTCAAGGTCAAGGTCAATTCTAACCTTCAACCTCATTTTCAGCTTTTTTCTTGTGAAATCAGTACACTAAAATGTATACAATGTTTGATACTTACGATGTATATCATATCATTATTCAAGGTCACAATGTCAAGGTCAAGGTCAAATCCAAAATTCAACTTCATTTCAGCAGTTTCTGTGTGAAATCAATACAATAACAAGGATATAATGGTTGTTACCTACATCAAAGCACTACTTAAGGTCAACCTCAAAGGTCACAAGGTCGAGGTCAAGTTCAATATCTAGGTCAAAGGCATCTTTTAGCCATTATCATGAGAAATACTGCTTCCTAACAATTAAGTGTGTTTTAGGTCACAAGGTGAAGGTCAAATCAATAGTCAAAGTAATATTCCACCATCAAGGATATGGCAAATGTTAGTATAGTAGGTCACAAAATCAAGGTCAATGTAAATTTAATTTATGTCAAAGTAACATATTGACAAATGATAACCAATATTAGTAGAAAGATTATGTCTATAACAAAGCACTCCTCTATGTCCATGTTACATTGGAGATGCATGGTCAGTGTCAAGTTCACTGACTAAGGAAACCTGTTTTTTATATGGGAAGTAATAGTGTAATTCATATCAAAACAGGCACAAACCAATTTTTAACAATAACAATGTTATAACCACCATATACCTTTGGTCATTGAGGGTCAATTCAAGAAGCATCAGGATCTTGGCAATCTAACTATTGGAAGTGTGCCCTTTGAACATCAAGTCTGAATGCCTCAGAAGTAGGTGGCAAGGTCTTGAGCTTTGGCGATAACACCAAACTACCTCTCCCATTTGTACCTTTCCATGCTTTGAATCGAAGGATCCCTATATTGTCTATCTAAAGCTGTCCATAGAAGGCTGCCATACACTGATACATATTGTTGCCTCATGGACAACATCTGCTAGGTTTGATGCTACATTTCCTAACATGGAAACATAGACCTTCAAAATCTATGCCCAAGCATTGTCCAGCAGAGTCTTAATATCAAAGCATCCTATATCCTTTGAGATTTCTTCTATTAGTATGACACAGTGTAGTTCATACTTATGTTATTAGTAGGACAAATATATAAGTGTCATCTGCAAGAACCTTGATGGCATATCTTCATTTGTTATAGAGAGGATTTGGTGAATTATAATGACATCTGCCTCTCCATGAGTTGTTTGCATGTCTGACCTGTGAATACAAAGCCCTTTACTGAATTCAAGGGGATAAAGGTTATGCTGTTGGGTTTGAACCTGCTCCTTCCTGACAACAAATTCACTCTCAATGAGCTGCATTAACTGGCTTTATTGTGAGAAGATGTGAGCATCACCTTTTGGTGTGACAGATCCATACCACATGTCAGTTGGTGCCCCAAACAAGGTAAACATTTGCTTCCTTGACTTTATCAGCAATATACCTTGTTATCAATGTAGTCCATCACCATTCTATTTGAGGGCAAATGCACAATCCACAACACAGCATAGCCATCCATCATGATGTCTACTATCTTTGGGGTGACCTCTGGGTAATTTCAACTTGTTTTTTAATGTAGCCTTGTTCTTTGGAATACACAGTTCACCATTTTTAATGAGACAGGTACAGCTGACAACTCATATGGGAGAGTGTCCTCTAGGTCCAGAGCTCTACCTGATGCTAGAAGGCCAATTACACAATGTGTAAATAGCTGTGGTGTCATGCTTTAGGCACACTCATTGCATTGGATTTTGAAGCATGCATAGTTTTAACCTACTTTGGTAATGCCTTGTTGAAGCTACTGAGCAAAATCAAGTTCTAACTAGCTGATAATATGTTTATTTAACCTGAGCCTATATTGCAGATACATGTGTAATTGTAATAAAAAATAATATATAACAAAAGTAACCTTGGTGGTGGAATGTTACTTTGACTATTGGTTTGACCTTCACCTTGACTTTGAACTCAACCTTTGGTGCTGACCTTAAGTAGTACTTTGGTGTAGGTATCAACCATTATATACTTGTTATTTTATTGATTTCACACAGAAACTGCTGAAATGAGGTTGAATGTTGGATTAATCTTGACCTTATGAACTACTATGCTAACCTTGAATAATGATATGATATAGGTATCAAACTTTGTATACATGTTAATGTACTGATTTCACAAGAAAAAAGCGGAAAATGAGGTTGAAGGTTGGATTTGACCTTGACCTTGACCTTGACCTTGACCTTCAAACATATTGATAGAATGTGAATGTATGACTGTGTAAACATATAATTTGCTGTTAGAATTATATTTCTATGCCTATAAGTTGACACAAATTAGCTTTTCTGATTGTCATCATTTTCATGGTGGCCATTTTGGAAAATCGCATTCTAGAAAATTTCCCCAGCAATGCCAGCTTGGCATCGTTTGGATCTGTGATCGGGGTGGTCTTACGGTTTAGAATCACCAATAGGCCAGCGTACATCCTTCACTGCAAGGTCAGGTTACCTTCATACCAGATTGGCACCCAGACTATATAGAGAAACTCCACCAAAATCTATCCTTTAACTGCCTCCGCATCCCCTTTATTCTGCTTAGACTCATAATGAATCTGATGGAACTGAGCTAGATTTATGCTTGCAATACATTTGTATTCCTGCTCTTACATTAGCAATTATGTCTCTCATCATACAAAATTGTATCTCCATATGCATGTGAAGCCATACGATGAAAATCACCTCGACAGCATTTTAAAGCCTCACTCAGAGGAGGGGGGGGGCTTATAACGTCTAGACTAGGGCAATAAAAATCTACAGATGAAAAAGTTCCCACAGATCACCCCAGAAAAAAGGTTCGAATTATGAGAAAGGACAAAGGGGGAAAATAAGAACACTTGAGAACGAGCCTTGCTATTCCGAGTTAGCAGGTTGTCCCATGGGTGCCGCCATTAGTGGAGCTTGTTATCAGCGAGTTCTACTGATAACACCTATCAGATGGGTACCAGTTGGCCCCCGAGAGGACTGTCATTTCATTGGCTGATAATCAAACCTGCTAAGTCCGTATAGATTTGAAAGGGAGCCCCCATTCTTCACAGTGGCATGAAGAAACTGAATCTCATTTTCCACAGTCCTCCTGTAGGCCTACTCCACTGTCACATCATCAAAGTAGCCTCAAGCCCCTTACCAAAAATTGATTGTTTTCTTGTGTTGTTTTTTTTTGTGTTTTTTTTTTGTTTTTTTTTGGGGGGGCTCTTACCAAGGTAATATGAAATACATTTGACATCCTCTCAAATTGTTAAAACTGAGTGTTTCTTCGCTCCTTAGCCTCCAACCAGTCAACCATGAATGCATAGAGAAACACTCAGTTCGGACTGATCCCCGAGAACCTCTCTCTTTTTCTCTTATCTCTCATTTATCTAAACAGTTATATAGATAATGATGGAGACAGACATAAATGATACCAGTAGCTGCAATGACTGACGCCATGTAGTTAGCAGCAGGACACAAGAAAAAACATTAGTAACCACATCAATGAGCAGCATCAAAGGTCATGATAATTGTAATATCCAAGTGTCCTGTCCTCAAAAGCCATGACATATGGCACAATTTGCAAGCTTTAGAAATAGGACGGCATATGATGGAAAGTAGTCTAATGGTCTGTGACACTCTAAAGTGCTCATCAGAGTATAATATATGGAGACCATTATGTATGTGTAAATGAAAGTATCATTGATAGTCCATGTAACACTGTAGCAACAAAACAGTATTTTCCCACCGAACATGAATTTTCTTCCCCCCCCCCTTCCTTTCTAGGTAGCATTCGGTGGACGCCAATTGATTTCTTCATTAATTTTGCATCAAAATGAATGTGCAGCAAGATTAGCGGTCAAATCCCTATTATTGGAAATATGAAATTATCACCCTATTCATTTGACTAAGTAAATTCATTTAGATAGGATCCCTAAGATGGTCATCTGCCAAAACCTAACCCGGTGGGGGCTTGCACCTTAGTGGCATGGTCATCCATGGAGATCTGACCCTCTCCAAAGGCCTCTCGAAGCATTAACTACTGTTTGTCCTTCCTTACCGTGGGAGCGCCCCTTCCAAAGCCACATGAATAAAATTTAACGCGTGCAATGCACGACTGGACCAGGTCACCCACTACCTACCGTAGGGGACTATCAATATAGTGACAGTGTGTCGGAGTCATCAATGCTTAAGGCTATGAAGGATGCACCCATTATTGCTCGTCATTTTCATTGGCGCATAACTCCTCTCCTGGGGAGTTAAGCATTGCACAATATCAGCAGGTGTTGAATAAGGTTCCATATTAATGATAAAAAGGCATGAGACAGTGTAATTCTCCTTCATTTTGTTATAATCCAGCAGTTTTGATAGCACCGTAAGGCAATCGTCTCGCTGTCCGCCATTTTGGATTTTGATGTTCTGTGCGCATGCGCGACCCCTCCTTGCTGGAAGTAGCATTTTTCATGGAGAAATGATATATTCTATCGATTTAACTTGAAATTAATTGCTTTTTGAATATAATCCATTCATTTCGGGCAATATTAATCGAATTGAATCGAATATACCCTATCCATTTACTGTTATAAAATAAAATCTGACGACCGGTGACTCTGCGCGCATGAGTCAAGTCTCCAGACCGGAAGTGAGGCGGTCGACATGACAAAATTATGGTGGTCTGATTTACACACTCATATACCAACAGTCTTAACCAGTCCTACACAGAAAATCCCACCTTACCTGCTAAAAAAAGCGTCTTAATTGCCCAATTCCCATAGGAGTCAATGTGTTATGTCGACCCCCTGTCGACCACCAAAATTGACCGCCCAATGCAATCCTAAGGAGCCTCATTTTCATGAGAAAGTAAGTATGTCAGGTTTTTTCTACCCCTTTTTTCACAGGTAAAAAAAGAAAATTTCCAGGAATTGTTACCATCGACAGAAAGACAAGGATCTAAAGAACATGCATCAACTTTCCATTAATTTCTAGACCCCTACTTTGTATAAGCAATTCCCACTTAACCTTTTTTGTGCCCAGAATTATTTGAAGTTTTTACATTATTTCACAATTGTATCACCTTGTTGATAAGACCATGTGTTACTTTGATCTTCTTGATATGGGCTCTGCAGTACATTTTC
The DNA here is from genome assembly GCA_949317995.1 of Acholoe squamosa. Lineage (NCBI taxonomy): Eukaryota > Metazoa > Annelida > Polychaeta > Phyllodocida > Polynoidae > Acholoe > Acholoe squamosa. The sequence continues at coordinate 62,854,006 of OX439039.1, forward strand.
CCAATACTCATAACCCAGTGAACAATGCTGAAGACTTTCTGTTAAGGGCAGGGTATTTCTGGTCAGGTCTGGTAACCATAGTTACCAAAACCTTCCATTTGTTGTTATTTTCTAGTATATGGTCTCTCTTGTGCTATATAAGCATATATTATAGCCATAATCCCTACAATCCTGAGAGCTTAGAGAACTTGCAAAGCAAATTCTGCCTGCATGGGTATTGCCAATTAGGGAACATAATGTGTTAGTAACACTGCATGGCATATCATTACTAATATGATCAGTTGTTGTACAATCTAATGGGAGTATAGGAAATTGTGTGTGTATGACCCATCATCATTTTGGTAACATGTCAAATGTTAGTTCCCTGGATAAATCACAAAAAATGACAGCTCATTTCCAGTTTTTGACTCCCTGTGTCTGGTATAATAGAGATAGAGCCAAATGGATGGTTGTATCCTAACTAGGAGGTCATAAGCATTCCAAAGAGGGTCTAACTTTGCAGATTGAACCAGTAGAAGTTTCTGGGTGAAAATGCCATTCAATATACATGTATTTAAGCCCAAAACCGCGCTTAAATGCACGCTTGGGCACCTAGGGGTTAAAGTCAGCCATCAATGACCCAGGAGGACCTGGGCCAATTATAGAGCTATGCTAATATCATATTCTTGCCTAAGCAAGGTGACTATGAGACCTTAGTGGTTGTTGAATGGTGATGCGTATTAGGCTAATAATCATCATATATTGAATCAGTAGAAAGCCTTTAGGTTATGGGACCATTTGTCACATAGCAAAAAAAAAGTCAAAATCCCTGCAGCCTGTTTGCATTAGGAATGTTGGTAGATGTGACATGTACACTCCTTGACAGTTAAAAGCAGTTATGAGCAAATTGAATTGGAAGTGAGTTAATTAATTCCAATGTAGATTTTCCTTCCAGTAATGAATTTCTTCAAACGCAAGTGATAAGCTGGGCAGGGTGTTCATCATTGACGAGAAGCCATGGCATACATGTATGCCACTTGTGAATTGCAAGCAGTAATGCAAACTCACATGTTAAACAGCACGCAGTATAGGGGCATACAACTTTGTTTTATACTGGATACAAGTTACAGAGAAAGTTACTATTATGAGTGAGTGAGAAATGTTCATTCAATGCCATTTCGACAGGTTATATTCATGCAGAAAAGAAACTACACTAGACATCAATTCCCAGGTAGCAAACATGGTGGGGCCCAAGTCTGGGCCATAGTGGGCTCCTGATGTGGGCCACACTGGGTTAACACAGTGGGCGCCCGATGGGTTTTGTCCTCAGCAAAGGCTCTGGGCCACACTGGGCTAACCGATTTGGGCACAGATCTGTTTGACAGTGGGCTCACCTATTTGGGCTCAAAGTGAATTTAACATGGGTTTTTGGTGTGGCCCAAAGTGGGCTGACCGATTTGATGAAAAATTAGTGGTGACAAGTTAAAAATTCTTTTTGAGAAATTTATCCAATATTTATTCTTTTTTTCAAAAAGTCAATGAACAACAAATCCTTAAGCTAATCTCACCCCCCCCCCCATCACCAAAGCAGTAAATGTAATATACCTGAGTGGAAAGGCAGAGCAGAACCATCCATTTGAATCAAACTCATTCAGCCAACACAAGGCACTTTGATTCATTAAAGTGACATATGGCCTCAATCTTCCCCCACTACTTCCCTATGTAGGAGTAGAGAAGAGAGCCTTCAAGTTCATAATGACTGTACCTCTGCATATCTGCTCTTGTTCCAAGTTCAGTGCAATAGAAATGGTGTTGCCATTTCACTACTACTCAGATGACCTTGATTTGCACTTTTGACTAGAAACATCTAAGTATTTCCAGACTATGAGAAAGTCTGCACATTATTACTTGATATCTGATTTAGTAGTTTCTTCCAGTTGTCCTATGTCTAAAAGAAATAAGTTTTTGTATGGGTAATAGAATTCTGCCTGGAGTGCTGTGAAACCACTTTGTAGTGAGTCTGCCATGGACTGGCCTACAGGGGCAGGGGATATTTTTGGTTTCTCAATTGCCTCTATATATAGTCCTCTTATACCCGGCCAGGTGTGGGACCTGTTTGCCCCCACACCACAAATACACCTTGCAAGCCTACTAATATAAAGAAAGACATGAAGCTGTTATTTCCAGGACTAGTCAGTGTTGCATTTTACATGAAATATCTGGATCCCTACCATGAACCTACCTGTGTATTAATGATATAGGGAAAGTGGGACTACCTATCTCCTACAGCAGTGGTGGAGGGAGGGGAGAGGGCAGGGCAGGGTAGGGTAGGGTGAGAGGAGGCCAGGGCAGGGTAGGGTGAGGGCAGGTCAGGGTGGCGTGAGAGCAGGTGAGGGCAGGGGATGGCAGGGGATGGCAGGGCAGGGTGAGAGGAGGGCAAGGGAGGGCAGGGCAGGGTAGGGTGAGAGGAGGCCAGGGCAGGCTGGGGGAGGGCAGGGGAGGAGAGGACAGGACAGGGTGGGGTGAGAGCAGGACAGGGCAGGTGAGGGCAGGGGATGACAGGGCAGGGTGAGAGGAGGGCAAGGGGGGACAGGGCAGGGTGAGAGGAGGGCAGGGGGTGGCAGGGCAGGGCAGGGTGAGAGGAGGGCAAGGGAGGGCAGGGCAGGGTGAGAGGAGGGTAGGGGAGGGCAGGGCAGGGTGCAGGAGGGCAGGGGAGGAGAGTACAGGGCAGGGGAGGGCAGGGTGAGAGAAGGTGAGGGGGAAAGGATAGGGCAGGTTGAGGGGAATGAGGAGGAGATGGAAGGGGTAGGGGATGGATAAGGGAGGGCGAAGAGGGAGAGGGGAGGGGGAACACTCATCACAGAGTTCAGAACAGTCCAGAATGTGAGGCTGCCCTGTCCAAACCCACTCTCATCCCAGACTGAGAAGACTTTATGCAGCTAAGCGACCATCTTGGGATGCCCATTTTGAAACCATCCTGGGCCCAATGTGGTTGCCCATTTTAAAGCTGACCAGTGCCCAAATTGGTCAGCCCAATGTGGCCCAGACCAAAACCCGTTGGGAGCCCAAAGGGCTCAAGTCGGTTTGCCCAATTTGGGCTGCCCTGTGTGACCCTGACTGGAAACCCAGCATCTGCTGAACCTAAAACCAATGTACTGAATGCTGCCCGTTTTAAACCACCTTATCCCTGGTAAAACCAATTTGGCCCCGAGGGCTTGCTACATGGGTTGATGGCTGAATGTGTGTCCGTGTATGAACATATACCAGGTATACCCCAAGCACAGAGTGGACAGAAAAGATGAGATTAAGACCCTTTTAACATGACCTAGGGAAGGAAGCTCCCGACATAGAAAAAAAGTTACGCACTTGAGTCTGGATCCGGAATTGGACAAAGAGACATAGAAAAAAAGTTACTCACTTGAGTCTGGATCCGGAATTGGACAATGTCGCCAAAACTTGTATGATTTGATATTCGGTCTGATCCTGGGATGACACTCTGGCTCTGCCAGGATCAGCCCCTGTGGTTTTCTATTGTTCAATGGGTAGGTTACTACATGTATGATAATGTTTTAAAGCCATGCATTTACTGGCCTACTGCATAGAATGAGTCGGTTCCGCTGTTCATTTTCAGCGTTGTTTAGAAAACAAGAGATATAAAAAGTTCAGCACACTCATATATGAACCATTTTATAGGAGTCATTTTATGTTGTCCTGTTGGCAATAACTGGCAATAAAGAATAAAGGGAATTAGTAACCCTCATATGAATAAGCATTAAAGAAGGTGATAATGCATTGTTATCCTGGCAGTTCCCCCTCCCCCGACACCTAAATCCATGTTAATAGCAAGCCCATCGATTTCTTAATTTGCATCCTAACGGGCGCATATCAGGAACAGTGGCCAATCCAGTATCATCGTAGATATAAATTCTCTGTTGTGTTCATACGGATTTGGGGCTCTTTTATCATGTGTTGTTTTTTTCTCTGCAATTTTCTATAATGCTGCTGCCATTGAAATTGGATCCTTAGGATGGCCACCACACATAAACTCCTGCAGTAGGCCATGCAGGCTTAGTGCCATGGCTGTCCACTTCATAGTGGTGTATCAGCTTGCCTTGTGGACTGTGTGTATGGTGGGTGCTGTGGGTGCAGGTTGCTGATGACGCGCCCTGGAGCTCCATGAACGTCTTGCCTGTGCTGCTCCTGTCCAGCAGTGTGCTGTCCAGAGGCGTGTCACAAGATCAACTCTTCCTGTTTAACCTCTCTACACCTTTTGAGGTGATTTTAGGGGCCCCAGGATGCCCTCCTCTAAGTTGGACCATAGGTCTCTGCTTAGGACCGCCAAAGAAGGGCCTTCAGGTAACGTATAGGTTTGTGTTGGGTAGGAATGCATACATCTGCTGACTGCGACTCAAGAGAAAATAAAATCGCTATAAACCAAGAGTTTTGGGGTACCAAGCCGAGGGGGACACCCATAAGTCTTGATTAAGGCACTCATGAGAAACACTTGGGGCAGGCACATCCACATATCGTACTGATAATGGTACCAGACTACCACTCGCACTCGCAGAAGTGCAAAGTAAGGATATTAAGCAAAGTAAGGATATTGAGAACATAATTGCACTACAGGAAAGAAACTGCACAAGATGGCAGTAGCTAGCTACAATTCATTGCACTTGTATGAAGTACTGTTTCAGTGTGATATTATAAAAAGCAAAAATACCATGCCTACAGAGAAACCCTTCCCAATATCTCAGTTTACCATCATGAAGAATGTCTGCAACATTGTCAACATTACATCAGACATGTTCACTGTATGAAGTTAAAGGGGAATACCAGAAATCATGAGCCCGAGCCTTTAATTCAATGTATCCTAAGCATACGGAATAAAATAGAATCAAGGTAAAATCACAATTGTTGACATGTTGATTTCATGCTTTGCATCCTCAATATAAACAGGGATCATTGGAGCTTATGCGATCCGATCAGTTTTAGTTTTCCTTTCCATTTTTTTCCAGTTTTATAATACCACTCTTGCATGAATAGATCCTTGGGGCGACCACCGCCCATAAACTCCCACTATGGAGGTGATGGCCTAGTGCCATGGTCATTCACTGTATACTACTTTATCAGCTGGCTTTTTAAGGCTATTGCATGAAGTAATGCAGGTTACTGATTATGGGCCCTGGAGGAACTTGCCACATAGCCAGATCAGTGAGTTGCTACTCTCCAGCGGCCATAACATTCACACTCCCTAGCCTTTCAGCACCTTGGGAGGTAATTCCTAAGCTGGATCATACAGCTGTGCTTAGCCTTGCCCAAGGTGTTCCCTGGGGTATATGGGAGGGTAGGTGTTGGGTAGCTGACCCTAAAATCCCCTAAAATCCAGGCTATCAGCTCCGTAGGGTGAACTTTAGGGATCCCTGACCAGGAGGGCACCTTTAGATACTCGGTCAAGAGCCAAGAGACACAACCTCATGGGAAACACATGATGAAGATGATAACCCAGTAGATAAGGAAGTCAGTTCAACATTGAATCACAGTTAAGTTGAGAACTGATTTATCAACGTTGACTATCGCGAAATCGATTGCCATATGACATTATATGTTGCTTAATTTCAGCCGAACTGCAGAACACTTCAGATGGCTCTAATCCCTACCCTTTCTGACATACAACAAATAAGTCGCCTTCATCACAATACGGATGTTTTTTAATCTCTATACAGATACTATATGTTCCAAGTGTACTATGTATCTCCACGTCGTGACACTATGTCTGCAGTGTATTGCATGAGACAGGAAACTGATACACTGCAAAAAAGGTGTTTAGATCTTAAACGCAATTCTAAACATAATCTTGCAACGTTTTTGTAAACACAATATCCTCCTAAACACTTGTAAAGTGTTTAGAAAAATGACATGTTTAACTAATGTGTTTACATTATAAAGTGTTTAGGTTCATTCTCTTTTATTGATTTGAGGAATTTCACTCAGATATTTTGATTTGTCTATGAATTCATAGTTTTGTGTTTCGGAATTGGCTTGTGAATGCAAATATTCATTCATGCCCACTTTCTGATAGGGATCAAAACATGTAAGTCTACTGGGACAACTATACTATCCAAGTATTTCATCCATATTGCATTGAATCCAAATCAGATCAGTGTCAGGGACTCACTGTCAAATACATCAGAGAGACGAGGAGGATTCGCATCATTAATTCTTGTTATTCAGGAAATGGGTGTCGAAGCACAGGCTGCTCCCTCATGGTAAACAAATAGCAATGACACCGGGTTTTTTTTTTTGCATAACCCTCTTTTGTTAAAATTGTGTTAATATTAAATTGTGTGAAACTGCCAAAAATTTGAGGAGAATACTGCAACCTATTATGACTTAACAATAGCAGATGTATGGTATGTAGGAAGTCCATTATAGCATACAGCTGCCATCTGCCCTGGATATTTTATGTCTAAACACCTAGAAATATAAATGTGTAAAAGCAAACACCTACTTTTCTGTTTATTTAAAGTCTAAACATAGAAACATGTTTAATGCAACTGTTTAGGTGTTTAGAATTTAGAATTTAATGTTTAAATCCTAAACACATGGTGAACTAAATACCTGATGAACCAAAATGTTTAGATTTTAAACATGTGTAGACCTAAACATGTTTTAAACTAAACACCATTTTTTCAGTATACTGCTCTTATTTTCACTCTTCAGACATAAATTGATGGATAAATTTGTCTGTGGCTGTGCCTCCAAATGAGATATTATATACCCCATACACACAGAGGGCAGAGAAAAGATGAATTTAAGACCTTTCACAGAGGGAAGCCACGTGGAATTTAGGAGAATCGTTTGCATGTCATATAGGTACTATGGTCTTGAGGTGAGAATACCAAGTATGATAAAATGGTCATTACAATTGTACAATCTTATAAAGACCTACATTGCAATGATAAAGTATGTTAAGTTGGCCTACAATTTGTCATAACCGGTTAGTCACATTGGAACATTCAATTAGCAATTACTCCCCATTTCAATGGGGATCTGCATACATATGGCTGACCAGAACGTGGTGTCATGCGTCTTTGAAACCTGATATGACTCTAGATTGTTGGAGAAAGTGGATTTATGAATCCATGTTAGTGGTGTATGGCGTTTCAATGGCATGCAATATATCGTGCAATATACACTAGTTTGTGTGCCAAGGCCATCTGGGATGAAATACTACTCTATAGGGCTCAATGGACGCTATCGCTGTACATGTATAATTATGTGGTATTTTTTCAAAATATAATTCATTTTAAGCATATGAGCATATATATCAATGTGGCAACATTGCTGCAATATGATACTCTAGATACTTAACCCGTTAAAGGCCGTCGATGCATTAATGCATAATGCCCATCGGTCGTCATGATGCATGGATGCAGCCCTGGTGAGTAACATACCAGGGCTGATACACGACCGGAGGGTCAGCATGATGGTCCAATGAAGTGCTGATGAGCAGTTTTACAAGCACATCATTGGTGCACCATGACAACCAATTGGTGGGTGGACGAGTGAATGAGTGAGTGGGTTAGTAAATGAGTGAGTGAGTGCGTGCGTGAGTGAGTGAATGAGTGAGTGAATGATTGATTGATTGAGTGAGTGAGTGAGTGAGTGAGTGAGAGAGTGAGTGAGTGAGAGAGTGGGGGAGTGAAGTATGTTCATGTCATCTCGACAGCCAAAGTCATATTCCTGACAAGAAAAGTACATTCACCATCAATTGATGAACACTATGCCATCCATTACCATGTATATAATATCATATGTGTACCAGGCACATACTTGAGAAAAGATGAGATTAAGACCCGTTTAAGATGAGCTAGGGAAACACATCAGTACATGGTCACTATAGCACAGGCAATGCTGTAGACCATACCCCAATCCCTCCTCTCCTGCATAGATAAAGTAATACTTTGTGTGAAGTGCTTCCCTGAATCGCCCTGGTTTCTCTATATTATATCAGTTTTCACTGACCCCAATGCTGTCTGCCATTACCGCTGGTACCAAACGGTGTTGTATATGTCACCAGTGGTTGCTGGTTACTGGCCTGGAGTCTACTTGTATACCCCTCACGTGACCTGCTCATCTAACCTGATCGCCCTACCATTATGTCCGCCCATTGAATTCCAATACCCGTGTAAAGGCGGCTTCCATGGACACGTGGAAATTGAATTATGCAGGAACCAGCTCAGGTGGACGCCCTGTTATGAGGATCGTGAATGGCGGACGCGTTGAGAGCATGTGGAGAGAGATGGAGAAAGAATGGGGTCCGATTCAAACCAGTCTTCGTTACAAGGCTTCAGATACACTGTAATAGACATAGACATGATTTGCGCCCATCAGTCTATCTTCTCAGCCTGTGAGAAAATAGAGACCCCTGTCCTGCAATCACAACCTCTAAAACCCCACCAAAGCTTCAAACCTGTCCCACCAACAGAGAGATTCCCGCCAAAGTCAAACCAACTGACACATCAAATACGCTAAAGCCAATATTGTCTGGCGGGAAGAGAGGGCGGCCTTGCAGACGCCTCCCGCTGCAAAGGCCTGGTTTGATTGGGTGGGGTTGGAGTGAAGGAGGTGGGGATAGAAAGAGGTATATACCCATGTGCGTTAGGGGCCTTTCTCTGAAGGCTAGGACAGGGCCGGTAGTCCACGATTCGGGATTGTTCAAATGTTTGACAAAGAGACAGAGTCCAATAGCAAGGCAAGGCTTTCTGTCACATGAAACCTCCCTTTGGTGGCATGCAGACATTTAGAGAGTTGTGTGCACAGCATTCCAGGGTTCTAACTTTGTGTAATAGAGTTGTCATATTGATGACCACGATCAGACCCCATATAAGCCCTGGAGCTTAATTCAAAACATCCTGGGATCACGACCCCAGCGATCTTAGGAATAAATCAGCCTTATCCTATTAAGCGATCTTAAGAGTTGACTGGGTTCACATATCCTAGCCAGCACTAAGATCGCATCGATCTTAGCCTCAGCCCTCCTACACTATTCCAAGAAGAACTGACTAGGCACAGGGGTAAGAGTCCCAAAATAAAGGAATAGCTGTGGAGTCACTCTTCTTCACAAGAGTGCTTATACCATCATTCCCCGTCCCCATATGGGCTAACAAAAGAGCACAGGGTGCAGTTGACCCCCGTACAGTATTCAAGAGTTGTTCCCATAAATGTATGATTTATGCTTGCCTATTAGAAGCACTGTGCCCTCCCCCCAGGACAAAGAGAGAGAAGGGAAGAATTACCTTACAGTGCACTTAACGCATCAGTAGCCCTAAGAGTCCTCAAGGACACTCAGCAAACGTCCTCCCTCCCCTCTTTATGTATGCAGCAGGCTATTCACTCTTTCGATCAGGAGTGTTCCGTGTAAGTGCTCTTGTACTCAGGTGAAACCACTATGCATTTCTTTCACTCAGATCGCAGTGATCTTAGTGGTGGAAATGGAATAGTGAAGTGATCCCAGGACTAGCTATTCTGGACAGGCCTGCAACCACTGCATTACATAGGGTAGACCAGCCAGGTCTTATGATATGTGCCTACACTAAGATCGCTGGGGTTGGGATCCCAGGATGTTTTGAATTAAACTCCTGCATACAAGCCGGGAAGTTTGAGAGAGGCAGTTGTCATGTGCTCTTTTGTTAGCTCTTGTTGACATGGCATTTTCATGGGTTTCATATCTCGGTTTGGGTTTACTCAGGGGCTAGGCTTCATATTATTCCATTGAATTATTCCTTTGAGACTATTAGCTGGACTCTCACAGGGGTTTAACTTCATGTAAACTTCATTATATAAATTATTTCTCAAGTTGATCTGAATCTCCAGCCATTGAAATATGGGAAGGAGGAGTTGGATCAAGTAGGCCTATTACCTTAATTCTAAACCTCACTTACTTGAGCACCCATGACACCATTTATGCCACAATTTTTGGTAATTACATAGAGATCGTAGAAGTAATCTTGGTCAGCCTACCTTTCATAAGTATCATGTCCTTAAAAACATGATTATCATGTCCTAAAAACGTAACCTAATCATGAATCATCCAGATTTGGGCTGCCAGGGGGTTCCAAAAACGATTCTGCACCAGCCTAAAAAGTTTTAGGGTGCATGTAGTACAGGTGTTGGGGCTTAGGCTCCATATATGTGGGTAGGTTAAATATTGTTTCTAGATCAATGGCAGAGCAGTGATGTTGAGTACCTAAAAATTGTGTCTCACCTGACGTATACCTTGCCCTGCTGTAGTGTATGCCTATTTAACATATATCATATGGCCCTTATCTTAATGACTCTTTTTGATATATGAAATAAACATATTTGTGCATGCTATGAATGATTTTAGATGTATATTCTATGCTTTTTTGTTATTTTTTTAGAAAAATGAAATATGGACACCTGAGGAGCGTGCCTGCATAACTGAACATGCCTTTTGTCAAATTCTATCAAACTAATCACAAATGAGTTACCTCTCCTATACTTACCTTATATGGGAGCTAAGGTCCTTGTCTACATCCAAGTATATGGATATAAGCCTGCAACTTATGGTATTCCTACTATAGCAGTAAAACAGGGTATATGTCGGGTGAGAAACTTGGTGCAAAACCCTCATTGATTTTCTTTTCCACCTCTTTTCTCATACAGGGACTGCTTGCAACCCATCTCAATAATATTATGTTCCTATATGTTCAGTAAACCTTCTACTGTATTGTTAAAGTAGATTCACCCCTATTACAGATGGGAAAGATGACTACCTTGAATACATGTCTCACCCCACGCTTCTCTTCGATGTATACCCTGTGATTGCTGTAGTGTAGGCCTATTTAGCATCTATCAAATAACCATGCTTTAATAATTCTTTTTAGTATATGAAATAAACATGTTTGAGCAGGTTTTGGGTCCTAATCCATTCATTATCAGTACTAAATGGATAACAGAAACAAGTTTAAATGCCAGGGTATATGTCGGGTGAGAGGGTATACGTCGGGTGAGAAGACTCAGTGATGATAGCATATCTCTGTCCCTTAATGAAACATGGGGTTGGTACTTACAGGGTAAGACACCTTGGTAACAAGGTGATTTACCATGTATAACATATTAGTTAAATATATTGTAATAATACCATATAGGGATGGTATGTCTGAGAATAGGGTATACGTCGGGTGAGACAAAAAACTACCCCAACTATACCACATGAATTGGATTGAGGACCCAGGCTATACTATTAAAGTTAGACTTCCATTTTTTTTTTTCATGCATATAGGGACATGACTGTTAAGGCTTTGCATGGTCCATGTATCCCATCCCTGTGTTATTTTTTAATTTGGGCAGGGCAGCCATGTTAGGGTATATGTCGGGTCCCGCATGAAACTGGCCAACTACGTTTTTTGCCCCCAGCATAAAAAAAAATTTGCCTACATACACCTTTTTGGTCTTAAAATTTCCCCTTTGCTATGGGGGAAACGTCAGTAGGTTTACTTATAGGCATATGTTATCCTAATAGGCACTAGTTATCATAAGTGACCCTAATCAATTGTGGTTAAACTGATTTAACCCACGTTACATCAAATAATCCCAGCTGATTTCGTTCTAAGGTGTTCTTAGGTTAAATTCTCGATGCACTATTGCTCTTTAGGATGTGAATAGTTTGTCCAGACAATATAATATAGTCCAAGTCTGAAATGAATCCTCATAACATTATTTCTCCCATCACATTAATAGTCTGACGTCCCTGATGAGGCAGTTATGTTCATTTCTGACAGATAATAGAGAAGCCCTCATTATGTATGGTGAACTAGAATCTGAGACAACTGTGACAATTGTTAAACTATTGCAATAATTGCATCATAATACAGTTGTTGGTTTGTGCTGAGTAAGACTATTTCAACCCCTTGCCTATTCTTTGTTTCCCAATGGGGGAAATACCAAAACACGATAGGGAACCTATTGACCTTTTATATTTACTTTTTTGCAAGTTGTAGTACAGATTGTCATGTTTTTGCTTGAAAAACCCCTCATTTAGGGCAGTTTTAGGCCCCTAGCTCCATAAATATGCCTAGTAGATAGGCAAAACCCATATACCCTTTGTAGCTCTATCCCATCCCGACCAGAATAAATGATAAAGATGTATTAATTACTTTAATTGAAGTTTTTATTGAAGGGAGAACAGGCCAAATCTCTCTCTCTCTCTCCTTCAGTGTGAATTTCCCTTTCATTCATATTACGACCAGAATCGCACTTTAGCTTCAATTGCTGCAAAAGTTGAATTTGATCGAAGGGACTGAGTTAGATCACAGTAGCGACCATTAAATTTTGATTCCTCTTGCTTTTGCTAAACATATCCCAAATGATAGATGTAGGGATTTTATCATCATGTTGATTCTACGGCGTTCGTCATAATGAAGTTTTGATCTCGTAAACATATGACAAAACCTTATCACCTCTATACTCGCTGCATCTCACATATTGAGATCAGTGTGCATCCGCTAATCTGATGTCTGCCCTGCCGTCAATGTCTTGGCGTGAGTCAACTTATGACGCCGACTGCTGCTGCTGAGAGGGGTGCACAATTTGTAAAAAGTCATATCTAGTCCAGGAGCGTGTTGCTCCTATGGTAAAAAGAGCTGTCAGTAGGTACCCTCTTTTCAAAAGAAGTCACACTCTGCTTCACTATTCACCTTGCACTCACCAAATTAGTCTGAAAAGTCACCTGCCTTGTTTAAAACAGAAAGAGCTGCACTATCAGGTACCTACTCATGCCACATGCTCTATAGTATATTATACTGACTGAATTATCCTAACTAGGTACCTACTCAAATCCCCCTTTTTTAGCACCGTACTTGAATGACCAGTTGTGAGCAACAAAAGGGACAAGTTATAGCTACATGAAAAGAAAAGACTGGAAACAAGGGCATTTTTAGCCAGCTCTTCCTTTTACTTTAGGAGCAACGCCCTCCTGAGAAGCAATATGGAAAGGTTGGCTGGGTCAGTATTGGAGTCTGGGGGTGGTGTCTCAAAGGGGTGAGCTCTGCTTTTATCTATCATACACAGCTGTCCTCTGCACAAAATGCCAATCCACCTTGTCTGTTAGATGTAGAGGCTAGGTCACAAATTTCCCTGGCATGTTCTACTATTTGGCATGTAAAGGAATTAGTGATAAGAGAGAAATCTGCACAAGTGAGCTTTTTATATTTGATCTTGAAGCTGCTCTCTTCAGACAAGGGAAATAAGTGTGTTTATGGTTTTTATAGAGGGTAGCCAGAGACAGATTGCCCAAATCCACACATCACGAAAAGAAGAGCGATCTGGCCTGGGTCTTGGTTCTTCTATAAATTTCTAGCCATTTCCAGACAAAGAAAGCTCCTGTGCAGATCGCGTATGGTCTATATACTGATAAAACCTTTGATTCCTCCTCTATGTTTCTCTTTTTAGTAGAAGTAATAGAAATTCTGATCTGAATGGCTGCGCTGTAACATGGACTTACCGCATGCATAATTAACAGCTCTTGTCCTGATAGATAAAAAGACACCATGAGTGCTGTGATTCAGAAATGATCATTGATCTAAGGCTCTGTCATGGGAGATGTATATGATGGTGTATATGATGTCAAAAGGCTCTTATTGCACTCATGCCCATGGGAAGGGAGGAGGTTGGCTGACCCCTTCCACCTACTACCCCAATACTTAGTTGAGGCTTCGTCTGGTGCAGAGCCCCCAGGGACAGCTTGCCCATTTACCCTACCGCAGGTCAACTAATTCAAGGAGATTGTGGGCGTCTTGGACAGTTAACTTTCCTTATCGATGCCATGGTTTTAAATATCTAGTCTCTGATATCACATATCACCCTTCCCCCAACCCCAAGACTGATACTGGGTGGGACAGGAACATGACAATCTTCCGCAAAAGATCTTTATTGATTGCTTTTTTTCAAAATGACAAGTGGTTGAAGAGAGGGGGGGGGGGAGACCACGTCTGGTATCTTTATCAAAATGACAACCAAAACATTCACAATTGTCCTTCATGACGCTATACATAACTATTAGTTAAACCACACGTCAGTAGGTTTACTTATAGGCATATGTTATCCTAATAGGCACTAGTTATCATAAGTGACCCTAATCAATTGTGGTTAAACTGATTTAACCCACGTTACATCAAATAATCCCAGCTGATTTCGTTCTAAGGTGTCATCTTAGGTTAAATTCTCGATGCACTATCGCTCTTTAGGACGTGAATAGTTTGTCCAGACAATATAATATAGTCCAAGTCTAAAATGAATCCTCATAACATTATTTCTCCCATCACATTAATAGTCTGACGTCCCTGATGAGGCAGTTATGTTCATTTCTGACAGATAATAGAGAAGCCCTCATTATGTATGGTGAACTAGAATCTGAGACAACTGTGACAATTGTTAAACTATTGCAATAATTGCATCATAATACAGTTGTTGGTTTGTGCTGAGTAAGACTATTTCAACCCCTTGCCTATTCTTTGTTTCCCAATGTTCCTCTTCCTCTTTTGTCATTTCTGTACAAACCAGTCGTGTATGCCTTCATTTATCAAGTTGCCCCGGCATTGTTTAAGTCTTATCATGGCAATCATCCAGTTGTGCCTGGCAATGGGTTTACGATGACTTCTGCTGCAACATTTGATGTGCACATGTGATATGTATCCAGAATTCTACCCCATTGATTATACCATTCAATAGAGCCGTTTGCGCCTGTGTCAAAAGTTATTTGAGTGCCTTCATTGTTACCTTGTCTATTGTTTTGCCTCGCGTATAAGGATAGATCCCTATTGCGCCTTATAGGGTGAGCAAAAGTTTAAACTATATAACACTAGCAGGATGACCAGGTGTGCCGAGGGGTGCCTTGTACACGCGGGAATACGGTATGAGCAATAGGTTCAAAGCATTTCTTTTCTATCTGATTTTCCCTTGAATGTGCTTGACGCAGAGAGGCATTGTTTAGGATTCAGTATGGATTACACGTAGCAATGTTACGTGTTTTATAGTGTTTTAGTTGTGTGCTTTGGGTCAATAGAACTGACGTTGGGCTCCCATAATCACCAACGACCAGCAATTCCAGTTTGAATAGGCTTAATTGAAGTGTCAGAAGAGACAATGTTCATGGGAGTGAGTTGGGCAAGTGACAGACTACTCCAGGGGAATGTATCACGGTTTAATTAGGTCATATAGCATAGCTTGAAATTGAGTTGTCACTTTATATATACATGGGAAAAGAGATGTTTATACACTACATTGAGGGGCTTTTCTAATCAACATAATCCCAAAAAAAATCAAGCAAAGCCTGTGACAGCATACCCAAATTGGCTCACTATTCTGCACGTTACCCCTCAACAATTCAGTTCACCAGGAAATATCTAAAGGAAGGTGTCAAAACCCCTTTACCCCTAAATCTGCATTTCCTGTTTTATATACTTTCGCTCCAATGGCCTAAGAACTAGTCCACCAGTTTTGGCAGTGCCATTTTAACCTTTGTTATCCAATACCTTTTAACACCTTGACCTCTTAAACGCTCTTCCACGGAAACCTAGACTTATGGTATGTACGATGCTCTTAGCAGTGAACTGACTTAATGAATTATATTGATTTAGGTCGAATCCCACATGGCTAAAAATGGCTCAAATATCTCTGCGATGTTGAATCTGTTACTTTATATATACATGGAAAAAGAGATGTTTATACACTACATTGAGGGGCTTTTCTAATCAACATAATCCCAAAAAAAATCAAGCAAAGCCTGTGACAGCATACCCAAATTGGCTCACTATTCTGCATGTTACCCCTCAACAATTCAGTTCACCAGGAAATATCTAAAGGAAGGTGTCAAAACCCCTTTACCCCTAAATCTGCATTTCCTGTTTTATATACTTTCGCTCCAATGGCCTAAGAACTAGTCCACCAGTTTTGGCAGTGCCATTTTAACCTTTGTTATCCAATACCTTTTAACACCTTGACGTCTTAAACGCTCTTCCACGGAAACCTAGACTTATGGTATGTACGATGCTCTTAGCAGTGAACTGACTTAATGAATTATATCGATTTAGGTCGAATCCCACATGGCTAAAAATGGCTCAAATATCTCTGTGATGTTGAATCTGTTGCGATTTTGGGACCTATCCCAAATTCGCAAGAGGTATAGCTGCATAATCCACTGTGGGACTCAGAATGAGTTGATCAATCCTTGCGTTTATGGCCACAACAAGGGCCATACAATGCAACAGGCAAATTCGCAGAGATATTGAAGCCCTATTTCGCCATGTGGGATTCGACCTTTCGAGCTGCTGAGACTGGGAAGTTTTACACTTAAGTGTGTCAAAACTGTCGCCAGGCTGTTCTAACACCCACCACTCCCACCAAGCCCTCAGACTACTAGCAGATGGAACAGAATGGGGCAGTGAGAGGGAATCAAAGCCAAAAATAATCTTCTTATAAGATATTTAATCTTACATAATGAACAAACTGTTTATCATTGTAATGTATATACATAATATACTCAATTTTACCACCATGTAAAACTATCTCATTTTTTTCAATATCTCATTTCCTTGAAATTAGACACTTATTTTTGGCTGTGTGGATGAAAAGGGGAGTAGGAGGAGAAGTTATTGGAAAGCTGCACACATTAACAACCTGATATCGATCCCTCCTGTAATACCCATAGTCTACAGGGCCTCTTCAGCCGACTTTTGTGTAGGGAATGTATGGCCAAAATTGGCCGAAGAGGCCCAGTGGGCTATAGGTATAACCGACCTGTTTGCTGAGAGGTAAATCACGAAGCATGTGAGCTCCGATCGTCCCATACCAAAAACTTAGATGCAGTGGATAGGAGTGTCTGTACGTGGTTGTGTCGTCGTATTTTCATTCATTTTAGTGTAGAATGGTTTGTGAGAAAGAAGTCAGGAGATCTGCTGTTTAACCGAAATTGACCCAATATTTCCCAGACAGAAAAATTCTATGAATTTCATTCGGTTTCATTTCAACCACCCTATTCATTGTGGTTCATGTCATTAAAGAGCAATAACAGTTAGCTCCAAGCACTAATAGAGGAGTTGGTAGTCTCTAGATATTCCCCGTTTGAATATTTTTCTCGCAACTCTTTTTAGGACTGAGGACACTCCAATGATTCGAATATTCAAGCCCGATGGGGAAGAAGTCAAGAGAAACAGTATACCATGTTAACTGCAACTGGTTACCAATAGCTTTGGTTTGGAGCGTGAACAGCATTATCACGTGAAAGCTGAACAATTCAAATAAAAATGACATTCGCTCAGAAGTAGTTTTGTAGTTGAAATGTGTGGTCGGGTATTTGCTGTTGAGGTCGTTGCCTTGCCGTGATCCCACTTTGTAGCCGTCTACCTTCAAGTGGGGCACTTTGTGTACATCCACTCCAAATCTGATCCTGCCGGAGGGTGTTGCTCCTATGGGAAAACATAGTTTTGCTTAAGAAGTGCCCCACCTGTCTCTTCCTTGTAGTCCAAACTTTTTTGTGTTGCACACAAGTGGTCAAAACAAGAGCACTTATTAGAGCGTGTGACAACGGTAGGTATACCTCATAGTGCAGCACTCACTACTTTTAAGCAAGGCATGTGACTTTTCAGACTAGCATGGTGAGTGGAAGTTGAATGGTGAAGCAGAGCATAACTTATTTGGAAAAGAGGGCACCTACTCCAAGCTCTATTTAACATATGAGCAACACCCTCCAGAGTTCTCGCCAAGTCTCCCGGTAGGAGACTGAGAGCTGCTGTTTAGGCTGTTTGTGATAAAAAAAAAAAAAAGGTTTGTTTCCAGTAACCCGACCGAACCTAGCAAAACAGGGGCAAAAAACTTCTCTTTTTTTGTGATTTTGAAGAATTTTGTCTCATTTTTTTCATATTTTAAAGAAGTTTTCATTACTTTTTGAGGATTTTTCCTGTATCCTTTTCGTGTTCTTCCCCTCTCTCATAGTTGCCATTTTCCCATAATTATTTTACAATGAAATCAAAGAATTTGATACATCCATTGATATGTGCCCTAACATTTCCTATATAAATGTAAAGAAAAAAATCAAAAATCAAAGAAAATCCGACCTACCAACCCTAGCTTTTTGAACTATGTTACTGGAAACACACCTTTTATTTTTCTTGGCCTTATCACCACTCACAAAGTTGTGGAATGTTTCATTGTAAAGGACGCCCATGTTCTAACAGGAACCTGTTAGTTTAAATGTCTGCCACCAGGTAGCCAAAAATGGTTCTCGTCTTGCTCATAGGCACGAGACGTTGCGAGGTTTTGCCTGTTCGCATAAGATGCACATTTCAACTCTGAACGAAAGCAGAAATACTCAGAAAAAAAATTGGTATCGTCATAATGCTAGATGTGCGGTTAGCCATTATAATCATCTCTCATCAAGCCTCCATTGAAGGTCTACAATTGTATTTACGATTGACAAACTCATGGATATCAAGACAGATGTGATCATCATATCACTCTCCCAATATAGGCTGATAACCTTTTTGCTGACTCATCTTTTTTTATTTTCTTCACGTAACTATAGAGGCCCCATGCGTCAACATCCGCGGAGACTGTATTAAAAACTGACAGTTAAATTTAACAGACCTCCTTTGAGAGACCACCGAAATGCATGGTATTTGATGATAAGAAAGATACGGGACCTGTTCTTTTCTAGGAATCATCCAAATTGAGTGTTGTCAGAAATAAGGGCATTTACGGCGCTGGTTATTTTACAGCGCTCCCATGTCCTGCCCATATCTGCAGTGCACTGCTCCCGGAAGGACGTTCTGTCAATTATTTGGTTATCTGGGATGGGCCTGGTGTTTAGGATCATGATTTGGGGTACTCTGGTAGGCCGAGGATGAGCTAGTAAAAATGTGGCAGCGTGGTTTAGTAATGGGTCAATGAAACGCAATCCATTCCCCATCAGAATGACATTGATTAGGGCGTTTATGACAGCCCCAATTGTCCCATATATTGGTGCCTTCAACTGGGGGCCCCACGCCGAGCTGATTAGTATTCTAGATGTGTTTTGAGCATTAGCAATTACAGCTTCGACTATCATTTGTTTTAAATAGAAGTGATTGGGGAAAGGTGTATGAATTCATACATTTAGACTGTTAAAAGTTCCATTTGGGATTATGCTAAAACTAAAGTTTTCCATGATTGAGTACTCATTTCTGTAAATAATGAAAAGTTACCAAAATCCTATCTTCGCTGCATGTGATATTGGCATCTACAGGATGAATGATTATGGGTTTTGTAGTATTCTCCTTGTCTGTTTCTTCAACATCCCAGCAAATTGTCGTGACTCCTCGTCAACCTGTGTGAAGTGGCTCACACCTGTCACTAGATGGAACATGACATCGTTATAGCACAAGATCACCAGGAATAGCAATTGCTATGCCACATGAGTCTAACACACAATGGCGAAAGATGACGGAATGAGTTATCACTCAAAAAGGAGTCACCATTGATGACCAATCATGGCGACAGATGACGACAATTTGCTGGGAATAATCTGATATGAATAACTGTAGAGGTGGGCTTCATTTTTCAGAGTTTCCAGACCATGTAAGAGTTATTGTAGAAAACCTGATATTTTGATTTCATCCGTTAATTCGTTGACATCCTTGTAAATTACCTGCCTGGTTATTTTCTAACATATCTTTTTTAGTCTATACCTAGGAGAGGTTCCAAAGTATCCTTTGCAATTCCCCAGGGACATCACCTTCACAGCAGCCTACATTCCACAGTGGCTATCCATAACAATCCAAATACATCAGGATAACCAAACCCCTGCACTGTCCGCTTAGTCTCTAATTCACATTCCCCTGTGAGTCACCTTTCTTTTGAGTTAAGCTCACCTTTCAAATAAACCTTGGCTCCCCTCGCCTCCCTCCGTCTAGCCCAGAAGGTCTATGTGAACAGAATGTCTCAGGAGTGCCACGGCATGACTATTTGTAATGTCCATAAAGGGTATTTATAACCTTCTACACTTTTAGGACATCCAGTCGATGAAATTATATTGCATATATCTAATAGGTAGAACACATGTATGTCTGCTTCATATGCAAATTGAGTGTCTTATCTGTCAGGAGAAAAGGATGATCAAACCACGTAATTCATTTTTCTTTTGTTTGATCTACGTTAAGTAGAAGTGATTTCAGTAAGTTTCCTTACCTGGAAGGAGAGAGATATGTTAGAGGTGACATTGTATGTATGAGGTTACGGAGGTGGAGGAGGACTCTGTTGCGACTTTGAATGAGATGAGTGGCTGTAACCAATATATTTGTAACCCACTATAGTATGGCGAGGATGTCCAATTTGCCAAAGTCTCAGGTTGTGCCCCTCCAAGGACAGAATGAAATGGGTTCATCACTCACAAGCCTGCGTCCATGTATGGTGAGGGTACACCAGACGCTAATATACCACCCGCCACAAGCTCACCAGGCGGCGCACTGACAGGACGTATCATTGTCACTCAGTACACGACAGATGTCACTGGTGAAAACTACCAGGGGGCACCACTTGTTTCCTGGGTGGGATAATCAGGGGGCAACATTGTGTGAAAGGCATAGCTTTCCTGTGTAGTAGAGATGGGGCTCTTAGACTCTGATTTTTCTGGTAGATAGGGCGCTCAGAGGCTAAGGAAACAAATCTTCTTGGGGGGGGGGGGGCAGCAAGGGCCCCATCGCGACCACCATGAATCATCGGCTCAAGCGCGCTGATGCCTATACATGTATATGTGTATAGAATTAGCATAGAAAAGTAATTTCTTTTAATTCTGGATCTGATTTTAGGCTAAGGCCTCCATTTCCCTATCCCATCACCGTGTAACTCTCATTTGAGATACAAATTTTTAGCTTATTTTCCATTTTGATTTGAGTTCTTGGCAAATTATGGGGGGGGGCAGTACATACGATGGCCCCACCTCCTTTATGATTGGAGGGGGCCAGGCCCCCTTGCCCCCCCCCCTTTTTTTTACGCCCCTGCCGGCACCAATGCAATTAATGTTGTGTGACAGAGGGACACTCTGGCTGCCTGTGATGTGGGCCGTGGGTTGGACACCCTTGGCTTCTTGTGGGACTTGATGGGTGGCAACGCTGGTTTCCATGAGACCACTGCCTTCCTGTGTGACTGTGAGGTTTTAGAAGGCACCTTCGGTTGTTTCTTTTTTTTTTTTCTTTTTCTTTTTCTTTTTTTTTTGAGTCAGGTGAAAGAGTGTCTTTTCTTGGTCCCTGGTGAGGGTGGTCGAGCACTGGCGTCCTGTTGGAGGTGACGGGGGACACTACTGGCTTCCAATGGGAGGTGGTGGAGGGACACCGCCGGCTTTCCAACGGGAAGTGGTGGAGGGACACCACCGGCTTTCCAATGGGAGGTGGCGGAGGGACACCACCCGCTTTCCAATGAGAGGTGGTGGAGGGACAACACTGACCTCCCATTGGGAGTGGTGGAGAGACACCATTGGACTTTTAATACGATGTAGTAGAAGGTGGAGGAGCATCACTGACTTTCACGGGGAAGTGATGGAGGGATACCTTTAGTTCCTTCTTTGATATGGGAAGATATTTGAAGATCTATCGGAGGTCATGTGGTATCAATAGCTTCTCATGCCCTTTCTGATGGATACCACTTGATAGGGACATACAGGAACAGATACATTACATATAGCTACAGAAGACGTTGAAATATAGGGTCCCGGTGGTATTGCATATAGGGGTGGCACAAAAGTAGTCCAGGAATGGCAGTCATCATAAGTCTATATAACTCATACAAATGTATCCCTGCTGACCAAACTAATTCATCAAAATGTCCCAGAGAACAGGCTTCGCCTTTGCAATGTAATACCCCGGTGCAGCAAGAAAGAGATCCTCTTAAATATTCACTAGAAGGCTATAGGCGCGGATACCTCTATCGCTCGTAGTGCATGGAAAGATATTATAATAAGAGATTTTGACTGGCTACCCTTTCCTTCTACATAGCTAGGTTTATGTAGGGACTCATATAATCCCTTATGGATGAATGTGCTGTATATCACATTGTGTATGAAGATTTATTGGTGTAGTTTTGAGTGGATGTGGGTTTTTTTTGCATTTGAAAGGGACGGCTTAAGTAGAGCTCTTCTTCCCGCAAATACGACTGTGTTGTAGTAGAATGACGTTGAACCAACATTGCGCTATGCGCTGTTAGATGTTCATGTAACCTCTTCCCAACTAGGCCTAGTCTATGTTCCAAAAAGCTGGTTCTAGGCCGTTGCATTAATACAACACAGAATATCAATGATCAGCTTACATCTCTATGGTGACATTTAATCAAAACAGCTTTGTCATCTTAGCTTAAATTAATGTTGTTGAATAAGACCAAAATATCAAGTTATGATACTACTCGTGAAGGCCCTGACACATGTGTCAACCTTGCTACAATTTATCATTTTGGCTTTCTTTTGGAATATGCAGTCAAAACCAAGTGTATGTTTTTGTACTTTCCTTTCAACAATTAACATTTAAGTCATTTCGATTCTTTACACATTGGAGGGGCCCCTAATGCGTTCTTGGAGATGTGAGTACCATGGAGAAGTGAACCCCAGGAGAAGTGAATACCAGAGAGAAGTGAACCCATCAGAGATCTGAATACCAGAGAGAGGTGAACCCCTGGGAGATCTGAGTACCATAGAGAAGTGCATACCTTATCCCAATAAATCCAGCCCTCTGAACAGTTGTAGCACACCTGAAGCATGCCGGTGACGGCACGGTAAGCTGCTTCAGGGCAGGTGACAGTACACTGATGACATGCATCAGGCCAGTGACAGCCCAGAATGTTCACATGACTGCAAATAAGGTCAAGAGTGTCTGGTGGGTTTTGGTATTGACTGGTATTTCCCTTTCTCTGGTCTCCACTTTACCTATGGGTTCACTTCTACCTTGTACCCATGCAGTTCTCCTATTGGTTCAATTCCCCCTGGTACCCAGTTCTCCTATGGCCCGGGGGGGGGGGGCACTGAGTCTTTGATGTGTAGTACCAACTGCGAAACTACAGCCCCCCATATTTGGTCATTTCACAGCACCTTAAAATGTAGCATAATTTTTACAGCCCCCCTTTTTCAAGAAGTCTGATAACAGCCCCTCTTTTCACCAGCCTCTTCCATGTAAACTATGGTTCTCAGACAAAAATATTCAGGAATTTCACAGCCCTGAGTGATTAGAAGGAATATTTAAGCTGCTTCCTTCCCATCCAAGTTATAATGGGTATTAACAGCCCCTTAATCTCAAGATGCAATTCAGTTGACAGCCCCCCTTTTTCCCCCTCGCTGACACGTTGACAGCCCCCGCTCCGCGGGGTCAGTACCACAGTTGGTACCCAAACCGAGGCTCAGTGCCCCCCCCGGGTCCTATGGTTCACTTCTCCCTGACACTCCCTTCTCTTGGGGTTCACTTCTCCATGGTACTCACTTCTCCAGTTACCTTTGAGATAACCTGCCCAGACGTCAAACAAACGCTGCATTTCGCAGTTCCTATTTGGTTATAAAGGGACGTCGGTGTTAGATTAATTAGCCGCAGACAATTGAAGCAAATGAGCCAGCAATGCTGGAAATAATATCTCAATTAGAACTACCGGTAAGCAATGTGTGTGGCAAATATTTAACAGAGTCTAGATTGCAAATGAGCCTGAGACGCCAGTTTTCATCAGTCACCTTTACTGTTTCCTTACTCAAGTGTGACAGCTCACACTGCTTAAGCTTTCTTTGAGACCGTGAAAGACTGCAGAGAGAGCATCTAGTAGATCGACCCTAGCCTTACTATAGCCCCAACCAGGGCTGCCTGGTATACTCCTTGCTCACATCCCTATAAGCCCTCCTCCACCCAGGGTATCAGTCCAGCCCAGCGTCCCCGCTGCCTCACCGTTTCAATCCTCACTTAGGGGTGTGGACATATCGAGCTGGGAGCTGCCCATCCAACAGGGGCCCATAGTAGAACCTTTAGCTTCGGCTTGAGTGCGAAAGTGTCCTGGTACTACCCGGTATAGTTGTAATAGTTCTCCTGATCAGGGGTATGTAAAGATTTACCAAAGGGATGGGGTCAAGTGGTGGATTCTTTCTTCGCATGCAATATTGCATAGCGCTACACATCGATGCTAACCATAACTTCAGATAATTACAATACTGGAAGGAAAGAGGGCTTATGACGAACTAATATGAACAAGTACCTGAAATAAAATATTCAATCGATTCTTATCATAACTCCTGACAGTTTACACTATAGTAGAAATGAAATATCATTATGGCTAAACCTCGCTTCTGCAAACTTGTTCAAAGTTTACATATATATTCATATGAACTCTTGGTTCATATATAGTCGTTCTATGTGACTGGGATACACCGTACTAATTAACATGGCAAACTAAACCGAGTTTGATCTAATTCATTTGAGTAGGCCTATGGGGAAATAGATTTCATCCTGCGTGCATCTATGGCTGGGGAGTACAGAGTCTGATCTCTTGTGTTGAAAACCTCATGCACACAATTACTTCCTCTATATAGTTTCTCCATTAATCTTGCCTTCATTTTTCAGCTCAGGATGTGGCACACTGTAAGATTCGCAGGAGAAGGTAGCTATAATCTGACGCTTATCAATTTGATGGATGGAATGTGAGAAACACTTAAAATATAAATATAAATGGGAACAACCTGCTTGCCCATAAAGCCCGAATCACTAACACCCCTTCAGTGAAATCCCCTTGTAATTAGCAACTAATGGGGTGATTCTGTACATACAAGTAAAGAAATGGTTTCTTATAATATGGGTGAACGGTGTTTTATTACTGATTATCTAAGACTGCATTCCTAAATGTGAGACATACATATGATATAGGCCTAATTATATGCCACTGACTACAAAACCACTATTAGAACAAGGGGTTCGAGATTAATATTCGATTGAAATTCCTTGATGGTAAAGGCAGACCAAACATGTCCATGGTATATAATAACAATGTGTATGTTAATATGTGACAGGATCTGCGAAAAGGGCCCTTGGTGCAGAGTGCATTAAGGTCCCTATTCCCAGTACATGTTAATATGTAGGACTACAAGAGATTCTTTATAAAGGGTTAAATCTTAGATAAGTGACAGGAATGAATGGGATCCGGAAAGCCTAAATACAATCTGGAAAACATCCTGAGCAGGCGGTTATTTCTGGGATTTCTATGGATGCACACAGCCATTATAACTGAGATATATTCTGCCAATGAAGAAAACAGCAGCAACAACAACATAAAGACTCCTTTTCAGTTTGCACGAGACTTGGTAGGATCTGAAGGTGTCGAGTCTGACGTAGAACAAGTAGTCAGTTCCTGTGGCAAAATTCTTAACAACAAAATTGACAAATATATATATATATATATATATATATATATATATATATATATATATATATATATATTTATATATATATAAATATATATATGTATGTATGTATGTATATATATATATATATATATATATATATATATATATATATATATATATATATATATGTGACCCATCAAGGGAGAACTACCCTCTGCGGGGGATTTTTAATTCCCCTTTTGGCCACTAGGGGGCACTGGAGGGGAAAATTTACTCTAAAATCATTATAAAAATACATTTAGCTAATTTTTGATGCAGAATTAAATGGTTTCATTTAAAATGCACCATTTCCAGTAGAAATGGCCCATATTTATGGTAAAATGAACATTTTTCATGAGAAATCGACCTATATGCCTGTTCCTGGTTGCCATGGCAACCATTCCAATGATCAAAATTTGCAGATTTTTATGCAAATTTTTGGGGATACTCACCAAAAAAAAAAAACTGAAAAAAGAAATGCAAAATTCCTTCTAGATCAAAATTTATGATAAAAATCACCATAATATTATTCACTTTTTGTGAAAAAGGCTGATTTATTGTGCTTTTTAGACATTATTACACTTTATAATGTATTTAGAGCTTAATCCTCGATTTCAGATATGAATAATGACCTATGTTCAAGGAGGGGTTCTTACATAACTACTAGGAATATATAGCCAATGATTTCTCATTTTAAAGATCTTGAGATGACCTTTGATAATAACTTTCCCTGCAGAGGGGTCTTTTTGCTTGCCTGGTCACATATATATATATGCTAGTATCACAAACCTTCTATTTGAATATGACCACTCACCTGGCATGATGTACACCCTCTCGGCGGATTATGACGTATACACTAAACACTCAGTAAAGTCTGGCCGACATCTGAGCAAATTCCAATTCCAATTTCAGAGGCAAGTTGTCCAATGATCAGGGGAAAGCAACTCCCCAAAATAAGAAAGGAAATGCCAAGGAGATCCAGAGTGACCCTGCAGCTGCCTATGTTTGAATAGACTACCTATGTTTGGCAAAACCCCATCTGATTATATCAGTCACCCTTTTTACATACTCCATCGAGATTGAACCAATTTTCACATGGCCGTGAGGGAACAGGGCTGAGCAAATACTGTGCTTCGTTGACTTCAGCTAACTCAGCAGTGTTAGCAATCACCAGTAGGACCTATGATGCCATATGTGAGGCTATCTGGAGCTAATAGTCCAAGGTAGGTATTTAAGACATTCAATAGGCCTGAAATAATGGCCCTTTGCTGGCGCCTTGCTATGCAAAGTGCCGACTATTTTATTAGCTAAGTGGTGCTGCAATTGACAGCCATTGGGCACAGTGGTCTTTTACGGTGACCACCTGCACTTCTGGCATCCAAACAGACCGATCGGAGAGGGGGGGGGGTGTTTCTCCATTCACTACGATCGCCACGACTGTTCAGCCTACAGGTGCCATCGGCACGGGACTTTCTACGAGTTGAAGGGTTGCGATCATAGAATCCTGAGAAAAAAACAGCTGCTTTCTCGGTAGTTGGGGTAGGTTCACCAACAGGGCCGTAGTTTAACATTGCCCCACTCTGACCAGACGTGCTCAAATTACCCTTTATATTCATCATTTAAAAAAGACCAGACTCCATCTGTTGTGCATGGCCGCCCCCTTTCAGTTTAATTAGATGGGGGGGGTTAAATAGACTGACACAAGTTTGAGATATATTCTTTGTGCCAAAGGGCATCACATGCTCTTGTGTCACTCAACTGGAAAACATGAGCACTAGTGCGGCGGAAGAGTATATAATCAATATCCACAATATCATAAGTAGGTCTTGAATGTGGGTGATACAGTATAGTTATAGACATACTGTGCATGGCTTTGAGGTGTTTGTTTATAGACATTTTGTACAACTACATTAGTATTTCTGGCCTTAAAATGACAGTTTCACAGGCATCATAAAATGTTTCTTCACTTGTTCATGTGAGCTTCGTCTAATGTAGTCAAATGTGTTAGACGCTGGGCTCGAGGCCATACATACTGTGGCATTTATGCATGGTATTGACGTGTTTGATTATATATATTTGGTAACGCTATAACTATTAGTATTTCTGGCCTTGTATGATAGTTTCATAGGCATTTATGTGTCTTCACTTGTCCCTGTATCCTACGTCTAATGTAGTAAAGTTCGTTCCATGCTGAAGAGGATACATAACTGCGGCATTTATCCTAGTATCGAATTGTTTGATTATAGATATTTGGCACCACTACATCAGTATCTCTGGCCTTAGATATTAGTTTCACAGACATCATAAAATGTTTCTGTACTTATTCACGTGACCTATGTCTAATGTAGTAGGCTAACGTACTTTATATACTGGGTACGAGGCCAGCTCCGTATCAGAATCCTCTGAACTGAACTCCTATTCTATAAAAAGAAGAATTTCAGAAAAGGTTGATACCGGCCAATCAATTCATCAAGACAAAGACCTGTGCGTGGGTTCAGGGTTTGAGACAAGGAATTCTGGAGTAGTGCCAAGTGGACTTGACTTAATTGCTCACTTTCCTCCAAGAGGCCAGTGAAAACAGCAATTAATTCTGACCGAATGTAACAGAAGCCTGTGTGAAAACAAACGGCTCGACACCCAATGTGGGAGGGTGGGGTTGATTTAAGGCTGGGTTTGTGGGGTTGAGAGTCTCAACCTGTTCTGCTGTTAACCCTTTAAGGGTCAAATAATGCATTTATATATCAAATATGGGGTTGACATATACACTCTGGTAGAGTAGGCATGATGTAACAATGCAGTCCTGGGGAGTAGACTCGGCGGCACTATACATTCATACATCATGACGACAAAGCTATATGAATTTTAAGGCATGATATTGCCCTCAAAGGATTAGTCATGTAGCACAGGTGGGGTATGTGACTGTGGCAAGGTGTGCCACAATTAACACCAGATCGATAACATGTGAATCAGAGTTTCCTGTTACTAAGGGCACACCTGTCTATTTTAGTGTGATGATGTGGTATCTGCTGTGCATACATATGTGGAGTAATGGAGCACCTACAACCATTGTTTCTATAGGGAGTAATGTGTCGTTGTATACTAGAATAAGGCTTCTGCAGTTTACTATATATAGTAAATTGCCTGAGCCAAGGGACAGCACTTATATGTGTGAACAACAATCCAGCTAGTCAGAACCCCCTCTCATGCACATGATCCCTAGTATAGTGGGGGAGCACTTGAGATCTGCGGGACAGCCCTATTGTCTATAATTATGCTTCTCGGTGAGTTGGATTTAGGTCGTACTCTAATCGATAGCAGGTCTGGTCTGGCTGCGCATACATGAGAAGATATGATGAGTTACGAGTTCAGACTGAATATAATGGTGATCATGGTAGGGATGGTCACTTCTGGAAGCACGTTAAGAGGAACAAGCATACGGGAGAATGATAAGGAGAATGTCATTAACGTAAGGGGAGCAGGTATGGAGAAGGTCATTAATGTAAGGGCAGGTAAGGAGAAGGTCATGCTCGTAAGGGTGATGGTCAGGAGAAGGTTACAACTGGAAAGAAAGGAATACTGGTACCTTAGGTAGCAGAGACACTTAGGGTGCAGACACTTAGGGTGCATGCAGGTGGACACTTAGGGTGCTAGGACATGTAGGGTGCAAACCACAGGACATGTAGGGTGCAAGGACACATAGGGTGCAATGGCAGGACATTTAGGGTGCAAAACAAACTGGTCTAGATTTGTAAACTGTGAACTATTCTGCCCCCCTCAGAGTGTCAGCCCCCCCCCCCCCCCCCTCAGAGGCTGGCGGCGGGGAGTCAGCCTCCCGTCGGCAGTGATTTGGGATTAATAGTGAACCAAATAATCATACTCCAAGCTGTAATAGAACTAGAAACAATTAAAGGGCTAAGGATACTGTCCCTATGCCGTCAGTCGGCAGTTTTGTTGTGTATACAAAGATGAAATCACCAGCCTCTAGCCCTACCACTGATTTTATTCCCCATAGCCTTATACACATAGAGATAAAATCAGTGGTGCGAGCTAGAGGCATGTGATGTCTGTTCAGAGGGGACTCCCTACATACAGATGAGCAATAGACCAACTGCACCCTAAGTGTCTTGGTATTTTTACCCTGCACCCTACCTGTCCTTTTTGTGCACCCTAAGTGTCTGCTACAAAAGTGTCTTCGCACCCCACATGTCTGCACCCTAAGTGTCCTTGCACCCTAAAGTACCTTTTACCAAAGAAAGTACCATGAGGTAGAGGCGAGAGCTGTAACGGAATGGGGAGTGCCATTTAGTGGTAGAAATGCCCATGTTATTGAGTATTTCACATACTCACCATTGTTGGCAAACATTGTGCAATTCATTGTTCTCCTACTTCCGTTCACATCTACTTAACCAGTGGCCGGCATCCTCCATGCCAGTAGGAAAGCTGCTCACGCCGCCTGAGCTGCTCGCCAAGTGCTCACTCTGATCTATCGGATGGAGGCCCACCGTGAGCTGCTCCCTGCCCCGGAAATTAAATCGGGGTGTAAAAGGTGTGCGGCCTGGTGTTTATCCCCACTCTAATGGGGGCATCTTGCTATGGGCAACCGTCATTTGAATGAAGCCACTGACGATGGTCGTTCACTGTGGCTTCCAGCTGTTCAATATGGCTTCAAGTCGTTCAATGTGGCTTCGGTCGCCAAGCACCAATCCGCTGGGAAGGAGTTTACGCCCACCTCAGCCTATCAAATGGACCTGAGTACCGCCCTTTATGGCATTGCCATTAACGTTAAGAGTGAGCTGGAGCAGAAAATCTGTCGGGTCTGGTCTAAGAAAGGACAACTTGGTTTTCAAATAGCCTATTTAGCCAGACAGTGGACACCATTTTGTTTAATGATTAATATTTTGCAGTCTTAATCGATTCGTCACAGGAGGAAGTGACGCTTATGTGACACTAAAGGGTAAATGATGGTTATAATCTCGCCTCATTCATTTGAGAAAATTAAAGAAATACTGTTGGGTTAATTCTTTTTCTTTGTATACCTCGGGGAATTAAGAATGGCGGTGATGGTTTTAATGAAGTGAATAGGATCATGATACTACGCTGATACAAGATTCACACACTAATTAGAGTTGTTTCAAAATCTATGCAACGGGTTGCCTTCCAGAGCCTTGCCCTTGATACATAATCACATATGTAGGAATACAACGGTGCTGTTTTTGAATGACAACAGAATGAAATAGCATATGCCACACAATATAAACCTACTCTATACTACATATGTGACAGGATCTGCAAAAAAGGCCCTTAGTGCAGGGAGCATTAAGGTCCCTATTCCCAGTACATGTCACATATAAAGTCCCAACAACAAAAAATGAATTACAATGTCATGACCCTAATTAGACCCGATTCTAAAATATCACCTTTCAGCATGAGACAATTTGCCTCTATAGATATGTTCGGCATTTCTGACGTACCCTACTCGTGAGGTGTGGAGCAGAAATAAATCACATGAAGTAAAAGAAAGCCTCATTATGATTGAATGAAATGGCTTCCATGGACTAGTATAACTGAACTGTGTAATAGAGACTATAGACTATAGGGACCAAGATCTAAAGCATATATGCACGGAATGTGTTCACATTAGTTGCATGCCACATGCAAATTCGCTGCTTTTATAACCTCGTGCATCAGTTCGTCCTCCACGTTTTTGAGTTCCAGAGTCCTTGTTATTTCACTGACAGCAATATTACATTGAATGAAAAAAGGAGGAGAGGCTCTCATCCTGCTTTATCTGCATAAATGATTGACCATAGAATAATGTTGGTCCTGCAATGTATTGTAATAAAAGAAATGCTTTCCAAGCATATCGAGGTTTTGCAGACTCTGGACTTGCGTAAAAGAGGCTCCCGCATGTTTTTGCTTTGATTAGAAAGTTTACAGAATTCTGTAGATAGAAAATTGACTCAACTTTCATCCTCATCCAGTAATGTTATTCACCAATTACTTGTTTGTTTTGCATTATGGAACAATGCTTGATGGTATGCTACTGGAAAAACAATTTTGTGGTAGCAATCCCTACCTGCCCATGCATGGAGGGGGTCAGTGTTAGGGTGGTGAGTTGGTTATGGAAGACCGACCCTGGAGTGTGTTGCTCCTATGGTAAAAACGGCTGTCATCAGGTACCCTCTTTTCAAAAGAAGTAACGCTCTGCTTCACCATTCAACTTACACTCACCACATTAGTCTGAAAAGTCACCTGCCTTGTTTAAAACAGAGAGAGCTGCACTATCAGGTACCTACTCATGTCACACACTCTATAGTATATTATACTGACTGACTTCTCCCAACTAGCTACCTACTCAAATCCCCATTTTTAGCACCATACTTGAATGACCACTTGTGAGCAACAAAAGTGACAAGTTATAGCTACATGAAAAGAAAGGACTGGAAACGAGGGCACTTTTAGCCAGCTCTTCCTTTTACTATAGGAGGAACACCCTCCTGAGTGAGTTGCTCAGATTTGATCATGAGTTGCACCTGATTAACACATTGGCACTGGTGGTCGGCCTCACTTTGCCACTAGGATAATTTAATATTATACATGGCTGAGTGGGGGTAGATATGCTGCCCCATGCCCTGTTTTCCCTATCACCCTCCCCCCCCCCATCCTCTCACTAACAAACCCCCACACACAACATTGATGGATGCCCCCCGGGGATGCCCCCTTTACCAGAGACGCTGGTAATTAGTGCTAGTCCCCACGTGACCTCATGCATAAAAGGCGGGTAATTAGATCGTTTGAGGCGGCAAGTATGGTGGATGGTGGGTGCGTTGTGGGAATGCTGGAAGAAGACTGCTACTGATGGAGTTCCACTACCCTCAGTGGTGACAGCATCACACAGGGTGCTTGATCCTTTAAGGGCCACAAAATGCACTAATTCAGGGCTGTAATGCATCATGTCCATTGGTCGTCATCATGCATTCTGAGTTACACAGGCTGCATTCAATAACCATGCCTTGGGTTGATGCAGCTGCGAAGGGACGGCAGGATGTAGCATTTTAGCATAGGCGCCGGCGATATATACACAAGATCGACGTGAATATAGCGGTTCTTATTCACACCCATGGACGATGTGTATTTACACACAGTTAAGGTTGGTCAGAGGACATGTGTTTAGGGTAAGTCAGTGGGAATACTGGTACCTTAGGTAGCAGAGACACTTAGGGTGCAGACACTTAGGGTGCATGCAGGTGGACACTTAGGGTGCTAGGACATGTAGGGTGCAAACCACAGGACATGTAGGGTGCAAGGACACATAGGGTGCAATGGCAGGACATTTAGGGTGCAAAACAAACTGGTCTAGATTTGTAAACTGTGAACTATTCTGCCCCCCTCAGAGTGTCAGCCCCCCCCCCCCCCCCTCAGAGGCTGGCGGCGGGGAGTCAGCCTCCCGTCGGCAGTGATTTGGGATTAATAGTGAACCAAATAATCATACTCCAAGCTGTAATAGAACTAGAAACAATTAAAGGGCTAAGGATACTGTCCCTATGCCGTCAGTCGGCAGTTTTGTTGTGTATACAAAGATGAAATCACCAGCCTCTAGCCCTACCACTGATTTTATTCCCCATAGCCTTATACACATAGAGATAAAATCAGTGGTGCGAGCTAGAGGCATGTGATGTCTGTTCAGAGGGGACTCCCTACATACAGATGAGCAATAGACCAACTGCACCCTAAGTGTCTTGGTATTTTTACCCTGCACCCTACCTGTCCTTTTTGTGCACCCTAAGTGTCTGCTACAAAAGTGTCTTCGCACCCCACATGTCTGCACCCTAAGTGTCCTTGCACCCTAAAGTACCTTTTACCAAAGAAAGTACCATGAGGTAGAGGCGAGAGCTGTAACGGAATGGGGAGTGCCATTTAGTGGTAGAAATGCCCATGTTATTGAGTATTTCACATACTCACCATTGTTGGCAAACATTGTGCAATTCATTGTTCTCCTACTTCCGTTCACATCTACTTAACCAGTGGCCGGCATCCTCCATGCCAGTAGGAAAGCTGCTCACGCCGCCTGAGCTGCTCGCCAAGTGCTCACTCTGATCTATCGGATGGAGGCCCACCGTGAGCTGCTCCCTGCCCCGGAAATTAAATCGGGGTGTAAAAGGTGTGCGGCCTGGTGTTTATCCCCACTCTAATGGGGGCATCTTGCTATGGGCAACCGTCATTTGAATGAAGCCACTGACGATGGTCGTTCACTGTGGCTTCCAGCTGTTCAATATGGCTTCAAGTCGTTCAATGTGGCTTCGGTCGCCAAGCACCAATCCGCTGGGAAGGAGTTTACGCCCACCTCAGCCTATCAAATGGACCTGAGTACCGCCCTTTATGGCATTGCCATTAACGTTAAGAGTGAGCTGGAGCAGAAAATCTGTCGGGTCTGGTCTAAGAAAGGACAACTTGGTTTTCAAATAGCCTATTTAGCCAGACAGTGGACACCATTTTGTTTAATGATTAATATTTTGCAGTCTTAATCGATTCGTCACAGGAGGAAGTGACGCTTATGTGACACTAAAGGGTAAATGATGGTTATAATCTCGCCTCATTCATTTGAGAAAATTAAAGAAATACTGTTGGGTTAATTCTTTTTCTTTGTATACCTCGGGGAATTAAGAATGGCGGTGATGGTTTTAATGAAGTGAATAGGATCATGATACTACGCTGATACAAGATTCACACACTAATTAGAGTTGTTTCAAAATCTATGCAACGGGTTGCCTTCCAGAGCCTTGCCCTTGATACATAATCACATATGTAGGAATACAACGGTGCTGTTTTTGAATGACAACAGAATGAAATAGCATATGCCACACAATATAAACCTACTCTATACTACATATGTGACAGGATCTGCAAAAAAGGCCCTTAGTGCAGGGAGCATTAAGGTCCCTATTCCCAGTACATGTCACATATAAAGTCCCAACAACAAAAAATGAATTACAATGTCATGACCCTAATTAGACCCGATTCTAAAATATCACCTTTCAGCATGAGACAATTTGCCTCTATAGATATGTTCGGCATTTCTGACGTACCCTACTCGTGAGGTGTGGAGCAGAAATAAATCACATGAAGTAAAAGAAAGCCTCATTATGATTGAATGAAATGGCTTCCATGGACTAGTATAACTGAACTGTGTAATAGAGACTATAGACTATAGGGACCAAGATCTAAAGCATATATGCACGGAATGTGTTCACATTAGTTGCATGCCACATGCAAATTCGCTGCTTTTATAACCTCGTGCATCAGTTCGTCCTCCACGTTTTTGAGTTCCAGAGTCCTTGTTATTTCACTGACAGCAATATTACATTGAATGAAAAAAGGAGGAGAGGCTCTCATCCTGCTTTATCTGCATAAATGATTGACCATAGAATAATGTTGGTCCTGCAATGTATTGTAATAAAAGAAATGCTTTCCAAGCATATCGAGGTTTTGCAGACTCTGGACTTGCGTAAAAGAGGCTCCCGCATGTTTTTGCTTTGATTAGAAAGTTTACAGAATTCTGTAGATAGAAAATTGACTCAACTTTCATCCTCATCCAGTAATGTTATTCACCAATTACTTGTTTGTTTTGCATTATGGAACAATGCTTGATGGTATGCTACTGGAAAAACAATTTTGTGGTAGCAATCCCTACCTGCCCATGCATGGAGGGGGTCAGTGTTAGGGTGGTGAGTTGGTTATGGAAGACCGACCCTGGAGTGTGTTGCTCCTATGGTAAAAACGGCTGTCATCAGGTACCCTCTTTTCAAAAGAAGTAACGCTCTGCTTCACCATTCAACTTACACTCACCACATTAGTCTGAAAAGTCACCTGCCTTGTTTAAAACAGAGAGAGCTGCACTATCAGGTACCTACTCATGTCACACACTCTATAGTATATTATACTGACTGACTTCTCCCAACTAGCTACCTACTCAAATCCCCATTTTTAGCACCATACTTGAATGACCACTTGTGAGCAACAAAAGTGACAAGTTATAGCTACATGAAAAGAAAGGACTGGAAACGAGGGCACTTTTAGCCAGCTCTTCCTTTTACTATAGGAGGAACACCCTCCTGAGTGAGTTGCTCAGATTTGATCATGAGTTGCACCTGATTAACACATTGGCACTGGTGGTCGGCCTCACTTTGCCACTAGGATAATTTAATATTATACATGGCTGAGTGGGGGTAGATATGCTGCCCCATGCCCTGTTTTCCCTATCACCCTCCCCCCCCCCATCCTCTCACTAACAAACCCCCACACACAACATTGATGGATGCCCCCCGGGGATGCCCCCTTTACCAGAGACGCTGGTAATTAGTGCTAGTCCCCACGTGACCTCATGCATAAAAGGCGGGTAATTAGATCGTTTGAGGCGGCAAGTATGGTGGATGGTGGGTGCGTTGTGGGAATGCTGGAAGAAGACTGCTACTGATGGAGTTCCACTACCCTCAGTGGTGACAGCATCACACAGGGTGCTTGATCCTTTAAGGGCCACAAAATGCACTAATTCAGGGCTGTAATGCATCATGTCCATTGGTCGTCATCATGCATTCTGAGTTACACAGGCTGCATTCAATAACCATGCCTTGGGTTGATGCAGCTGCGAAGGGACGGCAGGATGTAGCATTTTAGCATAGGCGCCGGCGATATATACACAAGATCGACGTGAATATAGCGGTTCTTATTCACACCCATGGACGATGTGTATTTACACACAGTTAAGGTTGGTCAGAGGACATGTGTTTAGGGTAAGTCAGTGGGAATACTGGTACCTTAGGTAGCAGAGACACTTAGGGTGCAGACACTTAGGGTGCATGCAGGTGGACACTTAGGGTGCTAGGACATGTAGGGTGCAAACCACAGGACATGTAGGGTGCAAGGACACATAGGGTGCAATGGCAGGACATTTAGGGTGCAAAACAAACTGGTCTAGATTTGTAAACTGTGAACTATTCTGCCCCCCTCAGAGTGTCAGCCCCCCCCCCCCCCCCCCTCAGAGGCTGGCGGCGGGGAGTCAGCCTCCCGTCGGCAGTGATTTGGGATTAATAGTGAACCAAATAATCATACTCCAAGCTGTAATAGAACTAGAAACAATTAAAGGGCTAAGGATACTGTCCCTATGCCGTCAGTCGGCAGTTTTGTTGTGTATACAAAGATGAAATCACCAGCCTCTAGCCCTACCACTGATTTTATTCCCCATAGCCTTATACACATAGAGATAAAATCAGTGGTGCGAGCTAGAGGCATGTGATGTCTGTTCAGAGGGGACTCCCTACATACAGATGAGCAATAGACCAACTGCACCCTAAGTGTCTTGGTATTTTTACCCTGCACCCTACCTGTCCTTTTTGTGCACCCTAAGTGTCTGCTACAAAAGTGTCTTCGCACCCCACATGTCTGCACCCTAAGTGTCCTTGCACCCTAAAGTACCTTTTACCCTCAGGGGACATACCCCTGCATGTGTTTAGGGTTGGTAAGAGGACATGTGTTTAGGGTTGGTCAGAGGACATGTGTTTAGGGTTGGCCACATGTCCCCTGACCAACCCTAAAAACATATACACTACATGTCCTCTGACCAACCCTAAACACATGTCCCCTGACCAACCCTAAACACATGCTAAACACATGTCCTCTGACCAACCCTGACAACATGTCCCCTGACCAAACCTAAACACATGTTAAACACATGTCCCCTGACCAACCATAGACACCTGTCCTCTGACCAACCTTGGTCGTGTATATAAGGTGTCCTATGTACATGACCTGCCCTCTGACCAACCTTGGTCATGTACATAAGACACCTTATATACACGACCAAGTGTGTGTATATTAGACACGCTATATTCACAACATCGTCGTGTTAATATCATCGACCGCATTTTAGTGCAGGTAAGTAGACTCACCAACACTGCATTGGTGATTTATGATGACCAAGTAACATGAACCGAGAGGTATCATGCATTTCTTTAAGGGTTAATTTTAGCTTACTTTGTTTACTTCAACTTGTGTGTCCCTGCTAGTTGTCTTTGTTTTTGCTGATGTTGCATATTCTTAATTCTCATTAGGCCTTCTGCTTATCTGTTGAGGGATACTACCCCTGTCAGAAAGGTTACATGCTTCATTGTTATCTGTCTCTATTTACACTACACCTTCTGACAGATATTAGCACTGATTAGCACAGTGGCTGTACTCCACGGGTGTGCCAAATTATAGGTATGGTCACTGATGACACCACGACCGTAAGATCCAGTATAAATATTGCATTTAAAAAAAAGAACTACATGTACTCAGATAGAGATTGGAAGGGATCTGACGACATGGGCCTCATTAGTTACAAGTGTGAAACAGATAGGGTTTCGTCTTTGATATAAATTATAGAGTGGAATTTTGAATCCTCAGGAAATAACACTGTAAATAAAAAGAGTTTCTGGTAGTAAGCAGTCGTTTTAAAATCAAGTTTTTAACCATCTGACAACTCTTCTATCAGTAACACTTGATACAGGAAATGGTTTAGGTGGTGGACCAGTTTATAGTTTCGCAAAGTAATTGAAACGCACTCTTTGGGTTAGCTACCAAGATTACGTAAAGACTAAATTGAAGCTAGAATCCTTGAGGAGAGTAAGCCCATTTGTAATGAAACTTTCAATCTTAAAGCATCATGTAGATTCTTACAAGCAGAATATCTTAAGACGCATGCAATCTCATGGGCATCCACACTGCTATTAGAGTATTGATTGTAGGTCGAAATAAGGTTAATTGACACGTGAAATTCACATGGGGAAATTATCCTTTTATAAGTTTAGTTTCTATGGAAATCCTTTTGGTTATTACGAATTCAACGGGATAAAACTACCTGTATAGGTTCAGTGGTACCCCGTCACTGTATAGTATAAGAGCTGCTATGGGGCTTTTGCCTTTAAGAGAACATTTGTAATGGAACCACCTTAATCATTGATTCTTTTTTCTGACAAGATATCTATCTGGTGCCATTGGTGGGAGTCCACAGCATCTACACATATACACTGTATAGCATTTTTAATGAACTACTCGTGAGCTTACACCATACAGCCGCCTAGGACGCCCGCATGGCAGTTTCTCATTTTGTCAACACCAGCAGGAACTTTCAACTCATACAAAACAGATGAACCACCCCAGAAGAACAATGATAAGAACAGAAAGTGCTCCTATGAACTCAGTGAGGAAATGGGATTGCTTATCCGGTTATCATCGTCATTATTCTAGGACGATTTAAGTGCTGGTCTCGTGGTGTGTGACCGGGACGCCGCCTGGCGTTAATTGAACTCTTCTGTCTGGAGATAGAAAACACGCTAACTTTGACTACTTGTGAACTAACCAGAAGCTGGCTGGCTCAAACGATGGGCGTTGGTCACAAGCTGACAAAATGTGACCAGGTGGGGAAAACCTCTATCCAGGGGGGGGGGATGCTATGTAAAGATTAAGTCACAGGCTTTCAAATGAGATATCTTGAGCTAAAATATCCGAGGTAGTTCTTCTGTAACTGCTTGTCAAACCTAGGTTGGTGTGAGCAATTAAAAAGTACAAATAAGCTCTAAATGCATTATATCCTGGTTTAAATACTGACAATGCAAAAAATATAGTTTTGTGGAAAAACAAACCAAGAAATGTGAAGTTTTTATCATAAAATTGGTTCTAGTAGGAATTTTTTTTGGTCTGTTTTCAGTTCTGATTTCCTTGTGTAAATATCCAACGGATTTGTGGGGAAAATTCCCATGTAGAATAATGAAGTGTTTTCCATGGCAACCAGAAATTGCCATATATGCCAATTTTCTATGTTTCCATGGCAATGGATGTTTCTTTTGCATTCCACAAATGGAACATTTTCATTAGAGATGGAATAATTCTGAGCATACAACTGGATTCCCCATCAAAAAAACTTTTTCAGTGTTTTACGCATACACTGCCCCCTGGTGGCCAAATGCAGAACTAAGCATCTCCCCAGATGCACGTTTTCTCCAGATGGGTCACAAATAGTAAAAATAGAATATTTAATATTCTCATCCCAGGTAGCAAACATGGTGTGGCCCAAGTCTGGGCCAGAGCAGGCTCCTGATGTGGGCCACACTGGGTTAACACAGTTGGTACCCGATGGGTTTTGTCCTCAGCAAAGGGTCTGGGCCACACTGGGCTAACTGATTCGGGCACAGATCTGTTTGAAACTGGGCTCACCAATTTGGGCTCAAAGTGAGTTTAACATGGGTTTTTGGTGTGGCCCAAAGTGGGCTGACCAATTTGACGAAAAATTAGTAGTGACATGTCAAAAATTCTTTTTGAGAAATTTATCCAATATTTATTCTTTTTTCCAAAAGTCAATGAACAACAAATCATTGAGCTAATCTCCCCCCCCCCCCTCACCAAAGCAGTAAATGCAATATCTACCTGAGTGGAAAGGCAGAGCAGTACCATCCATTTAAATCAAACTCATTCAGCCAACACAAGGCAATTGATTCATTAAAGTGACATTCTGGCCTCAATCTTCCCCACTAATTCCCTATGTAGGATTATAAAATGGCTGGCAGTGCTTTGCTGCACGATAATGTGACCTTGAGTGCATTATAGGAGTACAGTGCACACCTGAGCAAGGTCACCATAGCAGTAAACAAGTCAAGTACCATTAATTGGTCTAGACATACTTTGATTGGGCACTTAAGTGATTGGAATGAAATGTACAACGTTTTATAAAGACAATAGACAACTCCTTCTTCACATCTCGACTGCCTGTTGTCCTATAATGCACTCAGATGCATTCTTGCATTATAGGACAACAGACAGTCTTTATGTGAAGAAGATCGTTGTCAATTCTCTAAGTAGAGAAGAGAGCCTTCAAGTTCATAATGACTGTACCTCTGCATATCTGCTCTTGTTCCAAGTTCAGTGCAATAGAAATGCTGTTGCCATTCCACTACTACTCAGATGACCTTGATTTGCACTTTTGACTAGAAACATCTAAGTATTTCCAGACTATGAGAAAGTCTGCACATTATTACTTCATATCTGATTTAGTAGTCTATTCCAGTTGTCCTATGTCTAAAAGAAATAAGTTTTGTATGGGTAGTAGAATTCTGCCTGGAGTGCTGTGAAACCACTTTGTAGTGAGTCTGCCATGGACTGGCCTACAGAGGCAGGGGATATTTTTGGTTTCTCAATTGCCTCTATATATGTGACCCATCCTAACAAAGTAGTACTGAAGTCGCACATGAAGAAGCCTAGATATAGGCTTCTCAAGTGGTATAGTGTAAAAAAATATCTGATTTTTTAAAATTTATATTTTATCATCTTTCTAACATATGGGTAGATATCTTTCAGAATCCTTGCCTACTAAACTGAATTTAAGCCTCCAATGCTGAAAAAACATAGCTATAGTTTTCTTGGTTATATAGAATTACATAGGAATTATATAGGATTCATAAATTATTATATGTTTGATATGTCAATTATCTAAGTTTTATCAATTTTTAATTGATATGACTGAATTTACCGACAGAAGATCCACAGAGGTACACCTAGTTCAAATATGCAAGTGTTATATACCAAATGAAAGCTCTTGATGAGCTGTAAATGAATATACCAATAACTAAACATTTGCTATGTGCGACTTCCGTACCATTTTGTAAGGATGGGTCACATATAGTCCTCTTATACCCGGCCAGGTGTGGGACCTGTTTGCCCCCACACCACAAATACACCTTGTAAGCCTACAAGTGTAAAGAAAGACATGAAGCTGTTAATTCCAGGACTAGTCAGTGTTGCATTTTACATGAAATATCTGGATCCCTACTATGAACCTACCTGTGTATTGATGGTATAGGGAAAGTGGGACTACCTATCGCCTACAGCAGTGGTGGAGGGAGGGGAAGGGGGAGGGCAGGGCAGGGTAGGGTGAGAGGAGGGCAGGGTGAGAGGAGGGCAAGGGAGGGCAGGGCAGGGTGAGAGCAGGACAGGGCAGGTGAGGGCAGGTGATGACAGGGCAGGGCAGGGTGAGAGAAGGGCAAGGGAGGGCAGGGCAGGGTGAGAGGAGGGCAGGGCAGGGTGGGGGAGGGCAGGGGAGGAGAGGACAGGGCAGGGGAGGGCAGGGTGAGAGAAGGTAAGGGGGAAAGGGTAGGGCAGGTTGAGGGGAATGAGGAGGAGATGGAAGGGGTAGGGGATGGATAGGGGAGGGACGAACGAAAAAGGGAGAGGGAGGGGGAACACTCATCACAGAGTTCAGAACAGTCCAGAATATGAGGCTGCCCTGTCCAAACCCACTCTCACCCCAGACTGAGAAGACTTTATGCAGCTAAGCACCCATCTTGGGATGCCCACTTTGAAACCATCCTGGGCCCAATGTGGTTGCCCATTTTAAGCTGACTAGTGCCCAAATCGGTTTGCCCAATGTGGCCGAGACCGTATGCTGAGGACAAAACCCGTTGGGAGCCCAACGGGCTCAAGTCAAATTGCCCGATTTGGGCTGCCCTGTGTGGCCCTGACTGGAAACCCAGCATCTGCCGAACCTAAAACCCATGTACTGAATACTGCCCGCTTTGAACCACCTTATCCCTGGTAAAACCAATTTGGCCCCGAGTGGGCTTGCTACATGGGATAACACTTGTCATTCTGGTGGATCTAGTCATTTTGAATGTGGTAAAATACCATTCTACTGAATTAATCGATGTGATCATTTCGCCATATTCTTTGAGGATAATGGACTAATATAAATAGACCTAAATGTAAATTTAATGGACATGATCAACCGTGTCTGGTGCTAGCTCTGTTTGAAATGACTTGAAAGTAGGTTAACATTAAGAGAGGCAGAAAAGTTAATAAAGTATAGCCCAATGTGTGCTCAGCGGTAACCTTTACTAGAACTGTAATATCTTAAACACATGTACAACTAAACACTGACTGGCCGGTCGACTGGCAATATTGCAAGGAATACGTCATATGGTTGCATACTTGAGGAGGAACCTTGAACCCAGATGTGGATGCGTACAGACAGATATATTAGAGGAAGAAAATTAGACTACGGTTTTGTTCTTATGTGGAGTTCACAAGAGCATTCATGAATGAAAGGTACCCTTTGAGCCGTCTCCTCTTTGATACAAAGACAGAATTCTAGTGCTCTGCAACACTGCCAGTATGACAAAAAACCACCAGAGGTAATGTTTCATTCATGTTCTATGTAGTCAAGCCTGCATATCGATATGGACATATAAATGTGTGAAGCCTTTGAAGATATCCACTGAGCTAATAGGCCAAAGGGATCAAAGCAATGATATGGTGTCTTCATATGGGAGCATATTGATGTGGAAGCAAGAGAAAGCTGCATCTGCCACTGGTCATTATAGCCAATTAGACTCACAATACATAGACTTGGGACGTGCCCCATTATCCTGTCAAACCTCCTACAGGCGACATTATTATATGCTACTGTGTGCCTCATGTACAATATAGACAGGGTAGAATCAGGCACTTGGGCCCCCTTTGTACAAAACGCTCAACCATTGTAACCCTCAAAATGTGCAAAGTACCTTTAGCTTTGTGTTCGAAAATTCAGAATCGTAATTGAACTTTGTATACACGCCTACGCCTTTGTCTTGACTATAAAATAAAATAAAATAATAGGCAAAGTATAATTTGCATTCAGATCTCCCATCTTGGCGGAAGTGTGTTTAGTGTTAAGTGTCTTTTTCAACTTATACTGTGTAGTTCTATGGATTATACAAGAACTTCTACTTTTCAAAGTGGAATGATGGTCATGTCGTCCCATTCCAAATCAAAAATAAAGTATTACATATATAATTCAAATCCCATAGCACCCGTGATAGGGTTAATTATGCCTATATATTGCTGTCATATTTCGCTCAGCAACTCAATTGTAAATCATATACAAAATGTACCTTCTCTCAACCATTGCTTTATTGTTGCATCTTTAAAGCTTCCTGTGAGCAGTGTCTTACATTGAGTAACTCAGGCCCTTTTTGATGCTAATAGTGGTGAGCAGCTGTGAACAGCTCCTTTGACGAGCTACAGGATCAGTGGATGGGGAGGTAGCAAGATCAATTCTCCAGATTCTCTCCTGGGACACCACCGTTCAGGCCACCCCTTTTTAGGGCCAATTGTAGCTTTGTCAAAACGAATTTTTGCAGTGTGAGGAGGAGAAGGGAGGATGGGGTTGCGATACAGTCTTTGCCCCTTGCGGTGTTATCCATCAGGTGGGTAGTGAGCATGGCCTGCCCAGAGAATACTGCCTCTATCTGCGCCCTCCTCCAGGGTCTACCCACCACCCCATGTCCGGACACGGACACTGAACGCTCTCCTTATCAGCATAACCCCTGCAGACCCTTCCTACCTGCCCATCCCGCCATGTCACCTCTATTTTGTGCTCGGGGATAGTGTAAGTTGAGGGAAAATGGTCATTTATATACAGCCCATGGGGGAATTGGTAATAGTCTGTTGCTCGTTTTGAAGTTGCCCCCTCCTTACTAAGGCGTATACACAGTTCTCACTTTCCTATGTTTAATAATCATATAAATAAAACAATTCAATCAGGTGTGGATTCTTGGTTTACGTCTGCAATTATCCAAAGGTCCAACTGTT
This sequence comes from Acholoe squamosa, assembly GCA_949317995.1. NCBI lineage: Eukaryota > Metazoa > Annelida > Polychaeta > Phyllodocida > Polynoidae > Acholoe > Acholoe squamosa. The sequence goes on from OX439039.1 coordinate 62,898,089, forward strand.
TTGCCTTTGTTTTCTGCTGCGCGTGTGCTCTACCCTTAAAAAAATAGAATAAGGTTTGCTAGTACGAACGGCTGCTCCAGGTAGGGTGTATTTTCAATCCTTAAGAAACAAACAAAAGTGTATGACATACAGTTAGAATGAGAATAGCTAAAATACACTTTGCCTCAAGGCCACTCCCTTCCCACTGCATCTGCTCTTTTCCCAAACCTTTTCTTCCTTTTCCCCTTATTCTCATCTTTTTTTCTTTCATTTCATTTCTTTTTGCTCCGTTTAATTCTGTTTGCAAATCAGGAGAAATTCAACAAGAGTATTTTCATCAGGACCCTTTGTGTTGGCTGTACAGTGGTCTGACTGTGATCGATATAGTGGCACGGGAACAGTGACACATATCCATAGGGTGTGGTTCCAGTATAGGTATGTGTGTACAGAGTTGTGTGAGATATAAACCACCATACATCATCCTGCCAATTGAAAAAGGAAATTCAGTACATCACTTTCGTTTCCCTAATAGATAGTGAATCCCCTGTGAAATATAGCCGAGTGCATACTTTGGTCGAATTTGATAAAAGAGTTTCACTTTATAATGTATTTTTAGTTTTACTAGACAGCTTATCATTTTGCACTCACATTGGTAGAGCGAGCAGTAACTAATCTTTTACCACCAAATAAGGCATATGTCAGAGGCACTTACAAGAAACGCCTCCGGCGAAAGGCTGGAGAATTTTAACCAAGACTGTGTTTTAGCTAATGGTTTGTGCATATTTATCTGATATTTTTGAATTCATTGCTGTCTATAGGCCTACCTGGTCACACCATATTTGCACGACATGTAGCAATACTCTTAGACTGCCTAAAATGCTTTATATATGCAATTGATGTGGACATCATAGGTTTATAATAAGATGTAAGTAGTATGCGAAATGTGGATATATTTTTCAGCGTACATTAGTACCGGTATTTTAATCTCACATTCACACACATTAGATTGAATTGTATTTGTAAACAGATACTCAAATACTGGTATGTAATGAAATATAAGACCATGTTTATACTGAGACATATACTTTATTTTACTGAGACATAATATTCTTAGCCTATGCAATAATACTAGTATATATGTATGTATATTGTTGCCCCTGTGTATATGGGCATATATATCTTGAGTCCAGTGTCAGCATTTTGCCACAATGCCCACAGCGCCCTCTTTAGGACCGTACCGAAACACGCGCTTCCAATAAGCGCCGCAAGATGGCTTCGGCAATGTCACGTGATCAAAGTAGGGGTAAGAGCGCCACAAGCGGGACGCAGACAAATCACATTTGCGGGATCAGGAATGGACGCTGGTTGTAGCCAACAGTGACACGATGTTAGTGGCGGGCATATATGTTTAGATCGAATCGCAGGCCGAACGGTGCCTTTTTTGAGCCCAGTGTTTAAGATGGTCTCTTGATATGTAGCATACATGTATATAAAAGGTGCTCACTATGAGCACTTTAGCAGAAGTAGGGCCTAAGGGAGTGGTCATTTTTTAACAACAGGGGGGTTGGTGAAATTCCACGTGTGCACGGCGAAAGATTTTCCGTCCCCCCTCTGAGCGGTCTGAAATTTTTTCGTCCCCCCTTTTATTCTATAGTCGCGTGCGGGCTTTTTCTCTCAAAAGGGGCCATTAGAGGGGTCTGAAATTTTTTGCCCCCCCCCCGTTGTTAAAAAATGACCACTCCATAAAGACACTAGGAATGTCTACAAATGTCTCAAGAAAACGCAAACAAACTTTTGTTGTTTTCTTTCTAAGGCCTACTTCACCACTCCAGATTTTTTTTAGAAACTGCATAACGATTTTTCCAGCCGACACTGTTCATGTAATTGGCGTGGCAAGGAGAGGGGGCTCAGGATGACCCCTCCCCCTTACCTTATAAAAGGTCAAAAAAAATGTCAAACCAAAAGAGGCCCAAATGGCCGAAAATCGGTCGCCTTCACTGGTTCGCCATGCCCCTGCTTGTGATGAATTGAAAATAGTTTTGACCAATATACCAATAGATGCTATATTGGAACTGAAACAGGAGAAGACGGAATGTATATCTATCAGGGCTTGGGTCGAAACTTTCAGGTCACGTGCATCACCCTGTTGACAGACAGAGACCCTGCTGGACCCTCTGTTGTCAGCAGTAATCAGAAGGCACGTGTTAAACCATCGACTCCCTCTTGACTCTTGGCTGCTGAGCTCATCCCTGGAGAGGATCGAGGTGCTCATGGGTAGGCCATATGTTGTATGTGAAGTGGATGTAACGGAGGGCTAACTACTAATAACAACTTGGTTATTGACCATTTAACACCCACTCCATATCTAGAGAGAGCAGCTGTGAATGACAAGTCTTCCCTGCTCAGGTATTTTGTAGGCTACAACATTGTACTTATGAATGTAACCAAACTGATGTGTGAACACTCCAAATGTGGAGTACGTCATCTGTATCTGTATTCCCATTGTCATGCACCCATCATGACTAACACCTAATGCAATAAATACATTCCCTTCGATTAATTTCTTCCTATACCCTCGATAATAAGCCCGATATAAGAACACAAAACGTCAAAAGTTGTCAGAATCGATATCAAATGTGGTTCTCCTCATCAGATTAAAGAAACTCTTAAGGTGGATGGCGGGTATGTCAAAGAGGTTTATTGCACAGATTTCTGCGCAGGTATGGTATGTATTTCTTTCTTGAAACACTAGGTTGTGGGGTGGTTAGTTAACAGGCAAATTACATGTTAAAGTAAAAACGCCAGGTAGAGTAATTGGTGGGACCTCTTGCATACAAGACAACTATGTTACCACTGTACCACAGAATATGATTAAGTCCAATGCCTTCAAGGATAATAGTAAACTGTGAATGCACATTCTCCCCATTTCCTGTGCCGTTTTTATTTCAATCATTTCAAACTTGAGAAATATGCCTGGGACCATATGTTCATACCATGTTTACTGGATAGAAATCTTTATGTAACATAATTATTGTGGTTGAGTTAGAAGGATTTTTTACCACTTCTCAATGTGATTTCATGAATCTTTGTGAAATAATCCTATGTATACTTACCATAATGCACCTAATACTTTGATGATGAATATCTGAGACAAATGCCTGGTTCCCCTTATTTTCTTTGTATATTCTGAAACTATATACCCTATGGGTAATATGTTAAAAATCTAGCGAAATTCCAACCACCTTTAGTCTATCCCCGCCATCCACCTTATCATTTCTATCAAATCTTAAATAAGACTATTGTCAGCAAGTTCTAATTAAAATATGTCATTTAAAATTCATCTCACACACGGTTTTATGTGCTTTAGGGCATATCTATATCAACTTCATGGGCCGTCTCCCTATAGTCCATCTAAAAGCACTCAACTCTATACTTATCTCTTTAAGCACCCCTCTCCACGGTCGGTTAGGCCGCGCTATCAGCCATGCCTCCCGGCGATCAGATCTACATCAGAGTCCCGATTACAACTGATAACCCGTCTCCATCTCCTGCAAGGCACTGCACGCTCAGTGTTAAATTATGTATTATGTAAAGGGAATTATTCCACACTGGATCGCATTGCATCATATCTAGTTGTAAAGCGTGACCCGACCAGAGTTGATCCCTCATCTACCCACTGGAGGAGATCTATCTATCTCCAGGGCCTGTGTATGGGAACCTACATTGTCTCTGATTATAGGCATTGTCTACAGACAAAGGCTGTTGTTCGTGAGCCCTTACACGACAGAGGGCCGCTTTAGTCACAATGAATAGCCATATTCAGAGAGAGAGACAACTTGAAATATTTTTCTAAAGGGGCTTTTGATCGCTGGTTGCATGCCGAGTTGAAGCCTTGGATTGTTAGTGGAAGTGGAATGGGGAAATGGACGGCTGCGACTTTAAATATTATTCATAAAAGAGGAAAAGAATGCATGTTTGGTGTATGGCTCCGAGGGTACTCTGTCCTTTGGGGCCTTTTGATGTTTAGTATCGACTGCTTTTTCTTTGTGGTTCGATCCTATAAAGAGCACTGTGTGCTCTAAAACAAAAAGCCAAGGCAGACAAAGCACGCCAGGCATGGTAATATTTATATGGTTGGTCAGTTTTACTAGTGCTTAAAACATTAAATGCGTTAAAATATTAAAAACATGGTTTTAAAAGCATTATGTATATACCAGTAATCGGATGGATAGCGACTAGAGCTATGTAATTAAGAACTTTTCCAGCTCAAAACACCATCGCTACTTGACTAAAATGGCTAGACTTTAACTAATAGTAGGCTTCTAATGGCTAACCATTGCCTTGCATATGAGTTTTGTGACGGTTCTAATTTATATTTATTTATAAGTGCTCTATCCAATACACCAAACTACTCAATGAAGGCAATTGCAATTTTATTTACCAATCCAGGCAGCACCTCTCTCGTGTCACAATAGAATCAATGCTTTCATATATTATTGTGTCTCAAGGAGTAGGAAGAGAATACATGTACCACGATGCTGAGATATTGCAGTTCAAGGTTTACTCGGTACATTTATTACGAAACGTTATAAAACATGCATGCATTATTTAAATCATAGGTTACCATACACTGTCAGCCCAGCGAACTAGTTTTACATTGGATAGCTTATTATTCGGGACTACACTGGCAGTTCATGTTAGTACAAACCATTGACCTGATTTGGGTTCCACTGTATACGGCGGTATGTACTGCCCATTAAAATTGGGGCTGAGATTGTAATATCTGCGAGTGGTGCCGACGACGCCTATCGTCTTGCTTGAGTTGGTGATAGGGCGAATGGAGGTGATAAGAGGAGCCAGGTCAGACGAAAGAATCTTAGAGTCAAGGAAAGAAGATGGACTTAGTTTGCAGTTAGTGAGCGAGTCCTAATTGGCCACACTTTTAGGACCTTATTATCCTAATAATTCAGAGGACCAGCGGTTTTCCTAATCACATTCACAGGCCGGCTAACTAGTGACATAACTCTGGGTGCACGTCCTTTGTCGATCATGGGCGACAGGGGAAACCCTATATACGTGCTAATGACGCCCATGGATTGATCCTATGTTAAGGAGAGGGGAGCTGGGAGGTTTTCAGAGGCTGTGCTTGTAGGGATGGGGTGGGGAGGGGGGGGGTAAGGGTGGGGTAGAGGACTCGATTTCTGTTGGTTTAGGTCGTATGATGAAGAAGGGGCTGGTCAGAGGGTATGTGGAGCGATCCTCACCCGTCAATATTTGACACTCGCCAAGGTCTGTCTACCTTCAGTCCTCCAGGCCCCACTCCACCACTGCCCCAAATCACCCTCAGTGCCACCTTGTGGCCATCTTTGAAGTCCTCTTCTATCACATAGGAGCACCAATAAGACTCCCCCCGCCACACTCACACACGCAAGTACTTCTCCTAGGTGCATATAGACATAGCTACTATCATTATGGGCATACTTGTAAAGGAAGAATTCTCTGAAGAACGCGGTTGACCTGCTAAATACTGTGAATGAAAAGTAGTCCGGCCCGAGCTAATATAAATTACCGAGGACTTTGGAATAAAATATAAATGAACTTGAACAACATAACCTGAACGTTTGTTGCTGCAGTATATCAATTTTGTCTCGGGGGTGGGGGTATTGATTATATTTGCAATTCTCATAGAAAATGTCTAAATCAACAAAGCACCAAATAAGTTTGATATACCGGGGAGTGCTGATGTACATTCTGTGAGATTTCAATAACTTTCAATCACACCTTTATCTGATTAAGGGGTGCTCATGGGAATGACTTGGTGAATCGGTATATAAGGGCTCACTCTCCACAGAAAAAAAAACTGTTGTCCAAAGTGATTCCAAGTGCACCGCACACCACCTAACAGCCTGAAACGGGATGCACTTTTCATATACTACTCACACCTGCGTCCATCGTTGTTTAGCCTAGGGTGACCACCATTACTGGCTCCTGTTCCTACACACATGGCACAAACTGGCTATTTGTGGTTACCTGACACTTCTCCAGGGTCGAGGAGCCATGACTGATTATACTCGGATTATACCTGCTTATACCCATTAGTCTCCAGACCCTTAGCCCTCATCACCAACCCCTGTTTGGATCCTCCAGGCCATCCAAACCACACTGAAGGCGCTGATTTGATTTCCGGGGGATGGCCCTTAACGCTGTTATCAACATCCCTCCCTCCTCCCGTTTCCCTTTCCCAGGCCCCAGAACCACCCCCCCCCCCTCACCCCCAAACACACCCACAAACACGAGCTCTTCAGCTAAACAAACTCTCGTTCGTCTGAGTAAACCATGTGATTCAATTCCAGCGGAGCATTATGTGCGCGCGCAGCCCCAGGTCTGCATGGTATCCAGCAGGTGGCGTCCTTGACCGGAAGTGAGATGTGCTGGTAACTTCCGTCCGTGCACCTGTAGCACAATAAACCTAGGTAGAGGAACTCTGTCTGAACTCTTGGCACTTGAAGCAAAGAGCTTATGTACAATCCATGCTTGCAGTCAATATAAAAACCGGAAAGCCACACAATCCAATGTGATGAGCTCTAAACAATAGTTTTGTGGATTGGGGCGGGGACACATCAGACTATAAGCCCTAAATTTTGAGATTTTCTTTTAAATTGCCGATCGTATCCAGCTGTCCCCGCTGAAATAGAAATTGAAATCGGGAATAACTGGACCAAGTGGAATCGACGCTTAAGCCACAAACTAATGGAAAGAGGTTTGCACGATGTTCCCGTGTTCTTTCAAAAGTGCTTGTGTTGCATTATTTCACCTTCATTTATCATCACCTATACATTATACATACCTAGTTGAGATGGGCACGTCGATCTTAGAAGAATTAATGAATATAGATCTAGGATATCAAAATAAATGTTTGTCGGTTGAGTTTATATATTGCTATATTTTTTTCTTTTTATGGACTGAAGAAGTGAATTCGGGAAATAACAAGCAAGAAAGGCTGCATTTCATATTTTCTCATCCCCAGTGACCTACTGTTTGGGCCTCCATCACGCCACAGAGTAATGAAAAGAGACTGTGTTCCCTTTTTTTTTTCATTTTGCCTCCATTCGTGATTATAGAATATGAGGATTATCAATATGGCTTCAGCTGTGAAAATACTTAACATTTTATTGTTGCTGATTCTAACTTCATATATAATGGTCACGTTATAATACGATTAACACTTAAAACTTCCTACTCTGTCTAAATTCCTATGGGTCGTGTCTGTCGATCGTTATAGCTGCTTATCACAAAACTATGTAAAAACTTGATGCAAAATGAATAGTGTAAATGATGATTTGTGCTTTGCATTAATGTGATCTACTCCCTGGTGTTGTATCAGACATTCCCTTCTGAAGAACTGTATTTCCAGCCAAAGCCAAAGAAACTGCGATTTGACATGGGCTGAAGTGTCTGCACCGTATAATTACACTAATATTAACAGAGTCTGCCCATCTCATCTGGAGGTAATTTCGTAACACATTACGACCAGGCTTTCCAGGTCGTACCAAAAATCCCATATAGGAATAGAAAGCACAGGAAGTTGAATTCGTGGTGCTGGATGTGATCGTAGTACCTTAGGAAATGGCCTTCATGACTCCGTTCTGTAAGTTGTAATCTTACACTAACCAAGACAATCTCCAGCTATTTTATTTTGGATGGTTTCTGAACCCAATTTGGTCGCTCATATTCTACAGACATGGCCCATAGTATACCCCAACGCACTTTGATCGACATAACCCCGTTCTATTTCAAAATAACGATAAAATGAGTGCCTTCAGAATTAGTCCCTATTTAGACGTAGCAATGTATTTTCTGCGGAAGAGGAGTAATGTGCCATGTGGTAAGTAGGGAAGTAAAAGGATATGCTTTCCCACCATCTCCCAATCTTTGAACATGTATTTTTCATCTAATGCGCAATCATGAACCGTACAAAGCTATACTTATACTTTGATGTAATTCATAGATTAGGATCAAACCGCAATATGGGATATAGCTATCTTTTCGATTAGGCTCTATGTGCTCCTATGGGGATATGTGGTGGAGGGCAGGTGGAAGGAGCGCAATGTTCGTATCTTATTTTAGGTTTATCATATACTATACTTGTCTATAAGACTCAGTATAGAGGCCTAGTGGAGCCGCCATTTTGAATTTCGCTGTTTGAGGCAAAACACACTGATAAGACATTCCATGATGGTTACCTTTTCCCTGGTTAACACCCACTTCCAGGGACATGCTTGTCCCATCTTATCAGTGTGTGTTGCCGGAACCAGGTCCAGACCAGCTAGTGGCCAATAGGCCTATATGTATTTGTGTCTTCATTAGAAAACCCCAAGAAAAGAAAATGAGCTACCGCTCTTGGGCAAAGTCGAGGCAGGAATCTAGCTGACTTGGAGAGTGACCAGACACATTTTTAGAACCTTAATGAGCATCCCTCCAGGGGAGTGAAAAGTCAGAGACCTATAAGATAGACTTGATCAATACAGCAAAGCAGAATGTGAAAAACTATGTCAGCTAATGATATTTTTAATTACTGCTGTGTCTTGGTGCTCCATGTGGAGGACATCATTACAGCCTCCTGTCAACATACTTGCTTTGGATTAGATAAGAAACGTCTAGATATTATCTACTTCATATAAGACCATCCTGTTATCATCAGCTGAAACAGCGTCTCTTGGCCATAGCCTTTTCCATGATATAACGACTAAAATGATAAAGGCCTTACTTTTGATGACCAGACGTTATATAATTCACACTGCATTTCATATATTCCTTCATGAGTAATATTGAAGTTATTTTGTTGTTATCTATAATCTTCAATTGTCTAGACAGTAAGCTAAGAACTGCTGTTTATCCCTAAATATACTCTGCCAGATGCGTGGTCTTTTGAGAATGCAATTTTAACATTTCAGTCGGTGAGTATAGACTGCTTATAGTAATCAGATATTCAGTAGCAGATTTTTGGATCAACAATTTACAGTGATGATACTCCCAAAACATCGACAGACTTTATTATTTCCCACTTCATTACTAAAACCGCAGCGATGGCATAGTACACCAGGAAGTCATTTCTCAGACACTAATTTTTGGGCACCCTGAAATCATACTGACCTGGTCAGGATCAAAGGGAATTCTTCATTATACAGGGTCAATCACTACGATAACAGCAGATACAGAAGGAAAAGGCATGCACCTGAATAGGCAATCATAGGTAATACATGATCACCAAGGGTCAATCACTGCGATTGGACTGGATCGTAGGGGTGGTTGAAATCGGAGGGAAAGGGGTAGGATCGTAGTGTTAGAGAAATGGCCAGCTGCCCCATAGTAGTAACAATTTCTTTTGTCTTGTGATACACACGCAGTGTCATCTAGATATATAACAAAGTGCTTTTTTTGTTTGTGGCTTCACATTGTCCTATCTATTTCTTATACAACCCGTTCGTCATAAAATGACAGGACCATTTCATGTGTCACCCATTTGTCGCTGTGGTTCCAGGAAGATTCATCTAATTGGTTACCCTGATGCCCAACCATAGACATCCAATTAAAGCTGCATTGATTGCATGTGAGACTACAAACAAAAGTTTATCATCTGTCAGTCTTTACGGCTGAGTCAGCTAAGATTCTTTGCAGCTTTGCTAACTGGATGGGGCAGAGGAATTGTTTGTTAAAGATGTATGGTGGATCTAGGACGTGAAAAAAAGGTCTTTTTGGACAGAGGACCATTAATTTGTCTGTTTGTGATGGTGTCAAAACGAGTCTACTTGTACACATCGGTACACTATTTCTTCCATGAATCGTTCTCCTTGTATTGAAAGCATGACTTCATTCTTGACCGTGTAACCAATGTGTCTGCGGCTGCGGAACTCCCCTTAATTGGTCTTTCTGATACTACACCATAGGTATTCGTTTCAAGCTACACTGATTTGATGCGTGATTATTACCATTAGATATCCGTTTATCGACCACTGACATTGTGGGTAGGCTTAGAGAGACAGGTCAGGTACGGTGAGCTTATCATCACTTGAACCAGGTCTCTCGTTGGAGACGGACATCTCGACAAGAGCATGCTGGGCTTATCAAGATGCCGGGGTGTGGGCACGCTGGCAGGACCAGACGCCGATGCTCGCGGCAGGGGGCCGGGGATACCCGGCCATGCGCACACCTAAGCAACACATGGGGCACCATGAGCAGCTCGGCTGCCCCCAGAAGGCGGACGCAATGTGACTTGACACGGCACGTGGGGGACGCCAACACAGACCTGTCAATCACAAAAGGGCCTACCGTTTGACACACCCTAATTGAGTCTCATCAGCGTTCTAATTGGCTGAATCCATTTCACCGCACGCCTGAGGGCTTGGCCCCAGGGGGCTACTTAAGTAGCAACAGGTGTCAGTTGTCAACACACTGCTGAGCAGCTCGTGACAGACATGGAGACTCCTGACCTGAGATCAGTATCACCCTCCACACCGCATAGAACTAGCACAGGTGGAGGGGTGCGCCCCCAGGGACACCCCAAGCAACATCAGAGACCTTTTCTCGGCAGGTGATACACATTATGATGGTTCTACCCAGGATGGGCTGTCTCCAGCTAGGAGTGAACCAGTGATAGGCTACTCGCCCTCATCAAACCCACCATTCATCACATAGTACTGCCCAACTCCAGGGCCAGTGCAAAGACAATATCCAGACAAGTAAAATCAGTGCCGAAGGATGCTGGAGTAGATGAGCAGTATACAGCTTACTCTGCTCACCATGCATCAACGTCAGCTGCAGCAAGAAAACAAGTCCCGGTACATGAGATCCTCAGATCAGCAGGGCGGTCAAATGAAACCACCTTTGCTCGGTTCTATAATAGACCCTTGTATATACCACCTGTCCTGCAACCTACAGAGTTTATCCCATTCCTGCTGGATCTATGATGCATAAACACTTGTCTGCAGATGAATTAATTATAGGGTAGAAATATCTACATAAGTTTATTTAGTCATTTATATCCAAGTATTAGTTTAGGTTACACTGTGTATCAGTTATATCCCTTACATGCGGTAAGATTGGTGACTTTCAGCCACCAAGACAGTTACAGGCACGATGAGTGCTGAGGCTATTACAGCAAGATAGCTGTAAACTATTTTCCCTTAAGGAAAAAAAGGGGGGAGGTACATTACCCCTACAGTCATTGAAATAACACTGTTATGTCATACAATTAGGTCTACGCAATGTATAACATTTTGCATGTTTACTCGGAACATAAAGTTCCTGACCTACTATGTATGTTTTGTCTATATATAAAGTGATGACTGTAGTTTTTCTAACATATGATAAAACTTATTTAGATAGCAAAGCTCCCGGAAAAAAGTTTTATATGTTGGTTCGAGGAGCTGAGATGTACAGGGGAAAGGTTCACCCATTCAAAGCCGAAGGTATGTCATGAATTAGACTCTATAGCCATAGCTAAGTGAACGACAGTAAAGCTTCATGCATCTGCTGAAGACTTGCTGTAACACTCACTGTTATCATGATAGCATTACCAGACCTCGAGTATCAAATGCCCGAGCTCCACTAGCAGCACAGCCACGGCGTTCCCTGCGGCACGCATTTTAGTTCATTGGAATATCCTTTCTGGTTGCCTCCTCAACAGTGGAGGCAACCAGAAATTCTGTGTCGCAAGAAATGCTGCCGTGGCTGTGCCACTAGTGGAGCTTGGCTTAATGACAGCATGTTCACATCTGAGGCTTACTGTTCCTCACAGAAGAAACGAGAAAAAAGGGTTTTTTCGTATTTTTGTTGTTGTTGTTGTTGTTTTTTGCAGTAAGCAAGCAACGCAATACTATGACTTATTTTCTGGAAATCGTGTTATTGGTTTTTCCTGTATCCCGCCTTAATGATCACCCCTCATGGCAATTATGACCTTGAAGATATACATCATCAAGCAGGATCTGACAAACTATGTCAGATAATGAGGTCTTCAATCATTTCTCTGGAGGATTCAGACATCTAACCTATAGTCAACATACTTTATTAATATAAAGGCATGCTCGATGTGAAACGTGCAGAACTATGCTGTATCTACTGCAGACAGCACTAAGATCTACTATCATCAAATAAAGACCATTTTCTTCTCTCTGCTATCTCTATTTTGATTGCCATATCTTCCATATGGCGTCCTAGATCTACTTATATATTGCAATACCCTTCAAACTCTTATTGACAAGTACAGTAATTCACAGATTTACTTTTATGAAATAGTAAGGAACCTCATGCACGGCTGATAATAAACTCTCTAAGAAGAGTTAATGTTCAACTGAATGAATCTATCATGTTGCTTTATAACAATACTCATGTGTGTTAGATCTGAAGGGGGAGATAGCAGTCAATTTAAACCTTACGCAATATACTACAATTCTATACACAGACATATCTGATTATATACCTCATAGGCTTGATATTATTTGTTTTAAAAGAAAACAAGTGGAGAGGCGTGGGTGTTAGCATATGCACTGCGGGCAATGCACGGCATATGTGAGTTGGTATGGTGATAAGGAGAGGACTCGTATACGCGTTTGATAGTAGAGCTATTCACTGAGTTGCTCGTGAAGCAGCTTGAGTCATTACTCTTTTGGAGAATGTTTCACCACGAAAAAATAAATTGGGATACTTTCAATTTCGATTGGAGCAGCAGTATATAGATCTGGTTTCATTCACAAACTGATCAAAGCACAAGGCAAATTGATATGGAGTTGAATGATTTGATGTTTCATCATACATTAGGTATGACTCTTTGCATCACAACCTTCCCTGATGGAAGTATCTTACATAACCCTAACCTGTAAGCCAAAACCAGCTGCAACCCATGAATTTCATCCTCAGTCCATGAGGAAATTACAATACAATATCATGCATTAACTGAAATCCCAGCAGAGGAGCTCTCCACTATTTCACATCCACCTTGTTCACAATTTGTAATTGGCAATATTCTATCTTTTGAGATAAGAGCAAAACATGGCCTGATAAAGGGAAAAGGGGTCAATAGGGAAAGGGGCCCATGCCCCTGAGATTGACATCCTCACACCCTGGATAAAATGAATATCAGACGAACCCACACGGAGAGTCAGATAATAGGATCCCGTCGTCCAGTTGGCTCAACCAATAAACCCTTCCACAGGCTTACCCAACCCCTATGTCAACTGTCGCAGCACAGGGATTGTCGCAGGTAATTCTATCTGAACACATCACCAATCTAATTCCAACAATCTACATATGCCCAGAGGTTCATAAGAGTCATTTGCATACATTTGATTTAAGACCTCTATATTCTATCTCCAGTGGCAAATCTGCATTGTCTAAGATTATTCAGTAATTACTACTGTCTTCGGAAATGAAGGCCCTCTTTGACAAAAAGTAAATTGAATGAGGAATGGTTGTTCAAATGAATAAGCTTTCTCTTATCAATTCAAAAACATAAACAGAGATCTTGTATTTGTTTCATGAAGGAGCCTTATCTGCATGTCTTATCAGAACCCCCTACACACATATTATAAAACTCCATGTTACCATGACATTATGGCATGACTTATCCATGTCAAACACAGCCTCTCCTATTGGTGTTCTCTATACCTTCATCCATTGCGTGTATCCACTTATAAAGACTATATATTTGCGCCTCTGAAGACCTACTCAGGTCAACTCATAGTCACGATGAATTACATATACATCATGAGGAATCTTCAATTGCTATATGTTTCAAGACTGACAGTTATGCTGTGAGCTGAAATGATGAATTTTAGAGCAGCGTTTGTGATGTTCACTGTAGTATTAAATAAATTGGGACTAGGCTTCGTGCTTCAATTCCCAACAACTCTGATAAGGATGGGCTCAAGTAGTAGTAGCTCCACCTGAGAACCTAAATGGATAGCTGCGCCCTGGCCTTCAAAAGTTATATTCCTCAAAACGTCTACCTACATGCAAATCACTTCCTAATCCTCCACCACTAAACCCTACTCCATCCACACACGTTTCCACCGAAGCCCAGGTTCTGGTTGAGGTGTCATTCAAGGGGTGGTCCCCAGCTGCTGCCACTCTCTCTGACGTCATTACCGAAGGCGTGCCCCTGTCTGGTGCACCCCACCAGCAGACCCTGCAATCATGGCATCAAAATGACGCTCCCATGTATTGACTGAAACCACAGTCAATAGAACCCTTGAATCCTGTCAACCTCATAATCACAGCACCTCACTCATGTCCCTCTAGTAATTCTCGGGAGCAGAACCCTGGTTGCTAGGCACCTGGCAAAGGGTCAAATTACATAGGCAATGTACTAGAAAAAGTAGCCTTTTTGCTGTTTTCTTTTCAAATATTGGGATTACAAAAAAAATGCATCAAGTATGTGATGCTAATTTTGAATATCTTTCTGATTTTGGACTGCATTTTGCTGTATGATGCCTAGATCTTTTCTGATAAGGATTTTAACACCTTTTTCTAGTACATTTCCTATTTAATTTAACCCTTCATGAGGATCCTTATCAGTAGGTAGATAAGCCTGCTGGTTGCTATGACGTCACTGCTGATCCCTAGAATCCGCAGTGTCAGAGGCTCTAGACATTTCTCTCTGGTCATCTAAAAAGATTGACAAACTAGTTGGTTTCCTGATGCTTCATTGACAGAGAGAAATGATGTCTCATTAAGGCAAGCCAATTGTAATCAAAGAGAAAGTATACATACTGGGGATAATTGAAATGATGCCTTTCTCAAAATGAATCGACATTTCATGTTACATAGCATGGTAATTGTGTAAACGATTTTCAGTTCGGGAGAAGCAATAAAAAGGGTTTAACGATGTGACAGGTGATTCTGTTCAAGGGGATTATTGCATTGCATTCTGGAGAACTTGAGGACTTGATCAATATAGGAGGATCTGGTGATTATGTCTTAAATCACTGATATGCCTTGAGGCTTGAGTTGAAAGATGGCTATTCATACCCCTGTCGGCATAGTGTGCCATGCCTTCCATGACTTAATTGCTCTGCTCTCATCGTGAATAAGGATATGATATGTCTCCTTCAAGAAACTAAGCATTATATATTACAGATCTACGCCTAACCTTCCATCTTTTGTAAGTAATGCATAGGTATCCCTTTCCAAAAGGATGTCCAATCATCTCAGGAGAAGCTACACTGTTAGACTGCGCTAATGGTTTTGCAGTAGATTGCTTCTACATTGGTAGTTACTGTCAATACAAATCGATAGCCCCGATGTGGATTGCCCTGTACCAAGTACAGTGGTCTTTACAGCAGATTTACAATTCGTGCTGAGAGTGTATACATGTGTGCCTTGTCCTCCAAACAAACACCCATCAGTCATGGGCTAAGGTGACATATGCAGTTTTCAACCCAGTGATTATACTAGATGGAAGTTCTACTTGGGATCAGCGGCTCCGCGGTGAGGACCAGGTCTAAATATTTGCAGTTATATCCAGAAAGGCATTGACAAACATCTTGTGGAGCATATTAGTCATGTTTGGGGGACTGGTATTATATTAACGTTAAAGCGATGTGAAAGGTAGAATTAATCTCTCTGTCATAGTAAAGGCATTGTCCCCTGCTTGATCATGCACATGTTACTGCCCTGTAAATACAGTTATCCCTTTTTTCCATTGGCTTTATCAGTTCCTGGCTCCTATGAATTTCTTGCATTTGAATGACAGGAGGAATCTGTATGTCGATCATTTGCTGTTGTAGCGCTGGCGAGATTTCTCTAATTGCCTATTCTAATGTCAGACACTAGACATTCAACTATGGTGTATTTATTGGATGCGTGAGTAGAAACAACGATTCGGTCTATGTAAATCTGGTTCTGCAATACAATAATGGTTGGATTATAAGTGAGTGAGTAATAGAAGTTTATCGCCATTTCGACAGCTAAGGTCATATTCATGGCGAGAACTACATTACACAATTTCACAGGGGAATGTGTCAGTGCCCCCGCATATGTGCACCACACAAATCCGAGGGGATAGGAAAGAGGAGATATAGACCCTTTAAGTGGGCTAGGAAGCCCGGTTAGCTTATAAGAAACACAATGTAAAATGTAGCAATTTGGGACAAAGCCTTAAAGGATAAAAGTATTATCAACTATTCAAAGAAGGAATACGGCTTGCATATTAGCTTGTAGGCCTAATTTGTGTTTTGTAATGCCTTTAGGTAAAGTTCTTAAGCGCTGTGTTTGAAGTGAAGCTATATGAAGCAAACTTCATGGCAGTGAGCATTATGATATGGGTGTAAGAACTAGTATGGGGTGGGTAGGAAAAGCTAACAATGCACAGGTGTTTAAATAGGGGACTGCTGACTGAGCAGCTCAAATAACTGTTGGAATGTTTCCTTTTTTAAAGCAATTCATTGATTTGTGGTCAGAATCACCCCGGGTCAGCCATTGAATGACAGTGATGAATACGATGATGATAATGATGGCGATCTTGGAATTGAAGATGGTGGTACCCTTGCAGGCCTGCATTAACCATTGTGAAATGTTTGAGGTACACATCTGTTGATTTAATGGATAGTGGGATTGTCCTAAAAATGTGTGTTAGTATTCATGTTAATCATTTGTTTCATTTCAGGATAATTTTGTGACTATAATATCAAGATAATCATGACTATCTATTCATATCTTACAGACTCTCTCAATCCCTCATGTCTCGTACACAACGTCTTCCTCAGTATAGCTATATATTAGCAATAAAACCTACCAAGGGAAATGGAAAATGACTGTATGAGAGGCTATTGGCCACTAGCTGGTTCTGGCAACACACACTGATAAGAACTGATAAGATGGGACCAGTATGTCCCTGGAAGTGGGTGTTAACCAGGGACAAGGTGTTATCAGTGGGTTTTACCTCAACCAGCGAAATTCAAAATGGCAGCACCACTAGGCCTCCATACTGAGTCCTATAGTAAAGTCACACAGAAAAAATAATGATACTCACAGGGAGCCTAATGTTAGCCTCAGGCAAATGTCGCCAAAATGAGTATATTTTGATACTCAGGGTGAGCCTAGGGTGGAGGCATACTCCAGCAATACCTGACACTCTACTCTAGATTGTTTATGGCCTAGCTGTACCCTCTCTACTGCCCTACTTTCACAGTGCAGGAGTCTCTTTAGAGACAGGCTCAGGGTCAACTGGAGTAACATAATAGAAGAGAATAGGACATTGCCTGAGTATCTCTATGAAGAGTGTCAGGCAATGCTGGATCCTACCTGAACAGGCTCCACCATTGCAGGAGTCTTTCTTACATATGGTGTAATGCACTGCCAGAGTATCCCAATACATAGGATCACACTTTACTGGATTCTATCTTCAGAGTGAGTCCAGCAACACTACCCAGTGGGCACAACCCCACTTAAAGAGTTACTAATCAGCACTGCATTGTAGGGCTTACAGACAGTCTAAATTGTAATGGTTATGTAGCCCTGCATTTGTAGCCCTTATTGAACTACTAAGATGAAGGGTGTATTAAGCCCAACACATAATTGGTTTGTTAAACATTATAAAGAAATATAGAAATTAAGGTCACCATTTGACAAAAGCCCATAATTTCATAAACACAAGGATTTCAGATGGTCGAACATTCAACTTCCTAAGGCAGTCTAATTAATCGATGAATAGTTTGTGCATTCCTGGTTTCAGTGTCCTTTTTGCTCCTTGGTGGGATTTGAACCGGGTACCTCCTTATTGTGACTCCTTTGTGCTCCTATATGTGCTAGCGGGTCAGGTGTTGAAAGTGGCACTATCAATATGATATTTCAACCATAGACCTACTACAGTGAGATGTCATTGGTCATATGAGGCCCAGTAGACTAATAGGGAACACAGACTGGAGTGACCATAGTAAGGAAAAATGCCCATAGTAAGGACAAATGTCCACAATGTCCTCAGTAAGTATTGCACAGTCCTACTTATATGCCTATTGTAACCTGGCTCACCAGTTGTAGAGGTGGCACAGTGTTAGGATTCTCACTTTGCATGTGAGGGGTCTCAGGTTCAAGTCTAGGTGGTGCTGAGAAACATTTTTCTTTTTTTCAGTTTAATAGGAAACATCTCATCTATTACAGTGTATTTTTCTAAGACCTAACTTTGTAACTAATTGAAATAGATGCTTGCTTGAAAACTGACAGAATCTTCAACGTCTGCCAAGTCAGAAAATAGCAAGAAAATAAATCGTTTGCATAACAAAATATTTCGGGTTGAAAACTTGCAACTTTTGAAGAGCATCCCTGGGCTGGAATCGAAGTCAGGACCTTCTAATATGAAGGTAAACATGTTACCACTACACCATCTGGACTGTGCTGAAAGATCTCCACTTGAAATCTCATATGATCTGCTCCCTCTGTGTGTTGAAATCTGGTATTCTACTTTTTCCCAAGCCCCAAAACATTAGAAATATGCCTGGGACCATATGTTACTTTTACATTTACTGCAAAGATATGATCATACTGTTTTAGTGATTAATTCCTATTATATTCCTAAATAGATAAGATTATATTCTTAGATATCATGGTTCTAAGGACTAGAGGATAATAGAAAGGATATTGAGTATGTGCAAGAATGGGTGAGGGGGGTGGCTTAATAGGGAAAAATCCTCTCACAACCCCATTATGAATGCATATTCATGCTCACATTGTAGCAATAAGATTGGCTTACCGATAATGACTTTACAAAAATTCTCAATGGGGCTTGAACTCACCACCTTCAGATGCAGAGTTCAGTGCCATATCAACTGAGCTAATGAGGCACATGGTGTGGTGGGTGCTAGGATATGATATAATCTCAGACATCAGTGTAAGGGCTAGACCCCTGCTTTGCTGGAGTATTCAGTTAGATTCAGACTGAGTATGGCACCATGCCTGAGCCTTGTGCCATACTCATGCTGATCCTTTTTCCCAATATGTGGCATTGAAGCAGGCTCAGCATGAGTATGGCATGTCAGGGGAGAGCCTCTAGCAGAGGCTCTCTTGATACTCAGACAGCACAAGAGACTAGGTGAAACTCAGGCTGATCCTCTTTTTTCTGTCAATGCAGACAAAGCAACCAGCGCAAATTGCCTGTGTGGATGGGGGAAAGGGACCGCAGAAAAGGCAGGAAAACGCAGAAATAGTGACTCAATAAACAGTCAAATGTATTGTGTTGCTCCCTCTGTCACACTCCTGCCCCAGCAGTCTCGGCTGCCAGTCATAGAGCCGAGTTGGTTGGCTGTGGATCTCCATAGAGAAGCCGGGAAGGTCACACGTGGCGAGTACGATTACCATTCTCTGTGTGGCTTTTAAATAATTTAAAAAGGCTGATGATTTGTGGCAGCATGCTTCCCAACACCATCCTACAGCCATGTTGGTCTGAAAACAACTGGAAGAGAGTGCCAAACACTGATCTGATTTTCCCTAGTTCGAGGAACGGTAAAACTTCAGCAATTGCCATGCGTAAATCTGCACTGCATATTATGATATTTTCTTACGGGATGGATGTAATAACTTTATACATCCATCATACTTTGGGTCTATTATTCTCTGATTTTTCAGAATTAAAATCACATGCCTCATCCCTTGTCAAATCAAATACTTCTCACAATCAATCATCCCCCAATAAACTTTAAACTGGCTATCACATAATATGCTTTATACGCATGCAGATCAGTATTACAGTTTAGCCTAAATGGTTAGCCATGTTCATTTGTATCAACATTATATTTCTCATATTGTATTCCTCCTCATATCAAAAGCCCAGCTCACCTCATGTAGCCATCCTTCTCTGATGGAACAATGTTATTTAGCGACATAATAAAAACAAAGCTATGCATATCAATATGAACAAATGTTCATTTGTATCAACATTATATTCCTCATATTGTATTCCTCCTCATATCAAAAGCCCAGCTCACCTCATGTAGCCATCCTTCTCTGATGGAACAATGTTATTTAGCGACATAATAAAAACAAAGCTATGCATATCAATATGAACAAATGTTCATTTGTATCAACATTATATTCCTCATATTGTATTCCTCCTTATATCAAAAGCCCAGCTCACCTCATGTAGCCATCCCTCTCTGATGGAACAATGTTATTAAGCGACATAATAAAATCAAAGCTATACACATCATTATGAACAAATGTTGTAATTCCATGTTTTGATCATATTATCTAGGCTCCGAATACCATTCTCTCGTTGAAATATCAGTGGAAGAACTCTGCATTATTTTGCATACTATTATATTCTGTCTGCATTTTGTGCCAGGCAGTATTATATATTCTAATATCATTGGAATATCGTATAATATACTTGAGGTTTAACCAGAATATTCTTATATTAATTCACCACCTGAAGGGGAATTCACATGAGGGTTAGATACTGAAAACTCCCTATAGTTGACTAAAACATCCTACTACTTCTAATCCCAGTCTATCCACATTGCAGGTGCCTCAGTTTAATTTTCCTCAGACAGATGTATGTATTTAAACACAGCAGCGATCAAATCCCCACCATTTGCATACATATTCCAGAGTCTGAGAGGAATCATTTGCATACATTCAATTTTAGATCTCTCCTGCCTTTGGGTGTGGAAAGTCTGTATTGTATGTAGTAAGTAATTACAAGAACTGCTGTCTTGCACAATAAAAGATCTCTTTTATAAAAGAAAACTGAATGAGGAATGGATAGTTGAGAAAACAAACATTGGACGTCTCCCTTGGCTTTGTAGTTAGTTAATGGTAGTGTCTTCATATGGTGTCAATATCTCCTTCATGCCTCATGCCTAGTTTCGTGTTACTATGACATTGTGGTATGACCGAACCTCTGGTAGCAACCCCGGGTATCAACTCTATCATAGAGAGCCCGTCCTTCTCTTGCAATTAATTCCCCATACAGCCTAGCTTGTCTCTGCTCTGATTAGGAATGTTGGCTCAATCTGGGGTCACTCTGTTTCTTTTGTCATTTAGACTTGGTCTTATATGGGTGACTCTGTCTTCAGGAAAATAGCTTAAGTTGAGGCTCCACTACGCGATCGTTTAGTGCATTCTCACGAGAGCCAGTGTCTAAGGTATAGGATGTTTAGATTCTTAGATTGTAAACATGGACTTTTAGGGTTCACTTGCAACATCAGCCTCAGGGACAGTGTTTATTCTAGTTCTGTTCATATTGACACCTAACAGTATAGACCAGAAAGAGAACATGGCGGTGGGTATCAGGTCAGGGGCGAGCTACCCTTAGATCAAGTCAGATATAATTTAAAAAACACAACACAATGTAAATATCAACACAGCAGTTTGACAATAACAACTCACTATAAATCGCAGGGTCTTGTGCATGCTGTGAAAAAATTAAACCTGTCTGATATTGAATTACTGAGACTCATGAGTGTGAATGTCAGCAATATTTACCTCCATTTAAGTCAGTGTGAATAAATATTATTCTCAAATTATGACTCTCTCATACTGTCATTGACTTTACCATCGCAAACTATAATTATTCCTACACCCTGTTAAGAGTTGGCGACATTAAGATTGTCAGTTAAGCGATGGGTATACCTTCTCTGTGTTGCTGACTACATCTCCGTAAAGGCTGACAGGGACAGAAATAGGAATCTGAATGAAGGTTAATGTAAACTTATACAGACAATGGTCCCGGCCTTTGCAAGTAAATCAAATGTAGACCAATGTTAATGTTAAAGTGCTTACAGATATTAAACCAATTAATGAAAGCGAGCCCTTCAGGTAAACAGTTCAGAACATATATGCTGTCAGCCATGGGCTAGAAACTAGTGTGCAACACCTTCTGAGTCTTGTTCTCTCTATATTAGCTTGAATAGGATGTGACACTGCACAAGTCCCCACTCTCACCTGTCAGCGGACAGGATTCTCAATATAAATGTTAAAAATCAATTAGTATTAGAACTTTCAGCCAGAGTTCAGTGAAATGGTGGCAAAGGACTTCATGGCTGGGGCGCTGAGAGATGGGTGTAGCCTTGAGAGAGCATGCTGATCCTCAGGGTGGAAGATCAAATTAATGCCATCCTTACACATCTAGCCGCTGGAGGCTTACAGTATGGCAGCCCTCTGGTATTTACTGGCCACGTGATAGAGCACACAGGTCTCTCCAGCCAATATAGACATTGCCAGTCAATAACTACACCTCGTCAATACTGACAATAGGGAATGTATACACACGCTCAATAAAGGGTATACGTATATCTGATACCCCTTCCTACATGATAACAGACGGCCCCAGGTGCTTTCTATTGCATTGAGAGTAATGTCTTTCTATAATGAACTGTGTATGGGAGATATGATAGGGTATGCACGTATACATGTAGCCTATGATAAACATATATATGCCTAGTTTGGAAAGTATGCCTGGTATTTTTGATTGGGTGTCTCCCCCGGCATATTCGATGGAACCCATGTCACATACTACATGTATGGAATTCATCTAGTCTTATCCATCAAATTTAACTAATTGTTGGAGGCCAATATAATTGTCATAAAATACATTTCATGAGTAATGATGTCGTAAGTATGTAAGAAAATACAGTCATTGTCACGTCATTTGAAGATCCCGTTATCCATGTACATGACTATCAAATAAAGACAGCCTAGCTCTTGAATCCTGAGAAAGTGACAGCACATGTACAGCTTACAGATCCAAGATAGGACATCACATAGATCAAAGACTCCCCATCCCACCACCTGGTAGCCATTGGAGCAGGAGGAGGGGTGTACACTTAAGGAGGCATCCATCACCTGGAGGAGGCCATGTGCTCCATCACCTAAAGTCACCTTGTCCAAACAGTCATCAAACGTGTTCAGCCCCGGCCCCTTACGCAGCATCACGCACTGCATGACTAATGGCGCCACTTAGCACCAGAGCACGTGGGCGGCCTACTCTTCATGACATCATGATTGGAGTTTATGGAGTCAATTACAGAGGAAAAGAAGCTGAAGAGTCTACATTCTGTGAGTTAATGCCACAAAGGGTGAGCACTCAACCAGGAAACCTTTGGTCTGGGTGTGATATACCTTTGTGGATATGTTTATAGCAAGGGCTTGGTTGGTCTGCATATTCTGTTAACTATGTTTATCTCACGATTCTGGCCTCTACAGTGCCTTTTTGGTCATAATCCTATTCCGTTATCAAGGTATAACCGCATTCTCAGAGTCCATTTTTTTTCTAAGACGATCTTGGTTAGAACCTGAGCAAGTTAATAAATTGGAGAAGGATACAAAGTCACCCTCGCCATACATTTTCCAGTTAAAACCGCTTTAGGTTCAACGGGGAATCGATCCCCGGACGCTGGGGCAGGAGGCGAGCTCGCTGTCCACTATACCAAGCCGAACGGTGATACAAAGCAATGTACATCGAGTATTTGAAATTTTTTCCCACATACCTGATGTTTACAGGGCTCGTTAGCATAGAATTCAATGGTGCCAGGTGGAGTTATTAACAGGGAAACCACGTTAGATATCCTATATGAACATGCCATGCCTAATTTCTCCATTTTGTTCGAAATAAATAAGAATCCATTGATTTTCCATAGCGATACGTATCGGGACCCATCCCATCCGGCCATTCCTTGTTCGATGCGTCTTTGGCCTAGTTTTTACATCCGGGCACCTCCCCGCTTAGTAAACAAGACGCAATGGCCGTGTACTGGGCCGTGTGCTTTGGATCGCTATGGAAAATCAATGGATTCTTATTTATTTATAAGAAAATGGAGACAAAATGTTGGCCAACACCAAGTAGAGATCGTATATTTGTTGGTGTTAGAAGTACAGAACATAATGCTTGGATTATACCCGAAAAATGTGTGTAAAGGTGGAGGTATGTCGGGCAGAGTGACAACATGGCCACGACGGATTGGCAAAGCAAGCAGAATGCATGCACTTACAAAATGTCTTCTCATGGATTAATTCTTGGGTTATAAGGTAAGAAATTAATACATAATGGATGAATAAGTGCGATAAACGCATTAATGCATGGATAATAGAGGACTCGCCCTCCCGCTGCGCAGTCGGGCGATTATTTCCAGCAAACCTCACCTCGTCCTCGATTATCCATACATTAATAGCTTAATATCATAAGTGACATGTATTGTAAGAAGGGGTCTTAATACCCCCTGCACTAAAACCCCTTTTCGCAGATCGTGTCACATAAGTATCTGAGGGTTGAATGTCTGTTACTTGATGCAAAACAAAATTCGAATCTTAAATCATCACTTGAGTATAAAATTTAGAGGTTGGGTATCTCTCTTGTTATAATTAATCATGCGTTGAGCATCGCTTAGAGATATCCCTTTTTCGTGTTGCCATGGTAACGCTCTCCTTGAATGATGAAATCCTGGCTCTTGAATCAATATAAAACCCTTAAGATGTTTTAATCAGGGTTCAGAGAAAGGTTTTCAACCTGCTTACTTATGTGATGCAGTCCAGAGGCGTAGGAAGCAAATCTTCTTTGGGGAGGCCCAGCGAGGGCCCCATCTTGGACTGTTGGCCCAAGCACGATCACGCCTATACAATCATATGTATCTAGAATTTGTATAGAAAAGTAATTTTGTGTGAATTTTGGATCTGAATTTCAGCTGACGCCCCCATTTTAGCTTCTTTTCAGTTTTATTATTAGCTCTAGGCAAATTTGGAGGGAGGCAGACATACTCAGGCCCCACCTCCTTTATGATTGGGGGGCCCGGGCCCCCTGCTCCCCCCCCCCACTTTTCCTACGCCCCTGTCAGTCTGATATCAGAGCTATCAAAATTATTAGAATCCTAATTTCTAAACAAGGAGAATCAGACGTAGTCAACAAAACGAAGTAAGTAAAAAATTCATTTTAGCAGTGTGTGCACCGTTTTCATTCTCATGCAAATTATGTTCCCCTCAAGTGATTGCATTGGGTGCTCTCCCCCAACAGGTTCAACGAATGCATGGATATAATTATATGCATAGATATCTCTGAACATTGAAATAGGGTCCTGCCTAGAGGCAAAGCATTGAATAATACATAAAGTACGTCAATATCTCAAATCAGCAAATGCGAAGAGATATTTGTCCCTTTTTTTATATCGCCCACGTCGATATTGTGTGTAAATATGAGTGCCTTAGGATGAATACTAGAAATGTAGAAGGGGCCTCTATAATAAAGAGCTTCTATACGTGTCATCTGGCTATGAGGCCTAGGCCAGGAACATCAGTTTCTCATCAAGCTGACCATATATATGCTATATACACATTCTGAGTGAGTCATATATACCTAGTGGTGCTTGTCCTAACAGGGTTGCAATCCCTGGCGGACCTTAGCTGCCCCACCTCAATGACCCCTGGCCCTAGACGACCACCCGTGTCCCTCTCCCCCAGATTGGCTGTGTATTTGATGAATGCAGGTTGTCTTTTTTTTTTTATTCTTTCTCCCTTGCGCTGTTTGTGCGATAGAGACTGTTTGATCCTGCCTGGTGTAATTCAGTCCATTGGTTTATATTTGTTCTGCCCTCACTGCATTCACCACCATTAATAATGCATGGTTGTTACCCCCACCCCCTTTCCCACCCCCAACCACACCTCCCTACCCCAGCACCCCTCAGCTTCCATCAGCTTCTCCCATCCCACTATTTCCTACTGAGCCCCCAGTGCGACAGTATCAGCCAGAGAGGATGGGGGAATTATTGGCGGCGTCTTAAATGCCATCAGACTGGAGAGCCGGGGATTAAGCAGTATCGGATGGAGCAGTAACAATGGCGCTAATCTCCCTCATCAGTGGTGAGCAGCTCCCTCTACCTGTGAGCAGCTCACCAACGACTCACCATTAGCTCGGCCGGTAGATGGGGTGCCCCGCCGCGGTAATTATGCACTTAGAGAGCCATTACGCCCCAGACAAACTAACCTGGCTCACCTAGGCCGTCTCGCAGAGCGTATATACTCACCGAGGTATCAGCAAATGCTGAAATGGCCTTCACAGTATCTAGATATGTATTCCAGCTAATTATTTAATTGTTTTATTGCCCCTTTGATCCAGATAAGGATCTTATTGAACTCGGACTGTCCCTCCACTGTCCCTCCCCCTCCCATCCCACTTATCAGTATAATACACATCGTGCAGACATGCATCTTCTGGGCCACACTATGTTCTTATCTGACCAATGAGATTCGCCCATCCGTTCTACTAAGAGCCCAGTCATTTATGGAGGATTGCAGTTAGCTCATTTCTGTCTGTTGTGTAGGTACAAACGCAGGCAGCTTGTCAGTCTACAGACAAACTGGTGGTAAATAGATATGTGTATATTAGATTGTGTTATGAGTGTCCCAATGATTGAGGCCATACAAGAGGTAACCACCATACTTAGTCTTATGTCTTATGATACTTTAGCCATATTGTTATACAAAGGAATATCTTCTCTCTATTAAATTCTCCAGAGAAGATATAGCTATATGGAACTGCATACATGTAATACTCAAAATATCAGATATAGCTATTTTTGATAATTATAATATGCCTGAACAGTTACAGCCTCTAAATTCTAATAATGGTATATGCCACATGTGATATATTATAAGATTATATGACATAGACTTCTCAGGATGCAGTGTAGACTGTATAATTTTATATCTCAAGACATCGAGGGTGTCTTAGACAACCAGCGATCAATATCAAACTAAATCAAAAAGGTTCTCCAAGTGTCAAATCACCATTTAGCCTGGAGTTATGGTAATCTTAAACAGAAAGTAGCTCTACGATGGTGGATATATCTGCTTATGTATTGTCTTAGATCAAACAGTCGTGCCTTGACACGTATTCAATGCTAAATAATTTAGCATGGGATACGTGTCTAAATGAACACAGTTCAAAGGGTATAAATAATGAATTAAATACTGTAATATTTAATACATGAGATCTGTTTTGTATTGGAAATAGCACTGGTCGCGTGTATATCCCCCTCTTCTGTGGTGAGGTTGGCCTCTGGCAACAAGCGAGGTACATTAATTATTTAAGACGACGTAATGGGAAACAGCAAGATGGTGATCCCTCAGGAACGTGTTCTATAGTATAGGCATCTGAACATACGCAAAGGAAAAAAAAGGTATAAATATAAAGTTTGGATTTAGAAAGAGAATGCGCGGAAGCCAAAAAACTTTTAGGGTCTGAGTCAGCCTAAATCGGCCCCAATCATCCATAGTTTGTGAAATGTTCCTACTTTAAGAGGACTCGACAAAGTCAGTATTTATCTCATTCATAGACTCTATGATGCATCTGTCATATCTTTCCCTTATGCCTGTCATATCATGGCCAACCCGAGACCAACCTCTGCATTCGAGAGTTAGTGACGAGAGGACATACTATTTCCAAGTGTATGAAAAGAAATAAAATATATCGCAATGGATATACAGTAAGGACATAAAGTTCACATTCTTTGTATTTGGCACATATGTAAATAAACAGAAACAAGAGTCTTGCTTTTACAGATGTCACTTAGGCAATTCTCCATGTATTGTTCCTCAACATGAGACTTATGGTTCTATCATTTCCAAGACAATCAAATGATTGTCCATGCATCGTGAGATAAAGTTGAAATGTCTAAACTATTATCTGCTATGTTATTTTTAACTGGGCATAATACATAATGCATCGCATGCATGGTTAGCTCACAATAGCCATTTCACAATACAAGGCCAATCCTGATTGGCTAATGGCCCATGTGAATATATCGGGAGTAGATTTTTAGCCAATGGTCCACCTCGTTAGATAGGTTAACAAATGGGATGCCTGACAGCAGTGCGTGAGAAGCTTTAGTATGAGAGACCAAGATAGAGGTAGCATGAGTAAGAACTGCCACGTGTACCTGTTACACATAAGGTAAAGAGAGCATTAAGTAGGTACCTTTTCATGTTGGAAGATCACACTCTGCTTCACCATTCAACATGTACTCTTAGACTGATGTCAAGGGCACACACTTTGTTTAAAATTAGTGTACACTAGGATGTTGCTCCTATGGGAAAGGGCAGTTTTGCCTAAGAAGTGCCTCACCTGCAGCAGTCTCTTTCTTTGTAGTCCTAACCTTTTTTGTGTTGCACACAGGTGGTCAAAACAAGAGCACTTGAAAGAGTGTGTGACTAAAGTAGGTACCTCATAGTGCAGCACACACTATTCTTAAGCAAGGTAGGTGCCTTTTCACACTAATATGGTGAGTGGAAGTTGAATGGTGTACTCTTTCCGTATGTGCAACAACCTCCAATGTGGCTTTTTGAAAACATTTCTCTTTTGTAAAGTGTAGGTATCCACTGAGCGAGTGCCAATTGCACATCCTTTATGCACAATCTGATGGATTAAATCAGTGCAAAAAACAAATCTAGGTATAAGGTACCTGGTAGATTCTCACGAGTTTGGCCAAAATGCTCCCACTCTACAATATGTTATCATTTCGAGAATCACTCAACAAGATCACTGCACGTGGTTAGATAAATTCAGTACCGGTGGGTAGTTAGTGTTCACTGGCCCGGGAGGGTGTTGCTCCTATTGTAAGAAGAGCTGTAAGTATGTGCCCTCTTTTCTAAACAAGTCATGCACTGCTTCACCGAAGTACTTGCACTCACCACATCAGTCTCAGAAGTCACCTGCCTTGTTTAGAACAGAGAGAGCTGCACTATCAGGTACCTACTCATGTCACACACTCTATAGTATATTATACTGACTGACTTCTCCCAACTAGGTACCTACTCAAAGGCAGCTTTTTTAGCACCGTACTTGAATAACCACTTGTGAGCAACAAAAGGGACAGGTTATAGCTACATGAAAAGAAAGGACTGGAAACAAGGGCATTTTTAGCCAGCTCTTCCTTTAACTATAGGAGCAACACCCTCCATGTGATGTCTATGCTGGAATCATGAAATAAGATTAAAACCTTTCTAGGTCAAAACCTTTCTCCTAACCCCATACATAAAAGTATATCGGCTATAGATATATAAGGGGGTTAGATGGCAAACCTCAAAATATCTTCCTTTAAATAGACAGTGAATTGAAAGATGTAGGCCTATTGTATTCGGTTGATTTATCATTGTTTACACCATTTCTAGGCACTTTTCTTTCGTACCAAGTTCTTTCCATTTATATTTGATTATAGTGGATCAACACGGTAAAAGGTATGCCTGGGAGGAGGTGCGCGGGCATACCTTTTACCGTGTTGTTCCATGTGTGCTTCGTTTTGAATCTTTACCTTACAACCGTTTCTCTCTACCCTAAACCTGGAAATCCATGCATAAATCACCATACCGGTACTGGGCCTAGCTACAAATATACCTTTTTTTATCGGGCATGGCCATCTTTTATATTACTTATTCGATATTCGTATATCTCTTCAGTACATATTACATCTAGTGATACACTTATCAGATCAGCAGAATAGATCTACCTAGCCATTAATCAGGCTCATACTCACCCCTATCACACACCTACTCCACCTCAAAATTAATTACTCCGTTCCGTACACACCCAGTCTCATTAGTCAGAGGAGTAGTGCAACGGGTCGATACCTGGGTCTATCCCCACTCTCTGTATGCTACTTACTATGATACATGTGGGTATACATGTGTAGAGGTACACTTTACTAAACCATAGGAGTTGGGTACCGTCTGACGTGGCGGGTGAGTCGAGTCGTCGGACGTTCCTCAGGTTCCGGATAGGTGGCAGCACCGATCCGGGTCTGTGGGGACATCTGACGACGAACACCTGGGTCCGTATATAAAGCCCAGGGCTCAGCCGCTACGTCAGAGGCCCTTCTGGCCTCCACACTATGTAAACCACTGTCTTTTAATATTAGCTGCCTCTTTGATATCATCCGGCAGCCGTGAGTGTGCATTAAGTAATAAACCTAACCGTTGGCATACACTTGGAATACTGTCTTACTCTTTCTTTCCGAATCGTAAGACCCGAACCCCCCAGGTCCGTAAGGCCACAAACCCTTACACTGGTGCCGTGACCAGTTAATTCTGGTGTATAGCCCGGACGTTATAACGTCCGAACAGCTAGTACATGGGTTAGACACCCTTAGGGAAGCTAACCCAGCAGGGCAATCACTTGCCCAAGAGAATGGAAATGGATCGCTAATGCTCCAAGCCCATTCGGACTCACAAGATGCGGAATCAGCATCTTGGAGAGATCCCGGACCCCACTATAATGATAGTGAAGAGAATCTGCCAGACTCTGTACGACGCGAACAGTCCATACAGAGACATAGTAACTTAATAGGCCAGCATTCAATTGTTGACGAATTATGTGATTCGATGTTCGAAGTCGGTGGTAGTACTAACCCAGAACATCCGGCACCAATGCGAAAAAGGGTAACATTCGGAGAACTACCTTATAGGTTACCCAGGCCCGAATTACCAATATTAGATTATAGCGCTATAGATGGCGACTTAACCTATGCGGTACCGGAAGGTGAAGAATTAAAACGACCGGATGTCCTGTTGTTGAATGAAACTTATGTAACTTTGAACGAGAATTTAAATACCTTGGTCAAAGCTAAGGATGAAGTATTCCATGAAAAACTTCAGCTGGAAGAGGACCTAACTGGCATGCGAAATGAATTCGAAGCCAGAAGGAGCGAGTACATGAAAGAACTCGAGAATGAAGAACTAAAACTTCAATCTATGAGAGAATCATTCAATAAAGAATATGATAATAGGCACATTCGTATCCAAACATATATAGATACGAACGACCAACTAAACCTTGATAAGACAAAATTCGAATCCGAAATTCGCCATTATCAGGATGAGTTGGATAAATTGAAACTTCAGTGCAGTAAACAAGCTGAAGACAATGAAACCATCCGGGTAGGCATCATAGCTTACAACAAACAACTGGAGGAGGATAGACAGAAACTCACGAATGAGCTATAGGAATTGCAGGCCACTGCAATAACTCTAGATAAATATGTAGAAGCAGCCCAGTTAACTATAGGTAATATAGACCCAGCTGTGGTATCTACAATGTTGGGAAAGACATCTAAAGATGCAACCCCAATTAGATACAGCCCATTCGTTGATGATGGGGCTGACAAGAATGTGGTATCCGGAATCTATAAGAAACCGGATAATGCTGCAGTAAATGGAACCGCATCTAAACCAGTAATTCCAATGCTGGATACGATAGGTCCAGCACCACCCATACCAGATTTGAGTCACAAAATCAAAGCAACTCACGATGGTGCTACAGGGAATAATAATAATTCACCCGTGGCACAACCAAGAGCACCCGGACCAATGAGACATATGTTGACACCACCTTCATATTTCCCCCAACCCGGCCACAGTACACCAGCAGTACCAAGATTACCGAATCCACCCCCAGGTTCTGGTAATGGTCCTACTGATGGACGTTTTCCGAGACCAAATCCGCCACAAAACAATATCAATGGCGGTACGTATCAACCGAGAACATCTTCCTATGGATATAGAAATAATTATAATCCATCGGGAAGTGGCAATTATCAGAATGGTAATAGCTATAACCAGGGATGGAATCAAAATGATTCTTACCCTAGACACGCTTCTTCTGGAAACACCGGTCACAATAGTGGATGCCCTGGTGGTTCATCTGGAGGCTATAATAATAATGGTCCACCAGGAGGAAACCCTCCAGGCGGCCCCGGAGGATCCGGATTCGGAGGATCAGGATCAGGAGGAGATGGCAGGAAACCTAACAGGAGAACTTCTATGCCTGCAGGGATGCAAACCATCTTTGATAGAAGCCAATGTATACAAAACCTTGGCATTGACTGCTACCGAAAGGGAGCAGACGGCATGGAAGTCATGAACTGGAGCATGCGAGAAGCAGATAGACTACGCGGATGTAATAATCCGGCACGTAGGCAGGCACGGATACCCCCTCCATATGATTCTAATGATCCATGGAAGGACAGGTATCAAGCTTTTGTTGACGAAGTCAATTGTAGTGGCTGGACAAAAGAAGAAGCTCTGCCATATTTGATCTGTTGGTTAAATAAAGGCGGAAAAGTAGCCCTCAACCAATGGAGAGCAGCTTACGGAATATACGGTACTTATGATCAATTGGTCGAATGTGCCGCATACCTGTTTGGATCAATCGTTAGAGAAGATCCGTGGGTAAGCTTCAAGAAGAGGACACAAAAACCTAAAGAATCACACAAAGTCTTTGGTTTGGAGCTACAGGACTTGCTTTCGAAAGCACGTCCAAATTGGGCTCATGATGATGATTGTTATCTACAAGAATTGTTTATACAATTCTACAGTGGATTGCGTGATCCGGATCACAAGCAAGTGGTCTGGGACTCTTGGAAAGATGACACTTCCTTCAGTGATCTGTTCATAGCAATCGATGGACATGACATGAAGAAACGTTTGGTAGGTCTCGGACCTAATCCAATAAGAGCAGCTCCATTCCAATATGGAGGTACACCTGCTCCGGTATACGATACTTCCCAATTAGCTCCGGTTGAATCGAATGAAGTTGATGAGAAAGATGAATATGTCTCCGATGAAAACGGAGATTATATTGGTTCAGTCCATGTAGCTGGAAAGTATTACCGACAAAAGCGGTATAGGAAAGTACATTCGAGAGGGAGAGGAGGATCTGTTGCTGGTAAAACAGCTTCCGGATCAACTCAACCTGGCAGTGTAGCCTCTACGGCGAACCCAACTGTAGCAGCCACTGTTGCTCCGACTAACATGATGGAAACATTATTAGCCGGATTAACAGAAGCTCTAAAGAGACCGAGAGTTGACAAATCTCAGAGGAGATGTTTCAGATGCCAGAAACTGGGGCATTATGCTCCAGAATGTATGGCTGAGAAACCTGTCCCTCGTAGACAGGAGAGTGTCTCTGGAGTAAGTACAGAGGAAAACTAAGGAGGGGTCTCCCGAGGGGCAAAGAAGGGGATCCCAGTGACAAATCTTGCCATGATATCACCATCCGTGATGATAGTTCGCATGAAGTAACAAGATCGCCTAACACCGAGGTGGTTGTAGACACCCGGAAGGTTAGGGAAGCTGATATAACAGGTGCTATGGGAGCACAGGGGAAACCCAATATCAGTAACGAGGCAGGCGGCTATTCGTTAGCCAAGGTCTGTGGTGCCCACCTGCCCCCGGGTCATCCTTGTCTGGAATTCTTGAAAGGATGTGGATTGACTCCTGGTGTGAAAAATGACGTTCCGATTGTCACGGACATGCCCTCTGTTCTAAACGGAAGGCGGTGGTATGTTTGCCTTACTGTTAACGGAAGGTCTGCCGAATTCCTGGTGGATACGGGAGCTAGCCACTCTTGTATCTCCAGGGGGTTCTACGACCTTATACCGGATGAACATGATACTCTCAAATCGGGAGGAAGTGCTCAGACGGCCGACGGCAGTACCTTGCAAACGTATGGTAGAACTTGTGTGAGACTACAGTTAGATGGTATACATGACTATGTCATGAGCGCCACCGTTGCGGATATAGCAGATGAGGGGATACTCGGGTTGGATTTCGCATCCCTGTATGGTGCTGTATTGGAACCCCAAACAGGAGTGTTGAGTGTGAGATACCCGTACCCCGTGAAGGTTAGATGTGCACTGAGACAAGTGAGCAGTATGGCTAGTGTGGCACACACTGTGCGAATCCCTCCGGGAGTAGCCTGTGATGTGCTTGTAAGAAGTGATCCTGCAATGCGTAACAAACCTGCAGTGATAGAACCGGATGTAGTTACTTTGTCAGGTATTGGATTAAATTCTGTAGACACGATAGTAGCGAATGCATCCTGGTCGGTAGTACCTGTCTCCAATACTGGAAACACGACTATCTACTTGAAAAAGGGACAAGTTTTTGGAAACGTGACCCTTTCGGAAACTGTAACGGATAGTAAGCTAAGCTTACAGAAGGTAACAGGGGATGACGAAATTTCGGAAGACTTATTTAAGTTGTATGAAGAAACTTCATTAGAGGATCCGGAACACCGGAAAGAGTTCTATGATATGCTCTGTCAGTATCATACTGCCTTTGCCAAACCTGGTGAAAAACTAGGTACGACAAATAAAGTATTACATAAAATAGATACTGGAGATGCCGAACCCTTTAAGATACCGTATAGACGGTTACCCTTAGCAAAAAAGAGAGTAGCTGAGGATGAAATAAATAAGATGTTGGAACAGGATGTAATAGTCCCTTCCAATAGTCCATGGAGTAGTCCTGTGTGTATGGTAACAAAAAAAGACGGTACTATCCGTTTCTGCATAGACTACAGGAAGTTGAATGGAATAACGAAAAAGAATTCGTATCCATTACCGAGAATAGATGAAACCATTGACTCCTTAGGAGGAAACAGTTGGTTTTGTACCCTAGACTTGCAATCAGGCTACTGGCAAGTGGGAATGAACCCCTCAGATATGGAGAAAACTGCATTTTCAAGTCATATTGGATTATTCCAATATAATGTAATGCCGTTTGGATTGTGCAATGCACCTGCAACATTTGAAGCAATGATGGAAACAATTCTAAGTGATTTATTGTGGAAAAGATGTCTTGTATATCTAGACGATGTCATTGTCTTCGGAAAAACATTCGAAGAATGTTCTAATAACCTAAAAATGGTACTAGAACGTATTATCTCTAATGGTCTCAAATTGAAACCTAAGAAATGCCACATGTTTAGAAAGTCCATAAATTATTTGGGCCGCATCATCAGTGATGAAGGAATAAAGGCTGATCCGGAAAAAATCGAATCAGTTACGAATTGGAATAGACCTAAAACACCCAAAGAAGTGAGGTCCTTTTTAGGATTCTGTTCCTATTACAGGGAATTTATTCCGAATTATTCTAGAGTCAGTTACCCATTACAAGCAATAGCTAACTGGACTCCAGGAAGTACCAAGGAAAAATTTCCTTGGACGCATGAACAGGAAACCGCTTTCCAAAAGCTAAAAGATCTGTTCACGAGTACTCCCGTATTGCAATATCCGAATGAAACGGATCATTTCATACTGGATACTGATGCTAGTAATGATAGCATTGGTGCAGCTCTCTCGCAAGTCCAAAATGGGAGAGAAGTGCCAATTGCCTTTGCCAGCAACACACTGAGCAAGACTCAGCGCAATTACTGCACAACCAAAAGAGAGTTGTTAGCAGTAGTCGTATATACCAAGAAGTTCAAACCCTTTCTATGGGGAACGAACTTTACTTTGCGTACGGATCATTCCTCTTTAAGGTGGCTACTGAACTTCCGAGATGCTGAAGGCATGTTAGGCCGATGGCTAGCCCATTTATCCGAATATGGGCTTGAACATCAACAGATTCAGCATAGACCCGGAGTTAAGCATTTAAATGCTGATGCTTTGTCTCGAATACCAATCCGGAAATGTGATAATCCGGATTGTACTGATTGTGGAGCTCATAAGGCAGTGTTAGCAGGGATTCGAAGACCATTCGTACCCCTAGTTGCCAGTATACTGGATTGGTCTATGGATCACATACGACATTTCCAGGAAGCTGACTCGATAACTGCACAGCTACTGCAATTAGTACCAAAGGGTATACGTCCAGCTAGACCAGAGGTCTCTCTGGAAAATCGAGAAATGAGAAGGTTTCTTGCTCAATGGACCGAGCTTGAAGTCCGGAAAGGCGTGTTATACCGTTGGAAGCCATGTAATAATGGTGATAGAATCATGCAAGTGGTGATACCACATGCCATGAGACATGACATTATGTACTTCTGTCATGGACAGATTAAGGACATCGGACCAGTGGTCATTTCGGAAGGAAACGCTCGCTAACACGACTTTCCAAGAAATACTATTGGCCTGGCATGACACGGGACTTGCAAAGATGGGTAACCACCTGTCCGGATTGTTGTAAAAACAAACCCGGACCCGGGATGGGCAAACTTCCCCTATCCCAAGAACTTTTCGGAGTTAGATTCGCAAGAATCGGGGTAGATATTATTAGTGGATTTAATACAACCGCTAATGATAATACCTGTATGATGGTAGTGTGTGATTATTATACGAAATACACTAAAGTATTTCCACTACCGGACCACAAAGCAATTACTTGTGCCGAAGCTTTTGTAAAAGGTTGGGTACTAAGCTTCGGTGTACCATTAATGTTACACAGTGACCAAGGCAGAGAGTTCGAATCAAATCTCTGGCAGGGTATGTGCGAATACTTGGCTATTTGCAAGACTAGAACCAATCCGTATAGACCACAAAGCGACGGATTGGTGGAAAGGTTCAATAGAACCCTCATCCAAGTCCTAAAGTCACTCGTTAATGAACATATGGATGACTGGGATGAGCAATGTCATTTTGTGACACATGCTTATAATAGTACGGTACATTCAAGTACAAATTGTTCTCCGAACCTTTTAGTATTCGGAGAGGATTTGATAATGCCTGCTGACCTAGTTTTTGGAGTCGTAGGAATGGACCCTGAACTACCTTGCCATGTAGTTTTTGTGGAATGTTTAAGAGACAGATTTAGAAAAGCATATGAGTCTGTCCGAATTGATTTGGAGAAAAGTGCCAAATGGCAGAAAGTAGGATACGATACCGATCTAAAGCATCGGAAATTCCAATCCGGAGACAGAGTCCTCAGATTACATGAACCACTTAGACACATAAAATTAGCGTCTAATTGGGACGGTCCCTTTACTATAACACAAATTATCAGTGATTGTACCGTAATTATTAAATCTGACCTTGGTCGACTCTATAAGTCAAATGTGGCTAGATTAAGGAGATGGTCTGGGAGGGAGACCTCCACAGAAATGTATGGTGAAGGTTCCGAAAGGATCCTGAATCAGAATCGCATAATAGACCAGGTAAAGAACACTACAGCGAAGCGTGGTCATGGTAGACCCAAAAAGTGTTCCGAATCAGTGACACCCACGCCAACACCGATTAAGCGTGGGGGAGTTAAAAAAGTCTCGGCAGGTGAAGACAGAAAGAAGAGGAAAGGTGTTTCTAAGGCTAAGAAGCACCTAGAGAAAGCTCTTCAGACTGTCAGGTCCGATAAAGAACTATCCGAGAAGGGGAGATACGTTCGCCGCAGCCCCCGAATTGCCCAGAGGACTGCAGTGACCTAACCTGTATACACAACGAGTGTAATGTTTACATTTAGAGGAACGGATGACAACTGACCCTAAAGGCTTATTTGTCGCCCCCGCATGATGTACCAATGGGTAGTGGACGGATAATCCGGTGGATTTGCTTAAGCTTTCCATAATCTCCACTTAAATCCCCAGTCGAGTCATCGGGGTGAGCGATAATTACCTAAAAACAATCAGTTTGTTGATGTACCGCCTGTAGTACGTGCGTTTCCGCATGACGTCACCGTGTCCAGTCTCGGCTGACCTCTCGTGACCTCGCGGACCGCGGGGAAATGACGTCACGAAAGCTGGCCCGTCGCCATATTGTTTTTTGGTAGTGTTTGAGACAGTCGGGTCACCCCTTCTCTCTTGAATTCTACCATCTAGCAAACCCCTTGTGCGCCCTCAGAGTCTGTCTCTCAGCAGGCAGACTCCGCTAGTGTCGGCCCCGGCGCCGTAAAAGCCGGAAAAAGGAGTAGTTTACTCCCGTGGGCGATTCCCCAGTCATGGCTGAGGAATCCGTAGCTGCAGCCAAGCTATCCGGTGACCCGGATAAGCTGACTCCGTCCGCAGAAGCTTTTCCGGAAGCTTTGTCGCCTGTTACACAGGAAGAGAGCGAGATGATGGACGTGGAGGAACCCACGGATCGCTTGTTCGAGGAGAAGCTGGCTTCATTCTCACTCAATGAGCCAGAGAAACTACTATCTCCACTCCCGGCAGAGGGATCCGGAGCGACTGCGAGTGCTGAACCCGCAGCGACAGAGTCCGAAACTACCCAAGTTGACGGACAGAAGGATGAGTGGAAGCCAGCAGTGGCGGAGCCTTTTCCAGCTAGCTATGATGGTCGCTACCTGTATGTCCACCCGGAACTGCAGGCACAAGTGACCTACGCGGACGGGACACCAGTCAGGATGGACCCGAAAGTCAGGATAGCTATCGAGGGCGTCATGGCTCCCGAACAGCTGACCAGGATGCCTCCCGAGTGGCTTCGAGACTGGCCGTGGTTCCAACGGGGACTTATGGTGGACGCTGGTTTCCGTGAAACCGTGTACGCAGCTAACCGAGCCTTCGAGCTCGGAGCGTATCCGAAGCCTGACAAGTCCCTGTGGAACGTCAAGGCTACGAACATTAACTGGGTAGGCTGTGTCTGGGATACCGATGGCCAGACCTACCCACGCCCTAGTGCTATCCGGACGCCGTGCCGGACCACTAAGGAATTCCGGGAGGCCGCTGCTAACTTCGAGCAGTGGGACGACGGTTACTACATAACCGAACAGGAATTGGTGGATGTCCAGAACAATTCACTAATCGGATTGGACCGAGCTGCAGCCCTTCGGACGGTTATTGTCCGCCGTATGACTGCCGAACAGGAGGCACAGGAAGAGGCTAAGAGGGCCGCGGAAGCACCCGCACCTCCTATCCCCGACCTGAAGCTTGCCACCAGAAGCTCCGCCAGTGCTACATCAGCTACCGGCAGCACTACTACTCCAGTAGAAGCCACGACCTCCAGCACATCCGGAACCCAGGAACCGGAGGAAGACTGGAAGGTCAGTAAGAACCGACGATCCGCTGCTCGGAAGCTCAAGAATCTCCCGGATTCTGCGAGAGCCGAGCCGAAACCCAGCACCTCAACCACTGGTAGTACTGCCATGGAGGTTGAGTCGTCTGACGAGGAGTCGGTGCACGAATCCTCGGTTGAGTATGATGAGAAGGCCACTCCATCAACTCAAACCGAGGCCGAACGTTGGGCTAACGCCAAATCCGGATTCAAAACCCGGATCCCGACGTGTTTCTCCGACTGTGCGTACGGAGTTAAGAAGGACGGCTCTACCCTCTATGCCTGTCCAGACTCAATCAATAAGAACGATGAGTCGGATGATGAAGATTGGATGCGCCTTTCGGACGAGGACCCCAATCCGAGCAAAGCCTATCGAAAGATGTGGCTTATGCTAAACCACACCGAAGGGTATTACACTTATACCCAGAGGAGGAAGCTGCGTTGGGCTTTAGAGAAGTGGTACGGCGACGATCAAAAGTCCTGTCCCTTCTCTATCTGCCAGGATGCGAGTGATGTCTCGATCCGGACCTGGAGTACTCCAGCCCGGTTCCAAAGGCATCTGGTAGAGGCCCACTTCCACCATCACCCGGTTTACATTTGTGATCCGAGTTATGGTAAGAAGGGCAAGAAGTGTACTACGAAGGTGCAATACAACCGACGTAGTGATCTGGCTAGACACCAGAAGAAATGCCACGCAGAAGGTTTGGACGGGGCCCGGAAGCGCATCATGGAGCTTCATCAGGAACTCATGAAGGAGTTCGATAGCCTGAGCGAGGATGCTTGGTCTAAGATCCGACCAGGGGACCAAGTCCTCTGCGAAGTTCCGAAGACCAAGGATTCGAAACTCCGAGCAAAGATAGTCCTGACTCCTGGAAAGGGTAAACTGGACATGCACGAGTCTCTCTGGCAGAAATGCGAGGAATCCGGAAAGGATGCAAAGAGAGCTCGTGAAAGGAGCAGGAGAGACCAGAACCGTGGCGGCAACGGTAATGGTCAGAGCACGACAAAACCGAAGGTCAGAGCAGAGGACCGTTCCAGGTCCCCTCTGGCAAGGCACCCCGCAGAACAGGCTCAGGGCACTCCGGTGTTCAAGAAGCCTGAACCTGCCGGATACGCTGGAGCCGTATCTAAACCTGGGAAAGTGAGTTCTCGAAACTTTCCGTCCTTAAACCAGGGACCTGGACCTGAGAGCCAGACCTTGGTGGTAGGAAAGGATGGTCGCCTTATGCCAAAGAAGACCACCGCATCTGCTGCCGCCGGATCTGCATCCGCTCCAGCCGCCCCACCAGTTACCTTTACCCAGGAGCAGTTAAACATGTACCTGCAAATGGGACTGAAACAGAATGTACCACCTGCCTTCTGTGTACCAACGACAGGTGTGTCCGGGAGTCCTAAACCCGGAAGTGGTCCACAGGCCGCCTCGACTCCTCCCAAGGCTGTCGCGGCACCTGAGAAACCAAAGGACGCCATTACCATTAAAACTGGTAATGCGGAAGTTTGGTTTGAGAAATCTCGCCAAGGGGAGGCAGATGTCCAGAAGGCCATCTACACCCATTGGGAGAAGAGCGTTCGTGAGAAAGCGATCGAGTTTCATCAGGGTCTCCTAAACGAAACTCTGTTGTGTATGAAACAGGTGGGCGACGCTGAAAAGCAACGTCTCGAGACTCTCATCCGGGACGATGTGAAGGCCCAGGAGGAGGCTGCCTCAGCTGCTCAAGAAAAGGCAGCTATGGATGTACACGTGTTGGAAAAGCGTGTAAAGGAGGAGATCACTCGGAACACCAACCTGAACACTAAGTTCATGAGGGTGTTCGGAGTCGACTTGGACGAGTGGGACGGCACTCCCGAGTCGGCTTTAGCTCTTCTGAAGAAGAAGCATGCTAAGAAATCCGTTTAAAGCATGCTAGGGTTATTTCTTCCATAATTTTTTTTCCCAACACCAAATGACCAGATATAGTCTTTGCGGAACCCTATAGGTCTGCGAATGTTTTTTTCTAGTGCATGAACACCTATGCTATGTGTTCCGGGTTCCTTTGACCAGTCTATTATTCAGGTTGTATAACATTTATTACACCCTGAATAGCCTATTCGGATTTATAATTTCATCCATGAACAATCCGATAGTAGACTTGCTGCTGTGAGACGTATCCGGATGCCAGTTCCAGACTCCTGCTGTTACCCGTGCTAACCAATTACTAGGATGGACTTTACGATTTACCTCTACAACTCATCTGTACTCCCGAATGGACTTATATCAACTACTACTATTACTTCCGGATCAACCTATATCGGACTATTATTTTACTTATGTCAACTAAACTTAAAAAGGATTACGTTCTCTACACAGTTGACACATCCGGACTATTATTCTACAAATCTACACCATTCGGATATATTATAAACTTTAGCACTACTAGAGGATTGTGGGTAGCTGCCCCAAATCAACTACCGTGTTCACTCAGTATAAGGAAACTATAAACTTTAGCACGTCCATCCCGTGGTTAGCTGACCACACCTACCTACTAGTACCCGGAGGATACAGCAGAAGACTCCAGCAGCATTTATAATTCCTGTATATTGTATATAATGTCATATTTCTATTTTTCTATAATATTATATGTATGTACATATCCACTAGATACATATTATAATACGGGTACATAGACATTTCCTGATACGGATCTCTAATCACTATTAGTATTTATATTATAAGATCCGTTAAACTTCACCAGATAACACATATTATTGTCCTGCGAGACAAAATTATATAATAAGTATAATGATCTGGGGCTATAAAGGTTATTAGGTACACGGTGATAATATATTATTATATTCATTACCACACCGTGATATTTTTTTTCTTTTTTTCAAGTGTATGTTATAAATAATCCTATTCGTACTACTCACGGAATCCTTAACGGATTCGTATAATATTAATATACGACATGTCATTAGATAGTGATGTTACTATAACAGTCTTCTTTAAGACTACATATTCAAATGTGGTGTCAATGACTACAAACACACATACGGATGTTATTATGTGATATGTTTTATTATCGACAGTTCCGTTACATATAGCTGTCATCATCACATGTATACGATTCATATTACTTATCTTATTAATTATACCTGAAATATAATACAATATTATGTGGTATAATAATTAAATAGACAGTTCCGTTTCACATAACTGTCTCTTCTTCAAGTAATTCGTATAATATTTCAACATCCTAATCGTTATATGTAACTAAATTTCACTATCGAATATATATATATGACATCTGGTTCACAATTTATTTAGTGTTAATGTTATACCTATGGTTGTACCTCTATTACTAAAGGTTTAGACATGTAGAAATGTTATCCTAGTAATATTATATGTATAACACCCTCCTAAATGTCTGGGGGAGTGGTGTAGAGGTACACTTTACTAAACCATAGGAGTTGGGTACCGTCTGACGTGGCGGGTGAGTCGAGTCGTCGGACGTTCCTCAGGTTCCGGATAGGTGGCAGCACCGATCCGGGTCTGTGGGGACATCTGACGACGAACACCTGGGTCCGTATATAAAGCCCAGGGCTCAGCCGCTACGTCAGAGGCCCTTCTGGCCTCCACACTATGTAAACCACTGTCTTTTAATATTAGCTGCCTCTTTGATATCATCCGGCAGCCGTGAGTGTGCATTAAGTAATAAACCTAACCGTTGGCATACACTTGGAATACTGTCTTACTCTTTCTTTCCGAATCGTAAGACCCGAACCCCCCAGGTCCGTAAGGCCACAAACCCTTACACTGTGAGTTAATGTACTGTTATATTCTGTATAGAGATATTCTGACCCATTTAGAGGTATTGCTTATAGTGCTATTTCTGCCTCAACCAGCTTTCCTCAGTTTTTGCTCCATCTCTCGGAGATGTTTCAACGTGAAGGGCACCTATATAAACCGATATAAAGCCACCAAACCGTGAACCTCTCCCCCACTAATTAGATTAAGCATTATTGTATTCCGAAACGTCCACCAATAAGTAGATCAAAACAGATCACGGTGGGTATAATGGCGCTAATGCACAGTTGGAGAATTCGTGAACAAAAGAGGAGCCAACCCCTTATTATCAACATTTGCTTATGTAGAAATTAGGATTGATAGATGACTTGTGGGTTCATGCTGTTGGGTGGGATAAGTCAAATATGTGCTGCCCCAATTGTACGATATCGCCTCTTTTTATTTTTGGTGTGGGATGGGGTGGGTGAATCACAATAAGTGACTGGCACTATTCCCACGTTCTAGATATATACACTGACAGCAACTTCCAAATGAGATATACCCCGATCGAAGCTACCCGGAGAAAATGCAATATGCACACCGGTTCAGTGACAGTACATCATATAGGCCAACGTATCGATTATGAAATTTAATTAAAAAGGAGTGTTTGGAGGTAGAGAAATGCTATGCTTGCAATTGACAGTAGGTTATACTGACCGAACAGGACTGACCGCCGATAGGGATATCAAGTTTCAATGTATCAATTATCATAAGGACACAATGGCATTGTTTAATGCTAAAAGGTTTATTATGTGCCACACTACATTGATTTGTCCTCCCATTATGTCAGGGAGTGTATCCCAGCGTCAAGTGGCCGCCTTTTTCCGGAGGTGTTAATGAGAGGGTTGTCCTTAACAAGGCGTGAATTTTCAGTCACATCTGAGCTTTGAAACTCACACAAAGCTTAATGGTACCACACAAGGGTTCACAGAAGGAATAGAGTATGAGCCAGGTAATGGCTATGCGTTATACTGTGCTCTTCCGTGTATAGTAACGGCAGGGTGCCAGGTAAACACGGTTTGCCTATCCAGGTACAACAGCAGCTACAAGAACATCTGGTGCTGCTTGTGACTGCATGTGTCCCCAATAGGAGTCAACTGAATGATCTGTGTTTTTTTTCTCCTGGGTTGATAAATATTTTATCCCCAGCCATTGAATTATGTGGGTTTTGGGATTCTATCCCTTTTTCTCCTTCTCTGTATAAGTGCATGCGATATTTGACAAGGGTTAGTAATGATATATTTTGTTTCAAAAGGACCTTCAGGTTTATTTATGTAGCAGAGGGCTGTATCCCAAAGACCATATAGCACTGAACACTAATATTCATGGTATCTGCCTATCAAGTTTGTATCTAGGAATAGGTCTGGATATGGCAGTTTGGATCCAGCTCTACACAGTACTGCATGCATACACATAATTATATATATATATATATATATATATATATATATATATATATATATATAAGTTATTTCGCAGACAGGGAATAATATATATACCGGTAATAACGATAATAATAATGTTGATATATACAGTGATAATAATATATGATAAATAGTACAATAAATGATCATATCACAGACACATGAGTTTGG
Source organism: Acholoe squamosa (assembly GCA_949317995.1). NCBI lineage: Eukaryota > Metazoa > Annelida > Polychaeta > Phyllodocida > Polynoidae > Acholoe > Acholoe squamosa. The sequence goes on from OX439039.1 coordinate 62,942,209, forward strand.
TGGGTTACTGACCTTGGGGCTATCAGCACCATACATGCCTTTATTAAAACAACTATAATAATTAGTTGACAATAAGCATAGTCAGTAAAGTGCATAATATAATAACAATAATACAGTAATAACAATAGTAATAACAATAGTAATAACAATAGTAAAAATTTAAAATCAAGGGAACACCCAGCGTGGTGTTACCTGTACAGGTGAAAACGAGCCAATTGACCGTTACCTTGAAAATCCCCTCTTATATACTGGGGGGGTGTTGATCATGACGTCATACTATGACATCATAGATACCAATGCGCACTGCAAGTAGTCCCTAACCGTTGCGAATAATTATATAAATATACACGAGTGTATATAGTTCCATAAGTTATTTCGCAGACAGGGAATAATATATATACCGGTAATAACGATAATAATAATGTTGATATATACAGTGATAATAATATATGATAAATAGTACAATAAATGATCATATCACAGACACATGAGTTTGGTGGGTTACTGACCTTGGGGCTATCAGCACCATACATGCCAAAAACACATAAAAACACGCCAAACACATGTAAAAACACATACCAATCAACAATGCAATTGAGATTGGCAAAGTCTATCTAATTCCAAAAGTTCATTTTTATGATTATGTAAATATGTAAAAACAGAATTAGATTTCCAATTCACCTTCTTTTTAATAGAATCTACACTAAGTCCTGCATCCTTTAACATAGTAGCACCACCATGCCTAAGTGAGTGAGTGGAAACTGAGCCTTTGATACCAGCACGTATAGATAAGGATTTCAACCTCGAATTAATATATTGGTACTGTAGAGGAACACCATTATTTTTTAATAACAAATCACTCACACCCCTACCTGCGCACAAACTCTTTAAATCTTTACATGGACATAACAGTGAAGTATCATCTCTACATAAGTAAATGTTAAAGGAATGGGTACCAAGCTGGTCAGTCTTTGATGTTTTAATGCGAAGGCTAGCATAACTATCAAAAATCTTAACATCACCTACCCTTAATGTATGAGGAGAAGATACAACATGTCCTACCCTGAGGACACCTCTAAAACATAGGAGAATAGCTAACCAAAATTTCAAGTCGGCCCTGCTGGAAAAATCCAAATATGACCTAATACGTAACATTTCCCTTGGACTCAATGGGTGAATATCCCTAGTAGGAACCGAATAATTTCTGTCAATACCATCCAACACCTTTTTAAGCATGAAATTACTGCTATGGTCTAAGCCACCTCTAAGTTTCTGATAATACCAAATAGAGGATAAATAATTCCTTACAGAAGAGGGTTTCATATAATCAGATAAGTATACTGCATATGTAGCAGCCTGTGAGGGAGAACAAGGAAATCTAGATAATTTAAATTGATCACAAAATTTTTTATACCTGTTAAGTTGCTGTTTCCTTGCTCTCCTCGTGTTCTCTGACACACCCTTCGATAAAAGACACTCTTTTCTTTTTTGTAACCTTATCCATTCTGGAATTAAAGCAACACATATCATTTTCAAGAAGGGAGTTTACACATTTGTCCAATATACCATTATAAGCAAGCCTAGATAGTTGGTCGGCCAGGACATTGTCTTCTGACTTAATATAGGTTGCATACACTTCCACATTATTGATAAAACAGAGCCAAAAAATTTCTCTAAGCCATTCCATACAAAGCTTATTTTTTGACCTACCGGTATTAATCATAGCTAACACTTGCATATTGTCGGTAATGCAATGTATTCTTTTATTTTTACAGCCAGATATCCAACGTCTAAGACCCATAAGAAGAGGATATAACTCGTATACATTTATATTTCTATGGTGGTTTTTTAAAATATCTAGCATTGGTGGTTGAGTAAAATGACCACTACCTAAACTGAATTTATCAAAAGATGTCCAGTCACCATATAAATAATCTTTACCCATCCAAGCCCCAAAGCCTTTCATGGATGAATCAGAGTACATAGGAACATCGAAACGATCATTTAAGATTAAGTTTTTACCATTAAAAACATTGCAGAATTTTAACCACCATTCCATATCATTTCTTGTACACTCAGAAATTTTTATAATACCTCTAGGCCTTGCTCTGGCACAAAGATCAAAAATTCTGCGACTAAAGGTTCTCCCACCCTTAACCACCTGTGAGCAGAACGACATTAAACCACCTATCCTCTCTAAGTTCTTTTTAGAAATAAATTTCTTATTAACGTTATCTAATAAGAGATTTTCCATTTTTTCCACCTTTTCAATAGGCAAAGACAGTTCCAACTTAACTGAATCTATATTAATGCCTAGGAATTTACAAAATTGAGATGGTTCGGTAACCTTTTCCTTGGATACTACAAATCCCATGTATGACACACATTCCATTAATAAATTCCTTTGTCTAAGACACTCATCATAAGTATCAGCAATTATGATAAAGTCGTCTAGATAATTTACAATTCTTTCTACACCGTAGAATTTAGCCACCTCCACAATAAAATCAGAGATCTTATTAAAAATATAAGGGGCACATTTCAGGCCAAAAGTCAACCTGTTGCTCACATAATAATCCTCACCATGACCAAAATCCCATCTGAAACCTTGCATGGTCGTGTGAGGTCCATATACATTTATAGACCTATAAGCTGACTTTAAATCCACCACACTCATGAAATCGTTCTTATCCAATAGAGCAGTCACCGTGCTAATATTATTATAAGAAAATGTCGAGCTAGTAGTCTCCATAAAATTATTAATAGATACTTTATCAGGCATGCTACAGTCAGTTATGGGTCTTAACTTGCCATTTGATTTTTCTACACCACCTAGAGCATGGATACAACGAGGTTTATCTACACTCATAGAGACTAGACCCGCTTCCAATTCATCTAACAATATACCACAGAACTCATTATAGAATTTTCCCCCGAGGATTGACTTATAATTTCTGCAATCATAAGAAGTATTGCAGTCAGGATCCACTATCCTGAACCCCTCAACAACACCTTGCCATAAGAATAGTGCCTCCCTATCATTTATATTAATAACTCCTTTTTGGGTTAAGAATGGGGCCACTCTGCAAGGTAAAATTTGGGAATTTTTTCCATTGATATAATGAACACACTTGCACACACCATTTATACAGCTATCATACACTTCGATGCTAGGTAAATCATTGATAGCAACTGTAAACAGTGGTTTAACTCTGCCCTGTACTGGGCTAATATATGATACATCCGAACCAACAGAGTTGGCTTTAATATTAATATCATTTCCAAATTTAGTTTCTAAACTTGCCACCCCGCAACCACTAGAGGGGACAGTTTCTACTACTCCAGCATTACAACAACCAACACTCCGAGCTGGAGCAACGGGTGGAGGCGAACCAGGATCTACCAAACCTACTATATACGTCTTTGGCATCGACACACTATCATATATAGGAACCTGGCCACCTGTACAATCCTAGTCAGACTTATTTACCTGACAGTCCACTCTACTGTGGCCTGATTTAGCACATGAGCTACATACATGCCTATATTTGCATGGGTCTCTAGAGCATCCCTCAGCCCTGTTAAAGGCATAACATGAATTTGTAGATACTTTAAATTTCCCAGAATTTTTTGACTTAGTGGAATAAGCCTTCTGGGCTTGTACTGTACCATCATACGCCAAATGACGTAGTATATCCGAATTTTCAATGGTTGAAAAAGCCTCTATTCCACCATCATTAGCCCTGTCCCTCACTGACTTATCATAGGCTACGAGGGCTGAAACCGTATATATTTTGGTGCCAGACTTCTCAATTAATACCTGAAGATGTTTAAGCATACCCTCAACATCATCACCTGCTTTGTAGTACTTCAAAATAAACTGCAAGTTTACAGACATCAGTTTCTCAATAGTGTCAATTCTTTCCTTACGTTTGGTGAATTGAGAATGATCAAACTCACCCGATTTTACCCGGTGATGATGTCTAGAATAAGTTGAATCCAATGACGACCCTCTAGATGTGCTCGGACTGCATTGACGAGCAGAAATACTGGATTTAGACGATCGTCTATGTCGCTTGTGATCAACTTGCACCCATTCTTCTCCACCGTCAGACGAAATTTCGCATGGAGACGCTTGGCGAGTAGCCCTAGCAACCGGTCCGCGTCCTTGACTACGTGACGTCATACCTCTCTGTTTGTAAACATCCGCACGTGCTCTGCTGGAACGACTTGATGCATTGACGAATCCTCCACCCCGATCGTCCTTTCCATTGACGACCTCTTGTAGAAGTGATTTAATGGTCGACAGCTCGTCTTCTAATACATCTAGCCTCGTCTGGTCAATAGACGACCCTCCCACAACACCTGAAACAGTTCGGGGAACCGACGGTGTGTCACCAGTAAGTGAGGGAGTCGAACTACTCGTAAGTCCTAAATTGGCCGATTTTTTCGTCTTTTCCACCGATTTGACCGATTTTCCATTTGGTGTATTGGCCTTCGAGCCTTTAGCAGCCTTTCTACCCATTTCAACGGTAAATAAGGCACCAAGAACCCCAAAAACCGGTCAAACAAAATTTAAAATCAAGGGAACACCCAGCGTGGTGTTACCTGTACAGGTGAAAACGAGCCAATTGACCGTTACCTTGAAAATCCCCTCTTATATACTGGGGGGGTGTTGATCATGACGTCATACTATGACATCATAGATACCAATGCGCACTGCAAGTAGTCCCTAACCGTTGCGAATAATTATATAAATATACACGAGTGTATATAGTTCCATATATATATATATTTGCCCCTGACCCTCTAATCATAAGCCCAGGATCAGCTAAATCGGATCAGGTATATGTATGAACTATGTACCTTACCTGAACAGGTGATGTCAGGATCCGCACCAGTGAACACAGGTAGACATCACAGGTAGGTATAGTCCTCTCCAGGTGTAGATCAAACTGGACAATACTCCTGAACATACAAATGTAACATACAAGTGTGTGGCCGCACACCTCTGGTCGAGGTAGTAGCCTAAAGGGCGTGATGGACACCAGGGTGCTGGTCCTCCTGGGCTGGGTGGGAGGGAGGTGAAGGGTGGGTGGCTCACCTGTTGTGAGTCGCACAGGGCGGCCATTGACTGTATACTGAGCAGCTCCCGAGTACCTCACCCTCTGACCCATCCCACACCCCACGTGATCATCGGTCGATCAGCGTACAAACTATTGAACGTGTACCTATAGGCTATAGCCTGAGCTTTAGTCATGGAATACCTGGGATTCCTGTGCCTGAGGTTGGGGTGGGAGTGGCATTTGGTTCACACCTTGTTGCTTGTGTCTAACCAACAGGAATGGAATGAGTTCAGGTCAGGTGAGGATAAATAGTGTTAGTTGTATACAGTGAGGTTTTGTGGGTTGGGGTGTGTTATTGGGTGTTGAGTTATTACATCGATTTGGTGGTAGTCAGTGACCTGTGCAACTGGAAGAGCTCACACTTGAAAATTTTTATTTGCTGCCCTGCGTATGATAATCTATGTGCCCAGTATACAGACAATCACATATCAGGGACCACATTAGTTCATTGCTATTGCAGTGACGTGTTTCGATGGGAACCTCTAAAAATCGTATGACTTGACTTTGCGTGGCCTTTATCGACGAGGAAATTGGTAGTGTTGTACAGGTTTTCTTAGATCATTTGAACTTTGTTCAACTCACTTCTATAATCCCTTCAGCAATTCTACCCCTTCCCCAATTAGACTACTTCCCATTTGAGTGACACCCAACTCTTATTCCTCCATTGTGTAGGGCTATTGAACAGGTAATACCGGAAGTCCTTTCTTTTTTCACATGGCCGCACAAATCGTGACCATTCACACATGTAGATTAGTCCTGGCGGAAAGTGCAGACATGTCTGAAATAACTGATTTCTCTCATTCAATATTGGTTTAACAAAGGAGGCTTGGAGGCGCGTCAGCAGGAATCTGCCGTGAGAGACGCCGAAGCAAAGGGTACCGCTGCACTATTTTTCCCTCTGGCGGAGGGGGGATGGTGTTTGTCCCAAAGACAAAATGTGGGCGGAAGTCGATGTGCGCCGGTATGTAGTCCGGAAAATGTGGGATTACATCGATTGCTGAGAGGTGGGTCTCTCTGGCGGCTGCGCGGCGTAACGCTCCACCGGCCGCACAATGAAGGTATAGGCAGAACCCCGACAGCTGCCAATGCTGCATCGATTGGCAACCGCCGATTCTCTACAACAACGCACCAATATAGTGGGGGAGATCAGGTGGGAGGTACATATATGGTATTAAGGAAAAAGGATCGAGGAACTGGGAGGGAGTAGAAGGAGGGTGGACATAATGGGTGGATTATGTTGTGGGAGTAGGAGAATGAACTAAGTTGTTAGAGATGGATGAGATTTATAAAAGGGGTGGGAGGATTGGATGTAAGGTCGGGTGGAAATAACATAAGTATTAGCACATAATTAAGAAGGAAAGAATTTGGAATCAAAAGTCAGTGGAGCTACAAAGCATATTGGTAGTAGCGTATATGTACACCGACAATCAAATTTATACATTTTTATTCGGTAAACCAGAGGGAAAATTCACTGTCAGTCGGACCTGCTTACGAGTATACTGGCAGAGTGTCTGTAGATTCCTATCACTAGGCACTGAAAATTAAATTCAAATTGGTGCATCCTATGAATAGATCGTCGCTGGTAGGTTAACGAAATGCATAGCGTAGAATGGTATATTGGTGGGAAAGATACATCAGGCTTTTCAACCGTCTGGTGAGGTGGTCATCAGCTGTGAAACCGGAGGTTGGCGGGAGAAACAGGAGATTCTAATTAGCCAGCTTAAACATGGCTTAATCAATGAAGACTAGATCAGCTACTGTTCATGTCAACCATATGGTGATGCATTAAACAAATGGTAGCCTTTATCCTACCAGACTCTACACAACTATCATTTAAGGGTCGCAACATTACTTAAATTCCATATCCCTTTGTTACCAGGAAGCATCAATGCAAAACATCCACTCGCCAATATTATCGCACAATGCCGATCCTTCGGGAGTGTATCAGTATAGGAGGGTGTTGCTCCTATGATAAATAGAGCTGTCAGTATGTGCCCTCTTTTCGAAACAAGTCATGCTCTGCTTCACCATTCAACTTGCACTCACCACATTAGTCTGAAAGTCACCTGCCTTGTTTAAAGTAGAGAGAGCTGCACTATCAGGTACCTACTTGTGTCACACACTCTATACTATACTATACTGACTGACTTATCCTGACTAGGTGGCTACTTTTCTAGCACCGTACTAGCATGACCACTTGTGAGCAACACGAGTGAAAGGTTATCACTACATGGAAATAACACCTTCGAGTTCTATGTGGCCCATAAAGAGTTAAGGGCACTGCTGGGGGAGTATACATATCCTGCAAGGGAGGATACGTATCGGCCAAAGGTTGATGATTGTCATTAGAGTGGCACTAGCCCGACCATTTTTTTTCTGCAATCACTCACAATGTGCTCAGAGCAGCTCGGCAGTGACGGCAGATTACCATGGCAGCTCCTTATATGGCTTGTTAATTTGCTCTACGTGTAAGGGGTGTTGCTCTGTATGAAATCATTTCGTACAGTCAGCATAAATAATAGAGCTTTGTCATAGTAAGGTGTGACACAGGACAGTGAGATATCATTCATGCAATAGTTAAATGTGGTATATGCTAGATATACCCTGGATGTTAACAGGGCATTCAACTGGCTGCCATCCAGGTCCGCGGTAGCCAGGCCTATGTGAATATTTCAATAATGATAAAGGGAACATGGATAATAAAACTCGCACACTTTACAAACATTGTCAATTGTGGTGTGGTTTCCATACAGTCGCACCTTGCCAATAGTAATAATTTGTCTGGTACAATAATAACGTTACTTCCGAAGGGAACCGATAGAAAACTATGAGCAGGACATTTCTCAACATACTACGATTGCCACGTAGTCACAAGGCAGAACCCACGACCGCCCAAATCTAATTCTGAGCGTTTCTAATCGTAGTGGCTGGATGCAGTCGTACCATGTTGAGAGATGTCCTCCTGGGATAAGACCGTTGGCATATTTAATGGCTGCCTCTCTGGTCAACTTTTACACAACGTCTCGGGAAGATTACATTCCAGGTGACATAGCAGTGTGTATTAAAACCAAATCAGCTTTCACTTACAGCTTCTCTTTACATTATTCATAAAGGGGGGTATGATTGTGTTTGAGCGGGGCGTAAAAACCTTCACGCCTCTTGGGGGCACATAAAAGTCACCGCGCCACTATATAGATCAAAGTGAGGCGCGAAAATATTCCATACCTCCAGTGTGTGTGTGGGGGGGGGGGCGGGCTTCAAAAGATTTTGACCGCCATTGAGGGGGGGCGCAAAAAAAGTTTGACCGCCGTCAAGGGCAGCAGGTATTGTCTTGTCAAAGTCTCCAAAGATGTCAGCCACAGCTATATATGTGTACATATATTAAACACTGCATCAGAATGAGAGACTTGAGAAAGTACAACAGCTTGGCAGGAAGGACATTGCCTTATCTATTCCAGAATAACATCAAATAGGTGTCAGTCATGGAGTTTATTAATTGATGGTGGCATGAGGTGAATCTAGTTAATTTTCTATTGCCCCTTCTATTCACATGACATTCTATGAAATGAAACCATGATAAACATGGGATTTGGGGACATTTGTCATAACAATTGATTATAACTGTGTGCAGATAGTCCAGTCAAAGGTAGTGCTGCTAGCTGGTGTGGATTCAACATCCAAGTATCTAAATATATTGATGTTTAAATCTAAACACCTATTATTCAACTGTCTCAACTCTAAACATCTAAACATGTTTAGTGAAAATGTTTATGTAGTTAGAATAAAAGTGTTTATTTCCTAAATGTATAGTCGATGAGACACCTAACTGACCTATATGTTTAGGTTTTAAACGTGTTTAGACCTAAACATGTTTAAAATCTAAACACCATTTTTGCAGTGTACGTGAGAATTAGTGATCAGGTATGATTAAGAGTCCTGTTTATTAAACTCTGCTAACAAAAGACTGGGAAGGACAGGTGTGATGAGGAGTTAAGGGTATTATCTCACCTTTGTTAACAGGTAGTGAGTGGGTGAGGCCCACGGGAGATGCAGTTTGCCAGAGACAATGGGCCTACCACTCACCTGATCTTCTGTATTTAGGTTAATGCATGTAGGCACCAGTTGAATACTATACCATACAATCATGAAGGGAAAAGCGTCTTTTGTGGTCACTTGAGATTTTATTTTGCTGCACTTAAGTTCAATCTGATGAGAAATAACCCTGTATCTTTCTAGTCTGAGACGGGGACGTTTGCATACACTGCAAAAATTGTGTTTAGATTTTAAACATGTTTAGGTCTAAACATGTTTAAAACCTAAACATATATGTCAGTTAGGTGTATCATCGACTACACATTTAGGAAAATAACACTTTTATTCTAAATACATAAACATTTTTGCTAAACATGTTCAGATGTTAAGAGTTTAAACAGTTGAATATTAGGTGTTTAGATTTAAACATCAATATGTTTAGATAGTTGGATGTTAAATCCACACCAGGTAGCAGTGCTACCTCTGAATGGACTATCTGCACACAGTTATAATCAATTGTTGTGACAAATATCCCCAAACTCCTTGTTTATCATAGTGTCATTTCATTAAATGCTATGAAAATAGACACAACTATAGAAAATTAACTAAATTCAACTTACACCACCATCATTACCATAAAATAATCAATGAGCTCCATGACTTACACCTATGTCATGTTATTTTGTAAAGTATAAAGCAATGTCCTTCTTGCCAACCTGTTGTACTTTCTCAAGTTTCCTATTCTAATGCAGTGTGTACATAATTATATGTGTATATAGCTTAGGCTGACATCTTTGGAGACTTTGCAGTGTAAATACCTGCTGATGTCCTCCAGTAAATGAGAAAACAAACAAAAGATATTCCTTTATTTTTTAATGGATACAATGTCTGCAAACCCTTACTTCCAACCGAATCAATTAGACATCTAAACACAAAAAATCATAAACATCTAAACACAAAATTTCATTGATATCTAAACACAAATTTTGAACCTAAACACCTAGATTTCTAAACACTTGAGCTAAGCACATTGTTTGGCTAAACATGTTTAGGAAATTAATGTGATTACAAAAACGTTGCAAGAATATGTTTAGAATTGTGTTTAGGATCTAAACACCATTTTTGCAGTGTATAATGATAGGGATCAGTATGGAAGCGCAGTGGACCAGCCCTTACTTGTTCTGCCACCGGGCGAGATAAACACTGATGAGAAACAGCATGATGGGTATCAGTTGTAACATAGTGTACCTAAAAATGTCTGCAGTGAATACAGGGAATTATCTGATTGGTTGATAATGCATCCCGGATCACCCATATCCCGACCTAGCCGGATACATTATTGACCAATGAGAAGATCCCCTTCATTCAGTGCAGACTTTTTAGTGTTCATTACATAACACCTGGTACACACCATACTAGCTGTTATCACTGCTTATCTCTCCAAGCAATGGTGCCCCTACTAAGGAACCTGCAACCTCGGTAAAAGGGAATGATCCCAGATACATGTAGTACCAGTCCTGTCGTATGGCCTTTGACACAGGGGCGTGGGAAGCAGTTTCAAGCAGGGGCGTTTATTGCAATTTTTGACCTCCCTTTGCTTGACCTTTTAGTTTTGACCTTTTGAGGAGTTGGCCAAAAGTGGGGGGGGGGGGACATGTCCCCCCTGTCCCCCCTGCTTTCCACGCCCATGTGACATGTGTGGTCTAGGTACCGGTACAATGTATAAATTTGCGAAAATATAAAAGGATTTTTTTTTAAGTTGGCATCTCCATCTCATTTTAACCGGCGGGTCTACCCCTTGTTGATTTTCTTCGAAAGGCCTTGCATTTGCCTTTTCTATCGAGACTGCCTAAACAGGGCCTGTGATGATTTATCATGCTTTCACCACTTTAACCCGTATTTTCTCTTAGAGAGAGGGTTCTGGAGAAATTGCGATGGCTTATCCATGGCAGTAACCATGTGAGAATTTTCCCAGGAATAGACTGATTTCTACTTGGGCTGACTCCATGTCTATTCACTGTGGTTATACTTTGCATTCTAACTTCAATGATAAAGTGTCTGTACACTCATTCAATGATAAAGTGTCTGTACAATCATCAGCGTTTGATATCTTACTGATTTTCCTATTAATATGATTGGTATCTCTTTGCTTACTCTTTTTTCTGAAAGTTACAACATCAAAGGACTTTTTTTGCTTTTTGTTTGTATTGACAATAGTCAAAGCAACCGAAACAATGACAACTACGCCGGCTATAAAATCCCAAACATCGCCTTAACACTCTAGCTGTAGATGTGTTTAGAACAGAAATATCTCTCTGACCTTACTTCATGTTATGACCCCCAAACCACTCACCCCACACACCCCCATCTCCATATGTCCCCTATCGTACCCCTAAGGATCTTTAACGCGCAGGCGCGGCCTGGTAACGACTGGGTCACGTGGTGGTGGTGGACGCGGACCTGATAGGACGCAGCCTGTGGGGACCTGGCCGTTATCTGACCCCAGGACTTACTGGGCTCTCAGATAGAAACGAGCCTTGTACGTGTCAACACGAACTCAGATACCGAGCTACTCTTCTGTATGAGGGCATCGGCAGGGAAAGTGCTGACGAGCTTAGTCTTGTAGACTACGACGGGGGTTTTAAGTTGATATCTAAACAAATTGTTAACGTTGTACTGTGTGCATGATTATGTTGATGTAGAAAAAAAATAGAATCTAAGACTAGAAATAGGGATGAGCTGGTAGATCCCTGAGCTAAAACGTAGGTTATATATATAGCTTTTCAATTGAAAGAAAAAAGGAGAAAGAAAATATCATATCATGTTTTGAAACAACAATGAAACTTTTCCCCAAAAATACGGTAAGATTTATAGGAAGTTCAACTTTAGACTCTTTCATTAGTTTTTACGACCCACGTCTCCTTTGTGAAATATGTCTACCCGTGTGATACATACACTAGCCCCTCATGGAGCAAATTACATGACTTACCCATAGTTAATGTACTGGAGCGTGCAAACCATATAAGACAGGGGTTACTTTTACAGGCGAGTTCCAGACATGTCCAGGACCAGGTTGCCATTTACTTATACTACTTACAGTCCGCAATGCTGGAGGGTGTTGCTCCTATAGTAAAAGGAAGAGCTGGCTAAAAATGCCCTCATTTCCAGTCCTTTCTTTTCATGTAGCTATAACTTGTCCCTTTGTTGCTCACAAGTGGTCATTTAAGTATGGTGCTAAAAAAGGGGGATTTGAGTAGGTACCTAGTTAGGAGAAGTCAATCAGTATAATATACTATAGAGTGTGTGACATGAGTAGGTACCTGATAGTGCAGCTCTCTCTGTTTTAAACAAGGCAGGTGACTTTTCAGACTAATGTGGTGAGTGCAAGTTGAATGATGAAGCAGAGCATGACTTCTTTTGAAAAGAGGGCACATACTGACAGCTCTTTTTACCATAGGAGCAACACGCTCCTGGCTACAGGGAGGGGTATACATGTACTCTCCCCTTTTACCTATACTACTTAGGGAGTGATCATTTTTTAACAACAGGGGGGGAGGCTGGTGGGTTTGAGGGGGGTCAGAATTTTTTCAACCCCTCTGATGGGGGGGTCCAAATAATTTCACCTGTTTTCAGTGGAAAACCCCGCGCATTATTATAGGGTAAAAGGGCACATCCCCGCACGATTTTTGGCCCTTATGGGGGTGTCAACAAATTTTACCCCATCAAGAGGGGGGGGTCGGAAACCCACCATCCCCCCCTGATGTAAAAAAAATGATCACTCCCTTAATGACCCGCATGTACCAGAGTTAACTTCCAAGCTAAAAGTCTAGCTATGTTACATATATGCTACTTACACGTGTCTATATGAAACTTGACCAACTCTTTTACCTTTATCAGTCTGGTAGATTTACCGGTATTTACTTAAACCCCACTAGCACTACTCCACTGCAATAATTTGAGAGCCGGAGCTGGGTGTTTTTTTGAGGCGATGGTAGGGGAAGGGGACATTTGTATGCAGTCTATTTAAGATAGTTAGATAATTCCCAGCACCTACACAATATCGTCGCGACTTAGTGTAGCCAGATGATGGCTACAGAAAGCGTGGGGAATAAAATACATATACTACAGTTGGATGTATACTTTCACTATACTACTTACAGACCCTCTTTGCTATCTAACTGAGTTGACCTGCTGCTTTATCTTTATACTTAATAAACTTTGAAACCTCTCAATGATGGCTACAGGGAGGGGGGGTATCTATCAGTATTGCATATCTTGCATGTATAGTTTAACTGCGTGTACATGGAAAACTATAGACCAATATTGGTGACTTCTGAGAGACGTGTGTGTGTGTGGAGAAGGAGGGGGTGGGGTCGTCAGAAGAGAAATGAAGTACAGAGGTTGCCCAGTCAGGTCATCAACTCTGACATCAACTCCTCGCCCATTCTGACCTCTGCCTTCCCTCCCCTTCCCTTCCTATAAAGACCCCCAGACCCGCCCCCCCCACCCTCCTCCAGCATATACAGTCCAGTCGAAAACCTTAACCTACTGCAAAGAGACGAAGGGACTGTAGGGCGACTGCCTGCAGTTTCATCAGTTTTTCTAGCAAAGAACCAGATCGAATTAAATGAGAGGAAACTAGAAAATAAAGAGATGGACAAATCATATATCTATCGACTCCCTATTACCCCATGTGGCCACACGGTTCTCATTGAATGGGAAGAAGACCACGAAGCATCTATTACCATCAAGCGGTCGACATCTTTCACTGTCATGTCTTAAATACCATTACATGATTTATTAGATTGCATCGCCGTGCCTAGACTGCAAATATGTACTTTAACAAACTGGTCATGTGAGTCTAACAAGAGGGTGATCAGTCATCAGCATCGCCCATATATCATTTTATGATCACCTAAATACACGCTCACGAGCATAAAACTATGTAATGTAATGAGGAAATATAGCCGTGATTTTCTAATATGTATTGACACTCATGGCACTCCTACTCGTATCTCAAGAATGCATTACGTACAAAATTAAAAACTAGTTAGATGGTATAGATAGGCCTATCATGGTTATACCTCTGGCTGTATTCTCTCTTTTCTTTTTTCCTTTTTTTTTTTCAACCGAAAACACACATATCATAAAATTCTGAATAAAACCTAGGTCAACTACCGTAATCTCCCGCGTAGAAGACGCGTCCTCTACACCAAACAAATGCCTGGTGCGTCTTATAGGATCTACTGAAGTTGGGGGTGCGTCTTATACGAGGGGTAATTTTACTATAGAACAGTACTAAATTTACAAAATTGAGCCCTAAGAGGTGTGTCTTATACGCAAAAATGCTTCTGCTGAGTTTGGGGTGCGTCCTATACGCGCAACGCGTCTTCTACGCGGGAGATTACGGTAATTATTAATACCCCTAAAACAAAATATAGCAGAAGTGACCCAGCAAATGTAGCCTACCAAATGGTCGTCTTGTCAAAGAGGCCAGGTTAAAGAATATATGGCCTTTGACAATTACAAGGGGGGGGGAATGAGTCAATGTTTGACTCCTTTGCTTTTAGGGCCAAACCCCATTACCCGATTTTACACTAATCGGTACTTCTATCGGATGAGTATTGCATAGAGTACATGGATATTGCCTATAGTTTTAGCTGATAGGGTGTTTAAATCTAGGAATAAGCCCAGATTCTGTGGCCGACTGTGCAACACCCTGCTGATTCTACTGAATACCTAATCTTTATTCCCGATTTTCACATATCAAGCATGTTAGAAATTTCTGCTTGGAAATGCACTAGATTGTACTATTATCTTAGATGTGCCAGATTTATATCATCTGGCACATCTAAGAGTATTACCAATATTATTTCAAAGCATGACACTTTAATTGTCCTTATAAAACCCTACAACCAATTCTGCAACCAATTTTGATGTGCACCTTCACTATATAATCGGCCAGTTTTACAATCGTGCCATGGGTTTAGGCCCTTAGCCTACTGACCCCTAACGTTGTTTCTATCCCTCATTGACCCTAATGGTTTGTGGTGACTTGAGTCACTTGGATCGATTCCTCTCTTATCAATGACTACAGATAATCGTCCGATAACCTCAGAGGTCAGATTTAGAACGACGCACCAATTTACCCTTCCCGGAAGCCATCGCGCGGCAGTCTACACTGCGATCTAGATGGCCCCACTTCAGCCAGACACATGCGCATGCATCCAGCAGCAGCGTCCGCGCTGACACAGTTTCCGGTCGGCTAGATCAGCAAGGGATAACAGCAGTGGACTTCCGCTGAGGCCGGTTCCAGGCGGGTAGCGTGGTGGTAGCAGCATGTCGGCCAGGACCCAGTGGCGGTGTGGCGTGATAACGGGTAGCGGGGGTCACAAGCAAACACCTCTGGGTCCTACGTCCTTTACTTGGGCCGGGGACGCAGCTCGTTAGACCCGCTTCATCGACTCCCACCTCTGCCCTCTCTGCCTCCGATTGAGCCCAAATTATTTCTCATTTCAGCCCTATTTTCCAGTCTATGCCTCCGCCCAAAGAGCTCTAATCTGGGGGGGGGGCAGTGGCCGACCTGGCGGAACCTTTCGCTCATGCTGGCCAAGTTTGCCCAGTAATGTTCAGACAGGAAATACTTATGGGTATGCCGACAAAGCCGGGAACTCTGCATCGCCAGACACGCATAAAACGGCGATATTCAGAAGTTTTCTCCCTACTTCTGTCTATACGCTGCCCTACAAGCAGCGCCAGGAACCTGTGATCATTTCCCTGCACTACTAACATGCCTTCCCCTCGTTATAGGCCTATGATGGTTAAATATTGGGCCGAGTCCTTATGGCCATTTTACATGCTTTTATAGCCGCTGACAGGTGGAGATATATGTGCGTGTCGACAGCCAAGGTGATTAAAATATGAAATGTAACGAGATGTATGAAATGGCTTTATGCTTCAACTAATGATGGAAGTGGCCTTTAAATTTACCAATTATCCCCGGCATGGAAATTTCCAATAGGCCCAAGCCTTTAATCACTCCCATTTCGTCTTCTAATTCCTTAATGTTACCGTGTTTCAGTATTTCTAATCTATTTGCACTAACATGTGTGCGTTGTCCTTAATGGGGACATGTGGCCTCAGAGTAACATTTTTCGCCATAATTTTACCTATACGCGGCACCGGCCGGGGTTACCGGAGAGTAACTCGACTGCATGCCCTTCATTTGTGCATCATGCCAACTATCCGGACGTGTATCAAATGAGTTGGCATGATTCATGGATAGAGCAGTGATCATGGGGCATCAAACAGCTTTTTAGACCGTAAAGGGTTAAAAGGGGAGTCTGGTATGCACTTATTGTGGTTGGCTCTACATCATACCATGCCATGGAGGAGTCACTTTTCTCCCAGTAAGGAGTCCTATGGGTGGCCAGCACTGCAGTGCATGCAATACACTAGAGGGCTTAAAGTCACAGACCCTCAGGCCAACCAGCCCTGAACCTAATGCTGCGACAAGATTAGTTCAGCCAAGAATCCCCTCTTCTTCCCGCTGAATTAGATTGGCCATAAAAAGGCACTTGATGACAGTGCTTGCTATAAGGAGCTGGCACTCCCTCGACAGCCGCATCTAAGTACCCCAACGCAGTTGTCTCCCGCGCCCTGCACCTTAATTTATGAGCTGTGTGTGTCACAAGCCCTGGAGTCCTCCATGTCGATTCCTAAATCATTCAGCCTGTTTTACATAATTGATTACTACACAGAAAGAGTTCCTCTGTATCTAATACTTAAGGGTGGAGATATTGCTGGGGATGGCTTTCAGGAATTTTATGAGTGTCCCAATCTTCAAGACTAGGACGTGGGGCTGTGGTGTTTATCATAGTAACAGGCCCTTAATGTGCTGACACATTGACCCTGGCAATAACTGACCCAGAGTGGGAAAGCCCCATACCAGCATGGCTGACATGAGTACCTCATCTCATTTTCCTCTAAAATTGTTTCAAACTTCCCATTGACAAAAGCTCTTAGACAGAAGTACTAGTAACCTGAACTATACAGACTGTTCTACTCTATTAGATTCAGAAGTATGACATTCAGCAATGACAGCTAGTCAAGCGCTTCATTGATTTTTCTATACATGCATATGGCTTCAGTCCAGGTCATTACAAAAGATGTGATCTGTGATTTGTACCCGAAGGCAGAAAAGCTAACCTCTGCTTATAACCCCCAGTATACTGTAAAATTGTAGCCTGCCAATTGATCACAGTGCTTGCTATATATAAAGAGCTGGTACTCCCTCGACTTGGGAAAAAGCAACCCACTACCAGAAGAATATTTTACTGTGGCTTTAATCCCGGGGTAAAAAGCTCCGTACTAAAACATCCTCCAAATGGCTTCATTAAGAACATATCCAATTTAAAATCTCACAAGTATGATGAGGTTAATTATTCAAAATATTAGCATAAAACCGAAAGTGCACTTCGCCTTGGCTTCATTGGCGACTTTCCATATATAACAGTTTGAATGCAGGCCGCTCAGTCTGTAGAGCCAAGATAAGTCATCCGTCGTCTTTTTTCCCAACAGCCTTTCTGCCATATCTCAGTCTGTTTATATACTTTTTTCAGACATACTTTTTTGGTTATGTCTTTTTTACTTATTTTCTTTGCGCCCATCGCTTGACGGCTTGATGTGCCTGTCAAGGTAACTATCAGGGCTCTAGTCATTTCTGTTGGACGTTGTGAGGAAAAAATGTTAACAATCAAGATAATGGGTGACATGTGGGATGGGTGAATGGTGCACAGAAAATGTTAGTAGAAGGGATGGGGGGATGGGAGGCTTTGGTCCAGAGAAGCTCAACTATCGTCTCTAGGCTTATAAATGCTGCCGCCGTGTATAGTCTAGTGCCTACTAGCGCCATTTTGGTCATTTTCATAAGATTGAAAAGAATGGACAGGACAGGTATAGGACAGAGGGAATTAGCTCAAATGTCCTTTAGGTCCACATCGACAGCAGTAGAACAGAATGATTTTAACTGAAGGTTGTTTTTTTTCTAACCAAGGGTTGGCACTGCAAATTTTCGTGATTATTTTCTCGATTACCATGAAAATGGCAAATCCTGATTAAGAGTGCTTGGCTTATGTCTGACAAATATTTTACATATTTATGCCCTTAAAGAATTTTTCGAGTTTTACCTATAGCGGACTACGATATAACGTACTGTACCATTCTCCCGGGGACCATTCTACATAATAACATGTAGGACAGGAGGACTTCGCCAATCTGTCGTTTCACCAAAGGACTAAACCTACACCAGAAGCCATCTTAAACGTATTTTGGGACATGTATGTGACATCATATTTATAAGTAGCTAAGAAACATTCTTGGGGCAGTGTGGAAGCTTGGTATTTGGGGCAGTCAGATGCAACTTTTTATTTCAATATCGTTGGATTTTACTTTTGGGAATAAACCCCCTACTATATATCTCTTCCATGTATTCTACATATGGGACAGTAGGCACAATAGGACCTACTTTGATGTGTTAGGTTGGTTCTAGGAGGAATTGAGAAGTGGGTGTCTGGGTGGGAGGGGTTTGGGGGGAGGCGTTGTTTTATTATCACCCGTCTTCATGTGTTGTCCCCGGGAGACAGAGGGTGGGATAACAGGCTGTGACTGGTGGCACTGTTATCTTTTTCTCTCTCCCTCTTTCTTAACAGTCTGGGGAAGGCTGAAAAAAACACACCTCACTCCACTTCCATGCTGTTATTTATTGCAAGTTCAGATACCTCCCTTTGTGCAAGGTATTTCTTTGAGTGGCTGATCGTTGACTCGGTCAGGGTTAATTACATGTTATTTCCCTGAGCCCTTTGTGTACTTGTAACCATATTTTCCACACCAGAGAAACACAGACCCCCGAATGGGAGGGTTTTGATCTCATCATCTTTGAAGTGGTGTAGGGACTTTATGACAAGGAATCCCTTTCCAGCAGAATTATTCTGGCCATAAATGAGGACGATTGGAGAGCAGCTCGCCTTGGAATGACCTAGATTCCCTCTTAGTGGTGAACATGTTGAATCCAGGAGTTCTAATCAGCAGTATTGAACCCCAGGGGTCAACGAGCAGCATTGACCACTGCTGCCACCTTGTGGCCAGGAACAGTGTCAACCAGGAACTCCCTTCGTGCTAAAGGTAAGCCCCACAGACCGTAATTGCCGTAACTTCCGGTGGAGAGTGTCAAGGGCATTATCCAACCAACCCTGATTGAGGGTGATCACAGAGAGTGCCACCGACAGTCGGTGGGCATGTAGGTGGGAGGAGGGGGCTGACTACGCTTTAGACCTACATTTGGAGAACGCCGTGTCCACATAGGTAAGGGAATGGTTATTATTTATCAACAAGGAGAAGAGGGGTGGTGGAAATCTTTTTTTTTTTTTGCGCCCCTCTTTGATAAGGGTGTAGGCGTTTTTGCTAAAAAGAGGCAAAAATATTTACGCCCACCCTCAAGAGGGGTCAAAAGTTTTACACCCCCCTCAAGTAGGGTCAAATGTTTTAACGCCCCTCTTACCCCGTTGATGAATAATGACCACTTCCAGTCGGCTCCTGTTTACCATCGTCATAGATACAGCACCCCTTCCCTACCAAACCTCAACCACCATATACTGACCAGGACCAGTCGGCTCCTGTTTACCATCGTCATAGATACAGCACCCCTTCCCTACCAAACCTCAACCACCATCTACTGACCAGGACCAGTCGGCTCCTGTTTACCATCGTCATAGATACAGCACCCCTTCCCTACCAAACAACAGTCACCATATAGTGACCAGGACCAGTCGGCAAGCCCATCTACATTTCACATTGAAGATAGCCGCAGGGTATCGTCGATATGCATCGACTTCCGGTAGAGGGAGACTAAGCACCATACACCACAGACATGCACAGTTGTCCACATGCCATTAGGGCCTGCATGTGGGACATAGAGACGATTTTTTAACTCTCATACCCCTGCTCTTTCACACTGGCTTCCACCTAAGGGCCTGTCTCCACTATCCGATGATCGTGACCGATGTACGTATCTGTCACGATATCCACCTTGAAAGACTGACATGTTTGATTTTTTCAGACGATTTGGTACCGATCTGGGTACCGAGAGGTCTACTGTAGAGGTACCCCACCCCAACTCACATACTCACATACGGTACTATGGTCGTTGTGGCTAATTGTCATCTAGTGGAGAAAGGCCCTAAGGCATGCCCAGCCTCCCTCGCACGTTCTTAGCCAGTAGGCTGACGGCAGGTACTACTTCCGCCTTCTTACTCATTCCCTGTGTCACGTGACACCAACGAGACCGGAAATGTTCTACCAGCCTCTGCGCGCACGGCTCCTGACGCCGGTGGCGCCTGCATGGTGGAGTTAAGGTGAAGAGAGCTCCTGGTGAAAGAGTAAGGAATTATCAGTAGTCTTTAGCTCCCACATTCCCACCAACTGCTGATTCTATACGTCTGAGTCGAGCTGCTCCCGGACTGCTCACTCTGTGTAAATCCAAGGCTGTATAAAGAAGTGGGGGGGGGGGGGGTTCATGTCTACAAAGAATTATAGAGGCAGTAGTGTTAAGCTAGTGCCTATATATCTATCAACTACGTATATACTAAGATTCTGTCTGAAATAAATGTAGCTGATCATTGGCGTCCAGTAGGTTTGTCGACCGGTTGCACTACAGAGACCTCTTGAAGTTGAAGATGTAAATTGCTACCAATTGAAAAGGTAGACTGTCCAATGGAGTAGGTAAAGGGCAGAGGGGGCAGTCAAAGGACTTGAGATAGGTTCTTCTTAATTGTGGTATGGGTAGACAATTCATTCAATCTAATCCAGCCTTAAATACAACCCCCCAACCTCCCAATTGAAATTAATAATGAACTTTCTTAAAAATTATTCTAGATTTGGCCCTATGCCTATTTCAGTATTTTGCTAAGTGAGATTGGGTTAACCAAAACACAAGAGTTTTTAATTTGGAATTTGGCCTTGTCACCCAAGAACTTTCCTTGGCATTAATAAGGAATACATCAGTTGAATTACTAATGTCTCAAGGTAATAACGTTTCCAACTTATCTTCCCTTGGTAGAAAAAACATAAGTTGTTTTATTGCTTTGTTGTCTCCTTGTAGTTAGTAAGAAGTACGTTTGCTTGTTCTATAATCTAACGTGTCATGAAAAAAAAACACCAATCAACTGGTAATTTATGATACAACCTTTGATTTTTCCTTCACACTTTCAGACTCAATACTTGAAATCTAAATCAGTATCTGCCTGGTGTTTTTTTTTCTCTCATGATTGATAGATTTATTCACCAATCGGTCCTTTTAAAAGGTTTTTTATAAGGCTATCCTCTATAACTGTATTGCAATATCCAATAAACGACGCGTGCCTAGCGCAATAAACTAATAGAAATGTGAAGTTGAATACCCAGGTTAATCAAATTATATGTTCTCAAGGAGAACAATAGTAATAGACATTAGCTGGCTGTAAATTGATATTTATTTCCTTATTCTTCACAGGGCAATATCATTGAAAAAACTTACGCCTTCCCCTTGGAGAGTTCAGCGCTCGGCCAATTTATACATAAAAGGGTGTAATATCTATTAAGTATATAATCACACACTTATTATCCTCTTGACAGCCGCCATGTTGGAGCTTATTGGCGTCTCACAGTCACCTCTCAAATATGACACTCCACCAGGCCCCTTGGAATGGCATTAGATATCTCCTAGAATGGCACTCAGAAAGAACTGCATTATAGAAAGACAGAGTTGCCTTTGTCAGCAATGGTAAGCCACCCTTTGAGGTGAATACGATCTTAAAGAGTTGGTGTGATGCCCAGGCCTACATTCATGCATCATGGCAAGCCACCCTTTGAGGTTAATACGATCTTAAAGAGTTGGTGTGATGCCCAGGCCTACATTCAGGCATCATGGTAAGCCACCCTTTGAGGTTAATACGATCTTAAAGAGTTGGTGTGATGCCCAGGCCTACATTCAGGCATCATGGTAAGCCACCCTTTGAGGTTAATACGATCTTAAAGAGTTGGTGTGATGCCCAGGCCTACATTCAGACAATAATTGCTATACAGGGAATGAAAGAAGACACTCCCGAGGAAGTGGATAAAATGGAACCACACGGGAAAATGTTGATTAAAAACTCGATCATATTCATTGAATTACCTGGGCAATAATTATGACATAGATTACACCCATCTCTTACTACACATTCTGCGCTCACATGTCCCTCTCTGTCTTAAACCTCACTACACGATCACACCCCCCCCCCCTCCCTCAAGTATCGGCATTCCCCTCGTTTCAACAATCAAGCCTGCAATTAGGTTAAGTTGGCGAGCCATGGAGGAGGTATCAAGCCCCCAACTTATTCAATTCGACTCCAGCGTCCAAAGCTGATTACAGGAATGACGGCTGGAAAGTGGGGATGAGGAGGGGATGGAGGCTAGGGCATTATTCCAGTTGAGTCCCAGTTAGCAGACAGGGCTCCAGGAGTGGGTAGTTGAGGCCCTTTGTCTGACTGTTCCACACGACTATGCAGTGTCCTTTAATGCCTACGCTATCTTTATCGACACTGCCTCTCTTATCACGGCCACAGACAGCCTTTGGTGGGACTGTCAAAACGTTTATAATGTAAACATGGAACCAAATGAAACGGAAACCCATTCTTACTGATGCCACCACAGCAGGCTAGAGTCGCTGACAATAAGTGCAGCCAAGACTACGTTCTGTAGGCCCACTATTGGAGCTGCTCAGAGCTGCTCTGATTTATAGCAACTGGGTTCAATGATAGGGAGCAAAGGTGGCCTGTAGTAGTGTCCTGGGCAAATGCCAATACGGGGCAGTGCTATATTTACCATTGCTCTCAGTGTGGGTCTATACCCTTAAAGTCGACAGGGTGGCATAGGTTTTATTAAGGTGGGTCACTCCCAACATCTAAAGGTAACTAAATCTTCACCAAAAGTGGACCATGACCCAGAACGGCTATTTTGATCATAATAAAATTATGGTCCCAGGTATATTTTATGGTTTTTTTTCAAATTTGAAATATTGAATGGTCTATATGAAGAACTTGTATCACCGGTCCTTTTTACAGATGTGGTCTAGTGGTAACCCGTTTGGCTTTGTATCTCAACGTCTGAGGATCGATCCTCGATGATACTCTACATTTTACCCATAGTGCCTTACCATGAACTATATTCTGGGGCTACCTACACCATCAGAGAGCCCCTAGCTGTTTCTAAAAGAACTAGAAAATGCTCAGAAACCTGTGCAATAGCTGCACATTGCTAGGGGGTGACCTACCTTAATATCGACCGGTGGCATCTATAAAGATCAGAAGGAAACAATATACGGACATGTGACATGTCCATTTCTTAAAATCGACAGATGACTTCGAATCTAGTGACAAAGACAGTGCTGGATAAATATAAATATATTGATTTGTGACCTGGCATTTCCTTAAAGCTGATGGAAGACATGGACCCCTGGACCCCCAACCCCTCAGTATTGGGATGAAGTTGATTTTTGTCTCTCTCTCTCTCTCTCTCTCTCTCTCTCTCTCTCTCTCTCTCTCTCTCTCTCTCTCTCTCTCTCTCTCTCTCTCTCTCTCCCCCCCTGATTAAACTCTCTGTTCTCTCTATGTGTCTTAGGTGAGACAGTGACGCCATGCCCTGCCTATGGAGGTGTTGACGTTATCACTTTGGAGACAGGTCATAGATACTACAGGTCGCACACTTATATTGCAACATCTTCACCTTTGTATATATGTTTTTGTACATCAGTTATTTGAATGGTGTTTGCCTACTTCTTTTGCTCACACACTGTAATACTTGAACATCAGAAAGTCAGAAATAGTGCTTTGATTTACCAATTCAAGTCACAGATACCCCTGGACCATCCGTCTTTATTATAAGTTTATAAGGCCTGCATTTGCACCCACTCACAAGTCTTGATGTGTAGCAGTTCAAGAGGTAGGAATTAATGTATTTCTATCCAATATAAGAAAATACCGAATATTGCCCGCCCCCCATCGCTGGTCTGATTTACTTGCAATTAGAAGCATTTAAATGCTGGAAATGCATTACTTTCTTGTTAGCTTGCGGAGCAGACTGTGTGGGCAGTACACATCTGTGCTTACTTTGGATTTCAGGTGTAGAATATCGCTGCTTTTCAAATTTTGGTAAAAGTTGGTAATTTTCAACTGAGAAGGTGTCTCAGGGAATTCCACTGCCTGCCTAATCCCAAAGATATGCTATACACTTATTAATTACTTATGGCAAGGCTGGTGACTTCGTCGATAGCCTAATTGATTCTAGTAAAAGTGTAATCTTCTGACAGTTTGTAAGCCTGTTTAGAGGCTTACATTTCATGATCTATAGATACTACAGTTATACAATATAGTGTTTTGATGAGAATTTTGTTTTACAACTTCTAAATATTTTAAGCCTTTTAACTAACATTTATTGGACTTGCGCTGCCAAGTTGGGAGTTTGCATGTCACCAAACCACCAAAGATTTCTAGGGTGTTTGTGCCTAAATCTTAGGAAAAATGTCCAACTTACACCTCACATAAGTATGGAGTCATCATGATCAGCTCACTAAAGGTAAAATGGGTTTTTCGGTAGTGCAATTTGGGTGTGGGAGTTATGGAGGTAGGGCACATGCGTGCTGCAAGGCCTCATGTGACGAATTCCCGATGTTTAATGACCCACTAAATGGAATAACAATTTTAGGAGGAGGGCTTATTTTAATTGAAACGGTGCACAAGTTCTGGTCACTTTTATATAAAGCAATGTCACTGATCCTGCCAAACATGTAGGCCTCTGACTGATGAGGTTTTCGGGAAATAAAGGTTACTTATCAGTTCTTTATTTGACTGGGTATCCAACATTCTCTAACCATTTCTACAATACCGGACCGCGTGTTCGTTGTAAAAGGGGATCGCGTGTTCTGCATAGAAGGCGGTGCCAGGTTGAGCTGGTCTACTTTCTCTGCTATATGGAAATTGAAACTTCATTGCAGGGGAAACTTTAATAGTTTTCGCAAATGACATGACGATTTCTAGTGGCCAGTGAATGGACTCAACTTATTCAGGCCGATGCTACGAAATGATACGACCAGGAAAGCAAGGTTCGACAGCGATGCTATGAAGATCCCTCCTAAAGATACGACTCGTATGGCAACGTTGTATCAACCAGAATAGTGGTAATAATGAGTGAACACACTTATACCTGGATAACCTAGATTGCCCTGAAGAAGGTAGTGCGGCAACTCTTTACAAGTACATGGCATTGTGCAGAGCCCAGCGAAGTCCTCCATCTTGCAATCATTCCTAGCAACCAGGTAAATTCATATTAGGACATATCTTGAAAATAGCTTGTCTATACCGCTTCAATATTCCAGTGTCTGGCCCATGCATCAATGCTATGTATTTGTATTTATTTTATTGCACATTCACAGGGTGGTCTTCCTTGTTACAATTTGGTCCGACCAACAACCTTTCATGTTCTATTGATCTTGATACAGATCATCAACGCAGGTATGATATTGTTGTAGCTTATAACGCCTTAAAATTAATTTGCCATGGTGTTATACAATACCATGTTGTTGAGATAATAATACAGAGGGTTCACAAGAAAACCAGAAAGGTTTGAATGTATTTGAGACATTAAAGCCACCATACACCAATCAAAATGTCTTGGTCAATTCTTATTTATCTGTAGTTAACATGATAGTCATCTTATATGACTGAAGGAGTAATACCAACCTTTAAACAGAAAACATTAGGGACACAGGAATGGATGCCTTTGACCTCCCCAGACAAAACTTGCACTAGAAGAGAAAGCAGGTGGCTCATTACTTGGCAAGAAGATCAACCAATTACATATGTACCTCAATTCTATACAGGATGTCCCTATCCAAGTAGCCACAGCTAAGCAGGCTACACCAGGTAACCTGGAAAACTCGTATGATGTGTTTGTTACCATAAGTACATATAAAAAAAACATACAAGGAAAAAACATAGCACGGTGTAGTCAATGAACATTAGTGACACCAAAAGAGGAATGTTAGTGACAAGTACAAGGGGGAGCTGTTGGTTACCTATCCATATCTGTTAATTTTGATTAGCGATAATTACTGAGAGTGTTTTGGCTGGGGGTAGGTGGGGGTTTACACTAGTGATCTGGAGTTGCACGGGCTGCTTTATGAGGCGATGGTGGTTCACCTCCACAACTGTTTCCAGTCTGTTGAGGAATTTTATATTTATGGCTGTCAGGCAACTTTTTCCAGTCTGGGCTTTGAAAAGTAATTAATAAGAATTGAAAGGCGGGAACTGTATAAAACGTACACGGTGTAAATCAGACAACTGTTTCCAGTCTGTCTCATCAATGGGTTATTCCTTCAATAGGTTTTTTAATGTGTTTAATTATGTTCTTAAATTTAACTTTACCAATGGTTGATTGTGTAGCAGCATCCAATCTGTCCCAAGCCTGTACACCCCTAGACCATGGACTCCTGTCAGAACTCTGATACCGGTTGACTACTACAGGGAATTAACTTTGGCATCACCCCTTGTCCTTCTAACTCCTCATCCATTATAGTACCATGATTCTATGATTTTTTTATGCATCATCATAAATAATTGTGTATAGCATCTATCTTCTAACTTCTTCAAGCCATATTTATCATGCAATTTACCTATGGATATTTTTTCATACATATTCTGATGTTTGATAATTCTTAACGCCCGTCCCTGAACATTCTGTAATCTTTTTAAAAGATCCTTTGTACTGCAATCTTGAACAAAACTAGCATAGCCTGCATAGGACAGAACCATTTGTTTATATATCAAAAGAGCTTGCTCTTCAGAAAGATATCGTCTAATGTCACCTAAAAGCAGAGTTGCCACTCACTGGCCAACAAAAACCAGGAAAACTGAACTTTTGGACACATTTTCCCAGGAATTTAACATGATTTAATACAGGTATCTTGAAACAAAAACCAGGAATTCCTGGTAAACCAGGAAAAGTGGCATCTCTGTAAAAGTAACACATAATGACTCATACTTTGTATAGTGATTCCCACATGCTTTTTAAAATCCAATCTATTGTCTTTTGTTACTCCTAGATATTTGTATTTAGTTACATGTTCCAATTTTGTTCCATCAATATAAACATTTAAAGGTGGAATAATCAAAAGAGTATCCTCCCCAAATTGGTCTTTAAGAGCAGCATAGGTCTTTTTTTCAAAACACTTTTTCCAGCGTGATGTATAAATGTGAAGCACTGGGTGAGTAGCTTCTCTTGTATCCTGTTTATTGCAAAGAGATAAATACCCCCAACATGATCGACGTGATGCTTTACTGTAGCTTTGGCAAATTATTCATCTGCGTTGCATCGGCACATCGTTATATGAACACAACGACGCAGTGGTCCTTCATGATACCCTAAATGGTTAATACATTTTGTATAATAAGTTGGCTCATTAAATAATGTGACCCACTCACATTCCTCATCCATGTCAAGCACTCCCCCAGTGACCAATTGTGCCACCCATTCGGTTTCATCGCGCATGATACTATATATAAGGTAATAGAATACTACCGCGAGCTATGAAAACTACTCAATTAAAGTGGTGGTTTACCAGGCATTCAATGACAATGGTTACTTATATAACCTGACTCTATATTATTATACTCGAAATATGACCTACCTTTTTGTGCTTCTAATGGAGGCTCATCCTCTGGTGTATTAAATGTATTCTAATCACATTTTTCTTATCATCTCTATTCGTATAATTATGATGGCTCAAACTTCATTTGATTCTGCAGTGACACGTGGGTGCTATATTATAATATTTATGGCAAGAAAACTATATTAGATACCAATATCAAATATCAATATGTGACCCACTTAGGGGACAGGATAGAGGAGATAAAGATCCTTTAAAGTTGGGGTATACATAGGGAAGCCATCCTGTACACAGTAGCCTGCTCACAGCAGCAGTTGCAATATACAATGAAGACTAAGAGTAGATCGAGTTGAAGCACTGCAGATTAAATTACACTAAAACAATCACCAAACAAAGAGACACAATCGGATTTAGAGACTAATTCATGAGGCGCCCCTTAATACTGCCTTCAAATGAATTAACGTAAGAGATCTCAATGATGTATAGTAGATTAGGATTTACAAAGGTTTATCACTTTAATGGCCGCAAAATGCCTCCAGGATCATGCTCCTCGGTCGGCACGATGTGCCAATGCAGGGCCAGTGAGTCTACAAGCACTACATTGGTGCATTATGCCGAGCCTCTGGGGTGCATCACATCCCTATGGAGATGAATGAATGCAGCACTCATGAGTTAACTACTAGGATTATATTTATGCATCATGAAGACTAATGTGCATAACAATATAAAAGATCAATACGGCAAGAAAGGGTGACTTTTCTGAGAAGTTGTTGATGAAGTTTTTTTTGGTTTTTTTTTCTTGAGGAAATCTATTGAGAATGCAAATTTTCCTTGTCGGGCCTGCCATGTAATACCCATTTTTTTTTTAAAGATAATGGTCTTGTGAATCCCTCGGTGTAAGTCATTGGCACATCTGGTCACTACAAGCAAAGTTAAGGGCATGTCACCAAAATTGTCCTCACAACTTTATTCATGAGAAAGTCACGTTTACTTGCCGCATGGGCCCTTTGAGAGTTAAGCCAATAGTATTAGCGTACTTCACGAAGAGGGGAAATGAGGAGTCTCTCATATTAATCACGATGTATACAAAGTGGCCTTCTCTACTTTTTTGTAACAAAACACATTAAGATCATTTAAACGATTTGGAGATGCTTTCTTGGAAGTGGCTGTGCATTTATTCTGATGAATAAAAGGGAAAGGTGTGGAATGCAAAAGTCGTGTTCCTCACCATTTCTTTTTGAGATTAATTGACACCAATCATTTTAGCCACTATTTTCAATCGTATGTAAAAAGATGATGAATCAGATGGCATTAATACAGAGATGATTGTGATGACAAAAAGAAATGATAAGCAGTCTCATTGATACCTTTATACATTGATACCTTCATTTGAGAATAGGACCTATGACTTAAAAGATGGAAAGATGGAGATGGAGATGGAATTTCTGATTCTAAGTAATATAATTGTGTTTGAAGCTAAACCAAATCATCACCATTTTCCCTATCTTAAAAGAACGAGAGAAAAAAAGTGTTGGTTAGATAAATGGACGTTTGAAAAGTAGATGTTATATAGGTGGTAAAGGGATAGAGAGTGTCAAACATTCAAAGTAAACACCAGCCTAGTTGTTTCCTTCAGCGCTAAGAGCCCAATCTTTGCTCCTTAACAAATCCAAGCCACTTTGCTCCAGTAACATTTGATGGAGGGATTTGCAGAACACATGGCTCCACTTACTCCAACTCCTAGAGTTGGATACATCGTATGTCAATCCTCGCTTCAAAGGTAACCCGATGTGATGCTCCACTAGCAAACTCTGACAGAATAAAATGATTGAAAGAAACATTCTTTCCACTGTTGGGCGATAGAAAAGGAACGGTCTATTAATTCCATCATTGCATGCCAATCAGAGTCGAAGTTTGGCTTCATTGGCAAGGTAAGTCGGTAAGAAAAGATTCAGAACACGATGCAAATGATTGCAAGGAAAAAATTCAATTCTATTAAGAATACCCAGACTGATTTGAATGTAAATAATGAGGCCTAAATGCAAGACGGTGAATTGGCCTGTGCATGCGTTGAATTATAACTTGAAAATAAAGAGCAAGAAATAAGTTATCATTCTCTTATCATAATTTACATATTTGACACTGTTATTTTGCTGGTTCAGAGATTTGTGGTTAGCAGGGCTCGAATACAATATAGCGTGAGGTCTTGATCAACCATGGATTGCTGCACCAACCGTTATGTATAAAGAGTATTCTTTTAAGAGCCATGTGACTTTTTATGGTTTATGACAAATGCAAGTCATAATATGTCATACTTACAACCTGCTATGATATAAAATCAACTAAAATTCTACGCAAAATGAGAAATTCAAGCTCAGTAACTTGCCTATGGGTAAATCGGCAAAACGGATTCTTTGCACAGTGATGTGTGGATGATCTTTTCTGTGCGGCTGCTCACCTTACTTCAGCAGCCCATTACTGAGAAGCTGAGAACTGCAGGAAAACACTTGATGTAGGCCCATATACAATGCATGGAAGGCAAACCAACTGCCTGGGTGATGACTGGACAGGATAACCACTAAGAGGCAGGGGTCAGGTGAGCGGAGCGGCAGAGGTCACAGCGTGGTATCTTTACTACTCACAGGTCAAGTGGTGCTATCTTTGCTGCACCCCTATCTTTATGACCGTGAGAACCTGTCAAATGGCACAGGAACCACCGTGAAATTGCTCTAGTCCTTGCAGAGTTTTCATATGGACATTTTCTTCTACATACTTGGACTATAACGTTGGTAAGGTTTGCAAGTCTTCTTAGAAGGTTGAGCAAGTCTACCCTTGTCCCCGGCGTGGCCCATGTTAATCCTTTAACACTATAAGGGTCGCATGCATGGCGCCTCCAGGTTCATGTTCCTTTGTCGTCATGATGCACCAGTGTAGTGTTGGAGTCTCTTCACTTAACCCATCATGCCGATCCTTTGGGCGTATACTTTGTATCAACCTAAGTTGGGTCACCATGAGGCATGATGATCGTGTATCATGACATCTAATGGGCATGATGCATTAATGCAATATGCGGTCCCTGAAGAGTTAATGGTTGACGGGGTAGTCCGACGATAACCTATCATCTATCTTAATGCCTGGACAATTTCACCCTCACATACAAAGTCCTCCAAACAGCCATTGGAGCGAGTAAGGGGAAAGTGATGGGGATCGGCCAAGATGGATATTTCAGTCTACTGTACAGCGATTATTTCAGTGGTGGATCCAGGATTTTGAAAAGGAGGGGGCGCGGCCCAAAAGGAGGGGGCGCACCTCCTATTTTTGGACAAATTCTTTAGTCCAAAATATGTAGCTAAACTCTTAAGTACTGGACAAAGGGGGGGGGGCCCGCGCCCCCTTCTAAATCCGCCACTGCATTTGATATAAGAGATATTCCCTTTCTTTTTTCTGATAGTTATGGGAGATATGCAAGTTATGGGAGATATGCAAGTATGGGAAAGTCTTTGATGAAGGTAAGCTACTCTCTGGGGAGTCGCGACCCCTATATGAACAGAGATCACGTGCCTCTCACACGCAACGGTGATTTCAGAATCCCATAGCGTTACAGTCCAAATGAGATCAGTCCATGATGCTAGAGGCACATGATTTCAATGAGCCTCGTTTTCAGATCCAATTAGGTCATGATGTCACATGCAGTGATGGCGGCCGGCTGGTGGCTGGAGACTGCAGCTGTTGTGCAGTGATAGTGGAATTAAAACGATTAGGGATTAATAGTGAACCAAATAAACATACTCCAAGCTCTAATATAACTAGAAACGAGGACGCCCATGACCCTATACTCATTATCATGACTCAAGGTTCATTATCATGACTCTTTAATCTAGAGTTATGTATTTATGATCATTTATTATATATCGATATAGAAATACAGCATTGCTGTAATAGCTGCTCGGTCGTATCATCTAGATTTGTGTACTTATGATCGGATATTATATTTCGATATAGAAATACAGCATTGCTGTAATAGCTGCTCGGTCATATCATCTAGATTTATGTGCTTATGATCGGATTAGTAATTGCTCACTATTTGTCAGTAATTAGTCAATATATGTTAGTACTTAGTCACTATATAACAGCAATTAGTCAATATACGTCAGTAATTACTCACTTTGTCAGCAATTAGTAAATATATGTCAGAAATTAGACAATATGTCAGTAATTACTCACTCTTTGTAAGCAATTAATCAATATGTGTCAGTAATTACTCACTATTTGTCAGCAATCAGTCAATATATGCCAGTTCTTAGTCATTATAAAACAACTCTTAGTCCATATATGTCAGTAATTACTCACAATTTGTCATATATTCGTCAATAGTGAGCAATTACTAACATATATTGACTAAATGCTGATAAACTGTAAGTAACTACTATCATGTATTGACTAATTGCTGACAAAATTAATAGTGAATAGTTACTAGCATATATTAACTTATTGCAGGATGCACAGGAGGAGGAATCAATGGCTATTTCTCTGTTATATATTGACTAATTGTTGACAGATTGTGAGTAAATACTGACATGTATTGATAATTGCTGACATAGAGTGACTAAGTACTGATGTATATTGATTAATTACTGACAAATAGTGAGTACCGTAAACTCCCGCGTATAAGACGCGTCCTCTAGGCCAAACAAAATGCTGGGGCGTCTTATAGCTTTCTCTCAAGTTGGGGGTGCGTCTTATACTAGGGGTAATTTTACTATAGAACAGTACTGGATTGACAAAAATCACCCTTAAAATGTGTGTCTTATACGCGAAAATGCATGTGCTAAGTTTGGGGTGCGTCTTATACGCACAGCGCGTCTTCTACACGGGAGATTACGGTAATTACTAATATATATTGACTAATTGCTGATAAATGGTGAGTAATTACTGACATATATTGACTGACAAAGTGTGAGTAATTACTGACATATGTAGACTAAGTGTTGTTATATAATAACTAAGAACTGGCACATATTGACTGAGTGCTGACAAATAGTGAGTAAATACTGACATATATTGATTAATTGCTGACAAAGAGTGAGTAATTACTAATATAAATTATATTGAATAATTGCTGACAAATAGTGAGTAATTACTGACATAATTATATTGACGAATTGCTGACAAATAGTGAACAATTACTAACATATATTAACTAATTGCTGACAAATAGTCCATAGATACTGGCATATTTCGACAAATACCAGTCAAGACAGGATGCACAATTGAATCAATGGCTATTCCTCGGTTATATATTGACTAATTGCTGACAGATTGTGAGTAAATACTGACATGTATTGATAATTGCTGATATAGAGTGACTAAGTACTGACTTATATTGACTAATTGCTGACAAATTGTGAGTAAATACTGACATATATCGACTAATTGCTGACAAATAGTGAGTAATTACTAATATATATTGAATAATTGCTGACAAATAGTGAGCAATTACTAACATATAGACTAATTGCTGACAAATAGTGAGCAATTACTAACATATATTGATTAATACTGATAAAATGTAAGTAACTACTACCATGTATTGACTAATTGCTGACAAATAGTGAATAATTACTAACATATATTAACTAATTGCTGACAAATAGTCCATAGATACTGACATATTTTGACAAATACCAGTCAAGACAGGATGCACAATTGAATCAATGGCTATTTCTCTGTTATATATTGACTAATTGCTGACAGATTAAGAGTAAATACTGACATGTATTGATAATTGCTGATATAGAGTGACTAAGTACTGACGTATATTGACTAATTGCTGACAAATTGTGAGTAATTACTAATATATATATTGACTAATTGCTGACAAATAGTGAGTAATTACTAATATATATATTGATTAATTGCTGACAAATAGTGAGTAATTACCATCATACCATAGCACTAATACTAACCTGTTATGGCCTTAAACTGAATACATGTACCGTAAAAACACAGATTAAAACACAAATTAAAACACAGAATGGCGTCAACATTTTCAATCAAACAGCAGAGAATGGAGAAATGAAAAGATATCCGTTCAGTGCAAACAGGGCTTGCGCAGGTATTGATGTGTAAAGCTTATCAACAGTGATAATGCAATGGTAACTAGTATTTGGATCTAAAAGGTTTAAGCATGTGATCAAGCAATGGCTGCCTCCATTGAACAACTTGTTTGATGCTATACAAAGGTAGAGGAGGGGTCTTTCTTTTCTACTGTTCAGATTCCACTAGTCACTAGGTGCAGTCAGTAGTTTATACTTGCAAGCATATGAATTCTATAAGAGACCAATGGAACATATCTATATTATATTGAACAGTACCAAGATACTGCATAATTATGCTAATTATGCAAATAATATGCACGGATATGGAATGTTTGGTATCAATCTGGGGTGTTTCGTCCCCCTAAAGGATATGCCCCCCTAAAAAATTTGTTTCAAAAAAGAATAAGCAAAATAATTTTTTTGACTTGCAGCCTTTTCGGCCTGAGCTGGTCCACCTGCGCCCTACCTCCAGCCAAAACCTATCTGTTTTAAGTGTCACTGGCGAAAAAGGGCAGGTTTGAGGAAGGAATGGATCGAAATATAGGCTTTTTTGGGACGCGGGGGCAGACGCCAGTCCAGGCACTGGCAGAGAGGTTCAAGAACTGGCAGTTTTACAAAATAAATCGTATCTCCCTTAATAATAGGAGTTTCCCATAGTGTGACCTATAGATAAAGGGTAGTTCGAGCATGGCGGTCTTTATTTTCCAATATGCACAATGGGAACAAAGTTATCACCAACTTAGCGATCTTTTAAGGACAAATAAATGCATTGGTGCATCATGCAGACCTTATGAAATAAAATGACAGGTGGTCTAAGGGTCTCTCAGCTAATAAAAATGTGTAGAGTCTATTATACCAACCTAGCGATATTTTAGGCCTAATTAGCGATCTTTTAAGGCATTGTGAGGGTGTGTAGGGCAGGGGGGGATTGGACTATTGGTTTATGTGTCCCACCAATACCCACCCCTATTATGAGGTGATTGGGTGCTGGGTGGTGCAGGGGGGGGGGGTCTGACAGTATACTATTACGAGGTGATTAGGAGGAGGGTGGGAACTGTAGGCAGGGAGAGCAAGCTGTAGCCTCTCTGTAGGCGAGATCTGAGTGCGTAGCTACAGGGATTAGCTGTAGGCCAGGGGACGTTAGGGATAGCTTTTACACGTTTTAGAAACACTGGTGGCCCATATGCCTCCAGTTCTCTGTAAGGTATAATGCCATGACGTAGGTGTACCAAACATAGACTTGCATAGGTCTTATATAAATCCATTTTCTTATTGCCTATTTAGTCTGAGGCCATGTCTTAAATATTATACCTTTGCAGGGACAGAAAAAAAATGAATAACTGAAATGACATTAGCAAGGCCTAAGCGGTCTAGGTCACAATCCAATGATTTCAGTAGCTGAGCTATTGTGTCCATTTTTGGTCGACAAATGGACGACAATTTCTCCCTGTTCTGGAACGCTGTATATAGCTGGGAGTCTTTAGCTCCCAGCTAACAATTAAAGGGCTAAGGATACTGTCCCTTCGCCATCCGTCAGTGACTGACGGCCATCAGTTGCCCGTGAATCGGCGGTTTTGTTGTGTTGACATCCCTGAAATCACATGCCTCTAGCATCACGGACTGATCTCATTGAGACCGTAACGCTATGGGATTCAGAGATCACTGTTGCGTGCTAAACGCACGTGATGTCTGTTCATATAAGTGGAGTCGCTCACTTCTAACAAACGGAACAACACGGTTGATACCAACAAGCTGAACTCATGACGACCAGTCTTGCCTTTTCTCACGTTAGAAAGAACGTGACTGGGAGAGATTGATCACCTGACCTCAAGACGCGATAATGAGAGCTCGCACTGATGAGTCTGAAGGGCCTGGGAGTGGAGCTCAAAAAGAAATTAAATAAGAATCTTTGTAAAAAGTATTACAACTCCTGCAGGGGCACAAACTTCAGACCAGCCGAGAATGAAAGAAAAGTGGTTTTATGAGGGAGGGTTGTCACACTCAGCATTAGAGAAGAATTAAGAAATGAGCGGGAAAACTATCAGTTCCCTGGAACAGTTTGTTAGGCCTGATTAACTTCCTGTATGTAGGGTAGGTTAACCTAAAGGCGTCCCCATACCTTGAGACGCCCACCCAACATAATAGCCATTAATATGGGTTTTGCTGCTGTATCAAAACTACCAGCTGGTAGATTTAATGCTCACCAATGATCTTATCCTACGGACCTTTTTTACAACAACTGAAGTCTGAAATAAAGTAAGTTTGAATTTAATTGCATTGTAATTGATCTAGCACTAGTAATTCAGGTAGCAAAGTCATTTTATGGTCATTTTGTGGGATGGACGCCTCAAGGTATGTGGACGTGTTTAGGTAAACCTACCCTATAATGCCTCACACCATAGTACACTAGGTGTTCGTAGTTAGTTTTTAAGTATCTTATTCACTGCATTTATCATAAATTATTACTGTGTATCACTTTTAGTCCCGTGGCTTCGATAAATTCAGACCGGTAACTTTAGAGAAGCATAACACATTTATAAATTTCACCCAAACCACAGACATTTATTACCGTGGATATAGTCTAAAATGGTTGAGTAGTCAGAATGAGACAAGTTGGCTCTGTTTTTGTTTTGAGTAACATCAATGCATGCCTATATAACAGTCGATTCAGACCATATTTATTGCTGAGTGATAGAAAATTGACCTGTGTGTCTACAACCTGCACACAAGACTATGGCCTTCATTCTGTTTATTTTTTAACCTAGATGGACAGACTTCCATCTTCTATGTGAATGATATATAGGACCAGAATATAGGGGCACCACTTTGTATGCAAAATGGAAAACAAAAAGCAGACAATCAACTTTCGGAGGGAAAGTTTACAGGATAACACAAATATGCAACACCTGCATCCTCAACTAGTTTGACCTAACTTTCAATGAAAAAAGCTGGCACATTCGTTGCAAAAACGTGAACCACAATAGTCCATGTACGAGATACTAACTTCTGTGGCAATTACAATTAAATGCAATGAAACTTTCATTTTTCATTGACCCAGCTCAGGAGCTTAAGAATTTTTTTATTTCTGACCCCGAAATTTGCTCCGAAAATAACAGGGGTGGCCCCCTTCTTTTGGGGTGCGCCTCCTCCTTTTCCAAAGCCTGGATCCACCACTGCTTGTCAGTTTTTCATTTATCACAGGGTAGATGGGGCGCTGGGTCTGTCTCGGCACCACTAAATGCCTTAGTCCACTTCAGTCAGGCTTGCAAAAAGTCACAAAAGGTTGACTTAAAAACATTTTAGCAGACTGATGGTAAGTGGAAGCACTTTTCCAAAGTTAAACTTTTCCATTGAGTTTTTGGCTATTCCCGAAATATCACTATCAAAAAGTCAAGTCTTTAAGACGGATTTTGTCAAACTCTTGACTTTTTCAGTCAAGTCAGACGTTTTCAGTCAATTTTTCTGACTGACAGCCACTGGAATCAGGTGTTCTAACTTCAAGTCAAAGATGGACTGAAAATATTTGAGAACTGCCTGAATAAGTCTAAGAACTGACTGAAAAGGTCTGAGAATTAACTGAAAAAGTCTGATAAAATGACCGAAAGTGTCAACTTTACAATGAAATCAAGTACTACTTGTTCAGCCAACTGATATCTGGACGTCCCACTTTCACTGACTGAAATGGAATAAGCCCTTAAAATGTAAAATGACGATCTTTCACTTGGATTGTTGAATCTCTAACAGATGAATCTGGAACGATAATAAAAACTCGTATAAATGTAATTATGCCAATCTCTGTTTTCCAATAAGAGCAGGTTTAATGCTGTAGAAACCGCGAATCCCTTTAAGGTCCGAGTAATTCTTTTACAATCCTCTCAAACAGCCATTTGTGTGGAATTTGAAAGTCCCCGTGCTTAAATATTCCTTTATTGAATTCCAATGACTTTCTTATGGACAGATGGATCTCTGATGAAATAATCTGACACTACCAGCAATTCCAAGATTTGCAATGTACCAAGTGGTTCATTAATAAGTTTTCAAACCAGAAAAGGTTAAAAAAAAAAAAAAGATGAAAATGTCCATTTTAAGTCCTGTAATTTGAGAAGTGCAGACATTCCAAAGGGAAACATTTGAGAAAAGCACCACCATTAAGACAACGAAATTACATTTACTCTTGATTCCTTCTGTAAGTTACCGCTATTGGACTCGATATATGTGAAGAACATAAGATACTCAATACGGTTTTAGTAGATTATGTAGTATTCTTTTTTTTTATATTACTTTTGTGAACATTTATCTTTATTGCTGACAGAGGCTGAGACATATGAGCAGATGTTGTATGTGTAGCACACATACAACAGAATATGATAATGAATAGAATTACATAAAGACCATCGTGAAAAGGTGAAATCAAACAGTATTGACAACATCAGATGTCACTTTCATACATAGTACATACTAATAAGTACAGCATTCATAAATAAAAGTGATCGTAGTGTATGACTGATCACGCTCTGTGACTAGAAACATTACAATAATTAGATACCAAAGTTCCCTTCCAGTGGTGGATTTAGAGGGAGCTACCTTCCCACGTTTTAGGATAAAACTTTCATTTTTCTAATGCTCATCGATCTGGGAGAAAGTTTTAAAGAGCAGAATCTGTTAATTCACGGTCGTTATTTTACTTCGTCGACAAAGCACTGCGTGCCTGCAGAGACATTTGCAGATGGCCCTTTAGCATGCTAATTCAAGATTCCTGCTACATTAAGAAAGAGATGTGTTCTGAAAATGTCTTGCCAAGGTCAACATTCAATCATGACGTTTAAATTCAGAAACTTGTTGTAATGCATCTTGTGTTTTCTTTAGTTTCCTTTCAGGTTGCCAACTGGAACTAAGACAGAAGACTAAAAGTACTAATTGGGAGTGCTTCTAATACCTGAGCTATGGCAGTTATCTACGAAATAAGCCAATGAAATTTCAGTTCATGTTTTAATCATTTGGTATTATACTTCACTCTGCTCGTATCATTATGAAAATCACTGATTATCTTAACATGAAGAAAGTGGAAGATCTAGGAGGGAGTGAAATGGTGGCCATCTAAGGGCGGGGGGAGGGTTATACGTGTGTATTGGTCCCTGAGGGAAAGATTATATATTTGTGCCCCCTTATTTTTAATTCCCTTGTGGATCGGCATATGGGACATGTACTTAGATATAAAGTAAGTATAATATAAACCTTTACTAGTTTAGAAAATAATGTTGTCACCGGGTTTGTAAATTCTGGAGCATGATTGTGTAGGGCTCAATGTATGTATGATATGGAAGTGTTTTGTTCATCATTGTGTAAGATCATGGGCGGTGAGCTATATATATATATATATATATATATATATATATATATATATATATATATATATATATATATATATCACTGTTGGCCGGATTGCACTGAAAAGACCATCAATGTGGTATTCATGCGAAGTTCAAGGGAAAAGGAGGAACACAAAGAGGAAGGCATCCAATTACAAAAGTTCCCAAAACAAAAATGTATTGTGTTTACTTCTTACCATATGGATCCTTTCCTAACTCCCCTAATGGACCATGTGAGTATTACTCAGAACAAAGAGGAAATACTGTTTAAAGTAACCCGACCTAGAATATAACAAAGTGGGCTGAATTTCATTCACAACATTCACAGCCCATGTCTTTATAATCATATAAATTATACCTTCAAATTCTTCAAGACCAGATTTTGCATATAGATCTTTACCTATAGAGAGCACGCTGGTCGTACGGTAGCAAACTGCATATGCAGCAGTCGGGTGCTTTCTGATAACGACATCTGAAACTTGTCTTTTCTTTTATACAAGGGTGTTCCTAATGTTCATAGCATTGTAAAACTAAGTGACATCATCATATCATCTGTAGAGGACTATTCAAAATAAAAAGTCAGACCTGAGACAATTTGACATCCCATTTTAACGTATCATCTTAGTAACAGGCATGCAGGTACAGCAATAGGGCTGTTAGGAACTTATGACTGTTATTGAACACAATATTAAAAAAAGGTAAAACATGAGTATGAAACCGACTACATCCATGCAATTATTTAAAATATTACCTGTGTAAATGACTTGATTGATAGTTCGACGATAATGTACATAACCCGTGTTGCCACTATAACCTGACCATCAGTATCATAATTAAATCCACACCAATGGGTTTGAAATAAATCTGAATGAGGGTAATTTTCCTACATTGACATGGGGTAGGGGCAAATCTTAGATTGTATCATTGCTGTCCCAGCTATACAACTCCTGAGAGTAAATGTGGATCAACATGGTAAACGGTACGCCCGAGAGTCCCTTCTACTGTGTTGATCCACAAATGAACCCACTTTTCTTCAGAAGGTAAGAAAAATAGACTGTTTCATCGTCTGATATCACATAAAGACCTTTCTTCTTCCGAGAATAAAGAAAATGTGACTTTAATAGATGTATCAAGATCAGGAGAGGTTCGACTCTTTCCATGCTTTCCATTTGCTCCTGAGTTGCTCCTTGACGTCATCAGACTCAAAGATATAGTCGATGGCACTGTAAGAGATCTGCCATAGCTCCTCCCGAGATAAGCCAAATGCCTCCTGAGCATGGAAGTATTCATCCGACAAAGAACTCCCAAAAACACCCTTGTCATCAGTCTGAAAAAACACAGAAATTACCTCTACAATTTATTTTCAAAATGGAGAAAATGTCTGTTTTGATGTGCCTAACACATCAATTGAATTTGGAGCTGAAACAAATCATGTTAAATATGGGTATAGTGTCTTAAGATGTAATTCAATGTAGTTCCTACTGTTGAGAGTGTGTTTCTCTACAAGAGGGAAGACATTTGACATTTCCCCACAAGCACCATTAGGAAGAATGGAACACTCTTGTGTTATTGCAGGTTGTAAGAGAAAGGATTTATCAACTTCTGTAGTACGTGACATGGCCTGTGAGGGATATGAAGAATCTACGCCATAAAGAGAACTGTCTCTCTCTCTCTCTCTCTCTCTCTCTATATATATATATATATATATATATATATATATATATATATATATATATATATATATATATATATATATGTATGTATGTATCTTTGATGTTCTGCAATTCATTTCACTCAAGAAGAGAATGAACAAAATCATTGTTCGATCCTGGTCGGAACCTTTTGAAAATGCCACAGTAACTGTGTACAGAACAACGCTTTTTGTTGTTGCTGTTGTTGTTGCTGTGGTTGGTGTGGTTGTTATTGTTGTTGTTGCTTTCAGGAAAGGAAGAGAGATTCAGAGACACATAATTATGGACTGAAGGGGAAGAGAGAATGAGAAAGAGAGAGAAAGATTTAACGTGTGATATATATCACATATGGCCCAGGGTCTACTACCATAAAAACCCTCTATCAACCCTGTAGGGTCACAGGAATCAGCATTTGTGAAATAAAAAAGAAAAAAGGAAAAAAAAGAAAAAAACTTTATCCTTAGCATGCTTAGTTTATCGCTCAGTCCCCAATGTGTTATGTGTATAGCTTGGATACTGTAAACATTGTCGGCTGAAAAAAAGTGTCTCACTTGGTGATTACCCATAGGACTCCATGTGCTAATTTCATCGCCAAAATCTATCTGACCCATAGACCCAATGGTTAAAGAACTTGTAGTCAGTATAGCTCCCAAAAACATGGCGTAAGTACAACAGCTTTTTTCGTAGAGAAAGACATCACTCACCATAAAGGACAAAATGTTGTCTAATAGATGAGATTTGAAACTTTCCTTTGGCTTTTGAAAAATGTGTAAACTAACAGTATACCACTGAATGATTACACCCTAAAGTTGGTGATTACAAATTTGTGAATCTGACTGAAAACCCGGCTCCAATTGCCCAGGGGATACCCTGGGCCAATGAGAGAGAGAGAGAGAGAGAGAGAGAGAGAGAGAGAGAGAGAGAGAGAGAGAGAGAGAGAGAGAGAGAGAGAAAATGGAAGAAGGAAGGGATAGCAGACCTCAAGACATTTAGGGGACAGAAAACGACTGAGGGAGTTTCAGAGACAGAGAGGAAAAGGACATGGAGAGGCAGAGAAAGTAAGTCAGTTAAAGAGAGAACACCAGGAGGCAGAAGTCCTGTCCATATAATACAATGTCATCTTTATAAATCAGCCACTAACAGTACTTATCATCTACAGACAGTCTGTATTATGGCTCTAGACCCCTAAATTCTACATGGCGACATGGGCATTTTTGAGCTTAGTAACATGGGACATTGGCATTTTCTTAAAATCAACATGGGGACATGACATTTTCTTAAAATCGACACAGTGACATGGACATAATCTTAAAATTGACACAGTGACATGATCATTTCTTAAAATCAACATGGGAAATTGGAGACCCCACATCAAGGGCCCCTGTATTACCATGTCCGACATGTAGAAGGAGATAGGACCCAACACTACGTCAACACTCACCTCATATACCACCGCCTCATCGACCCTCTTCCGACCACTCAACCCCTACACCCAACCCCATGACCTGCCAAGCCGAGCAACTCAGGGGCAGCTCCTGTCCAGCATTAGCACTGGCTGCAAGAGCTGCTCGGCGAGGTGCTCCCTCTTATAGTGGGTATCATATCTTAAGTTGTAGAGAGGAGGGTGGGGAATGGGGATTGATCAGTTCTTCCCTTATACTACCTCCCTCCCCCTTCCTGCTCAGCCCAATGCCTCGCGCCTCCCACATGGGCCGTCCATCAGACCACCCCACTGCTGTCAGCTGTCAACTGTCAATATCTGCCCCGCCCCACCCGGCCGACGCTGTCACGGCTGACTGATGCCACTGGTTCTCGGCCGCCACCTCACTTAGTGCATCGATCTGCCCATGATAGACTCGTCGGACCGACAACTAGCGGAATTCTCTCCGGTCATATGGCGTCGTCTGCTTATCGCCATGTCCTATATTATACGTCCTCTCACACTATAATAAGTTCTCTCCATCTTTTATAGTATAATAAACACATCTAGAACCTGGTTCAATTTAAGTTTAATTGGACCAGGTCTAACCCAAACCACCCACATGCAAAATGTACTTATAATAGTGAATTTGGCCCTGCCAATTCAGCAACGTTTCAGGGTGAGCTCACCCTGAAAACTTGCTAAAATACATAAACGTACAGGCCTATCATCTGATTGATATAATACTTGGGAACTGAATACAATAACATTAGGCTCTTCCACAAACCAAAAGGTCCATAATGTCCTTTACTTCAGACCTGAATACCTTATCATTTTTTTGGATGACGTATACTTGAAAGGGTCTACCTGTACCTTATAATACTGAACCAAATTCATATTTCCAATAAGCATGATAAAGAAACACCCTATATAGTTCCTAATTGGGTTCTTGCATAAAATTTCAAATTGTATCGTGTATTAACAGACCTAGTATTATATATACCAGTAAACACCCATGTGAACACAATAATTATAATTGTGACACGATCTGCGAAAATGGGGCTTAGTGCAGGGGCTTCTAAGACGCCTTTTCCCAGTACATGTAGGAAATGTTACATTAACTCTTACCACGGCCTCCCGTTACCATCATGAGGTGGGGGGTATGCAAAGTGAGGTTTGTGTGAGTTACACCGATAGACGACATACAGCCGAGCTGCTCTTCTATGGGATGAGCTGCCCCAGCTTAAGCTGCTTAGACTTAAGACGCCTCTAGCCAAATTGTTACTAGGATTTGTGGTGCCAAAGTGCAGCAGAGATAAGCCAGGGCATGCTCGCTTCACAAGCATAAGGTGTCATAACCCCCTTTTAGAATTAACTGTGTGGCTTTCATTCAACTTCCGTGTGTTACCTAAGAACTGGGGTTCGGGAATGAAGTAAACCCGAACAAAAGTTTCACTTCAATACGATGAGGTCATTTGTGAGTGCCCCCTAGCAATTGTAAACAAAGCAAGCCATATATTATGTATACATGTGTTATGATTATTTATGACAACAACTGGAGATCACAGTTATTTCTATTTGTGGGGAAAACCAGCGCTGCGTGCCTAAAGAAAGGGCTTGACTATATATATAATTATGGTCTCTTTGCACCTAATTCTTCAACCTCATCTCCAAGGTAGTTTAACCACAAATCTACACGCTGTAGCTCAGTTCTAGGGACAAGCAACAAGGAGTAAACATGGGGCTTTTCTGCAGTTCCTGACCCACTGGAATCTTTGTGCACACTGTAAGCCTCCCACAAGACGTCCATATAGCTGGATTGTCCATCAATAATGTAGGGTCAACCTTCGCTTCCAGGTCTCTACATGTATGTGGCAAATTACTTTATGGAGGACATTAATCCTGAGTGAACCGCGCACCAGTACCTGCCCAGCCCTAATTGTGTCACCCTATGTGTGGCCCTACTCTGTCTCCCCACCTTTATTAGTGTGTCAGAGCAGGGAACCCAAATATTACGTGCACTACTATGGGTGTATCAACTCGCTACAGTGGCGGATCCAGGAAGGCCTAGGAGGAAGGGGGGCAAAGGTCTGAGATTTTGGTGCTTAAGGCTTACCATTGTGTATTCTGGTGTATTTTGACATACCAAATTTAGGGTTATATATCTACCCTCCATATCTTGATGTGTGCCTTCCCCTTCTTTTCCGCTTTTCTTCCTCTCTCCTTTTTTTCACTTGGGGTAGAGTGTGGGAGAGAGAGAGACAAGGCCAAAGTGATATGCCTGATTCTACCATTTTCCTTTCAGTGCAGAGGCTGGATTACATAAATTGACTCATAGGGTATATACAAGATTATGCTCTAAGAACGATGAAGGCCGTTGGTCTCCCCAGGAGCCATGATACGCCAATGCAGTTCCAGTCA
Organism: Acholoe squamosa; assembly: GCA_949317995.1. Lineage (NCBI taxonomy): Eukaryota > Metazoa > Annelida > Polychaeta > Phyllodocida > Polynoidae > Acholoe > Acholoe squamosa. The sequence continues at coordinate 62,987,102 of OX439039.1, forward strand.
GTAACTCCTCGCATTGGTTCACCATTACTGTCGACGTTTTGGCAGTGACCCATGGTTCCAACAGGTCAGGCAGAGTCATGGATGATCAGGGGATTTTGTGAAATTTTGTTGTGAGACGGGGAGAGTCAGGGGAAATCTGCCATAATGTACCACTTGTGTTTGATTTCAGGCTCACCTCACAGCATTCAAAAGTTTAAATTTCTAACAGATTGTTGGCAAATCATAGTTCATGGCATTATAATTTGGTCATCGAAAATAATCATTTTTTGTATGGATGGGTAAGGGAAAGTCAGAGAATTCTGATCCGAAATCTTTGTGGGAAGCATGGCAGTGTATCAACCAACTGAAGTCGATGTGAAAACACGACTGTCAAGTTATTCGACAGTGCTGTATCTATGAATCAAGTCTATAAAAAAGCCATTATGCATTTAGATATTATATTGTTCTTAATGGTTAAATGGCCATGTTCCTATGCCGTTATTAGTCAAAACAACTCCTAAAGGATAGATGGATGCCATCTCGTCCTAAATCTAGCCTCCAGAGTAACTGCCCAGTGCCCAGTGGCAGACCTGCACTGACCAGCAGGTCACTGACCGATGGGCATAGCTTAGCCCTGACCAGTCCCTTTGTAATCTCCCCTCCAGTGTCCTAATCCGACTAGAGTGGTCAGGGTGCACGGAACTAGGATCAGGCTTCGTTTATCCGGCCACTGGGGTTACACCCAGGGGGTTATAAGGGAGGGAGTGACTAGGGTTTGGTGGGGTGGGCTAGGGGCGGGATGAGGTGGGGAGGCAGGATGGATCATCAAGGATGTGAGGGTGAAGGCAAGGATGAGACATTTTTGGATAGAAAAGCTATAAGCCCTGAGGGTATATCGGTACTTGCAGTAGCTAAATGTATGTATAGGGTTTATTGAAGCAGGAAGGGATAATAGCTAAAACATACTCTTCATTTCTCGTCACTTTGAAATTTAGGATAGTCTCACTTTTCATATTTTAATGACACACATCAATAGAGTCAGAATTGTTTCTATTACAAAACCTTGCAAATTTGCATTTTAAAGTAGCCATCCGCAGATCAAGTTAATCCACATTAACTTTCCCATAATCTCTTTATGTAGCGACACTACCATGACTGGTTCCCTCAAGTTACACAAATTCAGGGGGCCTGGAGACCACAGCCAGCATACCATATGCCTGGTCATGCTGGTCGGTTTATCAGTTGAGAGTACTGATCAGTTTATCAGTTGGCAATACAGTGGGTGAGGTGTGGTCATAATCTGAGGATGGTGCCTGGTTCTGATGAGATCAGCTCTTCCTGTGTTACTCTCATCCATTATGACCTGCTGCAGAGCGGCTCCGAGCAGCTCTAGCCTGTTGTGAACAGCTCCCCCATTCTGTCTTCATCTGTCACAGTGAGCAGGAGCTGCTCAGTCATACAGGGCCATACTACTGACTCATCATTTCTATCGTATTTACATTACATCTTTAGTTGCCTCATCCTCTTATGAAAACCACTGTATACGATCAATTGGACAGATTACAGCATCGCCCTACGTTAGGCTCTATTGTATCGAGTTTCATCAGTACTAGTGGTTTGAAAAGGGAGGATCTATAATAATCTTTGTCAGAATCTACTTCTTGGTTATATAAGATTGATTATTCAAATACTAGCTCAGGTTTAATATGTACAATGAAAAATGCTTCAAAGAGAGCTTATAGATGCAGACGGATTGGTAGTTTAGATCTGTCCAGAATTATGTAGAAAAACACAGATCCATAATAGGGTCATTCTACAAGTTATCTCAACATCTATCGACCTACAAAATTGTATTTGTGGATGAGAAGTGTAACCATATGTACTATATCCCACATGTCAAAATCACACACATAAGGGAAAACATTTGTGATACTGTGGGACTGTTTTCAAACGTTCTCTATACATGGCATGACATTTTCATACCGTCATATGAAAGCGCAATGGCATGCAAATGTGTATACTTCCCAGTACTCCCTCGCTTTCATACATTTCATAGCGAAGGTGGCAAGAAAGGTTTCCATAAGCACCACATATGATAGAAAATAATATTGCAAACGAAAAAAAAACACCACTGGATTATAGGTCGTGTGATACAAGTTGGGGAACCCCTTCATACCTCCCATCCACACTGTTGAATTTCACCCAATTAACATTTTGCTAGAATGGTAATTGTCATACTTAGATTCCTTCACAATTTTGCTCGATCTTGTCAACTCACGCATTTATGACCTTTCTCACAGTCTCACATAAATGTAAAGCCTTCTCATACATTTTGGGCTTTTCTAAACTGAATGAACTTTGGGAATATTCCTAATAGAACCACAGTTACGATTTTATTCTGAAAATACTTCACAATGCATCATTATATAAAATATTTAATATATCTAATATATTTTTTTCAATACCTTTCATAGGTGTATCGGTGCCCCCCGATGGATTTGTCATCTGCAGACACCTGATTTTGAGACATGTCCTTAAAGTCTCAAGCACCTACTTCATCAGAACTTGACAACCTTGCAACCACTTAACTGTGTTCTGTTCAAAGTGAGCCACATTGTGCGGTCCTTCCCATTCAATACCTAACCCTGATTTACCCTTCACCAATTTCACTGTGCGAATGCCAGCATCGTCGTGTCATAACCTATGACCCCGACAGCTTTACCGGAAGTACTCAAGAAACGTCGACCGGAAGTGGTCGACGATCGACGGAGGTTCTTCGTGACGTGTCCATCGATGGCGTCAAGTCACGGCGCCTGGTAGCGATTACACGGGAACAAAACCGCCGCCCGTGGAGCCTAAACTCCCCCTAGCGGGACGTGCCCCGATACTTCCGAGGGCAGGCTCTATCCGCCACCTGTAGTACGTAGTGTAAGGCCGCGATTGAGGCTGTCGATATTATAAGCTCCGAAGGGACCGTCACCCCCCCCCCCCCCCACTTCCCAGATATGGTAGAATTAGCCTCAGAGGACGGCTACTTCCACTCCGAATAGCCGTGACTGTCCAAATCACAATACCCACAACAGTAACTTTTGACTGGGCATTCATCTCGTCCTATAACCCATCCTGCTAATCCGACAGGTACTTCCAGTCGGCCATACACTCACTCGCGTCTTCACAGTAGCACTACTGCATTGTGAGCCAACCATGAGCAGTACCTCGTATTGAGTGCTCACCCCTGCTTCTACCTCACTGAATTGGCCACAACCCATCCTGATAGAGCAGGTCATGTCCCAATAATCCTCACTTCCTATTGCAGCCACATCCCTCCTACATAAACCTACTATAAACCTGGTATATTGTTCACTATACATACACTATCAGTTCGACTTCATTCACCCAGTCTGAACCTCAAAGATTCTGGCAGGGTTTTTGAAATATCTGTAACTACGGAGGAGAGCACCAGGTGTATCTGGTGTTTCTAATGACCTCACGATTGACTAAATGCATGCCATTTGTGCTTGTACAACACTGTAAGGGTAAAACCAGATGCTGTTTGTAGATTTTTTCTGCGGCATGCTTTTGTTATTTCCCTCAGCAGCAAATAACAACAAATAACCTGACAGAAGGTCCATATAAGATATAATCACCCTGGACTTTCATTATTGTAAATAAAGCACATTTACCAATACCCTCGTTATATAAACAATGCAGCAGCTGGTGCAATTTGACAATTGTGACGTCATCAGATGTATCAGATAAACCTGCTGTGTTCTCCTTTGTAGTTACAGATATCTCAATAACCATGCCAGAAACTTTTTTATTGGGGCGGGGGGCTATAGGGTTCTCAGCTGGGGCGCCATTAGACTACCCCCCTCCTTTTTCCCAACGGACCTGTCATTATCCCACGACGTCATTCGGAAGGTGTCGCCATGTTGAGTTCACCGCCTGGTCCTGTGTCCCAACGGTCTATACTACTACCTGCCGCCGGGCTTGCATGTACATTGTATAGGAGTAAGTATGGAGGCCTAGTGGAACCGCCATTTTGAATTTCGCTGGTTGAGGTAAAACCCACTGATAAGACATATAATGATGGGTACCTTGTCCCTGGTTAACACCCACTTCCAGGGACATGCTGGTCCCATCTTATCAGTTCTTATCAGTGTGTGTTGCCGGAACCAGCTCCAGACCGGCTAGTGGCCAAATTAATGTGTCATGTACATGTGTACCTCTCAGTAGATGGCTATACTACCGTAGGTCTCAGCGTAGATACGCTACCTACGAATAAGACGCGCCCAGAGCTGAAGGAGAAGTTTTCATTGTAAAAGCGGTGGCGGAAAAGTATAAGGAGGAGCCTTGTAAATCCTGGTGAATTCTATCCTAATTTCTACTTTGTGCGAGAATTAGAGGCTTTTTGCGACTGGTAAGAACTTGCTTAAGTGAGGATACTCCTCAATAGCGGGCAAGAATTACATTTAATATGTCTTAAACTTCTCAAAATTAAGGCCTAAATGCGCCTTAAAGCATTTCTTACAATTCAAGGTGCGTCTTACATCATATCATCTGTAGGTAAAAAAGGGGGGGGGGGACTTATTTCGCCTATTTTGAACTGAAGTGGCTGCTTACATAATACATAGTGGGTGAAAAACAGAAATGTCTATTTAAAAGTGACGTTAAGTTTTTAGAGCCCAATATCCATGGTACAAGTAACTTATGGGCAATGCAATGGGTCTGCTTGGGGAGATGTACTCCTGAGTGGGTCCTGGGACCTGGAACCCTGGAGCCTCCAACCCCCTGCCCCCCCCCTTTTTTTCCCCGACTATCTGTGGCCTGGCAGGCGGTTGGAGCATGGACACAGTGAGAGATAAGGAGCAGGCAGGAGAGCAGGTTGACAAGGGCGCCAATACACACAACGCTATCTCAGTGATACCCGGCCGATAACAACTATGTCCCCGACGCGCCAGGCAACTATACACGACCATCTCACTACAGCTCCCGGCACTGGTATCATATCTAAGGGATAAGCTAGTTCGTCTTTAATCTCTTTGTTGTTGAACGGATCATTGTGTCAAGATGGGGAGCATCTCCATCTATCTAATTACTAGTACATTGTGTGAAGCTCAGCAGCTACAGTTTTGTACCATTTCCCATATATCGCTGCATTTATTCAGCCTCCTCGGGGGTATATATATGTACGTATGTATGTATGTGTATATATATATATATATATATATATATATATATATATATATATATATATACATACATGTATATATATATATATATATATATATATATATATATATATATATATATATACACACACACACTTAGGGTTGAATTTGATAATGAGAAGCACCTGAGGGTATGGCTTATCCACGACAGGTGTTCATCGGGATTGATGATAAAACTCCTGGAGGTGGGATAAAAGTGGGTAAGTTTCTGGTTTATTTACACAATAATTTGACGTCATCACCTGTATATATACTTAAACAATACAAGGGTTTCCTCATTGGGCCTCAAGAGCGCAAAAGTATCATCTTATTTATTAATTTATCGTTATTTTTCTATTTATTCGTTTATTTACTTTTTGTGTTGGGGTAGAGAAGGATGGTATACAAGCATGTATATGTATATGATAAAGTCTAAGGCTTATAAAGAGGAATCATCCATTATTGGGAAAGTGATGTCACCCTACGCCCACTTTTCCTATGCTAGAATAAATGATCCCTCCTTATTAAGTAGTTTGAGCATCGCATTGAGGGACTTTGAGGAATGGGGCTATTAGTGTAAGGACAGAAGATTGCCTGCTTATGTTCATCTATCATAGGTCGGGAGAGATGGGTCTAACAATTGAAACCCTGTAAACTCCATCACCATAAGCAATAACAGATTGAAGCCCTGTAAACTCCATCACCATAAGCAATAACAGGCCTGTGTGTTCCCTGCATGCCCTAACTGTATTTGAGGTCTAATTTCTTCTCAATATCCTCATCCATAACATTATGATAGGATTTAAAGAAGGATAGAACAAACGTTGAATGGATTATACACCCTTTATAAGAAGCATATTTCATACATTTTCAATTATTATGTTGGCACCACGCATATATTTGAGATATCTAAATGTATACAAAGAGGGCTCACGCTTAATTTGCAAATAGGGAGCATGCACTACATATTTCCAAGGCCGATTATATCTAAGGAGTGTGTGTCAATTTGGACCAGCTGGAAGAGATAGGTATTCAATCAGAACCGGCATTATAACGAGGACTGGGGTCCCCCTGTTTTTGTTGTTTGTAGTTCCTCCATTGTTGTGTTTTGTTTTGTTTCGAGGGGTGCTATTGGTGTCTTTCTTTTTTTTTCTCATGAAAAAAACAAACTTCCGACCCCTAAATTGTCATAGGTCACCTCAAACCAGAAGCCTTTAAGTACATATGCACTCTACCTAGAGATATGTCTACCTAGAGATGTGAGGGCATGTGTGTCTCCGTGGGTATGCCTTTGGGAGGGGTGGATCGAGAAGACGAATGCACAAAAACGACCGGTATAATGTATAGTCTACTGATAGGCCCAGCCCTATCCATGAACCAACCGGGTCGGGGCATCATTCAAATGGGGAAATCATGTTGGTATGAACCCCCAATCCTAGAAGGCGTAGAGGGAGGGGGGCTTATGCAATCTGGTCCCAGCTCAACCACTAGTGTGAGTCGTCTCTGGCAGCCTGGGATTTTGGGTAAAAGTAGTTCCGGCTGCTGGTTGCTGTAGTGGTTAAATGTAGGCTGGTATTCCCCAGAAAATGGGGACCCATAATGCCTAAACGCGAGAGAGGTATTCCCTGGAATGCGAAACGGGAGAGATTGGGGCTTATGTGGAGAGGGGCAGGAGGTTGGGCATGGAGGGGGCAGGGGGGCGGGGGTGACCGAGTAGGGTAAAGTGGCATCTATAGGTTAAGGAGAAGTTCGCCAACCACTCATCATGGATTCATGAAGCATCAAATGGTGAGGGCGTCATTATAGGGCCGTGATAAATAGCTACCCAACATTCTGTGAAACCTGCTAGGAGCAGCTCGTGGAGCGGCTCGCTTTAAAACCTTTATTGTAATCTCCAGAACAAATAGCCGCTAATGACCGCCCTGCTGGAACGGCGCCCGCCTGCTATGGATCGTAGCGAGCGGAGCGGAAATGGTGCCGATGATAGTCTCCACTGGGTGTGCCTGCGTTTATAGAGACTTAAAAATCAACTTTCGTGTTTGATTCGATCGATGTTGAGGGGTACATTATTCATAATAGACTCTAAGATGGCGCAACCACACTGGTTAGTTATTACCTCTATTGGTTATACATTATATATTGTATAGATGTTTAAAGAAGATATGATAATTATATGATCCATAAGGTTATAAAGAAATTCACACCTATAAATGAAAGAGCAAACCATTGAAATCGTTTGCTCGTTAGTGATGGGTCCAGGATTTGGAAAAGGGTGGAACACGTCCCTCTTCTAGAGAAAATATATATGTGCCCAGATCAATCACAATTTTAATCATTCCTACATAGAGATACTGCTGTCGACACAGACTGCCTGGCATCGCCTGTCAGCGCAGTGAGAGAACTAGAGCCACGGCTGTCTTTTTAGCGGTAGATCCAGGAGAGAAAGAGGCAATCTTCATACTATAATCAATACATCTAGTAATCAATATCAACTTTGGTTAAATAAAATCAACGTATCAGTGCATCATGCACCTCGGTCATCATGATGCACACATGAAGTACTGGTGAGTCTTTGCCCTTGGACACAAGTTAAAGACCTGATGCTCATAACTGCTCTAAGATGAGCAATTCAATCACTTAGAGTATGTGAGTCTAATTAGGAGAGGGGATTATGTCGCTCAGTTCGGGTTAAAATCAACCTGGAGATTATACTAATCTGTGATAACTGTCAGGTTTGCTATGAGATAGTAGCTTCCTTTAGCCAACACCAGGCTCAGCGGCCGCCCATATTGCAGTAATTAGTTTGATTAAACCCGTGATTGTCTTGTGTCTGACTGGTAATTGCAACTGTCATTAGATTATTTGGTTAACAAACACAATTGTGCAAGAATGGCAATGGATATTTGTTGTAAGAGAGGCAGTTTTAATGAGACTGGAAATTATCAGCTTTTATCTCGGCATTGTAAAGAAATATATTAGAAACCATATACATTGACAGAGGGTGGGATAAATGAAAAGAATGCCATACTTCAGACGCACATGTAGGAATGTGACTTCACGTAAAATGTACAAGATGCTGTGGGTATGTCATAGCCAAGCAACGGAGAAAGACAGATGGAAATGTGTACTCCCCTCATAAGAATACAGATAGAGACATATCAGACAAGTAAAAAAGTCTTGCTTATCTCTCCTCTATCTTTGATCATTATGATCCTTAAATGATACAAGTATCTAAAAAAATATATCACATAGAATGGGAAGTTGTTACGATGGGTACGGGAGCAGCAGATGGTGTGGCTGTAAGATGTTAGTATAAGGAGCTACCTTTCTACAGCCTACATCATACCTGCAAACTATAAATTTGAGCCCCTCATTTTTTTTTTCTAAGACTCCAACTCCTCATATGAAGAATGAGATCTCATTGGATCTGGATTTATCACTAGACTGACCCAGGCGATTGGATCTATGAAAACTGAGAAAATTGAAAAACTGAGGAGTTTGCAGATATGCTACATGGATCTACAATGACGGAGATCTCCTGACTGACAATAGGAAGTTACCTAGTGCCATAGAAAGTTAACTGAACCAATGAACATAATTTAGATGCGCAAAACTCAAATCTGGTCTCTACTCGCTAAAAGAAGGGGATGGGTTTCTTTCTGGCACATTTCCATGTTGTTCTATTGCACACAGAGGGAAATTGTGGCAGGCAAGAAATTCATAAAAAAGCAAATGAACTTCTTCATCTTCCCATTATTACTTTTTGAGATTTAGATCAACAAACTAAAAACACGGGAAATCAATTAAATGTTGAATTTCGGTTTAGCACCTATTGGCAAAATTCCATACTTTTTGCCAGCGGGGCAACAAATTTGCAAATCTGGTAGTTTTTCCCAGTTTCCCAGGCAATGTGCAATGACTGCCACTTCCATTACAATTTCACTTTGGAAAACAATTTCCCTAAAAGAAAAGAAAAGGACGACTTAAACAAACGAAATCTTGACTCTGAATGAGTCCATCTGTAATCAATTAACCCTAAGTGGCATACGTCACGAGAGTTGAGAAATTACCGATATGACAAATCACATCACAAAACTAGAAGGAGTGTTGAAGTGACTGACATCGCAAGTAACTCGGAAAGCATAGGTCTGGCAATTTTGACGCTATAGTGACAGTAATGCAAAAGACTTACCAACGATCATATAGAGCTGTAGTAGTTGTTAAGAAATATACCAAACAAAGAAGAAACATACTCCATATGTATTGCGTGCTCTCCTGGCACCCACAATTTTTGGATCTTGCCATCAACCGGCTATGTCGTTCTATCTGTGCTAAATGTTTTCAGATCATTTCTATCTATGGTTATTATACCAGTCTGCATGGATCCATCTTCTTTCCCCTATGCTCTAGCATATAATCAATGTTAATTTAATAACCGCCATGTACACTATCACATATCAGCTTTCATTTCATCTCATATTTGATGGTTTTGATGTAATTTGAGGGTAAACTCAACAACCTCCTCTCAGAAATGCTCACTTCCGGTCTTAAAAATTTCCCCCGCCCCTACTTGTCTCTTAAAACTCGGCTTTCCGAGTTAATAAGCCAAGAGAATGTAATGTTTTAGCTTATGGAAACAGCTTTCCCTGCCAATTTCTGATCAATTAAGATGTCCAAAGACTGAGAGAGAACTTTGATTGTGCTCGTCAGTCTGAGGAATGCGACCAAATTGTTTCGAAGACAGGTGGTAAATTTTGGGGCTAGGATGTCATACCGATTGGGCCAAGTCTACAAAGTCCAGCAAAGTAGAAATCTTCCAGGGCTTTGACCTCGCAAAGATTCTTTGACAGGCAATCCTATCAAGGTAGCCTATGCAATTTTAAGGAATTCTTAATCAGTAAACATACATGTGAGAGGTCAAAAGATTTAGTGGGTATTTTACAGGTATATAGGTAATGCTACTTACACAGATCACACAGGGGTGTTTCTTCTTGTACCAGAAGCCGAAGTGGTGCTCGGGATACGTAGTCACCGTCTGGAGCGACACATTAGACGTCAGGCACGCCTCTGTGGTGTGAAAAGAGAATGTCCATGTAACAGGGAATATATAAAATTTTAATAAAAGCAAAATTGAAAAAAAGAGTTAAATGGATTTAAGCATATTACCTGTACATTACGTGAGTCGGAAATGGTTAGTTTAATTCCTCGAACGGGACCCTGGAGGAGACATGCAAACTGGTCTCATCTCCTGCGACCCCCCACGTGTCCTTTACATCGGGGGCCATGGTGCGCATGTTTAATGTTTGTGTGAGCTACTCCAGTACCCAAAAGGGCGTGCTTTGAGGCACGGGCAGTAACTGAGTGTCATCGTATCTACTTGTGTGCAGCGCTGCGTACTGCTATACATTATGATATATGTGGTATCCGAGCCCCCCCCCCACACACACACACACACTTGTTAGCAGTTTTCTGTTAGTCCCTGTCGCAAATCTAGGAAAACCTAAGATTTTGATCACCTTTTACAAGGGAATGAACATTAGTACACTTTAGTACTTAAATCTGTGCCAAGAACCAGGAATTCCAGGTAAATCGAAAAAAAAGGGACTTCGATCTGTACAAGTTAGAGCTACAAAATAAGCTGGGGGAGGTTGATATTTGTAAGTGAGTGAGTAATAGGTGTTTAACGCAATTTCGACAGCTAAGGTCATATTCATGGCGAGAACGACATTACACAATTTCATAGAGGAATGTGTCGGTGCCCGCTCATATGTGCACCACACATATCGGAGGGGATAGGAGAGAGGATATAGACCCTTTTAAGTGGGCCAGGGAAGCCCGTTGATGTTTGTGTTAGACTATGTCACTACAATACTGGACCTAACACCCTACAGACTTACTAGTTTATATCGGTCTGTTTCACTAGGTATACACTGCTTACATTTAGAAAACTACCTTATCATTATTTTCCTTACGGCAATTAATATAGAACCCATGCTACAGAGTTTTTGAGATTACAGGTGGTAGGGGGATCTTACCTACAGGGATCTTGTGCTTCTCCATCAGGTCCATAATGACCTCATCCCCACCTCTGTGTGGTAGGAGGAAGGTGCCATGTCCAAGTCTGTCTGGGGGTAGACTCAGCAGGGCCGTGCTCTCCTCGTTCTGTCCCTCCACCTTTACAATGAAAATTATCAAGATTTTAAAGGCGACACATTGTTAACTCATATGCGTAGGACGCAAATTGTTATTAGGGACAGGCAAAAGTCTCAGGGAAGGGGCACTCGCTGATGCACTGCTGCACATTGTACATGTATTTTCTACATTATAATTCATTTCGCACATCTCAAGCCTCTCACATAACCGACAACTCAAACTTATCTAAACCCCTGCATCATACATGTATACAAAACACAGGTGTACCCAGTGCAAAGCACCCAACCCCTAACCCCTTATCTATCTGCATGCACAAAGTATGTATACTCTATTGATATACCATACTTTTATTTTTTGGTTTTTTTTTTTTTTGTGGCGTTTTTATTTAATCAGCTTTCAGTGCTCGTCACGCTGTGTTCTCTATGGTAGATTATGGGCTGGAGTTGGATGGGTCATTTGAACCAGACAGGGTGGGATTAGAAGGGGGTGAAAATTAAAAAAAAAGTTCAGATGTTCACAATGAGGACTTGGAGAGGGCTATAAGAGATGATAAACCTAGAGAAAAGAGGGATCAAAAAGAACACGTAGCCAAGCATCTGGTACCCATGCTATAATCAAAATTTCATCGGGGCGGGAGGAATGAAAAGGGATGTAAGTCAGGAATGGACAAAAAGCAGGAAGCTATACATTTACTTGATATAAAAGCATGTTTTTTTTCCAAACAGCCCTTCTTTAATACCACTCATATAAAGAAAATAGACGACATTCCAAATTTTTCAGAAATCAGGAAATCCTGATAAAACTTGAAGAATTACAAATAAACAATTCATTCTAGTATCAATTCCCAAGAATGTTTATCTATTTTCGTTATTTCACTTTAGTTTGGGAGAACATCGGTAGAGTTACATGTATACCATTGTTCCCCATATTGTACATCCCGCATTTGTTTTTGATAACAATTTTTTTAATCCAATATTTTCCATCAAGGCGTCCCTAACCCCCCCCCCCCCCCAAAAAAAAAAAAAAAAAGATAAAAAAAAATGACTCGTCCCAAAAGGGTTAGATAAATACCTCAGCAATATGCAGTGCTAGCCTCAGGCCACGTCTCCGGGCCTCGCGTAGCGCCGGGAGGTAGACACGAGCGTCCCCCGCCTGTCAAAATACACCAAAGGACAAAAAATATCAACAACTCATCTAACTATGTTTTTTCTTTCTTTTTCTTTACACCAACAGCAAACAACGAGCAAATAACACTGAAACAGAAATAACAATAAGAAAATGGTGCACTCGCCTACCAAAATACAACTTGGAATGGAAAGAAAGGGAGGGTGGGTGGTAGGGAGACAATCCTCAAGTATACGGCCACCATATCATGGTAAGGGCCTTGATTCTAATGTTATAAAAAACCTAAATAGTAGCAATATCAACATGGACAGGAGGCATTATAAAAGATGGTAGGAAGGGTTTGCATTATTCATTCAATCAAAATTTGAATCTTATTTAAAATACTGGAAATGAGGGACCACTGAACACAAGTCGAAGAGCTCCCTAGAGGTCACCTGCAGGCCAGTCTAGTTTACAAGAGACATCGGAAACAAACCCGTCGTCTTAGTGCAAGAAGGTTGTAACTGCATTTTTCAAGTTTTGCAGGAGAGTCAAAAGAAGTGTTCCACTTACTAAAGCACAAAGTGGAAACATCAACATTGCACTGGGGCCCGTAGGCACACATATCATAGACTGAGCTTCAGTAGTTTCATAGTACCGAGATAAGGGTCAATAGATGTTAAAACAAAAAAAACTCATTTTTGCCAAGATGTCAGTTACAACCTTCTTACACTAAGGCGACGAGGTCTACTTTTTTTCACACATGCCCTTATCCTCCCCAACACCCTACTAGCTTGCTGTGGCTTCTTCTTGTTAAGCTTGACAATGGCCTTCTATCCCTGCCCAATCTGATAAGAGTAAAACACTTGTAGTTTTGAAATGATATACAGCCCCAAGCACATAAAAATACCCCACCCTAATCTCTCCGCCAACCGTTTTATGATTAAAAATTCATGAAATGAAACCCAAACAAAGAACGGTTGACTTTTGGGGTTGGGCATTGAACTTGAAAGGAATATCAGCCTTTTGAATATAATCCAATTAACCTAGCCCGTTGATTATAACCTTGTGGTCGGTAATGAAATACGTGGGTGATCAGATGTCTATGCCTTGGGCTAAATCTCATCAATGTGTGATAACTGAAGAAAGAACTGCCTGGAGCCAGGATCAGGCTTCAAATATTATTTCCAAAAATATTAGATTTGCAGTAATGCAATTATCCATTCTTTCACCCCCTCCCTTTGGTTCTTCCCTTCAATTGCTGGAACCCACAAGGGACCTTTGAAGCTTTGGAAGCAAGTTGTCTGTACAATTCTGAGGTGCTTAGGCCAAAGAAATGTGTGCGCTATAGACTGCTGACCCTACCGAGTAAAACAAAGCTGACCCTAGGTATTATTTTTTTCCTCAATTTTAGGCTGTGACAATATCAAAATCCGTTTATGCATACTTTAAATCGACGAGGCAATTTGTATGTCAAAATGAAAATATTTGAGCCCTCGCAACAATGTGACCACGTTGTGTGGCTTTCGGGATGCATGTATGCAAAGATACTTTTTGAATTAAAACAAAGTATGTCTTAGCCTTAGTTTGAGATTTCATCACCAACAGAAAAAAAAAATAATAAGATAACCGATAATATTATGAACCTGCTCTTTATCGATGTTTAGAAAGGCATCGTGTGAGATCCAAGGATTCCTACGAGGCAATTATCATTTCAAATTCAAAGGAGGCTTACACGTGACTGACGACCAATCCCTAGTGCGCTGCCCGAGTGGCCAAATATGACTAGTTTTCTTTATCTGTCCTCCCCGACACTGATCGTGTGGCTTTATTTTACCCGGACGTCCCTTCTTGCTGGCAATTCTAAACTGGCGGTAGAGTTTTTTTTTTTTGGGGGGGGGCTAACATTGCCAGTGACTTATCATATCTATGTAGATCCTAGGGGAGGGGTCTCTTCTCGATTTTAAGAAATGATCATGCCCCATGTCGCTAGGCGTGTGCTCATTTTAAGAAATGCCCGTGTACCCACTCAATTTTAAGAAGTGCTCTTTGAATTTTGACTTCCTTTGCTAACACATAGCTTACTGAACAGCAATAACCATTTTCCATTTGGTTGTATTGCGAAGCCTACAGGGTTGATACACTTCCGAGGGATCGGCATGATGCACCAATGAAGTTCTAGTTGGTACGTGTAGTAGACTGGTTTCATTGATGTATCATGCCGACCAATGAGGAGCCTTGAATAAAAAAAAGGTAGGCAGAGCTAAGTCATGGGTTCAGTTAGCCTTTTAAGTTCATGGCTATCTTTGAACCTAGTGACAGAAGAAGCCACTTACCGATGGGTTTCCACTCAAGTCGATGCCGACTATTCGTCCTCCACTCTCGCGCCGGAAGTTGTCAGCGAGGTCGACGATCTCTGCCACGTCGTCGGGGGTGTGTCTTCCCCTGTCAATGGCCAGTAGGAGGCGCACTGTGATGTGGGGGTGAGTGCGATCTGTCTCCTCCAGGGCATTAAGCACGGTGCGGATGTAGGTGTCGCGCGGCAGGTCTGGCAGGGCGCGGGGTGTGGTGCGGAGCTCCAAGTAGTGGACATTGTCAGCAGCAAACTCAGATACCACGTCCAGGGTCACCTAAACGGTATGAGGAAAATACTGTACATGAGTGGGTTGCAGTTACCGTAATCTCCCGCGTATAAGGCGACTCTCGCATAAAAGATGCACCTAGAGTTTGAGAAAATGGTTCAAAAAAATGAAAAATTCAAAAATGTTGTTCTACTGAATGGATTTTGAAAATTCAAAAAGCTATGTGTTAGTGTAGCTAGGGCCCCTCGGATCCTCTTGAACCCCTTCATGTCATATTATCACTAAGGGGTAGTGTAAGAGAAAGATCTTGGTGTCCTCCTGGTGGATCCAGGGGGAACCAAAACCTCCTGTATAAGACGAACCTTATACGCGAGAGATTACAGTAGTATGTCATTACGATAAGGCTGTGCACTTTTACTGTTTTAGATCAAATTCTGCTATGTTAAAGGCCTCTTAAAGTAGGCCAACCTTCCATATGAGGCGGGATCCCTTAGGTGTAGATCTCACATATTAAACTCGACTTTTTATGAGCCGACCCCCACAGAAAAATCTATAACCTTAGTTAGATTAAATAATTTTGGTTAGGCTTATGGGAGGTTTTGACGGTACTTATTAGAGAGGGTTCCCTGTTAAGCACAGTGGATATATAACAAATCAATTCACAATGGACCAGACAACATTGTATGGCCAGGGCACTCTTAACTGTACTAAAGCAAACCTATATTGACTACAAAGAGTGTCTGGCATCAGGCCTCAAAGTGTTCACTATTGGTATGAGATTAAAGATACTGTACAACAAAAAAAAGTCCGAAGTGATCACACGGCTGAAAGCAATACCCTCGGCCATTAGGTTTCCAATAGGATCACTATTTATAACTGGGATCTCTATTTATGAGCTAAATATACTAGAATTAGTTTTACTAATAGTACTTGGTACATGCGGGTTTCAATAGAAGAGACCCTAGAGAACTCAAATATATCAAAACCCTGAGGGAAAATGGGATATTCATCTCATAATTCGATTTCACAGGTTTAGGTGATGCGGTCATTTTTTTCAGCTCTAAAAATTGGCCTCTGTTTGGAAAGTTGAAAAGGGTTTCCAAGACAATTCCCTCTACTACAGTTATCTATGAGAGACCTTATAGACCTAACACTTTGATTGAATCACAATTACTTGTAGAAAGTTTCTATAGCATCCAATCACCATAAAGAACCCTGACTGAGAGATAACTACCCATGTGTGTCTATATAAAATCTGCACCTCTGACAATGGGACCTCTGCGTCACAAAACATGATAGCCTTTGGAGGTAGGTTGAAGCAGGGTTCAGCTTAATCTAAACATCAGTTTTTAATCACCCTAGTACATCTATTCAACACCCACAAAATCGCCTCATAATGCTGTAGCAAAGCCTGAGCAATACAACATACATGTCTGCTTTAAGAGGGTTTTCTGGTATTCTGGATGGCAGAACACTGTATTACTAAATCTCTAGCACCAGTTCCATTTACTAGCATGATACATTTTGCCACAATTTGGGATAATATCCAAAAGAAAAGATCCACTTGTGAAAATATTTCACTTCATAATATACTATTTTAGCGTGCTCACAAACCAACATTTGCCACTAAGTGGTGAAATAGTAATTCCATCGCTACTGATATCCCTACCATGTGGTGAGTGACTAATAGATGTTTAATGCCATTTTAACAGTTATGGTCATATTTATTGCGAGAACTACATTACACAATGGGGTGGTGCCCGCGCATATGTGCATCACACAAATCCGAGGTGATAGGAAAGAGGAGAAATGGAGCCTTTTAAGTGGGCTAGGAAAGCCTTGCTATCATGTCGTCGCCTTAGTGCAAGAAGGTTTTCTTCTGCTTTAATATGAATTGACCCTTATTTAGCTACTATGAAAGTACTGAACTATGAAAATACTGAAGCTCTGTCTATGATTTGTGTCCCTACAGGCCCCAGTGCAATGTTGTTGTTTCCACTTTGTGCTAGAGTAAGTAAAACAGTTCTTTTGTCTCTCCTGCAAAACCTGAAAAATGCAGTTACAACCTTGTTGCACTAAGGCGACGATGTGGTAGAATGAGTTAAAGATCAGGAGGTACGACCTCTAATATGACTAAGGCATGACATGACTGGTGCCACTTGTCTTCACGGCCTATCTGATACTGTTGGTGACAGGAGTCAGAAGTAGGATTTCCCTTCATTTTGGCCCTTTTCTGAGAGACCATACTAAATGTAGTTGGTGGTTTTAGGCTTCTGAAAAGGAGTGCGTAACAGTGGATATGAGTATGGGTCTAGACCCCTAAATTCGACATGGTGACATGACCTTTCCTTAAAATCGACAAGTGACATCGAGCTTAGTGACAAGGACATGGAGGAGAACGTTAGTGACATGAGACACAACCTTTCCTTAAAATCGACATGTGACATCGAGCTTAGTGACAAGGACATGGGGAAATACAAGTTTAGTGACATGTGACATGGCCTTTTCTTAAAATCGACATGGTGACCCTCCATCTAGACCCCCATGACTAAGACAGTTCTGATATCAAATTCATTATAAATGCATTCCAAGAAAAGGGAGGTGGGTCCAGCCCCGAGACCCCCTCATAAGCTCTGTATCCACTCCTGTAAGCCTAATGGTGGAGCTTACAATGCTAACCCTTTAGCGCCTATAGTGCACTAATGTGGCATGTCCCTTGGTTAGGGAGTGGTCATTTTTTAACAAAAGGGGGGGGGGGGTTTGGTGGGTTTGGGGGGGACAAAAAAACTTCAGACCCCTCTAAGGGGGGGACCAAAAGATTTTTGCCCTTTGGAGCGAAAAAGCCCGCGCGCGACTATAGAATAAAAGGGGGGGACAGAAAAATTTCAGACCCCTCGGAGGGAGGGGACAGAAAAATTTTCGACGCGTGCGCATGGAATTTCACCAACCCCCCTGTTGTTAAAGAGTGACCACTCCCTTACCATGATGCATTACTACATTGTATAGTTCTGACGAGTTCACACTAGTGCATCATGCCAATCCTACGGGGTTGATAATACAGTCCAGATAGGTTTGAATGTTAGGCCTACACTAATAAAATGCTAACAAATCACCACCACTGCCTAAGTGTATTATATAACGATCGAGGAAGAGAGTTGTGGCCCTTGAAGGGTATTGGGGTGACTATGAGAAAATGCTGATTTATTGACGTCTATGACGTGACACATCCGGGTTATTCCCCGCCACCACTCCCCGTGGTGCCATCCAATGACACCTCATGACGTCCTGTAACACTGCGTCACATGATGACACCAGCAAAGTCGCCTTTCTATTGAAAATCCTAATCATGGTGGGCACACTTAATTCTTCAATCTCAACCCCTGCACTCTTCCCACCGCGTGTTGGGGTAGGATATAGTATGGACACAATGGATGCTCTGACTGGGGCACATTGCGAGCTGCTCCCCTCTTGAACAAGCTCCTCTGTCCTCATCACCAAAGTAGCCTGATCTTTTGTTTACATGACCCGCCGCTAGGGGTCAGGGTGACCACGGCGGAAGGCTAAGTGCGCATGCGTGATGTACTTCCGCTGTAGAGGCTGACTTCCAGTCGCATGGCCGGAAAGTAGCCTATGGCAAGACACTCTAATTTCAGGGCTATAGAGTAGTATACAACATGTCACCTCAGTCTCAGGACTACATAGTAGTATACAACATGTCACCTCAGTCTCAGGACTACATAGTAGTATACAACATGTCACCTCAGTCCGAGGACTATTTAGTAGTAAAAAACATGTTACCTCAGTCTCAGGACTACATAGTAGTATACAACATGTTACCTGAGTCTCAGGGCTATAGAGTAGTATACAACATGTTACCTCTGCCTCGGTGCTACATAGTAGTATACAACATGTCACCTCAGTCTCAGGGCTATTTAGTAGTATACAACATGTTACCTCTGTCTCAGCGCTACCTAGTAGTATACAACATGTCACCTCAATCTCAGGCCTACATAGTAGTAATAGTAGTATATAACATGTCACCATAGTCCCAGGGCTACATAATGGTATATAGATGTAGCAAGTAAACCCAGTCTCTGAACTGCACAGTACCCCAGCAAAGGCAGTCATTATCATATCTACGCTCCTTGACCCCAGTTCTAACAGTTTCGATGGGACGGCCTATTCATAGTACCAGCCGTATAAAGTGAGTCGCCCTAGACTCAGACTCCATAGCAATATACATCAGGTCACCCTAGTCTCCGGATTCATAGTAGTATAGAGCAAGCCAAGTCAGCGCCACATTTATAGTAGAACATAGCAAGTCACCCTAGTCTCAGGACTCCATAGTAGCATATAGCAAGTCACCCCAGACTGGCAACATACAGTATTTTATGACAAATGCCCCCAGTGCCGATGTATCTTAACGTTAAATGTAGAAATCTCATGACATGAATTAAAAACGAGAGCATTCCACTCCCTAGAGCCATACCTGAAACGCAAAAGAAATTTGGAAGCAAATTCCATTGCAGGATTGAACAAAGACTGAAATTAAGTTTTCTATGTAGCAGTAGAGATAAAGGCAGTCTTGCGCAATGCCCTGATTAATCTTATCAGTTCTAGCCTCATCGATTAGTCTCATTGGCCCTCTTCTTTGTAGTAGAATACCACCTGATTAAAAAAACACTTAATCTGATAAGATGCTGTGGTGAAGAGTAGAGTTTACAAGCGTGATAGAGTGGTTCTACGTGCAGCGAAAACGATTACCGTATTCATTCTAAGAAGCGCACATGTGCTGAAATTTAATTGTTAGATGCTCAAAACATCAATACAAATTTAATTCTAATAAGCACACCCCCTAAAGCCTAAAAATCGTTGGCTATTATGTCACCTTAAGGTCGAATCCCACATGGCGATTTAGGGCCCAAATATCTCTGCGATTTTGTCCCTTGCGATTTTGGGGTCTTCTTGGGCTCTTAGATCGCAAGGATTGTACCGAATCCAACAATGAATCAACACCAATTAAGCAGTTATCCTTGCAATAAAGGGGCTCAGGAAGGCTCCAAGAGTGCAAGGGACAAAATCGCAGAGATATTTGAGCCCTAAATCGCCATGTGGGATTCGACCTATTCACTAAACAAAACAGGCTTATACGTCTTTGCCATGACACTTTAGACTGACTCTCACATGAAGTTCCCCAATCCAATTCCTACCAGCCCCCTAAAGTCCCTTGCACGATCCTAGTCATTTCTCCAATAGCGGAAAACCTCTCTGCACGCCAAGCTCAGTTTAGCGCTCAGCCAAAGCCATTTCACAGTTTCTATTCGTATTGAAATCAAAGCTGATTTGAGCGTCCATGGAGCGGCAGACGACTTTTGTTTTCCCGCGCAAAAGGGGAGACTCTACCAGAAATGACATGTGGCGTGGCCGGTGCATGCGTCGTCAATAGTGCTGATCTTTACAAGGCAAGTAGAAGCCCCTCTTTAGGCTTTTGGGCGGGGTGGGGGCTGAAGGGAAAGGCGGGAGAGAATGTGGGCGGGAGGCTTACAACCGTGAACAAAGTTGCCCGGAGAGGACGTAATCAATGCGGATGCTTTTATGAATGTGTGTTTCAGCCTGGTTATTGCCGGGACGACAAACGACGACTAAAAGCCCTAGCGGACAATGTGGCTTGGTGACGGACCGGTGGCGAGGTGTCATCATGCCCCGTCCCCACGACCCGACATGTCTTTGCCATTTCGCCGCCCAAGCCGCTTCATTAGTCGCCACGGAGACAGCGGGGAATGGGCTGGGCTGGGCGAGGCGCGGTAGGTTGGTAGGGGTGGAGCTTGGGACGCATGATATGGGAGAAACGCAGTGTTTGAAATATAGCACTTTAAGATAACAGAGAACATGTATGTATATGACAGATAAAGTAGTCGGTCGGCA
Organism: Acholoe squamosa; assembly: GCA_949317995.1. Lineage (NCBI taxonomy): Eukaryota > Metazoa > Annelida > Polychaeta > Phyllodocida > Polynoidae > Acholoe > Acholoe squamosa. The sequence goes on from OX439039.1 coordinate 63,008,055, forward strand.
GTATCCATAAATTGCCATATGGTAGTACCAATGAACTGTTGTGTAACCAAGAGGCAGGGGCAACTTTTGCAAACTAATATGAAGACCTACGACAGGGGCAACCTGTCATGTACTATCCCTGGGAGGGGGGACTTTTATTCATTTTTACACGGGTGCGCCGCTCCATACCCTTGCTCATTGGGATTTTTTTAACGACTATTGCTTAGGGATTTCTGTGAGAAAATACTCTTATCTAGAGAAAATGTGGGTTATGGAGCAAAGAAAAACGGTGACGCACGGGATGACTTTCGTTAAAAAGTGTCCCTTGCTTTAAATGATTTCTTGCCCCAAACTGAACCTTGCTCAAGAAGTACCCTTGCTCAAGAAGTACCCTTGCACACATGTGTTCAGCATATGAAGCCCCCCTCCCCCAGGATACTACTTACACTGAGACAGGGGCGACTTGTACTACGGGCTACTCTGTAGTCCTGAGACTAGGGCAGCTTTCATTATACTACTGAGTACCCCTGAGTCTGGTGTTATTGCCATATACTACTTAGTAATGAGTAACCTTATATTGAGACTAATGGCCTTAAACAACTTTGGAATATATGGGGGGCATTCGGAAGATTTTGGTATCAATTTTTTTTCTCATATAATTAGGTGCATCAGGGGCTTATCCTCGCGAGGTATTACTGTACTACTGAATAACACCGAGACTAGGATGACTTTTATATTTATACTACATTGTTCTGAGCAACCCTGGGAGACTGGGGTGCCTTCCATGTACTACTGAGTAACCCTGAGACTGGGGTGACTTTTATATACTACTTGGTAACAAGTAACCCTGAGACTGGGCTGACTTTCATATACTACTGAGCAGCCCTACGCATAGGGTTGACTTTCATATACTACTGAGTGTCCCTGTGTCTGGGATGACCTTCACATACTATTGAGCAACCCTAGCGCCTGAGACTGGGGTGACTTGTATACAACTTTCATATACTACTGAGCAGCCCTACGCATAGGGTTGACTTTCATATACTACTGAGTGTCCCTGTGTCTGGGATGACCTTCACATACTATTGAGCAACCCTAGCGCCTGAGACTGAGGTGACTTGTATACGACTTGCTGGTGAGGTACCCTGACACCGGGGTGACTTGAAAACATGTGTTTATATTACTGAGTAACCCTGTGTCTGGGGTGACTTTTATTATACACGTACTACTGAGCAACCCTGCGTATATATGGTGACTTTCATATTTAAATTCATTTATACTACTCAGCAACCATGACTCTGGGGTGACTTTCATAAACTAACTAACCCTGTGACTGGGTTGCTTTTCATATGCTACTTAGGAATGGGGAACCCTGGGCTTTGGGTACTTTTACACATAGTCTTTACTACTATGTTGTCCTGAGACTGGGGGCGGTGTGATTTACTATTGCCCCGGACGATTGCATGTTGGTCTGAAACTGAGGTTACTTTTCCCGACAATTGTGTGACCCTAACACCGGAGGACGTATCACTCACTACTGTGCAACTTGAGGCAGAGGGACAAGCCATAAACTACGTGGTCCCAATAACAAAGTGAATTGTCACACATTTTTAAATACTTCAATTTACCTGTCATACATGTAATACTGCTGCCGCCCCCCTACTGTGATTATGGTGCACTTGGCGTAAAGGAAATAAAGCTACCCATAAAATTCCATGTTTCTGCAATTCTTCTTACATACCAGCTATTATATACTTTAAAGGAATACATATAGTAGAAGAATCGGAGTAGGAGAATCCACTATTCAAACTACGGGGTGCATAGGGGTAAATGGAAACAACCAACCTGTCGAACCGCCTCAGCACTGTCCACCAACTCATGGATCACTTTGAAGACAGCAAAACACCTAAAAAGGCAGCAAAGTTGGGGCCCAGTGTTAAAGCAAGCATAGGCTGACTACAGTCAGTTCTTACTTCCTCAGATTTGGACAAAAATGTCTGAGGAAGCAGATTATTCTAGGATTTAAGTCCAAATATGATAGAAAACATAGAGAAATCTGCTGAGGTAATGAGGGGTCTGAGGAACTGTAGGATCGAGGAGTGAAGTTTGACTTTATATTACCTGTACTCCTGTTCCTAACTAGGCCTACCTTTTATGACATATATCACCTATTTTGTATCCTAATTTAGAAACATAGGGGAACGGGATAATACATAATTATCTACAATCTGACTTGGTAGGTGCTAGCCAACAATCTCTTTATGATCAAATATTTTTTTCACTGATACCAAGAGAGAACAACAGTCGATGGAGAGTGGTAGTGGAACGTTGGTGATCAATTAGTGCAAAACGCACATGGCACATGATTAATGAATATTATGATTAATCAGAACGTAACAGTTTATGGCCAGCGGGCGGTGGGGGTCAGTTGCTGCGGCAGACACAAAACGTTCTCCTGCCGGGAGCGATGGCCCAAAATGAGGACAATATCGAGGAAAGATAAGCGTCGGTGAATTTACTAATGATGGTGAGAAAGTTAGCCTTCAGACTGTTCCTGGATTTTGTTCCTGATCACAGCCAATCCTCGTTAGCAGTACCGTTAGTATTGTGTCGGCACGTATACAGGCAAAAAGCAGTCTGGCGATGTATTGTCTTATCAAAGGTTCCAGAGCCAGAGATACCATCTGTGGGACCAAAAAACTGAAAATAAAGGAGGTTACACTATCTCTCTCTGATTCCTTTTTTGCCATTCAATAAAACTCGACGTGCAAGAACAAGGGGAAAGTGCTGTTTTATTCTAAATTCCATTAACTGATAGGAACACGTGGAGATGGAGCCAAGACTAGTAAAGTGGGAATTACAATGACTCCCATGGACACGTCATATAGGTGACATTCATATACGTGATATAGTTAGCCTACACATGTGTACCGCTGGCAAGCGTATTTTTCTTCTTTTTTTTTTTACTAAAATTCCCTCCTTAGAATGAGTCGCTTTTGCAACAAAATCCCTCTAAGCAAAGGTAAGGGATGTTAGAGGTCCGGTCGGTGTTTTTTTCTGTTTTTTTTTTTTTTCTCTCTCTCTTCTTTTTTGCAACTGTTTTTGTTTCCATAGATATTTGGCTGATGTCGTCTATATTTTCCACAAATATTAGAAACAGGAAGAGACTGAACACCATTGTCGCTTATGAGGTGTCAGAGGCGTGCCAATTACCCCTAATCCCAATTACCCAAAATGGCGCCAATTGTCGCTGGCGGTCCATGGCCTCGTGGGATTCTGGCGAAAAAGTCGGGTTGTCAACGTTCCCAGGTGCGGAGTTAATATCAATCCGATTACCTTCACCGCACATCTCACATGAGCCGTGGTGGATAGAAAGCCGTGACAGGTGCGTCAAAGGTAATACCATTTCCACGTGATTTCAGAACTCCAGTACTATTATCTCTTGGCGTACAGAAAAGAAAATCTTCCTGAATGCACAAGGGTAAAGATATCTATATCTTTTTCTGCTAAGAATATAAGTCACAAACACCTTTTATCAACGTTCATGTGTTGATGGATCTGGCCATTTTAAACAACAAACGTGGGGGGAGGGGTGTTGGATGGGGGGGGGGTCGTTAGAACCTTTCTCGGGGGCAGAAATAATTCACTCCTTTCTTATAAAGATTAAGCCTGAGGTGTACCGTGTAGGATGTTTTTTGGGTCGTTTTTTTTTTTGTTATCGGAAGGGCAGGCATGTACTTATTCATTAATGCATGCCAAGTCAGTGACGGTCAATATCACTTTGCAGTAGACAATATTGACATAAATATCTAAGATATTAACATTTATAACCTTGAGCTGACTTATACAGTATATTTGGACTGACGTTTAATACTTTCATATAGTCCACGCACACTGAGTATACAATTGATGAATGTATTTGTTTACATAATGTTTGCTCAGTATAATAAACTATTAACTTGAATTGAATTGATTGCTTGTTAGCCTACATCTTAGCCCAGAGGTAAATTTATGTACAGTGAATGCATTCAAATAGTCATTCATACAAAACCAGTCTGTACCCAAAATATTGAATCGGTTGTTTCTATGAAAATGCGATAAGAAGTGAGTCAAATAACTATGGAAATTTTAGGGTTGGGTTATATATTATTAGCTCATAAAGGATGACCAACTAGTTCACGAGAAAAAAAAGAGTTAAGCTTATCTGGGACAATACATGCAGGGTATAATTATCACACCCCATTTATCTCCAATCCTCGTCACTACAGCCACTAGCACGTTCCCACCTTTCTCCCAGAAATCAATAGTTTCACTGTTTTCTCTGTTGCATGTACCTCTACCCCAACATGTAAGTCCTATTAGAAGTAAAGTGTGGTAAGAATGTAACATAGGCCAGTGGGCAGAGAACATTGAATCAACATTGAAACGTTAGCCAAATCAACGTTGTTTCAATGTTTTGTGCCCAAATACCCACATCCCCTCAGAATTCATGTATAATAAGGCCCATACACAATTTCATAATTTGAGGTCCAGTAATTGTATTGCGAAATTCCTGGTTTACAAATGGCAGAAATCTTGTACTGTTTGGTTTTCTGATAGTGATACAAAAGATTCCACTGGAAAGTGTGAATCCTTACAAAAATAAAGCAGGAAGAGTGGTATTATGTCCCTGTCAGGTAATTTCCTTTTCGGTTTTCTGATAGCGATACAAAAGATTCCACTGGAAAGTGAATCCCTAGAAAAATAAAGCAGGAAGAGTGGTATTATATCCCTGTCATGTAGCCGATGTTCTGGTTATCCATCCTGCTAAAAAAACAATGTTAGACCCCCCCCCCAAAAAAAAAAAAAAAAAGGTGTTTATTCAGGTGACCGACCCCACCTGACAAAAAGGGGTCGACCCTAGAATTCCATCTTCAATTTTGAAGAAATCACATGTTTTTGGGTCATTTTAGGATGGGCCATCACAGCATATAGTCGACGATTTTAGTGACGATGTTTGTTGTGGCCGCGCATCCCGCCTCTTTATGGCATAAAAAAATGAATTCAAAATCTAAAAATCCGACCTTCCGTAACTGATATTTTTCAACATAATTATTATCTTATTTTATGCCTTCCCACATTAATTATGGAAAATAACCAGTTTTGACATAAATGGGCCTAGGTCTGTCGGATGGGGCAGAGATGCAGGGCAAGGATAGCTCCTTACAATGAGAACAGTCCATTCACAGCTGAACACTGCTTTCTCCCAAACTAGTGGGCACTATTTCCATTTCATTACACGGACTTCACACCTGTATCCTAGCGCCGTGATTATTCACTTGTCAACCTTGGCTGGAAACCTACCCCTGAATTCCGCTACCGCTGCTCTCCCACTACATAAGGTTATACAGACCGCAGATGCCCAGCGTATTGTCAACCACGCCAATTATGAATTGTTTATGGGTGTGGGGATCCAGAACTAGTGTGGGATGGATTGGAGGTAGATGCTGGGGATTGGAAGTGTGGAGGGAGGGGGTTACAAGTATTCTGCTGTTGAGGAACGTTACAGTAGGAGTAATATGGACAAGAATGTCTTTTTCTCTGTGACCTTTCTCCTTTTTTTCTATTTCATCTCATTCCATGATCCAACTTTTACATCGTTATTGACGTTTATCTTTAGGTTTCTCGCTTACTATATTTTTGGTTGTGTTGGGCTGGATAGTAGATGAAAGTAGGTGGGATTGGTGAGCAAAACACTTGAGCCTGAATCTTGTTGTAACCACTAGGAATTGTACCCATAACACTGCCACGAGAAAGACAGAACAAAACATATTTTGTATCTTACTGCTGCCACTATCTAGGTACTGGCAATATATATGCTGATACACATTTTTATCACACATGGAGGGAAGTAGACGAATATATACATTAAGGTTAATCAAACGAGTGAGCATTGTGCTTTGATGCACAGATGACTCAGGGTAGGGATATGATACAAACAAAAAAAAATTCACCCACCTCTCAACCTAGGTGTTTTTCAAGCCCCAACAAGAAACACAACCTATTTTCTTTTTGTGCCTTACCATACAACTACATACTATGAGGGCATCATTCTGCACCAATTCACTATGCCCTTTCGTGGCATGATAAGGTCGCCTCAGTGCAAGAAGGTTGTATTTATGGATGTCATCGATATCCACAATATCGAAGTATCGCCATTATTGAAATAGTGAATATGATATCGACATTACTCTTATATCGATACATGATAACATGACATTAAGGAAAAAGAAAAAAAAAACTTTTTGCCTGATTCCCCAGAGATCTGTTGACACCTATATAGGCTTATTTTGGTATCAAAATCAAGCTTATGGCCCCATCAATACAATGTGTTCGAGTTGACCTCCATTCTAGCAACTGCATCAAAGCAGGAAATGGATAACCAATACATTGTGGATTTTTCTCTGGTAGTTTTGTACGTCCTGACCCAAAGACCCCTAAAGTGCATAGAGAGAAGGAGGTTATTGCATAATTACATAAATATCTAATTGAGAAAGAGGGAAGGGGGGAAATATTATGATTTATGCCATGGCGAATATCGACGACACTATAGATTAGTACTACTTACGCCGTATTCAATGGGGGGGTGGAATACGATCCTCGCATATTCTGCGGCGCCATTTTGAAATTTATACAGAGTTAACTAGTTTCGTATTTAGGTATAGTTATTAGAAGTTTTACGCAAAAAAAGAATGACTGAACTAGTTAAATAATATGTTATGAATTGTTTGAGGTATATCCATGTATTAGCACCATGTTAAAAAAGAAGATATTGTCCTGCGCAAGGAACATTTCTATCAAAACTAAAAGTAGCAGCTAGCTCCGTATCACGTGACCTACTTCGTCGAGCAAGGTGTCATGGCGGATCAAAACAAACCGGGACGAATCCGTGCCTTCAAAACCAGTAAATATTGTTGAAATCCTTTATTTAAAAGCAATTTAAACCCGTGGGCCATGGCATAAATGCAAATGTCCACGACCAGTGAATAATGAATGCGGGCAGCCCCACCTTGGTGAATACGCTGTAAAATTATTCACTGGTCGTGGACATTTGCTTATTTATTTAAACTAAAACGCACTGTATTGCTGTGATTTTCCATGGAATCATAAGTGTATGTATACAATCTCATTTTCCACAAATCATGACATGTTTCGATGGTGTACCTTAGCACTTCTGCTTAAAGTTGGCATCTATATGCCTACACACCCCCCCCCCCCAACAATGCACTTGCAGTTTCTAGACAGCTTGGCTCAAATAATAGCCGTTTTATCAAATCTGAAAAAATTGGAATTTCGAGACCAATAATCGCGATAATCGAAATCGACAAAAAATGGGATGTCAATAACATCCCTAGCTGTATCTGCATTTTACATGTTTTGCAGGAGAGACAAAAGAAGTGTTCCATTTACTTTAGCACAACATGGAAACAACAATATTGCAATGTGGTCTGTAGGTGGGTCAGGTCGCCAGAAAGCAGTAGATTTTGTGTTTTTGGGTCATTTTGGACTTTTATGACTCTGGAGAAAGAAGTTGTGAACCAATCTTGTCTAACATAGACTCATTTGATAGAGAACACTTAGGGCTATCAGAAAAATGTGAATTTGTGGTCATCCATCAAAAACTTTAGGACTTATAGCCTGCCGAAGTGAAAAAACGGCCAAATTTGTTCTTTTTTATACTTTTTGTATTTTTTACAAGTGTCCTGTATTGAATAAAGAACACTATAGAGTATCCCAAAGTTATTTTTTGTATTGTATATGATCATAGGTATCATTTCCATGAGGTTTGGATATGTCACTAAGTGAGAATTTTTCATGATGTGTCTTTCAAAATGGAAATCTGTAATTTGTAACATCCGGTACCTAAATCTAGATCGGTTATAAAACATGGAAAAAATGAAGTTTCAAAATCTTTGTTATTACCCATATGAAGGGCCCTATCATCCCCTACTTTGGCGAAGAAATTGTGTGTCTACCAGCATTTGTCTACATATAAGAGCAGCTTATGTGAAATAATTCTGATAAAAGCACCGGACGTTACGTAACGTCCGGTACTTTTATCATCATGTAGGAGGCAGTCTACTGTGCATGCATAACTCAAATTTTGTTCCATTCTGTAATTGAAGTCAATAATAAACATATTGGCCTTGTTATTTCATGTGTTTGTTATGCATAATGGGACATTCTTATATTACTGAGAGCAACTTCAATTACCTCCATATTTCATTATTTTGGTACCGGACGTTACATGACACAAAACAAGCAATAAAAATGGAACCGGATGGCCTAGATCGGTATTTTTTGGTCTTCTGAGCTGAGGAGATGTACCTTGACAATTTTGTTAAGGTTATATAAAGTAATTAGAAAATTAGTTTTTCAGGGCCTTCAAGATCAAAATCTAACACTTTCTGACGACCTGACCCATAATTATACATGTACATATATCATAGGCAGAGCTTCAGTACTTTCATAGTAGGTAGATAGGGGTTAATAGATGTTTAGACCGAAGAAATCTCAATTTTGCCAAAATTTTAGTTACAACCTTCTTGCACTAAGGCGACGTTACGTGAACACAGTGCAGGTACTGGTGCTGGTACTGATTCATTCATTGGACAAACTCTGTGGAGTCGATACAGATGTATCGGTACGCTACATCACTTCAGCAATGGGGAATATCTCGCAAGTGCAGCTGTGATGCAAAATTAACACAAAGAAAAACCTTGTCAGGCTAAAACTGTGCAGAATGAAAATGACTAACCATACTCACAGTGAACTAATCTAATATGGAAAAGTGTCTTGTTACAATGAAGGGGTGGGATTCTAATAAATGGGTGCCCAAGAAGGCCTGTATGATACTTCTGTACCAATTTACAACAGACATGGTCATATATAATACCCTTCGCCCTAGCCTCCTATGTGCCATTATACGGACATGTGGAGGGACTAGGGACAGAATAATGGAACACGGCTATAATCTATTTGCCAGATAAAGGGGGATAAGGGAAAAAGTGTATTGTTCATGTAGGCTCGATTTGGGGATTTGCTATTACTAGCCAAGACGTCAATTGCATATTGCCTCCACACTTAACATGTAAAGAGTACTGTCTTATAGGGAAGAAGTCTAAGGCCCAAAAGAAAATTGTGTGTTTCAGGTAACATGCTCACAAAATAGTAGGGTAGGTCTAATTTTTTTATATTTTTTTTTTGTTGTTGACTTTTTTAACTGGTACAATAATCCGCCACTGGTGCAGATGACTCGCGACTCATGGAGATGACTCGCAAACAACTGAATTCACTAAGATATTACGCAAAAACTTTTTTTTTTCAAAATTGAAGAAAAAAGCTGGGGTTGGCCCTGTTTTGCTTCATAGGGTCTGGTTACCTATAACTCAAAACTTTTGGCAGGCCTAAACAAAATGACAACTAATATTTTGCTTACTGATACCCTAACTGGCCATCGTTGCTTATGAATGATCATTAATGATACAGGAAAGATAGTGTTGTAAAATGATGAAATCGTGGGTAAGTCAGTTTGGAGCCGGAGTAAGAAGCTCACTATAAAATGAGCTGCAAAAGAGCATCTCAATTCAGTCTTAGTTGTCATCCGAGCAAGACATACCCTTTTAGGCAGCAGTTGACCATCTCGTTCCAGTATAATCTAGTCTAGTTATATGTTAATAGCCATCGTCCTGGGACCTGTTTTTCCCCATTCAGTAATAATATGGAGGGAAATATGGACCTCCATATGGGGGGTCTATATTTGACATATGGGCCGTATTTTGGTCCATAGTTGAATATGGACCCCAATACGTCATGTTAAATGGATATTTGAATAAAAAGGGTAATGTTGGCCAGCCTTGAATGTCCAGGCTAAGTAACATAATCTCCCACGTATAAGGCACAGCCCGCATATAAGGCGCACCTAGAGTTTTGGAAAACTCTCAAAAATATGAAAAATTCATAACTTTGGTTCTACTTAATGAATTTTCAAAATTCAAAAACCTAAGGGTAGCTTGGGCCACCCTGGACCCTCCTGGGCCCCCTTATGTCCTATTATGACCAAGGGGGCATGTAAGATATCAAAAGAAAGGTCTTGATGTCCCCCTTGTGGATCCAATGAGAACTAAAACCCCGCGTATAAGACGGGCCTTATATGCGGGAGATTACGGTAGGCTAGTTGGGTGTATATCCAGACGCAGCATCCTTTGAAGACAATCACACAGATGCATATTCTATCGTGTTTTTGGGCTTGTTTTCTTCCTCTTCTTTTCTCATATTTTTTTTTATGAAATGAAAGTATGATTAGTTCTTAATATCATAAACGTTTATAACACAGGTGTTATATTAATCGTCATTTTTGTGTATATTTTTTCCGCATCTTAATATTTCCCTGACACTATTCTATCAACAGTTAATATCAGCTGCCTCTTGAAGGTGAACAATTACTGCAATATTTAAACTAGTGCTGTCTGTACACAGAGAGAAAAAAAAACACACGTCGTGGTTGGTGAATTCCCACACGCTTTGACCATTAGTCCCATTGTCGTTGGGAATTCAAAAAAAATTCTCCCAAGTGACTTTCAAGGCACGCTGATTTGCTCCCATAATTGGCCTACAAAGTGAATAACACAAAACCATAATCGTTCAAATCTTCCATTCTGGCGTGAAGTAGCCATTGCATTGAGAACATGGTAAAATGAATGTTGGGTGATACTCCAACAAAAGCATTTTCAAGCGTCTTAATTCCAGAATGAAAAAAAGGAATACTTTGAAGGGTGATAATCACATTTGAGTGTGTTTAATATGGGCATTGTATTGTACTGCGACCTCATTGTTTATTTCACCCTAACAATGTATTCGCATTGATTCCAATCTCTACAGTCTTTTCTTTCTGACTTCTTTGGCGTCTGCAATGGAGGAATTCTTGTCTGACTAAGTGGTAGTTACTGTAACTGCATGACAACATGTCTCTAGAAGACTTTGCCATACCAGTGAACAATCAAAAGGAAAGCCTGATTAAAGCTAGCCCTTACACTTCCACTGTCGTGTCGTGACAGATTAAATTACTGAACCACTGCTACCATGGTCTCCCATAAGGACACCTTTAATAGTGAAGCTGCGTCTTGCTAGACGTCGCCACTCATATGTGTAGGTTTTATGAACGACCACTACGGGGCAGCACCTGTCGTGAGCTGCTCAGCTGCTCATAGGTACCACTGAACTAGGAGGAATCAAGCACTATACTTAAATAATACGCAACACACAATAACATCCATTGGAAGATGTTCATTTTCTAAAAAAATCACTCTATATTTAACAGATACGTCTTTATAATATGGACTGACTTGAAATATTAATTTTGACTGGCCTATAGCGTAAAAACGCCATGGATCTGCCTAAATTGGTGTATAAAATGCATGCTGCTGGTCTTATACTACTGTATACACTTAATATACTACTCAGACATAGCCGTATTTGAAGTCAGACCCATAAGGTGCAGTTAAAGTTAAATTTCACAAGTTAAGTAATGCATGTATTCTAATGTAATATTACCCTGCTTGCACGGCACACCCCTTTTTATGGGAGGTCCTATAAGGCTCAGTCAGGTGCGGCTTAAAGAGAGGCACTATACACCCATGCAACAAGAAAGGGTGAGTTTTTCATTAATAAAACCGTAGTGTTGTAGATTTTAATAGAATAGTAGAGAATAGACCTGTGAGACATAGCGCGGCAACTTGTAATCTTGTGTCTAGTGATAGAATAATAGGAAAGCTAACTTCAAAGGCAATTAAAGGTTGTGCCATCTGGCTCACCCTGTAACTCTTGTGCTGCCTTGTACTACTAGGTCTACTACCGAGAAGTTCTGCCTGCACATAGATGACCACTACAAATGGTAGAGGTGGGCATGTTCAATGACCCAGAACCATATGCACCAAGGACCCCAGAATGACTAGGGTTGTGTGTGGCAGTCTTACCAACCCCAACAGCATACAGCTGGTCACAACCCCCTCCCCACCAAACTGGTAACCCCCTCCCCTCTGCAGACAGGGTACACCAAGTTTAGCATTTGTCTCTCCATAGAGATTTATAGAGATTCTAAACAGTAAATATCTTCTTCAAATACAGAATATATGATCCAAATGTACCATAACCCCATGAGATGAAACCTTTAGTACATATATACAGCAATTTCAGACCACAGAATTATCAGATAAAGCCTACAGAGATGTATTGGTGAATCTTAATTTTGTCTTATGCTAATCTTCCATAGAGCTCCAAGAGCTGAAATGTCTAATCTAATCATAAAACCCAAACTAAACATATATCACAAAAATAAGTTATCTACCATTAGTACATACATATGCTGATAACAATGCCTCAATATTGTGCCAAAATAGTCCATAGGAGAAGAACAGTGAACGAAAATAGAAATCAGGGCTCCCCTATCCCTTACACCGTGGCGACTCTGAACCATTGACTAGTCTACAAGTCTCACTAGTAGGACTTAGAGTCGCCGCGCTAATAAAGTTATGCTTAGTGTAATTCTGGTGGCATGCTCATGACTATGCTTTTAGTAAGTTGCAGTGACCACATTTGCTTTTCAAGCAATCTTTATCAAAGGATTCATAAGATAGTTATCTGTCAAATTATATGTACCGGTATAACATGGCAGGCATGCCAATGAAAAATTCTATTCTAAATAGCTTAACATAAGAAAAGTCAAAAAAACCTTTATCAATTACTTATCTGAAAAGTCATCATTTCTTGCCGTGTAGTAGGATTGACATAAAGATATTTCTTAGATAATTTTTCAATATTGTTACTAAAGGATAGCACCAAATTCAATTACGTAGCATACTTACTCACTGAGGGTTTTGGCTTTTCCACTAGACTTGGATCTCCATTCGTTAATCTTGCTCTCTGGTACTTTATCAACACGCTGATCTATGAGTCTAGAAATAGTGGCCTGAGAAGCTGATCCATTCAGATGTGCGTGGAGCTCCTATGATGCATAGCCAGAAGAAAGAAGAGGATATTAGCCATATACTATTTCAAATTGGCAAAGTAACTAGAACAGCATGCGACAGACTCCTGCTGCCCTTTACATGCAATTAGCCTAGATGCAGGCAAGTCAAGGCTCAGGCATCAATAGCATGTCACTCAGTCTCTATATACTAAATTATATCTTAGATTTACCAAATAATCATTAATTTATTGTATATTTACACTCCATACTCTGATACATCATTAGCCTCTAGGTACAGTGCATCATCCTCTATTATATACCGGTACACCTTATCGATCAACTATTTCATTATTTTACTACTACAACTAAAATCAACAGACCACACTACATGTTAAATTTGTCAATCGCAATATTTATTTGATGTTCATTGTATATATGCACCTGTTTACAACAGGGGGAAATTTCAGAGTGAGTACTGCGTAACATGTTGCTGATAAAAAAAATATATGTGCACTGAAGGGGGATATCTGAGAGAAAGAGACATCCTGGTGTATACTTATAAATGCAATACTAATGCAAATGACTTTCCCTGACCCGTTGGAACCAGGAATTTTGGATATGTAGGAGGAACTCAAAAAGGGGCCGTTCAAATATTACGTAACTTCATAGGGGAAGTGGGGGGGGGGGTGGTCATGAAGTTTGTTACACTTTGTTACAGGGTGGTCTGCCAAAAAGTTGCATATGAACAAAAATGCAAAATGCACATGACATGACAAAGCATTGCAAGCATTATTAACAGAGCCTCATTGCCCCTCGTAATTGAATGAAGTGGGGAGGGGTTAATAAAGTTGTGCCTATCAATTGAAAAGCCTGCATATTGTCGATTCGGATCCAAAGATATCTGGATCCTTAATTATTACTCTCCGCGCCTCCGGCTCGGGGGGGGGGCGCAAAAAATTTTGACTGCCGTCGAGGGGGGCGTAAAAAATTTCACCCACCACCGCCCCCCCCCCCCGTTGATAAATAATGACCACTCCCTTAGGCTTAGGAGGGGGGGCTGGTCATATTGTTACAAAGTGTTTACAAGGGGTCCCAAAAGACTATTAAAGAGGCCCGTTGTATTAAAGTTCAAGTTGTATGCTGAGCTCTCTCTATATAAATTTGAAGGATGGCAAAGAGAACAGACTGAGTGATAATAGTTACGATTGTAACCCAGTCACTTTGATAGGGTGATTGGTGACTCCCTATCAAAGTGACTGGGTTACAATCGTAACTAAGTGATAACAGATTAGGCCGAGAGATCTGCACATGTGAAGACATTGGTTGGGCGATAATGGGGGGAATGGTAGGCCAGTGTGCTTCAACTGGTGTCTGTGTGTAAAATAACGAATGACTGCACAGGTCGCATGCACCACTTACAATTTTGGGTAGAGCCTGTATATATTCTGCCAATGACATGCTTCTGTAGCTGTTGGATAAAGCGAAATTCTTTGAGAAACACCAGACAGGGAGACAAACACAGCACAAAGTCACGGCGGTTCGTGCTATTTCCACCAGGAGTCGCCACCTGCTTGCTGTTGCCGCTATAGGTCTCAGCCATGGAAATACTTTTTCATTATATTTTAATGTAGCAGAGCATGCCATAACTAGTGTGCGCCGGAGGTATTGAGCAAAAATTCCCACGTATATCTTTAGGGGCAACCTCGATTTACAACATATAAAAAAGACCTGCGCATCGCTCACGAAAATCTGGAAAGCTGGCCAGACACCTGCATAATTGGCATTTTTTGTAGTGAATAAATTCAGTTCAGACCCAATCCAAACAAGCCCAAAAATGAATGGGCATTACTGCAATAATCATGTTCTATTTTATATCCTATGAATAAGTACCTACTCAGGAACAGTTATGAATTTTTACAGAGTTCTACTAAATTAGCTAACTATTTCATCCACCCAGAACTCATGTAGTATTCAGTGCGGAGGTCTTCTGTCGGTAAGGATGCACTGAGTGACCCCGGGATTTCCCTACGTGAGACTTATAGCGAGAAGGTGCCGAGGTAGCAGGTTGTGCTGCTGTCGTATCCCAGAAGTTGGCACATCCCAGAAGTTGGCTGTGCATGCGCAATCCATGTTTTAAGCCAATTATCGCTCATGGGCCACAAACATCAATGAAAATAAATAAGTTTTTGAAAACATAAAAACCATGATAACATCCCTCTCTTCTTATAGAATTTGAAAGGACAACAACCCTAATGATACTGTCCCTACACCGTAGAAATATGAAACGGGTAAAGTTATTTTGAAAATTACGGCCAACTTCTGGGATGCTCGACTTTCGGGATATGACACCACCATTGTTGGAGCTTATTACCAGCGAGTTCTACTGATAGTGAATAGATTGGAGTTCTCTTATTGGCTAATAATTAAATCTGGTACCGGTACCGTATTAAAGAAGAAGGATATTAAATAGATACGGTAGGCCTATTGATGAGCAGGAATGGCGATACAGAGTGGGGCCCTTGATGGGGGGGCCCCCAATGTCACATGTCGATTTTAAGAAATGCCCATGTCCCATGTTATTATGCAAAAACCCATGTCACTACTGTCACTATCATAGCTACTGTAAATCCTTGTTAGGGCTGGGCATATCTGAAAATCCTGGAGCCAATGCTAGATGGGCTGTAGCCGAGGACAGCGGTGAATCCAAATTTTTTGAGAAAAACAGAACAATGCCCACATGCCTGACTTTAAAAGGACTATAGGAGGGGGGGCTGGGGACATGCCCCCCTCCTCTCAAAATTTTTCAATTGTAGAGGATATTTGGTGCATCCTGGTGCATATCTATAACTCAATATAGAGGTTACCCTAAACCATTTATTACAAATTTCTAGGAGACAGAACAAAGGTGGTATACATTTTGACAATGGGATCTAGGCCTATCTCAGTGTGTTGATGGGATTGTCAAACAAGGCGAAGTAAATTTGCAAGTGCCACAAAGTATCTTTGGTAATGGGGGTTTAGAGGCAAAATCACCCGGAGATTTTTTTATTTTGGAGGCCTTTTGGTGCATTCTGGAGCATCTTGAGAGAATTTTATTGTACAATATATCAGTCCACATGTAGCTGGTAATCAGTTTTATTCATGCAGGTAGATCATCTTGAGGGTGAACCTGTACTTCATTCTGAAACAAAAAATATTCCAAACTTGATACTGCCTCATACTTTTCCAGCCACTCAGACTCCTTAGGGGTTAGTTTTATTAATTTGAGAAGGAGAACATGTCCTTTTTTCCTGACACCCCCTATGTCTAGCCAAGTCAGCAATAGAATTTTGAAATCTAGACTTCAGTTGAGGGACTGCTCCAATCTATATGATAAACAATGTCATATATTCAGACTTGAGGTACGACCCTGTGCATAAATGATTTAATCAGGGGTGCAAAATGTCAAAAATGAATTTCTGTGAAGTACACTCTATTGCTTTGTAACAATGTACAGACAGAATTTTTACATGAGAATAAAGTTACTGAAAGGGATACATTAATTCATATTTGATCTTCTTGTGTTCAGGATTTAAATTTGCTTCTTGGATAGTGAAATGTCCACAACTTACAAAGTGCATTGTTACATGGCTGAGAACCCTCTTCCACCAGAAGCTACCTTGATCCAAAAAGAAATACACTACTTGTCAAGGGGTCAGATATTATCAAAAAAATTATGTCGGAGCGCCTCTCCCCCCAATGACAATGGTAAAATTCTCTTTTTAAAGTCAATAATCTCGGATTCCTAAATTTATCAGAGATTTCACACCCCTGTTAATGATGGAGGATTAATGGGATTTGGAAGAATGTGAGGGAGAAGTGAGAAGGCGTACAGAGGCGTAGGAAGCAAATCTTCATTGGGGGGGGCCAATGGGGGCCCCACCTTGATCACCTTGAATTGCAGGCTCAAGTGCAATAGTGCCTATATGTACCTATATAAAATCTGTATATAAAAGTAATTTTTGATGAATTTTAGATCTGATTGGAGGCCCAGGCCCCCATTTTCCCTATCCCATAACTATATCAATCTAATTTAAGATGCAAAGTTTTAGCTTCTTGTTCAATTCATTATAGATTCTTGGCAATTTTTGGAGGGCCCAGACATACTCATGCTCCACCTCCTCTATAATTGGGGGGCCCAGGCCCAGGCCCGGGAAAAGGAATTACTGAGGAATCTAAAGGTGTTGAAATTATGAACATCGACCAAGTAGAACCTTCTGGATGGCTTATTATTTAGGGGCGGAAATCTGACATTTTTTTTCCACTAAAAATACTAAGGATACGGGAATTTCTGTCATTTTTTAAAGATAAAGAAAAAAGGCTTCATGCGGCACTTTTTAAAGGGGGCAGACGGTGTCTGCAAAGCTGATAATTGATTTTAAGTGGCCTTATGGGGCTGTTTTCCTGGGAAAATTTTGAAAAATTTAATGTCAGAACATGCAATCTGGTGACTCTGGGAATCAATTCATAACTTTGCTTCTGATAGGAATATTTGAGAAATTCTTTCACTGTTCGAAACCCCGTGATTTGGAGATAGTTCTCAATGTAATTGTCACCTATTTCAAGATCATTGTCGCCACTTTTTGGCTACATGGCGACAGCTGCCCAGCCCTGCCTTTTGTATAGAATGCACCTCGTGTACAGGACACATCCAGATTTAGACTATTAAAATTCTATAGGATGCACCTAGGGTCAAATTTTGGTTTTCTAGTAGGCCTACTGTCACTGTCCTGCAGTGTAAAATCCTTGCCTATAAGATGCCCAGAACATAGGTACGGAGAGGTTTTGCCAAAGATCTGCTTCTGGAGACTAGCGTCCCACACATGCATGAAGGCTTCACAAATAGGGAAAGAGAGGCCACAACCAGTGAGTCAAAAATAACTTGACAAAGAGAAACCAATGGCCTCAGAAGCAAAGTCAATGCCCTAAAGTCAGAGAAGGAAAAACTCCAAACAAATATCAACAAAACAGAAGAAGCCCTATCAAAAGCCACAGGAAAAAGGGAGTCCCTCAAAAAAGCAGTGTACAAACAGAAAACTACCAATACCCGACTAGAGGAACAGATCAGAACCCTAGAACAGGAACTCGAGAACAAAAGCACCCAGACCGCAGCGGATACAATAAGAGAACAACTAAACAAAGCAAGAGAGGACTTCGAAACCCAACTGAAGACTTCAGGACTATAAACTGGCAGAAGAAATACCCCCACCATCTCACCATACCAGTCCAATGACGGTATGCCAGACATATCATTGGAACGAAAGGGGCAACCATAAGAAATATCACCCAGACCCACCATACAAAGGCTACATACTATGGAGAAAGGGAGGAGATGACAATGGGAGGAGAGATGGCGGATGTGACAAATACGGTAGAAGCGGACTGGGCCATAATGAAAAGGGTAGACAGAAAGGAAGAATCCTGGAGAGACCAAACTAACTGACAAAACAGACAGACAGCACCCACAGACAACAGAAGAGTAGGGAAAGACAAGAAGGAGACAACAGTAGAAGAGACCGGAGGGCTAACGACATCTGGACCTATAACAGCAGAAGAACACAAAGAGGTAACTCCCGCCGCCACGAGCCCAGACGACAAGAACATAGAGAATACCAGAACTACCAAAACTACTACAGATAGATATACGGCCAACCCCCCTCCATAAATGACAGACGGAACTCAAGAACCACCACCAAAAAACCACCAAGAACCTATATGAACCACCAAAAACAACTCACAAGAACTAACAATAACAAACATGAACCACCATGAGCTACCAACAAACCGGAAACCAACGAACTACCACCCAAACGTGAACAGGGAGCAAATCAAGCCCAAATACAACCAGATACCAAGAGCAAACCCCAACCCCCACAAACGGCGCAAGAAAAGGACCAAAACCCAACCCGAAAAGACCACAAAAATACTATATGCCAATGCGAATGGGATATATACGAAAAAAGACAGCCTAAAGACCACCCTCCAGATAACTGACACAGACATCGCAGTCGTAGCCAAAACAAGAACACAAAAACCACCGAACATAGAAGGGTATACATGGTACCACAAAACCCGACCAACAAGAGCTGGGGGAGGCATAGGCATACTAGTAAGCAATGACCTATATGCCCACACTAAGGAAATAGAAAACTAGAAAACAAAGACCACGAGGACCACGAGATTATATGGCTCAAAATATAGACCAAACCAAAGAGAACATACCTTGCCGCCTATTACGGCCCCCAAGAAAAGATCCTCACAGAAGAGGTACACCACCAGTACCACACAACAGCAACAACATGCATCAGACTCATACAGCAGGGGGAAGTTATACTAGTAGGAGACTTCAATGCTAGAATCCAAATCAACAACCCAGACTTTAAATAAGAAGAGAACAGAAACGGGAGGATGCTCGCCGCAATGCTAAAACAACAAGGCCTAAAAACCATAAACACAGAGACCATATACTGGACGAGGGAAAACAGAACCATGAACAATGAAAAATCAATAATTGACTTCGTCATTACCCATGCCTCCACAGCCCATAACATTCAACGGACCACAACACAATAACATTTGAAATCCCATACCATACGAGGAAGCCCAAAACAAAGACCATGAAGAAATGGAGACAAGGGACAAAACAACTTTAACAATTTAACCATCTCATGAGCGAAAATGCCCCAAACAAGGGCAGCAAATACGACGAAATCGACAGAGCCATAAGAGAAAGCCTAATGAAAGCTATAGGTATAACCACAATCAAGTCAAGACCCAAAGGACCCAGAAGCAAGGGGCAATCAGACTAAGAGAACTCAAAAAAAAACTATCAGAAAGCCATGTGAGACAAGGAAGACTACCCAACAATCACAGAGAAAAGAACCAGATACCACAAAGCACAGCACCAGCTAAAATTGAAACAGATACTGCAAATAAACAAAACACCAAAGAGAAGATCAACCGAATGCTCAATGAAGGCGGAACGAAATCCAGCCAATTCTGGAAAATAAGAAAGAAGCTACTCAAACCTAACGATACAAACAAGCCTGACATAACAGATGAAAACAACAACCAAATTAAAGACCCTGAAAAAGCCAAAAGCCACATCGCAAACTACTATGAACAACAATACAAACCCAGACCACCGAGAAAAGACTGCTCAGAAAAAGATAGAGAAATAAGAAAAACCAATGCTGAAAGAAGAGCCAGCCCAACAACACTGATGATACCCTTTACCCTAAAAAAACTCAAAGCCATCATAAGAAAACTGGGAAAGAACAAAGCAAATGGCCCTGATAATATCCCAAATACAGTCTTCACCGAGGCCAACAGACCAACCCTCAAACTCCATCTAAACACTATGAACAGAGTAGCAAATGAAGGCGCTATCCAGCACCAGTGGCAAAAAGGCGAGATTGTAAGAATACACAAAGGCAAAGGCACCAGAGGTAAATGCTGTAACGAAAGAGGTATTACACTAGCAAGCAATCCAGGAAAGGTATTCAAAAGACTCCTGAACAAACACATACTAAAGCAACTGGAAATGGCCAATGCCCAAGGAGAGGGACGAAAAGGAAAAGCAATGGTAGACCACATACTCCAGATCAAACAAACAATCAGAATCAACAGAACAAATAGGAAACCGACCTTTATCACCTTCCTGGATGTCACCAAAGCTTATGACAAAGCATGGCTTGAAGGAATCATGGACACCATGGCCAGAAACGGATGCGGAAGCTGGGAGTGGATACTAACGGAGCGACTCAATAAGAATATCACGGCCGAAATCAGAACAAAGCATGGTAACACGAAGCCAATCAGAATAAAAGACAGCATAAGACAAGGAGGACTACTAGCTGTAACACAATACGCCTTCCTGATGGATGAAATAGCGAAGGAAGTGAAAAAGCTAAGGACCATCAACCCAAACAAACTAGACAAGGAATCCCAAGTACTACTCTGGGTAGATGACGTAGCTATCATTACAAACAACCTTGAAGACCAAATCTCCATCCTGAAGATAACAGAAAAAATATCAAACTCACTGAGAATAGTCTATGGCAAAGACAAATCCAAGATACTACACATAGGACCAAACAAAGACTTTCCATGCCCGGCCATCAACGAAATGATAATAGAAAAAACAGACCAATACAAATACCTAGGGGAGATCATGAATGGAAAAAACACCCTTGACGACCACATCGAAAACATCACCAGCAAAACAAAAGGAGCCGTACAAACTGTACTGTACATAGCAAGAGATGAAAACTACCAAGGCATAGAGATGTGGAGACTCCTCGAAAGCTGTGTCATCCCAATAATCACCTATGCCTCAGAAACAAAGAACCTCAAAAAGAAAACCACAGCAAAAGTAAACTAGATACTAGACAACCACATAAAAAGAATCATGAGGATACCCCAATCAAACCCCCTCCTGAGAATGTATATACGAGGAATTACAGGTCCTAGATATTGAGCACAGAATCATAGAAAACAAATAAACTATCTCACAAGAATTAGTACTGAAAACAAAGATGCAGTAGCACAAGCCGGAAAAAAGCAAAGCCCAAGGACTGGATAAACAAGATAAGAGACATAGCAATGAAAATAGATATACCAATTGAGACCCTAACTGGAATGGAAACAGAAAAAAAGAAAGAAAACCATAAACCAAAGAGTACGCAAAGAACAAGAAAAAGTCAATGAAAACCAAGGGAGAAAACAAAAGCAAATACAAATTCCTGGCTGAAAGAAGGAAAGAAACACCAGAAGTACCTACCTAGACAAACTCACTAAAGAACAAGCAAGAATGATCTTCATGGCAAGAACAAGAATGATCAGAGCAAAAAACAACTACAGGAACAAACACAGAAGCATAGAATGTAGGGGGCCTAACTGATGAAACCCAGGAGCACCTAATGGAAGAATGCACAACCCTACACAACAACACAGAAAAACACACAAAAATAACAAAAGATGAAATATTCAACCCGGACATAGCCTCACTACGGAAAACTGCAGAAAAACTCCAAGAAATCAAAATAGAGCAATGGGAAAAAGCATAGTTCCCCAATAGGGTGAGGGGCCTGGTTACCCAGGAAACATGCACGCAGTAAAGAAAAGTAAAGGTGTAGAGATACAGCTCATTCTCTGATCCTACAACAGGAGTCGCCACCTGCTTGCTGTTGCCGCTATAGAAGAAGGATATTAGATATTGATGATCAGGAATGGCGATTCAGAGTGGATCAGAGTTAGGGACACTGTCATCTCTACAGACTTTTTGATAAAAAAACTTAGCTATGAGAAGTATCTGTCTATTTCAACAAAGAAAGAGGCCTCAGATATATGTAGATTTAGATGTGGTAACCATCGGTTGCCTAAAGTGGCAGGGAGGTATAATAACATTGAAAAAGGGGATAGAAAGTGCACTCTGTGTGAAAAGGGTGACGAGATGCATTACCTATTTACGTGTTCAGCTTTTACCAAAGAGCGAGTGTCATATATCAATAAATCCTATGCAAATTGCCCAGACCTGTCCATTTGGGCCAAAATCATTAATAGCAATGATAAACTAACTGTGGTGTTGAGCCATCGGCCAATCACAAACCAGTATTCAGGTCATGTGACCTCTTGTGAATAAATAATTAGTTTGAGTCCAGCAGCCATCTTGGTTCAGTGTTGTGTGTGTATCTCCAGGAGTTAAATTCATGGATTATTCAGGCCATAGCCCATAGAACATTACATTAACCTTGTCTAACCCGCTTCCAAATTCTGCAGAATAATCATGGATAATTTTAGATTATGCAGAAGTAATGGTGCTAATAGAAGGACGGGTAAGCAGAGAAACCCCAAGAGTAGACAAAGAAAAATACTAGAAATGTTACTGGTGCTACAAAGTAAAGGTTATGTGTAGATTAGATATGAAAGGGTTACAATAAATGTCAGATTATGGGTGCTATAAGATTATTCTGACCAGGTTCTAAACCCTGTCTTTACTATAGTTTGAACTACATGGTAGTTCCCTGATATCTGTAGTTGTTATTCATATAAGTAACCTATTCATATGTTTATGTGAGCTATGCAATATATGAACTCTTATGTTGACAATTAGATGCCGTTTGTCATCACAACACATTGAATAAATGTCAGATTATGGGTACTATTACTATCATATATACTATTCATAGATCTGGTTTGTTTAAGTTATTTATATGTGTTAGTAACATATCTTTTCACCATATCTACTGTTTATGGATCTGACTCTTCATATTTATACATGCTGGTAACTGAGTGTGTTCTAACTCTCTTCTCCAGACCATTTCCACATGTCATTAACTAGTCTATTACTTTATATTTATAGGCATGTGTTGTGGTGTCCCA
Organism: Acholoe squamosa; assembly: GCA_949317995.1. Taxonomy (NCBI): domain Eukaryota; kingdom Metazoa; phylum Annelida; class Polychaeta; order Phyllodocida; family Polynoidae; genus Acholoe; species Acholoe squamosa. The sequence goes on from OX439039.1 coordinate 63,031,462, forward strand.
GAAGGGGCTGTGAATAAATTGAATCGAATTGAATTGCCAATGGATGAGGTGGGGGGGCTATAAAATAAAAATTTTCTTGCGCCAAGAGGTGGAGGGACGTTGTACTGTCTCAGGGCTCTTCATGTGTAGCTCAGAACGGTACTGGATTTTCCTTCTGCCGGGGGCCAGTTTGCTCACAGTGTCCACCATTGATGGATGACCTAGTGCCTGTACCACTCTCTGGGGAATGATGTGGTTTGCTGGCCCCCCTGGGACCCTTAGGACAGGCCTGGGATGGTTTCACTGCTTTACCATCGCATCAACATCACAACGCATTCACCCAGCTTGGACAAGTCTCTTCATACAAGCTCTGAACAATCTCCTCAACCCTTCAATTCCCGCTGGCAGCCTTAAGAGTTTCACTGTGTTGTGTGTTGTGTACATCAAATTTGGATTTTTTTCAATTTTTTTGTACGCACCTTGCAGGTACCTCCCTGGTACCTGTGGACCCGCCATATAGGCCTATAGGTCCTGTCTGGCATCCTCCGAGGGGTGTCAGGCTTGAGAAAACCAACTGGGACCACAACAGCCCTGCCTGTCTCACCCCGGGGAGGCAGGCATCTTTAATTCTGATTCTGTACCGGGCATGTAGGGGCCTACCAGTACTAGACCCACTTGGCAAAAAAAACGTTTTTAAACGTTTTTATCTACCAATTTTCAACCAAATAAACCAATAAGGAAACCAATAAAAACGTTGTTTTTTTACGTTTAAAAACGTTTTTATGCCAAGTGGGACTGTACTAGCCCAGTGATCATGGTCAGCCTCCAATAGGCTGATTATCTTGTATATGGTGACTAATGCAAGTCAGTTTATCAAAGTGTCCCATTTTTAGTCAATATCACTAAAGTTCCTTATAACTTCCAAAACCATAATTTTTCTGTAATTTTATGCACATTTTCTGTGAAAAATGGTTTTTGGACCTCTTGATATTATATGCGACATGAGTCACTGCTTACTTAAGCCCTCCTGGTTTCTATGCAACATCTTTTTGTTCAAAATCCGAATTTTAGATGTCATATTATACTTTTAGACTGAAATGAAATTTGATAAAAACCATTGTCATGTTTTAGAAAACAAACTATCAATGACAAAGATGAAAAGTTGCCTAAATTGGACCAGCTTAGGTTGCCTAAATTGGACCATATTTGTAATAATGGGTCCAATTTAGTTGCCTAAATTGGACCATGTGGTGGGGCCTAGGCCTAGTTTTTTTATTGGACCAAAGTGTAACCTTTTTCTTACTCCATTATGGAGCAAATAGACATGATATTGATGGAAATAACAAGAGGACATATGATATCATACATTAAAAGTTCCCTAGTTTTATATATTTTTCAATATAATGAAAGTTTAAGGAAATAGAGAACAATAATGCACATTGGTCTAATTTAGGATACTAACTGGTCCAATTTAGGCACCTGGTTGCCAAAATTGGACCATTAGGCTTTGATCTTTAATTACAAACCCTGACTAGAGAAATTCAAATTCCTAGATTTTTATGCCATCACCAGAAAGCTATAAAGTATCCTGACAAAGTGTATAAATTTTACATTCAAACTCATAGAAATAATTACTGGCTAGGAAAAAGTTCCTAGGGGGTCCAAATTAGGCAACTTTCCCCTAGTCCCCCCCCCCAAAAAAAAAAAGACAAACAAAAAAATGATAGGCTACATATATGTGTGGAATAATGTGTTATGATGAGAACTCAATAGCAATTTCATAGTGGATTGCCCTTAGGCCTATTTAGTTGTGAACCTCTCCCTCCCTCCCCCTAAATGATGTTAGTATTGATGTATGATTTAGCAAAAAATCATGATATGATAGTTGAACCTGTCCGTGTACTATGTGATAAAAATAAGATGAAATTGCGAGTAAGTAGACCAAAGATGGAAATATTTAGGTGAAGTCCATTGTATCGAGGTAATATATTGTGGAGTACTCTGGAAGCTAAGGGAGTGTTAATTTTTTAACAACAGGGGGGGGGGTTGGTGAGTTTGAGGGGGGCATAAAACATTTTGACCTCTCCTGAGGGGGGGCGAAAAATATTTTGACTGCTCTTGAGGGGGGGGGCGTAAAATTTTTAGACCCTTCTCGATGAGGCACAAATTGACGTGACTTGCCATAAATACCCAATTTTTAGTGGGGATAATTTCTCAATATATTACTTGCAGAATGAGAAAGTTTATACTGATAATTTTACAATGCATCAGAATGCACCATTTTCTTTCTAAAATTTCAAAATTTTTCAGAGGAATCATACTTCCAACAAGATTGTATGCAGAGCTCTCAACACTCAAGCATCTGGCGTGAATCTCACGCATCTGGCATGATTCTCACACATTTGGGGGTTGTCTCACTCTCTCACGCTGAGGAGCCTGTTTCTCATTTTAGACTTTGTAATTTCAGTATATACTTATATAGTGAACTTGAGCATCTATCCTCGGTTTAATGTACCAAAATGCTCTAAAAATCAACAAGTGAACTTCCATATTTCTCCAAATTTTCTTGGGGGCATACCCCCAGACCCCCTGGAGCTGCATTTATTTGAACAATGCATCTCGGAAATCTAGAAAATTCCAAGCTTCAGGGAAAGTCTCACTCTTTGGCTCCATTAGAACATGAGAGCTCTGTGGTATGTGTGACACCTGTTACAGATGGCTCATGCATACATGTGAGCAAACTCCTCATTTTTTTCAGTTTTCTCCATTATTCTAAGATCTGTCAGGGTCAATCTTTGTCCAGATCCCATGAGATATCATTTTACCATTTTATATATATGGTGGGGTCTTAGAAAGATTTGGATACAAGGGCATCAGCCACCCTGAAAAGCACCAAAATGCACCAATTGACGTCTCAATATTCAAAATTTTCCTGGGTGAGATACCTCCAGACCCCCCCCCCCATTTTAACCTATCAATGGCAAATCAAAGAAGAGTCTTTACTTTTAATGTCTCGATTTTTTTCGCATTCGGAATTTGCATATATGTCATGGTCTGTTCTCTCTCTCCCTAGCCTTTCCTCCCATCTCCCCTAACCTTTTCCCAAATCTCTCCCCTCATCTGGAGTGGGCCTAGCAAGACATACCTGCCCTGACCTGGATGGCCTGACCCGGATGGCGCGACCTGTACCCACCCAGACTGCCCCTGGACAGATCCACCTGGACAGACTCACACAGACCGGACTGACCCAGACCAGACAGATCTACCTGGACTGCCCCCAGACTCACCCTGGATGAATCCACCCTGACAGACCCAGACCTGGACTGGAAATACTCGGACCAAATGGACTTGGACCAAATGGATCTGGACTGAACCTACCACAACAGACCCAGTCAAGACTTCAATGGGACCCAGACCAGACCAGACAGAATCAGATGGATCCAGACTGAACAGAACCAGACCATACAGACCCATACGAGATGGACTCGACCGGGATAAACCCGACCCATCCAGTCGGATCATCCAGTCAAACCTCAACAAAATGCACCATTTGACTTCTCGATATTCAAAATTTTCCTGGGGACATCTCCATATACCCTTAGGCTCCCTGAGCCAAAAACAGTGTATTGATGATGCAGGGGTAGTAAAACCTTGGGTACAGATGGGATGTGTGCCCACCTGCACCATCCAGTCATACGTCACCAAAATGCACCATTTGACTTCTCAATATTCAAAATTTTCCTGGGGGACATACCAGTCAGGTCATCCAGTCACACCTCAACAAAATGAACAATTTGACTTCTCAATATTCAAAATTTTCCTGTGGGACATCTCCATATACCCTTAGGCTCCCTGAGCCAAAAACAGTGTATTGATGATGCAGGGGTAGCAAAACCTTGGGGTCAGGTGGGATGTGTGCCCCCTGCACCATCCAGTCATACATCACCAAATTGCACCATTTGACTTCTCGATATTCAGATTTTTTTTGGTGGACATCTCCATATACCCTAGGTTCCCTGAGCCAAAAACAGTGTATATGAAGCAGGGGTAGTAAAACCTTGGGGTCAGGTAGGATTTGTGCCCCCCTGCACCATCCAGTCATGTCACCAAAATGCACCATTTGACTTCTCAATATTCAAAATTTTCCTGGAGGACATACCCCCATACCCCCCTCTGATTCTTACTCTCTATCACACATTAATCACACTATGTAATACACACCACAGATGTCTGAATCATGCTCAATCTCACATAACTAATGTAAACCAATAAAAAAAAAGCCTTTACAACAATCTTCCAGGCTTTTTCATTCAAAACACCCTTTCCGCTGCAGGTCTCAGCCATGGAAATACTTTTTCACTATATTTTAATGTAGCATGGCATCCCATAACTAGTGTGCCCCGGAGGTATTGAGCAAAAAATCCCACATATATCTTTAGGGGCAACCTCGATTTACGACATATAAAAAAAAAACCTGAGCATGGATCACGAAAATCTTGAATGCTAGCCATAAATGTAAAGACACCTGCATAATTGGCATTTTTTGCAGTGAATAAATTCAGTCAACCCAATCCAAACAATTTTTACAGAGTTCTACTAAATCAGCTAACTATTTTATCCACCCAGAACTCATGTAGTATTCAGTGCGGAGGTCTTCTGTCAGTAAGGATGCACTAAATGACCCTGGGATTTCCCTACGTGAGACCTGAAGGGACAGGTGTGCTTTTGAGGTTTTCCAAAAATTATTTTTTTATGTCCCTTGAGTGTGTTTCACATCTGAATATTGACTTTCATTGCCTTGGAGAAGCTCTTTCTTCTAATAAACCAGCTTCTACAGGTCAGAGACCCAGCAGAGCAAGTGGCATTTTCAGGCCTCAGTCCAAGGACCTGATACCTATGTAGTTAAACATTGATTTATGCAGTAAGAAATGCTAGTAGAGCCATTAAATCATACAGGGGTGTTCCCAAGAGATCCCTGACAATGTCACAAGTATGAAATGAATTCTCATGATAGCGATTATGTTGATATTGTGGTGTCACGGTACTAATAGGGCCAAGGACGTTCTGATTTTCCCCCCATCTTCCACCATAAAACTGGCGTCAATCGGGTTCTAATTTGATGGCGTTCACAAATAAAGGCTTAAATTAAAGCTGAAGTCATTCTTGATTTTTTTAGCATGGTCAACCATAACGGAGTCAGATCCGTTTTTGCACCAGTTGCCATGGAAACCACCATGTTGAATAAATTACATGATACAGGCACCCCTGACAAGTCACAAATGTGACCTTGGACCCCTCTCTGACACAATAGGTTTCCATGGTGACCAAAAAAATTTTGCAACTTTTTCCCCCCAAATCGTTACCTTTCTTCTGGTAACAAAATTATTAATCTGCGATAAAAATAAGGTCCCCTGGCACTGATTATACCAAGCAAAACACTGTTTTTAGTTGGGACTATTTAGCTGTCCTAGGTTTACTGGGGCGGAATACTACTGTGACACCTTAACAGGTGGGGTCATTTTTTCCGACAATATATAGTTTGCCCAGAAATAAAGATATTTACCTCCCTGACATGAATCTCAACTTTTTACATGGAAAATTTGTATATTTATGACCATGGAGCCTATTGAAATATGGGTGAGGGGTCCCTCAGGGGTCAATTATTTGTATTTTAGGGGTTAAAAACAGGGACCTTTCTTTGGCTTGCTCTACCGAAAAATTGGATCTGACTTTGTTATGGCAAACTACCCTCATATGATGCCTTAACACATTGACAACAATAATGTATAACTGGCTAAGATCCCATCTAATACCTAAAAGCATCAGAGTAATCAAAACAAGGGCAATGTCCCCAAAACTAGGCCAAAATCTGCATGATTTGGCGCAAAATGTGGTATTTTTTGGATGATGGCTGTTTATTTTCCCTAGCAACGCTTGACTACACAATTAAAAATTCTGAGGTTTGACTAAAATCCTATTTTCAAAGGAATATTCCATATGTTTTGAATAGAAGAAGCATAATTTGTGCTATTTATTAGCATTTCTAGAGGCTTTCAAGGTAATTTTTATGGAGGAGCCCTGGAACCACTTTCTGTGCCAAGTAGCCCCAACTGCCCCATCTGGAGCGAAAAAAGGTCAATTATACGCAAATCCCAGACAAATTCAAAGAAAAAATGACCATAATAGCTTCTCCTACACTTAATTTAGCTATTTTAATACAAAAAATTCATCCGGTTTGGATTGAGTCCTTACAAGAGCCCAAAATGTGGCCAAAATCACCCCACCCAGCCACCCAGTTAAGGTGTCACGGTACTAATAGGGCCAAGGACGTTCTGATTTTCCCCCCATCTTCCACCATAAAACTGGCGTCAATCGGGTTCTAATTTGATGGCGTTCACAAATAAAGGCTTAAATTAAAGCTGAAGTCATTCTTGATTTTTTTAGCATGGTCAACCATAACGGAGTCAGATCCGTTTTTGCACCAGTTGCCATGGAAACCACCATGTTGAATAAATTACATGATACAGGCACCCCTGACAAGTCACAAATGTGACCTTGGACCCCTCTCTGACACAATAGGTTTCCATGGTGACCAAAAAAATTTTGCAACTTTTTCCCCCCAAATCGTTACCTTTCTTCTGGTAACAAAATTATTAATCTGCGATAAAAATAAGGTCCCCTGGCACTGATTATACCAAGCAAAACACTGTTTTTAGTTGGGACTATTTAGCTGTCCTAGGTTTACTGGGGCGGAATACTACTGTGACACCTTGTGATGACATTGTGTGAAACATGGCAAAAAATTGCGATAAATTTCCATACCATTTGGTAAAATTGGTGATTTTTACCATAATGGCCTACCATACAAAGGGGTTCTTATCTGATTCTTATTGATACATATTTTTATCCCATTCTATGAAAGAATTATGCATGTGTTTGTGATGTGTGTTGAGCTATGGACTGCCCATGGACACCCAATGGGCCTCGGACTGAGGCTTGCGGGACTGTCCGCAGCCCAGAAAATCATATCGAGAAGTGTTTTACAAGCCCCAATCCTGACAATACAATGAAAAATATGGTCTGAAAATTCCAGAGGCTTTATTCTGGAGTAGACACCCTACTTTCTTTGAACCTACCTCCATTGTTATAGGTTATTTGGGTCTAATATAGAAAATAGGCAAATTTGGCATTGAAGATTGCTACCCGAAAGTAGGATTTTAGCAATTTTCAAGTGATATTTAACAATAAAAAAAAACATGCCCAAGAGTTTTAAACAATTTTCTTGGAAAGCAGTATGCACATACTTAGAGTTGGCCTGGCCATTTGCTCACAAATTGACCTGAGAATACATGATATTCTTGTCTAGATTTTCCAAATTTCCCTGGGGAACAAATCTGCAGATAGTACTTTACAGCAGAATCAAGTAACTGAAAGGCTAGGGGCACATCAATTCATGTCTTGGCAGTCTTCTGGTATCCAGGGTTCAAATTTCCATTAGGATAGTAAGATATCCATCATACATAAAGGGGTCAGACGTTTTCAGAAACCCAAACCCCCAACCCATGTAAATGGTAAGTTTTTGATTTGTGTTTTACAGCACTTTAGCGGCACTAAGTGGCTATCCCGTGCTTCACAGGTTGATAATTTGACAGAGGAATGTGTCAGTGCCCGCGCATATGTGCACCACACACATGGTGTAGGTAGAGAGATAGAAAGAACAGAGGAGCCCATTTGTGAAGGGCTAGGGAAGCCAATTGAATGAGAATGAAGGTCAGAGGATAAGACAGGACAGAAAAGGGAGACCAGACCCCTTTTAAAAATGGGTTGGGGAGACCCGACAGAGGAATGTGTCAGTGCCCGCGCATACGTGCACCACACATATCCTGAGGGGATAGTAAAGAGGAGACATAGACCCTTTTAAGTGGGCTAGGGAAGCCCGTGAATGAAATAGGGGTGTGAATACTCCAACTGAGCCTAAAATATAATTTATTTAAAACATTTTGAGGAAATCAAGCATCTAAATTTGAATCATGCATTAAAAGGTTGTACACCATCAAATTGATACCTGTTAGGTGACAGATAGTCTTCTTAGTCATGAATTTATCAAGTTTTGGCATGCCACCATCATACAAAAAAAAGTCATGCTGGTTCCCTTGAGCCGCACATAATTTATGATGATGTGTATGTCCAACATATGAAATGCCCCCCCCCGGGTTTTAATATCGGATTTTGTCTCCCCCCCCTCCTCAAAATGTAGCGATGACAGCCAAATACAGCTCAACACTCCCTATATCTGTCACAGTGCAAAACACCTGGTACTGCAAATTCAATTCTGAGGGTTCTATTGGACAGAATTACACCAAATTTACACCAAATTAAAGGGGAAATATAGCTCTAACTCATTGGTACACTATAGTTTACTGCATTTTATATTTTTTACCCATTCAGAGAGTGAACATTTAAGTGATTTTGGTGATTCTGTCAGACAACCCTGTTTGAGCACATGAAGAAGTCATATTGTTTTTGCCAAGCAGGACGAATATACAGAGTAATTCTTCTTGAATTTTTGTTTAAGAATGATCTGGTGTTATAGAAATTGATTTTAGCAATTTTTGGCGATATTTAAACATCTAGAGGTATTATTTAACAGAAAGAAATTAATATTTAGATTTTTTAGCTTGCCATAAAAATGTCTCTATTGGGAATATCAACTTAATTCAAAAAGTCTTTAAACGCAAATATTAATTTTCAGTTGATGCATAGATTGTGGAGTTCTGTTGAGGTCTTGATTTTTGGCTGTCATTGCTAAAAAAATGACCTAAATGTGGCCAATTAGATGAAAAGTAGGGCACGCACCTGCTGTGTCAGACTGAGACTGAGTACCCTAGAAACAATTTCTTGTGAATTCACGTGAAATTCACGTGATTTCACAAGAAAATTTGGTGTAATTCACGTTATTGATCATGTGAATTCACATGAATTTGTGAGCAGCAATTCACGTGAAATTCAGCAGTCACATGAAATTCATGCGATTTCATGTGAATTTCACATGACTTTCACATGTAGGCCTACATGCATCTGACAATAAAATGTGAAGAACTCGTGAAATTCACAAGATTTCACAAGAATTTCTGCTGAACCAAATTTTCACCAAATTTACTCGTGTCAAAGTGGTGAAAAGTCGTTCCTTGTTTCCAGGGTATGTATGGATCAGCCATCAAAGAAATAGTTTTATATTGTATACCGGTACCCAGTTTCTTCAATTTTAACTTCAACTTCAGTGACACATTATAACTTGAACATTTTCTTTAGTTCGTCAAACAATCGTCAGATGGCCCTATGATCACTTTAAGCCCAGCTTTGATGGGAGGGTGTGTATCTGAAGAAACAGCACAGTCTGTGACGTCACATGTAGGCCTATGTGGTGCAGTCAGTAGTAGCACAGCCAAAATGGCGGACCGCTGTAGAACTAAGTGGAGTATAACCCCCATCTTATCGGTGTTATTTACGGTGATATACTCTTCCAGAATGGGTGAGTACATCTGCAATACCTACTGCATTCGAGTACCGATTGTTACTTGGCTCTGACCAGCTTAACTGTTGTTAGGATCGTGGGAAGGAGTGGACAAATTCTCTCGTCTGGAGGCCCAGCCTACCGAGATTGACTCTCACCCGAATCACTCTAGTCTAGCCGAGGCCACACATGATCTAAACATCGGGTTGTTTCACTCTGGGAGTACACTTTCTCACTTATTCCTCGCTTGAGGTTAGATCTTAAATGCAGATTTGTCAGTGTATTAAATATTCAATTCGTGATACATGGTGTAAGCCCCTGAATCCTTGTGGTAAACATCGGGCCCGGACATCGGGTTTTGCCTGGGAGGTTCCAGTGGCAGTTCAGCCTTCAGGGTTGTGAAGCCAGAAGCCTGAGAAGGGTTGGCTTTCAAGGCCACAGCTACAGGCCCTCACACTCGTCACACTCACAGGCACGGCTGGTCTACATCTTGGCAGAAGTGGGTGCATTGTACGTGTAGCCTAGGGGTGCTGTCACTGTGACTGACTCCTGAGTGACTGTCAGATATTTTTAAAAGTCTTATGATTATGATCCAGTGCCGTGGTAGTATTCTCCTCAACCCCAATCCACCAAGTCCCTGTTTATGGGAACACCTTCCTTGCCTGCTCATTTGTGATGATTTGACTAAGTCTAACTCTAAGGGAGAGGTCATTTTTAAACAACAGGGGAAGGGGTGGTGGATTAGCCTAAGGCTTAGGGTGAAGGGGCACACAATTTCAGATCCCTCTTGGGGAGAGGGGCAAAAAATGTTCACCCCTTCTTAACGAAAAAAAACCCTACATGGTACCGGTACTGCAGGATAAAGATGGGTGGGGTTAAAACATTTCACACCCCTGCGATGGGGAGGGCCGGAAAACTTGCGACAAGCACATGCGAAATTCACCACCCTGACCCTGTTGTTAGAAAATGACCGCTCCCTAATGGATTGCTCATTTTTTTATCAACATGGGGAGGGGGTGAAATTCTGCTTGTGCCGCGAACATTTTTCCGCCCTGAAAATTGTCTGCCCCCCCCCCCCATTTTATTCTTTAGTAGCGCCCAGGCTTTTTTGGCTTAAAGGGTACATTTTTTGGCTTAAAAAGGGTGTATTTTCTTCGTACCCCCCCCCATTAGTATCCCAGGTAGCACACAAAAATTTGCCAACGTTGGCCCGATGCATCGGGCCAACGTTGGCTGCCCATCGGGCCTACATAGGCCCGACCAGTGGCATTTGCCAACCAAATGCCAACATTGGCCCAACGATGGCAGGACATCGGCAAATGGTCGGCCAGGGGCCGACCATTTGCCGATGCTGATGTTTGCCGACCAAAAGCCAACGTTGGGCCTATGTTGGCATTTGGTTGGCACTGTCGGGCCTATGTAGGCATGATGGGCAGCCTATGTAAAGCCGATGGTTGGGCCAACGTCGGCCCAACGTTATGCCAATGTCTCTGTGCTACCTGGGATTGGGATTCTGAAATTTGCCCCCCCCCCTCCCCGGTTGTTAAAAAATACCCAAGGGAGTGGTCATCCTTTATTTAAATGTCCCCAAAAGTAGGGTAGATTGAATGTAACAATTATAGGGAATGATACCTCTTATCCCCACATATGACATGCATGATATACCCGGTAAGTAAAAGGTGAAATATTGAGATGATGTTTATAACCTGTTAATTTTTATGCTGATTTTTTTACTTAAAATGCAAGGTCAGCTTTTTTTTAAGCATGCACAGAGATTTTGAAGGACCCTCTCTCTGTCTTCCTCAGGGGACCACCACCCCCCACTGTAGAAAGGACCCAGCCTTGGGAAGATGAGGGGATTTTCTGTGGGGTTGTCATGACGAGATTGAACCTGTGTCAGGTGTCGGTGTCACACACGCTGCCCCTGACAGTTTGTCAAAGTGGAGCTTGCCAAGTTAGACACCTTGATGCTGGCCCATACTCAACCCCCACACCTCGTGGTCTGTTCTCCAGAGTGCAGTCACAGTTACACTGAAGGCCTATGGGTGTTCCGTACCCCCACTATACCCACAGGGAACATATACTGTATGTAGGTCATTTTACCGACTGAAGACTGGGGTCACATTGGTTGTGTATTCTAACTAATATTTTAATTACCCCCTTTGATCTAGATAAGAATCTGACTGAAATTAGATGTGTATTAGGGCCAGAGACAGGTATGGGCCCGACCCCCCTCCCCTCTCTACATCCCCTCCAGAGAAGGATCTGATTGAAGATTAATGTGTATCGGACCTCCCTGGCCCCAGCCTTCCGTTGATCCGTCGGTAAAATAACCTACATACAGTATGTGTTCCCTGTGGGTATAGTGGAGGTACGGAACACCCATAGGCCTTCAGTGTAAGTCACAGTCTACAGGAGAGGTCACCCGCCTTCACCGGACTACCACAAGCACACAAGCCCCAAACATTAAAGGCAGCCTGTCGCATGAGATAAATTAGAATTTGTCCTTCACCCCTAACCTTTCCCTAACAGCCACTTCCTTCCAGGGGTCTATTAATATATCGTGTTTACATGCCACATGGTATGTTCTCCTCCACGCCAACACTTATACCGTTATGCTTGACTGCCTATTTTCATTTATAACCCAGTACACAAGTAGGCCTCATTATCTTCCCATTAATCTGCTGGTTTGATAGAACAATCAGATGATTTTCATCACATCATTTAGAATAAACATGAGCCAGAATAAAACAATTTAAAAAAAAAGAGATAAAAGTGGTCTTAGTGGATTGATTAAGCCTTAAGGGATGGCGTGATCCATCAGGATTTCATTTTTCGTTTAGGTCAATTAGGATGTGTACGATAGTTCTGTTAAGCACCATATGGGGCACACCGTCAACTTTGGAATAAACCATAAGTCTTGAAATAAACCGTAAGGTTTGAAAGTGTTGCCATTGTAACCCCCCCCCCCCCCCCATGTAAGCTGTACCCTGAGTTTCTCTAGAACGCACAATGGATAGACCTCTAAAATGGCCTGTAAGCCGCGATTTATACGTGGGGTTTTACAATAATAATCATGCGCCGCGCCGCATTGGTGCATAATGCCTACCCAAGGAAATGATGACCAATTCTTCACTGATTCATTTAATATGAGCAAACGGCTGCATGAATTGAAAGAACCACATGAAACACTCTACTGGCCTTAAAGCATTAATTGATCATCATTACGTGTACATATACTCCCTCAACCTCTCATTTAGTCTCAAGTAGTACATTCCTGCCACATAGGAACAGCCTAGACGTTGTTAGTACAAAGTAGGGATGTTAAATACAGGTGTCTTCAACGTCTTTCATTGCTGCAGACCGGTTCTAAAGGTGACAGGTGAGTATTTAGTAGAAGTAAGGGGAGAGATGAGGGGAGAGGGTTGGGGGGGGGGGGGTATAAACGCTCCTTCTGTGGTAGCCACACAAACTGGCACCTTCAAAAGTTTAACACCGAGGGATGCCCCATTCAGACCACGCAGAACAGGCCACTAAGCCGGCGTGTATTTGGCCAGAGTGCGTGCCTTGTTTGCACGAGGCGAGACGCAAAGGGCCCTTGTTTTTGCAGCGTGATAAGAGAGGACCAAAGGAAGCTGTTCCTAGACAATAGGATCGGCAGAAGTGTATCTTGGTGATCCAGGCTCTCTCACCTCACCATTCCCTCAGCCGTGAGCTCCCCACCTGGGTACACAAACTGCCTCCAGAGTGGCCCTCCAAGGGACGCCCCTCGCACCTCCAGTAGCTACCAGACCATTGTAGTCCCTCCTCCGCAGACCAACAAGGCATTAGGGCCAGGATGAAGGGTCAAGCCACCAGAGGCACATTTGTTTCCCCTTAGTGTGTTTGTCCACTGGGTCTATAGTAAATGGTGTTGCCAAGGGGACTGTTGGGGGGTCGTATGGCTGGCAAGGGAGTGGTGTTTTAACAGCGACGGGAAGGAGGCGGGTGGGGGGGGGGGAATCCCTCCAAAGAATTGTTGGGGGGGAGGGGAATTCATATTTCAATATCTAAAAGATGTCACTTTTTCTGGTTTACAAGGAATTCCTGGTTTTGATTCCAAGATTTCTGTATTAAATTAGGTTAAATTCCTGGGAAAATGTGTCCCAAGTCCAATTTTCCTGGTTTTTGTCAGCCAGTGAGTGACATCTCTGATATCTACCCCGTGTCATAGGGGCTTTTTGGGGCAGGGGCGGGGTCTTGCAATAGCTTAACTCAATAAAAGAATCCTGCTGGTGAGGGCTGAATTGATGTGGCACACAAAAATGATCGCTCCCTAAAACTGAGAATTTAAGAGAAATGAAAACTGTCTGCCAGTCGTAGTCCCCACAGAAGGGAGATGGTAGGAGGGGAGGTGGTGGTGGTGGGTGGGGTCTTGGTGCAACGTTTGCTCAGGGGAGAATGTGTGTCAGCCGACTGGGTTTACCGAAAGGTGAGAGACACATGAACGGTGACGGGCGGTGCAGCGAGCTACTCGTGGGGGCTGTGTAAATAATCAGCTCGCACCCACCAAAAGGCGGCCGTGTGTGCCCAGGATCCACCAAGGCTCCGCGTCTATTGACACCACCAACACTCTACCTCCTCCCTCCCTCCTCTCCCATTGCCGCCACTATAAAAACCCCCGCCACAGTCCTCCAACGGTGAAAATTAGAATGAGATGGCATGGATCTCAATTTCTGGAAATCTACAGCCTCCTTCTCTGCCTGGCTGGCCGAGTTTCTGGTAGGATGACGGCGGGAGGCCGGCTGAGGATGAGAAGGGCGAGGGTAAACCCTGGTAGTGGAAGGTTGGCATGGTAACCTGTGCCACCTGAGGGTTGGCAGGTGGGGCCCGGGATATCGTGTCTAAGAAACACTGCACGGGGGGGGGGGGGGTAAATCCATACAGAAATGTATGCCCAGATGGTTGCCATCATGTCTAGTTACTCTTTTCACTAAGCTATATTGAGGCTATTCGAATATTATATTGATGTATACTATAATTTATAAATCACTTGGTTGTCGTTGGTCTAACCCTATCTTTCCTGTAGTCCTCTAACCTATACAGGTACACTGTATTCAACCAGGCCCTTCCGATGATATCTAAAATTCACTTAAACTACTATGACCCCTATAATGTGTTTTACATGTGACTTCTTCTCTAGTATATAAACGGTGAGTTGCTCCTCCTTCGGGCTACTTCCACATGAGCTGCTCATGGTGACTCATATAATGTAGCTGGTTGGGTTGACCCTCACAGCTTCAGTATAGCCTGAAGGGGTGTAGAGTGGTTTCCCATGATCGATCAGGGAGGCTGGTTTAGGAGGTCAAGGCATGTCTAGATTTTTTTTTTTTTTTTTTTTTTCAAATGGTCCGGTTTTTGGACGGGGTTGTTTAGTGTGTTGGAGATCAGCGTCGGCGAGCAAACACACAGACTGTGGCATGCCAGAGGCTCGTTTCGGCTCACATATAGGAGCACGTCAAAGCTTAGGTCAAAGCCTGAAGAGTCTGTCTGTTGTGGCAGCATCATGCAACAAACAATGAAGGGGAGGGGACCAGTCTGTCCTACTCAGTCGACCAGCCCTACTGGCCTGCCTTTGCAAAGGGCGAATACACTCAACGACCGGAGCGCACAGGTTGTGCTAGATCACACAATCCAACAATCAGAGACCGAACAGAGAGGAGAAAGAATACAGCAATATATTTGTGGGCAACTCTAACAATGGTAGACGAAATAGAAAAGCCAAAGTCTATAACGTTTAACAGGCCCCTGTCATGATCTCTTTGGAAAGCAAGTCTGAAAGCCTGATGTTCTCTAAAATGATATCTGACTACCGTAATGACGACGTATATAGCTGTCTGGTTTTGAATACTAGTAGCTGCCTCCCTTGATTAATAGCCTGGGGTTGTAGGTGTTTTGAAATTAATAGATGCCAGGCCTTGAATAGGCGCCTAGGCCTGGGGTGCCTCAAGCCTCTAAAGTGGTATGGCTTCACTATATACCTGTAGGG
This sequence comes from Acholoe squamosa, assembly GCA_949317995.1. Taxonomy (NCBI): domain Eukaryota; kingdom Metazoa; phylum Annelida; class Polychaeta; order Phyllodocida; family Polynoidae; genus Acholoe; species Acholoe squamosa. Next base: position 63,046,983 of record OX439039.1, read on the forward strand.
GAACTTGACTATCTGAGTCCCCGTGCCCGGTTGGCCCACCCGCAGGGGCAGGTCACCGGGTAGTCGTCACATGTCCCATATCGGTATCACAACGGTCCAGGCGTGGGTGGAAGGTAGGAAACGTTGTACGGGGATGTAACTCAGCGGTAGAACTTCCGCTTGCAAGTTGTAGGTCCCGGGTTCGACTCCCAGTTTCCCTAAAACGTTTTCGCCAACCCCTACAATGGTAGGGAAACCGCGTGGTCCTGACCCGCGTAAGGGGGGGGGGGCTACGGAACTCGGTCCCTGGGTTGGTGTCATACAGCAAGCCCTTCGACCTGCTAGTGCTGGGGTGCCCACAGTGTGGTCCTCTTCTGTGTGTGGCTCAGTGTTTGTTAATTCGTTGGTCGAAGCTGGTTGGGGGCTGTGTAGGGGAACGTGACTAATGAGTCGCCGTGCCTGGTTGGCCGACCCGCAGGGGTAGGTCACCAGGTAGCCACATGTCCCCTATTGGTATCACACCGGTCCATGCGTGGGTGGAAGGTAGGAACCCCTACATACCTATGGTTGACTAAACGAATACACTAAGCGTAAGGGAAATGTTAAGCTACCATGTTTTCATTGCTTTAACATTCTAATTGATAACTTGATTTGGTTCTATTTGAACTCCTGTAGGCTACAAGATGAGAACTAGACAGTGGGCTTGGCATCAGGTTGCATGTAATGACGGCTGTTGGCATGTCACTATAAGACTATAATTAGCCAGGCCAATGTGAGGCTGTATCATGTCACATGATAAAGAGTAGGTCAATCTGCCTGCTCTCTATCAACCATACAGAAGAGCAAGCGACTGAAAAAAAACACTGTATATATTATTAAAAAGGGGGAAACAAAAGAAAAAGAGAGAAGAGGGAATTACCGATAGATTAATAAAATTAAAAGAGTAAAAGAAGGGGAAAATAAATAAAAAATCGATATAGAATCCTGGCAGAGTGGGGACGATTGGATTTATGTGCCAGATAAGTGACACAGGTTTTCCATTGGACGATTGGATTTATGTGCCAGATAAGTGACACAGGTTTTCCATAAGACCTGGCATCAGTCAATGTAGCATGGCTAAATGACACTCCGCTCTTGTACTCTCTAAGTGGATTACCCAGGAGAACATGAGTTTGATGTCACCAGTTTTTGGTGTCTATCGACTAGTGTGGGGGTCTAGATGGGGGGTCCCCATGTCACATGTCGATTTTAAGAAAATGGTATGTCACATGTCACTAAATTTCTATTTCCCCATGTCTCTGTCACTAAGCTCCATGTCACATGTCGATTTTAAGGAAAGGTCATGTCTCATGTCACTAACTTTTTCATTCTCCATGTCCTTGTCACTAAGCTCCATGTCACATGTCGATTTTAAGAAATGGCCATGTCACCCTGTCGAATTTAGGGGTCTAGACCCATTAGTGTGCTGTTAGAGGGGGTGGCAACATGGCAGTGTGTCGAGAGCAGTAGTGATTATACCACCCTAACCACATACATGTACATCTAAGCCACGCCCCAGATATTAGTTTAAGATAGTACAAAATACACGTATTCTGAGTGTGTCACATGTAGTTAGGATATTGTGTATGTATTTCTTTTTCTTTTGATGTCTCGTGTGCCCTTTAACAGCTCTCATATCAAGATGAATACATACCTCTGTATACGGTACATAACACGCCAACACACAAATGGTTCACCAGTACACAAACTCTTCAGTTACTGAATACGAACATGGAGGTATGTGATATCTCTATGATGCGAAGGAGCTCTAGTGACTGGTCACAAATGTATCCTTAACTTGATATGGTTCTATATAAAACTGTCAAAAACCAGTATTAATATACCCTGAAATGTGTCGCATTGAAATCTTAGTTGGTTTAGCTTTCAATTGGTTGTAGGTATATTTAAGGGCTTTGAGTGATGAATACACAATCAGAAAAAAGTGTAGATCTCATTCGAATCAAACTTGAGATATAAAAGTCATATTGTTCATGCAGAAATATGTTGGCTAAATCAAAGCTACATTTAATAATGTCATGATTGCGTTACTACCAGTACTTGGTTTTGCACCATGTAGTACCATAGCTCTGTATTAAAGCCGTCCTTAGAACAATGGCACACTAACTGTTCCAAGTCCAGAGTCGGCCTATTTTGAAGTTCGTGTGCCTGCATATTCCACCAACTGCTTCCACATTCCCTGACCACCCAGTCGAGAATCTGATCTCCCCAGATGTGAACAGGGGAGGCTCATACATTTTCCAACCAGAAACACTCCCCCCTCTATGCCATATCAAATGACTCTTGAATGTTCTGTTTTAAATCAGAATTTCTTACACAGAATTTGGTACACAGAATAGATGATGTGCCATTATCTTCTCTTATTTCCTGCATTGGGTCACAACGGTTTAAAAAAGTGGTTTAATTCTGTCTTCTATCTAAAATTGCGCTCACTGACCTCTTCTAGATCTGCTGTTATCAGTTCAACTACGTCCTACTGCCTCCTGATATCCCACTCAGTGTCTCAGTCCGGGTATTGGGTACACATTCTTATCAGTGGCATGACATTGATATACAGAATGCGATGTCAGTAAACAGAAGATCCTTCTTTCATGGAATTGAGCTTTGAATGAGCTCATAAACGGGTCAAAACATCTTTATTACTTTCGCCATTTGATTTCTTTTGTAGGTCCTTAGACCCTAAGGTGTTTAAGCCACTTACTACAGAGAGGACATAGGATGAGGGACCAAGAAAAATCCCAACTATATTACCTTCTCCTTATTTGACACATACATACAGTGTTGCCGAAATGACGCCGGCTTGAGCCGGCGTATAATCTTAATGGCCGGTGTAGGGAAGCAGGCCATTCTGGCCTGGCATGATCTCAGCTTTCTAATGGTGAAAGAATTTTTTCAAATCCGACCATTAGAACCAAAGATAGGGCCATTGTTATGCAGCTGTTTTATATATGAGTATTTTTCAATTTCTATGTGGTTATAATCAATGATGAAGTATTGAGAGGTACCTTAGAATGTGTATATTGATATGGCCTGCGTGAGCAGGAAATGGCCTGCGTATGATGCCAAGACGTAGGCCATATTGGCCTGCGTCGATAAGTTTTCGGCAACACTGTACATAACACTACATTTAGTATCGATGCTGAAGCTTCAAGGTTGTGTAACAAGTTTTCAGTAAGAGGCAAGTATATAACAGCATTATGAAGTGGAGATTCGGGCTTGTGTAGACATCTCCCTATGTATATACATTGTCCTACATGTGTATAAATACTCAGTTGGTTTTGTGTGATCACCACCGTGTGTGGCATCCACCACCTCCAGTGGTCCCTCGTTGCACGTAGCCGTGTTTTTGTTCTCCCACACAAACCAATTTGCGGACTCCCCGAGTACCGTAGCCACATCCGGTTCTGTGGATCTAGGTGTGACCTGGGCACCACGTGACCTCTGGGGGTCCCCAAGGTCACGTGACCTTGGAGGAGGAGGACCCCCATGGAAGATGTCATTGAAAGGTGTGTGCTGGTTGGTTGGGGATTGGATGGAGGGGGGCTTCTCTGTCACGTCGCAGGAATCCAATGTGTTTGCTTAGGGCTACCCCGAGGAGCAAGGCGTGAATGGTAGAATATTTTGAGGAAAACATATTTGCAGACGGCCGCTGGTTTAAACCATAGAGCAGCCAACCCAACCGACCCCTCTATCAAGTTTTCCCAAGCGTTAGAAAGAGAGGCCTGCTTTGAGAAGAACGATATCAAAAGGTCTAGGCCTTGTAGAGACTACATGAAGACACTGGTCAGCATATTGACGTGCGTATGGTGTTCAGGGAAGTAGCCCAATATTTAAAGCCACCCCTGGCTGCATGAGGCCATTGAGGGTGTTAGATTATTCCTTCACTCACTCTTCACTTGCTCGCTCGCTCACTCACTCTTGCTCGTTCACTCACTCAATCACACTCATGCTCACTTGCTTGTTTGCTTAGTTACCCATTCACTCACTCACTCACTCACTCACTCCACCATTCCATCCTTCATTTACTCACTCTCATTCATCCAATGCCTCCATTTACCTTTACTTCTTGCTGACTAAGCACCTGAGACCCACACCCAGCTCCACACCACACCTCTCACCCTCACAATATGATCCTGACAACAAACACGGTTCTCGCACCCTTTCAGACAACATACACACACATGTATACTCCATTGTCCTACTTGTAAACCTTCTACAAGAGCCAAGTCAGGTCCCAGACAACGTTCTGACGGTTCTCACGTTCCTTCATCACAGTGATGCCCACTACCACAAAGACGTATATATATATAATGTACCCGTCTTCTGTGACCGCCCCTAGATGCTGTTATTTGGCCCTGCAAGTGCCACACAGAGCTTTAATGCATTATGACAAAAAAGGCAAATGACTATTGTTCTCTATATTTGGTCATCATGATACATACATACATACATATATTTAGCGTTTAATCAACGTTATGAGAGAGCACGCGTGGGTCTATGGTTCAATATTCCACGACCGCGAAGCGGGAGTGGAATATTGAACCATAGACCCACAAGTGCTCTCTCATAACGTTGATTAAAGCGTTTATCGAACATATTTCTCCATTTTGTATTAATTTCTTACCTTATAACCCAAGAATTAATCCAGGAGAAGACATTTTGTAAGTGCATCCCATCCGCACGGTTTGCCAAGCCAGCGTAGCCATTGTTTTTACTCCACTCGTCAAACCCTCGTCTTTCCAACGAATTTTCGGGTGTAATCCAAGGATGTCAAGCCCTGTTATTCTAGCAGCGCCAAATATACGATCTCTAGTTGGTGTTTGCATACATTTTGTCTCAATTTTCTTCGAAATAAATAAGAATCCATTGATTTTCCATACCGATCCAACGCACACGGCCCGGTACACGGCCATTGCTTCTTGTTGACAGAGCGGGTAGGTGCCCGGATGTACCTGACCTACTTTCGGCTGAACCCACTTCCGGCAAGGAGGTCAGCCGGGTCAGTCGTGTATCGCTATGGAAAATCAATGGATTCTTATTTATTTCGAAGAAAATGGAGGAATTTGGCATGGCATGTTCATATAGGATATCTAACAATGTTTTCCTGTGAATAATCAATGGATTCTTATTTATTTCGAAGAAAATGGAGGAATTTGGCATGGCATGTTCATATAGGATATCTAACAATGTTTTCCTGTGAATAACTCCACCAGATTTCATGGATTCTAGGCTAACGAGGTGTGTAAACATTAGGTATGTCCGACAACTTTTTCAAATTCTTGATGTCGATTCATTTCTACCACCGGTCGGCTTGGTATAGTGGACAGCGAGCTCGCCTCCTGCCCCAGCGGCCGGGGATCAATTCCCCGTTGAACCTAAACGGTTTTAACAGGAAATGTATGGAGGAGTTGACTTTGTATATTCCTCCAATTTATTAACATGTCCAGATTGAAACTAGCAGCCTCTTGAAGCCGAAGAAAAGGTCTGAGAGTGCGTTATGGCTGGATAACGCACTGGGGTTATGAGCAAAAAAGCACTCCTGAGGCTCAGATAGTTAGATAAATATATATATATATATATATATATATATATATATATATATATATATATATATATATATATATATATACCACCTGGGAGTGTATCAATCCCAATGCCATAGGGTCGTCATGATGCATGAATGCAGCCCTGGCAAGCAGAACCTGCACTCATGCATCATGACGACAACTGGACATGTGTAATTTTGCAGTCCTTAAATGGTACGACGTGTAGAACACGTCACACTCGGCCGTATAGATCTGCTACATGTCTTGATACACGTGTCTGTGTGTAGAGGCTGATAGAGTTACACGAACCACGTCTCATATTAAAAGGCACAGAGTCTGGGGTGTCAGCAGGCTTTGAAGTTTGGTTTGGTTTGGTTGATTTTACCTCCGCTAATAGTAATTAAAAATTAGCAGAGAGACTATGTTTTGATTCTTTCCTTTCTTGCCCTACTTATTAGTCTAACTGGGTAAGGCTTCTTTATATTTCATATTTTGCAAAAGAGCTTGGTTTCCCACAGGAAATCAAGAATCTCCTTGTTTCCAGTGCTGTGGAAAACACTGTTCATTGTCGTTGGATTTTTCAGGAATTTCTTCCTGCTTCTCTTGGTTGCCTGACAAGGTAGCATGAGCTGTTCCACACTCAGCTGAGTGTTGCATGCCTGACATACAGGTGCCACTTCACCTTTCAGAAGGTGACTGTGTGTCAGTTTGGTGTGAAGTACACGGTACAGACACACATAGGCATTGTCATGCACATTACTACACATCAGCCCCCTTATTGAATAGCCACCATGCAGTCGAAGGGAATGTGTGAATTCTGAAGTACAGGATGGAGACAAACATAGGCATTGTTGGCTTAGCTCCTGCTGGGTCATTGGTGGCGCCTTTTTGTCGAAAACTGATGGTCATGAATTGAAACTTTATATGGGAATTTCTCATCGAAATTAAGGGAAAATTAAACAAAGAATCATGGAAACATATTCTTTATGACGTTGTCTTTCATTGTACATGCACAATTCCTGGAAAAAAATTTCTTTACCAATGAAAATAGCTGAAGAAAAGACCTGACATATGTTACCTTCTTTCTCACGAAAACGAGGCTCCGTAGCATAGCATTGTGCGATAGATTTTCGCGATAGACATAACACATTGGCTCCTATGGGAATTGTCTAATTAAGACGTTTTTTTTCAGTATGTGAGGCCGGAAGACCATTTATGTAATGCGATAGATGCAGAAAAAGTTGGGAAATTTTCGTATAAGACCGGTTAAGACCGTTTATAGACCGACCCTGGAAATCAGACCGCCATAAGTTTGTTATGGCTATCGCATTTCCGGCAAGGCGAGTGTAGGACTCTATGTACATAGTAATATAGTCAGAGGACGCAGGCTGTTATGGTTTCTATCTCTTAGCCTTTACACAGCCTACTACGTGCGCCCTCTGACATACTATATATGTACCATTTGTACTAGTCTTTACACTCTCCCTCCCAGCAGAACATCCTCGTGCAAGTTCGCACATGTGCACAGAGTGGTGCGTCGTAAGGTTTAATTTTCATATAAAAGTAAATACAGGCCATGTATTTGATTCAATTCGATTGATATTGTCTAACATGCATAGATTATATTCAAAAAGCCATTAATTTCAAGTTAAATCGATATAATCTATCATTTCTCCGTCGAAAATGTAACTTCCGGCAAGGAGGGGTCGCGCATTGGCACGGAACATCAAAATTCAAAATGGCGGACAGCGAGACGATCGCCTTACGGTGCTATCGAATCTGCTGGATTATAACAAAATGGAGGAGAATTACATTATCTCATGCATTTGTATGGTTAATATGGATCCTTATTCAAGACCTGCTGGTATTGTGCAATGCTTAACTCGCCAGGAGAGGAATTATTCGCCAATGAAACATACGAGCGATAATGGGGTGCATTCTCCATAGCCTTAAGCATTGAAGACTCGGACACACTGTCACTATAGTGACAAGTCTCATGGTAGGTAACCTGGGCCATGGGTGCTCTATAGCACACGTTAAATCTTAATGTATATAATACTACACATCACCCCATTCATTTAATGGCCACAATGAATTCGAAGGGAATGTGTGAATTTTGAACTTGTTATTTCGAATTTATTATCAATGTATGACTTGGGGGTGTTGATTCTGTCCCACACAGTTTTCTCTTGGGTGGGAGATTTAGATGTTCTCCTGAAAAAAAAAGAAGAAGCTGTTTTCAGGTCCCAAGTGCGGATTATAACAAATCCACAAAGTGAGGATGCAGTGTGCTAACTAGGGTTCTCTAGTAGTTCTACCCCTTTCCGTGGTTCATTGGACACCAAGTACCGATAGTAAATAGAATAATGGAGACTACTGCTGGCATGTTTCAATTGGAATATAAGTTTGTACGTGTATCAGGGACACTGGTATGAGGCTATCTCTGCTCCCGTCCCCTGGGTGTGTGGCTGATAGAGATAGGCCATGGCATGGGTTTGGCTTGAGTTACTGAGCAGATGATACTGCTCAACCATATTAATAAAGAGCAGATCCATAGCTCTATCGCTGCCCCAGGTTCAGTACATGGTCTTTGTAATCATCTGGATCTTAATGATCACTGCAACATGGAAACGTTATGTGTGCTTAATGCTTAGTAAGTTAGCCTACAGCGAGGCTAGTAAATTAATTCAGATGTTTCAGCATCCCATCCTTGAAGACAGGAGAAGCCCGAGCAGAAGGCTCATCACACCCCACCCAACCCCAAGCCTAGCAACCCCAAGCCCTAGCGCAAGAAAAGAAAAATAGAAAGGAGATAATCTTGATTGTATATCATGTGTATGTATCATAGCACAATCCATTTTAAAAGGGATATTGGATAGTCTTTTAGCATTTAAAGAGTAAGCAATTTCCATAAATTCATTCCCTTAAAACTAGTATATATAGTTAGATTCAAAACAATGCTCCATATTGAAAAAGAGGATCAGAGAACCATTTTAAAAGCTACGCTAGCAAGTGCATGCCAGGTGATTGACTGGGGGTTTGTTGACATCTGCTATCTGGGGCTGTGCCCATACAGCAGGGGGAGGGTGTGCGACTAGTGGAACAGCTGATGACCTACATTCCCAGTGCACCGGGCACAGACAGACACCTCAAGATCTATCAATCTGGTCTGTGTGTAGGTAGGGTGTAAGTTCACCCTGCCCGACTCCTCTGTCCCCTGCCCTTCACTTGGTTAACTCGAAAGAGTTATTAGCATGGGGGTCGGTGGACTGTAGTAAGAGTTTTTGGGGGTGTAGAGACCTGGCCAGATGGTCAACTTCAGCTTCGAAAAAAAGGAGTTTTAACAGTGAGTATGGTTATCAAGTGCATGTTGAGTGCATGCTATGAATGTCAGGATAAAGGAGGAATAGTTATTTTGTATTAAAGATGAGTAGTTTTACAATTATACGTGAAAAGGTAAGGCAGGGTCTATGTGGGCGGAAATAGGTGAAAAAAGACGCTTTTCCATGCAATGGAATGGGCGCATTAGGGTATCAACATTGAACAATTCTGGTGGGTTTCCGGCCGGGTTTCCTCAGCAAATTTACGACATACGAAAAAACTTCACTTAATAATTTGTTAAATCTTAAGTAATTATGTTTTATTGGAAGAGGCTCTAGCCTCTTCCATTGCATTCACATGGGAGATCGATTGCACACAAAATCGGACAGTCCAACTACCCTTGAGTTGACCATTGCTTTTCTAGCACTAAATGGCCCTAAACGGCATTGAATAACTGGTGGTAGGTGGTTGAGTTATGGCAGTTTACTCAATGCAATGCCCCCAACAATAACCAAGTATAGCCCTCATGTGCTCAATGCCACCAATGCATCCATAATTAGAGTGATTGTGAACGACTTGTTGATGGAATTGACACTGTTAGAGGTGGCCTTAGTCTTACTAACCAATGCAGTCATGATTAATTGACATCTGAATGTGACATGATTATAGACTAGAGTGCATCCCTGAATAATTAACATCTGAAAGTGACCTGACTACAAACTATAGTCCATCCCTGACTTATTGTCATCTGAATGTGACATGACTACAATCTATAGTCCATCCCTGACTTATTGACATCTGAATGTGACATGACTACAAACTATAGTCCATCCCTGACTAATTGACAGCTGAGTGTGACATGACTACAGCCTATAGTCCATCCCTGACTTATTGACATCTGAATGTGACATGACTACAGACTAGAGTCCATCCCTGACTAATTGTCATCTGAATGTGACATGACTACAAACTATAGTCCATCCCTGACTAATTGACAGCTGAATGTGACATGACTACAAGCTATAGTCCATCCCTGGCTAATTGACAGCTGAATGTGACATGACTAAAAACTATAGTCCATCCCTGACTAATGTTATCTGAAAGTGACATGCCTACAAACTAAGGTCCATCCCTGACTAATTGTCATCTGAATGTGACATGGCTACAAACTATAGTCCATCCCTAAATAATTGACATCTGAAAGTGATATGACTACAAACTATAGTCCATCCCTGACTAATTGTCATCTGGGTGTGACATGACTACAAACTATAGTTTCCATCCCTGACTTATTGACATCTGAATGTGACATGACTACAGACAAGAGTCCATCCCTGACTAATGACATGTGAAAGTGACATGCCTACAAACTATAGTCCATCCCTGACTTATTGTCATCTGAATGTGACATGACTACAAACTATAGTTCATCCCTGACTAATTGTCATCTGAATGTGACATGACTACAAACTATAGTCCAACCCTGACTAATTGTCACATGAATGTGACATGATTCCAAACTATTGTCCACCCCTGACTAGTTGCCACATGAATGTGACATGATTACAAACCTTAGTACATAGGTACAGTTGAAATCAATATATTACACTTTGAAATTGGTTGATAAACAGCAGAGAAATGTACATTAAGTCATTTGTGCAATCATGACTTGGCTGGCATGATGCACTGACCATTTGTAATTTGACATTGAAGCCTCTTCCTTAGGACTGAGTCCTTCACCTGTGACATTTTTTTATGTGTATTGCCAGTATCATTGAATTTACCTTACAGATCATGAATAATTTTCTTGGATTAGCGAGATCAATTCAAATATAGCCATGTTTGCAAGAATATTACGACATTGAAGTGCGCGGAACGAATGGCAGAAAATTCATCAATGTTGGATCAATCATGGCGTTCGGGCAGCGGTTTTCAAAGGATATCTGTTGCATTATGGGTAGGGGTGACCTCGAACGCTAACTACACAACCTTAGCTTGTTCCCTCCACCCCCTTCCACCTCAGCCAGGTCTGGCTAGGTACCAGCCCTTAACTATGCTTGGAAGTGTAGTAAGTTGACTTGGGGATCAACATTGACCCACATGGGGCAGACCAATAGGGGGTGGCCTTACAAACCAGCATTGATCCCTCGGCCGTACTCCGAACGCACCGAGTGTGTTCTATATGCGCAGCAGCCACAACTGCTCGATATATTAATTTGCGCAAAAGACTGCTTCTGCTCATAGTTTTCAGGTTGGACAGATTTGGAGGAGGTACGTAAAGCAAGCTCACGCATGCACACGCCACTATGCAGAACGGCGGAAGAGAAGCTGCTTTGATTTCACAGTAACAATGGAATTGATTTTTTACAGCTAATTTCGATAGATTTGGAGTGCATCAAGCTGTGCATTGGTAGGATAGACCTTTATTTAAGACCTGTTGGTAAGGTGGAGGGCTTAACCCGCCAATAGAGAAGTTATTTGCCAATGAACAGGAGGTCAGCGATAATGGGTGAATTTGCCCATAGTTTAACAACTGATGACAGTTGTGTTTGCAAATTCAATGCAGTTAGTAGGTTTATTGCTGCGGGGGTTGGGGGCTACCCTTCAAAATTTTAATGTTGGCTATTGTTTGGGGGTTTCATCTAGTTATACCCTCTTGAGGATGGTTTGGGTTTGTTTTTGGTTTTTTTTTTTTTAAGTGCAATACCTATTGAAGTTATTCGCTATTTGTCAGCAAGCAGTCAATATCTTGTCAGTATTTGATCACCAACTTAGTCCATATGTCAGTAATAAGTCGTTATTTGTCAGCACATAGGTTAAAAAAAACTTTCTTTAGAGTTACCAGCAATTTTGCTGTATTATATTTCTCATGTTGAAGCCCAATAAACATAAGTCAGTGCCTTAAATTAAGACTTACCCTGGGAATATCTATTGATCATTCATTGAAATTCAAGTGAAGACGATTGCAGGGAAAGTGATGTTTCCCTAACATGCATGCAACCCATGTAAAAAATAATGATAAAGGGATATACCAGTGTAACTGTATGACGTTACATGGTTTACCATTTGATCAATCATCAATCTCTTACCTGCCACCTCCAGGTGTCTCCAGGTAACAAATGTGCAGGGTATCAAAGGGAGAGGTGGTTTGCATGCCATGGAGGAGGTAGGATTGGACTGGAGGAGGGGTTGGGAGAGCTTGGCTCCGGGCGTGGGTGTTGCACTGTCTAATGCACGAGTTGCATGTCAACCTTCATTGATTCCCTGCACACCTCTCAAGTGTTGTCATCTCGAGGTGTAGACATGACAAGGTCCCAATGAGTCCTACCGTAATCTCCCGCGTATAAGGCGCAGCCCGCGTATAAGGCGCACCTAGAGTTTTGGAAAATTCTCAAAAAAATGAAAAATTCATAACTTTGGTTCTACTGAATGAATTTTCAAAATTCAAAAACCTATGTGTAACTTGGGCCACCCCAGACCCTCCTGGGCCCCCTTCTGTCCTATTATGACCAAGGAGACATGTAAGATATCAAAAGAAAGGTCTTGGTGTCCCCCTTGTGGATCCAATGAGAACTAAAAACCCCTTTATAACACGCGCCTTATACGCGGGAGATTACGGTAGCATCAACTATAGTCGACACGATGGTAGGCCTAGCATCGACTATAGTCGACGCCCATTATATAGGAGCACAGGATAGCCACTTAGTGCCGCTAAAGTGCTGTAAAACACAAATCAATCAACCATTATATAGGATTTGTATAGGAATTGAAAATAGGCTTGTCCTCTAGGAACTATACTTTTTTCAGAGGCTGTCCCCATGGCCAAGACAATCATTTTTGCCCTGCCCTTAAAGGGTTAACCACACCCCTTATTCTTTATACAGATCACAGGGGAAAAAAATGAGTGCAAGTCAATTAGTTATTAACCATAAATTAACTCTTAGGCTCCACTTTTGTCCATGGCCATGTTATTCCAAACATGGCATGCTATGAGCTGTAAAAGTTACTGCCATATATGGGTGACTTGAATATGGATTATCAGGATTTGGTATTTTGGCTGTTATATTGCCGCAGTCAACGTTTTGAATCCTGTCATATATCATAAATAGTGAATGAGAAAATAATGGGATCTGAGATTCCATTGTCGGTGTGGTCCGCGTGGCATCTCTGGTGTTAAGAATATGTCACTTACACAACTATTCGGCATGCTGTTATAGTTTTATGGCATTGAAAATGTATTAGGGATTCCTACTACCAGTATTCATATTGTGAAAAATTGTTTATAAATTGGTTTTACATAAGCGGACAGCAAGGGTAAATTGTTGGGTCCATAGAATACACACTGTGCACATGTACTGTGAAAGTATGGGAATGTAAGTAGTGTCCTCTGGGCCACCTACTAGTACACACACACATGCTGGGTTGTATTCTGTCCTACTGGTGTGCTAAGCCCATGTGGACACAAAACTATCTCTCTGTGCTGGCGATTAGCGGTCCCATGGCCCTGATCCTACCTTATCTCCCTAAGGCCTGCTGGTATCAGTCTCCCAGTATCAGTCCACCAGGAGCCCACCTTATCAGTTGCTGATTGCCCTCAGGTGAGTGTAGGAGGGTTGTGTATTGTTCAGGTAGTGAGGGGGTCAGAAGAGGGATAAGCCTGTGTCTGATCCCTGGTCAAAGTGTGTAACAGGGTATCCACATCGTAGGATACAGAAACCTCCACCAGGCTGGCAGTGGGACATTCCACTGTCTCCAGGACCCATAGGCTTTCAACAGTGACCCATTGGGTCCTAGGTAGATGTAGACTGGCTGCAGTCCATTGATTTTATTATGAGATAATTGAAATAAAATTGGAAAATGAAAATTGAAAACATTTATAGTGAATCTATTTCTAGTGAATCAATGAGCCCAGCAGCCAGAGGAGAAGAGGCATGGGGGGGGGGGGGGGTATAGTGGGGTTGGGAGGAGAGCTCAGGGACTGCAACCAGTCTAAGGTAGATGTTACAATTGGGTCGTCCGTGCCTATCGCAAAGTCTTTATTACGTTCACTATCTAAGCTTGGTATCTAAAAACGCAATATCCTGGAATCGAGGTTAGGCCAAAGACTGTATTTCAGGTAACCCGATCCTACCCAGCAAAACAGGGCTGGTGTTTTCTTCTATATTATTAATTTGTAGTACTTCGGCCATTTTTGCGTGACTTCTTAGTCGATAAAGCATTAAAAAAGAAATAAATGGAGAAAAACAATGTAGATACTGTAGTCTGTATACGTCTATGGGCAGTGTATGGCTTCATATCTACAAACTGGGGACTCTACTCAGGTTTTGTCTAAGGAACTGATAATAAATTGTGGGCCATGGACTGAGAGATGCATTAATCAGGGATGGAAGTCTTCAGGGATTTCCCTGATTTCAGGGATTTTTAAGTTTCAAAGACCTATACGTTCCTATATAAAAGCTGTATTTCAGGGGTATATACTAGGCATTTCAGGGATTTTCGTGCTTAGCGACTTACATCTCTGATTAATACAGTGGGAAGAACTCCTGCTGTAGGTAGCAGTGTGTCCATCAGACATCTCCAACTGCCTTCCACATCAGTTTGATCCCACACCCACAGCCCACTGCTGCCAGGCGTCACCTTGCCATGTTTGCTGTTCATATTGCGGTCGGTGGTGGACAAACACAAGGCCTGCCATGCCGTCACCTCTCACAATGCTCACGCCCTTCCCTCCCCACACACTTATATATAAACTCTCATCAAGGAAACCCGACCATGTTGACTTGCCGTCGCCACCGCTGTGTGTCTTTCAGCCTATCTGATGCCGCCTTGGCTTATAAAAGCTGGATGACCTAGTTTCAGCTGGCCGGGATCTTTTCTCCTATTCCCTCAATGTGTTTGAGAATTTGATGGTGGTGGTGGTGGGGTATCTTGTGGTGGGCTACCAGTGATGTCAGGGGCTGGAGGTGTCATCCAGGGATGAAAGTCTTCAGGTAATTCCCTGATTTCAGGGATTTTGAGGCTCCAGGGCCCTAAACATTCATATACAAACCCAGGTTTTTGGGGAGGATATTGGACCATTTCAGGGATTTTCGTGCTCTGTGACTTTCATCCCTGGTCATCTAAGAGTATGTTATTAACTGCTGAATTTTATCATATGCATTGTGCAGCAATAATGAGAGGGCTTGAAGTGACCTTCATCTGAGTATTGTTTGGAGTTGACTGGGTAGGGCTGTGTATTACAAATATCTGAGTAATGTTTGGAGTTGACTGGGTAGGGCTGTGTATTACAAATATCCGAGTAATGTTTGGAGTTGACTGGGTAGGACTGTGTATTACAAATATGGGGCATTTTTGTAGATGGACACAACACACTTTGTGTATATATGTATATGAGTATGATGGCTGAGCATTCAACACAACTTTAATACCAACCGACTGTTACATGTGTATAGAGAAATATTAAAGGATAAAAAGGGGACTTTATGCTCAGACAGAAATGTGTGTGCAGGGGGATCGTTTTTTTTTTCAATCCCATTGACAGGCGGTGAGGCAGAGAAAAGAGAGGGCACCTACTACACGTGTAGGACTGATGGGTGATTGTGGTAGATAAAGGCTGTCTCACCTGGCTGAACATTTACCCCCCCCCCCCAATCACCCTATCTGCCACCCCACCCTACATTGCCGACCACCATAACATCCCCCAAGCCACCACTCTGCAGCTTTATGTACAGGCCACTGTAATAAACCAGTGACACAGATTTATGTGTTTGAGCCTACTCAGCCATATCTGGGCAGAGCCAGTCGTTGTTGTTAATAAAAGATGTCAAAAATCGATATGTAATGGCAGGGATGTTGGATGCTTTATTTATACCATTGTGAGCAACAGCAGTGAGAGAGGTGAAGGCTAGTGATAGGGGAGTGTGTGTGTTTGGGGGGATGGCTTAGACTCAAATTGTTAGAATTCTGGGAATGAGTACAGTAATAATAATGATAAAAAATAATACATCCAAATCATATGTGCCCTCATCATGGCACGGTTCTCAGATGGTAGATTCTTTACCTGGTGGGCTAATGTGTTGACAATATTTGAGTACCAACACAAGAATAATATCGCTGCAATTTTTTAGCGCCTCCCACACCGCGTAGCGGCGGTACCGCGAAGCGGTACGGGAGTGCGCTATGATGATTTCATTTGGCCCATGTGATGAGGTCTCACAATACAAAATTACTGAATAGAGAAATTGATAATTGTGAAATCTTTATGTCTGCTTATGACCGCATTTCTTGTTGAATATAAATATATATATATATATATATATATATATATATATATATATATATATATATATATATATATATATATATATATACACATACATACATTTAAAGGTATAATAATCCCCAGCTCTTATTCCAGACCGAAACGCAGTGACAGGAAAGTCTACCCAGATACAAACTAAGTAACAGCATGAATAGATCGTTAAACAAAAGAAGTATAACTGCAGAATTACCACTTATCCAGATTTTTCTACTTCTAATGTGGAACATTTGTCCAAAATTTTGTAAATTTCCTGCAAAGAGGTTTAAGCATCCCTGCCTTGGCTAAGTGCAACTGGTTCAATGACGCTCCATCCATTAAACAAATGAAAAATAGATTAATAAGAGTCTAACCATTTACCTACAAAACATTGACACTTCCAACTGCCTTAGCAAATTTAAGTCTTTTTTTACAATGACGTGCCTGGTATTTAGTAGGAATTACCGTTGGTTAGGAGAGATAAGGGGAGTGGAACATGGTGTTCATAATCAACCCTCATGTCAGCCCCTAAGTGGTAATGTCAGGTAATCTCGCTGGGATGTGACAAAGTACGACGTGTCTGGTCTACAGGCCATCGTCAGTATTTACTGGGTTTGGACGTACAAATCACCACTTGTCGCAGTTAATGTAGTGAGAAAAAGAAATTATTGTTTCATGCTAGGCCAAAAAAAAGAGTTGCGTGTTTCAGGTAACATGCTGAAAAATATTAGTTTTTTTAATGCCTCCAAGAGGCAGGACGAGCCGGGGCGGCCGGCTCTGACCGACGGTTAATTTCAGTTACCTAAAAATTGTTAAAAATAGATGAATTTTCCTCAAAATTGAAGAAAAAAAAATTAGAGTCGGCCCTTTTTGGCGAGGTAGGGTCAGGTTACTTGAAACAAACAATTTTTTCCCTACCCTATCAGCACTAGTTGAGATTCCAAGGATTTTAGAAAAATTCATTTCTGTCCAATTCTAAACCTTGGGCCAATGATAAGGAGACCAGCAAGTCACAGATAACGATTTGGTTATCCAGTAATTTTGAAGTAGACCTTGAAACCTACATTTCCTCGATCTTCCCTTCTGCTGGACTATTCAGAGGTTGCAGGTTGTTCCATGGGCGCCGCCATTGTTGGAGTTTGATATCAGCGAGTTCTACTGATAAAACCTATCAGATGGGTACCAGTTGGCCCCCGACAGGGCCGCAGTGAATCATTGGGACTATCTCATTGGCTAATAATTAAACCTGCTAAGTCCGTATAGGAAATTTCTTGTTAGCCTAAGTTGGTAGTTGGAGAGTAGCGTTGATTGTGGTGAGCAGCGTAGGGCCTAAACCATGAACTAGGCCAATGGAGATAATTGATTGTAATTGGTCTAGTGTCATCTGAACTGGTCTCATGTCGGATACTCGTTTCTGTTGGCATGGCATGTAAATAATCCCCTCCTTGTCTACAGACCAGACCCAGTAGTGAGGTCTTGTGTGAACGTGGTGAAGAGAAGGACATGCCATGTTCAAGATGATTCTTGAGACATCAATTACCCCCCCCCCCCCACACACACACACACACACTACCACCACGAAAAAAAAAAGAAAATTGGAGGGGGTGTATACTGTACATGTATATCTTAACATAGCCGCTTATCCTCTGCTAGTGACCCCCTGGCAGCAAGCATGGAAACTGTTGTGTCGTGCATATAAGGTGACTACTGGTACGTGCATAAGGTGGACCCTGAATTAAACATATGCGTACAGTCACTTTTGGGCCTTTTCCAAACTGTTTAGTACTACCGGGGTAATCTAATTTAATCTTCAAGCCTCTAAGGTGCACTCCTATCTTTCTGGGTAGCATATAAGGCACATTCTGACTTGGGTTTACATACCTTAATCTCATCCTGATTCAGGAATCGAAAAATACGTCCGAGAATCAAATTTCTATCGGCGCAGCGTGCATCTAAAACCTGCCCCATGTCATGTGCGCTCGAACCAAGCAAGTAAAACGAGTAAAGCCTAATGGAATATGTACTACAAAACTGGCTTCCCACTAAAAGCCCATTTACACGCTCCTGTTCTAAGGTAGATCCTATGGGGTAGAGGGTGCCATTAAATAGGGCTTGTAGCTTATACCCTGGAGAACAGTAAGGTAGGCCTGAGCTTGTGAGCACTCAAGGTACCCACATGTTCCCTCTACATGTATGTATCCGTCCATAGCCAGGTTACTGGGGAAGCATGGTAGGTTTTTCGGGTTAATTTGTAGAATGGTACTGTGATTGGCCTGGGGATAGCAGAGGGAGTGTGATTTGGTTGGCTGCCATTGTACCCCAGTGCCTCAAAGTGGTCCCTCATTCAGATCGATGTATATGGTACACAGACATGTACGTTGACATCGTTTAGACTCTAGTCTCTACCAATGATGCGAATGGTATCTGAGTAGTTTCCACATGACTTTATGTATAGATAAAGTATAGGCGGGTGCAATGTCAGTCTGCTAAGGTCATCTAGTGAAAAAAACAACTTAGGCTGGGTGTTGGGAAGGGGAGGGGGGTGGCCCCTGGAAGGGACTCCTCCACGTGCTTCCTCACGGCCGCAGATGATGCCCTCTGGACAAGGATGGGAGTGCTGCCAAGAACCCCTGCCCCCACCCCCACCCCCTTCACTTTAACGGTAGTACCAAACAGTACTAGTGTTCGTGTACTCATGGAGAGACTGATCATGGCATTATGGTAAAATACATTATTACAAAGAGCAGTAACAATTTAGTTTCCCCGACCCGACTTTCCTTTTTTCTGCTAGTTAGTGTGTAATGCAAGATTGGAGAAGACATTGCAGATAAAGGGAATTGTTACATGGACTGGTCATCAAATGTGTGTCTTTTAACTCTTACTCTGGTCATTTGTTTAATACCCTTGTTATGGCCATGGGTCAAGAGGTCATCTGGGGAGATTCTGTAAGTAGTATAGGCATTGGGCCTCTGGTGCAACCTCGCATTGAAGCCAGGAAACAAAATGAAAGTGAAAGTCCATCAGAGCAACTGTGGTGTTTACATTTATTGATTTCCCCAACTAAGTAAAGTGAAATCGAGAGGAAAATGATTTCCTTTAGTTTTGCGAAATATGTAGAATCAAATGATTACAAAAGACATGCTCTCCTGGTTCCTCTGCATTGTTATATACTTGTACCGCCACTTCCATTGTAAAACAGTACAACTCTAAAATATGGTGGAACATTGAAAACTACAGCAGAATTTTACTCGTGACAGGAATTTAATTAACCCTACTGTTTTTTTTTCTTTCTTTCAGCGTTGGCGGTAGGCCGGTTGTGTCACTGTAACCCTTGCCAACAAGACAACTTTAACCAAACATGTGAATTAAAAGCAGAGAGCAAGTGTTACGCTTCTGTCGAGTTGAGGGAAGAGAATGGACAGAAAGTAGAAGTATGGTCCTATGGATGTCTAGGACCAGAAGAACCAACTATTTTACAGGTTAGGTCATCTAGTCATATTTTGGACACATTCCAGATGAATATAGTTTATTGATAAAATGCTGATTGACAAAAAAAGAGTCTTATCAGGACGACGCAAGCAGACCCTTCCCCACACAATATAGCTGTGATAGTGTTATTGCAGAATAATCTAATTCCGGGAATACAAAACAATGTATCGTTGATGATTACACCTGGGAAAAAAGCAAATTAACTATTTTTTTAGATAAATATCTATTTGATTGGTCCCCAACGAGCATTGCGAGTGGATCAATAATTCTACCCTCCTAATTCCTAATTTACCCTGAGATTAATCAAATAGATTGACCTTGATAAACAGATGTTAAGCTATCTTCAAAACACTGTATCCTCCAGATAATGACAAAATCATTACTGAACTATTTTAGATTGGTACTGAAATTGTAACTGATAAGCTGTAACTGGACTTTAATGCAAATTTCGATTTTTTTTTTAAAGGCAGATTGTAAGTTTAAATGGGATAAGATCGATTGTACTGGTTGACCTTGTTTGTGGTGACTGGGCCCCATCTTACACTCTGGTTGATATACGGCGCCAGCCGCTGTTTCACTCCAGCATGGTGGAGGTTGGGGGGCAGCAGGATGATGATTTTTAGGGGGGTGTATGCTTTTCATGATTGAGTTTGTTGCTATATTGGGATGGGGGGGGGGTAGTGACAAACTACTAGAAACAATAGTGTTACCGTTCTTAGTCTTACTCTTCATAGCAGCACCTCCCCACCCTCAGTCCTAGAGTATGCTAACCAAATGCTGCAGTAATATTTACTGTGGGATATTACAAGCCTATCAGAAATGTAAATTTTGAGGATTTTGTCTGGTTTGATATGTCTATGGATTTACCCGAATTTCCAACTTGTATCCTTGTATTAACAAGAAGTAAAAACAACCGCTCACTGGATATTTTCCCATTTATATGCGATGAGTATATTTTGTATTTCTGTTCAAATTTCAGTGTAAAGGCAATTTGGTGCCTCATACGAAGCCTTCGTCAATCGCCTGTTGTGATGATTATGATTTCTGTAACAGAAATTTAAGACCTACATATGTAGAGCACACAACAACGCCTATGACAGGTAAGGACATTTTTTTTTAATTATCATTTTCCTACATTCAGTATTTGGAGGACCGACGGGGCTCGAGGTGTTGGGTAGCTGGGTACTTTGACCTTTAACAGCATCAGAGTCATAGGGTGGAGAAGGGTAGGTTGACCAAAGAGGGCCGCAGGCAATATTGGGTGGCTGGCTGGTTTGACCACAGTCCAGACAACATCAGATAGGTATCTGGGGGTATACTTGGGATTTCGACCTGGCCGGAAGTCGTATGACGTCACACTGGGGACAAAAGTTTATGTCACCGCAGTTCTTTAGGGCAGTGTCGGGACGTGGTTTCAGATGAGATCTCTTCTGAAGCTTAGGGTTTCAGATGAGTTCTCATCTGAATCTAATGCTGTAGGCCTCCCGTCAGCAATGATAGTGGAATTAAAAAGATTTGGGATTAATAGTGAACCAAATAATCATACTCCAAGCTCTCATAGAACTAGAAACAATTAAAGGGCTAAGAATAGTGTCCCTATGCCGTCCGTCAGTGACTGACGGCCGTCCGCCTGGACAAGCGTCTACGAGCGTCTACCGCTCCCGCTGATGGCCGGACACCTGGGAACCGCGACAGCGTCAACATTCGTCTCCGCGGAGGGCCAGGTCGATTCTTCAAGCATCCACCCTTTTGCATCAGATAGCCCACTTTGGGTGGGAGGGGGCTGGGGGCACGGGCAAAGACTGAGTAGATGTGTAAAGGGTCTGGTCAGGTGTAATGATATAGTTAAGGGTAAGGCACTCTGCTGTGAGCCACTGTAAGTATACATGTCACAGTTCTCTATTGACAGGTATACTTACAGTAGCTCACAGCCGACGTCTAAGAGTGCCATACCCTTAGCTATATCATTACACCTGGCTATACCCTTCATACATCTACTCAATCTTTGCCCGTGGTTGGGGGTATGGTAGATTGACCAGACAAGGTTTAAGGTGGAGGGAGGCTGGGTGGTTTGTCCATGCAGATTCAGAGACATTGGTAACGGTTGGGGGTATGGTAAGGTAAGTTGATCAGCTTTGGTGGCTGGGTGGTTTGACCAGACAGCATCAATGCTATTGGGTGGCAGTACAGATAGGTTTATAACAAGACAAGGTTAGGGGTGTAGGTTAGCATGTCTAGCTGCAGCTTTGTTTGGATCGGGTGGCATTGATCCGGGGCAGTAATCGCCTACTGGTTGGCCTATTGATTAGCGATCTGGCAGTGCTGGGACGCCGATTTACGCCTGCTCGGGTGTAATAAATCACCCCCTGCTACTGCTAATGTTCACAGACTGCCTGCATTAGTTCACTAGGTCAGCCCTTAGTGAGCTCCTATATACACACACACTTCTGTGTGTTTGACATTTGGGGTTTTAGATCCCTGACCTTTGTGGCAGGACAAACAGAATGATGAAGTGAGAAGCGTTCCTCTGCTAATAGATACACAGAGGCTTACGTCTGAATTAACATATGTCAGCAGCATAATTCTTAATTGGTTAAATCCTACTATAGCCCTCTGTCAAAACACAGATTCTGTACGGTGTAAACGGAAAGGACCTTACGTAGTGTCGACGGTAGGGGGCTAATGTCGGAGAATCTTAGTTAGGGAAGGGGCTAATGTGGTAGTATCTTAGCTAGGGAGGGTGCTAATGTCGGGGTATTATATACCATCCATCCACCAGAAAAGAAACTAAAATCAGTACCAGGGGGGGAGGAACCCTTCTCAAGGTAAAAGGGCTCTATTAGGGGGAAATATAGGAAAACGGGGCTTGGTCTTTTTGGGGTAATTCATCTAAGTTCATGCAGGTATTTTTATTTGAGAGGAGGCTAATGTGGTAGTATCTTAGCTAGGGGAGGGGCTAATGTTGAAGTATTATATACCATCCATCCACCAGAAAAGAAACTAAAATCAGTACCAGGGGGAGGACCCCCCCCCCCCCCACACACACACACAAGGGTAAAAGGGCTCTATTAGGAGGGAAATTAGGAAAACGGGGCTTGGTCTTTTTGGGGTAGTTCACATTTGTTAAAAACAGGGTATTTTCGTGATAGAGGGGGCTTGATATTGGCCCCCTCTTGTAAGAGGGGGCTAAAGGCGTATAAGGCCAAAGAGGGGGCCAAAGTTTCGAAATAAGGTCTATGATATATATGCACCTTATTTCGTGAGAATTAACAAAGGAGAGGGGGTCAAAGTTACGAAATAAGGTCTATGATATATCTATATGCACCTTATTTTGTGAGAATTAACAAAGGAGGGAGGGCCAAAGTTTCGAAATAAGGTCTATGATATATATATGCACCGTATTTCGTGAGAATTAACAAAGGAGAGGGGCCAAAGTTCCGAAATAAGGTCTATGATATATACACCCTATTTTGTGACCATTAACAAAGGAGAGGGGTCAAAGTTAAGTGAAAGGTATATGGGATTCGAAAAAGGATTCTAGCGCCGCAGGCCTGTTCCGTTTATATTAGTATACATTCCACTTTTTACAGAAAACATGCAGAAAATGTAAAAATACAGGTGTTGCAATGGGTATCGGGACTTCAGCGGGGGTCAAAGTAGGAGAAAGCGGCTGATCAGGAGACATGTGGCCTGCCATGGTCGTATAAAGCTTGTGTACGGTCTCTGAGTGGGGGCAGCAGACTCTGAACTTGATAAGCTTCTCTTGGGACGCCCTATATTTAATAAAGTACCCTTACCACAGAATTCTATACTATTCTGATGGTATATTGAGGCTGTTTTCTAGAACTAGGCATGTGTAAAAATGTCTTTTGTCTTGGATGCTGTACCTAACCCTCACGTATCACCTTGGATGTGTGACGATCTAGAACAGCATTAGGCAACTAGTGAAAAAAAATTATACCTTATTTCACTGCAGATATTTAAGGGTACAACTGGTACCTATCCTGTTAGCAGTGTGTATCTCACAGGAACCAGCACGAGCATCGGTTGCACCCATTAGGTGTGTGTGTGGGGGCAGGGGGGTTGCTCTTGAACATCCTTGCTTCTCAGGACTCGTCCATGTAATCTCTCCTCAAGTTTGATCCCACATCACCACCAACAGGCACTGGGCTCATATAATAGATATAAGTATTTACTACTGCACCCTCCAACTAATACCTAATGATAATCACATAGGGCCCTGACCTCACCTTTGGCTGCTTCCCAAACTCCTTATGCGCCCTCCATACGCCGCAGGGTGGCAGCACCCTCACAGGGCCCTGGGCGATAATAGCTGAAAGTTATCCTCTGTGTATGCTTAAGGTGGCTGGCGGGGATAGGCTAAAAGTAATTAGATTTTCGCCATATTCTCACCATAGTCCCAAAATGATAAGTACTTTTCATATGTGCAAAAAATAATATGGGGGTCCCATTCATATTTTTGAGATACAGAAGATT
This sequence comes from Acholoe squamosa, assembly GCA_949317995.1. NCBI lineage: Eukaryota > Metazoa > Annelida > Polychaeta > Phyllodocida > Polynoidae > Acholoe > Acholoe squamosa. The sequence goes on from OX439039.1 coordinate 63,071,169, forward strand.
CAACCCTATATAGGATTATATAGTGATTTGTCACATAAATAGCCAGATCCATAGCCAAAAGTAATTAATTCTTTTCATAACTTCTTTAGCACTTAGGTTTTATGCGTATCTTTGCAGTAAATACAATATTATCATATGGTCCCAGGCATATTTCTTAAGTTTTGGATGATTGAAATAACAAATGTAAGGAAATGGCTAGATTGGTGGCATGTAGATTATGTAGCCTCTTCTAGGTGGTCACATACAGCAGTCCCCATGGCTCATGTGTAGGTTTTCTGCCTTACTCTCTAGTTGGGGAGCCAGCTCCTCGATGTGGACAAGTGCTGGTGTTGAAAGCAGCACAAGGTATCACAGCTGGATCTGGGTAATCTGATAGTGCTGATTACATATCTGAGGTGCGTATCTTCATATCTAGGTCGGAACATGGTCAAAATTCAGGTCAAAGGGCACGATCTGGTATTTAATATAGATCAGAGAGAGGGCTTTGTTCCACTCATTAACACTAAAGGTCCTTAGTCTACAGTGTTTTCCCCATTCATATGTATCCCAAGTTGATTAGGACCCATTGCAATTGCATTGGGACCTTTGACCTAATATTTGACCTTGTTCCGACCTAGATATGAACATACGCACCCCAGATTCGGAATCAGCACTATCAAATTTCCCAGATCCAGCTGTGATACCTTGTGCTGCTTTCAACACCAGCAGATTTTGAAATATTGACATTTCGGCTGTCTGGCTCCCCAGCTACTCAGGAGATCTATTCAAATCCAAGCCAAGCCTTCCTGACTTTTGCACATTCCGCTAATCCATAGTGCCAATGTAAAAATGAGACCCCTGGTGTCCAAATGCTGAACTACCAATCCCCGCCAGCCACCTTAATCTGCCAGTAGGGTTGTGGCTGGGTCTCGGCAGGATCTGGCTGATAGGTTGGCAGCAAGCCGGGTCGCAGCGATATGGTGGTGCCTCTGTAGTAGATGTCACCAGGGGAAATGAGGTACTGTTTGGAAATCTGGGTGGGGAGGGTGGGGGTTAAAAGATGCAGACGGCCTTGAATGCAGATTGTTAACACTTTGCCGCGAAATACATACATCTCATCCAATATAAGATAATAAGACATTAAGATTGATTAACAAGGAATCTGAGCCATTTGATCATACTGACTTCAGACTTGGCAGATCAGCATCCATGCCACACCCATCTACCTATCCTAACCCTAAGCCAAGGTAGACACCCGTGGGGAAAGTGAGGAGGGGTTGGGATTAGGATGCAGCCCCCAGTGCAGGTTCCTAGCCCCTCACACCACCAACTAGGTTTATGGCGAATGCTGACACATTAATAACTCACACCCCACACTCACATGATACTAGCCACCACCTCTGTCACTACAGACGCCCCACAGACTGATGAAAAAGTGGATTTAATTTGTTCACGAGGAGGACTAGGAGCTAGTTGACGCCAGCTCGTCAGACTGACTACTATGGCGTCTGGCTGAAGTGCATACTGCTAGAAAATGATAAAGTATTTGGTTTTTAAGCCATGGCCCGTATACCGCATGTATGATATTCTAAATGTTGTTAAACAGCACGCAAAGTTTTCAGGTACCTGTTTGTCACGGCATAGATAATCCTCGACGATAACTATTTGAACACTAAAATGTGCCATAATCATAGCATAGGCACCATCCCCAAAAACAGTGACAAAGGGGTGGTTGGGTCCTGAAAAATGCCTAAATAACAGTGACATAATTGTTGATCGTTCTCTGAGGCTTACTCCCACATTGAAACATTGATATCCCCCATGTGGTTTGAAAATATGCGATTCTTTAGCCCAGTCTATATTGGAAATCAGCACAGTCAATATATGAAGCAATTATGATATAAGCTGCAGCTAAGGTCAATTTTACATGAAAACTGAAGCTTGTATACGAGGTCACTGTATCTTTGTATATAAATGGGGATATCTAATGAACATTTGATTTCCTCCGTAAAGGACTTGCGTATGTACAACTGTACAAATAGTGACAAAAAAAGGTGAATCTTAACAGAAATAACTCAGAGTGGATCAGGATAGCCATGTTTGTGTGGAGTCTACTGATGGGTGGGGTTGTAAACTTGACTGATGGCTGTTTTAGATGCAAGGCCTATATTAGTAGGTACAGGCTTGGATAGCATTTCCAGGATTGGCTGTGTGACTAGGTGTGTTGCTGTGGGTGCTTCTTGGGGCACAGACTTGCTCAAGTCATTGTTTTTCTTGGGGAGACCTTTTTCTTTTTGAATGAGGGGGAGGGGTTAACATTCAATCCCTTTCTATGAAACTTTGTGTGCTCATAGTGGTTGAATGGTCATCAGTTGCATCTTGTGTGGCTATCCCCTGCTAGCAGAAGGCTTTGTCATGTCTAATGCCTTATGGACAGTTGTCTCCTGTTGAGAGTATGATTTATCATGTCCATCCATCTGTGGAAAGTTGTCTCCTGCCCTTATGCATCATGCCAATGATCTCCACATTTGTTTACAAATGACACCTGCTACCATGTGATTCTTGTTTGTTATGTGCATGAACAGTAAAAGATAATGTGAAATAATCAAGTGGAGATTCCTTCAATCTATAATAGTTGAAATGGGTAATTGTTATGGTATGATCAAGATTTATAGGACACAAGGAGTCTACAGTCAGTCTAGGTATAAGCCTTGTAGGGTTGAAGACCCTGGAGGAGTAGGTAAGAGGCAAGTTGTGTATGTTTGTGCTGGAGAGGGGGAGGGGCTATAACCAGTCCCGGGTAACCAGTAGCTAGTAATGAGGGACGTATGATCCACACGAATCTATGACAGCTGCTGACACCTGCTGGCTCCCTGACTACTCTAGCAAGCACGCCAGGCAGGACTGAGTAGGGGCTGCAGGACACTAATTATTTTCTCACTGTTGGCTTATATAGCATATGGGCGAAAATAAAATATTTGTGCGAATTTCTGGGCTTAGCCACTGTCATTTTCATGTAGGCACACATTTTTCCCATTAATTTAGGGCCATGAGATGTGGTACAATGTAATTAACTTTTCTGCTATAGGCCGTAGAGTGCGGACATACCCAGATTTGGGGGTTTTGCAGTGAATGATTACAATAAATTCTGTAATTGAAAAGAGTGCACCCCCCTCAACTTACCCTCAAATATCAGCCTAAATAACACTCAAATCGATTAATATACATCCTAAGGATTAATTTGATGCCTGGTTTGCCTACCCACTGTCAGATTTTAGACCAATAATCATTGTACAACACCCTTCAGTGCGGACCTACAAAGTGTCTCCTGCTGCCACCTCCCGTCAATTGGTGTTCTGCAACCTAAAGGCCTGGGTTGGAATCTTGGTGGTCAATGAAATAGCTTGGAAAGCTTTTATTCACTGGCCCAGTAATGTCTTATCCAGAATCTTTTACTTTTATGCCCCTCAGGCCCCTCAAATCTCTCTGAGAATCAATTCCCAGAGCGGGTATCGGTCTGTGCGCTCTCCGTAGATTTCATCGATTTCTAGCATTGACATGGAGGTATGGTCCTTTCCCATAGAAAAAATGTTTACAGGGCCAAGAAATTTGACATGCTGATAGCCAAGGGGCACCACCTGAGGTGCTGAGTGTTATTCTCTCTCTAGGTGCTATAATTAACAGAAATATCTGGCTAAAATGTATGAAAAACCCTTAGAAATATAATGTTATAAAGGAATAAATTCAACAAAATGCATCTTAACTCCATGTGTAATGGCTTAGATGGCCCTATTTACACATTATTCAAGCTCCCCCATGTGAGGACGAAAAAAAAAACCAGATATGGTGAATACAAGGACATTTTATTAAGTGTCAGTAGACATTCATTGGCTGCATAGCTCGGGGAGAGAAAAATGATGTTTTCCCCCGATGCATGAAAAGGCCTCCCATAGAGCACTGAGAATGATAGAAATAGATGGAAACAGCTGAGAATGTAAAATTTAGGTCATTCTGACCCTGAAAACCATAATTTGGGTTACCTGGCACCCCCAAGAGAGAAGTATCAGGCTTGCGGATTGACACCAGAATATTTCTCATAAACCTCTCCAAGGCCGAAACTCCGCTGCTACGATTTTCAGTGATTTCTTATTAATTTTATTGATTCCCTTGCCATTTCTCACCATAACATTGTCAAACTGACTTACCCTAAGCAAAATAAACACATTTTAGCGAAATTTGACAAACTTGGTAGAAGGCCCTATATAGCCTGTAGAGGCTGCAGGACACTAATTATTTTCTCACTGTTGGCTTATATAGCATATGGGCGAAAATAAAATATTTGTGCGAATTTCTGGGCTTAGCCACTGTTATTTTCATGTAGGCACACATTTTTCCCATTAATTTAGGGCCATGAGATGTGGTACAATGTAATTAACTTTTCTGCTATAGGCCGTAGAGTGCGGACATACCCAGATTTGGGGGTTTTGCAGTGAATGATTACAATAAATTCTGTAATTGAAAAGAGTGCACCCCCCTCAACTTACCCTCAAATATCAGCCTAAATAACACTCAAATCGATTAATATACATCCTAAGGATTAATTTGATGCCTGGTTTGCCTACCCACTGTCAGATTTTAGACCAATAATCATTGTACAACACCCTTCAGTGCGGACCTACAAAGTGTCTCCTGCTGCCACCTCCCGTCAATTGGTGTTCTGCAACCTAGGGGCTGCTTCCTAACCCACATATATCTATGGGACTACCAGTGTCAACAGCAACATTTAGCTGCCTGTGCCTTTCAGTGAATTGAAAAAAGGTTATCATCTATCTAATGCTATGTGTAGGATACCAAATACTCCAATGAAAGTCCAGTCTAGATCAGTTACCTTCGCCACCATCAGACCTTGTTGAGAATATGTAAAGCTTTGAAGTGCTATACAACAAGCTGAGTTTCCTTGGATTGGATAATCCACAGGCCCTGGGCGTTGATTGGGGTGGATGATCCTATATGAGTTTGGCTCGACCTGGTATGTAGATCCACAGGCTTTAGGAACTTTGCCATTAGTACCTAGAAGGTTGTGTCTATACAGGAGGGAGGGGTGGGGGTGAGGAGGCGTGGCTGGTGGTGCTGAGAGTGGTAACATTTGTAGATGTGTTGTACAACTTGGTGCTTGTTATTGTTGACCCCTCAGCCCCCGGCCAACACGGGGTCGGCACTAAAGCCCTGCCGTGCCCATCACTCACCCCCGAGCCCCCCCCCCCCCCACCATCAGTACCACCACCACCACCACCACTAGACTCATGCAGCACCAGTGTACACTGCTGTCAATGCCACCAGCACCACCAATGTGGACAGCAGCAGTTCTAAGCAGGCTCATCAGTTTAATGTTTATAATTTAATGTTTATAATTATACTGTGTAAAAGTTTGAAGACTGTTTCTTTACCAAAATTCATCAGTTCGCGGATCAGGTTCTGGACTAGACTTGCTCAAGTCTCTCAGTTTTAATGCAAGAGAATTGAAATAATTTTTTGAACAGAAAAATTAAGAAGACCTCTAGTGAATTGAGACCAGCAGAGAGAGGAGAGGGATGTGGGGGTATAGGGGTGTTGGGAGGAGAGCTCAGGGACTGCCGCCAGTCTAGGACTCCTCTACAGTATACCGGTAATCATGGTTCCATAACGTTTTTCTCAAGGCATTCCCAAGCTTAGAACCATACTTGGACTAAAATGTCAGATTTCATCTTGGGATGGTCCACAACTTTAATACCATACCCAATTCTAGGCTGTCAAGCGATTCCTATTTTTCCTACTGTTTTGGTCAGATAAGCATGACAAATTGAGGGTGTGACTGCCACAGGTATTTAACCCCAGAGAACAGTAATATTAGTGGTGGAGGGTAATTATCCCCAGAAAGCACCATTTGGCTTCTAGAATTTCAACATTTTTCTGGCAGATACCCCCCAGACTCCCAGCCTAGAACTTGGAACACTTCCCAACAAAGAATGGTTTGCTTTTGCCTAAGGAGGCAATCAAAATGCATTTTATAAAAAAAAAAAGAGTTTCACAATGTTGACACCATATCAATTAGAATGTACGAGATGGAGAGTACCATTTTGAGTCTTGGATTTCAAAATTTTCTTGGGGGTGCAGCCCCCAACCCCCCAAACTTCGAAATGCTAGAAGCTTAAGCTATGCTTCCCTAGCCCACTTAAAAGGGTTTATATCTCCTCTTTTCTATCCCTTGGATGTGTGTGGTGTGGGCACCGACACATTCCTCTGTGAAACTGTTTAATGTAGTTCTCGCCATGGATATGACCTTAGCTGTCGAAATGGCGTTAAACATCTATTACTCACTCACTCAGTTTTATATGCTCATAGTTACACCAGTATAGAATATTTCTGGTAGAGCTCTTCAAGGGCTTTTTTGTTTGTGAAGGGAGGATGTTTTCCCTATCCCTCAATAATCTTGAACATATAAACTAATTTCTTATCTTAAATTGTACATACTTTAGAATTGATACATGTTCAAATAGAATGCATTAGAATGCACCTTTTCAAGTCTACACCCTCAAAAATTTCTTGGGGGCCCCCAATCCCCCATACTTTGATCAGTGTGTTTTGCTTGCCATGCTTGATGACATATAGTACTTCACTACTTTCACAGGGTCTCTCCCCCCTTCCCCTCAGGGATCTGCCTTTTACCTTGCTGACCACGGCGCACTTGCAACCTTGTTGCACTTACGCGATATTAAGATAGAGGACAGGGCTGATTATTGGGGAGGTTAGAGGTCATGTTTTTGAGCAATACATATGTACAAACATGTACATACATATTCCTATTTTTTTCAGGTTTTTACCATATAAACTATTTCTTTTACTTTCAAAATTCCTATTTTCCTATATTTTCATAACAAATCTTGCTTGACACCCTGCACTTACCAGTACTAGTGTAATGAGGGCCTAGATTTCTGTATGTCTAGCTATTACCCAACACTCATCCTATGATTATGGAGAGTATGAGAAGGCAGTACACAGACCATTCCCAGAGATGAAGAGAAGTGAGTGGCATCCCCTATGTTATCAGGGACAAATACAAAAGGATAAAAAAGATGAACAAAAATGAAATAGATACTTATTCCAAAAGAATGGCCAATTGTGACTGTTTCGTAAAAGGCAATTCACAAACAACCAAGCTCTGCGTTGCTTTTAAAAAAAGTAGCTTGTGAAATTTAGTAATTATATGTGTTTATTTATTTTTGTTCTTTTTTGTGTGTGTGGTGTAGTGTTATTTTGGTAACTGCAGACTCTGGTATGTCATGATGGGGGCAGGACGGATGGAGATGACAGCTATAACTGGCTGTGGTGTTACATTGCCACTAGATTTATCACCCTGTAGCAGGGCTAGCAGCACGCTCCTCCATGCTTTATGGCCTATCTCCCCCAGGTTTACACCCTGGAGGAGGATGTGCTAAACCCCCCTGGCTATACCTTGTGTCAGACTAGCTGACGATACCCATGACTGTGAGGTCCTTATGGTTCCCGGTTCTGATATCAATCAAAGCTTCTTCAGCCGATGGTTTTTAGACCCAAAATAATGGTATCAATCAAAACTGACATGTTATTCCCTCGGGTGTAGTAAATTGCATACCAATACTAACCTTAAAACCGACCCCCTTTAGTTACATATTACACATTTTTCAGTTGTTTTTTCACCATTTCCTCTATGAGCAATAACGTCCAATCTTATGATACCCAGTGCATATCCCATACTCATGATTGCACTACAACAATATGGGTTTTATACAAGGGCCATTCATGTATCATGTATATTTTATCTCTGACTTATCATATGTGCCTGTTGTAATTTAGAGAGTGGTCACAGGCGAGGAACGTACCAAGGGGTCTATTTCTCCTCTTTCCTATCCCCTCAGGATGTGTGTGGTGCACATATGCGTGGGCACTGACACATTCCCCTGTGAAATTGTGTAATGTAGTTCTCGCCATGAATATGACCTTAGTTGTCGAAATGGCGTTAAACATCTATTACTCACTTACTCTCACTCACTAAAGGGGTACGTTCTGGGCATTTGAGACATAAATTGTTGAAATAGGGAGTGGTCACATGCGAGGAACTTGCCAAAGGGGTTAGAGATATAAAATATTGAAATGTCAAACTGGTCTTGGACCATATCCTATGTTTTACCTACACGCCACTATTTCATGCATTCATGTAATAAATATCCCATTCGTACTTAATATCCTTGCTTTCATTTTATTAGTAATGTGTATTCCATTTTCTTACAGACCCTTATTCCATGTACAATGAAAACATCACACAGATAGCACTACTTATCTCCTTTACTGTGTGTGTCATCATCCTCATCTTTGTCGTGGCCGTTGTCTACCTCAGGTAGGTGCAATTTCTTTTTACTTTTTGTGATTAATGTGTTAATAAACATAGGCGTTTCTTTCTTTTCTTTGACTTACACAATACTCAGGGAAGCCAATGTCTTATATTGTCAAGCATATATTGATGAAGGATTTGGACTCCTTTTGTTTAGCCCTGTAAATACTAAATGTAATGTCAAATTGCTTAACCCAATCAGAGAAGTAAGGAACTAACGGGAAAGTCGTTCATTTAAAATACCAACTCTGGCAGTCCTTAATCGATTGATGCCCTAAGGCACATTTCTACAACAACTTATTCACTTAGAAATGTCTTCCAATTGAGGCCCCATCCCGTGATAAGGTGGTAGCTAATATCCATCTTAACAACGTTTAATCTTGATGAACTTCCCGACTAGATAAAGATCAAAACAGGGCATCCATAAATCTACATGGAATTAGAGATAACGATACAAAGGGTGATCCATCATTTTGAAGCATTAGTGATGCTAACATTTGGGCTGTCATTGAGTTCCATCCTCACCAGATCTGGCAAATACTTCTGCTAACCCGATTATGGCTCAAGTACTGATAGCCTTCGCCAGATTTTCTCAAAGATTACTACACTGATAAGTAATTCAAACATTTATAATGATAGACATGAACAAGTGTGCTCAAAGATTAGTAGGAGGATGAATGCCCAGATTATGAAAAGTGGTGATTTAGTCTGACAGGGGTAGACACTAACATTTTGGGCATTTGGCCACTCGGGCCAGTAGTCTGGTATATGGCATTGTATTTTCAAATATTTTACTGGCCAAATGGCCAATTTCAAAGGAAATCTAGAAATAATCACTGGCCCGCAGCCAAAACTACTGGCCATTGGCCACCGGGCCAGTGTTAGTGTCTACCCCTGCAGTCATATATGATGGATACAAGCTGATATAGAATAATCTATGTGATTTGTATCAAGTGATAATGTGGCGCTAACGATCTTAAATCCTATCCTCTTCTGGTTACTTTGAATTTCTTTGATTTCAATGGAACACAGCACCCCGAGTTGACAGCATATCCATATGAAAGGGCATCTGTGGCATGTTACCACTTGGCAAGGTATTAATTAAGTGTGAATCGTTGTCTTCCTGTGTACCTGTAGGTATAAGAAGAGGGAGGTGCGGCGTGCCCAGTACCTGGAGGACGTGGAGCAGTGTGACAATTATATACCTAATGGAGAGTCACTCCGGGAGCTTATTGAGCAATCACAGAGCTCAGGTAGCGGGTCAGGACTCCCCCTGCTGGTAAGTACAAGAACTCTTAATCTTTGTACTAGAATTCACCAAAAGTTGTGTATTTTGGTCAGTTGTGTGTGTGTTGGTGTTCTAGCGCCTAGAAAAGTGAACTTTGTCTTCCCATATAGCAATGCATAATCGATAGACCACTGCAGGAAGAAAATCAGACTTTGCACAGATGTTGGTAATGGCCTTTGCAGACTTCTGAAGTGAAACTGACATGAACATTATGAAGTCCTGAGATCCACTGCACACAATTTGAAAGCCAATTTCTTGTAAATTGCCTGGTACTGTTTGTAGAAGATGTTTTTAAATGTAGACATTTCAAGAAATATTTTGAATTCAAGATTACCCGGGTATTCATGATTTAAAGAAGATTCGCCAGGGCTGTATCCATACCTCATAACGACCATTACGGTGCATTATGCTATAATGCACTTTGCTGTCCTAAAGGTGCAAGGAAAGGCGACCTGTCTTGTTTAGATGAACCCAAAGGCCGTCTCCATTCCTTGGTTCGTGACTGACTGTCAGGCTAGTGACCTACCACTTGTCCACATGCATCAGGGACAATGTAAAGTTTAAAAAAAAAGCTGTATCCATGTAGCGTTGTAAACCAGTTGGATGGGGAGAGAGATGATTTGTCGTGTAAGCATGACAAAGAGTGGCTAATGGGACGCACAGGGGACATGGCCCAGGATGAAGACCAGCCTTGTTTTGGATGGTTTGGGGGAGGGGGGGGTGTCAGACAGAGCTGATCGTTTGTCATCATTACGTCATTATCCCCCCCCCACCCCTTGTCAACTACCCCCCCTTCAACCTGCGCCCCCCCCCCCCAGGTGTTCATATTGGAAAGAGTGGTGGCCTAGAAACCGAGATACAGTGTTACAGTCTTATACAGAGCTATGTAGTTGTGTGATAAAAATAGCTGGAGTATTTCTGTTGTACATGTACTGGATCTAGATGTGTGTGGTGATAATACGTAGAGGAAATCATATTGGGTTCGATGGTATCATAGTAAATGGTCAGCTTGGTTTGCTGCTAAATGTACATCGGTAGATACAATGTACATATCGTACCACTGGCACTGGACAGATTTGGCAACTGGTGGCAAGACTGCCAAGAGGCACACAATTGTCAATTTTGTTGCAACTCTGTTGAATATCAACATAGAACGTAATACCGGTAGATGAATCTTTGGCTTTGATTGAATTATCATGAATGCTCAACCATTGATAACCCGATCCCAAAGAGAAGAACTTTAAACGTCAGTTTGTGTAGGGGAGGGGGGAGGTGAAATTACCAGTCCACTACACTGTAAATAGTAAATACTGTACATCTACAGCAAAAGTTGCTGGCAGCAATTGTTCCAGTAGATTTTGCTGTAGGTCTACAGCAAATGACTTGCTGTAAAGGTACAGCAACATCTCCTGTTGAACTACAGTAACTTCTACTGTAAATTATACTACTGTGGTTGAACAGCAAAAGTTGCTGGCAGCAATTGTTCCAGTAGAATTTGCTGTAAATACACAGTAGATTTGTAATTTGCTGTAAATGTACAGAAGATTGTAATGTTTTGGTCATTGCATATTGGTTGGCCGGACCAAGTAGAGATATGTAGTTGGGCCATCATGATAGCCAGCTATGTAGCATCATTTATGACTAAATGGGTGTAAAACTAGCCATTGAGTATCACACCCAAGTCACAACAGGCAAGTGTGGTGTATTACACCATCTTTGCAACAGGCACTTTAGCTGATACACTAGGAAGCTTGGTGTCCATACTCATATTTACTTCCAAGCCACAGAAAAGGTGTGTGTGACAGAATTTAGAAGTTTCTGCTTTAGTTTACATAGTTTAATGAAGAGTTCCACATGTTATTAAACTAGAATACAATATGCTCACCCTTGCACATTATTCAATTATGTGACACATTTGACTTCCTTTTCATAGATGAAAATAGATTCAGCTTTGAGTAAAAATTATCTGGCAAAGAGATATTAAGGCCACCTGGTGCCAAAGCACAGAACCACACTGTCTACAGCAGTACTTGCTGTAATCCTGCATCTACAGCAAAACACTTAGTAACTGAACAGTGGGTGTTGCTGTATTTGGGGCTACAGCAAATATATGAGAGTATATCTACAGCAACACTTGCTGTAATGTTGTATTTACAGCAACAAAGTTGATACTTGTACAGCAAAACCTGCTGCATTTTAGATTACAGCAACTTCTACTGTATGATCACAGCAAAATCTGCTGTATGTATACATTAACTTTTTACAGTGTACAGTAAGAACATGGGATTGAAAAGTAGCATATCCCCAAGCATATCACATCAGTAAAATATGGGAGAGTTGACTGACGCATTTAGATGAGAATATGCCAAGGGTGAAATTAGTACGTCAAGACAGAACTTTTTTTTGCGGGGGTTGTTCATCGGAAGGACTTGTTTTTTTTGTTTTTTTTGTGGGGAAGGGCAGACGACTTTGATGAGATTGTTCAGCTGACAAGTGGTAGATATCGTCAGTGACACAAGGCTCGTAAAGAAAGGGAGGAGCAGAAACTGACGTGGTCGAGGTATTAAACTTGAATTGTGTCGAAATTCCACCTGGAAATTGCTAGCATGTCAAGGGAATTTCTCAAAGAGGGGGTGAGGGCGTTCACTGGAATTGGATTGAAAAGGATATAATGAGTTATTGATAAAATATTCAACCTAATTCGATATAAATCTGCTCATGGAGTCAGCTTCATCTCTTAATATGAGGTCTTGTTACCCGAAACACACCGCTCATGGAGAAGGTGGGTGTGCCTTCACCAAGCCCAAGGGTCATAGTTGAATCTGGTCCTTGCTGTCCTAAGGCGATGCTTCAGCTGACCAAACAAAACCCATCCCATGGACAAAGGTCTATGTTGTCCTCTGTGTTTTAGACAGTTTGTTTTACATAACAGTAGGGCCTTTTAGGCTGCTCTGGCTAATGGGAGTCTCCTGGCGCCCTCCACCCACAAGACTGAAAAGCATGAGAAAAACTGATAGAAAAAAAATAAAAAATACAGAATGGGCGTTTCAGCGCATAGAGTGCGGTGTGTTGGAATTAGATTTTTGATCACACCGTGACATAAGTTGAGATGAGTTGAAGTCTCTGAGTTTAGATAATTATGGCTTCTTTAGGACCATAAGGGGCAGTTGTGACTGTGGCAGCGTCTGGTCCTGAAGGGTATTGGTCCTAATGAGCACTGCTCAGCAATGGGGCAGGTGGGGGGGGGGGGAGGTGTGTGTCTGGAGGGTTGGGGGGTACAGGTAAGAAGGTCCATGTACTTGAGGAAAGGTTCTCCACCCCCTCCTTCCATCCCCACAATCTCTCACCTGCCAAACCGCCGCCCCGCCGTCGCCGCTCCCCCGCCGTGCGCCCTTGGGGAAGTGACGTCACTCAGGCGGAACGACGTCACTACACCGTCAGTGCTACGTCGCGCCTGAGCGGCCACGTCCTTTACAGTACTAACTTCCCTTCCTGCCCCAGTCCTAGCTTTTACCCTGTACTCCACTCAAACCCCCGTCGTACGCCGTGGGCGATCAGCGACGTCCTCCCAACCTGTCGTCGCCGTCCTTTGTCTGCGTCGCACGTCGTGGCGCCGACTGGCGGGCGGGGGGTGGCTGGCGCCCGCCGTGTCCCTCGTTTGTGAGGGTTGTCGGCCCGCCAGCAGGCAGGAAACGAGCACAGCGGTGGGTTGGTTGGATGAACACCTAAAAAGCCAAAGAAAAAAAAGTGAAAATCTAAAAGAAAAAATATGCCATTTTTGATAGACTCACCAACAAATTGACAGTGTCTATTAAACCAGCCAGATTAAAGGGTGTGCCCCCAAGGTACCCTCCCAGCTACTATTATCGTCGAGCAGGGACAGCCATATATTTTCCTCATGTTTAATCCAAAAATCATCAAACCAGGGGATGTAAAGGATAGAAAATAAGCTTTACCCCCATATCATTTCAAGTGAGTGGTTTCGCAGAAAGTAATTACCACCGCCACAATCCTACTCAGTAGGGATCCCGGCGGTGAAGTGCATAAATCCGATAAGAGTAATGATACAACTGGTCAAACCAGCGAACCTGAGCGGTACTTTTCAAAGGGGGAAGCCTATAAACATGAAGTGTAGGGTGTTAGAGTAATATATTTTGAAGGTGACTTGAAAAGGATGAGAAGAAGGAACTTATGGGGTTACATGGGAACAGAACTATACCACACATAAACAACTGGGGTGGCTGGGAGGGTATTGAAAAGCTGTGTTTTGTTATTCAGAGTTACAGAATCCAATTACATATATTATACATTTGTACATGTACATGTGATATCATGCAAAGATGTACCTAGATATGACATGTAGACACCGGCATGAATGTGATCTTATCTCCATATATCACCTTCTCATCAACTTATTACATTTCATAGGGTTTTCACTTTGTTCTACCCCTAGGTCCAATAAATGAATACATGACTAGTTTATTGCACTCGTCCAAGACTCAATAAGTATTTGGGCAGCATTATCATGAAGACAATGCACAAACTAGTATATATTTATCGGGGATATCTGTCTAGCAGTTTGTAAAGACTGTAAAACACGATACCCTGCTCATACACATCTAAAAGGGTGCCCCAGCCTAGGGGATATATAGTGAGATTTGTTGTAAAAATCAAGAGTTCAAGCATGTGACGGGGCTTAGTATGGAGGCCTAGTGGGGCCGCTATTGCTTGATCTGGCGCCTGGTTAGATAAGCACTGATAAGAACCAACATGATGGGTACCAGGTATTACATAATGTATCCAAAAAAATTCTGCAGATAATACAGTGAATGATCTGATTGGTTAATTATGTATCCCGGGTCTACCCCCGGGGGGCCACTCCTGGAATTATGACAACCATGTGCGTACAAAAACTAGAGGGAAAGGGGGTGCTTTTTTGCACTATGAACGGATCCTGCAGGATCCTCTATAAGGGGCCTATTTTTGGACATTTTGGGCTAAAAGGGGTATCAATTTCAAGGAGGAATTCCCTTGGAAAATTCTTAAAAGTTGCAGTAAAAGGGGTTAGTTTTGTGGAAAATTTTCCCTTTGAAAGGGTCCCAATTTTTCACAATTTTAGAGTGAGGTGTAAGTTGGGGGTATACTTTTTTGCCATTTTTTTAAAGGGTTTCCCATCAAAGGGGTGCAATTTTAAAAACTAGAGAAAATAAGGGAGATTTCACTGGTGTATCCCGCCAAAAGGGGTATATATTTCTCGAAAATTGCCCCGCTATAAGGGGTGCCAAGTCAACAGTGATGTACACACATGGTTACTATAAAATATATATGGAGTGGCCCCCCGGGGGTCTACCCTATAGGGCTGACCCGGGATACATCACCAACCAGTGAGATAACCCCCTCCATTAACTGCAGAATTTTGTGGGTACATTATGTAACACCTGGTACCCATCATGCGGGTTATTATCAGTGCTTATCTCGCCAGTTCCCAGATCAAGCAATGGCGGACACACAGGACCTCAATCCTAAGCCCTATTGGATCTTGCTCTCAGCAGTTCATTGCTCTGAGCCAATCGCTCGTGAGGGCAGTCAGGGACATGGCTTGTGCAAGTCTAGGGTTGAAAATAAGTTTTATATGGCATAATGATAAGACATTGTGGCACGTCTAGGTTTGGATAAAGCCTTGTGAAGAGTAGCACTTGGTGGCAGTAGTAGCAGTCGGTAGTGGTGATGCACTCACTGTAGTACCTAGCGGTGGGTGGGGATTGTAGCTGAGGTGTGCTAGAGGAGGGCTTGCTACACCTGTGTGAGAGATAACAGCCTGGTATCGTCTGTGTGTGTGTTTGGGGGGGGGGGGGGGGTTAGTAGATAAGGCTGGCGTGAAATAGGCAGAGGGAGGTCGGCTTCTGACAGACGCCGGGCCCGACCCGCGCCGGGCGCCGGGCACTGTCTGGTGCCGCCCGGCCTGCCCCTCCCCTCACACGGCCTCTGACCACAAAACGCCTCTACCTGGAGCCAGACTGCATGCCTACACAATCAGTCCCATTACTTTGCCCAACCCGTGACACTTACAAGAAAATATAGCAGAACGACAGGGGATAATGATTAATGGGCCGGTGGGAGGCCGGGGGAGGAGGTACCGTAGTGACGTTCGGAATTCGAAAAATAGGCTTTAGTCAGACGCCGTCCGCCAAAGATGAGGCTTAGACCGATCGATTATAGTTATGTGTTTAAGAGTTCATACTGAATATATACTGCATGATAACATACCGTAGGGAGAGATATTAGAAGTCTGTGAAAATTAAGTTTAGTAAAGGGATACCGATATACTTCACGTAGTTGGGGCCTATAATATAAAATGATATAGGAGCATGTAAGCCCAGGTGCGCCTTTGGTATAGCATACCGATAAGCCTGAACTCACTGACTTTTGATATGATCCTAAAAGGCTGAGAATAAAAGTCGCGCCAAGGAGGTCCTTGAAAAGGTCATAAAATCATAGGGTTAGTGACGTCGTTCTCACTACATTTTCAGCCTGAAAAAGTTCATACCGTATTGGATCATAAAAGCAAAAGGGTCCCAAAATGAGTCACTATGTAGCGCCAAGTGTCTAGGGTTAGGGTATTGAGATTTCTAAATAACCCCACCCCACACAAACAACACCTCATGATCCTGTTACATGTTCTCACATGATTAATGACCATGTTTCCCGTTTCTCTCCTCCAGGTGCAAAGGACGATCGCCAAGCAGATCCACCTGGTGCGAAGTATCGGCAAGGGGCGCTATGGAGAGGTGTGGAAGGGCAAGTGGCGCGGGGAGAACATCGCCGTCAAGATCTTCTTTACCACAGAGGAGCAAAGCTGGTTCCGCGAGACAGAGCTTTACCAGACCGTGCTGCTCAGACACGAGAACATCCTGGGTGAGTAGCTCACGAGTAGCTCACTCTCAGTGTGCTGCATGACAGCAGCTCAGGGGCTATGAGATGGTTAAGCCTCTAAGGGCCACATAGTCTCATTAATGCACTAACATGGGCACATCCTGGGAGAGTAGCTCAATATGAGTGTGCTGCATGGCAGGAACTCAGGGGCTATGAGATGGTTAGCCCTTTTATCCTGGGTGAGTAGCTCACTCTCGGTGTACTGCAGACAGGAGCTCAGTGTGCTATGAGATGATTAGCTATTTAAGGGCCGCCTAGTACAATAATACACCGACATAAGAACCTACTGGTGGAGTAGCTCACGAGTAGCTCACTCTCAGGGGCTATGAGATGGCAAAGCCTCCAAGCCCAAGGGCTGTATTATTTATACATAGTGCGTTATTTGCATTGCATCATTTTGTTGACATGATGCAAGGGACACAGTCCTAGTGAAATGGGTCACAGAGTTAATGCTGAAACGAGTTCACCCAACAAAGCACGAGATTTTTCTTTTGTTTCTTTTTTCAACCATAGATATCCATATACTGATTATGCAGAAAAACTCTGCAACAAAATTGAACGGAATTGGATGTTTAAATTACGCACCCAAGTTCCATATGGCCTGAAACTAATTGATGCACCCAATTATTAGGTCAGGAAAGCTACCCAAGAAACCTTTAAAGGTTATACCTTTAGGCCTCGTTCAAAAATTTTGATGATACCCAGTATATCTTACCCACCAAATAATAAACATTTGTGGCAATGCTAACCAAAAGAATTCATTTAATCTATGACTAGATGAGCTTTGGAGAGTCAACTCCTCCAGGGGATGCTGGACCCCAAAACAAAGCTTTTGTGGTCATGTGATACACACTTTTGTGTACTACACAATCGTAGTTAGTGGAGGAGGGCAGTTTGCAACAGAGCCATTTGAATCAAGGTAGTGCTGAGGGGCGGAGAGGTGAAAGCCCTTATCCCAAATAACAAAGCACGAGGTATCAAATCATAATACGGTTATGCATTTTCGTTATGGAATGGTATAAAGGTAAAATTGAGTGAATGCTAGCTAAGTCACAAATTTTGAGACAATTGTGTTCATGTACCATATGTTCCATATTGAAGTATGGAATGATGGAAAGCTTCTTTCTGGTAAAGGTTTGCTAATGAAGCCCAACCCCCGCATGCACGTGTAAATCTCCAGCAGTGATAGCGAGGTAGTAGAATGTCAGGGAGCAGCTCAGCTGATGTTCAACATATTGTACACCTGTGCAGTGGACCAGGGGTGATAAGGTAACTGGAGGATAAAGGGTGTAGTTACAGACAAGTAGACTAGGAGGACTGTGGTATATAATATTGTCCGGTCGATGTCCAGGATGTGTGAGTATCCACAAGGACTTTTCTGGTAGGAGAGATACTTTTGTTGTGTTTGGGAAAAGATGGCTAATGATTATAGACATCAGAGCCTGTATATTACGATCATAGACTCTTGTCAAGTTGGGGAGAAGAGTTTTAATAGGACATCAGAGTCTGTACATTTTGATCATAAGAGTTAATTCACTAGGGTTTGTCAGTTGGATCTTCATTGGCTCCCTCGCGATTATCCTCAGGAATTCTCGACACCCTTGCCTCACTTGAATTTAGGACCAGTCGCCGATCCAGTTGGGTGGCGCAGGGGGCCTGCCACATAAAAAGGAGAGTGAAAAGGAGAAAGGGGGAAAATGAGGGAAAAGAAAAGTGTAGAGGGGCCCCAAACACCAAGTCTTGGGCCTCCCCTTCTAGATAATCCTGGATCCGCCACTGAGGACTGGGGTGTTTTGACTCAAGACTATGGAGATATCATATTGTTAATGGAACAGCTAGGACCACAAAACCTGAGGTGAACTTTTATGTGTTTCAGTAGAATCTCCAGGCTCCTAAGGAGGGCTATGTGGCAGTGTGGTGTTGCTTTCTATGTCAAAATGGCATAGTGGAGCAGGGGTGGGATCAGGTCGGGACTCAGGCCGCATCTGGCAGTCATTATGCCCCGACTTGTGCATCGCCAGCGCCGTCTGGTGGCCTACAGATGGAGCCACCCTGCCGTCACCATGGCAACAAACCATAGATATCTAGGCAACAAACGATGCCAAGGTGGCCAAGGCCCAGGTCCAGGCTAAAGAAGTAGATGATAAGATACCAGTGTTGACAAAGAATAATAGAATTAATTATCCCAGCTATAGATCTGTGTGAGCCATTCTAAAGCTAAATATCCTATGTTCTTGGATATGAAATAGCTACATGCACAATATACATACTTCTGCTGTGATTTGATATTGTAAATGAATCAAAAGCCTGAATCGGATGCCAGGATCAGATGATATGTGGGAAGTAAAGCCCTGAGTAAAGCAGTCTTGCATCGATAAATGCACAGGAATGGCTTCTTGGCGGTACATGTATAACCCCGGCACATCATGCAAGCATTGTGGGAAGAGCAATTTAACACCAAGGGGATGAGGAGGAGAGCAAGATTTCTTTTAGGAAGAATTTCCACCTGGCCACCCTGTGTTTTGTGCTATATATACATAGACACTGGGAGAGCTGGTTAAAGGTTTTAGGGTCCTAGCTCATCATGATTTGGCTCATCATCGTCCTGCTGTGTGTGCATGATGTTGGCCCCACCCAGCTTGCCCTGACCACGGGGTGTGCTAATAGCTTGTATGTGCCTGCACGGCCACACACCTCAGGGGGCCTTAGACGGGGTCGGGGCAAATAAACAGGAGTGGAGCAGCTCATCCATTCTCTGTGTGCAGTATGGTATTGGTTCTGTACTGGCATGTCACAATGAAGATTCTCTCTGTGTAGTATGCTATTCATTGGTTCTGTACCGTAGTACATGTATATTGGTACTATAGTGGTATGTCACAATGAAGATTCTCTCTGTGTGCAGTATGGTATTGGTACTGCAGTGTTATACCCGTTGTCATATCACAATGAAGATTTGTTCTATGTTGTGTAACACATGTATTGACTCTATACTACTGATGTATCAAGCCATTAAAAGACATGTGACTTGGATACATGGATGGTCAATAGCCGATGCAACAGGTATTCTAAAGAGATAGATTAAATAGATATGGGCACTGAAGGGCAGTCCCAGATACTGAGGACACAGACGGAAGTGGGTGGCACTCCCCATGGCACTGCAGAAGGCAGGTCCGATGTTGGACAGGAGCATGCTGCGTTCAGCATCGTTTGATTTAGACTTGTTCATGTCATTATCTTTTGGGGTTTGAATTACATGTCACATGATTGTAGACTGCTGTCGGTGTATAGCTGGTTGTCAGTATGTCCCGTGAACATAAGGACTTGTGTTTGTAGATAGAGACTGGTGGTCCGTCTACGCCGTGATAGATGCACCATCCTCAGACGCTGCCGACACGGCGTTCCGCTTGGCCGCCCTCTGTCGGCGTAAATCAGAACTACTCGCTGCCCGTGGCGTCAGCGGGCCGCGCGCCCCACTGGTCGCCTTAACCCTGGCCCACCCGTGCACGGCACCCCCGCCGCTATCATTAACCCCTCCAGCCCCGAGCTCCATGCATCTAGTCAGGGCCCCTGCCGGGAAAGCCATCTTAAGCCATCCGGGCCCGTCACAGTCCACAAGGCGGACCCAACACTTGAAGATGGCTGAATTGTGAACAGAGGCTCCTCGTCTCCCCCCTGAAGACGGATCTGCCTCTTGAAAAGAAGCTCTCTTGTGTTAGAGGTGGTGGGAGGGTCGGACTCTAACTGCAGGCAATTTCCCTCTGACGTGCCGTCATGCTGAGAAAATGAGGGACTGCCGTCTTCCAGACGTGTATTCAGCGTCTAAGGACAGGACAAGTCAATGCGGGTAAATCCCCCTCCTGGGATGTCGATTATACTGGACTCGGTGGAGAGTTGGGCAAGGGAAGAAAAATAATGATAAACACCACTTTCTCACAAAAAAAAAAAATGTTGAAAATTATGATAAAAGGAAAAAAAGAGAAAAGGGGAAGAAGAGATAGAAGAGCGGGGGGGGGGGAGGTGATTTAAACTACCGGATCCCGCCTGTATCTGGGGTTTCAGAAGTTTGGACCAGAAGGTCCATTCACCAACCCTCTTCAGCCCTACATACATGACAATGTACATGCATGTCACATCTGGTGAAGAGGGGGAGAATATACACTCTGTATAACACACTATGAGCTATTACAGGGTATTCCCTGATATCAGGGGTTTTCTAAATGCCAAAGACTTATAAATACTTCACTGTATAACACTTATGCTCTAACTGAGTACATGTATTTCAGGGATTATTGTGCTCATTGACTTTCATCCCTGGCCATAGCAAGTAGTGGGAGCAAGCTTTACTTTACTAAGCATATGGGAGGTGCAAGAGGTTTATCATCCCGGCATACAGTTTTCTACACGGTCTGGGGAGTAACAGTTGTCTAACTTTTCTCCTATGTGAAAAGGGATCTGTTAGGGGTAGACTCAAATTACTGAGCGGCGTGATGGGTGGGAGAGGGGTCTGTCGGGTCGGACAGAGGGTGATCACCTCAGCAGTCAGTTTTATAGTAGCAAGCAACCGACATACATGTGTATCAACGTGTATACATGTATGCATGGATGGCCCATTTGAGGTTGGAAAAATATAGAAGTTTTATCACGTCATATTTCTTAAGCATGGGCGATTTCTTGTCCATCCATTTCCAGATTCATTGTTATAATAGTCAGGGTTTAGAAAAGAATGAGATAAATATTTGTAATATATGTTAGGGTTGTCTGAAAAGGTGATAGAGAAGATGAGGACTGATCTGGTTTCCTAATAGGACAGCCTCTAGTAGAGCCCAAGTGACTTCCATATAGAAGCCTGCATAGGAGGTCCTAGAGAATGTAGGTAGAGGCCATGTGGCTTCCATATGGAAGCTTGCAGGGGATGGTGCAGGTAAAGGCCAAGTGGCTTCCATAAAGAGGCCTGTAGGGGAGGATGAGGTAAAGGCCAAGTGGCTTCCATAAAGCAGGGATGTAAGACTTCAGGTTTTATCAGGATTTCCGGATTTCTGAAAACTCTGAATGACCTGTATTTTCCTTATATGAGTGGTAAGGAGTGCTGTTAAGAAAATAGAAGGCTTTTTTTGTCAAGTAAATGTATGGCTTCCTGCCGGGGCCTCCTGATTTTTGCTCATGTCTGACTTACATCCCTGATAAAGAGGCCTGTAGGGAGGATGAGGTAAAGGCCAAGTGGCTTCCATAAAGAGGCCTGTAGGGAGGATGAGGTAAAGGCCAAGTGGCTTCCATAAAGAGGCCTGTAGGGGAGGATGAGGTAAAGGCCAAGTGGCTTCCATAAAGAGGCCTGTAGGGAGGATGAGGTGAAGGCCAAGTGGCTTCCATAAAGAGGCCTGTAGGGAGTATGAGGTAAAGGCCAAGTGGCTTCCATAAAGAGGCCTGTAGGGGAGGATGAGGTAAAGGCCAAGTGGCTTCCATAAAGAGGCCTGATGGGGAGGATGAGGTAAAGGCCAAGTGGATTCCATAAAGAAGCTTACAGGTGAAGGTGCCGGTAGTCTGTAGAGGCCAAGTGGCTTCCATATATATGAGGTTCAACCAGGACTTGAGCTGGTTTTGGTCACATGCACTCATAACAGCTGATAAGATGGGTGCACAATTGTCCCTGGAAGTGGTTTTTATTCAGGGACAGGGTGCCCATCAGTCATGCCTCATCAGTGTTTTTTGTCACATTTGGCAGACGCAACGAAATTCAAAATGGTGGACACACTGGGTATGGGGGTAAACTCCTATAGAGAAGTCTGTAGAGGAAGGTGCTAGTACAGCCTGAGTGAGATGACCTTGTCAGCTGCAGGTGCAGCACCGTGGCCTGCCTCATCACTGCATGTCAAAACAAAGACCTACACCTGGAGGAGATTAATCCCCACAGCTGGCACTGCGCTGACCCTGTGTAGTTAGTCTGGCTGCCTCCACGGCGGCTGCTGCTGCTGACCTCTAAGGCATCAGTACCTGTAGCTTGCCATTGGAGGGGGGGGGGAGATTTTAAGTGCTACTTAAATAAATCACGCTTGCCTTATTAGGTGGATATACTTTAATAATATGAAAGAGGAATTGATGATTTCCTACGACCATTCCAGAATTGATGGAAAGGAGAAAAGTGACCCTTCAGTCTTTGATAAGGTTGTGTGTATAGTTAGACAAGCATTCTTTCTAGGCCCTCACACCATTATTCTGCGGTACTTCAAAATTTAAACAGTTGTACAGGTCTAATTCAAGTTCTTTCTCCACAGGCTTTATCGCAGCTGATATTAAGGGGACAGGATCGTGGACCCAGCTTTTCCTGATCACGGATTACCATGAGAATGGTTCGCTCTACGATTACCTGAACGACAACAAATTGACCACCTCCGAGATGTTAGAACTCTCATATAGTTCCGCGTGTGGCATATCCCACCTCCACACCGAGATCTTTGGAACCAAAGGTACTACAAAATTGATTGTTGCAACTTAGACATCAAATAAACCCAAGTCTAGGTGCAGTGTATGATATTCTTCCTAAGTCCAGAGTGCTGTCTACATCTGAGGTATTCAGTGGAACAGCACTAAAGTGATGAAAGAATAATCTACAGTGTGATTCATAACATTGACCTTAATTGACACACAGGGCCGCATATATGTGAGATACTACTACATTTGCCCCAGATAGTACAGTAATTGTACCACCAGTACTATATGAAATATATAATTAGATCTGTTTATCCCAGTGCTTTTTATGTAAGGATGTGTTTTCTATGTAATGCTAAATGCTTGTGCCATGATGTGTTCTAGGTAAACCAGCAATAGCCCACAGAGACATCAAGAGCAAAAATATATTAGTGAAGAAGAATGGAACGTGCTGCATAGCAGATCTTGGTCTGGCTGTCAAATATGTTAGGTAGGTCATTCTGCATTTTTTTTTTTGTTATAATATTTCTTGATCATGGTCAAGCAGGAATATTTAAGGCAATGAAATTATCATGGAGTAATCATTGACTTAAGGTATGTAAAACTGTATATCTACATGCATGACAGTCATGTCGCAGAACCACTCAAAAAGCCTGGTTTTGAAGAAAGGAAATCTGATCTAGTCAATCAAGCCTGAATTCATGAAGAAGCATAGATAGCTGTACAATATTTCATAAAGATGATTTTGTTTCAGTGAAACAAATGAGGTTGATGTGGCGCCCAACACACGGCAAGGCACCAAGCGCTACATGGCACCTGAGGTGGTCGATGAGACCCTCAACCGGTCCCACTTTGACAGCTACAAACAGGCCGACATGTACGCATTCGGCCTAGTCCTTTGGGAAATTGCCACCCGCTGCAAATCTGGAGGTATGTTATGTCTGAAAATCATGTCATTTGTTTGGGTTATTAACAGCATGAAAAGTTGATGGGAAAGATATAAAAACTTATGGAATTTGAAAAGAAAACATATTATTGTCAAAGTAAAATGTTTAGCCATGGAGAAATACTCCATGATTACCCCATTGTTGGATCCCCACCCTTCAATAAGGAATAAAACACTAGGCCCAGCTAAACGTTAAATCGTATATTTGTCCTGTAACAATCAAAGTTAGAATACACATATTCAATTGTCACAGTAGGAATCGTGGAGGAGTACAACATCCCCTATTACGACGCGGTGGACAGCGACCCCAGCTTTGAGGCAATGAAGAAGGTTGTGTGTATAGAGAAGAAAAGACCGGCCATCCCCAATCGTTGGAGTAATGACGAGGTATGAACTTTTCTTTGAACAATTCTGGATTCTAATTGAGGGATGGAAGTCTTCAGGGTTTCCCTAATTTCAGGGATCTTCAAGTTCAAAAGATCTATATATTCCTCAGAGATGCCACATTTCCTGGTTTACCAGGAATTCCTGGTTTTTGGACGGTTTTCCTGGTTTATTTGGGCCAGCTTATGGCATCTCTGATTCCTATACAAAACCTATATCTAAGGGGTTCCAATTGAGCGTATCAGGGATTTGTGTGCTCAGTCATTTCCATCCCTGTAATTGTCATTAAAGTGCTTCAAATACAGTAATATAGTATACAGATACATTTGTATAAAAGTTTTCAGAACTTATTCACATGCGTTTATGAGAATCAGATAGGCCTGATATCTCTTGCACTCTTAGTTACTCATATTCTACATTTCCTTTACTACTGTTACAGACCCTGCGGGCAATGGGAAAACTGATGGCGGAGTGCTGGCATCAAAATCCGTCAGCGCGGTTAACAGCCCTCCGTGTGAAAAAGACACTTGCAAAGTTGTCAGAGAGCAACGAAATGAGTATAAAGGTTTGAAGGGACCCCAAGTTATAAACACAGAATACATAACCAATAGAGGGAAACAGTGAGAGCCAGACATCATGAATTGGTACAGCCGCCCGGTTGAGTTGTTTTGGTTATGCGAAGCATGCCCCACGGCCAAGCGCTCTTTGAGAACAGATGCTGATTCGCTGTACTTGCAATAAGTGTCCAGGACACTTTGGAGTGTACATACAGCAGTTGACTTCAGGTACAGTGATAAGCATTGTACTAGGATGGCCTCACCATTTAACAATGAAACGATGAGGAGGCTGAACAGAACGGGTACTGCGAGAGGTCATTATTTGGAATATGGCCATACGTTCTCGATTTGGGAGAACTTGTTGAAGAAGTGCAGCTACATGGAGCTGTATATGGGTTGGAAACCGGCTACCAATCTGCCTCATAACTGGAAATACTCAGGTGCTCATGCTATGAACTCAAACCCTGCTGATGGGACAGAGGGTGTATTAAAAAAAACTTATGATGCGAGGAGTGTCTGTAAAGGCATGATCCCTGCCTTGTCCTGGACCGTGACTGGAAAAGCAGGCCGGGCGGTCAGGTTAACTGGCCCTGCTCTGGACACAAGGACTGGCTCGAACTGAAGAGATGCCCAAGTTCTCTGCTGGTCAAGCTGCATCACAATGCATCTGGTGATGCTTATGCTGCTGATGGTTCGCAAACAAATACCTCATACTGCATTCGTATTCTGAGACTGTCCGCGGAGTGGGACATTTTCTCGATATAGAAGAGCGAGCGCACAAAAAGCGAACATGTGAGTGAACAAACTGATGGATGCAGGGATTCTGTCCGCTCAAGAAGAGGAAGGCTAGGGTCCAGTCTGGGTTTGAAATCCCAGCTGGATTGGCCATTGGGAAGAAAGAGTAGGTAGAAGTGATGGCATGTGAAGAGAAGCCGCTACAAGTGGATAATAATCAATCTGATAGAGGGACTGTGAGACAGTCTAGGCCTACATCAGAGATATATACATAGACGAATCACCCCAAGTTAAGATGTTCTGCACAAAATAAAACAAGAGACAAAAACATGTGAGCTCTGCCGTTAGAGCACGTCTGTATCCTTATGTTACTGTTTGGGTCATACTATAACGAAAACATGTCAATATAAAATGTGTGTGAGAGAGAAAGGGTGACTTAGTGAGTGGTAGTGGAGAAACAGAAGAATGCATGGAGATGACGACACAGCCTGTACATATTCGTGGTCTCACAAACCATGTGATTTATCTGGTGTAACACGCTACCGGTTTGATTGCAGCCGCACAGTAAGAAACCATCGCTTCACCGATGATCAAGGCTATTTTTGTACAGAGAAATAACAAGCATATATTTTTATTGCTAGAGTGTGTGTACAGTATAGACAGTGTGTAGGTGTAGATGTAATGCTGTATATAGAACATGGGCTCTAGTTGTAGACTTGGTCACCAGTATGCTGAGCATTGTTGAACAGAGCCCACAAGAAAAAATGTGCTTAAACCCAGCCAAGCCATGCATAAGGCCAGGTCCTTTCTGAAACCTGTGAAGGTCATATGCTGTCTTTTTGCCATATTGCAATTTTAATCATCACAAAGAAAGCGTTCTCATTTTATTGCGAAAAAGTAGTGTCATACTGATACCCCAAACAATCCATGCTTATAAAACAGGAGTTAAAAGGCATTTTTCAAAATGGTAAAGAATAAACCTAGTATAAAATGGTTTCGTCAATAGGCTTTCTGGTGTCAAGGCAATGTAACCAGATATTGACACTTCAAGGACAGCATGATGCCTTAAGGCTTCATTTTCACTTCTCGTCTCGATACACCAGCGTAGCACTAAAAAGGGATGCCTTAAAGCATCATCCTGCCCTTAAAGTGCTATAAACAAAAGTAGTTTTCAGGACCTGGCCGTGGTGGCGGTGTAGTCAGTTATTGAGGTACCTATAGAGTTAATGTTGACAAGCGCACAGACATCCTCATACAACGGTATATGTAATCCTTCGAGAGAGAGATCGAGAGAGAGAGAGATCGAGAGATCGAGAGAGAGAGATCGAGAGAGAGAGATCGAGAGAGAGAGATCGAGAGAGAGAGAGAGAGAGAGAGAGAGAGAGATAGATAGAGAGAGAGAGAGAGAGAGAGAGAGAGAGAGAGAGATTTACAACTTGACTGATCTTGTATGTATGTAAGTTAATCTACAGTTAAGGGTAGTTCGTTTTAGAGCGCTACAGATTTGCTTCTTCAATATATACAACATGTCATGTGGTGGGTAACATTTTGAGGTTTTTGAGATTACAATTTAGAAGTAAAGGGTAAAATAAGTTGTTCATCATGTTGGTGAGAGTCTGTTCACGCTCTCCTAAGATATTGAAGGTCACTGGTTGAATATTACAATGTCAGCATTTTGCAGAAAGTTAAAACGACAGGATATTTGTAGTCTGCATTAGTTATATCTACAGTTGAGATTATAAAAGGCATTCACAGCTTTTGTATTATCATTCATGTTACCTTTGTATTTTAATATGTTTACCGTCTTTTAAACAGAAAGTTGGCATATGAGTATACCTTTGATGTTTCATTTTGCTAAATTTTAAGTGTTTTAACTCAGGTACCATTTCTGTTGACTTGGAATTCACCAACAAAATGAAGGATGGTAGTTGTGTATTGGGGCTGCAGTCCATAAGTTAAAAAGGTTGAAAATATCACGATGCGTGTGGTTCACATTAAGATGATGCGAGATGCTTTGATGGGATGGCGTGAGATAAGGTGATCAATGCTCTGGTGTGAATGTGTGAAAACGTTATTTCCTTTGTTTAAATTGAGAAGAAAGGAGATATGTTGCTATAAAAGTAACCAAAATACCATACCTATCCAAAAGTATTGTTATACATTCTGGACGCACATCCCTTGTTAGAACCTGAATAGACTCTCCTCCAGTTACCAAGCTCTTAGTCAGGTTCCATGCAGTTTTTTCTCTTTGTGATGTTTGATGCTATGGCCACTAACAAAGTACCCATACAATTCTCAAGTAATATCTGCACATATTTGGATGTATGTTGGCTATTTTTATTAGATATGTAGCAGAGAAATTTGAATATCTATGAAACAAGATCAGTGGAAAGTAAACATCACAAAGAGGAGAAAATGCGGAGAACCTGACTGAGGGCTGCGTGAATCAACGAGATAAGACCCGAGATTTGTAACCGGTGAAGAGTCTATAGACTCTTCCCTATGACTCTCCTCGCTGTTGGCCGATATGGTGGCGCCTCCTAGTGTTACTTTGTGGAAACATTGGCTCATGTTCCATAAACCTCAAGTGGTGCACAGTCAGTTGAGTTAGTTAAAAGAAAATTGGGACACAATGCCTTGCACAATATAAAAGGTCACACAATTTATACTACCCATAACATTTTATGTAGAACATGGAAGCCATGGCTTAACAACATAGCAGAAAGGAGCAGTTGTTCCCTGTGCGTCAAAGCTATGCAGTGTAGGCTTTTGACTCTCATGGCTTCTCTGTAATGTTAATCTAATCTTATCTTACTCCTTTATACCAAAGCATTAGTTTAACTATATCTCACTCTGTATTGAATTGCAAATGTACCTCTTCTAACCTTTAACTTGTTAAATTCAATTCCTAGCATTTAAACGCTGAGAAATGGCTGTATATCCTTGTAAACCAACCTAGAAGTACCTCAGCTCTGTTTAATGAGTAAACTTAAATGCACTTGTTAAATAACTTTTACAATTCAAGGCACTTGTTACGAGGCACAAAGGCAATCTATTTCTCACAACTTTCACACCAATGTGTACGGTAATACCTGGCCTGTCCATGCATACTATGTGCCAGAGGATCTATTAATAGTACTTCATATATATATAGAATGTGTAGATCAACCTACCAGGTCACAACTTTTACTTCCAGGGGTTATTCATAACAAGCACAC
This sequence comes from Acholoe squamosa, assembly GCA_949317995.1. Taxonomy (NCBI): domain Eukaryota; kingdom Metazoa; phylum Annelida; class Polychaeta; order Phyllodocida; family Polynoidae; genus Acholoe; species Acholoe squamosa. Next base: position 63,100,039 of record OX439039.1, read on the forward strand.
ATTTCTGGAGGTTAGTTTTAAGTTGACCCAGTCACCGCTTGTGTCGACAGAGTCTTCTGAAAGTGCAGAACTACCATAAATATCTTTTGTCTATACTTTATAAATGATGATTGATAATCCTGAGTTGAGTGTCCATATTTGTGTCTGTAATATAATAGTATAACTGATAGTATAACTGAAAGGCACAATGATATTTGTACATGTATAAAAGGAGCACATGCATTGTGCGTCCCTTCACCTCGTCACGTGACTCACCGCCGCCTGCATGGCTTCACCTTCATGTTGCTTTTAAGACGTCACACTGAACATTATGTCGTCACACCAGAGACGCTGTATGTAGATTTTTGTAACTATGCAGTACCATTTGTAAATTATACACTTGCCATCCACAAGTACCAAACTTAGAGGCAATTGTTATGTGGCAATCGATTTCCAATAAAATATAATCCATAACATTTGACTTCTTCATTCATCAGATTCCAATAAAAATACGATAAGGGAGTTATATATGTGGGAGTTACATATCCGCCCAGACCCCTCTTCTGAAGCTGGAACAATCAGGAAAATATTGGGTATGTGTCCAATCATGCTAGTTGCAGCTTGTGCAAGAATTTACTGTAGTAGACATGATTTGAGCAGGTGACAATAGCATGTCCTTATTTGCCCAGGCCCCCAGCCTGGGTCGTTGGCGGCACCTTTTTTGTAGGTACATACAAAAAAAATCATTTGGTGAAGTCAAATTCCCCTACCTTAAAGATTTTTTTTTTCAACATCCAACTGCACAGTAGGATAGTCTGATATCTCCTTATTACTTATTCTCCGTTTCCTTCCTAAGATTTGCTTTCTTCCCTGCTGAAAACTGCTGCCATACACAGGTCGCCAATTTTCAAACTATACCCATAACATTCCCTTAAAGACAGGAATCTATGGTGCGATTTCTAGGGCAATCACATTGGCACATTAAGTCCTGGGGGAAGAAAATTAAGACGCTGAAAATTCAATAGACAATGTGTACGGCTCATGAGCAATACCCGTAACACTTTGTTCACTATGAGGTTTCATCACTGTTTATACCATGATTATCGAGTTTAGGCACTGATTTGAGTTCCTAAAGTTGATAAAATGAGTAGTCGACATCGATTGAAAACAATGGTGACAGCGAGTTGACAGTGTATGATTTTGTCGAATTTCTCGAAAAGTATCTACCCCGGTAATGCACAGTTTTACCTTCTGACTTAGTAATTGAACGCCTACCTGTTCTTAATTCGCTGTATTAATCCAAAATAGATTCGAATCGATGTGGCAATAAATCGCCGTTTTATTTTCGTTCCAGCAAGCCGGACGGACGCACATAAGAATATAGAGAGATACAAAAAAGTTCGGTTGGGAAATAGGTCTGCGGACGCGATGCGCACGGCATCTGCTGGGAATTTTCGAAGGGACCAGTTATTATTTTTTTGCTTCCAAACTCGTTTCCCGCCTAGATGTTTAAACTGTATTATATAGAGAAAAACCTGTAACAAGAAGTTTGAACAAACAAATTTATTTTAACAATATTTTAACAGATTCTCTCTATAAATAGAAGTATATGATAAAAAAATATATTCAAATCACATAAATGTCATATGATAAATTAGACTTCATTTGTCTTTGAACACATAGGAATGTAATATGGGAATACCTAGAGTCTGTGAGTAGAAAACGTGTTAGGAAATCTTTTTTTCAAACGAGGCAAGGGCTTTTGACACCACCTTTCTGACCTCTTGTCTACTAGCCCTTAGCCGAGTTTCTTATGATTACCAAGTTTCAATTGCTATTTTGGCCTCTAGCAGATTACATGCACCACCAAAAGACTATTCCATTACACATCATATTCCCTATCACACCCTTCAAAGACCCCATAAGTCATATTTCTATTTACATGAAAATCTTTTGATAAATGATGAAAAAAATATTTCATGGGGTATGCTTTTCTTATATTTAGATTCCAAGAATTTGCATAGACCATCAAAACCTGTCATTTAGCCCTATTTCTGTTACAACTGAACCCCCAAAAATTAGTCATATAGTGAGACAAAAAGCAAGACAAAGCTATCCATGTAATAGAATTTACATTTAAGGTGTACTTTGATGGCTGTGACATGGTAATTACTGTTGGTTTTTTTCCCTATGGAGAAATGCATGGGATTTAGGGCTCTTTTTACCCTAAATAAAAGGGTAATCGAACTGTCTTTAACCCCACTTATAGACAGATTTCAGATTTTTTAGAAGAGGAGGGCATAGAGTAGGTATGGGGGCAGTGCGTGCCATGGTTATCTGGGCAAATATCTTTTGATATAGTTGATTTTGAAGGCCTTCCAATTTGGTTTATTGATAGGTTTAATTCCAAGATTCTCTCATAGACAAAACATTAGTCTTGCATTGGAGGTGAATCTAGGTGAGTACATAGAGGAGCCTAGTAGGCTTCTCTATGGTAAGTATCAGTAGTGAGATAGCTGGGCCCTTTAAGAGAATTGGCTTCCGATCATTTCCCATGGGAAAGGAAGGAAATGTAACAAGTAATTGTAACAAGGTCACATCACCTTGGCTACACTGGCTGTGATGTTAATTGTAGGATCAACAATGACTGTGGATGGATGGATGGATGGTCGGGACGCCTGGTTGGGACACCTGGTCGGGACACCTGGTTGGGACACCTGGTCGGGACACCTGGTCGAGACACCTGGTCGGGTGGGGGGTACTCAGGCATGCCTCAATACTCAGAGCTGTGCTGGTAGTTGTGTTGGGAGGGGGACAATCAAGCAGCTAAATGTGTCCTTAATGACATAGTGGGAAAGTCATGGGCAAGTCATCTAGCCTAGGCTCTGTACCCTTGCCTCGTTTCCTTTCTGTCTCTCCAAGACATACTCTCGACTCAACTGTTTTAAAATAAATGCTCTCTTGTTTTTTTGGGGGGGTGAGTCTTCACTTGTTTACATTCACATTTATTGTGCAATTCTCGAACAACACATTTGAGAAGATCGATCCAGTGTTATGGGCAGACTGTAGATTCATGAAATTCGTCTGAGATATCGAAATATCATTGCTTTGTGGACCTCCGATAGATTTTGTGAGACATCCCACAGGTTTTTTGGTGACTCCAACTGATTTTTTGGGGACTCCAGCTAGCATTCGGGACATGTCCTCACGGACATCATCCAGAGTCTTCGAAAAGAAATCTATCGAAGACTCAGCACAATGTCCGGTGACAGCCTTTATGTTCTTAGATGGGACACCTTGTTTCCTCAGCTTTGTGATACAAGTAGCTCTGATACAATGGTTAGTATATATCCTACTTAGTTGAGCCTTGAAACTTATGTTAGGCATAAATTTGCCGATAGTATTCACACCAACTGGGGTCTTCTTGTACCATGTAGTAGAGAGAGCAAAATTCTTCTGCTTTGGAGTGTGGAAGAACTAGTCGAGCTCTGGATGCAATTTCGAGAGATAATTCTTCAGACTTTTGACTGGACAGTCAGGATCTCCAGTTGGATACATTCTCATCTCATGTTCACTGTCTTTGTCACTGAGACCTTGGTGGTTTTTCTCTAGTGCAGTGAAGGATAGGATAGCATATTCATTGTTGTTCGAATCCTTCTCAAAGACAAAATGTTGCTTTCTGAGATCATGTAATCCTTCCCTGGCCCTCCTCCCAAAGTGTAGTGCCATATTGTAGTATACCTTTAACTGTAAGGCACTGGGATTTTCATTAGAGAGAGTCCTACTACTGTACATTGTCTTTTCATCCGCATCAGTTATAGGCTGGTAGCTAGCTGACAGGTCAAGTCCAGCCTTTTTGTTCACTTTAATATGACCAGTGAGTGTACTGTTGGCTTGAGAAAAATTTACATCAGACATGATATTGTACTTGACTGAGTAGGGTGTGGTTGTTAGATGTCTGTGTAGAGCTGCCCTTATGCACAGAAGGGATTTCTTCTGATACTCTTTACCATTTTGTTGACGAACCTCTGCATAGAATCTTCTTAGCAGACCTGCTAAAGTATCTGGCACTAATTCCTCAAAAGCTGGGGGCTCTCCAACCTCGATAAGCCATTCTGTACATAAAAACAAAAATTTCAATTGTTATTCACTGAATGTATTCTAATATAGCTGAAGAAATGGACTGGTATTAATAAAAATTATATCCTACTTTGTATAGTTCATCTTGTCAATGTTAAACTCCGTGAACCCTTTCGAGGAGAAACGGTATGATTGGAAGTGTGTCCCTGGTACCGGCGAAAGTTGAAAGTTTACTGCTCATATTTAACAAGCGAAAATGGCGCCACGTTAGCGCTTCTCCCCGAAAGACGTAACCGTTAAACTCCATAGAAGGTGCTGCCACCTGGCGGATATCATGTCAACTACAATCCTTGAACTTGATTAAAATAATAACCGCTCCCTATGTACATAGCGCACAGACTACCTTCTCGCTGTCAGATTGTGACAGCAATGATATATAAACAAAGACGAACTTACAGCGTAAAATTTTCACTCCCCAGCGGGTCTGATCTATGGTTCTCTTCGCCTTTGCTGACGTTTCTATAGCTGCCACATCCTCTTCAAGTAATTTTGCAAACCTTTTAGGCTTTGGAGCTGCTGTGGGTTTGGGTGCATGTAACAGACTGGCTTCAGGCTCAGGTTGTGGAGGTGTCAATATAATTTCTTCAAAGGATTCGTCAACTGTCAAAGTCGGGACTACAACATCAGATTTCTTCATGTTCCTTGCCACTTCTCTCACTACTGTACCATCAGACAGAAGTGTAATATCATATTCATTCCATCCTTTAAATATAACCTCGGCCTGTTATCCACTCCTCTCCTATTTTCATGTCGACAAAATCATTCTCTTCAAAGAGAGACATCAGAGGTTGCATCGCCATGATTGCAAAGGCGAAGCCAACAGGTAGAACTTTCTCCTCCTGGAGGTTGAATTAGTGGTTTGTATTCATACGCTGCCCATGTCCGCTATGCCTGGCAGTGATATGTCAACGTAACATTTTGTATATAGGATGCAGCGACTGAGGAAGATAAAAGCATTCACCTCCGGCTCATGCTTTTATCACCCCCTAAAGTCAACTCGTTCAAGTCTAATCATTATATATTACATTCCTGTAGGGCTGTTAATCGCCTTAAGTTATGCATGTGCTGTGTTGACTGTACATACCCACTTGTTTCAGTGAGTGAGTACCGTAATCTCCCGCGTATAAGGCGCGTCTTATACGGGGGGTTTTAGTGCTAATTGCATCCACAAGGGGGACTCCAAGACCTTTCTTTTGACATGTTACATGCCCCCTTAGCCATAATAGGATATATGGGGGCCCAGGGGGTCCATGGGGCCCAAGTTACACATAGGTCTTTGAATTTTGAAAATTCATTCAGCAAACCAAAGTTATGAATTTTTCATTTTTTTTGAGAATTTTCCAAACTCTAGGTGCGCCTTATACGCGGGCTGCGCCTTATACGCGGGAGATTACGGTAATAGATGTTTAACGCCATTCGGACAGCTAAGGTCATATTCATGGCACAAACGACATTACACAATTTCAGAGAGGAATGTGTCAGTGCCCACACACCTCCCGAGGGGATAGGAAAGAGGAGAAATAGACCCTTTTATGTGGGCTAGGGAAGCCCACTTGTTCCCAGTACTTTAAATATAGAGTTTACAGATTTTGGACCACCAAATTTGCTCAAAAATAGGGGGTACGCCCCATTCTTTTCCAGATCTTGGATCCGTCAAGAACAAAAATGCTGGCTACCCCTGGTATCCTACCGTAATCTCCCGTGTATAAGGCGCGTCTTATACGGGGTTTTTAGTTCTCATTGCATCCACAACAGGGACTCCAAGACCTTTTTTTTATATGTTACATGCCCCCTTAGCCATAACAGGATGTATGAGGGGCCCATGGGGCCCAAGTTACACATAGGTCTTTGAATTTTGAAAATTCATTCAGTAGAACCAAAGTTATGAATTTTTCATTTTTTTGAGAATTTTCCAAAACTCTAGGTGCGCCTTATACGCAGAAGATTAAGGTACTTAATAGGCCTGCGCATTTTCATAGGTTGTAGCCCTCATCCAACCCCACCCCCCCCCCCCCACCTAGTGTCAAGATGGGTAAATGATATACACAGCCTACAACAGGATGCCACTGCTTGATCCCCAGAAATCGGAAATCCTCCTAATTTTCTCAAATTACAATAGGAAATACCTATAGGAATGAAAATAGAAAATTCGGAATTCCTAAAATGTTAGGAAAAGTGGCATCTCTGAATTCAATTATTTTTACTTTAAGCTATAGAATTGGAATCAGCCTATCCCTCTTAATTCATGCGAAATTTGGGCCAAAATGTCAAGCCTCCTGCTGACTTCCTCAAAATGAAATCTCTATATATCCACTCCGAAGAAAATAAGAGAACACGTCATTCTACAAAGTACGAAATGACACTTTATTGAAGTAAATTTCATAGTGGAATGACAAAGTCTATCACGGAAAACATGTATAATCCAACCAAAGTCTAAAAGGAAATGGTAGACTACTTCGATGATAACCTAAACACCACGTAGACATACTGGTCAGACTTAGTTCCTGCACAATGCTAATGCTGTCATTAACATCTTTTTTTTCCAGATAATTATAGTACATGATATGGGAGACCTTGCTCACTATATACATGCATCACTCACTTGATCCACAACCTGGTGGAAGACTCACTCCTTGTAAGCTTTGCTTGGGGAATAAATACCTATTAAACTGTCAATACAAATAACTTCTACAAGGCATGGGGCATATAAAACTGCATTCAGCATTCATTCAAAGCCACACATGATCTGATCTTTCCTTGACCACCCCATAAAATTATTTCGTATAAAGAAAATTGGAATTGTGACATTAGAAACCCCCCCTTGGAATCAATTGTTGTATACATTTTGTTATTATTATGCCCTTCCTGTCTGAATTTCTCTAAACAGATTTGAATCGTGAGTATAAATTGCACTTCACAAAGAAGGAAATGTGTTTTACAGTTTTTTTATTAATTTTTTGTTGTTTTGTTTATAAATTCTGTTTTGATTTTGTGAGATTTACTCCTCTGCAGCGTCTTTGGCGACAGCGAATGGAGTCTCTACGGGTAGGGACCCACAGTCTGCGATCATGATATCCTTTGTTGGCTTATCTCTGGAATCTTTGTCTGCGTTTTCAACCTTCCGTACAACATCCTGTGTGAAGAAAGGAAAAGGGTAAATCTGTAATTGTCTTTAATCCATTGGTGATTGGTCACGAGGGAAAAAAAACGATCTGCCTCCTAAGTGAACCAGTTAATCTATTTCGGCATAGGGATCCCAAGAATTTGGCATAGGGATCTGAATAAGTTATGTTAAACATAACTGTTTTACATAGTCTTGAAATACATATTTTATAAAGCCTTCATGTAGATGAAAATATAGTAGGATCTCAGGTCTCATAAATGTTAAATTCATCAAATTTACCCACATAAAACAAGATTTAGTCACACTCACCATGCCTTCCAAAATTTTCCCGAAAACAACATGGCGGCCATCCAACCAGGGTGTAGTCTTGGTGGTAATAAAGAACTGGGAACCGTTTGTGTCCTTGCCAGCATTAGCCATCGACAGCCAGCCAGGTCCGTAATGCTTCAGCTTGAAGTTCTCGTCGGGGAAACGATCACCGTAAATGCTTTTACCTAGAAGGATTATATATATAAAAATAACATTTATAGAAATTGTCTTCCTAATGTTACATTTTTACATATGATACCATTAATATAGATCTTATGTAGTCTAAACTTCAGCTTGGGCAGTTTTTTTCTTCTTAATATCCCCTTACAAACACACTTAGCTTAACTAAAGTAAAGGTACAAGATAGAATTGTTGATATGTAAAGCTTGCCTGAAAATTTTTAATCAACACAATCGCTAGTTACCTCCGGTGCCATCTCCACGGGTGAAGTCACCACCCTGGATCATAAAATCTTTGATGACGCGGTGGAATTTGCTTCCTTTGTATGTCAATTTGGTGCCGCCATCCTCCTAACAATGAAAAGTGATCACATTACATTAACCATCATATGTGAAGAAGCATACAGTCATCTAATGTTCATTAAATGAACTTTGGTAGAATAGCTATTGCAGTACCGTAATCACCCGCGTAGAAGACGCGGTGCGCGTAGAAGACGCTCCCCAAACTCACGGTAGGCTGGTTCGCGTAGAGGATGCATCCAACCTCCCTGGATCGATATTTAGAAAAACCCCCGTACAAGACGCCCCCCCAACTCACCAAGGGGGGGTTCGCGTATAAGATGCACCCCCCCCCCCACCCCCCACCCCCAGGCTCTATGAGTTCAAGCTGTCATCGGCACACGGTCGGCGTTTTGCCTGCCGAGCAAATCTACAGTGACCGGTCTGCCGCGCTGCTGGCTATATGAGTTCAAGCTGTCATCGGCACACGGTCAGCGTCTTCCCCGCCGAGCAAATCTACAGCGACCGGTCTGCCGCGCTGCTGGCTATATGAGTTCAAGCTGTCATCGGCACACGGTCGACGTATTCCCCGCCGAGCAAATCTACAGCGACCGGGCTGCCGCGCTTGGCGCTATGAGTTCAAGCTGTCATCGGCACACGGTCGGCGTCAAACCCGCCGAGCGCCCGTCGACACCTCCCGGTCTGCCGCGCTGCTGGCTATATGAGTTCAAGCTGTCATCGGCGCATGGTGGGCCTTATCCCCGGCGAGCGCGTCGACACCTACCGGTCTGCTGCGGTGCTGGCGCTATGAGTTCAAGCTGTCATCGGCGCATTTTCCCAAATGAGATGTTGGAAAACCCCGTGTATAAGACGCACCCCCAACTCAAGGCAATAACCCTCCCGCGTATAAGACCCAGCAGCATTTTGTTTGGCGTAGAAGACGCGTCATATACGCGGGAGATTTACCCCTACTGCAACCCTTGGTATTTATGTCATTTCCGGAAAGCTCTCAATGTTCATTCTGAATCTAATTTAATCTTATAGTTATTTCATTATTCACAAATTATATTACCGAAAATTACTAACTTACATGTGTTTTCTGAAGATGGTATTACTCTTACCTGGGTACCTTCTGCCAATGTCTTGAAGTTCTTAACTGTCTTTGGTACAGTTTTGCCGAAGAGACCGATAACAATTCTGCCAGCAGCTTCTCCTCCAATAGTGATGTCAAAGAAGACCTGAAACATAAAATGGTAGCTTAAAAATTGATTCTTAAAGACTTCATTTCAGAGACATTCGTGTAATGTTCTCTTGATCATTAATAATGTAAGTTCATTACTAGTTGACAGCTGCCACCAACCCCTGATATGTCTCACCGTTCTGGACTTACTCATTATGCATGATTCATTGAATCATTATCAACACCTGCTGTACTAAGGTCCTGCACAGGCATACGGCAAAAAAAAAAAAAAGTTGTGTGTTTCAGGTAACATGCTGGAAAAAAGTAGGTAGGGTAGGCCATTTTTTTTAATTTTTTTTTGTCATTTTTTTTCTAACTGCTACAAAGAGACACGATGAGTTGCGACGAGTCACCATGACTCACGGAAGACTAAATTGATTTAAAAAATGTTTAATTTCAAGAATGTAGAAAAAAATTTAGTCGGCCCTTTTTAGCTAGGTAGGGTCGGGTGACCTGAAACAAATATTTTTTTTTTTTTGGCCTAACTTTGTACAAAGTAGTACCTCACATTTTACTAGTAAGGCAGTCTTTGGCACTGCTCGAACTGGTCAAAGCAATAAGCAGGTATGTCTCGCTCGTGCAATTGTAGGCTGCCAATTTTCATGAACTCTATAGAACAATGCTAAAGCGTCAAAAGCCCCCGGGTGCACCTTGTAACAAAACTGAGGGACCAACTTATACATATTATTGGTTTTATGCATGGCTGGAACCAGTCCAAAGCACCTGTGACCTACACCACCTGGGTTGATACTACCAGATAGTATTATTCATGAGGTCGACCTATTGAATGTGAACATGAATAATATAAAGAAAAGAAAAACAGCCTTCTAAAACAAGGGGTATTCCATATTGCAAATATAGCATGAATATTGAATCACCAACATCTATTGCATACCCATCCTTTCCCTCTCGCGAAACATATGTCTGGTTTTTAGACTAGGTTCTTGAAGGGAGTGGGTGTGTTTTAAAGGAGCTCTAAATTGGCGATGTTGCCGCAGCGCAAAAGTGGGCGGTCGATTCACAGCACCCTTTAGGACAGCACCAGTGACTGCAAATGGACTGTAGGTGCTTTATCCATGCAACCCTGTGGTAGCTGGTTCCTGGTAAGGTGTGTTTCTGATTTGTGTGTATATTATGTGCTAAGGTTTGCAGATGTGGTCGCCAGAGTAGTACGACCATGCTTCCACCGCGCCTGGATTTAGAAGGCGCTGTGATAACCTCCCGTGACCCTCCCTACGTCCGTGCGTAGCAAATTCGTTTGTTTACATTCCAATTTGGCATATAAGCAAAGGTTCACGAGTTGGAGGAATGTCGGGGGGTTATCGCACGCGCCGATCAGGTGCCGTATCGCACGACGCCCGCAGGGCGGAGTGCGATGCGGCACCTGATCGGCAAGTGCGATAACCCCCCGACATTCCTCCAACGAGTGTGCCTTTGCATTTATTTCATGTTATTTTCATCTAAATCAGATAAATAGAATCAAATTTACCAGAATTACTCGCCATAGGTATTGTTTACATCGCCATCTTGGAGCTATGACGTCATCAAATGGTCACGTGACCTTGGCGTGTGATATTTTCGCGGGTTATCGCACGGGGGGTGTGCGATACGGCCCTCGAGTGCTAGAGCTATGGGCTGTCAGTATCTCGGGCATATCAACATGAAATAAATAACAGATGCCCCCAGAATATTTGAATCTTACGAGGATACTTTCATCATCGTAATCTAGCTCTAGACAAGAAATGATTGTTTAATTCCAACATCTAAAGGACCTGTACCTGCTAAAAGTCAGTCAAGAATCGCCTTGAGAAACTGTTGGTGGTCATCTTGCTTTTGGGTTGTTTTGATTTTGGGTTGTTTTGATTTGAGCACCTGTAGTCTCAAACCTTTGTGTATAAAAACTGATAAATATTGGGATATGACAGAAATTTCTACTACTGGGTATATAAAATATTTATTCTTGTCAAAACCTATAAATACAACTGAACAGTAGTTACAGTGAGAAATCTTTTGAAAAAAATAGAACAAAATGGGTGGTTTGAGGCTCAAGCCACTTCCAGCCACTTTTGGCGGATCCAAATAGTGTGATATCAGTGCCATATAGGGCTAGCGGCCACTAGGCACGGAGAGCGCCAGTGGGTTTCGGTGTAATAGAGTAGGTCTATCCTCAGGGACCCAAGACCAAGCTGACCTCACCTCAACCACTAGCGTGAGTTGTAGCTGGCACCTAGGATACTGGGTAAAAGTAGTTTTAGCCACTAGTTGCTGTACTGGTAAAATGTAGGCAGGTACCGTGTATAGTAATATTCCCCTTTATAAAACGGCAGCCCATGCACTGCTGCACAAGAGAAGTGACCTTGAGTGCATTTATATAGGAGTACAGTGCACACCCGAGCAAGGTCACAGCTTCTCTATCATTGCTGTGGGATATCAGAAGCTTTAGATCAATGTGATGAAAATGGTAACATGTTTTATAAAGACAATAGACAACTCATTCTTCATGTCTTGACTCTCTGTTGGACTATAACGCACGATGGTCAAGGGCCTTTTTATAAGGCCCAAGACCAGAGTGTCTCGACATGAAGAATATCGTTGTCTATTCTCTACATAAATGATGATCCGCAATCCCCAACCGCGATAGAGGTATTCCCTAGAATTCCAACCAGGCGAGATTGACCCTAGACTCCTTGCACTATGTATGTCTCGACCCGAGGGGAGCAAAGGGTCCTGTGGTTTTCAGATTAAAGTTGAAGGGTTTATCTCTTTATATGTGTCAACCGTTGACATATCATCAAGAGGAACGGGTGGTGGGTTTTTCGCACGGATGTGCAGAAATTTTTACACCCCCTCGTCTGCATGCAGGCTTTTTTTTTTTTTTTTTACCACCAAAAAAAGGTTAAAAATAGATATTTAACGAAAGTTTTTCCACCCCCCCCCCATAATGACCACTTCCTAATATAACTCAATGAACTGGTCTATTCACTAAAAATCATAACCCACATACACCAAAATGACTGCTAGAAATTCTACTATGAGTATGAGTCAGTGAGTGTCACTGCACTGTGGTGTGACTGAGTGTCAACGTCACTGGTTGAGAATACACACACACACAGGTCACACACATCACAGGAGTGTCAAAGTGACAAAAGACAATAAAGCTCTTACCTTGTCCGTTACTTTGGGACCTTTAGTAGTTTTAGAGGCAGATGCGTTCACATTTTGAACTGCCAGATATAGCACGCAAACAAGGACCGATACACAGACGGCTGCCTTCATCTTGCGTCCGTTTAGATACCGGTGCATAGGCTGCATAGACAGAATCGTTGATAAAGCAGCCTCCTGCTCGTGCTGCTACGTCAGGCCCGGGATGTGGAGCTCTCTTATTGGACGAGATAAGAATAGTATCAACTTCCGTGTTTTTTTCACCTATTTTTCTTTTGGTGGAATATAGAAAACTTACGAATTATTATAGAAAGTCTAAAAGGTTTGAAGTTAAGAGCTATACCTACTGATAAAATTATATATATATTTAAAAAAAAATGTTATCCAGTGATTTCGTGCTGCCATCTACCGGTATTTTGATCATCAATTTGCCGCGCCCGGGCCAGTGTCAGCCGCGTACATCAGGTCCCTTGGAAAATTTTGTACATGTATAACACATCCCACTAGCATAATATAAGATGGTGTGACCTTCACCCAATCCCAATACACATCTTAACTACACAGAAGCTCTTATCTTCATCAAAGGGCCGAGTCATTTATTGGCAACTGGGAGGGGGGGGGGGGAGGGGCTTGGGCCTTGGTGGATTTGGCCCTTTTTGGGCATATCGGCCCGGGGCCAATAATCGGCAGATTTTTTCCTACCCCCCCCCCCTTATGGGTGGAGACCACTAAATTCGACATGGTGACATGACCATTTCTTAAAATTGACATGTAACGTGGGCCTTAGTGACATGAGGCAAAGAATTTAGTGACATGCAGACATGTCAGTTCAGTATTGGCCAAACATCTGAAGATTATTTTGGGGGACTCATAAATGGGGTATATACCCTATGTATCTCAACAAAACACCTAAAAATGGACGCTTTGGGATAGGGCACACCTTTACCAATAAAGAAAACTATGAAATAATCATTTAAAATTCTTTATACATTTTTTTCTATACTAAAATATCAACCTCAAACATCTGAAATGTTGCAGGCATCTGAAACTCTGACATGTCTGGACATGACATGGGTGTTTTCTTAAATTTGACATATGGGACATGGTAGGCTCTTAGAGGTGACATGGGAAATGGGGATTTAAGTGACATGTGACATAACCATTTCTTAAAATCGACATGTGACATGGTGGACCCCCATCCACATCCCCCCCCTCCCAACCACTATGACAAACATTATCGCCACCCCCCCCCCCCCCCACGCCAGTAAGTCTGTAAGAACTGATTTTGCAAAATAACCCGCAAACCCCCCGCCCCCCCCCCAAAAAAAAGTGGATACGCGCGTGGAACGATGTCACAATAATATTTGAATTGCCCATTTTTAGTTTTGACCCCCCGCCCCAAGTGTAAAGGTTTATTGACTTTTGACCCCCTCCACCAAGGGGCTCTTTTTCAAAATGATCCCCCCCCTTCATATCTAACAATTCCCCAAACAGAGCCAGCCGGAACGTTGAAAAGCAAATTAACCCTGTAGGGCCATACCATAAATACAAATGCCCACTTCCATGGAATATTTTTGCATCATATTCCCCTTGATGAGGCCTGTCCGCATTCAACTCCGCCTATATTAAAAAAATAATATTCCATGGTCGTTTACATTTGCTTATTTATTTCATGTTATCTGAGTCAGAAATGTAGAAAACTTCTTTAAAATGATATAAATTGATAATTATTTACATACGTTATGGCCATTTGGGCTTTTGTTACGGACTGTGGAATATAGGGGAGGATTATCTCATGGGGGGGGGGGAGATAACCACTGCTTCCAGCTTGTCCTTGGATAATATCAATTTTTAGGAATACACTGGGTCCCATGTAATCAGCTCTTATCAGTCAGAACCAACTCCAGTCCAACTTGGAGCCTAAACCCAATGGGCAATTTAACCACTACTTTTCACTGCATTGAACAAGAAAAATGCGGCAAGGACCATGAATAGGAGTTGCGCTCATAGATCATGGCAACATCGCTAGCCACTGCGGGTGACGTCACTGAGGCAGCATGACATCACCAATGACATCATAGGTGACAGGGAGAAAACCGAAAACATTATGAAGTTGGTACAGGCGCTACGCTCCCGGCCGCTGACGCGGCTTGCAATTCCAAAAAAAATTGATTGCTCCCTTCCTTCTTCAGAATAATCCTGAGGTCAGTGGTAGGCCCTATTGGTTCTTTACCCATTCAATTTCTATTAGATCTACAAGTTAGTACATACCTTCTTAAACCACCTCACGTCTATGGCGCAGCTTATGTGTAAGATACCACCTTCCTGCGCCTGATACTATCTGACTGAAGTTAGGGTAGGTCTTATAGTTTATACTGAAGTACAGCACTGAGCTGCTCAAAAATCAAGTCCCAGGTACGCCTCATCATGTGGCTAGCATGAACCCCACATACCTTGTACGTTGGGTGCGCCTCAAACGTGAGATTTTACGGTATATTGTCTCGTCTTATGAAGCTCAATTACTTCCTGAAGGATGCAATCATGGTTTCCACAGCTTTATCTATTTCAATAATGGCATCCTTCTGTGATTGGTTAAGGGTCACTCGACCCATGGGATTTAACTAAACTCAGGCTGAGCCTTATAGGCCAAGATTTTGGACTATAGAACAGTGCTCTTAAAAATTACCAAAATTTGCCTAACTCACAGGGTACATCCTATACGCGAGGGGCGTCCTATACTCGACGATTTACGGTAAGAGGGATCAAAAGTCTCAAGAAGAGAGGCATCCCAGAACCAGCCTCGACCAGCGGCCTAGATATCAGTAGTGTGATGGGCTGGTGAGGGCGTGCCTCTCCCAAAAACACAATTAAGACTTGTCATTGGAAAGTCAGGTGCCATGCCCGTGCTCAAATGGCATGCTACTTGTGATCAAGCACTATCAACAGGCTAAGATATCAACAGCCAAACAGGGTAGGAGTATTTGAACGGGATCTTTGGGTAGATATGATCCAGATACTGAAACCTGACCTGACCAGTTTTATATCACTTCACATAAGAGTTTATAAGGAGAACAGATATATCTATTAATATTGTCGTTCATTTAGTACATCCATTGTCAACCATCAACTTCAAGGTCAATATTGAAAAGATCAAAATGGAGTAATTCAGCTCTTCCAAAAATCTTCAACTCGAGACAGGAAGATATCCTAACTATGGAAGCATATTTACAGCAATATTTAATTTCTATCATAGATATATGATACCCGAACACAGATATTTATCAAACTCGTATCTTAAATGTAAACATAACTAACAAAAACAAAATTACAAAAGTAAACACAACTAAATGTTGTGATTATATGGTATAAGCACACGTGTACAAGGTATTTTTACATGAGCATTTCTATGCTGTTACCTTTGAAAGCACCAAGTCAACACAGATACTATTTTCAACACATAGCACAAATATATAGGACTTTTTTTGTAGTAGTTTTAGTACATATGTACTTAGATTTAAAAGAAAAACAGCAACTGCCACTATCATTGAAATACTGATATGAGTAACCAGGCAGTACAATTCATTTCTGCTGGAAAGCAGGTCGGTATCTGAAACCGATTTTACTAGGAATGTTTCCATCCAGCGGATTACCAATCGTATTTAACAGTTCCACCATATGATATCTAGAGGTTTTATAATAATTATTTCTTTAGATTGCAGTTTGTGATATTATTTTTCTTGTGAAATTTATAATTTTCCTATTGTAGCTAGACTGCTTCATCGACATAGATATGAGTATGGATAGCACCAACTTCCACTACATATCTAATGATATTCATTACCGCGGATAGAAATCTCGGACGTAAATTGCTATTATTTTTTTTTTTAAAACCATTCAGGTCGTAATGCCCATATTTACCGTATATAATGCTAAAAAAATCAGAGTGCCCCTTACATATGAGGTATTTGATATTTAAACCCATGATGGCACCTTATAACAAAGAGAGATTGTTGTGATTATATCCGATAAACGTGAATTAAATCATTTAAACCACACTTTGTAGAGTTATTCTGTATAACCAGAACGTCACATGACACTGCTTATACCACGTAACTCTACAGAAGTGTGGTTTGACTATTACATGCACAAATTGTGGCACAGTACCAAAAGTCTGAAACGACAAAAAAGTTAACCCCCAGGAGTACTTTATCATGTGGTGTTCCTAAGGACAGGTGTACGTTGAATGGCAGATGTCACTTTTACGCGGAAATTTACAGCAAGTCAAATACCGGTATTGATACATCGAGTGCAACACACAAGATAATAGATTTTAGCCTGATACACAAAACTTGTTTCCCCATCTTTTCTATGAAGCATATTCTACAACTTAAAATACTGAACTGACGTGGAATTTATCATTTGACTCTTATTCCTAGTAATAAACATTAATATTACTAAAAGAACGAAGGTATGAGTATGGAATCAGTCTTATGATATTACAACGATCCATTAAGCATATGAAGCTTTCGGTTGGGGATGGGCTGGCCATACTTGAATTCCACATTACATATATAGAATGAGTCTGTCGTATCTTGCGGGAACTCCTGTCTATGGTGCCGTTTGGTCACAGACCTAAGTTCCTGGATGGTGTGCGGAAGCGGTTTAGTCGGCTTGAGTCCTTCGTAATCAGGCTTGTCAGGATACAGGTCATCTCCTTTAAGGGGGATATACAAAAATGATTGAGGTTAATTAGACAGGGATGTAAGTCAGGGTTCAGGAGAATTTCTGAAGCTACACACAGTAATTTGCAATTTTCTTTTTGTTAAATATCTGAGAACTTTGATCAAAGAAAGAAGGGTTTAGTTTATCTATAAACAAGTTGGACTAATGGTGTTTTGAAATCAGACACCAAGAAATAATATCAAAGAAATAAATTTGTTTATCCTGAATCAACTGAACTCTTTCAGAAGAAAAAGTACCTGGTAGAACTCCAATTCTCCCATCCTTGCACTGAAGGTACACGGCCATGTACCGCTCTAGTCCCAGAGTTGCCCGTTGGCTAGCAAAGGTGTGTAGGACAGCCAGTTTGGGAAAGTTGCAGACTCGAGCCATTTCAAAGGGTTGAGGTCCGTTCTTAACATGGCCGTCTTCAAAATATTCATCAGGTGACACCCACTGGAGAAAAAAGTATGTGTTATAAGTATACAGACACGAGGTTTTACTTAATAGAGTTTTCCCAATCGTTGTTTCCTTGTGAGTTACCAGCATCTTAATTATAGATGCATGTTATGAGCTTATATTAGAATTATCCAGTTAAAGTATACCACAATTTAAAAGGGAAAATATTGTATATATCTATACATGAATACAAATACCCTGGCATCAGTGATCTCTTGTCCATCGATATGAACTAGTGGGATCCAATCAAGACAGCAGAGAAAAAAGATGGTGTCAAAGCGATATGGCTTTGCAGGGGCTCCTTTCGTTTTCTCATTATTTGATACTGGTGTCAGCCAGTTGCTCCATTCCTGAAGAGCCCATACGTCAGGTACTACTGATAATTCTTTGCAGTAGGTGGCAAACTTTCTTGGGTCATTCTTGACTTTAGATTTGAACTCCTCAATAACAGAATCTTCCACGTTTGGCATTCTAGCCCCTTTGACAAGAAGGACTCCAGATTCTTCAAACATTTCTCTAATAGCAGCAATCCTGAATCCTAGATCTGGGGGTAAGGCAGTGTGACGATCATAAGAGGCAAGTAATGGTGCCCTATTTCGACCAATAGTTAGGTCTTTCATTATATCCCCTAGATCCCTTTTGGTACAATATCTGAAGACGTTTGCCCACTCTAGATCGAAATCAGCGTCACAGACTGTTCCACCAGGGAAAACCTCAGCCCCTCCAAAGAATTTGCTTTTCTTGTTCCTTTCCAAAAAGAGTACCTTGTAATCAAATTCACTTGCATTGTAACCATCTCCCTGGGTCTTGGATTCATTGGATCCAGATACGTCAAAATCAACTGCAGCATCTTTGGCCCCCAGTATAATCGTGGCAGAGTCTCTCCAGTAAGGAGATTCTCTATCTGCCTTATCTATCCCACTAGAAAAGGTACGGGCAGCTTTTGGTCCCAAACCCAGGCCCTGCTTAAGGGCCCGGTGGAGACAACCAATCTTGACAAATCTGTGCATTTTTATCAGGAGCCTGGCGGCCTGATGTTGTCACGTAGGCCACGTCTTGAGGATCTCCCCCAACTGCCCCACCTACTCGGTCTCTGACTCTGGCGCGCGCGCGACGTGCGCGGGAGTTATTGGCCAGCTGAAGCTTGCAGAGGGCACTGACACTCTATGATTCCTTGGTAATTGTTAGCTCCGTGATCTTAAGTTTCTTATACCTTGTGCTCACCGAATGTATCGCACAGCAAGTTGTGTTTTAAGAGGTAAACTTTGAAACAACTGCATCCCTGTCCCAGCGCTCTAAACCCAAGCTTTGCTTATACCTGTCGTCTCTGTCATTTGAAACAAGGTGCACGCTCAGAACCAGCTAAGTTAGGGTTATGGAACTCTTCAAACCAGGGCAACTGGAGGTAGAAATATTCGTTGAATGACGTTTCTTTTTTCTTTATTTTTCATTGCACAAATTTAAAAGAGACTTATTATTTCATCTACAAGAATATCTACAAGAATATCTACAAGTTTATGTGGACTCAAGGATTTCTAAATTGATAAAATATGATAGCCCCTCAGTACGCAGGTGTGGCGTTCTACTTCCGGTGTCAACAAAGATGATGGAGGAGCACAACTGTCAGATGTAGATATTTGGGATATTGTTTAATGGATCGCAAGGCACATGCAGTGCGCTTGCGGTATCTGAAGATGCCATGGGGAAGTTGAAATGTTTCGAAATCATTTTTACGGAAAACAAATCGGTGTACCATCCTGGCGAACGCGTAACGGGACAATGTTTGGTGGAACTAAAGGGCGATATGCGGATGCGAGCCCTGAGGGTTTGCATTCGTGGAGTAGCCAAAGTGCACTGGACCGAGTCTCGTAGCACTGGTACTCGCCTCGGGTCGTACACCGAACACTACAACGCTGAGGTCGAATACTTTTTCAAGCGTCAAGTATTATTTGGTGGAGGTAAGCATGTGATACAATCAAGCCTCATCTTGAATAATCTATAGTTCGATTTTGTTATAATAAGGGAGTGGTCCTCATATTCATTATGTTATCTATCAACAATTACAATTTAAAAGGGGGGGGGATACTAGTCTCATGCCAGCTTTAAAAGTTGGGGGGGGGGGGGTGTCAGGGCAGGGCCGCGCACCCCCACCTATTTGCCAGTACTTAAGAGTTTGATTGCATATTTTGGACCCTAAAATTAGCGTCCCTGTCTAGTACACATGACATGGCATGCACAACCAGAGCCTGCACGCTCCCAATACACACCTCTTTCAGTTCTCTTTTTTTTTTTTTTTTTTTTTTTTTTTTTTTTTGATTCGGAGTGATACCTTAGACTTAGTGTGGAACGGACATACTCACATAGCCCTGTCGAAACCTCTTTCCGTTCTCGTTTTCCGACCCTCCTTCTTATCTACAGGCTGGAAGCAGAGTTATCTAGAATGTCTGAGCAAACAGAGATACATGCATATTCATTGCCATTTCCAAGGCATTAGGAAGTATCCCAGACACTGTTGAACCCTCCATCTCAATATTTCGCTATGCCTTTTGACAAGGCTAGGGGATATGGACGTCCAGTCCGCACGATGCTACCACTCAGAATGACGGTTTGGCCTTGGGCCTATGACGTCATTCAGAACACCATTGCATGGCAACAGTCACAATTGTTACTGTCACTAGGTGACAGTGACAACCGGTGTCCATGGTACTGGGTACTATGGAGACCAAGTGTCTATAGTCCGTTCCTCTATATTGGGGACTGGTGCATTTGCAGCATGAGGGCCTTATTTTTTTCTAATTAATGATAAAATATCCTAGTTTTTTCACAACCCTAGTCTTGTATAGGGTGTTTTGAATATCTATACTGAAAATTATTGGAAATTGGAAGATATTTGATAATTTTTTCAGCTGCCATATTATTACAACAGGGCAAATACTGCCCAATTGCTGCCCATTTGGGGCAAAATAGCTGCATTAATAGCAGGTGGTTGGGTGCAAATTATGGATTTCTCTCTTAATAAAACAACAAAATCTTGATTTAATGGACCAGGGACATCAAATCCAAGTCAGAGATATCATTGACACTTTTCAGAAGTATATAAATCATATTAGTTACCATATATCTTACATTTGTATAAGTAGGTCACTGTCTGACCTTGAATCACAGTTATTGGGGTCAAGGTTGAATTAGGTCACCATGAAGTACCGCAATGGATAATCCCAACAAATGCATGAATATCTAAGCTATCCAGTATATTGAAAGAACTCATAAATGTGATACAAAATCCATGTTTTTTCTTTTTCTTGCTCCATTTTTTCTCATATATAGGGATCATGTTAAATGCTATAGGGAAAAATTGTATCAAAGGACAGGTCAAAATGGCGATTTTAGTTAGTTTTAAAAAAAATACATATCTTTTGGTAGAATTTGAACTATTAGAGGCATATAAAATGTAAAAACATATTTAAAAAGCTTGTTTCTCACTCTAAAAGATGAATTAATGAAACTAGGGGGTCATCACTCACTTTTTCATAGTAATTTTAGCCAAAAATGGAGAAGTACGTGTTTTTTCATGGTTTTCGCTTCTGAAACTCACACTTTGATACAAGATAAAATATTTTTAATTTTCACCAAAAACTTAATGAGGTATCTAGAAATAATGCCCTAATTGTGTACTTTTACATGGTGAAAGAATTGTGTAGATCGGCCAACTATGAGAGACACAGCACCATTTTGAAGGTGCAAAAATAGGAAAAACTAAGTTTTTGGTCCCCAATATACGGCAATGAGCTATAGATAGCTGTTGACACTTTTAAGGAGTAGTTTCATCCCATGGGGACTCATCAGGCATCTGTTTGTGCAAGAAAAGTGACAAAAATATTGCCAGTGGTCCCAGGCCTAGGGCCTGGTGTTATATGATTATTGAATAGTGAATAAGGTCTGAATTCAATTATCAGTGTGGTCCACTCAGGGTGGCTACACTCAATAAATATAGTCATGGACTGGATTTATTAATATTGAATTTTTAGCAGGATAAAAATTCTATAGCATAGGGTAACAGGTATCCAAAGTGGTGTTCTGGTTAATTCCGGTATCTAGGAATCCCAGAATATTAAGAAAACCCCCATTTTCTTACAGAGACGATCAAAACTTTTAATAAAAAAAAAAAAAAAAATTATCATGACTGATGGGCGCGATATTGACTCAGCTTAGCTAAGGATAGAGTTACGATGGGAACTACCCAGACAGGGATGAGAATCTCAGCAATTGGATGTGTATTGGGCAATACGGGACATCTGTTATCGTTGTGAATAACCAGCCCGGTACTCATAGATTTGGAGGGACCAGGATTACCCTTGCCCTTGAGTCGTATTCCCGGTTAGCATGTTCCTTAGCTGGGTGACCCCTGCTGAAGCTGGTATCTTGCGAGATAAGGACTGATAACAGCCAGCTGATGGGTACCGGCTATTATGTAATGCCCCTAAAAAGTCTGCACTGAATGAAAGGAATTTTCTCATTGGTCAATAATGTATTCTGCTAGGTCGGAATACAATGATGGCGCATATTCAAGGTCTACTTTTCAGTGCTTGAGGCATGTTTCATAAGCCTCATACCCCCGGTGCTTATAAAAGAAAGGTGCTTTTTCAAAACCCTTTGCTTAAACGTGACTATAGCCTATCCAAAAAGGGAGCCTATGCTTATATAAAGGATGTGCTTCCTACGGATCTTCATTTAAGGTCATACATATTATGCACACAGTATGAGAATACAGGGACATGTATTTTACCGTAATACATTGGGTATAAGGCACAGCCTGAGTTGAAGGAAATGCAACAAGCACCACCTCAGACTCAATTTAGGTACCCTACCTATAAGGCGTTCGCCCTCTTTTAGGAAAGTGTTATAAGGCGCAGTAAGCTTCAGATTTGCTGATAAGCGGCAGTGTATGCAGAAGGTACCCAGTACCACCGGTATAGTACCGTACATTTCATGGGCTTGGGAGACATGTATGTCCCCCTTACGTTTGAATAACTTCCAAAAAGTTCAAATCTAAAAGATCAAGCCATAAGAGGCCAAAAGTGACAGAAAACTATCTTGGTCTCCCTCACTCTAAAACTGCTTTCCATGCCCTGCACTTTGTCACCAAAAGGAGGTCTACATGTACGGCCCATCTCTGATGTTGAAGATCAAACCCTCGACCCTTATGTTCTAGGTTCAAGTCTCTACAGATACGCCACCACTCCCCTCTTTACCCCGAATTTTGAAGAGGATTAAAAGATGTTCAAATGACCTAGAAATGAAATAGGTGTTTCAGGCGTTCACAAGTAACCACTGTGAGTCCCGGGTCATCATGGCCGTAAAAAAACACACCAAAAAACAACATAAATAGATCCAGCCTACTCTACCTGATTTCTCCAGCTTCTTAGAAAAATGATCACACAGTATTAGTTAAGGCCTAAGATAGGGATCATCCTTGATCATTTGTCTTGCCATCTAAAGTAAAAAAAAAATAAAAGGAAATATCAAGTCTGTTAAAATAATATCCTTTACCATTTTAGAATTAGCTACGGGAATATGCATTTGATACGGAACATTATTTTGCCTGAGCACCTCACAGAACCATTGAGTTTTTACCTACATATCAAATTTTAGAACTCAACACAAAACAAGTTGATATATAGTGCGGCTAAGATGGAAAGAATACAGAGTCATCCCAGCTCCTATGATAACAATATTTGTTCAGGGATGTAGGTTTTTCAGAATTAGAATTTTCAGAGTTCGATATGTCTATAGATTTTCCAAATTTCTTCTCTTTGATTGAAAGTTTTGTATTACATGTATTTTAGAATGAATTCAGACTTTCTGTGGATATCTTCAGATACTTACACCCCAACCTCATACTAAGCATTGTAGAGCAGTACTGGTATGTACACATAACTGAAGCAAGACTGACATATTCCAACAGGAGAGTGGCATACAATATCAAAGTTTACTGATAGAGAATGCCACGCAATAGTACTGAGTACATATGTAATAGTAATAACTGGTGGAGTGTTTAGGATTTAATCAACATTCCATTATGTTTGGTATATGAGGCTATCTGCAGGACTGATTTGCTCTATGAGTAAATATAGTTTTGTACATGTATATGCGGATATACTACCATATTCTAAGGAGCAACAAAAGAGCGACGTCACGCACCCCACTGTGAGCCTACGGTACAATGGAATTCCATGAAACTAATTAAAGTTTATATGCTCTATATCATATTTTTGTCCTGTTGGAAACTCATTTCGAAATGATTCGATGTATTGTGCAACAGGCTTTACTGTCAATGATATTTGGTCTAAACATTTAGATATCATCTCGTTGTACAAAACGTCATGTATAATAAAAAGAAGACACTATTAAAATGCTGGTACTTAAAAGTTAATTTCCATAGGGGCTTAATTCATACCATGCAGAGGTAAATAATACACTTAGTATAGCTCAACCTTAGTCAGAAACTACCGTATCGTCGTGTTTAAGCGCCGGGATTTGAATAAGCGCCTGTCTCAAATAAGCGCCGGGGGCAATGGGATGCTAAAATAACCCTAAAGCATCAAAACTTGATCTTAAAAAAAAACCGCCTGTCTTGTGTGAGTGCCGGGTGAATTGAGGCCACCAAATCAAAGACCGCTGGGGCGCTTGAACATGACAGTACGGTATTGCATGTACACCACTGCACCACGCTATCGGGTAATTTAACCCTTTAAAGCCCGCATAGCCCTTTAGAGCATAATGCCTTTTGGCCATTATGATTCACTCATTCGCACTCTTGGGGTGTTAACCACAAGGGCTAAATTGATGCATCATGTCGTCCTTTGGCGCTGTTTAAATCATTCTGAAAATGTTGGCATCAATGCAGTGCTGGTTTATGTTAAAATAGCCAGGGCCTCCTTGGTGCATCTTTTCAACAAAAGAACATAACCCAGGGGGAATAGTGCAGCCTGTTCAGGGCTAGCTGTTGATAGGAGTCTGTTTATTTGGTCTTTGTCCTTCATTGCCAAAACATCACCCAATTTATATACACAGTGTTAGGTTACCACGGTCTTTGTTCAAAGTGCATTTATTGCAAACACTGAGGAGGGAATTTCATTGTTACTAGTATCTGAATGTGGAATGGGGACACACAAACATGTTATGTACACATTTAACCCGACCCTCTTTTTACCCAACTCCTTCATCAAGTAGATTTGACTTAGGGAGAGACGTTTAATAAAATATCCATGTATATATTGATTTATTCGTGTGTGATTAATGATTAACTTGGTTTCTGGTGGCTTCTGCTGTACTCTGAATAACACATAAGGACTACAGTACTGAGTACATTTCTATCTCAACTACCCAGTACTATCAGTACCGTAGTACCTCGCACAAATAATGCGGCTTTTATGTGAAAATAAGCCCTTTTACGCCCTACACACGATCCCCCAAAACAAATTGCAGACTGCAATTGCATTCAATTTCTAATTTCAAAATCTACCGCCTAGATGCATTTTATGGGTTTAGCATGCACTCAGGATGGACATTATACACAGGTTCACCTTATACACCAGATGCTACAGTAGTTATCATATGGGAGTATTGTTGTGTGAATGACGAATTTTAAGGTAGAGAATGGATGTGCTAATGCTGTTATTTTGACTACCAATCGTTTTGTCTTTTTAATAAGGTACTTCAGACCAGTATTCAGACCGGGGGGTGACCTGGCCCTGGGTTGGAAAAGTGTACCTCTCTTTATACCCCGTATATAAGGCGTGGCTAATACGCGAGGACGGGGCTTAATTATGCCTTATACGTTCAGCACAAGTTGGGAGTGCACCTTATAGACGGGGGTATGTTTGTATAAAACAGTACTAAAGCAGCAAACATTTTCTCCTAGCTGTGCCTTATCAGGTGGGCCTGAGATAGGGGTGCACCTTATAAGCAGGATGTGCTTTATACACAAGGTACCAGTATTACAGTATTGTTTTTGTAGCATTCAAAGGTTTGAATATGTACCACTTTCATTTCAACATTTAGGGATGCGATTTGAAAATTGTTAAGCCTTAAAGTCATAAGAAGATATTTAAATTAACAGTCCATGCTATCAAATGGCACAAAATGGACTACAGAGGCAACATTTGTAATGTTTGGGTAAAATAAATCTAGGGGCTCTGGGGGCATACTCCCCCAGGACAAATTTGGTAGGAGTTGAAGGTATGGGATTCAGTCCATCTGTTGCAGCCAGAGTACCAGACCCCCCTTCCTTCACTAAAATATATTCTCAGCAGATCTGGGGAAATTAAAAGTGTCAACTATTTAGCTCAAAAGACTTTTTAAAAGTGTAGGAAATACTATAGAGAAATTAAATTCCTGAATATTAGTGTAGGAAAGCCTACAGAGAAACTAAATTCCTGAATATTACAGGTTAAGTTCACTCCTGCTTCCCCATTTTAGTTATCCCCAGTGCCGATCTATAAATAACATACACAAAATGACTGTACACACCTTCATGCCATAGATTATAACTATTCCAACCAGAATACAAGAGTATAAAAGTCATCCCTTGCCCCCCCCCCCTTCCTGGTCACCTCCACAACTACCTGCCCATTTCACCCCTTGCCCCCATCAGGGTCTACCTTCACAGCTATGTTCGCAAGTCACCTCCTGCACCCATCCTGGTCCACCTTCACAGCTACATTCCTATGTCACCCCCTGCCCCTATCCTGGTCCACCTTCACAGCTACCTTCCCAAGTTCCCCCTAGCCTTGTCCCCCTTCACAACTACCTTCCCAAGTCACCCCCTGCACCCATCCTATCAAACCTTCACAACTACCTCCCCAAGTCGCCCCCTGCCCCCATCCTATTAAACCTTCACTGCAACCTCCTCAAGTCACCCCCTGCCCCTATCCTTGTCCACCTTCACAACTACCGTAAACTCCCGCGTATAAGACGCGTCCTCTACGCCAAACAAAATGCTGGGGAGTCTTATAGGATTTTCTGAAGTTCAGGGTGCGTCTTATACGAGGGGTAATTTTACTATAGAACAGTACTAATCTTACAAATATCAGCATTAAAATGTGCGTCTTATACGCGAAAATGCATGTGCTGAGTTTGGGGTGCGTCTTATACGCGCACCGCGTCTTCTACGCGGGAGATTACGGTACCTTCCCAAGTCACCCCCTGCACCCACCCTATCAAACCTTCACAACTACCTTCCCAAGTCATCCCCTGCCCCCATCCTAATAAACCCTCACAGCAACACCCCCAATCCCCCCCTGTCCCTCTCCTGATTCACCTTACAACTACCTTCCCAAGTCACCCCCTGCCCCCATCCTATCAAACCTTCACAACTACCTTCCCAAGTCATCCCCCTGCCCCACCCTATCAAACCTTCACAACTACCTTCCCAAGTCACCCCCTGCCCCTATCCTTGTCCACCTTCACAACTACCTTCCCAAGTCATCCCCCCCCCTGCCCTATCCTTGTCCACCTTCACAACTACCTTCCCAAGTCACCCCCTGCCCCTATTCTTGTCCACCTTCACAACTACCATCCCAAGTCACCCCCCCCTGCCCCCACCCTATCAAACCTTCACAACTACCTTCCCAAGTCACCCCCTGCCCCTATCCTTGTCCACCTTCACAACTACCTTCCCAAGTCACCCCCCCCTGCCCCCACCCTATCAAACCTTCACAACTACCTTCCCAAGTCACCCCCTGCCCCTATCCTTGTCCACCTTCACAACTACCTTCCCAAGTCACCCCCCTGCCCCCACTCTATCAAACCTTCACAACTACCTTCCCAAGTCATCCCCTGCCCCCATCCTATTAACCCCTCAGAGCAACACCCCCCATTCCCCCCTGTCCCTCTCCTGATTCACCTTACAACTACCTTCCCAAGTCACCCCCCTGCCCCCACCCTATCAAACCTTCACAACTACCTTCCCAAGTCATCCCCTGCCCCCATCCTATTAAACCCTAACAGCAACACCCCCAATTCCCCCCCTGTCCCTATCCTGATTCACCTTACAACTACCTTCCCAAGTCACCCCCTGCCCCATCCTGGTCCATTTACCTACCCATGTCACATAGGCCATCTTTATGATGTGAATAGAAATCATTTTAATGGGATATCCAAATTATACTTCCAATACATATTTTGCTTGGTGGAAACTTGAAATATTTCCCAGTTTTTTCAAGATGTAGGGGCCTAAATGTGCTAAAAATCCTGTGTCTAGGGCCCCAAAATGTGGACCTTTTTCATCCTGTGGGACCATGGGGGGGGGGGCAGCACCCAAAGTCACCCCCTGACTGAGATGAACCTTCATTACAACTTCTTTCTATCTGTGTAGGTTCCAATATTCATGATCATCTTCATACAAACCAAAAAGGAATAACAAAATCAAATCAATTACCCGGTATTGATTGAAAATCATATTGATCACCAATTGATCATCCAATATGTTTTTTTCTTCCCCAGACCAGTCGGATGTCAGGGAGACTCTTGCAGAGGGTAGACATGAGTTCAATTTTACATTTGACCTTCCAACCGAGTAAGTATAGCCCATAGAAGTGAATGTCTTATCATATCTTTGTTTCTTGCTTAACTTTCGTTTGGTTAAAAGGCTAAGCCTTCATGAAATTTTAACGAAAACTAGCAACCGAATTGCTGTGATTCTCATATAAAAGAAGTCGATATTACCAAAAAACAGAAGACATAAACTATCAGTGCTAAAATGTAAATTTATGGTCCTACAACAAACACTTGCTTACCATATGGATTAGAAACTCTATTTCTTTTTCAGGGGGATATCTACGTCCTTCGAGGGTAAACATGGAAGTGTACGATACTGGCTGAAAGCGGAGATGGACAAGCCTTGGTCTTTCAACCACAAAACCAAGCGTGCTTTCACGGTCATCAGTCCCATCGACATTAACAAGCCTGAGTACCAGGTTGGTCAATTTGAGCAAACTGAATCTAGATATGGTATAGGCCTAGTCAAGTTCTTGAATAGATAATCACTTTAATTGAAGACAGATTTTATGGGTGCTTGTATGTGTGAATGGGGGGGGGCTATTAAGGAACCATCATGCTTTTTAGGTTGTAAACCATCTCAGCAGGCCTATTTAAAGGGACACGCTGATTGAAAGCTCCTAGTCTGACTGTTGTGAATCGCTCCAGTGGTCTCAACTTCAGAAAAAAAATCTACAAAAAATCCACTTAGAAAAAAGAAACGACTTAAATGCTTTGTCTATCACTCTGTTAGATTGATTATTCATGGATCATTACCCTAGGTACACACATACAATAGATGCCCTGGCAGGATTTGTACCTAACATCAACTTCACACATGAGTCATACATTCTATTCTCCCATAACCTCACATGTATCGTGCACTATTATGAAAATGGGAAGAGTGCCAGTGACAAGACTGATGCAAAATTAAAACCCACCCCATTCACCCCCCTCTTTGCAGATTCCAGTGGAGAACAGTGTGGAGAAAACTCTTTGTTGCTGGCTCTGTACCTCCGGACCTATCTCCATCAATGCTCGAACAGACCGTCGTGGTTACTGCCCAGGTACACAAAGGAAAAAAGAGTCATAATCAAGTAGATAACATGCAGGGGTAGACACTAACACTGGCCCGGTGGCCAATGGCCAGTAGTTTGGGCTGTGGGCCAGTGATTATTTTTAGGTTTCCGGCCAGATTTCCTTTGAATTTGGCCAGTAAGATATTTGAAAATATATTGCCATATACCAGACTACTGGCCCGGGTGGCAAAATGCCCAAAATGTTAGTGTCTCCCCCTGACATGTATCCTCGATTATAGATTTATACTGGTTTTTAGTGATAAATCTGAAAAAAAGCCTATATTTATGACATACTTATACTTCACTTTTGGGGCAGGCTAATATTAAATGGTTTACTGACCACTGGTAAAATGAGAATAGAGGTATAAGTTTTCAAATTTGTGATTTTGTTTAAACTTGATTTTTTTTTTGTGTGTATTTTACTTTGTCTAACATTGCAAGAAATCAATTGATTTTTTATCTCAAAAATCATTCCCAAAAATCATTGTCATATGGCAATTCTTCAAACATTTGATTTATCCCCATTTGCAGGAGAGTCTATTGCAATCTCAGCAGATTTTGAGAACCATTCCTCCCGGACCGTCATTCCATATGCCACGCTACATCAGACGCAAACCTTCTTTGCCAATGGGAAGTCACGAGCCCGCGGCACAAAGTTCACCGTCCTCACAGGTTGGTTCATATCTGATTTAAACGTAAAACTATATAAGTTATCACACAGATCTGATGAGGCCAGTGTCCACAAAAATCTCGATAAAAGATGTGGTATGGAGAATTTCAGAGATTTCAAGTTAACTGAACTCATATTTAAGCCACATTCCCTACTTTGGAAACAACTATAATCCGCCTCTGTCAGTCTGTGTGCTGAAAATGGCAGGTTTGGCATGGTTTCTTTAGTGCTAAATACCCCCCTGTAAGGCGCGCCCCTTTTTTTGGCTGATTCTATAAGCTGAAGTAAGCAATGGCTTATACGCTGGGTTTTGATATGCAAGTCTTTGAATAGAGATGCCATACTTCTTCTATCTATCTACATATTTTGTGTCTGTTTATGTTTACTGACTCAGCATAGTACATTAACAGGTCTCCCAGTGGCTCCTGGTAACCGGGCTACATGGGACGCGCAGTTGCTGAAGATACCCGCTGTCTCACCCAGCATTATGAACTGCTGCGTCATCAAGGTCGAATACTATGTCAAGGTCAGTTGACCTAATTGCATTAGTTTCATTGCTTTACCAACTCAAAAATATCATGGACGTATAATTGCATTTACCGTAATCTCCCGCGTATAAGGCGCAGCCCGCGTATAAGGCGCACCCCCAACTCGGGGAGGCCTGTCCCACGTACAAGGCACACCCCTAAGGGCAGATTTTTGTTAATTTAGTACTGTTCTTTAGTAAAAATACCCCCCCTATAAGGCGCACCCCAAACTTAAGGCAATGTCCCTCCCACGTATAAGACTCAGCAGCATTTTGTTTGGCGTATAAGACGCGCCTTATACGTGGGAGATTATGGTACTTCAAATTCAGCTTCTTCAAATGTACTACCATATTCGACCCAGGGCGCTTGAAATATAATCTTTATGGGTGTTGGAATCATGACGTATACTACACATCTCTGGTGGAGAAATGGAAGTTCAATTTTTTCCCATTGTACATAATCGCCAATTTATAACTTTTCCTCCTCAGGTGGCCCTGCACATCCCAGGTGCTTATAACCTGTCGATGCACCTGCCGGTGGTGATCGGTACTGTGCCCTACAGGCGCATCTCACCCTACCTGCTGCAGACGTCACGCATCTACCAAGATGCCACCATCGAATACTTCGGCACACAGCTACTGGCCGCTCCACCGCCCTACCGCGAGACGGCCACACCGCCACCACCTTTCGACCTGGAGGTGCTAGCACATGGTCAGATTGCTGTTGTCTTTCTTTTCTTATTTGAACTACCCAGTACAGTGATTGAAACATGCTGGTTAAGGAAAATTTGCTCATGATATCTGACTGTTTAGCAGCATAGGAATTTTTTTCAATTTCAGTCAAGTTTTCCCTGAAGTAAAGTTTGCCATTATTTATGTAGGTAAAGCACAGTTTCTGAGGGAACGTGTTAGGATCAAGACATTAGCAAGAAATATTCTAGTAAATCACTTTTTGACACAATTTTACAGAGCCTCCAACATACAGAGAGACAACAACGGGGGCAGTGGACATCCGCGATGAGGATGACGACCTACAGACAACGATGGGCGAGCTGATGTACACACCCATGTACACGTATGTCTATGACTACCACTACCGGGCTCCACCAGCTTACTCAGAGGTTGGTGGTTTGATAAATAGAAAAGTCCCACATCAAAATCTATAGATTGCTCTTAAGTTTTCTCTATAATTTTTGTCACTGTGAAGCCAATAATGTTATGTCCTTGGTTATTTTTTACTCATAGTATTTAGAGATTTTCTCTTGCAAGCATCTTTCTTCAATAGCCCGACCACCTTATTAAACGAGGCAAGGGCTTTTGACACCACCTTTCTGACCTCTTGTCTACTAGCCCTTAGCCGAGTTTCTTATGATTACCAAGTTTCAATTGCTATTTTGGCCTCTAGCAGATTACATGCACCACCAAAAAACTATTCCATTACACAGCATATGCCCTATCACACCCTTCAAAGACCCCATGAGTCATATTTCTATTTACATGAAAATCTTTTGATAAATGATGAAAAAAACATTTCATGGGGTATGCTTTTCTTATATTTAGATTCCAAGAATTTGCATAGACCATCAAAACCTGTCATTTAGCCCTATTTCTGTTACAACTGAACCCCCAAAAATTAGTCATATAGTGAGACAAAAAGCAAGACAAAGCTATCCATGTAATAGAATTTACATTTAAGGTGTACTTTGATGGCTGTGACATGGTAATTACTGTTGGTTTTTTCCCTATGGAGAAATGCATGGGATTTAGGGCTCTTTTTACCCTAAATAAAAGGGTAATCAAACTGTCTTTAACCCCACTTATAGACAGATTTCAGATTTTTTAGAAGAGGAGGGCATAGAGTAGGTATGGGGGCAGTGCGTGCCATGGTTATCTGGGCAAATATCTTTTGATATAGTTGATTTTGAAGGCCTTCCAATTTGGTTTATTGATAGGTTTAATTCCAAGATTCATAGACAAAACATTAGTCTTGCATTGGAGGTGAATGTAGGTGAGTACATAGAGGAGCCTAGTAGGCTTTTCTATGGTAAGTATCAGTAGTGAGATAGCTGGGCCCTTTAAGAGAATTGGCTTCCAATCATTTCCCATGGGAAAGGAAGAAAATGTAACAAGTAATTCTAACAAGGTCACATCACCTTGGCTACACTGTCTGTGATGTTAAATGTAGGATCAACAATGACTGTCTATGGCTGGCTGGGCTGGGCTATGGTCGGGGGGGGGGCTATGGTCGGGGGGGGGGCTATGGTCAGAGGGGGGGGCTATGGTCAGGGGGGGTTATGATCAGGGGGCTATGGTCGGGGGGCTATGGTCGGGGAGGGAGGCTATGGTCGGGGGCTATGCTATGGTCGGGGGCTATGGTCGGGGAAGGAGGCTATGGTCGGGGGGGGGCTATGCTATGGTCGGGGGGGCTATGGTCGGGGGGCTATGGTCGGGGGGCTATGGTCGGGGGCTATGGTCGGGGGGCTATGGTCGGGGAGAGGGCTATAATCAGGGGGGGGCTATGGTCGGGGGGGGGGGCTATGCTATGGTCTGGGGGCTATGGTCGGGGGGGGGGCTATGGTCGGGGGGGCTATGGTCGGGGGGGGGGGGTTGGTCAGGGGGGTTGGTCGGGGGGGCTATGGTCAGGGGGACTATGGTCGGGGGGGGGGGGCTATGGTCAGGGGGCTATGGTCGGGGGGGGCTATGGTCAGGGGGGCTATGGTCGGGGGGCTATGGTCGGGGGGCTATGGTCGGTTGGGGGGTAATTAGGCATGCCTCAATACTCAGAGCTGTGCTGGTAGTTGTGTTGGGAGGGGGAGGAAGACAATCAAGCAGCTAAATGTGTCCTTAATGACATAGTGGGAAAGTCATGGGCAAGTCATCTAGTCTGTACCCTTGCCTCGTTTCCTTTCTGTCTCTCCAAGACATACTCTCGACTCAACTGTTTTAAAATAAACGCTCTCTTGTTTTTGGCCCAGGTCCTCCTGGGTCATTGGCGGCGCCTTTTCAGTCAAAAACTGACGATCATGAATTGGAATTTTAGATGGGAATTGCTCATTGAAATTGGGGGATAATTAAACAAAAAATCATAGAAACGTGTTCTTTAAGATCTAGTCTTTCATTGTACATGCACAATTCCCGAAAAAGATTTTTTTTTACCTATGAAAAAGGCTGAAGAAAAAAACTGACATGTTTGACTTACTTTCTCATGAAAATGAGGCTCCATAGGATTGCATTGGGCGGTCAATTTCAGCGGTCGACAGGGGGTCGAAATAACACATTGACTCCTATGGGAATTGGGCAATTAAGAGGTTTTTTTTCAGCAGGTGACATGGAATTCTCTGTATAGGACGGGTTAAGACCGTTTATATATGAGTGTGTAAATCGTACCACTATATTTTTGTTATGTTGACCGCCACACTTCCGGGATGGAGACTTAACACATGCACACCGAGTGACTGGTCCTCAGATTTTATTTTTTTGTTTAACAGTAAATTGAGGGGGTGTATTCGATTCAATATGATTAATATTGCCAAAGATGCATGGATAATATTCAAAAAGCCATTAATTTAAATTTAAAGTTAAATCGATAGAATCTATCATTTCTCCATCGAAAATGCTACTTCCGGCAAGGAGGCAGGTTGTGCATGCGCACAGAACATCAAATTGAAACTGCTTGATTATAACAAAATGGAGGAGAATTACAGTGTCTCATCCCTTTTTATGGTTAATATGGATACTTATTCAAGACCTACTGATATTGTGCAATGCTTAACGCGCCAGGAGAGGAGTTATTCGCCACTGAAAAATGCGAGCGATAATGGCTGCATTCTCCATAGCCTTAACCATTGACGACTTGGACACACTGTCACTATATTGACAGTCCCCTACGGTAAGTAGTGGAAGACCTGGGCCAGTCGTGCATTGCACACGTTCAATCTTTTAGATCGGGTGTACCCCGGTAACCCTATTACCTCATAATTAGGCATCAATGACATGGTCAAACACACATGTCACATACTGTAATCTCCTGCGTATAAGGTGCATCACACGTATAAGACGCACCCTGAGTTGAAGGAAAACCTATAAGGTGAGCCAATTTTTTAGGCGTTTAGTACTATTCTTTAGCAAAAATACTCCGCCTATAAGACACACCCAGACTTTGGGCCAGTACTATAAGGTACGGGAGGGCTCTGATTCACGTATAAGACGCGGCTGATACGTAGGAGATTACTGTAGTAAAACATTGGTACAGTAGTGTATATAGTGATTTTTGTTTAGTCCTGAAGGTACCTGATAATAATCAGTGAAGTTCGATATTGATTCTACATAAAACACTGTTTTTTTGCAGGTGGATCCATTCCCAAATAGCAACTCGGTGGTATCAATGGCAACGGCAACCATGAGTAGTCTGCACGCGTCAGGAAGTACTTATCAGACCACAGTTATGTCACCACACAACCCGGCCGGCCTCACCAGCAGCCGTCTCTAAAACACCTGCCAGTACTATGGTTCATCTTTTTTGTCAGATTTAGATTGTTAAGGTTTTTATTGGTCTAGGATCACTAAGTAAGAGGGGGGTCAGTATTTGTTATGCATGATCTCAGCCTATTAGTTTGTGGCTATGCGCGTGTATGATACTTAAGAAAAAAAGGTCAGATAAACAAGAGAAAGATTGCTAACACGGATGTTATAACCATTTTATCAGAGGTGTCAATGGTAATCTCACTTTTATGATATTTTTGTTTGACCAGAG
Source organism: Acholoe squamosa (assembly GCA_949317995.1). Lineage (NCBI taxonomy): Eukaryota > Metazoa > Annelida > Polychaeta > Phyllodocida > Polynoidae > Acholoe > Acholoe squamosa. The sequence goes on from OX439039.1 coordinate 63,135,196, forward strand.
ACTTATAGGATTTATGGTAAAAGAGATACTGAAGGCAGGTAATTGTCATGGCCAAGAGAAGTATTAAAATTAGTTAAAAAATGAGGACCTTCATGTGACGGTGTGGTACACCTCCGTCCACCTCGACAATGATGACAGCAGTCCCGGTCCCCACACCTTTACTACTGAGATAGGTACCTATAGGTGATTTGGCAGGCAAAAGCTTTAAGTCCAACTGCTGATAATTCGAAATCTGCCCGATACCACTGCGAGATATGACTAATAGCGTGATGCTTTTAGTGATTATAATACTTAACGGTTAGGTTTAGAGTAGACTGCTTACTGCCATAAGTTATTTACATGACAGCACATGAATAGCATGCAGCATGACATACCCGGTATATGTGGTTTAAAGTTGATTTATCCCAGTGTAGAATAAGTGTGCTGGTAAAAAAATGGTGATCAATTTTGTTCTTAGATTAAGGTAAAATAATTTTCGTTTGCCATTTAACAGTGTATTCATTGGATAACAATAGTCTGTAGAGATATAAATCTATATATAGAATCTATATTAAGATTCTCAATGACCAGTGCATGCACTTATATACTCATGTATATAACATTTTCATCATGGGTTCAGTAATATATATTTATTATCTATAATGTATAATCAGTGAATGGTACTCGTTCAAAAGTATTTGCGTGGGTGGATATTTTAGCGTTGTACCTGCCGTAGACTCGTGCATAAAGACCGCACCTGGACTTTGAGAAAACTGAGCGGACTGGGGTTTACAAAAATTGCTAGTGTACTACAGTTTTATAATGTAAAACCCAGCCTAGAAGACGCACGCTGAGTTCAGCTGAATATATAAGCCGCAGGACGCCTCTGGTTCACATAAAAGTCGCGGCTTATGCTCTAGAGTTTACGGTAGCATTCTTTGGAGAGAGTTGGTATATTTAGCCATGTAGACTATGCTTCTGTTGACGAATACTGAATAAGGTAACATAGGGTGCTGAGCTGCTATTGGCGATGAAGCCAATGAACTACTGATCTGTAAGAATTGATGGTGAGACAGTAGTAAATATCTAATTTTGGTACATACCGTAATCTCTCGAGTATAAGGCGCACCTCGCGTATAAGGCGCACCTAGAGTTGAAGAATATTGTCAAAAAAGTAAAAAAAATCATAACTTTGGTTCTACTGAATGGATTTTCAAAATTCAAAAAGCTATATGTAGCTAGGGCCCCCCACACCCCCTGAACCCCCCTATGTTATTTTTTGAGTAAGGGGGGAGTGTAGCATATCAAAATAAAGCTCTTGGTGTCCCCCTTGTGGATCCAGGAAGAACTAAAACCCCTCGTATAAGACGCGCCTTATACGCAGGAGATTACGGTACCGTATATTCTTGTGTATTGTTTTCGCGGCGTATACACAAGACTATGGTAGCTATCCTGCATACTGACTATACTAACAGTGCCACTTCATGGAAATCCTACCGATTCTATGAAGTTGAAAATCAGATTTGTTTCATTTTTGATTTAAATTAATGATATTTACTTAAGAGTTAGCCCTTGGATGTGTTCCATTGAATACCATAGAGTATAAGACCTTTACAAGAATCTCAATTGATTAATCTTTTTCTTCTTTTTTTTTCTATTATATTTGCTTTTGTTGAAAACTCTTTGGGGGCCAGAAAACCTTTTAGTGTTCTGTAAATGGGACCACCCGCCCACTTTAGTGTTCATTCATGCCCTTTGTAGAAGATTGTTGCACAAAATTTGGTCCATCAAATCTCATACTCAAACATTGATCCAATAGTGCAATATTGTATAGGGATATTTCCTATTCTTGACACTGGATTCCTCCAATATGAAAGGACAGTGCTCTACTAGCTCAGGCACATAAACTGACCAACGTGCTGGCATGGTGACCTTAATTACGTTACTCCTCACACACATATTATATAAAAGCATGGGCTGCATCCATTCATAAATATTGCTCTAAGAATTTATAGATATTGTACCGCGACTACTTGAAGTGCAATCATAAATAGCTTCAGCTAATGGTAATGTCTTTCAATTCTTATTGATACACGTGTAATGTGAAAAGACCAAGACCAAGTCATTCAGATACCATTCACTCTGCAAACTTTCTGATAAGCTATGCTGAAAGCAGCACACTATTACACTGTGTAACCTTCCCTGTTATGACATGTACATATAACTAATTCTATTTTGAGTGAGAGAAACTGTGAAATATTGCATGCTAGAAAAAAAAACACCGCCAGGTTTGATAATTATGTCTGTGTCTCATACCTCTGTGACCTAAAAAGAGTAGGTAGGCATATGTATTTCCCTAAGAGTTAACCCTGGCAGGAGTCAGGGTTTTCTGTATAATATATTGCCCTTAGGTCGTATGGAACAAGTATTTAAATGACTGTAGGCCAGTGAAGTTCACACTTATTGTGTGTGGTCTTGATTCTCTTCATGTTTACCATGAATTCATACAATTGGTGTTTATCCGAAATTCTAGCAAACTATAAACGATACGTAAAGAGGTACTTGTATTGATTCGAATTTTCTCTGTCAAAGTTCTATGTATATTCCTTCTGGGACGTCAATGTGTATTTGAAAACTTCCTCTTGAAGCCAACATACGCAAATTTTCTAAGGAAACTTATGGCATCAAGTTTTCACTTTAAAGCTTCTATAGACATGCTTACTATTTGTGATAAAGTCCTTTTTGCGTTATTTGTAGGTTCTGTTGTTTTAGTTGCCACACATACGCAATATTGTCTAACGCCAGTAGTATTTTTTTTATCTGCTTTATGTTTAGAATTGCAGCTAGGTAGATTTCTGCTTAATACTTTGTGGTGCTAGATTTTCTTTGACGATCAGATTTATTTGTATTTGGTAAGGTTTTGCAATATCATAGATTATTCTAGTTAGAAATGTCTCTAAGTCGAGGAGAAACATTTATAGCACTTACATAATTTTTGCATTCATGTCTCATAATTGTAAGCACGGTTAATCTGCTATTAAACACTTGTATGACATTTTGATATAGAATTGAATGGGTTATTGTGGATGTATTGCTTGTATAGTTTGGATGCAATCTGTCAGCTCTAACATGACTTTTTTTAATTAGAGAGACAGTGAAAGCCGCCTTTGTATAATCTACATATTACCTAAATATGTAAAGCCTGCATATTTCTAACTTTGTTTAGCAGTGAGATTCAGTAGCGAAAGGATGTGAGTAGGGTTCAGCACGGTTTACTTTTTTTTCATAAATTAAGGCTTAATGTTCAGTAATAACTGCTAGTTTAATGTATTACAGCAGCTTTCTTTCTTCCATGAAATAATGGCTGAGGTCTTGGCCTCAGAATGTTGCTATATTTATCAGTTTTGCCTTCGTGAGGCCCAGGTAAAGAAAAATAGAAGATCAGAGTTGTGACTGGCCACTAGTTGCATTTTCAGAACCCTATTGTGCTTTGTAGTTGCCTTTGATCATAGGTGAATGTGAAAAAAAGTTTCTTATCTGATAACGAAAAACAGCTGTATGCTATAAGTGTTCCCACATCTGAAATTCAGGGAATCATAATTGTCAGACCAATTATATCCACTGTTGAGACCAAGAAGAGTATTATGGAATTTAGAGAAAGGGCTTTCTAATGTGAGTTTTAAATATCATATTTGAGCCTACAGATCGTTGTCTTCTCCCTGCTTAATCCAATCAAATATACGCATGTAGTATTGTGTTAGAAAAAGTAAACGTAATGAATCAAATATATTTTATCCAACCCACTCGCTAACTATTTAGATTCATAATAAGCCCATTGTAATTCAGGGTGTATGACCACCGACCTTTCATACAGTTAGTGCTTTCAACATGCTAATCATTGGTCACGTAAATTTGAACTAGAACCAACTTTCTGAGTGAACCTTCACATCAAGTCAAGAAGTAAAGAGGAATTAGCCTCCTGTATTTTATGCCCCTACACCTTCAGCATTTCCAGTGTAAGTCAAATCGGTGGCACTTTTTTTTTTTTTTTTTTTTGTGCTTGCTGATCCTAGTCACAGGCAATAAAAATTACAACCTCTGTTTATTGGTGAATAAGATTTATGATTACTGATGAAATCAAACGGAGAAGTAAAAAAAAAGTGTACCTGCAGGTACATGTATTTAAACACACTTCTCTTTAGCTCTTCCTCCCTTCTCTACATTGCAGATACATGACATAGCAATACCTTTTGATGTTAGTTGTGCTCATGTATTTAGGGTTCCTGTGTATTGTCTAGTCAGACTCATAAAACTAGAAGGTGGGTCCAATGGATTGGTGATTCACTTGTGGTTATTATAAAGATATTAGAGTTGAAGTACAGTAAATTGGCATGTATAGTTAATGCATTTATTCAAATGGCCTGCCTATACTTGTATGGGAATTACCAAAAGATCTGATTTTTAAGTGAAAGTGCGTATGAACTTACGTTGAGTGATAGGCACTCATTTGAAAATTTGTCAGATAATCAAAAATATTTATATATATATACAGTCATATATAACTAGATATTGAGATGGAGCTTGTCTTTTATTTATCTATTTATTGCTAAAATGCAATCTCATATCGTGTATTTTTCACACCAGTTACTAAAGTAACTGTGCATGAATTGTTATTGGAAAATAAAAAGAAATATTTATATATAATAGAATATGTCGTGTTACTCATCAATAAGCAACAAGTCCAGATTATACTTCCTTAGTACCTTGCATATAAGCCACGGCCTATATGCAGATCAGAGCCTTACTGTGCATTATAGAGTCTCCTTAAAGAGCAATTGCGCCTTACATGCGAGGTAAAATTACATTAGATGGGTACTAAGCTGCTGAACATCAAGCCTCTGATGATTCCTTAACAATGCAATAAATGATGGAATACCCCTCTCTAACATTCCGGCCCCGTTCCGCTAGAACATATAAGGCCTGTTGGTCTCATACCAGCTTCAAAAGTTCATCTTCATCCTCTATCTCAGATAGTTCTACACCTCTTTCAGGGATGAAAGTCGTCAGGGAATTCCCTGATTTCAAGGATTTTGAGTTTCCAGGGCCCTATACATTCATATATAAACCCCGGTTTTTGGGGAGAATATTGGACCATTTCAGGGATTTTCGTGTTTTGTGACTTTCATCCCTGCTCTTTTCCTCACATCCAGTGCCATTCATTGTGGTGAGAGGTGAGCTGTAATGCATAGAGCTAAGGACTTGCGTTTTAATTTTTGCTGGGAGGGGACCACACTCAGCTAAATAGCTTTGATTGATCTCCCCAGGTGGCAGGACTGAGTAGTCTGGTGCCCAATCCACTATTGAATACCAGTCTGATTTCTGGTAACAGACGAAGCCACTGAGCTGGCCTAATAAGATGTTTGTCAACATGGATAAAATGCTGGAAGCACTTTCTTTTTGCACACCTGTACCCATGGAATTAGCATGGCTAAAGCTCATAAAACAAAAGATTTAATCACCACATTCTACCAAGGCCACACCAAATTAAATAGTTGGTCTATGGATTTCCCGCATCATATTTTCTAAAATACAATTTTTTTTTTAAATTATTTTGTCTATTGATTGCGCCCGCACCATTTTCTGCAAAAATCTGATTCTTTTTTTTTTTCTGCCATAATTTTTGAACAAACAATGGCAGATACTATTTGCGAGAAATCACTCCAAGGCCAAAATGCTAATAACATGAATTTTGCTATTTTTTTCTGTGATTATATAAACTTTCTTGACATTTCTCTCCATAACATTGTTAATCTGACTTACCCCATGGAGTATAAACACATTTTAGTGAGATTTGGTGGATTTGGTAAAAGACCCTATATTGCCTGTAGAAAACACTAATTATTTTTCCACTGTTGGCCTATATAGCATACTGGCAAAAATAAAATATTCATGCACATTTCTGGGCTTATCCACTATTATTTTCTTGTAGGCACACATTTTTCCCATTAATTTAGGACCATGAGATGGGGTACAATGTAATTAACTTTTCCGCTATCGGCCGTAGAGTGCGGACATTCGGTACCCAGATTTGGGGGTTTTGCAGTGAATGATTTCAATAAATTCTCTAATTAAATAGAGTGCACCCTCCTCAACTTACCATCAAATATCAGCCTGAATAACACTCAAATCGATTAATATACACCCTAAGGATTAATTTGATGCCTGGTTTGCCTACCCAATGTCAGATTTTAGACCAATAATCTTTGTACAACACCCTTCAGTGCGGAGCTAAAAAGTGTCTCCTGCTGCCACCTCCCGTCAAATGGTGTACTGCAACCTTTAAAAACTGGCCAACTCCTCTCAACTCCTTTCCGGGGAAATCTTTGGTTATCAAAAAAAAAATAATCGCCCTCTCCACATCTGTGATGTGCAGAATCCATTGACAAAAAAAAAAAGTCGCCCTCCCTCTCCATTTTTTCTAAATGAAAATCCATAGACCAACTTTTTAATTTGGTGTGCCCAAGTAAGAAATGTAGGAAACGATCTAAAGATTTCATTTCAAATTTTGGCAATAGAAAGTCAAAGTAGAAGTTAATGTCCCCCCCCCCCCACATACACATACACAGACTTGTAGCAGCTTTTAACTCAAATGGGGCCTTATACATGAGGTGCCTTGGTAATCAAGGTTGTCAGACGCTAGTTTCAGCCTTTGATATACCAGTATTACTGATAAGACTTATGTTTGTTTGTTTTTTGTTTTGTTTTTTATTCAAGCCTTTATTAATATGTTTTGCTTTTTTTAAAGCAATACACAAACTCAGGTTACCAGTATACTTGTATACGTGAGGTATTATACCTTACATTTTGCAAAGAGCTGATCAAACTATGGAAAGAAGAGATTAAAACAGTGAATATCTTGAAATATCCATATTTCTAATTTTATTTACATACATACATACATATTATCTACATGATAATTACAATGGCAGGTTAACATTTCATACAATGTACCAATGAGTACTTAACATACTAAAAAAAGACACTTAGAAAATGGTAAAACACGTGGGTTTCTATTTCTTCTTTATGCAAAAACAAAAAGTAGTGAGGCCTCTCACAAATAGCTGAAAATTCAGGGATTATATCAATTTTCATTTATGTTTAACTGGAATTATTTATTGGAATTACAGTGAAAATTTTGGTATTTGAAAAGGTTAGGAAAGGTGGCATCTCTGAAAATACAAAGAACATTTGCGTTTCATTACTACCCCGGTAACCCTATTCAATCGAATAACATGAGCTTGCTAAGTGATTTCTACGAGAGGAAACATAAAACTGATGAGATGATTATGGAATGCTATATGAATTATCACATCACAGTAATGAACATATTCCAAAACATAACAAAAAGAAATCTCCAATAAAATGATGGTATACGTCAAACTGTGGATGTTGTTAAGGAGACCACCATACTGACTCCAATATTTGTAGGCAAGTATTTAACATAGTGACCAGGTCTCTCCGCTATAGAGGCCTATACATCCGCAACAACAGATACAAGGGGGCATACCTTTTATATGCTAATCTTCTCTTGGATCTCTCCATCTCTATGCGAGATCTTTAAAAATGCAAAGGTCTATACTATATCTTTGAAAATGCAAAATAAAATACCTCCGTACAAAATGCCTCTGTATTCATTATTTTGCATATCGGGAGAGCTATTAAGCACCATTTTTACCATGATATGAATCAAACCAAGAAAGTTCTGCAGCAAACAGATCCAATCCATCAACTCATTACTTGACTTCAGAAGCTATCTTAGATCAATTTGGCAAGAAAGGGTGACTTTTCAGAGAAGCTGTTGATAAAGTTATTGGATTTTCTAAGGTAAACCAAATGAGAATGGAAATACCGGTATCTATTGGCAAGCCTATGTTGTTATACACATCATTTGAAAGGCAATTATCTCATGAATCTTCTAATGCGTACAGTTACGAGCATTCCACTAAAATTAACCTAAACTTTATACATGAAAAAGTCACCCTTTCTTGCCGCATGGCACAGTACCGGTCAGTACCTGTCTTTATGGGTAACTTTACTTCTATTTTATTATAGTAACACTTGCTCAGAATAACAACAAATCGCTAAAACCTTTTCAGTCGGACTGGGTCCATTCTATTATAGTTATTGAACACGTCTGTCATGAAGATGGACTATGATTGAAATGAATTAATGAATCACTATATCTGGAATCCACCGTGCCAGCACAGTATGACAGTCACTGTTACCAAATAGAGTCAGATTCTATCTGACATATCAAGCAGGCATCAACACTGAACACCTTTAGAACTTGAATGCGTAGTCCTCTGCCCATAGTCCTCTCTGATAGCCAGCACTCATCGTTCATAACAGCTGAACAAACACCAGATGACTAGAACATTCTGTCTCTTTGCTGCCTGACTGACACTACCTCAGCGACTGTGCAGTAGGCAACATGCCACTTCTATATCAGGATATTCCACTCCCATGATATCCAACTGGTTTTCTCTTGGGATCATTCATTTATTCCCTCAGCAGAATGTGAGTGCAGCCCCAACATCAGTGTTGACACTTTGGTAAATCTTCTCCCAGAGGCCTCTACTGCTCACTTTCTCCAGTACTGAAATAATAGTAGTAAATGATGGTGTATTAATAGTGCAATGAGAGTTCTTCATCCATATAAGGACTACTGGTAGTCATAACAATTTATAATGATTTTGTATTTAAAAAAAAACACTCCAAAGGAACATACTTTCCGCAATATCAATAAAAATTAGTATCAACTTAAAACCATTAATACCCACCTGTGCTATTTTGTGCATCTGTTCCATGAGAGCAGCCATTGTGGCTGACACACTGACATCTATAAGACTTTGCATGTAGTGCACCGCTTCCTCGTCTGTCAAGTCCAAGCGGAACTTATCCTGTACCTTCTTAACCGTCTTATCCGGTTCAAGCGCGATGTCCGGGACGTTCGCATCCACCATCAATGAGAAGAGATTAAGGATGAGGTTGGCGGATCGTCTCAGATGAAGGAAAGATGTATAGCAGAGCTTCTTAAAGTCTGTGAAGTGTTCGCTATTGGTGCCTCCCATGGCATCTACCATCTCCTTACTCAGCTTCATTGGGGGCGGCATTGGCTTGGGGTCCCGGCCAAGGATGTAGCCAAAGTCAATGTGTACCAGTTTTCCTGTAAACATGAAAATGATTTATTATAGTGTACTTACACGTTCTAACTCTGCAGATATTCTTATGTCTAAAAATATGTTATTTGGAAAAGAAAATGCAGAACTACAACATCGATTGTCTGTTATTAGCAGAAGTCATCCTCCTCAGTTGAGTGAGTGAGTAACAGATGTTTAACGCCATTTCGACAACTAAGGTCATATTCATGGCGAGAACTACATTACACAATTTTACAGAGGAATGTGTCAGTGCCCGCGCATATGTGCACCACACACATCCAAGGGGATAGGAAAGACGAGATATAGACCCTTTTAAGTGGGCTAGGGAAGCCCGTCCTCCTCAGTTGAAATAGCTATATAATTATGAAGATATTATACCTGTTTTTGTGAGTAGTATATTGTCCAGGTGACGATCTCCAACCCCAAGTAGATATGTTATCACCGAGTATCCAGCTAAAACAAAGGACACAATCCAATAATTAACAAAACTATTTATCTTGCACGGTTATATCAACGCCATGGGAGCCAGAATCTACTACGTGCATTGCTCTAGAATGGGCAATGCAATAGGTCCTATGATACCAGTCTTGAATAGATAGAGCTAATGGGCCGCATGTTACCTGCCCCCTTATACATTGGCGGATCCAGGATATTGAAAAGGAGGGGGCGCGCCCCTAGCTTATCAAATTTTTGGCTCCTTTTTTTTGGTTAAAAGGAGGCAATTAAACTCTTAACTACTGACAAAAAGGAGGGGCGCCCCCCCCCCCCCATCTAAATCCACCACTGACTCTACAGATTAAAGTATTATTGACTGTATGATACATTTCCTAAAGAAAATGAGCCGTATTGTACATGTCCTGTTCAGATAAAGGTAAAGGGCTGTATGCTACAATACACATTTTGTAGAGATAAACATATTGAACTGTATGCGACATTTCCTCACCTAATGACTTGATGTAGGTGTCCATGACTTCAGGTGCCACATTGTACGGTGCGTTCTCTGAGTAGGCGTGTTTGCGGAAGAAGTTGAGAATGGAAGCCTCAGTATTTAGAACATCAGCGACTGACGTTGACTCAACCACATACTGTAAGAACCCTGTACAGAGGTAAGGGGAAAAAGTACAGAGATTATTAATGTTTTTCATGAAGTAGCAATGCAATACTAGCGATAGGTATGAATGAACATAAAAAAATCTGTTCAGTGGTAAGGTAATTTTTTTCTGAAACAAGGATATCTAATTGGAAGGGGTTCAGCGGCAAGGTAAATACTGTACTAAAAATGATCTAACTAAAGATGACAGAATACCTGGGAAAACTTACAAAGACAAAGAATCGATTAAGGAAGCACATACCATGTTTACTGCTTGTGGCCAGCACTTTGTAGGGGGTCAATTTGAGATCAAGGTTTTCTTTTCTTAGGAGCTGTAATACAGAACAATGCCTCATTTATTTGCAGTAGGTTCTTCATTTGTCTTGATTTATTTTTTTTCATACAAATAGTATGTTTAGTCATCAATATATGTTACTGCACTTTCGTTCACTATATATAGATAGTCTTCTTCAGAGAATTTCATTGGAAATTAAGAAAACTGCCAGTAATAACGCTTCTTACCTTGTCCATTAGGGTAATAATCTGTAGTACAAGCTGGTCCTGTCGGAGGTCGTCCCCATGTTTGAAGATGGTTATGTAGTCTGTGTCATCTGTTGTCTTGAAGGCGAACCGACACGGCATCAAGGCACTCTGTGGCATAGAGGATAAGAATAATTTTTTTAATTCTTTTATTCATCCTTCATTTACTGACTCTTCTTACAGAGCCAAAATGACGCATGCAAGGAAACTGACATGAAACCTATTTTTTTAAAACCAACTGACCATATGGGTCAATTACCAGGGATGAAAGTCACAAAGCACGAAAATCCCTGAAATGGTCCAATATTCGCCCCAAAAACCTGGGTTTCTATGTGAATGTATAGGGCCCTGGAACTTCAAAATCCCTGAAATCAGGGAATTTCCTGAAGACTTTCATCCCTGAATTACAGGGTTCACCATTTAAAAAACATATAGGCGAGGATATTAAACTGTAGAACTATTCACCCAAAATGTGAGTTCAGGAAAGCCTTATAGATCTGGTAGAGTGCACCTAATATGCGAGGTGCTCCTTATACACGAGTTACTAGAGTATACGTCCAAGGTGAGGTCTAGATATGACTGAGGGCCTACCTTAAAGAGTGTGGCGTCCTCCACTCTGATACCCTTCACCAAGACCTCAGGGTCCAGAGCCAAAGGCAAAGCGTCGAAATTGGTGAAGTTAAACTTCAATGCCTCAGGATCAGATAATAATGCATGCAGCTTCTCAATCTGAAATATAAAGAGTGCTATTGTATGTATAATTTCATATATTTATTTAAAGAATTATCTAAAACATTTGTGAAAACAGACAAATATCTAAATTATGTTTTAAAAAAAGGTATGGTATTGACTGTTGTTGCCACAAACCTTTTTTGGCCTACTTCCACTTTCTCGAGCCACCATTTTGACGAGCTTCACTAGCTTCTCTATAAAGACCTGCTGCCCTGCAATGGTCGCTCGTCGGCTCCGACACATTGCACCACCCTGGTAACAAAGCACAAAGATCTTTTAATTACCAATGTGACTACCACAAATTTTATCATTACAAGTTTTGAACAAAGATACCACTTACAAAAATGGAAAATATTTTTTTTCTGGTCTCATATGGAACTTCACCTCTCAGAAGCTTTACATATCCAATCGTATTAGTTGAACGAACTACCGGTAGCTTAAATTAGATTGATAGTAATAAACATATTTGGCGCAAATGTGCTCTTACACTTACATTGTTGAGAGCTTGACTGAACCGCTTGAGGACAGTTACATACATGTTGATGACCCTCTGGTCTTTGGTTTGTGACTCTTGTTCATCACACTCCACTATGAGGTACCTGCAATGTTGGATGTTAGTTCCTTCACTTATACTTAGTAATGAAACAATCTAGGTTCTGGGCAAGGAGAATAGATACTTCTTCAATAGAAACGTTATTTTGTGAGATATTTTCAAAGAAGACAATGAAAACATCTCGGCGAATAACGAAAAGGGAATACAACTTTCTCTGCAAAGATTTTTTTCTTGTTTTCAAATGAGTCAATGGCAATACAGCTTCTTATATAAACATGTCCTAAATAGTCCTTTTTTTCTAAATAGATTATGTGCTATCATATCACCGGCAGTAGTCAATAACAGTAGGAACCGTGATATCCGAGGTGCTAGAAAGCAGATCTATCCAGTTAAGTGAGTAAGGTAAGCCTTCATTTAAATACAGGAGGTTGCCTGACCAAGCCATTCATAAACCCCTATAAGACATTGTTTCCTCCCTAAAAAAGATCAGTCCATAGAAACCTGCTTACCAGCAGAAGTAGTTGGCTAGAGTGGAGTTGTTACAGGCACGGTGTATGAGGAAGGTAGCCAGGTCCATATCGGACTTGGATGACGTTGTCTCCTTAAGGTTGGAGTCACCCTCCTCCACCCCTAGGGCATCTAGGAGCGACTCGTGAGCAATAGGGTCAATTCTGGGGCCTGAGTCCTTCATTGTTTGTGACCTGAAGAATATATGAAGATTCTGTTTTAAATGTAATGAACTGCTGCTACGTTAACGGCAGAAGAGACCCATTAATCATGCCGACCCTACAGGGTTGATCAATTATTAGAATGAACCGCGCGTATCATTACTCATGACAGGGTCCTGGTTAAGCCGAGCAATGACAGATTCCTTTACACAAATTTATATCTGGGTAAGTATTAAGAAGCCATAATGCATATTCATATTCAAGTGTATAGCAATATTATGTACCTGTCTCGTGAGTCAGTCAGCATGCCTTGTATACTAGATGAGTCAGAACTCGTGTCTGGTAATGATGAGGTAGAACCACGGCGCAGCGGGGAGATGGCCGGGGAGATGCCAGGCGATATGCCGCCGGCAGTAAGGCCAGGCGCTGTGGAGGCTATCATTGTCTGACTGACTGTCTCACGTTCCTGTTCATAAGCTGCGAGGATCTCATCGGCATTTTCATATTTGAGGGCCTGGACCAACTGTAGTAGATACAACTGCAATTCCTGTTGGTAGAAGGTATGTGTTACTCTTTGAGCTAATGTGAGCTATATCTGAGCAGTTGTGACCGATACACATTATTTGTCAGAGATATATCAGTCTGAGTACTCACTACTTTTTCATTCTAATATTTCAAGCTTCCTTACTACATTATCACATGAGGGAACATCATGATTATATCCCTTTTACGTTGTTGTATATACCTAAATATAGTTCAGTTATAAGAATGTACATGTGGAAAAATTGTAATGGAAAATGCTTATTCAAAGAGTTTCTCAATAATGAATGCTCAACAGAATTATAGGTATACCTCGTCATCGGCCTGTTGGAGACGCGTGACAGCGTAGCGGCGGACCGGTGTGTGTTTGAAGGTGGGAGAGAGCAGCTCGAGCGCATCCTCTACATCCATAGGCGTCCACTTGTGGAGCAGCTCCATGGCCTGCTTCTCCTCCTGAGGCACCGTCCATGATACCGACTTGAGGAACTTAGTCAGCGCCTGCACACAGGAGATGAGGCAATACAGTAATGATTTTTGGCTATATGAATTGCCTGTTATATCAGCAGCTTCCAAATCTTAGACATACAAATGTAATTCGTTCTCTCAGCTTCAAATCATTTCAGACTAAAAAAAGTGGAAAATTTACTGTAGCGAATAGATGCCAGTGCCAAAAAAAAACTACCAAGGTCAGGAAAACTCCAGACGAGGGCTAAAATAGCAGAAACACATATATATTCTATTTTCAAATATTTTCAAAACAAGGGGAAAAACATTAAGGAAGACTGGCGCCCTCTGCGCTAGATATCTGTGTCACCATATCGCATAGTATGGGTGTAACAGGCACCATTTAGCTTATCAGTTGGATGACTCTTCAGGTGAGAGTAGGTCGCTAAGGTCCATAGAGTCCTACTTGAGACATTGTGTTTGCTGACTGACCTTTTTCTGTGTGGAGAGGTAGAAGCGGAACTTCCAGATGAGATCCTGTTCCTCTGAGGTCAGAGCCTTTGTAGGTGGGTACCCGACTATCACCTGCCAAAACAAATGGTATAAAAGTGTTTAATTTTTGTGTGTGTGAATTGCTGGTTACTTGATATATGAAGGTACATATTATGTGCCTTTGCAATATATTATATTGACCTTCATTGCAATTAAAACCTAGATTAGTGAGTGAGTGAGTGAGTGAGTGAGTGAGTGAGTGAGTGAGTGAGTGAGTGAGTGAGTGAGTGAGTGAGTGAGTACGTAATAGATGTTTAACATCATTTTGACATCTAAAGTCATATTCATGGCGAGAAAACTACATTATACAATTTCACAGATGAGTGTGTTGGTACCTGCACATACATGCTCCACACACACCCCAGTGGATAGAAAAGAGGAGAAATAGACCCTTTTAGGTGGGCTAGGAATGAGTGTGTTGGTACCCGCACATACATGCTCCACACACACCCCAGTGGATAGAAAAGAGGAGAAATAGACCCTTTTAGGTGGGCTAGGGAAGCCCAGGCATAGTTATGAAAGCACTGATAAACTATCTTAATTTATGTCGTCCTGACCCTCTTTCCAACTGTCGCCCCATATCATATATCAGTTATACAATAGGTCTACCCATCTGAGCTCATTGTGCATTAATGGAAAAGGCCCCCTCTGCCTGCACTACACAACATACATGCGGCTGGTTTTATGGAATACATGTATAATGTATTGTGTTTGTGTTTGTATCCCTCTCAATAGTCCATCATACAGACCTAATACTACAGTAATAGACCCATACAATATTGACAATGTATAAAAGGGTTTGATGGTATCCCTTTATTTTCTTGAGATAAATGTAATGAAATGTCATTAAGTTAGTAGTTTTAATAATTTCAAAATTTATTTTGTAAATAAGACAGGTATTTAATACTTGAATATATGTGTCTATAAGTTACAGTACAGAATCCGGTTTTGGATAAATTTCTAAAAGAAATTAATATGTTTTGATATGAAAACCCAAATTAAAAGATTTTGTAGAAAATTGGGAAGAGAAAATCTTCTCTGGCATAACCAAAAGTTTATGCATATGTATTACTGTCACAGTTAACGAATATATATTTCTGACATCTTCTAAAGGGCATTTGGAAAACCTGGAACTACGAACCTACAACCCACCTCTCCCCCCTTACAAATAGAGAGGTACATACATTGACAAATATTCCAACACACATAGGCCCGGCATATAAACTCAGGCAAGGGAATGTTGGGAGGGGAGGGTGGCTCCAAAACTTCCCCTATTAGGGGGCATCCATAAATGATGTCATGCCAAATTTGACAATGCTGAAGGTATATGGAAAGAGTGCTGCAAAACCTCGGAGAACGGCAATACCTTATAGGCAATGTTTTATAGCAATGGTCCTATTAAGGGTAGACCAGACATTACATGGATATTTCCCAAGTCTACATACACCCCTACCCACCCACCCATACTCAACAAACAGCTGTGTCAGGACCTACAAGTAGTATTCCTATGTACACAGAAAGAACATGGTTGTTCATATTGACATGCCATTTCACATCTATATAAAAGGCCTACATAACACCTGGCCTACATGGACAGTCTAACATGGGAAGGTGGAGGATCCTCAGGTCGATTCACATGAGTGACTGTAGAAATAACATTATGTTCCACAATGTGGTCTATTATGGCCCATGTCTGCCCATTGAATTTAGTTTCTAACAAAATCTATATACTCTCGATGTATGTGATTTGTATGTGGTCAGTGGATGCTTTTATGCTGGCACAAAAAGAGTCAGTGTAAATCATGTGATCCCTGCCTTTCAGTATGAAATCACATGGTTGAAACTCGTGACTTTCACCTTCTTTTCAATTTCATTGTTATCTATTTTGCTTTTAAAACTTATGTTACACCATTCACCTATTTTTCATATTGTTCTCTTCCATTTATTTGCAATGCATTCTATCTTATATAATAACATTTTTCTGTTTTTCTTTACAACTCTCTGCCTTTTGTATCCAATTCATTTTCTTCACTTTCAAGTCCTTCACCCCCTTCTTTCATAACTACATCCTATCTTAATATTTGGGTCATATCAAGGTCAAGGAGCCATCTATGCACGCCTATTGATCTAAGGCCTGGAGACGGAGATAAGTCTCCCTGTATATTGTGGGTACCATCAGTGATTAGCTCCGTCTCCATGTGGGCTCCTCTGTCTCACTGTTTACCGCTGACACACTATGGGCCTAAGTCCTATTTGCCGCCCCAGGTAAGCCGCCAGGTACACCTTTACACTGATAAGGTGAGAGATAACCACCCACAAGTGGTTATCTTTACCAATGTCTCTACTACATAATATTATGTTCCACTGGACAGCTTAGTATTCAGATCATAGTCTCATTCCTTACATTGGGGATATTTCACTGGCGTAGGAAAACAGGGTGGGTGCCCCCCGCCCCTTCCACAGGAAAATAAAGTAAAGAAAGAAAAAGGGGGAAAAGAAATACCTGTGCTAATGAGTACCAAGTCCCTTCACAGGGCCACACAAAAGATTTATGACAGCCTAGTGAACCCCTCACCCCCAACCGCTAGATTTTTTTCTACATCTTACCTATTACAAGAAAGGTATAAATGTATTTTCAGATGTATGTACATGGAACTGCTGTATACATACATTAAGTTGATCCCTTGTATGAGCATTAGGCTTGAGATCTCGGTCTGTCGGTCCGCTCCGTAAACTACGGGCCAATATATGGTGCTTGTTCTCCACAAGGTTCTCCTGGAATTAAAAAAGAGATATCGTCACTACAAAGTAACACAATATACTGCACAAAGCACAGAGATTGGGGATGCAGGCATTAGTGTAGCAAGTATTATTGTGGGGGAATGACATACATGTATTAAGCATGAGTTTTTTTGTTGTTGTTTTTTTTTGTGTGTTTCTTTTTCTTTTTCCAGACGCCCCTGCTCAATGGCCGCTTTCACATACCATCGCATCAGTAAAACCCATCCAGCCCATCCCAACTCTAGCTAGTGCAGTTCGCTAAAAAACTATCTATAACATAGCCAATACCCGCAGCTTTCATAAAAATATGCATATTGTATGGCAGAGTAATGGCCGTGTCAGTGAGTTATTTGCTATGTTACCTACCCGGACCAGAAGGCAGTATCTACTTCTGCTATCAGTGGCTACTGAGAATATGCTGATCAACAACTGCATATTGCAGTAGGTACTGCTGAAATACTTCCGAAACAGCTGGCTCCACACTGCATTTTCAGTCTAGACTCAGTAGTGTACTGACTATCAACTGAAAATGCACTGCATTTCAGGCAAGAATCAGTAGTCTACTGACTCTCAACTGAATGTTAATAGATTCCAGAAATTATACATTCTGTGCAGCAGCATAGATGCAGTAGTCTACTGACCATCTACTGGTATGACTCTGTCCATTCACGGATTATTTACCTGATGCTTCTAAGACAGTCCATAGTGTGAATGTCAGTATGGCTGTGAACAGCAATCAAAAGATTCAGTAATGTAATAATGAAACTATCCAGTGTTTGTGGAGACAAGCATACTTCACCCCTTTGCATATTATCTTATTCAGTGCCAGTAATGGATACACATGGATGTTGGGGTGTATGAAAGTGAGTAATTACTCACTGACTTTATATAGGGTACAAATATACTGAATCATCAAGTATTCTTTTGGTCCCCATCATGACATATTTTTTTTACATAGTATCCATGTATCATTGATAATTACAAAGTGCTTGTCTCATCACCTTAACATCAGTAAACTGAAAGGCATTATACTATAACAGCACTCTATAGATATGTCTACTCTTACCCTTTTGCTATGGTAAGAGTTACCCAGTACTACTGAATCAATACTGCCCTAGCCCCCTCCTACATGATTTGCATGCACTACTAGGAAGTAGTAACTGCTCCACATAGCTGATGGGGCGGTGGCTCAGGGGGCTAATGCATTGGTAGAGTAATCAGAAGATCCCAAGTTCAAATCCAGCAAGGACCACCTAGAGAGGCATTGGTAGTGCCAGTACTAGAACAGCGGCTGCTTCTTTTATGCTTCTACCTGCCCCCAGCAGTAGTTTTCAGTATGATCTACTGCTCAACTACTGCTATAGCAGCAGCCATGCAGTAGTGTTGATTGAACACTGCCCCAACTCCATATATGGTCATGCAGCATTAAAGAAGTAGATACTGTTCAAATGCTGCCATCTAATTTACATAATTGGGACAACTGATTCAATACTGCTTGCATGCTGCTAATACTACTGTTCTACTACTGTACCACTGCTGCAAGTTTTGTGGTGCTGAGCAGTAGAATGACAGTAGATGCTGATACAATACTGTTTCTGATGCTGCTTTCACACTGAATCACTACTGTCACACCTCACTGTTTCCCAGCTGCTTTAGTGCTGCATTTCTACTGCATTTTGGTCCGGGTAGTCCAATTAAATAACAAGACCACTGGTGAGTATAGAGCGTAGTGAGATAGGACTTATAACCACAGAATGGATGTCTTTGGTAGGGAGTCCAGTATCTAGGTCTGTAGTCAAACCTAAACATAGCAGTGATAACGGTATAGTAAAATGGTAGTCCTACCAGGTATCCAAACCCATTGATTGGCAGGTTATACTGTTGTAGCTCTACGCCCAAGATATCAGCTGAGATTGTTTCATGGATGCTTGAAGTGATCGAGTCCATGATGTGCTGTAAATGTTGAAATCAGCACACCACGCTTCTTTCCATGCAAGGGTTCTTTTAGTAAGCTTTGCATCCCATCAGTATATATGCACGGTATGACTTTGAGATGGATAGGCCAAGTTGATACTTGTTACCCTATCTGTGTATCATATGTGTAACCGGCATCCTAGATAACAAATGCAGTATATGCTCTTTTCTCTGAACGACAAGTGATGTTATGTCACTGATACTGTACCTATCACATTATGTTTCGTTTTCAGGAAACCTGTCCAAAGGTAAGAAAATTTCTAAGAAAAATAAATGTTTGTGATCCAGTTCTAGGATAGTCTAAATCTGAGGGACCCTATTATCAGTTAAACTTACACAACTAACTTCCAGATGATACGCAAATGCCCTCATTTCTTCCCAACACCTATCAACAAATCGTTTGAACCGTACTGCAACTATAACCAATCCTGTGTAACTTATTTTCTTTCAAATAATCATATTCATATGCGTAGTTTTAGATTTTATAGAGCAGTGCAGATTTACAGCCGACAAATTTGATTATTTGCCAACACGGAATCTCTAGGGAGATTCTTCTTCCTGGAAAGGACTTACGAGAAGAGTAAATCCACCCAATCAGAAATAAGCCTTTATACATGTACATCCCAAAGAAGGTGCAAAAACAGTAGATACTACCGGAGTTCATCGTAAATAAGGCGCATCCTACTTACACAATATATATGGCACGCTCTGAGTTGAAAGAAATGCTATTAGGCGCACCCAGGACTTTATTTTTCAAGGTTTAGTATTGTTCTCGTTGGTGTGGCCTTATGATATACAAAATGTACCATAAGTGTAAACAGGATATGGTAGTTCTACAGAAAGTGGTACTCACTTTATGGCGACCATTTACACTGTGACCATTTTTTCGAGAATGACCAAAAAGTCTAAAGCGTTCTCTAAATCCAGGTGGATTGACCATCCCTACTGGTGGCAGCTCGTAATCCAGTCCTCCTATATCCATGGTCTCCAAGCCTCCAGGCCTGGAATACCAAGGGTAACCTTTCCTTTCTGTTTTTATCACCTTGTGTTTATTAACCCATATAAGGAAGCACCCATTGATAAGACAATGTAACCTGGCTCATTCAGTTATGTCCTCCAATGATTTATATGGAAGGCTACTTTTCCGAGGTATTTCTCCTTGTTGATCAAATCTCTAAAGCAGACGACAATGAGAACAACTTCACTGATCTTAAAGACACTCCAACCAAGTGATTGCCACCATTTCCCTGAGAGAAATCAGTGGCGGCCGCGAGCAGATGACATTTTACTAACGCAGATCCAGGTGACTGATTGATCCAGCAGTGATCACGCCAGTATGTTGAATGAAGGGTTGGTCGCTGTTCCAGGAACAGCTGCCTGGGTGGGCTGTGTGTCTATGTGAGGGCAGGAGTTGTGCTTTGCGCTGCTAGCTTGATCAGTCAATGTACTGTACATGAGCAAAGCCCTTTGGGTCCTCCATATTGAATATTACCTTCAGCGGACTATGCTCCAATGTGGACTTTGCCCAGGATGTGACCTCAGGGATGGGGATACCTCCCCCCCCGCTCCCCACCCATCCCACCCTCACCTACACACCATATGACCACCGTACTAGGATTACTATCATGTCAGACAAAATTAGCTCTCCAGGTACCAGTATGTTTACAGGAGGGACCAGCAGTTACCAATCCAATGATTCATTACCCCACGGAGGACACATTCATAACCGTGGTCTGGCATTTACATATTATACCAGTTGGATCTGACATAATTTGATTCCAAAAAAAAATCAGAAGTAATTGTTTGATTGAATGGTCTCATGCCAGTGTATGTGTTCCCTATACGTTTTAGATATGTGAATGCCAATATCGGATACCACAAACTTGAATTTAGGGAGTGATCATTTTTAACAATAGGGCGGGGTGTCGGATTGGGGGGGGGGGGCAAAATTTAAGTTTACCTCATTTCAGCACCAAACAAAACCACAACTATAGGTCCAAAGGGGTGTATTCGCACACAATTCTCGAGGGCGAGGGGCAACTACGCGTGCACACACAAAAAAAAAAAAAACACTTCCCCTGATGCTAAAAAATAACCACTCCCTGAGCAGATCACCTGGATATATTTCCCTTATTTCTTTCTAACTGTATCAGTGCCATTTGTACAGACAAAACAGTGTCTTATCACATTAACCCGGGGGTTAGCTACAGCTTATGCTTAGTGACTCTCGTTAAACCATGCAGATGGCACCACCTTTTAAGCTAGGCTAGTGTGGTAAGCGGATAACAAGGGCACACTTGTCAGAACTGTTCATTTGGAAAAATGATTTCATGCTTTAGCTATTCTGGAACAGTACCCCACTATATCCCATATGTGAAACTTGGCACTTAACTAAATACATCCCTATATATAACCAGTTTCCCATAATAGATGCACGTCTGCCCGGTCCCTGCACTCAGCATGAAAGAGAGACGTCACCTGCGTTCTCAGTTTTCAAAAACACCCCCTTATCCACTGATTTTGAGCTGAAAAAAACACCCCTTATTTTTTAAAAACACTGACTTTTTGGGCAAAAAAAACACCCTTATTTCAGAAAACAAGGAGATACATAGTAATTATGGACTTAACAGAGACCGTCCACCAACCGTTTGCCTACATTTCCTCAAATTAAACCTTCATAAATCTGTTAGACATGCATCCATTGGAAAAAAAAACCTTCATCTGAAAACACACACAGATTCCTTGAGAGAAAAAAGGACCCCTTAATCTATAATCCACTGACTTTTATCCAGAAAAAGACCCCTTATATTTTGTAAATCCTAGGACAATGGAAATGTATAGAAATAGACCCTTATTTCACGTTTTTAAGAACGCAGGTGACATACCCTATTTGTATAAAGTTCAGGGACCGGGCACGTCTGGTTCAATCAACATAAGATGCCTTTACTAGAGGCTGGGCTTGTGGTGCCAAGACTGTTAAAGCATGAACAGGTTTGCTCTTGACATTGGCAACTACATACAAGGCCCTGGAGCAGAGAAAGGTTGTGTATATAAAAATGTATTTGCCCCTAGTGCCTCACCCTCCGATCCACTAGGTCAATGGGGGCATGTTAAGTGCAAATTTTAGTGTATGTGTGTTCTACTGAATAAGAATTTGTATTTTTGCTAAAACATTTGTGGGGTGGTCCTTTAAGACTTGGCGCTTTTGATAATGGTGATGATTTTTCAGAACTTTGGTATTCAACCAGGAAACACAGGGAAAGCCAAAGTGTTTATACCAATGGTATATAAACTGTATTAGCACCATTCATGCATTAGTCTGGTGGTGGAACATGGATTTTTAGCCCGACCCCAAATTCACTGATATACTTTTTTTCTCTGTTGATTATTCATCTAAGGGGTCTCAGTGACCACCTCCACAATGATGTGTTCGTGGCACGTTTTGGGAAATTGAGATATTCAAGATGGCCACCAAAATTCGATCAAAATCTTGAAAAGTCTATATCTCTGCCTCTAATCAACATAGAAACATGAAATAAAGTACTAAAAGTACATTTCTGAGGTCCAGCAATATATTCATGTCATCTAGAACCCTGTATGTGGTGGCCATTTTGAATTACTAATGAGTTCTACCTCACATGAAGATATTAAAAAAAGGAATATCTCGATTCCTCATCAACATAGAAACACAAAATAAACTAATAAAAGTACATTCCTGAGGTCTAGTAATCCATTCAGGTCATTTAGAATCCTGTATATGGCAGCCATTTTGAATTAATAATAAGTTCTACCTAGTGTAATGCTATGAAACTGAAAAGTAATATATCTGCTTCATATACTCAAAGACAGAAATCAAAGTTCCAGAAGTACATTTCTCAGGTCAGAGGAAAGTTCTATTCATGCTAGTTAGAATTTTGTATGTGGCTGAATTGATAATGTGTTATACCCTGTTTTATGTTAGACTAGAGGATATTATTCCAGTGTTTTACACTGCTGGCAACTGTGGAAGGAATCAACTTCATAAGGTTCATGAATGAAATGCTTGATGATAGCAGAGAAGGCTTCATGAAAGGGCAGCATAGTATGCATCACAGTGAAGGTATGATTAATGGCATATGGAGTGATATGGCTGTAGAGTCTACCTGTATGAGGTGTTGGTACAAACTAGAAGGGACAAGCTTGAATCATGTATCAACCCTCTTAACATGGAACAATTTGATGGATTCATGAATATTGTTATTTGAAAGTTGTAGGTGCATCTGTCTGTAAATGCAAGAAATTCTGTGAGGATCAGCAGGAAGACCAAATGGAAGCATTTGAAAAGACTGAAGGATCCCTTGACAGACCTAATAAGAATGTTGTGATGATGTCCATATTCCAGACACACAAGGTGACTGATACAAATGTGTATGGCATTTAAATGATATACGGCAGAGCTATGGGTCTTCAGTGTTTATAGCACAAAAGGTGTTTATGCGGCATAGACTCGTTCCTCAGCTTCCATTCAAGTTTGATGATCAGGGAAACATAAGAGAGGCACACCAAATTCAGTCCTAAAGAATGCTCAAAAGTATAATGCTGTGTGGTGCTTTCCTTTTGGATGTGCTTTAGTTTGGGTCCTGCAACTGGTATTGTACAGAGCTACAGGTTCCGACATTATCGCTCAGGATACCTTCATGCCAGTGAAGTCTGCTTTATATTTGATAGGTGTAATAATGATCACAGTATAAAGGAAGCTGCTAGAAATGGGAGGGCAATGGTTCCAGTTGTATCTACATTTTACACCACATACTACATTACCACCACCAAAGGTAGTACTGCCTGGGAGTAAATATAATGCAGCAATATAAATTGCTGATAACTCGAAAAGTGAAAAGCCTGTGATTGGCTCCTATGAGTTGTGCACTCATCCTGTTGCATCAGCACTCCCTCACCCAGGTTATTCGCACCACCAAGCCACTATTCGCATAACTCCCGCCAAAAAATGCGCTATTCGCACCACATTACCAAAAAATACAACACTTCAATACTACATTTTAGTTAAAGCTGCTACAAGATCTCAAATATATGGATCTTCCAATTTCTAAATGGCTATCATCACAGTGCTTGTTACAGCGTTCTGGTGAAATCTCAATCAATTTCGTAAACTCTAACCATGCTAAATCTCAGCATATATCTGTGTGAAAATAAAATGCTTCCAGCATTTTATCCAGGCTTGATTACACCAGCACAGTGGCACCATCTGAAGTCATAAAGGAAAGTTGTATTCCCTACTGGTGGTGACTTTGATTTGGATGTGTGGCAGGGGAGCAGGCCACTCACTGCTGCCAACTGGAGGCTGTGACCATTACTAATTAACCAAGTGGTTTCCCTCCCAACCAAAGAGTCAAACAAATATCCTGTATTGTGCATATAATGGACGAGCTATTACCAGAATAACTTGCACTCTATTACATAGGGAGGGGTATACATTTGTATGAAATACACATCAGAAAACGCTATACCAGATTTTATAGCAGCTTTAAGAGTAGGGTAGAGGCACCCATTTCGGACGTTCCTGGCCACACAGGAGGTGGACATAATTGGTGCTCAAATCTTGTACCTTTAAAAGTGGTGAATTCTACTTTCCATTTCACCAGTTGATACATGATAGTTTACCCTCAAGATCACTGAAGAAATTTTTAATGAAACTCTCCAATACATATGAATGAATGAGCTGTACATATTTAGTCTCCAAAACATCAAATTGCACCTCAAGTCAGACAGTTCATGCCAGAGGTGACCCTAGAGTCAGACACTATGTTATCTAATTGATACAGACACAATGGGTCACTGTATCTGAAATATTCTATTTATAGGCACATATCATATGACACTAATGAATCCAAGCTAATACAATACTCCTCTCCAGGACACTCTCAGATGTTTAATTTTGCATACTTGTAACAGGTCAGTCTACAGGCCCAGATGAGCATGACTTCTATGGGCAGATGGAGTAGTGATTAGGTTAAGGTGTTAGATAGTAGGTAAACCAAACACAGATTAAATATCCCTATCTGGGAGTACATGTATATTATGAAGGATTCTGTTTGTAATGAAATGAACATTATATAAGTATTGAAATTTTGATATAATTGTGTCCGAGGTGGGGTGTAATTGGTGTCTGACTGTAGGTGTAATATGAAGGTCATAGAAGAATAACTCCCATACTGTAACATGAGGGATGTATTCAGGTTTGTCAAGTCAAATTACATGTTGTATTAGCAAAGATTTGTATATTGCCATTGACATATATAGAAATCCTATACACATGGAGGTTAATACATGACAAATCTCCATTCATTGGCCATTCTTCATCCTCAGAATATAACAAAAACACCCTGGGTTTGTGCAGTTGTAAAACCATGTATGACAGATGTTGCTTGGTAATGAAACACCTTTTCCTGCAAGACCCCTGCATCTCCTCCTTTAATGGCACAACAAATTCATTAAGTATTTCTGCCTCTTATATATAAAATTTCCATCTTTTTTTAAACTTATTCGCACCACCAAAATGCCTGAAAGTGCAGGGCCCCAGGGTGTCTCCTTATAACTCGCTTTTCGACAACTTGTAGACCTAAATGAAGTTTGAAGTTTTAACACTGTTTATTGGCTAAAGAAAGCACTACATATGTAGTTATTATAATCAAGACCTGATAGCTCACAAAGACGCACTGCCCTCTAAGCTACCAGGTAGTTGTTCGAGGCATTGAATCTGTCTCTGTTGAACTCAAAATCAGGTTTTGTCATCAGGAGAGATGTGGAAGTAACACATGATAAAACAGAGACAATAATTATCCCGCAAGTAGTGTCAGTTAGATAGATATTCCTTTCTCAATATCTTCATGGCATTATGTGAGGTAGAACTCATTAGTAATTCAAAATGGCGCAATATACGTGGTTCTAAATTGCATGAATGGATTCCTGGGCTTCAGATATGTGCTCTAAATACTTTATTTTGTGTGTCTATGTTGATTTGAAGAGGAGATATTTATTTTTCGACATTTTATAGCATTTTCCAAGGTAGAACTCACTAATAATTCAAAATGGCTGCCTCATACAGGGTTTTAAATGATATGAATGGATTGCTGGACCTAAGAAATACACTTTTAGTACTTTATTTTGTGTTTCTATGATGATTAGAAGCAGAGATATACACTTTTCAAGATTTTGATCAAATTTTGGCAGCCATCTTGAATATCTCAATTTCCCCAAACCTGCCACAAACAAATCATTGTGGATATGGTCACAAAGACCCCATAGATGAATAATCAACAGAGAACTAAAGTATATCAGAGAATTTGGGGTCAGGCTAAAAATCAATGTTCCACCACCAGACTACATGGGTTATTCTGTTTAAATACATTGAGAGGCACAAGACAAAAATGGGGACAAAACCTACCGGATAGGATACTACAGTAATACTCAGCCTGCAATACACATCTTGAGTAAAATTTAAAATAAAGGACATCCTGAATTGAAGGAAATGCTATAGTATAAGGCACCTATATCATAAAAAAAAACGCCTGTATAGCGCCCTGAGGTTAGGAGCAGCCAACAAAGTGGAGTAAGGGTCTATCCTCGCTTATAAGCCTTGTATGCGTTTTACTAGGGTGCATGTTACTACAGACATATCATATACACTATACTATAGGTCCATCTATGCATCATGGGGTGATGAGGTGCTGGGGGGTAGGTGGGTGGGGGTTGGGGGGATAGGGTGGTCAGTCATGTGAATGTCAGGTGAACTTAACCATGTCAAGTAGGTTGTCTGCAGCCAACCATGAAATCCATACCACCCTAGTGGTGTTAATTGGCATGTGTAATACAATCTAGGTGGTTTTAAAAAAAAACGTGAGGTACGTGACCTGTATTCACCATATATACATACACTACAGTAAAATTTCAAGAACTCCTTATTACCGTAATCTCCCACGTATAAGGTGCAGCCCGCGTATAAGGCGCACCTAGAGTTTTGGAAAATTCTCAAAAAAAATGAAAAATTCATAACTTTGGTTCTACTGAATGAATTTTTAAAATTCAAAGACCTATGTGTAACTTGGGCCCCATGGACCCCCCTGGGCCCCCATATATCATATTATGGCATGTAACATATCAAAAGAAAGGTCTTGGAGTCACCCTTGTGGATGCAATGAGAACTAAAATCCCCCGTATAAGACGCGCCTTATACGCGGGAGATTACGGTACACGACATCAAAACAAGCTGAAAGTTACATACGAGGTCGCCTTATATAAGTCAGGGAAGGAATTTGGTACATTCACCCTATTTTTAGAAGAAGGTCGTTGCCAATGAGTCTGGCAAAGGGTCAAATTACAGAGTCAACCATGTACTAGGAAACGTCACATTTTTTGGCTGATCCAATTATAACCTATACCATAAATGTATACCTATGTATACATATGAGTTTGAAATAAGTGATGAACTCACCATGAGTATTTCTGGGTCTGGAACAATGACGATATCGGCATAAGCACGGGCATGGTAGACTTCGTCTCCTCCCTGAAGAGAAAGAAATACTGTTAACATAAATCTGTGTGTGAATTGTGGATACGCTCTATGTCTCACCTGGGGTTTGATGTGACTCACTTGTAGTGCTTGATGTTAATCACTTGGTGTATGGGTAACCCCCAAATCCCACCATCTACATCTATATACACTATAGATAAGTGTTTAGATATTAAACACTTATCTTACACTTTCCTGTCCCACTTTTCTAAACACTTATTTGATAGGTTAATTAGGATGTGTTTAGGTAAAAGTGTTTAGATAAGTGTTTATTTAGCCAAAAAAAGTGTTTAAATAAGTGTTTTCTAAACCACAGATGCCACTCACTGGTCGACAAAAACCACATTTTCCCAGGAATTTAACGTTGGTTTGATCTCTCTATAAGCATTAAAATACAGACAAGCACATCTGGTCCCTTTTTGGCGTGACACAAATGGAGGCTGTATTTATATCATTGATATAACCATTCAGACCCGGTTTTAGTGTATGTGGGCCATTAGTGAGCCATGTACTTTTACATGTGGGTACCGTATTTGTATAAGCTTTTAGATAACATTTATGAATTTCTTTGAATTTAACTTGAACTATTTTTAAGGCAGTAGAATTTCTTGTTGAAACTGGGGGAAACTTCAAGTATAGATAGTACGCCAATGATGGGTATACACTAACGGTTCCTCTGCCTAGTTACCTGCCGGTAGTATTAGTTATAATGTTTCACATCACAAAGACTGGCCTTGTCTCTTTTCCAGTAGAATACTACCGGTATTTGTTAATTTAAGACTGCTTATAACATGAAATCCTGGTGAGTATGGGGTACCCGGTAGCTTCAAATGAGGTTTGTGTAAAATATATACCTCGGGCAGTAGGCGCTTTTACCTAAGTTTGGATTGTACCTCAGTAAAATACTTCTCAGTAATATGGATCTTTTTGCAGGTGGCAAACAGGCCTACATGAACAGTTTGTGGGTGTCTGTGGGTCCAGCTACCTTTTAATATACCAAACACTTATAAACCATTAAGCACCACATATGCTTTTTGTGTTTGTGGTGCATTTATATGGCTAAGGCGAGTAACTCGCCAGCCTGCAGAATTGCTAGTCCCAATAGCTTGGTGTGATACACCAATGCAGAGAATTATCTGTATAAACCTCTGTATAAACTACCTGCATTCTGCTGTATCTAAAGGGTTGGGGACAGAGCCTCACATAACCAGGACATATGTCAACATGGCAGCGTGGGGACGTGGATCTCCCCACATTATGCCCCATTGCCGAATATAAGAAGACAGTAAGGTACCGAGAGACGAGAAATTTAGTGGGAAATTCACTGACACAGGGTGTTGGACTGATAGAGTTGAGATCTCTGTGACCTACATTTATTTTTGTGGCAAGTCACGTTCGTGCAATTTTTATTACATTTATTTTTATCTCTTTACAGCACCTGTTGTGGGTCTACTTATTCCCTGCTATATTTAGTAATGGGATGTCCACCCAGGATCTTTGCACAGTATACAGGGGTAGTCTGTTTTGAAAGACTAGATTAGCCACAAAGCCCAGCTGACATTCTGACAAAGAATAGCCAAGAAAGGGACGATGCATAAGCTGGTGATTCGAAAGAAGTGTATTCCAGTAGATAAAACTGTTTTTCACTGTGCTGTAGAAACCAACAAATCAATCATTATATTGACGAAAGGATGTTGAAATTGAAAAACCAGTAGACAGTACTTACTAACAAATACACATTAAGGGCCTCCATGCCTTCTGTTGGCCTTTTGGACAGAGAATAACCTAGTCCTGGGCGTTCCTGATCATTATATCCACAAAAATGTCGTCTGCTGTTATGAGTGTCGCCAACTTCTCACATTGATGGTTCTGATGCTGCTCTGTGGTGCTGGTGGTGGTAGATGTGCATGGTGGTGCTCTCTATTCATGATCCTCATCACATGACCCCCCCCCCCCCAAGCCATCAGGGAATGGGGTACCACTGTTGTTAGTCTAATGCCCCAGTTGTCGGTCCATCCGTGTCATACACCGTATACCTATGGGTGTTTCGTACCTCCACAATACCCACAGGGAACAGAGTCTGCATGTGGGTCACTCACTGACGGACTGAAGGGAGACTGGGTTGTGCATTCCAAATAATACTTTAATTACCCCTTTGATCTACCCGGACCAAAATGCAGTAGAAATGCAGCACTAAAGCAGCTGGGAAACAGTGGTGTGACAGTAGTAATTCAGTGTGAAAGCAGCATCAGAAACAGTATTGTATCAGCATCTACTGTCATTCTACTGCTCAGCACCACAAAACTTGCAGCAGTGTACAGTAGTAGAACAGTAGTATTAGCAGCATGCAAGCAGTATTGAATCAGTTGTCCCAATTATGTAAATTAGATGGCAGCATTTGAACAGTATCTACCGTAAATCCCCGGTCATAAGCCGGATTTTTTTTACTATTTTGGGCCCAAACCGGCTTCTAAATTTTTCCCAAAGTCCCCCCCCGGCTTATGACCGGGTTTTTTTTACTATAGAATAAAGAGAAAGTGGGAAAGATTTGACACCAAAATCGGCTTATAGGAATTCCCTGAACTCACCCCCCGGCTTATGACCGGGGCCGGCTTATGACCGGGGATTTACGGTACTTATTTAATGCTGCATGACCATATATGGGGTTGGGGCAGTGTTCAATCAGCACTACTGAATGGCTGCTGCTATAGCAGTAGTTGAGCAGTAGATCATAGTGAAAACTACTGCTGGGGGCAGCTAGAAGCATAAAAGAAGCAGCCGCTGTTCTAGTACTGGCACTACCAATGCCTCTCTAGGTGGTCCTTGCTGGATTTGAACTTGGGATCTTCTGATTACTCTACCAATGCATTAGCCCCCTGAGCCACCGCCCATCAGCTATGTGGAGCGGTTACTACTTCCTAGTAGTGCATGCAAATCATGTAGGAGGGGGCTAGGGCAGTATTGATTCAGTAGTACTGGGTAACTCTTACCATAGCAAAAGGGTAAGAGTAGACATATCTATAGAGTGCTTCTATAGTATAATGCCTTTCGGTTTACTGATGTTAAGGTGATTAGACAAGCACTTTGCAATTATCAATGATACATGGATACTATGTAAAAAAAATGTCATGATAGGGACCAAAAGATTCAGTATATTTGTACCCTATATAAAGTCAGTGAGTAATTCCTCACTTTCATACACCCCAACATCCATGTGTATCCATTACTGGCACTGAATAAGATATTCATATGCAAAGGGGTGAAGTATGCTTGTCTCCACAAACACTGGATAGTTTCATTATTACATTACTGAATCTTTTGATTGCTGTTCACAATCATACTGACATTCACACTATGGACTATCTTAGGAGCATCAGGTAAATAATCCGTGAATGGACAGAGTCATACCAGTAGATGGTCAGTAGACTACTGCATCTATGCTGCTGCACAGAGTGTATAATTTCTGGAATCTATTAACATTCAGTTGAGAGTCAGTAGACTACTGATTCTAGTCTGAAATGCAGTGCATATTCAGTTGATAGTCAGTACACTACTGAGTGTAGACTGAAAATGCAGTGCGGAGTCAGCTGTTTCGGAAGTATTTCAGCAGTACCTACTGCAATATGCAGTTGTTGATCAGCATATTCTCAGTAGCCACTGATGAAGGAACCTTGCACTGTACCTTTCCCTGACAACATGGCTGCGGCTCATTTGGTGCTTCATAGCTCAAAATATCAAAGACAGCTCACCCCCTCCCATAAATGTTAAAAAGTTTTTTTCATTTAATCTGTAAATTGAGCCTCAAGTGTAGGAAATCCTACAGATGTAGGAGAAATCACATCCCTGACCCCTTTTCCTACACCACTGAGTTTTATTGCAGTATCCCCCTCCCCACCCCCATCAAAAAAAAAAAGAAAGAAGAAAATGGTGCATTTCCATCAAAATTTTCCCAAGCAAGGATTTGTTCCCTCCAATGGCGCACTCCCGTGTCAATAAAAAAATGAGTGCCCCCCCCCCTCCCTGTGAGGTACTGTAGGACAACAAAAGTCCATGAAGCCTTGATTCTATCTTTATAGGGATAAAGAGTAGGCATACACCATCCACTCATTTGCTCAGTCCCTGCCATCTATAGCTCACATAGACATTATCAGCTGGGGGCTGCCATTAGACCCCGACGGCACTATGACTAACACCTTCAGCCCCCGACTCCGCAGTATATGCCAGGGATGCCTCCCATTGGTCAATAATACAATAGCCATGTGCCGTATAGTAGTCACAGTAGCACCCTCCCACTTACTGGTTACCAGGCAGTCAGGAATCAGCGGAATGTGCAAATGGCTGACCGGATATTGGAAAACACCCTGTGCAACCTCATATATGTAGGATACCCACTGACGAGCCTTAATATGATATGGATAAATGGCCCACCTGTGCATGATAGGTGGTGGTGTTCTATTTCATCATTTATTACTGTGCTGTCCGAGGTAGCAGGTTGTCACATGGGCAACGCCATTGCTGGAGCTTGTTACCAGCGAGTTCTACTGATCAGATGGGTACCAGTTGGCCCCCGAAGGACCGCAGTTAATAGATTGGGGTTCTCTCATTGGCTAATAATCAAACCTGCTAAGTCTGTATACTGATCGTTTTGATGATTCCATAGTACAGGCGCACCTTATGTATAAGACATACCCTAAGTTGATGCTAGACCTATAAGGCGCACCTGGGGCTTGATTTTCAGCAGTTCTATACTAATTTGATATAATTCTACGTATAAGCCATGAATATCTGTACTACAGTATTATTCTACCTATGACAACAAAGCACATGGAATGCATTTAACCTCATAAGCCCTCAGGCATGGCGTACAATATCCTGTATGCCATGCTAACAGTGAGTCTAGCACATTCTGTTCAGTCACCTTCCACAAAGGAATAATGGGTAGGCACACCTCTACCACTCCATTGCTGAGTCCCTGCCATCTAGAGTCGTCATAGCAACACCTCTCTGGTTACAAGGCGGTCAGGAATCAGCGGAATGTGCAAATAGCTGACCGGATATTGGAAAACACCCTGTGTAACCTCATACATGTTGTATATAGGATACCCACTTACGAGTCTAAATATGATATGGATAAATGAACCACCTGTGCATAATATGAGATGGTGTTTTATTTGATCATTTAGTACTGTGATGCAGCGTGCTGCTACGCTATTGGGCTGTTATACTGATAGTTTTGATTATTCCGTAGTAGGTCCTACCTCATGTATAAGGCGCACCTTGTGTATAATACGCACCCTTAGTTAATGCTAGACGTATAAGGCACACTTTTTTTCTTTTTTTTTTCAGCATTGTGCAGGGTGGACGCAAAAATTTCTTTAAAGGGGGGCTAGCACCGCAAACTAACAACATGGGTACCGGTTCAAAGAGTGATCATAAAATCGCGGGAACCAGCGGAAAAATCGCGGTGCCCTGATTGGTCAAGGGGTGGTCATGTGACTTTTTAATGCTGGCATGCATTACCATGCCAGGGCCCCTTTAAGGCCACACCAAAAAAATAAGTTGGTCTACGGATTTTGGTTTTGAAAAAATGGTGAGAGCGAGCGAAATTTTTATATTTTTAAAATTTTTTTTGCCAAACATCACAAAGAGAAAACTTGTAGAAAGTGAGGCAAGCGAAATCCGTAGACGAGATTTTTTCAAAGAAAAAAAAAATTTGTATTTCCGAAAATATGGAGAGGGAAATCCGTAGACCAATTTATTTTTTTGGTGTGGCCTAACCGTATTGAGCTATAATGCACACTTGGGGCTTGATTTTCAGCAGTCTATAGGTACAATAAGCTTTTTGTTTTCAGACCACTGTGCCTTGAATGTTGCCTGTACATGAAATAGTCCCCTGCTGCATCATCATAATACTTATCCCCGAGTACTATGAAGTCGGAGTGTGCCCCATATGCAAGGTATAGTTACCAACTGATGATACAATGTACAATGCTAGAGTTAAGTTGTACTTCTGTTCACACCTCATTTTTGGCATTCTAAAAATTATATCTTCAGCATCCTTGTACGCGGATCAGAACTGTTGAGATAGGGGTGCGCCTTGTACGTGGGGTTGTTCAAAATATTATTCAGAGGCAGTGGGTGCGCCTTCTACACGGGCTACACCTTATACACTGAAGATTACGGTATATGTCAAATTTCCCTGTTCAGGCCATGTCAGCATGCCTGGTTCACTATATAATGTACCAAACACATAAAGCTTCAAAGAAGACATAAATCAACCATGATCAAGCTGTTGTGGCAATTGTTCAGACATACAATAGAGTCCCTCCATGTTCCTACCGTAATCTCCCGCGTAGAAGACGCGTTGCACGTATAAGACGCACCCCAAACTCAGCACATGCATTTTCACGTATAAGACCCACATTTTAATGCTGATATTTGTAAGATAAGTACATTTCTATATTAAAAGTACCCCTCGTATAAGACGCACACCTAACTTGAGAGAAAGCTATAAGACCCCCCAGCATTTTGTTTGGCGTAGAGGACGCGTCTTATACACGGGAGATTACGGTATGTACCGGTACTACGGGATTTCTTCTTTGTTCAATTGTGATTTAAATAAGGTCCTTTTCCCGTATATACAAACCCCACTGATCTAAAATAAAATAACTATGCTCAAATTTCATGCTATCTACCTTGTACATATCTAATCTTCCATATCTAATTTATTATATATGTAAGTAGGCGACAGTATCGATCATAATGACCTACAAAGGCCACTTTGCTACATAAGGTCGCGTTACCTGAAACACAATTTTCATTTAGGTGTAACCTGGTTTAGGTCCTAAAATTATTCAATTGAATAATTCAATTATCATCAAGATTACGGCCAGGTATATGTCCATCTAAGAACGCTACTCGCACTGCCACCTGCAGGATAGTAAGTACACTAGAGTGCTACACTAGCCACATGCTGTTTGTTTAATGGGTGCTATGCCATCAGGATGGGACGGTGCAGTCGCAGCCCGTTGACTCGTGGATCTTAAGAGCATGGGTTCGAGCCCCATCCAGAGTTGACTCAGCTCTCCATCCAACTTTGATAGGTCAAGTGAGTAGCACAAGGGACTTGTCTCACTGTGGCAGTGACCCCCCCCCCCCGGCACTGTGTACCCGGTATGTATCCTGAAATGAATGGACGGTGTGCTATTTAGCGCAGAATGACTCAAGGGCCCATGCCCTATGATCCCCCATGCCCATGATGCTCCATGTCCCATTAACCCATTGTCAGGAGGCCCATATAGGAATTAACAGGCAATTGACTTCTTAACCAGAAAGTGTCTCCATTTCCAGATGCTTTGAGGTCAACCTGATAGCTCTATATAGGAGCGAGCGCTGTTCTAATATAAAGGTGATAGCAGTTTGTTTTATATTGCAATTCTAGTGCATGCGCAATGAACGCCTTTTTTGAAAGTTAGTTGGTTTGTCGCTGAGGACTCAAATCATACTGTTTTAGTATAGGGGTTAGAGTGTCAGTGCATCTCATTTCCAGTCACTTTTTGATTGATCTATTCATTAACTATAGGTTTCAATGAGTAATTGGCATGCGCAGGAATTGACCTAGCCATAGGATTCTATGGGAGACCGGAAATTTGGAAATCAGTGCTTTTTCATGGTCAACACAGAATTCAGACAAGAAAGCATTGTTTGTTTTTGGTCAGTGGCACTTCATTAAGAAAGGCGGACAGTTTGCTTTCCATATATGCGCAATATAATTTCAAATATACTAGTAGAAGATTTATATTTCTAAATTTGTATTAGGAAACTGGCAGCTATGATTCTGGGTGACCCTGAGCCAACCAGTATGGTA
The DNA here is from genome assembly GCA_949317995.1 of Acholoe squamosa. Taxonomy (NCBI): domain Eukaryota; kingdom Metazoa; phylum Annelida; class Polychaeta; order Phyllodocida; family Polynoidae; genus Acholoe; species Acholoe squamosa. The sequence continues at coordinate 63,170,703 of OX439039.1, forward strand.
TCAAGATGCCCAATATAGTGACATTTCATTGAGGTGTTCAATAACACATCTCGTCACAACACATGATTGTTATTACCGTAATCTTCCGCGTATAAGGCGCGTCTTATACAGGGGTTTTAGTTCTCATTGAATGCACAAGGGGGACACCAAGACCTTTCTTTTGATATCTTACATGCCCCCTTGGTCATAATAGGACATAAGGGGGCCACACATAGGTTTTTGAATTTTGAAAATTCATTCAGTAGAACCAAAGTTATGAACTTTTCAGTTTTTTGAGAATTTTCCAAAACTCTAGGTGCGCCTTATATGCTGGCTGCGCCTTATACGCGGGAGATTAGGGTAGTCGTAATTAGTCTTATTATTCTAGTCTTAGGAATATTCATAATTTATCTCTTTGTCTTGCTCTATAGTGGGAGACAGTTGACAAACAGTGATTTGCCGATACAATTTTATCACAGAGGCTTCACGATGGACGGTTGCTTTAACACCCAATACGCCTACATACATTGTATATTCATCATAGAAATATACCAACCTAGCGGGATGCTTTATCAACCGATGGAATAATTTCCTTTATTCACTGCAGAATTCTTAGGGGGCAAGTGCTCTTATCAGTGATAGCTCACTGGTAACCAGCTCCTGCAATGGCTTACACTGGAAACCTGCCCACACTCCGCCCGCTTCTCTCCTGCTACATATGGGACAGGTGGAAGCCTTGCCCAACTCGTTGGATCCTGTTGGTTCTGCATGGGTGCACACACTCTCCCAGCAGAGTTTATCACTGGTGGGATATCTGAACATGTGGTGAAGAGTGTGAACTAAGCCTGAGACAGACAGAGTGCAGAATAAACATTCACTAATTACCCCCAATTAAGGGATTAAGATAAGGATTTGTTTGATATACCAACAGTTATGTTCTTTTAACCTCTTTTCCCATGTCTGTGACTTGACCTTGACACAACAGAAAGTGAGGGGAGAGGAAGGTGGGGGGTGGAGCCCTATGCCTGTGGTAGTTATACGGACGCAGAAACCAAGCGTAGCAATGGCTGCACCCATTAAACATTCAACATCCTCGGTATAGATTTTACAACACACCTGCAATCTTGACATACCGTAATCTCTTTTTTTAAGTGTCTTGAAATGGGAGATATTTCGTGATAATTTGTTCATAAAGAATGCTGATTCCAGGACTGGTTTAAATGGTAGTCCACATCATGAACAAATTATCAACACTTTTGTCGACAATCTAATCATTGCAAGTTAATCTCTTGATAAGTTATCTTAGACTTCTGGCGTCGTTCTCTGTAATTTCTATTCTGTCGAATAACCTATATACATTTGTACATATCTTTACTGACCCCATTACTTTGAAACTTGATCTTAATCTTATTTTCTCAAACCGGTTCTTCAATTTATAAGAATGAAGAAGAAAATCACCCACACCTTTCTTTGATATAAATGAACAAAAAACAGAATCTTGATTTTATTCACAAACGAAAATTTATTGAAAAGGAAGGGGATTGAGATAAAATCCAAAGTCTCACCTGTTCAAAATAGACGATGGAGAAGTCTGTGCCTTCAAAGTGGATCTTGGGGAATTCAACCATGAGGAACATGAAATTGGAGTCTCGCTTCTGTTTCTCATTGATCATCTCAATCTCTCGGAAAGTTAACCGGTCAAGCCAGTCCACCTTTGCCATATGTCCATTCCTATGCTTCTTACTCAACTGTGAATACAAAAATGATGGTTGTACTAATTCACATCAGTAAATATTGTATATATCGGTATGTGAATTGTTCTGACTAATCCAAAATGAGCAGCTGGTATGTCTTAGTATATATAATTTTAAAATTCCAAAGGCAGCAACTTGTCTATATTGTAGTAACACATATCGTCTGGAAGGTGAGCGCATTTTGTAATTGTTTTACCAAAAAAAAAAAAAAAAAAAAAAAAGCATCTGAAGATCAATTACCTTAGCAAGGCGGCTCATTTGGTCTTCTTTACCAGGGGTCTTGCCTGGGGTTGTGCTGTATGTTTCGCCGTCTGCTTCCACGTTGGACCAGACCTTCAAGTCATGGATTCCTTGTCTGAAAGTCCTGTAAGGGTATGAGTTTGAAATTTTGGATAAGAAATACCTTAAATATCACAATGGCACAATGTTACACGCAAAGGTTGTGCTACATTTAGTAATGGACATTTGCGGTATCAAATGGACTGAGATATTAGTGCAAGGAACCAACCTCTGTATACGTAATCATGAAAAATATATTTACCCTCTTTTCCCAAAGAGAGACACGGTTGTTCCTCCAACAGGTATTGACTTCCGCGGTCCGTAGATGTCCCACACCGTCAATGCCAACTGAGCTCCTCGTGGTAGGTCACTGTACTTCACAGGTAGGGTCAACCACTCATTCCAACTAAGAACAAATATAGGATGTTAGTAAGATTAATGATAGTGACTGATATTTGAGATGGATCTTATTTGAAACATTGGGTTCTCTTTTATCAAAGCCCCCTTTTCAAAGTGCACAAACAGTGACACATCATTGTGTCAGATATAACAAATCAAGGGTGTCCTGGATACAAATACAGAACTTTAGGGGACCATTGACAGGCCATTAATAAATTTGGTCAGTAACTATGGACATCCGATCAGATTGGGGGGTATCAAACAAGTTTGATAATGACCGACTGGATTGGCCGTCCCCTGCAGACTTCTCTGATGTCATGCTCAGCCGACTCAATCAAGCCTGTGTGCAGTTCCCTTTTGCAGTCACTGAAATAATTAAACCGAAGGTTTATTGATATTGTAATAAAGTAGCTTTATGTTTAATTCACTTACTTCCACCTTGTGCTGAAAGGTTTGTAAGCAGTCCGTACTGGGAGCGCAAGGGGCTTCCCATCAGCAAACACCTGACAGGTCACATACAGATCAGAGCATCCCTCATTATAAGCACCGGAGAACCGCAGCATTGGGTCATTGATGAGATCCTTATAGGAAGGGCGGTCCCGCATCCCTTCCAAAGTCCCACTGAAAACATAGCAGTATTGCCAGTGAATACCATAAATCCCCGGTCATAAGCCGGATTTTTTTTTCTATTTTGGGCCCAAACCGGCTTCTAAATTTTCCCCCAAAGTCCCCCCCCCCCGGCTTATGACAGGTTTTTTTTTACTATAGAATAAAGAGAAAATGGTAAAAATTTGACCCAAAAACCTGCTTTTATTTTTTTCCTGAACTCACCCCCCGGCTTATGACCGGGGCCGGCTTGTGACCGGGGATTTACGGTAGTATTGGTATATTGGCCATAGCTGCTCACCATCATGTGTAGGGAAACATGCCAAAAACAGGAATTATTTTACATCACCGGAAAGCTGCCAACTTGAGTAATCTAAAGCTGCTTGAATTGTCTTTCTAATGTTACTAGAACAGAAGCTTTGGGCTAATTTGGGCTGATAGATAATGAATTGCTAATTAAAGATTTTTAAAGTACACAGTTTTGTGGTTATCCCTATATAAATTCAAAAAGGTTACGAAAATATTTAGTTTAATATATTTGGTTTTAAGTCAAAACTCTTCTGAATTACATACAATCTGTCCAGATATTTCATTATTTCTACTTCTATGGTAAATAATAGTGTCTTGAGCTTTCAATAGAGGCGTCAAAACTATCAGCATTTTTATATTTCAAGGCTTATAGAAATTCCACTCTGTGCACACCCATATTCCTTGAGAACGGATAAGATCTCAAATTAATGACTGGATCTAGTGTAAAATGACTCACAAATTCTAATTCCTTGGCTATTTTTATCCTTGGTGATGGAATATAGTCAATTTTGACATTGGAAAAAGGTCTGGTCCGAAAATAGAAAAATCATATAAGGTGATTTACTATAGTGACAGATAAGGACTCGCGGGAGTGAGTGCTGGGATGTTGTTCCTATTATATGGAAATCAAATTACATGTCCTGAGTCTTCAACTCATGGTGTGCATTAAGTGATTAAGAACCATAAAACCCTGCATATAAGCCGCGGCTTATAGTGCATTTCAAGGGACTACTTCGGCTTCCTGTGTGTCTTAAGCTGCGGTTACAATGGCGGCTCCAGCCACAGCAGCTTGCTGCAGGAAAGCGAACACTGTCAGCTTTTGCTGCTTTAAGATGGTGACACTAGTTATGAGGCTGTCACACAGGCAGCATCGCCTGTATGCAGCTGATGCCGCTAGTGAGAAGTACCGCGTAATGGTGTCACGATACTGATAGGGCCAAGGACGTTCTGATTTCCCCCCATCTTCCACCATAAAACTGGCGTCAATCGGGTTCTAATTTGATGGCGTTCATAAATAAAGGCTTAAATTTAAGCTGAAGTCATTCTTGATTTTTTTAGCATGGTCAACCATAACGGAGTCAGATCCGTTTTTGCACCAGCTGCCATGGAAACCACCATGTTGAATAAATTAAATGATACAGGCGCCCCTGACAAGTCACAAATGTGACCTTGGACCCCTCTCTGACACAATAGGTTTCCATGGTGACCAAAAATTTTTTGCAACTTTTCCCCCCCAAATCGTTACCTTTCTTCTGGTACCAAAATTATTAATCTGTGATAAAAATAAGGTCCCCTGGCACTGATTATACCAAGCAAAATACTGTCCTAGGTTTACTGGGGCGGAATACTACTGTGACACCTTAACAGCTGCGGTCATTTTTTCCGACAATATATAGTTTGCCCAGAAATAAAGATATTTACCTCCCTGACTCAACTTTATACATGGAAAATTTGTATATTCATGACCATGGCGCCTATTGAAATATGGGTAAGGGGTCCCTCAGGGGTCAATTTTTTGTATTTTAGGGGTTAAAAACAGGGACCTTTCTTTGGCTTGCTCTACCGAAAAATTGGATCTGACTTTGTTATGGCAAACTACCCTCATATGATGCCTTAACACATTGACAACAATGATGTATAACTGGTTAAGATCCCATCTAATACCTAAAAGCATGAGAGTAATCGAAACAAGGGCAATGTCCCCAAAACTAGGCCAAAATCTGCATGATGTGGCGCAAAATGTGGTATTTTTTGGATGATGGCTGTTTATTTTCCCTAGCAACGCTTGAATACACAATTAAAAATTCTGAGGTTTGACTAAAATCCTATTTTCAAAGGAATATTCCACATGTTTTGAATAGAAGAAGCAGAATTTGTGCTATTTATTAGCATTTCTATAGGCTTTCAAGGTAATTTTAATGGAGGAGCCCTGGAACCACTTTCTGTGCCAAGTAGCCCCAACTGCCCCATCTGGAGCGAAAAAAAGTCAATCATACGCAAATCCCAGACAAATTCAAAGGAAAAATAACCATAATAGCTTCTCCTACACTTAATTTAGCTATTTTAATACAAAAAATTCATCCAGTTTGGATTGAGTCCTTACAAGAGCCCAAAATGTGGCCAAAATCACCCCACCCAGCCACCCAGTTAAGACGTCACGGTACTAATAGGGCCAAGGACGTTCTGATTTCCCCCCCATCTTCCACCATAAAACTGGCGTCAATCGGGTTCTAATTTGATGGTGTTCATAAATAAAGGCTTAAATTTAAGCTGAAGTCATTCTTGATTTTTTTAGCATGGTCAACCATAATGGAGTCAGATCCGTTTTTGCACCAGTTGCCATGGGAACCACCATGTTGAATAAATTAAATGATACAGGCACCCCTGACAAGTCACAAATGTGACCTTGGACCCCTCTCTGACACAATAGGTTTCCATGGTGACCAAAAATTTTTTGCAACTTTTTCCCCCCAAATCGTTACCTTTATTCTGGTACCAAAATTATTAATCTGCGATAAAAATAAGGTCCCCTGGCACTGATTATACCAAGCAAAATACTGTTCTTAGTTGGGACTATTTAGCTGTCCTAGGTTTACTGGGGCGGAATACTACTGTGACACCTAGTGTAACTGCCCCTTTATACAAGGGCCAAGTTACCTACATGGTCCTGGAGTACAGGTAGACTAAGTCTAAAGCTATGGTTACACTAGCGGCATCACCCGCACAGCTTTGGCCACAGGACGATCCTTGTGGCTGCTGCATCTAGTCTAACACCCTGCGGCAATTGCCATGCAGCCAGCCATCGGCCGCGGCAGCTTGCCGCCCTAAAAGCTGACCATGTCAGCTTTCTTGCAGCAAGCTGCCACAGCCGAAGCCGCGCTGCAGAAGCCACCAGTGTAACCACAGCTTAAACTTAAAGAAAGTAAGGACAGACGACCCCTTGTATTTTTTTTTATTACTGGTCTTCATTGATATACAAAAGGATCTTCCTGGCTTATTATACTACCGGTACTGACACTGTACTGACTACCACTGTATATATAGCATTCCTGTCCAATTCCTATGCATAATCCTGTCCAATTCCTATGCATAACCCTGCCATACTGGATATGATCTCAGCAAACCAGTAGCCTAATGCAGTATAGTTTCACCAAATCATCTTGGGGTGACTTGGGGCTAGTTATGGAAAAGGGGGAGGGGCTATGACAGTGTTGACAGAATTTGACTGTGACTAGTGTGAGTAACTGCCAAATGAGGAGTGTGATTGAATGTGTATTTCCGTTTATGCATGCTAATCTATGACAGCACATAAGACTGTACTCAAAACATTGCACTGATAATAAAAATATTCACTCACATCTTAATTTGGATGTTCACATCCAATTCGCAACTGTAAACATAGAAAAACTTGTCTGACACTTCCACCATCTTGCCGAATTGTGCCAAAACCAAGAGCTGGTTCTAGAACTGCTATAATTTCATGGGACTTCTTTTGCCATTTCTCATTGTTGGGTTTGTTCTTCCCAGAAAATCAACTGCAATAAAATTACAAATTACATTAGGAATTTAACAATGTGGACAATACTACTTTTGATCGACAGAAATGCAAAACAATAAACTGCAACGTGGTTTACTGCTAAACCATCGAGTAGTGCAGTATGATTCGGATGTTGACAAACGACGCGGGGCGCAGTGCAAAGGACGGGCACCTGCGTAGGCGTGTCGCTGCGAGAAACAACACATCCACGCACAAAACCACGCTGTCAGGTAAACGCAGGGCTTTTGACAGGATTTTTTGCAATGCGCCAATTGCACACTTTTTAGCAAATACAATGCGCCATTCTGTAAATGAATGGCCATTCTAGCCATTTAAATGTGACATTTAAGCATTAAATGCGTGTATTACGCACTGCGCAGCCCTGTCAAAAGCCCTGTAAACGTAACATTATAAGGTAAATTAACTTAGATCATAGTGGCATGTAGTACATATATACTTATGAAGTATTCAGGGATAACATGCAATACTTTATATGACTTTTTAACGTCTGGATTAACAGTTGATGAAGTTGTAAACTTTGGCCCCTCAACTTGTTGCTCCTTTCGCGAGTTTCGGATAGGCAGGGTGACGATCCCTTTACCGGATAACCAGTGCCACCAGTGCATGGCCATTGTCAGGCGAGCGTCAAACTTAAGCCTAAGGCGACCTGTTACTGTATTTATAGATTTTTTTTCACGTGACGTCAGTTTGCAGTACACAATGGTGATGGAGATCTGCCACTGGCCACCCTACTCACACTACCATAGAAAATGCACTGTGGCGGTCTACTAGTACTACCCTCTATAAAATCATGATTATCTCCTAATTCTGTAGCTTGATTGAAAAATCATTTTTATCACAAATACAAGAGCACTGAGGGTTATCACACGAGGCGAAGCCTCGTGTGATAACCCTCAGTGCTGACCAATTCAAGTGCTCCTTTGTATTTATCTCAAGTTAATTTAGTCAGATATGTTCAAAATTCGATTTATTTGGCATTAGAAATGATTTTATCATCAGTTATTTGACCGTTTTGGATGTTTTCCCAGGGAGTGTGATACGGGGAAGGGTTATCACACTGTGGGGTGTGATACAGAGTTTCTTGGTTAAGCCTATGGGGCTCTCGTATTCAACTTGAGATAAAGGGGAGTATGCGAAACTAAAAGTTATGAATGTCCTATTTACATAAATGTTAAAAATCTTATGTGGAAGTGGAAGGATGGCCTGTGTGAGTTGTGATAGTTACTAAGTTAGACTAACTGATCCTTTTCACCAGTAACAGAAGGGATGCAGGGAAGTATGCGAAACTAAGAATGATCAAGATCTGATTTATATAAATATTGAAAATCTAAAATGGAAGTGGAACTATGTCTGCTTCCCCCTAGACTCTAGGCTAGACTGTAGTGCGTGTGCTGCATATTGTTTACTCTTGGGATCTCCACCAGGGCTGCCGAGGGTGTGAATACACATTCACTGAAAAAGCTCTATAGGCTATTTCAGCCCAGGGGTCCACTCTCATAACAGTGGAAGTTTGCTGCTAAGGGAGTGATCATTTTTTAACAACGGGGGGGGGGGGGGCTGGTGGGTTTGAGGGGGGGCAGAATTTGTTCAACCCCTTGACCGGGGGGGGGGGGGGTCAGAATTTGTTCAACCCTGCATTGGGTGGATTGGAAAGCAAACAAGTTGGCCTATCTCAGGCAGTTGAGAAACTCACAAAAAGTATTAGTGGTTAAAAAAGTGCTCACAAGCTCATGTTAGCGACCCTTTTATCCAGTTTTCAACTACAGTAACCTACAGTTTTTGTCTGCCTCTCTACGGGAGTTAAGAGAGCAGAGTTCCTCAGCCTACACAGATTTATTGGAGTGGTCATTATTTATCAACAGGGGCCCTCGGAGGGGGGGGGGGGTTGAGCCTGGTTTGAGGGGGCCCCGGGGAGGGGGCGCAAATACTTTTCACCTCTCCTATTAAAGGAGGGGTATAAAAAATTTACCCTCTTTTTTGCAAAAAAAATAAATGCGTGCTACTATAGATCAAAGAGGGGTGCGAAAATTCTCCACGCCTCCTGTGGGGGGGGTGGTGAAAATTTTTTTCAATGGCATCGAAGAGGGGTGTAGAAATTTTTCGCACATTAAAAATGTTCTACACCTCCACCATAGTCTAATGACATAGGTCATAGCGTTAAATCAGGCACTGTTCCCAGCGAAGGCAGTGCTAAACTCTTGGCCAAGTCCAAGATCACAGCCGCCACTGTTTCCCTTAATGAGTCAATCATTGTCAACAATGAGCCATTGCTTCAGGCTGGCAACTTTCTGAGACATCAGAGCTGGCATGACAGCACATACACATCCAGATTGGTGCTATTGGGACAACACAGGTTCCCCATTGTCATATGTTTTGTTGTTTTTTTTTTTGTTTTTGAAACTATACTGGATCACTGAGTTCATGATATGTGTGCGTGGCCATGACAGGTGCTATCTCGGGATCCCTCATGCAAATATGGCCAACCCCACATTTCATCATTGTTTAGATTTCGGAAACCATCAGCATGTAATGATGACTGTATGTTGTGGGCCAAGACTTTGGCAGCACTTTTGCTGGGAACATTGGTTGGCATGGCCGACATATCAACCAGAGGACGGTTGCCGATTTTTTGCATGCTACATATTAGGCCTTTTAATTAAAATAACTTGGATTACAGATCCGCCGCTGGGATTTTTTGCAAAATAGAAAAAAAAATAATTTATTTTTATTATTTTTCCTCTGGCCGCTGGGATTTTTTAAGATTTTTGGTAAATCTAGGTGCTTTTTTTTTTCCTCTGGCCGCTGGGAATTTTCGGTCTGAAAATCAATTTTTTTTTCAATTCTTTTAGCTCTAGCCGCCCAAGATTCCAGGTCAAAAATCCTGTAATCCAACTTATTATAATAACATGGCCTTATCTGTACTGCGCAGGGATAGTCTAATCAGCACCTTCACATAGGTTGTGTATTCCACCTTATACATTTATCTTAATCACCCCCTTTGATATAGATAAGAGTCTGATTTAACTTAGATGTGTATTTGACCACCCTCCCCTATCCTCCCTTACCTGCCCCCTCTACGCCCACCCCTTCTTCCCTCCCTCACCCCTTAGTATAATAAACATCGCACGAACATTCACATTTTGGCTAACACTACCATCCTCATTAACAAATCAAATTATCCTCTCAGTTCTACTAAGGCTCAATCAGTAAATGTAGGACACCCAGACCCAGTTCACAGTGGATGTAGCGGTCTCCTTTTCTAAACATGGGTGACCAGTTTAAGTAGTTGAAGCAGGGAATCAGTTGACAGTTTTATGTCATATTGAATGTGAGTCCTATCGCCTATGGGTATTACATCTAGACCTCCTATTACATTTGGCTAAGGCAAAAAAAAAGGTGTGTTTCCAGTTACATAACTCAAAGACCTAGGGTAGGTAGGTCGGATTTTTTTTTCTTTTATTTTTTTTTTTTGTTTGAGTTTGTATACCAATGTATGGTCAGATATGCCAGGTTCTTTGACTTCACTGTAGAAATACGAAAAGTATATGAGAAATGTGAAAAATATGGAAAGTCATGCCTTATGAAACTGTTAACTCAAGACCTATAGAAAAATATATAGAAAATTATGGAGAATGGGGAAAATCATGAAAAACAGATGGAAATTCACAAAAAATTCACGAAAAATCTTAAATTTTTTTTAAAAAAATGGCCCTGTTATGGTAGGGTCGGTCGGGTAACTGGAAACAATTGTTTGACCTGAGCTGTTGCTGCTGAGATAGTGTAGAATCTTATTTTGATCTCTCATGACCGCATCTACGGTACTGAGTTAATGAAATCCTTAGTCCGTACCATACTCTTTGTCACCGCTGTCGACCTCAATGTACCATACCATAAGCTCTGTACCTCGATTACACCTCCTTCAGATAACTCTCCCAGGTATTTCACTCGAGCACGCCGAATGAAATACATCTCCATAACAGAGCATACACACTGTATTTCGCAGGTATCCTTTGAAAAGAGTTCAGAAACTATCCCTTAGTCTACTTTGTAGCTTGCCCCTTTCCTCCCTCACCCTTTCTCTCTTCTCCCAGTATCCCTTTCCTCTCCATTTCAATTACCCTTTCAGATCATCCACCATGAATAAATAGGAAGTGCATGTGTAGTAGTTATGCATGTACATATACTAATAAGGTTAGATTTACTCTGACAACTCGGGCTTCTCTAGCAACTCAGATTATCCATGTGTTTGCAGCAGGTGAGAGAAGACGGCAGGGTGGAGCAGCCGCGACAAAACAATGAAGACTCGCAGTGGCATAGACGGTAGCCACCGCGGGAAGGGTCCATTGAAACGACCCCACTTCATGCAGAAAGACGACTCACCCGAATCAGATACGACTGATGATCAGGTAGGTCACAATAAGTTTTTTTTTTCTGAAATTGTCAACGTGCCACATGATCGTGTTATGCATTAACACAAAGGCAAAGGTTTCTATATGAAACATGTATTGCACATTGGAGGCATAGTTTATGGACACTGTTAAAATTAAAGAAAACAAAAGTAAAATTAGAAGAAAGAAATAGTGAACATAGGCATACACATGAACTCAGGCCCTACGTGTATTTGGGAGCCAAATAGGTTATTGGGGTTATTTTCATGAATTCTTAGTATAAAGTGAAGGTTCTTTATTTCAAATTTGTAGGATGAAGATCCCGACTATGCTATCAGCAAAAAACCGTCACCTCCGAAAAAATGTAAGTGGAATCCCGTAATACTTCCCTATCCTGATGAGCTGCCTGATCTGGAACCTATTCCCCCTAGATCACAACCTAGGACCAAGGTTGGTACCAATGTGTATATATAATCAATAGAGTGTAACCAGCCTCCAGACAACCTCTGTATAATTTATACTACAGTAAAGCCCACACCTTACATATTGAAAGCATCTATAAACCACACTTTGTGCTTGATTTTAATCAGACTACATCTAGGATACATCAAGACTGTGGAAAAGACCTCCACGCCTTACTTAACGATCTACTTTATCTGTAAGCTGCATAAGATTAAGGCACACTATTCCAACATGGGCCAGAATCAGAAATACTGTAGTACCTCGTGTATAAGCCACGGTTTGTATCTGACATTCTGTGCCTTAGAGAACCTTCCAAACGGTACATTACATTAGATTAGCACTAAGCTGGACAAAATCAATCATGAGTTGTACTTTATACTATCCGAGGTACTATGGTACCGTAATCTCCCACGTAGAAGACGCGCTGCGCGTATAAGACGCACCCCAAACTCAGCAAATGCATTTTCGCGTATAAGACGCACATTTTAATGCTGAAATTCGTAAGATTAGTACATTTCTATAGTAAAATTACCCCTCGTATAAGCCACCCCCAACTTGAAAAAATCCTATAAGACCCCCCAGCATTTTGTTTGGCGTAGAGGACGCGTCTTATACGCGGGAGATTACAGTTTAGATTTAATAGTTGTAATATTGATCTTTCAACAGGTAAAGAAAATTCCTTCTAAGAAGAAACAGTGTCAAAGACAGAACCAGATAGAGTCCTCAGATTCTGATACTGAGGCTGCGGAGTCTGATGATCCAGGCGAAGAACCACAAAAGACCCCAGAGAGCCGTGCAATTAAACAGGTTAGTGTTATTGACTACTGCTCAGGCCTTTAGGGGCGCACTGTACCTACAGACAGATCCATGCTCTCGATGCACCAATGTAGTATGTACCAGCACTGCAGGAGAGCATAACACTCACTCTTCAGAAGTGGACTAGCCGCATAGAAAGATAATGATGCACGAATTCCGCCTTGATAAGGAGACCTGAGAGGGATGCATAATGCTCACGCTATTGATATTTGTATCTTGAATAAGTATAAAGATGCGGTCCTAAAAGGGTTTAATCACAGTAATTCTAGAGGATTATGTATTTCATATCGCCATGGTATAAATTTATAAAATTGAATGCAGCCCTGGTGAGTCTACTCTTCAGTGCTGCATTCATGCATCATGTTGATCATCCAGAAATGTATCACGCCTTTATTGTCAGTATGATGCATTAACCCATTGAGGGCTAGCATCAACTATAGTCGACACGATGGTAGGCCTAGCATCGACATGGTGGGCCTAGCGTTAACTATAGTCGACGCCCATTATATAGGATTTGTATAGGAATTGAAAATAGGCTCGTCCTCTAGGAACTATACTTTTTTCAGGGGCCGTCCCCATGGTCAGGACAATGTATTTTGCTCTGCCCTCAAAGGGTTAATGTAGTCCAGGCCCGTAGAATGGCCGGGATTACATTAATTCACAGTGAATGTGATCAAACAACTATCAACTGATTGAAGCCATTTAAAGATACTAGTAGTATCTCTAATACATGAAATGTACTTTTCCCTTAGAGATGGAATCGAATGGAAGATACTCAGTCAACAATTGAGAAATCTCAATCAGGGGCGTCCAGTGACTCAGATACTGATCAAACGATTGAGATATCTCCATCCGAGGCATCTGATCACTCTGATGTTGAACAACCAGTTCAAGGAACTCCATCAGGGGCGTCCAGTGACGAAGAATCACCAAGGAAAAGAACTAAGAGAACCAAGAGAAAGCAGAATCAGATTAAGGATTCGTCTAATTCTGACACTGAACCAGCCGAGCCAGACTCCCCAGAAGCTGCATTCAATAATGATGAGTCACATAGGACTCAAGATATTCAGGTTTGTTGAATAATTTTTTTACATTCATATATTTAGTTCTTTTACTGGATTCCTCGCGCTAAACATTTCTTGTTTCTTAGTATGGTTAGACATTTAAAGCTGGTATGTATTTCAGAGGATTATATACCTCTTCCCAAGTCATAGGGTGCCACCTATTATGGCTCATTGTGTGCAGATCATTGGACTTTCATCTGGTCTATCCTCTTTGGTAGGAAGGGAAACCACTTGGTTAATTAGCTTTAGGAGCACGAAGTGGAGACCTTCCTCCCACAACCACTTGGTTAATTAGTTCTGGTCAAAGCCTCCTGGTGGCAGCACTGAGTGGTGTCTGCTCTACTGCATCCAAATTAAATTCACCACCATTATAGAATACTCTGCTTTATGGCTTCTGATGGAGCCACTGTGCTGGTATAATCAAGACTGCTTGTTGACATGAATAAAATGTTGGAAGTATTTTATTTCTACACACATATATGCTTGAATTTGACATGGCTAGAATGCACTGAATGGATTGAGATTTTGGTAGCACACTTTCACAAGTGGGGTGATGATAGATATGCAGAAATTGGAAAATCTATATATTTCAGATCTTGTCCCAGCTTTAAGTGTAAACAAAAAAATTTTTCCTCATGATGATTTTAATTGCATACTTACCATTTTACCGTTTTTTCATCTCAAAAGGTGAAGCAGAAACGACGGAGGAGGAGAAAATGTCAAAGACAGGTTCAGGCTGAATCCTCAGACTCCGAAACAGAGTCTAGACAACCAGAATCAGTGGGAAGTGGACCGAGTGATGAAGAACCACACGGGTCATCAAACAGTCGTGGAAATAGTCAGGTTGCTACTTTTAATTTTGGAGAATCTTATTTTTGATATTTGCTGCCCATATGGGGTAAATTCTGACATCATTTTATGCACTTAGCCGATAGTGTTTCCTGTCTTTCAGTTCAAAACACATTAGAATAAGAATGATGAAAAAAAAACATGCAATCGTATGAAGTATCAGCTAAATTAGGTCATTAGCAAAAAGCTTTTCACAATTTAACAGTTACCACGCCGTCGCTCAATAAGGATCCATACTCGGAAGAACAGACCATTTCGCAAGCCCACTAGAAATGATATATATGACAAGATCGAATTAGATGCCGGACGACCAAGGAAATCAGCTATAACCAAAAGAGCCGCCGGTTTTACACGAGAGTAAGTTTTCATAGACTCTAAACACTTGACATCATTTGCTTCTTAGGCCCCATCTTTTAAAACAATTAAGATAGACTTGAATTAATACATGTATACACACTAAAGAAAATCAAAGAATGGCTATTCATTCATATTAGCAATACAAGCAGGCACGTATTTATCGTTATACAATGACGGGAAATACTTATGACCATAATGATAATACATCTACATTCTTTGATGTATTATTCATGGTCACTTCAATGAACGATTTATGAGACACTGGTGCTTGTTGATCTTCATTCGAACATGATTCATAAAAAATCTTAAATGAAAGAATTCTTTGTGATTTTTTCAGATCGCATTTTTACAACCGAGATAATCTACCAGAAAGTGAAACCTCATCAGTAGACGAATATGTCCCAGGCAAGTACACAGTAGAGGTAACAAGGGAGCAAGCAGAGCGCGAAGAGCGAGAGAGAGAAGTGGTGACCCAGGAACATGAATACAGGCAGATAAACCTTGTAAGTCCAAATTTCTTCATTGTCACCTTTATTAGTCTCAGTATGTTAACCTCAGCGTTCATTTAATGACATGTTACATTTAGGGTTCATTAAATGACAATGTACAAGACGAGGGCTTCTTTAGTAATAAATGAGTCTATGCCTAGTCTTACATGAAATAATTCCGTCTTTTGGCATGCATGCTCTTCTTGAATTAGCCATTTATAAATGTAGTCCAGTGTGCTCACACAAAAGGCCTGGGATTCTCAACTACATTAGATAAAAGGTTTTATAAAAAGGAGGACAGTTACAGCATTTTACTTAGTCAATTTCGTCATATTAAGTCTTTTGTTTAATTTTTTTCCCTTCAGGCGATTGAACAGCAGCAATGGGAAAGAGATCGTATAAACCTTGCCAACGAGATAGAAGATATTGAGCGCCGTTATCGCACTGCCACCGACGAATCATCCACCTCCGATGATGAAGACAGCCAACCCCGTCCAGAAGAAGATCACCAGGCTGATGATGACAATGACAATGATGATGAAGAAGAGGACGATAGTATGTATGGAGTTGATGATGCACCAGCTGACAGACCAATGACAAATCGGCCAGAATTCGGCCCAGGGGCCATAGAAACAGATGAAGAGCTAGAGGCGTGGATGCTTGCATTTGACGATAGAGACCTAGTAGATCCTAGAAATACGTCTGGTGGTCAAGAGAGGCAAGCTGAAAAGGGGAGTCAAGAGGTATCTGATGATGAAGGGTCCATTATCATTTATTCTGATTCAGAGGAGGAGGATGTCAGTGTTCCTGTACAAAGCACAAACATGTCTTCGCAGGACATTCCGGTCGTTCTTTCATCTACTGCAAATATAAATGATATGCCTTCTGTCCCATCATGCAGCATGGATTATTCTGCTCCGGTTCAGCCCATGGCTCCGATTAGATCGGACATCGATGAAATGCTGGCTGTTCCCTCTTGCAGCAAAGGTGATTCTAACCCGGTTGAGCCCACCCTAGCCCCATCCGCCTCAGACACTGACCAAATGCTGTCTGTTCCGTCTTGCAGTAAAGATGATTCTGGTCCATTTCAGCCCACCCTAGGCCCATCCGCATTGAACACTGACCAAATGCTGGCTGTTCCGTCTTACAGCAGCAGTTATTCTGGTCCAGGTCAGCTCATTGCTTCATCTAGATCAGACATCAACCAAATGCTTGCTGTTCCATCATGCAGCAAAGATGATTCTGGTCCAGTTCAGCCCACCATTGGTCCATCTAGATCAGACATCGACCAAATGCTGGCTGTTCCGTCTTGCAGCAATTCTGGTTTTGGTTCAGTTCAACCCATTGTAATTCAACCTATTAATGGTCCATCTGGTTCAGATGTAAATGAGGCACTGCCTATTCCGTCTTGCAGTAAAGATGACCCTGGATCAGATCAGCCTGAAATAAATTCCAGCCCTCAGGAACTGCAGAGCAGGGGACAGCCAAATGTGTTAGTCAAGAGAGAAGAGACATCGGCAGAATCCTCAAACACCAACGGACAAGACAGTCACAGTGTAGAGTCAGCTTCTCATCTTGTCCCCAAGGAGGAGGATAGAAAAGAAGACATTTGTGTTTGCAGCCAAACCTTGGTTCGCCGTCAGTTATTTTCTCAGGAAGGCGATGAAGCAGCTGCAAGCACATCTCTGCAGCTAAAGGTGGAGCCCACAGAAAGGGACAACCACAGTGAACATATTGCTGAGTCAACTTCTTTCCACCTTGACACTAAGGAGGAAGATATGAAATTTTGTGCCTGCAGCCAAAAGCCACTGCGCCGGGAGTTATTTGCTGGGACAGCAGATGGAATAACTGCAAGTCGAACTCGACAGATAAAGGAGGAGCCCACAGAAGGTACGACGGACATAGAGCAATTCAGCGCTGAATCCACGAGTGGGAGTTTGGAAAGTGAGGAAAGGAATGCTGGGGCAAACACTGGGGAAAATGCTGGAGAAAACAGAGAAAGTGCTGTTGCAGATGATGATAGTGCCAGTGCTGAAGTCGATGAGCAGATGATAACACCTGTCAAAAGAAAGTCTTTTAGGCTTATAGTATCAGAAGATGAGGAAGAGCAGAAGAATGAGGAAAAGCCAGGGCCTTCAGGTCATCATAATTATGCTAGGCCTCCAGTAACCGATACTGAAGATGAAACTGAGGAAAGTAGCAATGAAGCAGATTCAAACCAGAATTCTGAAAGTGATGGAGAGGGTGAAACGAGCAGAAGCCCTGGTTCTGAGAATGATGAAGATGATTATGGAAGAAGACGTTCCAAGCGGGCTCTCATCACACCGCAAAAAAGACGGTATCAAGAGAGTATGATGCGTTATAAAATGCTACGAGAAAGAAAGAAGTCTGTAGTAAAGTGAAATACCCCTTCATAAGTTGCTATAGTCAGAGATATAAGTAACAGGGATGTCGTTTTCAAAGAAGTTAATCTTTATTTTATGCATTGCAACTTAAAGCCAATATTTTTAGCAAACAAAAGGTCAACTTCAGGGCATGGAAACTGAAAGAAAAGATGCTCGACTTTTACTGTCTCAATAATTATTATATTATTATTTATACAAAAGTATATTCTTCATTATTGTATTCGTAAAATACACCCCAAAAAAAGTTATTTTTTTCTCCATTGGTACAAAAGTCAACAGAAAAGTGTTCAACCTTGCTGATTAGTATTATCATACTGCCCTTTTACCGGGAGTTCTAAGTCAAGTGATCATTATAACAAAAGTTTGTTCACTGTGAAGGTTGTAACACCTCCCACCAAAAAAAAAATGGAATGTTTTACTTTGGACAAAATCCACCATCACTATGGCAGCATTCAAACGCTCAAGTACATAATTAATGTCAATTATAAAGCAATATTTGTAATGACCATATCATTCGAGGGGACGTCTCAGTAACGTGTTACGCCTGTTTTTTTATCACTTACGTTCCCAACAAGGGTCATCTGAGTACGCCAATTATAAAACTCCTACAGCATGCTTCACGTACTTATCGTCAGTAATCCGACTCACAAATTTTTAAAGGGAAAAGAGGAAGATGATGGCCTCTTTCACTGCCAGATTAAGATGACAAAAAGAATAGATTTAAGTTGGCAGAACAGTTGAAGCTTCAGGAGTAATGATGCAAGCAAACAGACTTTGATGTTTCTAGATAAGATGATGTAGCACTATTTTGTGAGGTTCCACTTTAGAATGATTAATTACGTAGTATATATTTCATATATTGTATACCAGAGCATATTTTGTATCTATTAAGCAGCATAATGATATATGTATCCGATATGGGCTAAGAAAATTCATACATCAACGTGATAGCCAAATGGTGGGCTTCCCTAGCTCACTTAAAAGGGTCTATATTCCCTCGAATGTGTGTGGTGCACATATGCATGGGCACCGACACATTCCCTGGTGAAATTGTGTAATGTAGTTCTTGCATGAATATAAAGTTAATCCCCAGGATTATTGTGTAAAATTTATTACAGTGTACCAGTGCCAAATGTTGTGACTGGACTTAAAGGAAATTTGGGAAACCCCATGTATATTTGAATGGAAGAAGCCTTTTCTTAATATGTTTGAAAAGAAATTTATCTTGGTGCTGAAATTCCCATTTTACGTTTAAGTTAATCATTCCGCATAATGAAATATTTCTCTTGCCTATTGGTATAGAGACAAATGAAAATTGTGTGTTCAGACAGGTGTCCTAACATTTTCAGGAGACATTCCCAGACATATCCATGTATGTCATTTCTTTTTATTAGTTAGCCATCTATACTGGAGACCATGTTTTCCTGTTTTACGGGACCAAATTCATGCATCGTGCATTAAATCACTGCCTTGCAAAGATTATATATCAAGTATGTGTCTCTTTCGTTTATAGAACTAGGGGTGCCACTTTCACTACTTCTGCATAAATTCCTGTTTACACCCCCACCCCTCTCGGAATATCTAGAGTGATTACAAGCAATTGCTTACATGATTTGACCAAAGCCTTTGAATTTCCTTCTATTCGTAGACCAATGAATGGCACCTCTTGAGATTATTGGATAACATATTTTTGTATATATTTGTATGTTTGCAATCCGTTGTATATATTACATGAATGATTTACACTGGAATCACATTCATTTTTGGATTTGACCAATCATTTGTTATTTAAACCATTATTATCAAGAATATAAATGTCGATGAAAGGCATATGTACTCCATACGCTTTGAATAAAATGCGTTCATCCATATTTAGTGTCCTTGTACTTTAAGATTTAACGCGTGCAATTATGCACGACTGGCCCAGGTTGCCCACTACCTACCCTAGGGGACTGTCAATATAGTGACAGTGTGTCGAAGACTCAATGCTTAAGGCTATGGAGGATGCACCCATAATCGCTCGCATGATTCATTGGCGAATAACTCCTCTCCTGGCGAGTTAAGCATTGCACAATACCAGCAGGTCTTGAATAAGGATCCATATTAACCATACAAACGCATGAGACAATGTAATTCTCCTCCATTTTGTTATAATCCAGCAGTTTCGATGGCACTGTGAGTCGATCGTCTCGCTGTCTGCCATTTTGGATTTTGATGTACTGTGCGCATGCGCCCACTCCTTGCCGAAAGTCACATTTTCGACGGAAAAATGATAGATTCTATTGATTTAACTTGAAATTAATGGCTTTTTGAATATAATCCATGCATGTTAGACAATATCAATCGAATTGAATCGAATACATGGCCTGTATTTACTTTTATATGAAAAATAAAAAAGCTTACGACGGACCACTCTGTGCGCATGTGCAAACTCGCACGAGGATGTTCTGGCTCGGGGGGAAGAGTGTAAAGACTAGTACATATATAGTATGTCAGAGGGCCCATGTAGTACCCGGTGTAGGGTGTTACATAAGAGCCTGCGTCCTCTGACTATACTACTAGCGTACATAGAGTCCTACACTCGCCTTGCCGGAAATGCGATATCCATAACAAACGTATGGCAGTCTGATTTACAAGGTTGGTCTATGAACGGTCTTAAACACAAATTAACCAACTTTTCCGTTTTACTTTAAAAAAAAAACACGTTTTCATTGGTTTCCCTATTGGTAATTTGGTTGAAAATTGGTATAAAAAAAAACGTTTTTTGCCAAGTGCGTATACTCTTCAAAATCTCCATTTGTGAAGGGTTTACTACATTAATTTATGGGTCAGGTCGCCAGAAAGCAGTAGATTTTGTGTTTCTTGGGTCAATTTGGACTCGTATGACTCTGGAGAAAGAAGTAGTAAACCAATATCTTATCTTGTATAGTCTCATTTGATAGAGGACACGTAGGGCTATCGGAAAAATGTAAATTTGTGGTCATCCATCAAAAACTCCCAGACTTAAAGCCTGCCAAAGTGAAAAAGGCCAAATTTGTTCTTTTTTGAGTTTTTGTATTTTTCACAAGTGTCCTGTATTGTATAAAGAACATCTGGAGTATCCCAAAGTTATTTTTTGTATTGTATGTGATCATAGGTATCATTTTCATGAGGTTTGGATATGTTACTGAGTGAGAATTTTTCATCATGTGTCTTTGAAAATGGAAATCTCTACTTATAACGTCCGGTACCTAAATCTAAATCACCGTAATCTCCCGCGTAGAAGACGCACTGCACATATAAGACGCACCCCAAACTCAGCACATGCATTTTCGCGTATAAGACGCACCTCTTAGGTACCAATTTTGTAAATTCAGTACATTTCTATAGTAAAATTACCCCTCGTATAAGACGCACCCCCAATTTCAGTACATCCTATAAGACGCACAATGCATTTGTTTGGCCTAGAGGACGCGTCTTATATGCGGGAGATTACGGCAGTTATAAAACATGGAAAAAATGGAGCTTTGAAATCTTTGTTATTACCCATATGAAGGGCCCTATTATCCCCTACTTTGTTGAACAAATTGTGTGTCTATCTGCATTTGTATTGTGAGAGTAGCTTATGTGAAATAATTCTGATAAAAGTACCGGACGTTACATAACATCCGGTACTTTTATCATCATGTAAGAGGCAGTCTACTGTGGATGTATACCTCAAATTTTGTTCCATTTTGTAATTGAAGTCAATAATAGACATATTGGCCTTGTTGTTTCATGTGTTTGTTATGCATAATAGGACATTCCTATATTACTGAGAGCAACTTTAAATACCTCTTATTTCATCATTTTGGTATTGGACGTTACATGACACAAAACCAGCAATAAAAATGGAACCGGACATCCTAAATTGGTATTTTTTGGTTTTCTTAGCTGAAGGGATATCCCTTCACAAATTTGTTAAAGTTATATAAAGTAATTAGAAAATTAATTTTTCAGGCCCTTCAAGGGCAAAATCTTACACTTTCTGACGACCTGACCCATATGTGTATTTCAGTATTAATTAAAGATGAATATGCCTGTAGTCAACCTTCCTGGAATACATCTCTTGTGACCGGCGTGATTATAAGAGACTACTGCTCAGAATTATATATTCTTCCCAGGAATTATCTATGATTTTTCATAACAATATATATTCTTCACAATCTACCTACCGGTAATCTCCCGCCTACAAAGCGTGAGGTTTTAGTTCTCCCTGGATCCACAATGGGGACGACACCAAGACCTTTCTTTTGATATGTTACACTCCCCCTAACTCATATAGAACACAAGGGAGGGCAGGGTAGTCTACGGGTAGACTGGGGGGGGGGGGCACCCTAGTTACACTACATAACAAAGGTTTTCAAATTTTAAAGATCTATATAGACTTAGTAGAGCACCAGCACTAGAACAAAAGTTATGGATTTTTTTACCATATTCTAAAACTTTAGGTGCGTCTTGTACGCAGGAGATTACGGTAATTTGGAGTCTAGATGTTAAAATATTTTAGACCTAACCCCTTCCCACCACCAACCCCCACATGTATTGTATACTGTAAAAAAAAATGCCTGACTTCCTATACTCAATAATATGTCATTGTGTAAATAATAGCCTAAAAATAGACTTCCATGTATTGGAGGGTATTGATACAGGCTGTCATAGGCTCTTCTCAACCTTTATTACGAGGCGGGACAAGTGGCGGGAACGCCGCCAGGCGGACACTGTTCTCCGGTACACGGCGGCAACAAGCTCATTGTTTAACATTAAATTTGCCTCTAGTTGTTACGAAGCCCAGGTAAGAAACTCATTTATTCTGATGTATGCAGTTAAGATCCCATCATCGTGTAGAAAATTACTTCCTTTGGATGTCATAGCACCTTTCGAAGCTGAAGTTTTGGAAAGACAATGTCTGAAAATGATTGAAAACACTCTGGGAACTTGGTATCATCTCCATAACATTGTATTATCGCCCATCAAAACTTCATGACAATTTGACCTATTTATGGCGGGAGGGTGGAGCATTTGGCGAAATAAATACCCCCCCCCCCCCACAAAAAAAGAAGAAAAATTGTCCTCCCCCTCAGAAAAGGTTGAAAAAAGTGCCCCCGCCCTCCCAGAATTATTAGATTCTCTAGAAATCTGTGCCCACAGTCAGACTGGCAAGTGGCATAGTCATAGTGTCAGTGTGGGGAATCCACACCGTCTGCTGTTAATGGCAAGCCTTTTGGGTAAACTGGACATAAACCCAGTTTTTGTTAACATAAACCCAGGTTTTGCTACATAAACTCAGTTGTTGTAACATAAATCCAGTTTATGTGGACAAAGGAGGAGTTTGGCAAAACCCCAGTTTTTGCTAGATTACCCAGTTTATGTGGGGAAAACTGTATAAGCCCTATTGAGGTTTTCCATAATACGTGACGTGACCAATGCCATTGGCCAGACCAGGTCACATGACTGACCTACTTATGGTAATAAGCAGGAACCCTCCTCAAACAGATTGTATTATGGGAAACCTCAATAGGGCCTATTTCTACAGGAAACCCATCTTTTGTGGTCAAAGGAGGGGTTTCCTAACATAAACTGGGTTTATGTCACATAAACTGGGTTTATGGTCAAAACCCCTCCTTTGCTCACATAAACCCAGTTTATGTGCAAGAAACCCCTCCTTTGCTGGCCAAAACCCAGTTTTTGCTCTAGAAACCCCCTCCTTTGCTCACATAAACCAGTTTTTGCTCCAGAAACCCCTTCTTTGCTCACATAAACCAGTTTTTGCTCCAGAAACCCCCCTTAGCTCACATAAACCCAGTTTATGTGCAAGAAACCCATACTTTGCGTACCCAAACTGGGTTTATGTGCAAGAAACCCATGCTTAATGCTTACATAAACTGGGTTAATGTCCACGAAACCCATCCTTTGCTCATAAACCCATCCTTTGCTTAGATAAATTGGGTTTAAGTACAAGAAACCCATCCTTTGCTCAGAAACCCAACTTTGTGAGCAAAGGATGGGTTTCTGCACATAAACCCAGTTTATGTTGCAAAAGCTGGGTTTATGTTCAAAACCCATCTTTTGTCCACAAAGGATGGGTTTTGGCACATAAACTGGGTTTATGTGCAAAATCCCAGTTTATGTGACATTAACCCAGTTTATGTCTACAGAGGAGGGGTTTCAGAACAAAAACAGGGTCTATGCAGCAAAATCTGAGTTTATGTTAACAAAAACTAGGTTCATGTGACAAAAACTGGGTTTATGTCCAGTTTACCCAAAGGGCTTGCCATAGCCGTTCCCTTGTCACTCTGTACCAAACATCATATGCCTAGGGACCGGTGGGCAGGTCTAGACTCGCACAGCCTCAGGAAAAATTCTCATTTTTTCCAGTCATTTTTCAAATATTTCAAAATTTTACTCACCTTTTTAAACCCCGACTATTATGACCAGAAAATTGTGCTGAACAAGAATCTGGAGTCAGTTTTAAATTATCTAATAGCGTGTTTTTGCGCGAAGCAAAAGAGAGCAAATTTGACCAAAAAGTAGTAAAATTGTGGCTTCTCAATTTTCCTCACGGAGAATAAATTTCAAGTTTCCCTTGAATTTTAGGATACTTCTACCTATCCCATCTACATGAAAACTATATGCATGGAAGCGCCAAACTGTCTTCTTTAATTTGCTATATATTTCGTTTCACGTAGACAGCGGATACACCACTATTGTTTGGCATAATCAGGGGGGTGTCGCCAAGTGGTTTCTTTTAGGGAAGAGGGTCAAATATTTAGGTAAACATAGACACCATTGACAAGTGACATTTGTGTATGGGCAAAATATAGTCATGGTCTATAGACGCAATCGACTTACACTTTTCAACCACCTCACGTCATCTAGTAGATGATCTACCTGTACCTGGACATCTTTCTATACACATGTTGTCTCTTGATAGGTCAACAGCCTGAAACATGAATACACGCAGTAGAGGTAGAGGAGGCGGTAAAGGTAGAGGAAGAGGCAAAGGCAAAAACTCAGCTGCCCGAGGCCGAGGTAAGCGCAAAATTGCTCAAGAGTCATCATCAGAGTCAGAATCTTCAGAGGAGTCAGAGTCTTCAGAAGAGTCAGACTCGGACTATTCGGAGGAGTCATCTCCACAGGTAGGTTGAATGTTCCACCTCATCACTTGTGTCTAACTTTTTGTGTACGACCGTAATTCTTATTAAAAGCGCCTTTGTTATCTGGAGTCAAATGTAACTACTGCTATCAGACCTGCTAGCCTTAGCGTGTAGATGTCAATTTCCCTGTATTAGAAAAAATTGTTTTGACATGCTGTAAAACTTTCCGTGTAAGCCACATTGGGGACTTTGGGTAATTCATGAAGGTTTAATATATATTCTACATTTATTCTTAGTTTAGAAGCTTCAAAGATATTCTCTCACAAAGAGTTCATGATGTAAAAGTCTGATCATACAGGTTAGTCCATACAACGGTACCGTATCTAAATTTCCATTTCTAACAGAAAAGGAAAAGGTCTGTCCAACAGCGTGGCAGGGGTCGAGGTCGGGGTCGGGGTAGCGGCCGAGGCAGAGTACCACCATCAAAACGCACGAAGACATCATTACGAGAGGATACCTCAGCTTCCGAGTCAGACTCCTCAGAATCACCTGAACCTAGAGCCTCAACACGTGGGAAGAAGCCTCCAGGTAAACGCAAAAAAGTGTCATCAGGAGAAAGTAGTTCAACTTCTGAGTCAGGTTCCTCAAGATCGCCTGAGTCCAGGGCATCAACTAGTAGCAGAAAACCAAAACGTAAGAGGACATCATTACGAAAAGATACTTCGACTTCAGAATCAGAATCTTCAGAACCAAATGAGCCCCAAGCATCGACTAGCAGGAAACATCAAGAGACACCAGATAATCATGGTAGCAGAAAGGTTGGTGCAAATACAGTTTATTTTCGATAGCAAGTTCTGATATGAATATGTGTTTTGTGAAAATAGTTTTCATGCTATTGTACAATGAACATGTAGTAACCAATACACTATTAACTCAAAATTAGCTACTTATGGTGGACCTTAGCCATACTTTTCAGAATTGTAATGACCAGTAGACAATACAGTCTATGATATACAGGGATGTAGACATGATTACTAGTATGCATGTTATAGGGAATTGGTATCTAAATATTGTTAATCCATATCTCCCACAACTTGATACATGTGCTCTCATCTTTTAGTTTGGCATATCCATACCTTAACTTAATGTATACGTAACCAGGAGTTGTACATAAATTTGCAAATTTATAGGAACCACGGAGTCGCACATCAGAGCGAATACGTCAACGTCAAAATCGAGAATTCCACATGCCAACAAGGAGGGAAGTGTTAGATGCCATTGAGGTAGATGATTCGGCAGATCACAGCCCAAGAAAACAAGTACGAAGAGTCCTTGCTTCAAGCTTCACTCGCGAGTAGGTATCTAATACATTTATCAAAATACAGTCCTACTCTATCTCCTAGGGAGATGCA
This sequence comes from Acholoe squamosa, assembly GCA_949317995.1. Classification (NCBI taxonomy): domain Eukaryota; kingdom Metazoa; phylum Annelida; class Polychaeta; order Phyllodocida; family Polynoidae; genus Acholoe; species Acholoe squamosa. The sequence continues at coordinate 63,196,944 of OX439039.1, forward strand.
ATAGTATTTTCAAACCTGAAATAAATCTAACACTATTATTATTTTTCTATTGTTTTAATTACAACAATGAACAATCAGATGAAAAAATTAAGAGTCTCATTATGTGCAACTCCATTTATTTCAGAACACACAGCTATAATCAGGACAGACTGTCAGAGAGTGACGTCTCCTCTGTAGACGACTTCATTGTGAACAGTGACCACGTAGACTCATCTAGCTCAGAGGATTCCAATGAAGAGGAGGGTCAGACAGACAGATATAGGAGATTAGCAAATGTAAGATTTAAACATTTACACAATGTTGAATGTGTAATATGTAAGACAAACTCATTGTTAATGAATTCTTTTTCCTGGATATCTCAGGGATGTCAAATGTCAAATTGAAGTCTATCAAAATGTCACCTTTCTTATCAGTATCTTCTTGTACACAAGAAAATATCTCTCTATCTATGAATGATTTCCAGTCTGCCTTGTAGAGAAAAAGACCTCAGATTATCAAAATACTTTTGATACTTTTACTACTTTTTTGGTACTTTTGATAGAAGCACTTACAAAATCGCCACTAATACCACTTCTGTCTGAGCTTCCATAGCCCATCTTAAAGGATCATAATCTCATCTTTTCTATCCCCTCTCTGTGTCTGGTCCCATATGTGCGAGGACGAATACATTCATCTATAAATTGATGACTTATATAGGTTTCTCGCCATATGAGCAGATACTCACTCACTTCACTTCTGTCTTTTATAGGAACAAAGTAGACAACTTCGCCCCCTGGAGGATGCCTTCGACAACCTACAGAGGAAAAGGTTTAGACGTCTTGCCCGCAGAGACTCTTCATCTAGTGACGAAGAAGACCAAACTACCATAGACTTAACCAATCCAAGCCAGGAGCAAGACTCAGCCTCTAGTACTTCAGGGGAGGCAGAACCCTCTGAAATACCACTGCAACCCCCAAGAACTCATATAGAACCACAGACCCCAGTAGTACCTGTGACAGAGGTATGTCCACAAGGGCCACCAAATGTAGTCCCTTATAGGGATGAAGACGACAGCGTCTATGGCGAAGCTGGTGATATAGTGGGACAAAGTGGACCAAGTAACATTTCTGAAACAAATCTATCGAATCAGACTGGAAATAAGGAACAAGGGGATTCACAGGGTAGTATTGTGGTAAGTGGGTCTTCATCTGGGACTATTGGAGGAAAAGGGGAGTCTCAAACACTGGCACTTGAACCTGATGATGATCTAGAGAACGTAATGTTGAATATAGAAGAAGCTATGCAGGAAAAGGACGATGAACAGGTAGAAGGACAAAACCACTCTGATTATGCTGAGTCTCTTCTTTTAGTCTCCAGCTCTGATGAAGATGAAATGAGGTCATCATCCAAAGTGGCTGAAAATGTAAAGTTTGGGCAATCCGACTCCAAATCAGAACGTGTAGTAGACGTTAAGCCCTCTTATAGCATGGCCAATGTCCGTGTGGCTGAAGATAAGCAGGCACATGGGAGTGTAAATAATCATTCATCTAAGGTGGATAAAAATGTACAGCCTAATCAACCAGAGGCGACATCAGACATAGTACAAGTAGAAGCTAAGGCTTCATGTAACAAATCTGATAGTGGTGTGAATGAAGACAGACAGGCACATAGGGATGCTGATAATCCCATAGACTTTGGTTCTTCTGATGATGAAGTTTTAGCCAACATATCCTTACAGCCTGAGGAGGAAACTTTACGTTCACCAATAGCTAAAGTAGAAAGCCAAGGGACACAAGATGCTCATGAAGCGCTCGTGGAACTTTCTGAGCAGGTTGTACCGGCTCAGCGAAAAGCCAACCGTTCAATGGTCATAGACAGTGATAGTGACTCAGATGAAGGAAAAGGAAGGGATACAAAACCAACTGAATCTGAGCAATCTCAGGAGGTGGGTCGGCCTTCAAACTGTACTGTTGATAATAATGAACCCTCAAAAACCACTGAAAATAATGACGACACATCAGATGAGGAGATAAGACATAGCAGGCCAAATCGGTCTTTTGTAATAGAATCTGAGGAGAGTGGTGTTGAAGAACTAAAAGACTCTAGTGATGGTTCAGGGAGAGGTTCAAATTTGGAATCTGATTCCGAAGATGAGAGAGGCCGATCAAAGCGGGCTCGGTTGATGAAGTCAAAGAAGGATGCCTGGCGGGAAAAGTTTGAACAGTACAAAAAGGCACGAAAGAAATCAAACACCTGAAAGTTGTCGCTCTTTAAGAATTTCACTGGATTTGATTAATGACATATATTCAGTAGCATTTACTGTACAGGTATTATTAGGCAGTTATAGTCCTTGGAGTATAATATAAAATTAATCGATACTTACATGTAAGTTGAAGATTAATTGTTGTTCCAGGAGCAACGATAGATCCTTGCGGGGTACATAGGAGATGCGCATGCGCAGATCCATAGATTCTTTAAAACGAAACGTACAGATCCTGAAGCCAAAAAGAACACATTTCGGAGATCAAGTGCTATAATGACTTGACCCCTCTGGCCCGTGACTAGAAGAATCAACATGACCAGTTTGAAGCCCAACAACTGGAGTGACAGGTCTTCATTGGCACCCCAACGCCGGAACATGTTGAAAACCTGCCTAACATCCCAAAAGTGGATATATCTGGGAGAAGGAGGATTCCTTCTGTAGGCGGTCTGGACGGCCCTGCGTACCCAATAATGGGTACCCATGGTCGACCCGTTATCAAGGTTTCTCACTAAAACCGACAACGCACATCTGGCGGCGTTAACAGTACCCAAAGCCCTGCCCTTTTCCGAGAGGAGCCGTAAGAACCGGCACACCTCAAAGGGGGAAGGGGAGCGATAGGAGACCTGGTGAATTAAGCAGAAAGTGGCCCACTGGCTCATATAAGTCTCGTCCACCTTCGTGAACCAGTGGACCAACTTTCTAGCAAAAACTCAGCAGTTCTACGATCGCACCTCTGGTTACGGATTAAATCCTGCTTTACAGTTTCAAAGCCCGAAGACCTATGTTTCTGATGAAACACCCTCGTCCCTTCGACTCGAGGTTTCCAGGACGAGGGTAGATCTTTAGATTTTCATGTTTTTGGATGAGATGATACCACAGTCTTCCCGGCCAGTCCGGAAAAATCAAAATCATCTTTCTAGGCTTTTCCCTTCTGGCTTTTCTGACGACTCTGGCGACCAAGCTGAAAGGAGGAAATGTGTAAGCGTCAATTCCCTCCCAAGACATGGTAAAGGCGTAAAACTGGGACGTTCCTAGATCTGGCATCCAGGAGCAATAGCGGTCACACTTGTTGTTGAGCCTTGAGGCAAAAAGGTCCCATTCTGGTTTGCCCCAAATCCTGCATATTCTTCCGAATATGTGATCATTAAGGCTCCATTCTAGATTGTCTTTAAAGACACGGGATGCTCTGTCCACTTTGATATTTGAAATACCCGGGACAAAGGATGCCGTAATCCAGGACCTTCTTGCCTCAGCCCAACCCCAAATGAGTCTAGCAATTCTGTCACAACCAGGAGATTTTACTCCACCCATCCTTGAAACATAATGCAAGGCGGTCATGTTATCCGTACGGATATGTACGTGGATATCATGACTCACCCTAAGCTATGCAAGGCTAGGTTGATTGCTCGGAGTTCAAGGACATTAATGTGGTCCTTTTCCTCCGGCAACCACCGCCCACCTATGGTATGGTCACCGAGATGGGCTCCCCAACCCTGCATGCTGGCATCTGTGTCAATGGTGAGATCTGGAGTAAAATTACGAGGGTTTTGGGAATTATTCATCCACCATCTGATGTCTATCTTAGCTTCTTTGTCTAAAGTCATGGTGGCTTCGTAATTTCCCTTTGAAACTTTCAGTGCTCGATTCTTGCAACGTTCTAGACCCTTGTAGTGACTCATACCATATTCTACCCTTTGGAATAGGCATTGAACATTCCCACCAATCCAGCTACACTTCTAATGCTAGGATTATGGGCGTTCAAGATTTCTGATGGTACCTCCTGAACTTTATCTACTTTACTCTGAGGTAGCGACACGGTCATATCTTGTGTATCTATCAGAAACCCCAAGAATTCCAAAGAAGTAGACGGCGTCAAGACCGATTTTTCTGGATAAACTACAAGGCCTAGAGAATCTAGCAAGTGTGCCAACTTGGTCATGGCTTCTCTACATTCAGAGAATGTTTCACCTACAATGAAGGTATCATCAATGTAGGGAAAAGCCATATACCCCTGTTGGCACAGATTACAGAAAGCTGGTGCTAGTAACTTTGTGAATATTTGAGGGGCACAAGGTATTCCATTGGGAATCACATGGTACTGAAAAAGCTCATTGTTCCATACGAATTTTAGATATTTCCGATCGGGTTCCCTGATAGGGAAATTGTAGTATGCATCTTTAAGATCAATAGATGCCATATACATACCCTCTCCTATCAAGTTGATAGCTGTATCTAAGTTTTCCATTTTAAAATGTTCGTATGGAACAAGGTTATTCAGTTCTGTGAGATCTAGGATGATTCGAGTATCGCCATTAGATTTCGCAACTGGAAAGATACACGAAATCCATTGGCCCTCTTCATCCTCCACCTTTTCGATAAGCCTTTTGGCAAGCATTCTGTCTATTTCTAGGCCAATCTTACGCGGATCGTAATCTCTAAGATTATAGGGTCGCGGTTTGTTTTTCTGGTGCGGGGTAGCTCTAAACGGGATTTCAATTCCACCCGCATTTTTTAACACCCAAGAGTCACTAGTGATTGTCCTCCAATTGTCCAAGAAGTGGACCGTCTGCCCACCAAGAAAGTTATCTGGTGTCTTCTGAAGGTGTAGGGAGGCCTTTGAACTTTGCACCTTTTCTACTTTTTCGCTCCTCGTTTTGAGGGACCTCCGCGACCGCCCCGCTTGGCCTGGTTGCTGTAGCTTCGGTTTTTCTGGTAGTTGGTGCGACCCCCTCTGCCTCTGTGGTTTCGGTCTCTCTGGCGAAAATCCGACCTGGATTTCTTCTGGTAAGCCTTCTTACCCCCCTCTTAACAGCGGATTGTCGCAACTTCAATATCTTCTTCGTGAAGTCATGTTCTTCCGCAGTCTCAGTCACAATCGTTTTAGCCTCAGCAAACAATGTGGCCCCTCACATGGAGCTTCCATGACTTCTTGTTTGATGTCTTCATTAATTTTGTGCCTAAGATTCTCCCTTCTACGCCTCACTAGGATGTTGGCGTACCCCATCAATTCTAGGTAGTCAATGGCACCTTTAGCATGTTCATTTATCTGTTCGTCATCCTCACCCCTGTCCACCATCAAAGTTCAGTTTGGGATAATCGCAGTTATGGCTGCCATAATGGCAGCTTGCGCCTTGCACGTGTATTCATCTGGGACAGTCTCTCTTTTATCTAGCTTCTTTTTGATAGAAGCTTCAAGCGGTGGCACCACCATGGCCAACACATTTTTAGGCGGTGGGTTCTCTTCAGTCACTTTAGGCTCACAGTCTTTAGCATTGGCATTCAAAAGCATTATAGAAGCAGACTTCTTGGGGCCACTTTCCTTATTCAGGATCTATCGGGCTTTTTCTGCAAACGCCCCGCTCTTTTGGCCTTCAAAAGGATCTATAGCGTTTTCATCACCGTCCTCGTGCGTATAATCATCTTCATCAGATGACTTACTTTGCCTCTTTTTCTTCTTTGAGCGTTTCTCCATCTCAACCTGGTTCTATACCTGTGCCTATGTGATCTTGAGTCTGATCTCGATCTCAACCTGCCCCGTCTAGAGCGTGACCGGGATCTAGACCTGGTCCGAGACCTGTGTCTGCGCCGGGAGTACGAACTTCTTCTTCTTCTTCTTCTTCTTCTTCTTCTTCTTCTTCTTCTTCTTCTTCTTCTTCTTCTTCTTCGAGACCGGCTGACTCGGTTTGGTGGCAGTTGGCTTCACCTTAGGTTTAGGCTTGGCCTTATCTGAGGGATGATCTTTCGGTTCTTTTTTGAGCCGTCGCTTCTCAGCTGGCTCCAAAACTGGAGGAGATGGTGTTCTGGTCTTTTTCGAGTCATCATGGCGAGTGTAGACCTTTCTCGTCTTGCCTTTCTTTGGACTTTCAATTGGCTCAGAGCTCAATTCTTCGATCTCGTCAGCCTGACGATAGACCTGGGCTTTTGTTGTCACTCTCGAACTATCGCCCCGCTTCATCACGGCGTTTGTAACGGCCGTTTGTTGTCTGAGCTTCTTGACTTTGCTGTCTACTTGCTGTAGGCGCACCTTGACAGACATCTGCAAGAATTTTTGGTCACAATTATAAAATTTTATAACATTAACACAAATTCACAGCATGTGAAAATTGTTTGGGCATACGGTATAGGTATTTTTGATTTTCAATCAACACCTAACCTAGCTAGTGACCAACTGTGATATTTCTCGGGTTGAGAAATTTTTTCGGCGTACGGGACTCGGAAGAATTGGCTTTTCATTCAACCCAGTCCTTGAGCAGGATCCTCCCTAAGGTTTTTGGGGGCTTGGGATCCTCTATCGGCTTGTTGTAGTGCCTTGCCATGGTCTTGGCTGATTTCCAAGATCCGTGGCGAAGCATCACCGCCGTGGACACCCCAAGTCTTCCTCCAGCGGAGGTGCTGGCCCCTCTGGTGGAATGTGCTTGGTACACTCTTGTATCAACCCCAGCCGCCGATAGAACTGCGAGTATCCACCTTTTTGATGAATCCTGAAAAATCTCCCAAAAAGGCTTGCGAAAGGACAGGAAAAGCGAATTTTTCTTTTTCCCTGATTCGTCCCTCCTATGTTGTCTCGTGACCTTAAGGTAATGCTTTAGGGTACAGGTCACGCAGAGAGGCACTTCCTCATGGAATGGTTCCAAAACCAGTTCTTTGAGGGGCTCCCCCGTGCGTGCCGTCTTCATCAGGCCTTTCAACACAAACCTCACAGATCCCGAGCGCAACCAAACCATGTTGCGGAGATCCATCGCTGGGATGACACCAGAAGCACCAGCATAACTAACTTGAACCCCAGGAATTTTAAAGTCAGGTTTCCATTTGGTCCCCATCTTCTAAACATCAAAAACTAACCTGACATCCCAGAAAGTATTGTACCTGGGAGATGGGGGGTTCTTTCGGTACGCTGTCCGCACGGCTCTGCATACCCAGTAGTCACAACCTATGGTTTTCCCGTTCTCTAGCTTGTTAACCAGTACAGACAGTGCACATCGGGCCGCATTGATGGTCCCGAAAGCCCTCCCCATCTCCGAGAGGAGCCTAAGGAATCTTCTAAGACTTCTAAGGTTGAGGGGCTGCGCAAGGAAACTCTATGGATAATACAATAAGTGTTCCACTGGGACATGTAAGTTTCATATACCTTCTTTGTCCCAATAGACCAGCTTTCTAGAAGAAAGCGTGCGGTTTTCCTGTCGCAGCCCCTGTTCTGAACCAGATCTTGTTCTAAAACTTTAAAGGCAGCCTTTCCATGAACCCCCCATCTATTGTTGGTCTTGCAGGGAGGAGGTTCCCTCTCCGCCTGTGCACTGTTATCGTTTCGGCTGCTCCTTGGAGGAGAGGGTACCATGGCTTTGATGGCCAGTCCGGGACGACCAGGACCAACCTTCTAGGGTTTTCCGCTTCCAGTTTCCTTAGCACATGGGGATCAGACTGAAAGGAGGAAACGCGTAAGCATTAATTCCCTGCCAGGGCATTGACATGGCATCCACCCAAGCCGCCCCTGGATCCGGCTTCCAGGAACAGTATTGGGGACACTTGTGGTTTGTGCGAGAGGCAAAGAGGTCCCAGTCAGGCGTGCCCCATTTACGGACAAGTCTGCGGAAAACCCGGTCGGCCAGACCCCACTCTAGGTTGTCATTAAACACCCTGGACGCTCTGTCAGCTTTTATGTTAAGGATGCCGGGCACATAGGATGCCGTGACCCAGGATCCCCTTGCCTCTGCCCAAGCCCAGATAAATTTTGCTATCTTATCGCAAGCAGGGGATCGAACACCACCCATTTTGTTGACAAAGTGAAGGGCAGTCATATTATCAGTCCAAACATGCACATGATACTTTTCCATGTCACCTAAACAATGTAGGGCGAGGTTAATGGCCCGAAGCTCCAGGACATTGATGTGGTCCTTTTCCTCAGGCAGCCATCTGCCCCCTATGGTGTGTTTCCCCAGATAAGCGCCCCAACCGGCCATGCTCGCATCGGTGTCAATGGTGATATCTGGGGCCCTGTTTCTTATGCGACAAGCAGTGTGGTCCATGTTGTCTAGCCACCAGCTGATATCATCTTTGGCCTCCTCCGTGAGCGTCATGAGGGCGTCAAAATCACCTCCGACCATCTTGAGGGCTCTGTTTTTACATCTTTCCAAGACCTTTATGTGCGCTAGGCCATATTCCACACCTTTTGCATAGGCTACCATCATGCCCACCAAACCTGCCACCTCCCGGATACAGAATTTCTATTGCTAGTGACCTGAAGTTTTCCACTTTTCCAGCAGGCAGCGTGACTTCCATTTTACTTGTGTTTATTTTGAAACCCAAAAACTCTAGGGAAGTGGTAGGCGTGGTGACAGATTTCTCTGGATGAATTACCAAGCCGAGTCCGTCAAGCATTTCGGCCGGTTTCTTGGTGGTTAGTAGACACTCGTCATACGTTTTCCCCCCAACGAAAGTGTCATCTATGTAGGGGAAAGCTATACACCCCTGTTTCTGTATCGTGGCAAATACAGGAGCGAGCAGCTACGTAAACACTCTTGGTGCACATGCCAAACCATTCGGGATGACCCGGTACTGAAACAGCCTGTTTCCCCAGGCGAACTTGAGGTACTTGCAGTCCTCTTCTCTCACCAGAAAAGAGTAGTAAGCATCTTTCAGGTCTACAGAGGTCATGTAAAACCCCTGTCTCACCAAGTCCAATGCAGTCTGCAAGCTTTCCATCTTGAAATGCTCATAGGGAATCAGCTTGTTCAGCTCCGTGAGATCCAGAATGATATGGACTTCCCCGCTGGCTTTCATTCTGGGGAAAATACACGAGATCCAGTCCCCCTTTTCTCTGTTAGTAGTTTCTATAACCCCTTTTGCTAACATTCTCTCTACCTCCTCGTCCAGGACTGAGTGGGCCATGTCTTTAATCGCGTAGGGATATGGGACCCTTTCCTGGACTGGGCATACCAGGAAGGGAATCTCAATCCCCTGTACATTTTTCAGTACCCAGGGGTCGGAGGTGAGATCCAGCCAGCGATTAATAGAATCGGCTGTCTGACCAGCGTAAATGGTTTGGGGTGTGTTATACAAAGTCAAGGGCGGGGTAACCGGTTCGGCGGGACTGACCTGCTTTAGTCCTTTTTGTTGTACTTGGACCCGGCTCCTCGTCCTCGGGTAGGGGGTCCACCCCTGCCTTGCCCTCGGCTGCGACCTCTGCTCCGGTAGCCTCCACCCCCCGTGATCGGCCCCTTGAGGTCGAAAATCCGACCTCCGCTTTTTTGATCGGTCAGCTCTCCGGAACTTCGATTTGGTGCGGGGCCAGAACATTATTTTTCCGGTCTTCTCCAGCTGCTCCTTGGTGTCCGCCGCAATCTTGAGTGCGGGTCCGAAGAGAGTAGGGCCCCCCCATGGGCCCTCCATAACCTCCTGCGAGACGTCTTTGTTGATGTGCACTCTTGAGGTTTTCTCGTCAACGCCGGACCAGCGAATTATTGGCATACGCCAACAGCTCCAACGCCCGCAAGACTGACTCCCCAGTGTCGTTGAGGTCTTCATCTCCATCTCCCCTCTTTACGACTTCCTCCAAAAGGGGAAACAGTGCGGTCATTGCTGATTGTATAGCGGTTTGGGTCTTCATGAGGTAGTTGTTCGGTACTATGTATTTGGTGTAATCCTTCTGCAGTTCCTTTTTTATGGCCGGGTCGATGTCGGGAATCTGCATTGTGGTTACATTTTTCGGTGCCGGATATTTTAGGGCTAGTTCGTCTCCCGTTTTCGGATCGGCGGATGTCAGAATTAGTCTTTCAACCAGCGTCGCCAATGACTTATCAATTTTCCACGACCTGGGGGGGGCCGTCGGATTTATCTATCAGGGATTGTGCCCCTTCTGCAAATGCCCCAGTTCTCTTTTTCTTGAAATCTGGTCCTTTCTTCTTTTCCTTTTTCATCTTTCCCTTCTCGTCACTCGAGCTGTCATCTTCATGCCCATAGTCGTCCTCAGACTCTGACGACACGTGCGAACTCTGCCTCCTTTCTCTCGATGCCGATCTACTTCGACTCTTCCTGCCCCTTGACCTGGAGCGCTTCCTTTTCCGGGACCTGCCCCTCGTGCGCGACCTACTGTAGCTGCGTGATCGTTTTCTGGTGTACGATCGGGAGCGTGATCTTGACTCACTACTACTGCTCGAGCTAGAGGACTCAGAGCTGGATTCCGAGTCATCTTCAGTGTAGTCTTCGTATGGGTAGTACTCCCAGTCTTCTACATCATCCTCTTCCCCATAATCACCATCGTCCTCCCCGCCACTCACATCGTGGTCTTTGCACTCATTGCGTTGGTTGGACGTGCTGGGCCCGTTTTTCTCTCCTTCATCGTTGTCGGCGGCCTGCTGGGTGTTGCTTTCCCGGCTCATATCTTTTACCACGTCCGCCATGACCTGTTCAATGACAGCAGTCTGTTGTGTCAGGGTTATTACTTTCCGACCAGTAGAGTAAAAGTGTCGACAACCGTTAGCATACATATATGTATGTCGTAAAACTTAAAAATTTTTATTTCTTCACCAAACTTTGCAAATAGACCAAATCAAACCCGTACATCACGATTATAAAGGTTATTAACTCGCCAAAATTCAATAAGAATGCGTTACTCGCTTCGTCACGGCTTGAAAAGCATGTGCGATCGGGCGATGATCGGGGAGTTGACCGGTTCGAATTTTCTATCAACGATTCTGGCGGAGATCGACCAAATACGATCAAATCCAGCCAAGTAAGGCGAGTACAAGTGTTTAACTCGCCAATTTTAACGAAAATAACGACTGTAAGGTAAGAAAACCTATGAAATTAGACGAAAATCTTACCTCAGTCGATCCACATGCTTTTGAACATCCTCTCCTTGTGCTTGCGCAGCTAGAACTGACTTCCGGTGCTAGCGCCATCTCCTGTGTAGTTGCCGCAACTACCTCTGGTGGTTGCATCGAAGAACCCCCCCACAAACAATAAAACCAGATATGAAAAATGGAAGTATAGTAAAATTGCTAAAACTCACTCAAGATTGTAACCCAAATTGCCAAGCGTCGTCCTCCTATGGAAATACTCAGCAGTATGACATCTATGGATCTGCGCATGCGGATCTCCTATGAGACCGCAACGATAGATGTGGAATCACTGCATGTACAATCGCTTTTGTATCATATCGTGTTCATTTTTTGTTGAAGTGCATGCTTTAAGGCAGCTTATTGTTTCATTTGCATTTCATTTGTTTAACATTGGCCATTTTGCCAAACCCTGAATAAGTCTTAGAGAATTCAGACTAGGACATTCATTTTACAACTTCTGCAAGGGCAACAAATTCATTGTCTTGTGGTTACAGCGATATGTCTAGTTGTTTTGCCGTATGTCTTCGAAGTATGTTTCAGAATTTATGAATGATAATATTCAAGCTTTGAAATTGTGAAATAATTCTATGGTAGTACTATATATGTGTCAATACTTGACATTTTATGCATGGATAAGAATGTTAAATATCTAGTTACCACAGTTCATGTTCTTAGTCCACGTGAAAGCTGTATGTACCCAGCCACTATCAGAATTTCCCATAGACTAACATTGTGTAACATTACCTTTTATTTCTTTATTGTTAAATGTATGCTCATAGATCTTCCCGTTTTTGGTAAGATATAAAGAATAAAATAACGCATATGAACATTTGTACAATTTATTTACATTTCTCATATATCATGTGTCGTCTAATAGCCAGGCAAGATTACGTTTTCTTGTGACCAATACTTATGCTTATTCACACTTAAAAGGTATTTACTAGTGGTGCTACTCGTACATACCGTAATCTCCCGCGTAGAAGACGTGTTGCGCGTATAAGACGCACCCCAAACTCAGCAAAGGTATTTTCGCATATAAGACGCACATTTTAAGGCTGAAATTTGTAAGATTAGTACATTTCTATAGTAAAATTACCCCTAGTATAAGGCGCACCCCCAATTTCAGTAGATCCTATAAGACGCCCCAGCATTTTGTTTGGCGTAGAGGACGCGTCTTATACGCGGGAGATTACGGTAGATAAAATGCAAGGGCTGAAAGATTTGGGTCAAATATCGTTAACTGACTTCATTCTCTACTGATAATGATTTTGAATTGCATATTGTTTGGGAAATAGGGGAGAAACAAATGCCTCACAGAACCTTATCGATGGGGGAAGTAGTGATGAAGCATAGACTATAACATATGGGTTAAAATTCAAACTCATATGGATAGAGTCTAACAATATAGACATGACGCACATAGGTATATAAATCACATATATATTATACTCTAACATCTAAAATAAATATTTCTGTATTGTTGTAACAAAAATAAATGTAGGTAGATATTGCCAGGCTATTTTATATCGATCGATCATGCTTCAGGCATTGTTGTAAGTCATTGGTTCATGCTATGGCAACAGTTCTGATTCCCATTTAAGAATATCCTTCCTCCAATATCATAAATATTCCAAAACCTTAATGTGCTACAATATATGCAGACTGTGAATACATAGCCGCTGAAAGATATCCAGTCGTATCCGAAATAACCTTTAACCTTTCCTTAACACAGCCTTCAATTAGTGAAATTTCTTCTTGAATATGAAGAAATTCTTCTTTCAATCTCAGAGGTTATCAATAAAATCTGGTTGGGTGTACATTGGATCAGCTCTTGCTAGGAAATCCTGGGAAGCCCTTACGGAAGAGATCAAATATCCTGTCAGTGCGGTTAAGTGGGTTTACTGACTGGCCAAGGGGAGGAGGCTGCCTCCACCTGTCATCAAAATCACGCTTATCATCTGGAATTAGAAAGAATACAGGAGCCTAAGTCTATGTTACAAAAATTGTATGCTTTGGAACTGAAATTACTAGTACTTCCATTGACCCCCCTGGGTACCATATATGAAATATACTTGCTGAGTTCTTAATTATTTCCAGATATATTTGATACCAAAAAAGTTTTCGGGCCCTTCAAACCCGAGGGCGATAATACCGTGACCTATCCTCCCTACTGCATGGAAAATCAATATCTAAACCACAGACTACATGGTGTATGTTAAATTAGAGACAGCATCTTATTACATGTATGTATGTATGTTCATATAAAACAATTTTTACCCATGTCATTAATTTAGAAGACTATCCCCATTGTTTTGTTAAATATAAAAAATTAAAAAAATTTTTTTTTTAATCTATTTTAATATAAATGTCAGCATTTTGAGTTTAACATACTTTCATCCATGTTTTGGTAGTGCTGTATGACCTCCTCGTCTCCAGCACAATCCCCCTTACGGCGGGTGGTCACGGAGTGGCTCTGGTCATCCAGGGTTCGTGTTACTGTTGTCTCCTTGTTACCATAGCCGTCCTCCACTGTCCTACGCTCCTCTACCTTCTGTAATTCACATAGAAAGCTACTTATGCTGATATTTCTTATGAGCCAAATTTGAAAAAGAAATATGAAATTACCGGGGTATATATCCCAGTATCAGGTTGTTTTCTGTCAGATAGCAGATTATATATGGACAAAAATTTAAATCTGCGGCTAATAAAAGTTTGAATATGTTTTAAAAAAGTGTGAATTACCCCATCAGCTCTGCGGTAGGTATAGAGTTGGACAGACTTGATGTGACCCTCGGGTCGCTGCTTACTGCGCGGCTCCATGATGCGGACACCGGAGAAGGGCAGGGGCTTCTTGTCAGGCTGCAGGATCTGCAGCAGATCCCCGCGCCTCACCTCATCATCCAGATCTAGAGACAGAATAAGGCACCAGTCAATGTCAATATTATACTCAGGCTGAAGAAAAGGGCTGTTTCATGTTCTGTTGCTGATTAAAAAAAAAAAAGAGGGGATGGGGAGCAAGAAAGGGCTATTGGATTTCTCTTTTTTAACTCTCTCACCCCCAGATTCCCAGTACTCTATACATCTTTGGCAACTATAGTTGCCAGTGGGGGGGGGGGGGGAGCGTGCATGGCGCGTCCTGAGTTCAAGGGAATGCTAAAGGCTGCATCTAGGACTTAGTTTTGACCTGTTTAGAACTAGTGTCACAGATAAGAAGGGGCAGCCCTAACTTTGGCTGAATGACCCCAAGATGGACTTGGGGTCATTCCGCAGTTTGGCATTTGGCTTTTTGATACATCACAGCAGTACTGTCTTAGCAACAAGTACAAGTACAACGTTCTATGTAAGGTCCCAAACTGTACCACATTTAATATGTTATTAACAGTAGGGGGGGGGAGGTTAAGACAAAAATTTTCTCACAACCAACCAAAAAGATGCTATTCATCATGAGAAACAAGAATCTGGCACCCCTTTTGAAATTTGAGATCCGTAACCCCCCCCCCCCGTACGCCCCCTCCGAAGATAAAAAGTAGGAAAATATTAAATTTATTCATTTTAAATGCATATCTTATTCCTACATGCTTTTTTGGACACAATTTCACATTCAGATAATGTAGGAAAAAATACCACACTAAACTGATCTATTTTTGAAATTATCGGAAAAATCAAAAATTGTTACCATGGCCAAAAACCCTATTTCTCAGGTTTTATCAAGAAAAAAAAACTTTTTCCTGTGATCTGATAAGGTTTTCCCAGTGTTGCAATGAACCCAAATAGATAATAAGATGCAGCGGTTAGAACATGTATGCTCAGATAGGCCCTCTGTAAAATATGAAAATAAGAATATAGTGGGACTGAGCTCACTCAGCAAAGGTATTTTTCTACATATATTGGAGAGCATCTTAAAATTTATCCATGAACTTGCTCTTAATCTGATACCCTCCTTGTTCCTCTGAAAGAGCCATAAAAAGTAAATTTATGTTGAGCACAGTCCTCATGCCTCCTACATTTGTATTTGATATAACCATATCCATCCACCATCCTTCACACAATCAAGGAAGTGAACTGAGAATCTGAGTACGTTTTTTACATCTGGAGTGAGAAATGGGGATAATTATATTAAGCACCCTATCCAACAATCCTAACTGGTAGACTCAGGACCCATCAATGTAATTCCTTACAAAAAACTCAACATTATGTTTAGTTATAGTCTTTCACATGTACCATGTACAGGTCTATGATCAGGCACTATAAATTGGACCATGTGGTAAGTATAAAAGCTTACAAATTGAAGATTATCTATGCCAATATTCCCTTCCTTCAGTCCTGTGCAATAATGATGGCATTGTTGCTGAAAGTACAAGATATATTGCAGACTAGGTGAATGTTAAATGTACACCCAGCACATGCCAAGCTTTTTCAATTTGTCTAAATCAAATAAGCATCATTATGTCTTCAGGAAAAAAACATCAAGGGGTTCTGAGCCTACCGGTCAGAATTGCAGTTAGAGTCCCTTATATGATGATCACCATTTAACACTCCAGTAGAAAAGAAATAGCTGCTCAGATTCTGAGCTTCCTCTATTATGGTGTGAAGGACAGTGGATGGATACAGTGATATCAAATATAAATGTAGGGGGCATGAGGACTGTGCTCACTATGAATCTTTCTATGGATCTTTCAGAGGAACAGGAATTGTATCAGAGTACAAGCAAATCCATGGATAGATTTTAAGATGCTTTCTAATATATATAGAAAAATACCTTTGCTGACTGAGCTCAGTCCAACTACATTCTTTTATTTAATATTTTACAGAGGGCCTATCTGAGCATACATGTTCTAACCGCTGCATCATATTTTCTATTTGGGTTCATCCCAACACTGGGAAAACCTTATCAGATCACAGGAAAAAGTTTCATATTAATTATGATTTTTTTTCTTGATAGAACCTGAAAAATAGGGTTTTTGGCCTTGGTAGCCATCTTGGATTATCTGATAATTTCTAGAATAGATAAGTTTAGTGTGGTATTTTTTCTTACATTATCTGAATGTGAAATTGTGTCAAAAAAGCATGTAGGAATAAAATATGAATTTGAAATGAATAAATTTATTATTTTCCAACTTTTTATCTTCGGAGGGGGCATACGGGGGGGGGGGTTACGGATCTCAAATTTCAAAACGGGTGCCAGATTCTTGATTCTCATGATGGAAAGCATCTTTTTAGTTGGTTGCGGGTAGTTAGAGGCCATTTCGACTAAATAACCTGCCCCCTATTAACAGTGTATTGGTTTCAAATTCTTTTTGTAAATGCTACTGTTTTTGTAAACGATACTGGTTTCCACACAAGAACCTCAACATTATCCAGTCCTTAGAGTATCAATGTACGTCTGTATTTACCTGAATCAAGTGGATCCTGCGGCATGACTGGAGGTGTTGGAGATATCTGAGGAGTCGAGAAGAACCAACCGAACTGAAAAAAAAGAGTAAAATCATGGGTATAAATCTAAGATGCTTCTCTTAAAAGCAGTATCATAACACAGACCAATAGATATGCTCAGATGTGACTCATCACAGGTAAGAGATTCCTCACAGATATTACGGTTGAATTTGAATTTGTCTTTATTGCACAATTCATCACAAAACTCAAAAATACATTAATTCTCGGTTTGAACTTTGTATAGGAAGAGATTTTTATTTATTTTTTATATATATTAGGTAGGGTGCAAAACGTCATCCCCTACTTTGATTGAAAAAGGGAAAAAAAGAATATATATGTAGATAATAGATAAATGGGAGAGGAGGGCCTCTTCTTTTTTTTTCTTTTTTTTTCTCTTTATAGAAGTAGTAGATTATGTACTACTTGATCCTAGAGCCGCATAGCCCTCTGATTATTTATAAATGAGGTGCACTGCCGTTCATTTGCTTATAGAAATGATTGAACTTGTTTTTACAAATGAACAAGCCTATGTATAACAACAATATAACAACAACCCAATTACCGTACTCTTCTGTTGTCTATACACCAAAATCTACACCATACACACAGGAGTTAAGCCTACTGTATACAACTTTGGGGAGATAATCCAATCAGTGGCTTCTCTACCTCTAGCCCCACCACTAAACCTCCATTCACCTGGCACATATAGCGCAGCCAGAATGTTACCCTTCCTCCCCGAACAGTTCCACATGTTGGCACCAGGGGGAGTGAGGGATCCCTGGGCCAAAACATGATACAACCACCTGGAGGGTATTTCACGAGAGAGTTAACGATGGGTGAGACATATTGCATTTGTATGGAGTTTGGTATGATCTAACGTTTAGCTTTCGTAAAAACTTGTAGAATAACCTCCTGATCCATTCCCCACACCTGAGTCTGAGCTAAAGTACTTCAGCAGCAGTCTAGGGAGAACTGCAGATATCCAGTTAGGCCTACATGTTTATGATCTCTAAAGGAACTTATATTGCAGCTGTAAGTTTTTACCTGTCTGTTTTACACTCCTGAAAACAGAAAACATTCACACAGATGTCACTAAATCATCTCTTATGTGTATATCTCTAGATGTATCATTCAGATGGTAAAATTTTATATATGCTGTCAGATTATGAAATATCTATGGAATAGACCTCTAAGCTCTGTCATTCTTGGACCTTATCAGACTCTAGTTGCTTTTGGATGTCCTTACTCCCTGACTGCAAAAAGAAAACATGATACGGTAGATGCTGTAAATGTAAAATCATATTTTTGTTCTATAGCATGAAAACCTAACATACAAGGCACATCCCAAGTTTGATCATAGAAGGCGCATTAGGGATCCGCCTTATAAGCGAGTTATTACGGTATTTGAGAAGCTATGAACTACATACATGGTAACTGATATTACAGAGATAGCCGAGTTGCCACTTTGTATTGGCCAGAATCAAGTTAGTAGTGCCATAGGAATTTATCATGCCCATTACTCAAGACCAGACTTGCACCCAAATAGTATTTTTCTTCTTTCGTCTTCTTTTTTCCCCCTCTAAATTGGCACAGGCCAGCAAATCTGCCACCCCTCTACCTAAAACACACATACTTGGACTGGGGTTACTTCTAGGAATGTGGCCCCCATTGAGGCTGGCCAGCAGGCTGCCTTCCTGGCACTTTGTGAATAAGGCATATCACATTCTGCTACTAGACGATCCCTATCTGCAGGGAGTGAGGTGGTGGAGACTCCACTAGCTCTGATCTGGGTGCATTTTTGGCTACATTGTACATGATAGAGAATTGTGTATTAAACGTCACGACTGAGATGGCGTTATAAAGTGGGAAAATATTAATTTCAAGGTTATTGATCCCGAATTTAGGGGAAAAGGAGCTGGTCTATTCAATATGCCTTCGTTAGTATGAAAGTGTGCTGATGGGTATGTGGGCGAGGTGTTGTGACCACAGAAGAGAGTTATGATATTATTAAACAAGAGGGGGAGGGGACGACAATTTTTCGACTCATTGACCGAGGGGTGTGGGGTTCAAAATGATTTTGCCTGTTTTCAGCAAAAAAACCTGCAGTTAAATGCGTGCAATTTTCAGATTTTTGTTTTCGCATGGCCGAGCCCAAACCCAAACCCGCTGTTAAAAAATGAT
This sequence comes from Acholoe squamosa, assembly GCA_949317995.1. Classification (NCBI taxonomy): domain Eukaryota; kingdom Metazoa; phylum Annelida; class Polychaeta; order Phyllodocida; family Polynoidae; genus Acholoe; species Acholoe squamosa. The sequence goes on from OX439039.1 coordinate 63,215,637, forward strand.
TACTCCCCATTATACCACGATTTGTGGGTTACACAGTGCTTTTTGGGGTCTATTCCCATCCACATATCTGTCGATATTGCACACCTGGTAGGCTGTTACATCAATTTTGGAAGGCGTGCGGTTATCCAGGTAAGGCGTGCGGTTATCCAGGTAAGGCGTGCGGTTATCCAGGATAACCGCACACCTCTCCCATGTCACATGTCACATGTTAAAACCCATGATAGACTTGACCAGGGCAGGGCTCGAACCTGCAGCCTAAGATCCCTAGTCCAACCCCCTATGCAGTGCGCCACAGGGACTGACGAGAATTGCTCGGTTCGAACCAAGTCTGGATATGATACAAAGCTGTGTGCGCTGTCGCTGTCCGCTGCCGGGCGAGGAGGTGTATTCAGTACACAAACATAACCGCGAGGCGCATTGAACGGAGAAGGCGCGGTGGCCTAGCGGTTAGCGCTTTGCGCTCAGCCGTGAGAGGTACATGGATCGCGCCCCGGCCCGGGTGCATCTTTTTTCGCCGTGTGCGCTGTCGCTGTCCGCTGCCGGGCGACGAGGTGTATTCTACACAAACATAACAGCGAGACGCATTGAAATCTTTAGCCGTGTGCCGCTGCCAGCCGTGTATTCTACACAAACATAACCGCGAGACGCGTCTTTTTTTGCCGTGTGCGCTGCCGCTATCCGCTGCCGGGCGACGAGGTGTATGTACACTATGTTTCGCCGTGTGTCGCTGCCAAGGCTAGCCAAGACGGGTGCTGTTGCTGTCCGCTGCCGGGTGTATGTACCTGTGTACACACACTGTCATGGCTGGCTTCGAGTCCCGGGAAGGGGGAATAATTTTTGTTTTCAACTTGAATTTATTGGTATAATATTGATTATTTATTGGTTTCGTGGTATAAAATAAGTAGTCAATGGATAACTTATGACTCGTGGGGGTTATCGACGATAATAACACGAGGCCGTAGGCCGAGTGTTATTATCGTATCAAATTACCCCCACGAGTCATAAGTTATCCATTGGTTACTTGTTCAATACCACACCTGAATAGCACTGCACACCTCATCACCTCTCTTCAGGGGCACCTACCCCTTGGGCCCTACCTGGGGTAGAGCACCCATAGCGGGTGGGGCCCCCACTGGAGCAGCAACGACTGGAACATGTGTGCTGCTTAATGTTTAAAACGGCTGTAGTATCTGGAGGTTAGGGAAAATGTCAGGTTTCAGAGGCGAAGGCAGCACGGGTAGGTCCTAAGGTGGAGCTGATAAGTTCAGAAGAGAGGTCTCTAATAAGTTATCAAAATAAAGGAGAGAGGGCGAAATGGACCAACCTCAGTATACAGGAATTCTTTAAAAAAATGAAATGAAAAATAAATGAAATAAAAATTTCACTCTAGCGTCCAAATACATTAGGATTGCATGAATGAATCTGTAATCACTCTAATATGAGCCTCAATACTTTTGATCATTTTCATGTGGTTTTTAAGAGGGCTGGGATCTGGTTATGTATTTCAATACGTATTCCTTGTGTCCTTTGTATCTGGAACGACATGGTCGTCTTACAGTTGTAGGATTAGCAAAATTGTGATTTAGTTTGACATTACAACCTTCCTGGTGGGTTATCTATCCTGAGTTAACTACCTGCTAAAGACAAGATTAGAATTCAGATTAGGCTCTCGTTCCATGAATACTGAAAACATTCTCACTGCATATCTCCCTAATGCAGTTCCTAGGAACACGAGCCAAGTACAACTAGGACGTGTCCAAGTGGACACACATCCTGCAAATGACCTGGGTTTGTGGGTTGTTCTTGGCTGCCAGAGGTGGAGGCAGAGCAACATCCAGTTGTTGGCCGACAAGGTTAGAAAGGTCCCCTACATCTCACTGACAAGACGCTGAGGGAACGCTAGGGATGTAAGTGCATGTTACTACCACCAGGGCAGTCAGACGGCTGTAGTAAATATACCTCTACTTCAAACAAACACAACCCTGGTATCTGTCTTGGAGCCTATGCCTGTATACCTACAACCCATGTACCATCCTAGCCAAGCATTCCTTAACTCTACCTCATCTCTCTACATGTCACAGAGAGATGTACATGATAAACCAGGGTGAATGCTATTTATACTGGTAGGCTGCTCCTAAGTTGGAGATAATTCAGCTATACGGTGATGTCTATAAAAAAAACTTCAAATATTCTTTTGATTTCCCCATAATGTGTCACGCTGGTTTATGAAATCGACTTCGAGTTTCTTTCATTTGTCTTCTTTGCTTTCTGTTCTTTCCATTTATTTTAGTTGGCAAGCTGTCCTACTGACATTTGGGGAAGGCTGTAGTTGTATAGGTTTCTTTTTAACCCCTTTGTTTGTAAACACATACATATATCCCAGTGGGTTTTTTCATACACACTAGTTATCACACTGAAATACCTGTATCCCCCCCCCCTTTATACATGATGGCAACAAACAGAAAAAAAAACAGAAATCTCTGACATTCTACATGTCATGGCTAACAGGTTGCTACCCAGATGTACCATAAACCAGGTGCTGCATGGGATATCATGTATACTGCTATGGGACTGAGCTTACATGTGTGATTAAATCACCCTTCCTAGAATGATAACCTCACAGCACCACAGCTATAACTCAGCTAGATACATTGTACCAATATAAATATTAATATTACCTTGCTCTGCAAGTAAAACTTATTACACTGTATCACCAACATATTGTATGACTAGGATGCCAGACTTTAAGGATTTGTACAGAATTGCTGTAGAGACCACTGAATCAAGGATACAGGGTGTCTGGCAGACCCCTTTGAAAAAGTAGGACAAAAGTAGGACTGAAAATTTTCAAAAAGTAGGACTAAAGTAGGACAAAAGTAGGAAAATATAAAAAAAAAGGACATATGTGGAATAAACAATGCATGTGTAACAAATCTATTTATCCTTAGAATTGATAAGCTTATATGTAGAATCTATTAGGATAATATTCCAGAAATGGTGCTCAGTTTGTACCTGTATCATTGGTATGTGAAACATGATATACAGTGGTTTCATGAAGGCATTTACTGCGAGTCTGCTACGTCAAAATAGTGTACAGTGGCTATGTTGGAGCACAATGTGTGAAATATAACAGTAAATTGTTTCTTTGTCATGAATTGTTGCCAATGTATTGGGATTACTGATCCTAGATTGAGATTGAGAAATTGGCTAGTTGTTTCAGCACACTTACAGGTGAAACTTGTAACGATAAGTCTATGGCAAAAGTTTTGCCTCAATATGGCTGCCATACAAGATCTGTGAGGTGCTAATTTTGTGAAACCCCTCTATAGAACTTACTTAATAGACACAGTTTTCGTAAAATGTATTCATATACTACATAGAGGGTATGTCACAATATCACTCTCTATGCGGACCCCTTCCCCTGTGGTGACCCCTCATCTCCATCTGACTGAAATCCCCTATCTATTTGAACCTGTGAATGCCTGTACATCCACTTTGGACTTGCTCAGTGAAAAGTGCTGTGATGTCACACAGGGAAACATTCTCTTAAATAAGTCAGACAATCCTTCACAAGACCGAAACCTGAAGTTGCTCTCACATACGTTGTGGGCCCATAGGATTTCAGCAATGGCAGTCTGTTCTTGCTGGGAAGCTGTCTGCACCATGACTGAACTAGGCTTAGCAGAGGTGCTTGCACTGGGTACTGTTTTGTCACTTATGGTTGGTTTAGCACCCTCTGATACAGATGCACTAGCTGCTGCACTAACTTTTCTTTTCGAAGTGGCGCTGTGTGCTTCCAAATCTAGTTTTAGCAAAACCGTTATGCTTAACCCTTGACACATGGGCTAGAACTTGCAAGAGACCTGTATTATCTATTTGAAATGATTTGTTGCATAGTGTGTAGTAGGCTTTGTAAGCAGAACTTGGATCTACACAACACCACTGTTTGACTATATTTCCATTTTTATCTGTCTTAATTATTTAACCATAGGCTGACTGAAATGTTTACGGTAAGTGTAAGGGTGTCCGGCGATCCTACTTTTTCCTATTTTTTACAGATAATAAAGTGCCCTTCAGCTCAGGATCAGAATTCTCAGGTTGCATAATATAGAATACATCCACGCCAAGGCGTGGAATGAAAGCGGCGGCGGATGACCACTCGGGCCGGGAGCTACCCTTAAACTTACCATAAACATTTCGTCGCCATGCCGGTCTTCCGTCTCCCTGTTCACTCGTCATACTGGATTTTTCTATTTTGACAATCTGTCACGAGTATAACGATGGCAAATTTTTTGTAAGATAGTCTCTGTAGGTACACTTGTCACTCTGATTTTTGAGAGGGGGAGAGGTCAGATACTACATTTAATCTACGGCTCTCGACAAGATTGCATACGACCTTGACCTCGCTGCCTCTTTGTGAACAATTCTGTTCAAAGTTTCAATCTCCAAACCATAGACCTATGGTATGGGCGTTTGGTGCCAGCTTGCATGAACTCTCGTGACTTCTCGCAATATGCACGAGATATTGCGATACTTCTACCGGTCTTAATCCTACCGTCTTATCTGGAAAATTTGTTACTTTACTACCCTTTTCCCCATAATAATACACTGTTTCGCAAAGAAATATAAGGAATACATTGTGTGCTAACATGTTCCCCATAATGATGGTTGAGATTTCTTACTTTTAAGGCAGATTGTAAAAGCAATACATCAAGCTCCCCTATATGTGTGTCATGGCTTTTTGGGCGATACCATATACCAGAATAAATATTTTGCATGACAGTAAAGTCAGTTATAGGAACCTCACCCCACTGGTTCATATGTTACCATAATGAAGTCTTGGTGCAGACAAGCCTGAGGGTGTTATGGTTCATAATTATTTCTGTAGCTGGTGGTACCAACCCACACCATCCCTACCCTACATCCAACTCTGCTACCCTCATGGTTGATAATCGGCATTATGTACACAAACATATGGGTATTGGAATATGATGCTGTCAAATTTAGACTGATGGGAGAAAAGAAGCAAAGTATTTCTAACAATGTGTTCATTATTACTTTAATATCAATACTGCAATATCGAATCATCCGATGTGCTTTTAGATGTTTAATTGGTGTTTGGATGCTTGAATTTAAATATGACTCTCTTGATCTCCTAGAGCCAAAGAAAACTTTCCTAATACATACTGTTAAAATGTTAATGCATGTGGCAGTGGTCAGGTCAATTCACTGATCTTACAGCCGAATGGGAAAGAAGGAGGTGATTCTGAAAGTGATAGGAAAATAAATGAAGTGGGGATAGAGGTAGAGAAAAGATTTACTATTTCTACCTTGTATTTTGAAATCACTTCCTGCTGCCACTACCCACCGGAAGTTGCCAATCACCCACCAGGTGTCAGTGAGAGGTCTAGCCAATCAGCACCACGTGATCAGCCACCCACAGCACCATCTGCAGAGCAGGGTGGGCGGTGGTCACTGGCAAAGGGAAGAGGAATAAAAAAGTAAAAGAATCTCTGGATCCATTCAAATACCTCAACAAGAACCATATTTCTCATTATGTTGCGATCATTCCTGGACTTTCAAAAAATTACATAAATTCATTACCTATTTTTCTTCAACCCACTATGTTTAGATTTCCACTACTAAAAAAAAAGGAAAAAAAAGGAGTGACTAATCACCAAAGCTGAGAAAACGTACAATGACCTTCTCCTTGGACTGACCCTCTATTCACAAGACATATCATACTTGCATTACAGAGTATTGAGGTACCTGAAGAGTCGATCCATTTGATAGCAACCACTTTCCCCATCCTCCTCTACTGGTATGTATACAAGTATGCTATTAATCTTGGCGATGCGGATAAGACCTTATCAGTATTGTGGGGGGCAAACGCTGCAGTATATAAACCGGCCTAGTTGGTCAAATTCTGAGTAGTGACATTATAGATCTACATTTCTTTATCTACATCTCTTTATATTTTACCTAATTTACCCCATTTGGGTATCTCAAAATCTGAACAATTGACACTAAATCAAATAAGGCAGTTCCCATAATGGTTCTTTCTCCATGGCGCTCGTCTCATTCCCTTAAGTTGTGAAGACCATTGCAGTAAAAGTTCTGTATGGGTATAGGAGTTTATTGAGCTCTCAGAGTTTAGAGATTTAGAATAAATCAATGATAGAGATTCTCTCGCACCCAGCACACACCCAGTATCAGTGTCGTGAGAGGGTCTAAAAGCTTCTCTTTGCAGCACACGACCTACTCACCTCAACATCAGATAAACCCCAACACTACAACTCTGCCATTAGCATTGACACATGACCCGGGCAGTATTAGCTGAGTTTGCTGTAGCAATAGAGTCGATCACTGCGCTGCAATACATTAACTATGAGAAGCACTGATTAGCTCAGAGCAGCTCCCTGTGGTATTAGAGTAAGGAACCTAGAGCAACTAACTATAATTTCAAAGTAAGGAAGCTTCAGCCGCTCACAATGGTATGCTATATAACCTCAAGCATCTCATTATGATAGTGTACTGAAGTCAGATTGGCAATTGTTAAGATAAGTAACCCGAGTAACTCACTATGATGGTACATTGCGTAGCTCAGAGTAGCTCACTATAAAGATACAGAGAGTAGTCTAGGGCAGCTCACTATAAGGTACAGTGAGTGGCTCAGAGCAGCTCACTATGAAGGTACAGTGAGTAGCTCAGAGTAGCTCACTGTAAAGATACAGAGAGTAGTCTAGAGCAGCTCACTATGAAGGTAGTGAGTAGCTCAGAGTAGCTCACTATGAAGATAGAGAGTAGTCTAGAGCAGCTCACTATGAAGGTAGTGAGTAGCTCAGAGTAGCTCACTATGAAGATAGAGAGTAGTCTAGAGCAGCTCACTATGAAGGTACAGTGAGTAGCTCAGAGTAGCTCACTATAAAGATACAGACAGTAGTCTAAAGCAGCTCGCTATAAGGTACAGTGAGTGGCTCAGAGCAGCTCAATATGAAGGTACAGTGAGAAGCTCAGAGTAGCTCACTATACAGATACAGAGAGTAGTCTAGAGCAGCTCACTATGAAGGTACAGTGAGTAGCTCAGAGCAGCTCAATATGGTGCTATAGTAAGTAACCTAGCACAGTTCACTATGATGGTACAGTGAGTAGCTCAGGGATGATGTTAAAATAAGTATTGTAGAGCACCTCTCTAATGAAGGTAGAGGGAGTAACTCATACCAGCTCACTATAAAAGTCACTATAAAGGTACAGTGAGTAGCTCAGAGCTGCTCAATATGATGCTATATAGAAAGTAACCTAGTGCGGTTCACTATGATGGTACAGTGAGTAGGTCAGACAGTATTGTTGTTAAAGTAAGTTAACCTCCCTAATGAAGGTAGAGGGAGTTAGTAGCTCAGAGCAGCACAATATGATGCTATAGTAAGTAACCTATAGCAGTTCACTATGAAGGTTCAGCAAGCATCTCAGCGCAGCTCACTCTGATACTACAGTTAGTAACCTAGGGCAGCTCACTATGAAGGTGCAGTGAATAGCCGAGAGTAGCTCACTATAATGATAGGGAACGTGCAACAGTTATGTCACTGTTATTTAGGCATTTTTCAGGACCCACCCACTACCTTGTCACTGTTTTTGTATTGAACATATAGAGGAACCCAAAGACCCCCCCCCCCCGACCCCCTAAGCAGTGACATAATTGTTGAAAGTTTCCATAGTGAGTAGCTCAGAGCAGCTTACTATGAAATTACAGCAAGTAGGTTAGAGCAGCTCACTTTAAAGGTACAGCGAGTAGCTCAGAGTGGCTCAATAGAATGATAAAGTGAGTAGCTCTTAGCAAATTACTATGTTATAGTGAATGCATTTGCATCTTACTGTAATGCTGCAAAGAGCAGCCCAGAAAGGTTCACTGTTTTATTATTCTGAGTAAGCTAGAGCAACCCACAGTGATGCAATAGTGAGTAGCTCCTGTTATTTGAACCTGGATCACTGGCCAGATGCTCATAGCATTACACACCTATGGGAGTGGTTCCCAGGACTCCGTGTGGGTGGGTGGGTACAGGGACTGCTGGCTTCAGTAATGAGCAATGTGTGCATCAGGTATGCCTAAAGGGGGTGGTGTGATCGGGAAGGGCGGACTTACCTGCCATGACTGGGGCGTCAGCAGCCACTGGGTGCACCTCTTCCCTCCCCCTGCAGTACCCTCCGACCTGAGCTACTCCTACGTCAGAACTGAGCAGCTCCAGCCCTTCCTAAGCTCTCCCCATGCAGTACTGTACCTCACCCAAACTCAGTCTTTGACTACTACTGTACATGAGACAAACAACAGGAACAGTATGCACTGCCAGCACCTCTTATCCTAATGGTTTACAAACAAGATACACTACCACAGCCCAGCCCTCTCTGCTGCCAGTCCTAGCCCTGCCCACTGGCCATGATATATGTTATGTACAGAGCACACAGTCAGCATTAGGACACACACTGTACTATCTCAATATACCACCACACAGCCTTGGCCCACTATTTGTCTATTGACACACCCTAGACAGACATACACACACTGTCAGCCATTATACACTGGAGGTACTTACAGGAGAAGCTGGAGGTTGCTGGTGGAGAGATCCTGGTCCTTGTTGTTTGGAGTCCTCCTGGTTACTACTACTGCCCTTGCCGTCAGGAGGTGTGGGGAGCAGCTCAGGGGGTGGGGGGAGTGGCTCAGGGGGCTTGTTGTCATGGTGACGGCTCGAGTCGGGCTCCTTCAGCATTGAGTCACGTGGGGAGAGGTTGACGCCCTCCCCAGATGGAGGTGCCTCTATTGCTGGAAATCCTGGCAGAATAAAAGAAACCTCGTTTACCGGTAGTATCATTTAGATACAAAATGATAACAAAAGATGAGTTCTTCTTTAGGACAGTGGAGGCATCGCAAGGCTCAGCCCCCGCACTCTGTATGCTTACTGACACCATCCTTGTAAGAGGAAATAAAATATACCCTCTATCCAATGACTTTTGAGTGAAAAAAGTATCATATTTTGAGTAGATCCCAAAAAGTACCCCTATTTTTTAAAATACGCTGACACCTTTGGAGCATCACTCCTTTTTTTTTTACAAGGTAAGCATCCAGTGAATACAACATATATGAATAACATAATTCATTTCAATCTTGTTTCTATATTTGTCTGCATGTAAGTTACTACTGGACACATCAATAGGCCCTTTTGAAAACTATATGTGAGGTCTCACTCAAGTGTGAGCAAAATACACCCCCTATTGCTAATTTCCACGAATTTCCCTCAAGTGGCTGAACAAAAGTCGTGGTTGTCCCACTTTCAACGAAAAGAAACTATTTTAAGCCTTAAATTATAAAAATAAAAAAAAAGAAGAAAAGAAGCCTCAAAACACTAAGCAAAAATAAAATTGATCCCAAATAAAATTGATCCCCCCATTCTATGTGCATACTAAGAGCAGTATTTCCTTCATTACTGATAAGAATCCATAGGATGGGTAATCCACCTGAGAGATACAAGTGAGTTATTATTATATGCTAAGACAGTGATACGTGAAACCCTAAGAATTACATAACAACAAAGGAAGATGAGGATATTGTTCTGCCCACCAATATCTGAGCCCATATTGCTGGGCCCATCAATACAAGCATTGTTGTCTGCACCAATCAGGGCAGAGCACTTTCTTTCATAACAAAATAAAATCTACATATTACCAATTATAGTGTTGAGTACCCAATCAAGAGCAGACAACATCCAATCTATCTACCAGACACCATGTCTAGCTACCCAGACACAATGTCTAGCCTTAGCACATTGTAGTTAGCATATAATAATAAGTACTGGATTGGCAGCAATTGTTACAATACAGGTAATATTCCTCGAGACTATTCCAGGCCCATAATCATCGAAGCCATTATATGTGTATGTATTGCGTTGGTCTGAAATACAGTTCTGACAAACGTTTATTCCCCATCCCCAAGGTGCTGCCTCCTGGTGTTTCCTAAGAGAACTACTGATATACCTAATATGTGCCATTCATTGCCACCGTGAATATATTCCTAAACTCCAATTCCTACTTCAAAAAAAGCCGAAATAAATAAGCAAATGTCCGTATAACAGCTTCGTGGAAGACAGAAGACAGCCTCACCTCGGGGAATACGATGCCAAAGTATTCCGTGGAATTGGACATTTCCATTTATGTCATGGCTAGACATGTTTGAAAGTTTTTAGATAAAGAAACTGAATAATATTTACTGGGCATGTCACATGATTGCCAGACATGGAATACAAGCATATTGTATTCCAATCCCCCAACCCCCATGGAATATGGTGGTTCTAGTGCTAATCTATAGTAACGATTGTATCTGCCATGACATAAAAGGGAAGGTAGATAGCTCAAACTAAAGACTTACCAGAGGCTGGGAAGTCACCCATTCCCATACCACCGAAGACACTGTTGAAACTCTTAAACATATCTTCAAAGTGTTTGAATGAATCATCCATGTGCTTGAAGATATCATCTAGATCACCAGATCCTCCCCTAAAGGAGTCAAAGGGTGGAAGTCCCATCCCTGGGTGGGAATCCTCTCCTGGTTCTACCCCTTCTCCAGGCATAGACCGTGGAGGCCATTCCCTGAAGGAAAAGGAGAAACTTCCTCCAGGGAAGGTCCTACTAAAGTCATGGTTCCCACTTGGAGGTTGGAAAAAGGAATCAAAGTCTTCACCCTCTTTGTTATTGGGAAAGCCATATTTGGGATCCACTGGTCTGGAAAAGAGAGAATTGAAAATTGTTTTAATCGACTATGGCTGAGACATCTACAGTGCAGCAATCTATGTTCTAGAAATCAGTTAGATAACTCTAATTGATATGATAGCTACAAGGTACCAGTCTTTAGCACATCCATGGTCTTCACTTATGAGCAATAAATGCCCTTCACGAAGAATTTTTAAAAGGACAAACATCTTTCATTAACGCACCATCATACTCTTAGTGACAGGCTTGAATAAAAGCCTGACATATATGCAGAGGCGTAGGAACCAAATCTTGATTGGGGGGGCCCAGGGACAAGCCCAGGGGGGCCCTGTCGCACTGATTGTAATTCATCGATAGAGTGGGCTGACACTTATTCATGGGTACATAAGATATATATAATATATATATATATATATATATATATATATATATATATATATTAAAATATCTTTGATGACTTTTGCCTGTGATCTAAAGCCCAGGCTCCCCCTTTTTCCATTGTGCTACCATATTTGTGAAAAATTTGGGGGAAATTTTTGCATTTTATCATGGGTCTTGACAAATATTGGGGGGGCCCAGACATATTCAGGCCCCACCTCCTCTGAGATTGGGGGGGCGCTGGGCCCCCCTGCCCCCCCCTTTTCCTACGCCCCTGAATATGTTATCACATTGTCAATAGCTATCAAAGGTCAATATAAATTGCTGCCGCCTCGTCTCTCGTAATAGAATGCTCCTCAATAGATGTCACTACTGCATCACTGTATTACTTCTGGTTTCTGCTCTCCACACCAGAGGGCCTTTCAGTAACTAAAATGCCAACAAGCAACACATATTAAAAGCCCAACCTGGTGCATATACCCTGCCATAGATACGATCGTCGCCTCAGGGTAATAAGGTTGTATCTGCATTTCTAATGATAAAGAAGTGTTTCTATTTCTATAGCCCCATGTTGATAACCTCATTGCACTTCAGTCTGTAGGCACTAATATCATAGAGCTTCAGCTTCCACGGTATGTAGATATGGGACAATAGATGCTAAAATTGAAGACAACTCAATTTTGCCAAAATGTCAGTTACAGTCTTGTTCAAGTTGTTGCATTGAGCAGACGCGATGATCTTTTTTTTTCTTTTGGAGGCCATGCCCATATATCGTCATCAAAATGGGGTGCAAGGGTGTTCAGGCTTTGATAACAGACCAGAAAAATACCAAGGGGTGTCTGAGGATTGATGACACTATTTTTTCAACCACAGAGGTAATGAGTCTTATACTGTCTTTACATACCATAGATTAATATCAATTTCAATCCTTTTCCACTTACAAAACCCTTTGCCCTCTTAAGAACCCGACTTTTCAAACTTGATGGAGGGGTTGTGGAAGATTCACATTGGCATTCTGAAATCCTTAGACAGAGATGATTGAATATCTTTTATCCCCTCCTATTTTTATACTAAAATCAGAAGAAATCATTCAGCAATTGCCTCCACCTGATGAAGGGTGCAAGTTGTGGCCCCTCCCCCATTTCAAAATGGATCTATGTTATTGCTAATGTACTACATGTACTCATGTCCCCCATCAAAATTTGAGTTACCGCGGTAAATCATACCTCAAACAACAGTCGTAAGAATGTCCCATTCCCTACCCAAATCTTGCAACCCTTAGTGTAATTTATTAATGCATCTCCATTGGGCCTAAGGAAATTATTGTTTTTAGGTAACATAGGCCAACAAAAGTTTGGATAGGTAGGTCTGATTTTTTTTTTAACTTTTCTTTTTAGCTTTGACTGCCCAAAAGTACCGTCTTTTACCAAAGAATCACTCAAAAAAAATATGACCTCTTTAAAACTGTAAATATGATAGTCTTCCTCAAAGTGTAAGCTTTAATTTGATACCAGTACCAAATATGGCTAAATTTTGACATTTTTTTTGGGCATAATTCTAACATTTTGGGACAATTCTACGAAAAAAAAAAGGATTTTTAAGATTAGGGTCGGACCAAAAAGAAAATCTGAGCGTGGTGACATTGCATTGGAAATTCTGCCTGTAAAGGGGTTGGGAAACTTAATTATTTTCCCAATATTTTGTGTATCTACTTCAAGGCACCTGGTGGCAAAGATCTGCCTTTCCTAACATCGTCATATGTTTTGAGTGGTAACTACTAAAAATAAACTGTAGTCTGTAGGAAAAGAAGTGTAATTGCTGAGGTGACCCCTCCTCCAGAACCTTAAAATGGACATGTTAAGCTCCATGTCACATCTGGAATTTAGGGAAAGTGACAAGGACATACACCCTTTCCAGGCTTTTGAGATTCCCGGATGTGGATTTCTACTTTAGTGAATTTCTAAAAAACTTGACCAAATTTGAAAAGATTGATAACTTGTCTATGTGATATAAACCAGGGAAAGCATACTTTAAAACAATAATTGAGCTACAGCAGCTGAAAGTAAACTCGACAAACACTGAGGTTGGGAAATTCCAACTTTGTAGTGCAAGGAGGCGAGAAAGTGCTATGCACCGGGGGGGGGGGGGGTGGGGGTTCTCAAAGCGCGAATGGGGAAGTAAAAAGTGTGACTTGTGACATGGCCTTTTCTTAACCCCTTAAGCCTAAGGGCTGTTTTAAGGGTCGTCATGATACACCAACGAAGTATATTGGTTGATATATATACCAGTACTCCGGGAGTACTGGTATATATATCAACCCCGTATGGGTGGCATGATGCTCCAATGAAGTGCAGGTGAGCAGTCCCGCCAGCACTTGATTGGTGCATCATGCCGACCAAAAAGCATGATGCACTCCTGCATCAGCGCCGACAGTGGCCTTTATTATATAGGCTTTAAAGGGTTAAAATCAACATCATACATGTGACATGATCATGACATGAAGTAAAGCTTTCAACTTAGTCTTAGGCCGAAATACCTGCCTGCTAACAGGCAGGATCCAAAGGTGTCTGTTGGTAGTCTATCTACTCTGCCAGATTAGCAGTGTCCAGTTTTCACAGAAGTACTTACTGTCAGGTCCAACGCTTCTACCAACACTTCCCTCAATGTATATCCAAAGATTCACAATACACAAAGCACCTGGAATACTTGTGATAATTAATAATCCAGGTGATTTTCAAATCTCCCTCCCCTCCCTCCCTTACTCCAAAACATTGTCGGCCATCTTGAAGCCAGGAGTAGCCACCTAGTGCCAAAGAGACTTCACTATTCTTGGTTTGTTAGCCCTATGTTTCAAAAAGAGGCTAACACCAGGTAGCACCCCCAGCATGTTGACAATGGAGGCCATTGAGGTAGTGATATCTAAGCTCAATAAACATGTCAGATTTATTGGATATATCTCATGTTTCAGTCATTATAAGCTGATGTACAAGAAAACTAATGTTTGTGAATAGCCGGACAATTTCCAGGAACTGACAGTGAGTACTTAGTTCATACTAGCCATGTGTTTGTGCCACTATAGACTTGTATACACCTTGGATCCTGCCTGTAAGCAGGCAGGTATTTCGGCCTACTTTAGCTAAGCTTAGACTTAGACTTAGTGACAACATGGATGTCCCTGGTGACAAGGACATGGTTTTGACTTGTAATATGGGGACCCCCTTTCTTGGCATCTAGTCCCCAAAACTAACGGCTGATGTAACTCTATAGCATTTACCTTGGGCAGAGTCAGAGATGTAAACAAAAACTCAAAAAGAGAAAAGCAGAACAACTTTATTAACAGGAGACCTTTCCGAAGTTTCCCATTTTCTTTCACCATTTATGAGCTACAAACTGTATTCAAATACATGATCCTTACCTAGTGTTGTTCGGGATTCCAAAGACCCCCTTGAAGAAATCACCAAGCATGATTTAATCCACGTTATCACCATAAAACATGAAAAGTGACATAATGTGAACACTCCAGGCTCCAGATGGTTCCGATGGTTCTGCTACTGTGCTAGTTCGAAAATCAAACACTAGGTGGGACATAACCTACAGTTTGATATGGGCTACCAGGTGCGGTCGCTGATTGGCTGAGCAGACAAAATGGCTTTCTGGGGAAGCCTCAGCGATGTTGGGGGTTGTGTTATGATTCCACTAGAGGTACTTTCAGACCAACATGAAGTAAATCACCTTTCTAAATCAATTAGGATGGTCTTAAATAAAGAAAACGCTAGGTTTTGGTAAAGCTTACATGTAGCATTTCTTTCGAAATGCAGGTGAAAGTAAGAGTAACTTCTGCAAGCTCCCGCCATATTGGAAATCTCCCAGAAGCCCCAGTGCTTTGTTTTGAATGTGAGGTCGTACACAGCACGATTTGTGTGTTCATTTTCCTGGCTTCCCTACGATCCTACATTTGATGAATGTTGTACCTGTGTTTCCTTATATAATCTACAATAAGATTATAAGTTCAAAAGAACATGACACATATTCTTCCTTGTTTTTTCCGATTTTGACAGGTCCACATGGTCGTATTTATGTACATGACAAATCACGTGACATTCCATATAAGGAGTCAGCAAAATACTGGGAAACTCCAGTATTTCAAAATGGCGCCGGTAGGCCGGAACACACGGTAGTCAGGCTTCTCCCTCTACCGTGAGTTCTACACACTACTACTGTGCTTGACCTTCACCTTGGTAAGTGTCGCGTGTAGGCTCGTGAAACGGTGATTGTCGCAAATTACACTCACCAAACAGAGTCTTAGCACTTGTGGAGCTGTAGTTCTGCTGTGAGAGCGATGCGCGGACCACGTGAGAAGGACGCCTTGTAAACAGTGTTTGGCGCTCAGACTGAAGCCGGCCACAGAAGGCTTGGGAGGGACTTGAGCCCGTAACAGAGGATATACTACACAGGAGGCAGACTACAGCACACTCGCCCCATCATGTCCTGGAGGGAGAAAGCCAAGCAAATCACCGACAAAATTAGATCCTACATGCAGGAGGATCAAGATGGATGGAAACTGGCCAAGAAATCGGTGAGTGGATTGAGCAGTTGTCAAATTGCCAGTCTAGGATTAAAATTCTTTCCTCCTGAACATGGAATGGAGACATTGAAGATTTAGGCTAACTGCAAATCATATTAATACCTAAGACATAGTCATTATAAATCAGGGGGATGTACACATGTCCAAGTAGTGCATTTAGAAATGTGAAATGGCTAGGCATATCTATTGTAAAAGAAAAAATTCGATTTTAGGACTTATATAATATATATAATATATATATATATATATATATATATATATATATATATATATATATATATATATATATATATATATATACACCCTCTGGATGCATTTTAATTGTCCATAAGAGAGGATAAACAGGAGCATGTAACCCGAACGCACAGATCAGATGTTATCACGAAAGGGAGTCCTATGATCATAATTTGAATGATGTTACCAAAGTCAGATTACATTTGACACATATTGAGATCACTCAGTAGCCTCCTGTTTATTACATTCTACGCTGAAGGAGGGGTGGTTTTGTGCATCTCACCGTTGGTATACATTGATTTTAGCCTATAAATGTTAGTATGATCCATAAAATACCCCTGATATGATAAGGGTTGAAAATGATAGGGCAGTGTCGACTTCCTTTATTTCGGATAAGATAGGCCAATGAAACTATCTAACTAGATGCAATTTACGAGGGCTTAAAGCCCGGTTAAAGTGCCAGTACGAACGCCTCCCCCTCCCTCGTTGAAGCTGCTATATTGTTATATACATAGCGTGCAAATGAACAGAGGACTTCATAAAAAGTTAATAATTTTACATTGCCTTATTTATAATAGGCCCTATAGTCATAAGTTTTATGGGCTAAAAAAGAGAGTTCGGGTAACCCGACCCTACCTAGCAAAACAGGCCTACCTAAGCTTTATTTATTGACTCATGGTGAAAGTATTTTAAACACACAGGCCTTAAGTGTCCGTCGAAGTAGGCTTTTCCCCGGGGGGGGGGCACTTCAATTTTTTTTGATACGGGTGTGTGGCTGAACCCCCGACTAACCTTACCCTTGCTAGGGCCCTCAATCGCGGGTTTTTTCTTCAAAACCCTACCCTTGCTAGGGAACTTTTGACATAACAGTCTTAGATTTTGCTCAAAATATCTTAAATTGACCTTGTTTTGGAGAAGATTTGAATTTTGTTCATGCTATTTTCATGAAAACTGGGAAAATATTCATGAAAATTTCTGAATTTTCCACTTGAATCGGGGTATTTTGCTGAAAGTTGACCCTTGCTAGGGACATTTTGCTCAAAAAAGTAGACCCTTGCTAGGGACATTTTGGTCTGAAACCAGAGGCTTGGTAGGGACATTTGGCTGAAAAAGTACCCTTGCCAGCCGCACATATGTGTATGTCCAACATAGGGAGTGCCAAAGGTTGCATTACACAGCAAAGTATTTGTATACCATGTCCCGCAGTATTGAAGTGAAAGTTATGTGTCATATAGCACTGACACTCACTTAGGTCACTGCCGATACCATTGTCATAGTCCGTATTTATAAGTGCACCCATTTCTTTGTCACTGAATTGTCCATGTGTAGAACAATAGAGGCCCTGTGCGTCACTAGGTATGCAGGGAAAGAACAACGGTAATGTCAAAATAATGAGAAGGACCAGAAAACCAAGCCCAGGGGAAGACAACGACGTGACCACAGAAACGCCAGGACGCCAGTGGCAGTGGGCGTGGTCACTTGACTGTCCAGACGGTCCATACAGGGGCAAGGGGCAATGCAGGGGGGCTATGAATGACAGCAGGCAACTTTGGACGGTAGGACGGAGGGGTGCTGCCGAGATGCTCAGTGTCACACTGATGACAGCGACAACTCTTCCTGGACTAGACTTCCCGCATTAGAAGTCGAGATTTGTAAGTGTGGCTCCAGTGTCTTTCCTGGAGATATCCCATAGTTCACGCTTGCATGGGCGACGCGCCAGGATCCACGACCACGTGCCCCGGCCACGTGCCCATTCAGGGTATCATTTTAAGGGAAGCCTCGACCATTCAAGCCAGTAGATCTACTTTATACTCTCTCCGGTTGGGGCTCAAATCATGTGCTAGTAATTGGTGACTGATGCCTAGAAAAATCGAGATTAAAAAACACACTTCCGTTCAAAAACTCTCAGCCATTCGCCCCACTGAGAGTTACAACCGTAAGTTTTACTGATCATCAGAGTTCAAGGGTGGGCGATGGCAACTCGAGAGACAATTGCCCCCCCCCCCACCCATACACACACCCACAGCCAGCCTATAGGGCCGCCCAGTATTGGTAAATATATGTGCAACCAAGCCACAAGAGCCGGCCCAATGTGTAGTTCATGTTTCGATAGAGCCTGATTAGGCCACTCAAAAAAAAACCTGGTTTCTCATCACTAACCCCTGAAAAATATGACGAGGGCGATTTTTTTTTCTTTTTTTTTTACCCTGGGTATATTGGGGCGAAAACTGCATGGGGCAAGACCGAAAATTTTGATTTTATTACTTAAGAGTTTACTGATTATAAAAAGTTGTGAAAATGCACTCAATCTCTAGTCCACTGCATTGGCTGGCGACCTGCCTCTATGTTGGGGACATAATAGAGGCAGGCCATGTCTAAGAAGTTACCAGTCAATCATCCCCTGCTTTAACCCTTCCTCACAAGAGGGCACCCTAACACCCCAATAATCAACCTGTATCTCCTATACAGATATTTGGATATAGTCTGTGATTGGAGAATAGAAATACTCCCATCTAGTGGAGTTCAAGAGTACTTTTCCCCATGATCTGGGGAGAATGTCTTCAGACATTGCCAGCAGGTATCATGCGCTCAAATACCTGTAGGGACCAGCGTAGTCGACTGCATTGCTGACACCGTTAGCTTTAATTTGATACCAAATATGCCCATGTTTGTCTATTTTTACCATGATTCTTGACTAAAATTATATATTAAAAAAATTAAATTAAAAACATAATTTTATGATGCGCGCGGTGATGAGAAACCAGTTTTATTTTTTGAGAGGCCTTAGCCCTGGGCCTTAGATAGTATCACGTGGCTGGCCGCAGCCAGCCCACAAACCATGTCATGTAAAACTTGCGTCTCCCGCTGTTTGGCCCAGAGCAGTTTGGTGCAGCATAGGTGGTGTGAAATGTAGGGGGTTTGGACCACTAAATTCGAAATGGTGACATGGCCATTTACTAAAGGTGGAAATTTGACAGGGGCTCTATTGGGATGAGGCAAAAAAATGGCGACATTACAAAGGTTTATTCATAAATTCAACATGGGACATGATATGGGTGGCAGGGGACATAGAGAGGTAAGTGGTACATGTAAGTATGTTACATCAGAATTTCTTAAAATCGACATGCGACATGGGAACCCAACTGCCCTCCCTCCCATCCAGGGCCCTAATATACCATGTATATACACACTGTGCTTTGGGCAGACTTTCATGTGAAATCAGACACCAAGAATGGTGGCATATGAAGTGCATGGGCGTGACCCTCCCTTCACAAATATGCAAATATGACAATAAAAAAAGATGTATAAAACAATTGTAACAAAACACGCTGCTTAAGCAAGCGAATTTTGAACCGGAACTACTTTGAGCAAATTGCTGTCTCAGTCAGTCTGAAATTAGTCAGATCAGAACATCCAGACTATGGTTTCTCTCATATAGGACTCAGTATGGACGCCTAGTGGAGCCTCCATCTTGAATTTTGCTGGTTAAGGTAAAACCCACTGATGAGCCATATACCATGATGGGTACCTTGTCCCTGGTTAACACCCACTTCCAGGGACATGCTGGTCCCATCTTATCATTTCTTATCAGTGTGTGTGGTGGGAACCAGCTCCAGACCAGCTAGTGGCCAATAGCACACTATATACCACAGAGCTCCATAGACGAAAATTTGCATGTCGGATGTCTATATATAACATGTTCCCTATGTATGTAGACCAGACATGTAATTATCATGTATATACACAATTACCCTCAGAGCCCCTGTTTGTATGAGTTGGCATACGATATGTGCATTAAGTACATAATACGTTTGGTTAGCAGTTATAGTACGCCCACTCCTCTAAGTATAGTGTGCAGTCGAATGACACTACTCCCATCACCACAATAGCATTATAGAGGATTTGTGATGCTCTATCAGTTGTTAGTAGGTACCCCCCCCCCTCAGGGATCCTCCCTTTCAAATTCCTGGTTCGGTCCCTGTCATCCTGGCTCCCCTTTTCAGGGGTGGCGGAACATGTTTGAAGTTTTGTGGAGGGGGGGGGGGGGCAAACAAGATGTAGCAATGAGCAGAATCACCTTGATATTTACACATATTAGGATATTTTGAGCCTTTATTCTCTTTTCTATCAAAAGAGTTGGGGCCACCCCAACATAAAATTTGGAGAAATGTTCTGCCCCATTATGCCGCCTATAGCTTTTAAGGGTTCAAGAGATACTCACCATGCCAGCTGAAGTACCGTATATGCAGTACTATAACACTGCATTTGAGAAACACAGGGAGAGAAGGGGTTAATGATTTTAAGTGTATCACCGGACCACAGAAGTCGAATGGCTGATTGGTAGATGGCCCACCAACTCAGAATATACCATCTCTATGTATAGGATGTGCATGAATATAAGGATCCAGACAGCCCCGCCCGTCTAGCAGTGTCCCACCCTCCTCCCATCAGTGCCAGCATCCGTCTGTTTACATGTAAGCTTTCCCCACAAATTATCAGAAGATCCTTAGTCCTAATCCATATTTGTTCTCGCCATCTACCCGGTATTCTTTTTGTTGACTCGGGCTCTGGCCAATCTGGCGGCGCGGCAGCGTCGCGCGTCCACGGAGCGTCTCTGGACCAGTCGCGGGCGCTGATTTCATGATGGGGTTCTATGACGCGCGACCTCGCTTAAGAGGTAACGATCCTTTTCTCCCAGGTGACAACATAAACGAGCCGTAAGCTTACGATGACAAACCTTTGATATACATGTGATAGCTATGTTAAGTACCTTATGTCCACCAATTGGCAGCTTGAGGCTAAAACAAAAGAGGTATTGCATACATCGATGCCGCCATTCATTTTAAGTGATGTTATTTTGTCTTGTAGGCTTATATCCCCTCGAAACATTGGGATCCGATCAAACTCATTGCTTTCACTTATAGCTTATGAAGTTGGGCGTATATATTTGAAACTGATTGACCCGGTACTTCCATACACTGGACACACTCAATGGACCATCCACGTGAGGGAGGCATTTCGGGCGGGGGGGGGGGGCTAAACTAGTAGGTTGCAATGGGGGTGTGCATTATTTGACATGGTTTCCACTGTGACCAATCAGTCACTCGTGGGACATAATCTGATAATGGTTTGCCAAAAAAAACACGGATAAAGGCCTTGTTCACCCCCCCCCCCATTCCCTTCCCCATTTAAGGAAAAAATGAGAAAATATACGAGAAAAAAAGAGAAGGCGGATTTAAAAACCAGCAAAATTATAGAGAACAGAGAGCCCCGTCCTCCACCTCAACATGGGGTTGTCCTAGTGACTCCTTTACGGACGATTAAGTTAAATGGGTATTTCACGCCTGATTAGGTACCCTCGATAGAGCCACTAACAACCGCCTCATAGGCCAAGATAAATAATAGTAGTCCTAGATAGCATAACTCACCAGACAAGGCAACTTTATACTGCACCCTCAGTGCCTATATTAGAGACCCAATATCATAATCACAGTGACGGAACCTACCACCGTAATTCGAATTACGGTGTTTCAAGTGAGTGAGTGAGTAATAGATGTTTAACGCCATTTCGACAACTAAGGTCATATTAATGGCGAGAACTTCATTACACAATTTCACAGGGGAATGTGTCAGTGCCCGCACATATGTGCACCACACACATCCTGAGGGGATAGGAAAGAGGAGAAATAGACCCTTTTAAGTGGGCTAGGGAAGCCCGGGTGTTTCAAAATGGCAGCAGGTCATTTTGTAAACAAAATGAAAGTGTGTAAAAAAACATTTAGAAGCAGTGCAAGAGGTAGACCTTAAATCCATGGTACAATATGAGACAGGCCTCACTATGGGCCAGTCATTTTATCAGCCACATGCTATGTTTTTGTGTGGCAGGCTTTGCAGGTTTTTGCTGGTATCACTGTAATTCAGTTGGCAATTATAATATGGTGTCACTGTAATTCATGACAAGTATCACTAATTCTGGAGTATCCTGTCAGATGAACTTAGATTTCTGGCTTTAGGATACCATGTACGGTGTCTAAATAAATGAGACATGTATCTATGAGAAATTAGACATCATATGTCTGCATTGGTTCCAACCCCCGGAGGGGGGGGGGGAACTCAGTCTTTGTGGGTCACCCTCAACTGCCGCCCACTGCCCTATCTCTCAGCTATCTTGAATTCTGACTGCCCTACTTGAGAGGGTAAGATGGACTTTGACCGCCCCCCTTTTTTCAAAAGTCTAAAATAATGCCTGGACCACCCCCTCCCCTCCAAGCTTCCATCCTCCACCAAGTTGTCTATTGTCCTCATGCATTTGTATGAACCAGAATTTTTTTATTGACCAGCAATATGTTTTTGAGGGCTTTTGAGGACATCGTATGTCCTCATGTGTATGGTGCATAAACCATACTCTCTGATGGAATTCCACTGCCCTGCTGTTAGGGATCTCATAGGAATCCACCGCCCTACCTTTTTGGGATCTCATGGAAATCCACCGCCACCGCTCCAGAGAGTCGGGCCACAGTCGTTATCCAAATCATGGGCAAGTGCCCCCCCCCCACGGGTTCCACCCACACATCCCTAGGTAACAAAAGCTCAACCATGTGGGTATGTATCACAGTAATTCCTACTCACATATAGTGTATCACTGTAATTCTGTATATTTTGGTGTAGTTTCTCATGTCAGCAAACTACCACTCTTGTACTTGTCTGTAGTATGGTGTGCTGTCACCTTGTAGCTGCATGAGATACTAGAGCAAGTTAAAGGGATAGATTCCGTTGGTGCACATACGAACTGAAGTCCTGCTGTGCCCTTACAGCATGTGTATACTGCTTCCACACAGAGGTGCTAATTTTTATTGCCCCACAGGTGGTCCTGTTTGAAGTTTGGTCTGTGTGGGGTCATTAGGGTTTGGGGGTGGAGGCTGGAGCAGCTCCATAAACTGACCAACAACCCAACAGAAGTGGGTGGGTGTCTATTGATGGAACAGCCTGAATTCAAAATTCTGACAGTTGGAGAAAATAAAATAGTCAATTTCTGATTGTTTTATTCATCAGAAAAAGCTGATTTTAGCTATACCTATCATTGAGGTACTCATACATATGGTATGCACTTTGCAGAAAATAATATTCACTAAAGACAGAGATATTTAGGAGAACTTGGCATATTTGACCAGAGCTCTTTACCCCACCTTATATGAGACCCCCTGTGGGATCACAGGCTGTTCCGTCCTATTTATAGTCTTCGTTCCCCTTTAAGAAGTAATTAGGCATTCTGCTATGTCAGGATAATTTATAGTGGTACATATGAACAGAATTACAGTGATACACTTACGCAGAATTAAAGTGATACCTTAAAATTGTCAATAACAGAATTACAGTGATACGACTTTCTGAATTACGGTGATACCAGTGAATTTTTAAAAAGGCAATTCCTGCATAAACTAATAAATATCAAGTAGATTCAAGGATTGGGGCTTCAGCATTTATGTCAAAACTTTAATCTGCCCAAGGTAGATGCTTCAAATGTATCTCACAATTCAATACACCGTAATTCGAATTACGGTGATAGGTTCCGTCACTGTGATAATACGCTGGCCAAATAGAGCCAGGGTTTCAGGACAACCCGTTTCATGACTAGTAGACTGTGCTGTACAAAACACTGGTTACTAATTTTAGGTAATCTTGAGACAATGAGCCTAAATAAATGAACGAGACAGGAGGACCTGCGCTCCTCAATCACAGAAAAAAAGTGTGCTACAGCTAGTTTGATATGTGTTCTAGAATCTGAGATTTGATGTCCGTGCATGGTGATATTGGGACAGATGTGGGCTTTGGTGCATCTTGCTTTCTGACCACAATGTAGGCAATGTTTGCCTGCACTGCACCACCCTGTGACGTAATTCTGCTAGGGTAGATCGCCCACGAGCCGACTACTTGATGATCTGGGTTTTTTTTTTTCTGTTTTTCTAACGAATTCGTGAGGCAAAGAGTATTTCTAAATGGAGTTGGACGATTAATCACAATCGTTTATACAGTTTAATCATTGATCAGAAATGGTTTCTAAGTAATCATGAGAATTATATTTCTGTATGTGCTTTGATGAGAAGCTCTAGGGTTGATAAATAATCGTTATGTTCATTTTGTGCATTTCTTATTGGGAGTTTAGTATGAGGTCCAGAGGTGGGACTAAGTCAAATAACTGCCATTTATTCACAATTGGAATGGATAAATAATGAGTTAAATGTATGGGCATAATTATACAATATTCATCATAATTAATCACCTTCAATACAACGTTTCACCATCTTACTTGATTTGTAAAAGTGACTTACATTTGATGAATTATAAAAGTCGTTTATATGCTTTATCTCCATAGGAGTAACTGTCTGAATAATCAGAAATGCTACTCAACGAAAATTCAAGCAGAAATAGATTCAGAATAATATACATTGCATTCTCTTTTAATAATTGTTGAGTGAAATCCTATACAACTCCATTTCTCTTACAACATAGAAGGAGTATTGTGGGCATACAATAATCGTTTAGTCCTTTTAGAAACACTTTATTATGATCATTTAAAAATACAGAAAAAGGGCCCAGGTACCTTTTATGTCGACCACTAATAATATAACCATGAAACATGCAGTGCTGCCCTTAGATGCACATTTTCTTGATACAGGTGTTTAAAAACAACATGAGAATTGTGTATGGCATACCTAACTTACACCTTTCAGAGATAACACTTAATAACATGGCAAAGGATCATGAGACTATGGTATAGCTCACATAGCCATTATCAGCTGGGGGCCGCCATTAGACCCCGACTCCACTATGACTAACACCTTCAGCCCCCGACTCCGCAGTTTATGCCAGGGATGCCTCCCATTGGTCAATAATACAAAAGCCATGTGCCGTATAGCCCATGGCTGGTCGATGATGACTGGCTTTCCATAGCTAAATGTTGTAATTACCGTTGGGTGGAGGATAGCAGACAGAGAAGAGAATGGTGATTTACCTTGTGCAATACTTTTTGCAAGTTCATTTTTTTCACGCACACCATCCCCTAGACACCAACCCATTCCTGTTGTTGGAAAATGGCCATTGCCACAGGGTACCTCACATTATTGACACCTGGCAATGTGGTGATTATGGTCTTTTAGCGGCTGGTCAGATGTAGAGTTCACTATTATAACACCGAGTATACAGGAGCCATTGCATAGCCAAAGCAAACACTACCTTGTGTATTTACCATTACTATAGTATAATAGACCTAAAACAACCCTCCCCTCCCAGCCAAGCAACTCTCATGGAATAGTTGCATAATTGGCCACACAAAAAAGGCAAAATTGACCCAGGGTCAGTCCGTACGAGCAGCTATAAAACCAAAGCAAACTTCCATTTTATGGTGAGGTTTGAGTGTTTGTTGAACTCTATACGCCATGTTGCAAACAACTTGCATTGATCTGATTTGCTCGGTGTTGCATGTGACACAGTCACCAGAGTCCTGACTGGGCATGCCTGTGGCACTTATCTTGTGTAAACTGATCACTCAATCGTCTAAATTGGCAAAACCACCCCAGACAAAGGTGTTTCCCCCCAGTGTCCTAGACAATTGTAATTATTCAAATAAATTGCATCGATGTGCATAAAGTATGGATCATTCAGTGCAAACACATCAGCAGGAAAGTATTCAGATCCCTTGCGATACAGCGCTGACGTATACATATGAAGGTTGTGGTTCAAGTCTTACTCTTAGGCTTTGCCCATTTCATTTACTGAAATGGCAACTTTTTTCACAATTTTTTTTTCAATGGTCATAGCCCAGAGCTAGATCACCACCACTCAGATGCTTTGAAGTCTACCTGAGTGCGCCCTTGCTGACGTCATATGTCAGGTTGCTCCACCTGGTTGTGACCAACCGAACCATTTGCAAGCCCTTCAATTCACTTTGCTCCTAGGTTCTTTTCTTTTCTTTTCTATTGGCCACTGTGATGTGGGTGGTCTTTAAGGACCCGAAGTGTTTTCCAGTCATTGATAATTCCAGTATAGAGAAAATAAAGCTGTACTTTAAACGTGGGGGTAAAACAAACTTATCTCAAAGGCTGCATCACATCGATGAAAAACAGGTTCTGTTTGTCCATTAGATTTTGTGCGTGGATAAATCGATATTTCATTCATATGATAGGAATAAGTCTTTTCCTAAAAGGATTTTCCCCATCCTACCCTCACATTTATACCGTCTTCCGTTTACTAATAGTCCTATACAAAAATGTTACCACTTAGGCCTACTTCACTCAAAGAGGACCGATCCATTCAAAATCAAATAATGAATGCACATCGTGCTTTATAATGACTAAGAGGTAAAACCATATCAATGCCAACTTTTTTTGTTATATTTACAGAAAGACGTAACAGTAGAATGGAAAACATCCCCAGACTGGAGTGGTGCACTGTAAGTTTAATTGCTATCATTTCATCTATTTCTCTCCACAATTCAGTGGATTTATAATCTATATTTTAACACATACGATACAACCATGCCCCGGAACCATGCATTGTCTGCCCAGTTAAATCGAATACCCCCTCCACCCCACACGAAGCTCTATTCCCCACTGATTTGTGAAGTCTCCTTTCCTTTATTAACGCTCCCTCAGTCGTCTAAGTGTCAAATGAGTTGTTACCATGGTTACATCTCCATTACAGGTACAAAGCGGAAGCCATTGTGCATTCTGATCCGGAGACAGTCTTCTCCTACATTGAGCCCACTCCCAGCGGACCACGAGCAAACTGGGACAAAGCCATTAAAGAACTGCAAATCATTGAAACTATCGATAAAGTAAGTGTATTTCTAAGTAATATGGCACCACAGGCACGGTTTGGTTCAGGTTATTCATTTTGAGGAGGCTGTACCTGTGGCATTTAGCAACTAAGTTTATACTACAAAACTTTGTAATTTTTATATAGGTGTCTATTCGAGAGTTATGCTTGTGATATGTATAATTGCAGCCCCCAGGCCCTGTGCCCAGGCCCCTGTTTTAGATAGGTCTCTATCGGCCTATGACAATAATAGGTCGCTTTATGTCTTTCTTTTATTTTTTTTTAATATAAAATGTCTATCCTCCTATGACACAGCGTTTGTCGACAGTAAAGGGCCGGAAGTGGTCAGAACGTATATGTCTAACATTAGTAACCCAGTGGTGCAGAAATGACACAACCAAAGGGCTTTTTTTTATCACACTCATGTAGGATGCAGGCCAGATACTTGGTCGTCAATGGGATATCCGTATTTGTTAGACACAGTGACAACTAAGCTCATTGTAATTCATAGAAGGGAATGTCACATATTGTCTGCATCAGCAATTTTCAAGCGGATAGGCCTGTTAACATCTGAGTCCATGAATACTGCGGGAGGAAGACCATTTTGCTTCCTAGGTTCAATAAAAAAAACTGAAAAAAAAACCAACAAACTATACAGATAAAATATCCTGCTATATATAGCTGCAAGATGGGATAAAGATCAATGCTCTGTAATCCTCTATCGTTTTACTGAGACATTTCCGCATACATGTACATGTACCTGTAGGCTACAGAGGACTTATTGTTATATTGGCCCATGCAGGGCCTCTATTTGTCAGAAGCCTTATGATTATCAACCAATATTATTGACGCTGACATATTGATTGTAAACATGTTAATTGAATTAACGTAGGCTAGTACGTTTGATTACAGCCCTACCACAATCACCATCCCTGTCTAAAGTAGCGAGATTGTTTTCCGTCATGATTGACAGGGTCTTGTGATCTTGCTGTGTTTCATGGTCTTTGTTCAGTGGTGTGTTACCCTCACTCAATCCATCACTAATTAAGTGGCGTACTAATGACTTGTCACTGACATGGTGGTCTAGATCATCTCACCCTAAAGATCACAGAGGTCGATCCTCGCTTGTCAATTCAGTGAACCACGGGCCCAACCATGAGAAGTGACAATAGGCCGTCAAGTGCGGTTAAGTGCGTCTCATTGAGTCTGATTGTCGTCTGCACTTCAGCGTCAAGCGGTTAACGCTGGTTCCGCCATTGAGTTCTGTGCATGCGCGCTACCTCACCCAAACCGCAGTGCCCAGCCAAAACATGTCACAAACAAAACCATGGTGTAAATACCGGAAGTTGTCACGCGATTTTCATGTATAAAGCTTGTCAGCCGCCCTCATACGTCATGGAATGTCAGGAATATCATGGGCCCATGGGCCTAGCCCCTAAAAACGACAGGGTGACATGGCTATTTTTAGCGCGGCGACTAGTGATTACTACTAGTGAGATGAGTAGACTAGTGTATGGTTCACAGTCGCCACGGTGTAAGGGATAGGGAGGCCTTGCAATCTATTTTTGTTTGTGGCTCCTCTGCTATGGACTATTCCTGCTCACTATTCTAATGTAATAACAACAGTGTGTGTACTTTACTTATCAGTGAAGGAATTTTCAGAATATATCTCATACTTTTGATTTTATTCGCAGATAAGACATTCCATCATTTGGAGCCCTATGGCAGATTAGCATTAGAGCATTTTAAGATTCAGAAATGCATCCCTGTAGCCTTTGTTTTAGAATTGTTCATTTTGAAACTACTATATATATATATATATATATATATATATATATATATATATATATATATATATATATATATATGTAGTACAGGTTTTATCTCAGTGGGTTATGGTACAATTGGATCATATTTTCTGTATTTGAACAAAGTATTCACTGTCAAAGATCTCTATGGAGAAATCAGTGCTAAAGTGTGTGTTGCCATATGTGCATTTTTGTAAATCAGAGGAGGTTGAAGTGTAAGGCCACCTTGTGGACCTGGTACATTCTTTTCTGTGTAAAATTTTTAGTTTACATTGAAATAATGCTATCTCAGAATATGTATCTACTATTGGTGATGAAAGATTAATTTGATTACTCCTTTCATTATACAAACGATTTTGTGGAACACTGAAAACATGTATGTACACCGAGGTACTTACACTGTGCTCCCCCTCTACAGAGAGGTGGAGTGATCTGGCCGGTACCACTGGCCCATGACAGGTACAAACTATTACAAGTGATTGGCAGTTGGGTGTGTGTGTGTGGGTGGGGGGGGGGGCGTGGAGGCAGAGCAGGCTCCTGGCAATCTGAGACAGTGTACACTCATAACGACACACCTGTTGACTATGGCATTGAACATTGAATAAGACAGGTCTCTGTGGCAGCTGAGTGAGGTGCATGCAGAATGGACAGTCTACAGACTATTAGTACTTAGCTGCAGTGGGTAGTTCAGGTTGAATTTGTGCTATATACTACCAAAGCCCAGATGATAGTATGCCGTATCTGTCTCACCAACTGAAACTAGACACAAGATTACAAGTCGCCGCGCCATGTCTCACAGGACTATTCTCTACTATTGTATTAAAATCTACAACACTATGGTTTTATTTAAATCGACATGTGACATGGAGCGGAGAAGTATAGAAAGTTATTGATATTAGACTTGATCGTAACTTAAAATCGACAAGGAGCTTATAGGCCTAGTGACAAGGACATGGGAAAATAGAAATTTAGCGACATGGACATACATGACCTTTTCTTGAAATTGGCAGGCTACATGGGGACCCTCATCTAGACCCCCAGGGATCGCAACAAAGGAATTTGGGAAATTGGCATCGTATAATTTATAACGTCCTTAAGTGTTACCGGAAGCCTGGATTGCCATTGGATCCCCATGATAAGCCCTAAACCTAAGTCCGGACCTAGGTCTAGACATTTTGAAGAGGAAAATAATAGAGGTTCTATATTGCTTCCGGTTCATTGTTATAAGCTTCAATTAGGATATAGGCCTATCGTCTAAATGGAATGCAGATAGGTGGGCCTTCTAACCGCGGGCTGGCACTGATATTCTTTTCTTTTTTTTATTCATGTACTCTTAGATTGAATTAAATTGGTTATAATTACTTTGATGAAGAGACACCAAGAAGCATGGACAAACATCTAGTGTAATTCGCCCCATTCTCCATAGGCTTCTAACCTGGGTATTAACATAACAAAGTACCTCGCGTGTCAGGCACAAGACGCTGGGTGTGAATCAAGCTTCAGTTCCCTTCATGACATGACAACACATGGTAGTCTAGGGCGGCACAGGTATCAAACTAAAACGTATCACACTGGCACCCTGTTAACACTACAATGGCATATGGACGTTCCCTCCAGAGGAAGTGAAATGTCCCTCTCTAGCATATATCATTGTACATTCATGAAGTTGGAAAGTGTTTAGGGGTGCTCTCATCAGATCACAACATTTTACTGCAGTTCTCCATATAACCCCCTTCTGTGCCTCTAATCCTCCAAATTCAAGTAAATGAGTGTAATAAGGATTGTGTAATCCTGACAGTGATACATACATAATATCCATCCCACCTGCTGGGCCCATCCTAATTGGAGTTCACCGAGTGCGTGTGTTGTGTGATGTTAAATCTAAAATAAATACTCGAGGTTCTGTCTGGATCCTTGTCACCTTCATGGTTTGGTGATGGTATGTCTCCGGGGCATGTGCATTCTACCTAACTCGTACAGCTTAACCCGTTAAGAGTCGCTGATGCATTAATGCATCATGCCCATTGGTCGTTATAATGCACCAATGCCGTGCTGGCGAGACTGCTCGCCAGCACTTCTTTGAAGCATCATGCCGCTGGGTCGGCATGATGCTGCTCGCCAGGACTTCATTGGTGCATCATGACGATCAATGGGCACGATACACTCCTGCATGCATGAGCGGCCTTTAAAGGGTTAATCAGGGAGCGTGCCACATTTTGTGTCCAACATAATCACATTGTCCTTGCTGAAGCATGGTCCATGACATAGTCGCATGCAATCATACACACATTTCCTGTGTGTTTCATCTCAAAGTCGACAAGGTCCTTTGTCACTTTTTTATTGAAGGTTTCCTACTCTTTCCCCCATCTTCTACATGTGAACGAAATGACCTTCCATTGTATGCGTAATAAGCCTGCATGGCTAACATCAAAGGCATAAGACTGCAAATATATATGCACAAAAAAGATTGTCACGTAAGTCTATCTTTCCTGCATGTCTTACATTAATATCCAACCGTTTCTATTATAGTCCATGTTTGGCTACTACAAATTCAGTGGCAAACCGAAACAAATTCAGTTTAATACGAGAAAAGTTGTCATCACTGTATCAAGACCCCTCCCCCCCGCCCAATTGAACATGCTGGTATACTCGTGTCTGTGCCAATTAGCAAATAATAGGCCTACCTATCGATATTTGGAAGAATTCCTGGAATTGATACGTCCACAGACAACAATAGAATCAAAATTCATATAGCATGTCATTGTACCAGTGGGCAGGAGTTTGTTTGAGTTGCTCTCACCTGTCAACCATGCAGGACCCTGGAGGATGATGCCAGGGTCTGTAGCACCCACCATCCATACCCCTTCACCCCTCCTCTTCACACCTAGGCAACAAGACCCTCGGCAAACATTCCAATTTCGCCCCCCCCCCACTCTATATCTCCCCCGACATGTCGTCTATGCAAATATTTTGCTATGGAAACAGAAAAAAATGTTGGCGGCGTTAGTCTTGAGCGTCCCTCAGTGTGTAAGGGGGGGGGGGGATTCTTTCTCTAACCCCCTGTCCTCAGCGATTTGATCCCAACTGTCTAGCCACCCCTTCGGATTTTCTTTCATTTCTTCTAGCCTCACAGGGACACATTTCAAAATGTCCTACAATCGCTACCAAATCCATATTACTGGTAGATCGTAACCTGGTTCCCGTGTGAATCGCAGGGCGTGTACTCATAGTGAGGTACGATACCCGTAGTCCTATAGGGCATTAGCACATTAGGCTATGGAGGCCGCCATTAGACCCCGACTGCACTATGACTAACACCTTCAGCCCCCGTCTCCGCAGTAAATGCCAGGGATGCTTCCCATTGGTCAATAATACAATAGCCATGTGCCGTATACAGAGTAGATCGTAGCGCAACACTCCCTACGACCTGCACTTATGCAAGAGCTTCCGTAGCAGTTTAGGCTAGTTATGATGTCATCCTAAGAGGCATCATGGCGATTTGAGGGGTGGGTGGCCAGGGGTGGATCCATAAGGGGTGGTCTAGCACAACGAGGAAAGTTTGACCTAGGGGGTCACGGCCAGGGTCTTGCGAGGCATTCCAAGCCCCATTTTCAGGAGGTCTAGGGGCGTCAGTCATGAGCGTCCCTCTCAACTTTGCCCCCCCCTCTTGGATCCGCCCCTGGTGGCGCTCGTAGAATCTACTGAAATAACTCTCGGTTGAGTAATCCTCACTACGTGAAATAAATCCTACTTGATCCTACTGTATACGGACTTAGCAGGATTATTTATTAGCCAATGAGATAAGCCCAACGATTCACTGTGGTCCTCTCGGGGGCCGACTGGTACCCATCTGATAGGTCTTATCAGTAGAACTCGCTGGTAACAAGCTCCAGTAATGGCGGCGCCCATGGGGCGACCTGCTAACTCGGAATAGCCCTATGCAGGTGTATCACAACATTTGTCCAGTTGTGATTAGCCCCAGATCCCAGTTCTTTGCTGGCTGTTTGCACGGTTACTAAGTGTGGAAATCGAAGAGCCATATATAAGAACCCCTGACTTAACTCTCCAAGGGCAGCCTCAACGCCTAGTGATATTATAAATATCAATAACTAATTTCTTTAACTTTCTCTCTGGGGAAAGTGGGCTGTGTGGGTCGGCGGTTAGCTCTCTAAGGACAGCACGACATTTAAAATGTCTATGTCTATTTATTCAGGATCACCAACAACCCACACATCTCTATGCTGTATTTCTGTCGACACCTTTAGGAATGTGTCAACTTCACAGGTAAAACAGAACAGAGTACATTAAAGAACTGTTTCCTATATTAACACTAAAGGGTTAAGTGTGAATCATAGAAAGGCACACACATGCGAATTTCACATGGCTGTAAACATAATCCATGCGCCTAATATATACTGCCACAATATTAATTCAATCTCAGGCGTTGGGCCAAAAGGCAGACAGGTTAAATTTCTCTCGCCTTTGACCATTTGAAGGTATCCACAATGTATAAAACAATAATGCCAAGATTTTAGCATACCTATTTGTAGATATAAACAGCGCTACAATCTCAGAAGAAGATGGTGAATAAATACATTGCCCTCTATTGTAGCAATAATAAATATCCGCTGTTTGTCTTACCAATGAACCCGAAATAGGTGAAATAGCATGGGAAAATGCAATCGTTATACATGTAATTGGTCCCATAGCTGTCCTTCAATCCACACATGGATACCATGAGATCCTCATACAAGGCCTCTAGTACAATGCGAAATGAAGGACCTGTATTATTGTCAGTGAGTTGCCTTTGTTATAAACAAAGGGGACCAAATTTACACAGGTCATGCAGGTCAGAAATGGGCTGGGTGTAGCAGTGACTGACATTTCGATTTGGCACCTTCTTGGAGAATGCCACTGTTAATCTTTTTTTCCAGGCTCGCCTGCAGAATTGCAATGCCAATGGCTAACTATGGACAAACAGGTTGGGGATTCATACATATGCACCGTATAGAGTGTTTCTTTGTATTGTAGTAGAAAGAGTTACAAAAAAACATTAAGAACAGGAAACACAATTATACCATCTTAAGTTGTAAAATTTATGGGTGGCACTAGCTAAAGGAAAATAATTGTTCGGAGTGTCCCTTTGCTCAATAGTCCTATGGAAAGCACTAAAATGAATGAACTCGAGTGAGGTGAGGGGTGTGGAAATTGTTCTGAAATAAGCCAAACTTTTTTTTTAAATATAAGGATCCCTATAAGCGTGCATGGAGGAGGACCTCTCATCATTGCAACTCATATTCCCCTCATAGCCTCCTCCAGAAGGCTGATCTGAGACTATGAAGGTGGTAACTTTACACATGCAGGCGCCCTCGGTATTTTCCTCCATGATCCTGCCCCCTTTCCACTTGCCCCAGCACCTGACATGGACGAGGGAACAATGACTCCACTGTCAGTCCTGGAGGGTGTTGCTCCTATTGTAAAAAGAGCAGTGAGTATGTGCCCTCTTTTCTAAACAAGTCATGCACTGCTTCACCTAAGTACTTGCACTCACCTCATTAGTCTGAAAAGTCACCTGCCTTGTTTAAAAAAGAGAGAGCTGCACTACCAGGTACCTACTCATGTCATAGTTTATAGTTAATTATACTGACTGACTTCTCCCAACTAGGTCCCTACTCAAATCCCCCTTTTTGAGCACCATACTTGAATGACCACTTGTGAGCAACAGAAGGGACAAGTAATAGCTACATGAAAAGAAAGGACTGGAAATGAGGGCATTTTTAGCCAGCTCTTCCTTTTACTATAGGAGCAACACCCTCCTCCTCTCCTTCAACCTGATGTCAGACTCGGGAGGTATGCACAGGTGACGCACCCTGACACGTTGCGGTCACCTCCCAGTAGGATCATTGCATCGCTACCGTGTGACTCAAGCACAGATTGATTCAGGGGTCAAGGTATCATTTCATGCACCTAACAAGATACTTACAGTGAAATGGTAATTGTCCTCCCGTTAGCGACATTCCCCCGGGACATTCTTTTGTGTTGTTTTTGTTGTTGTTTTTGTTGTTTTTTGTTTGTTTTTTTGTTTTTTTTTGGGGGGGGGGGCATTTAAATGTACTTGTGAATGACACTGGTGAGCACGTGTGACTTCAAGAAATAACCCTGCCCCATATCACTAATCTACAAGGGCCTATTCCGCCATGTGGGGGTCTGTATACACTAATACAGTCATCAATCAATCGGAGCCATGTTAGTTTGCTAAACTAAGTATACTGTACTAAATATATTACCCATTTATGATTATCCAAGAGTGATGGTATTGATTTACATTGGCATGCTTATTACCGTTTCAAAATTGATATGACATTTTGGCAATATTGAGATTTCTCCTGTTTTAACATCTATTAACCCTTACCTTATTACTGTGAAGGTATTGAAACTATGTCTAAGATATGTGTGCCTGCGTGCCCCTGCCGGACAATATTGTTCTATCAACTTTGTGCTGGAAGCGGGTCTGGGGCTGGTTTCTGGTGACATGATGCACTGATAAGAACTGATAACATGGGACCAGCATGTCCCTGGAAGTGGGTGTTACCCAGGGACAAGGTACCCACCATAGTATGTCTTATCAGTGGGGTTTACCTCAACCAGCAAAATTCAAAATGGTGGACCCACAGGACGTCAATACTAAGCCCTCAGGGCTCAGTACTGAGGCCTAGTGGGTCCGCCATTGCTTAATCCGGCACTTGGCGAGATAAGCACTGATAACAACCAGCATGATGGGTAGCAGGTATTAAATAATGTACCCAAAACATTCTGCAGGGACGTATCTAATTGGTCAATTATGCAACCCGGGTCAACCCTATTCCGACCTAGCGTGATACATTATTGACCAATGAGAAAATTCCTCTCATTCGGTGCAGTCTTTTCAGGGTGCATTACGTAACACCTGGTACCCATCAGCTCGCTGCTATCAGTCCTTATCTCACAAGGTACCAGCTTCAGCAGG
This sequence comes from Acholoe squamosa, assembly GCA_949317995.1. Taxonomy (NCBI): domain Eukaryota; kingdom Metazoa; phylum Annelida; class Polychaeta; order Phyllodocida; family Polynoidae; genus Acholoe; species Acholoe squamosa. The sequence continues at coordinate 63,251,218 of OX439039.1, forward strand.
GGTCGGCCCACTAAGGAATCCGCTAACTCGGATAATATCCGAGTTAGCAGGTCGCTCCATGGGTGCCGCCATTGCTGGAGCTTGTTACCAGCGAGTTCTACTGATAAGACCTATCAGATGGGTACCAGTCGGCCCCCGAGGACCGCAGTGAATCGTTGGGCTTATCTTATTGGCTAATAAATGATCCTGCTAAGTCTGTATACAGACTTAGCAGGTTTAATTATTAACCAATGAGAGAACCCCAATCTCTTCACTGCGGTCCTTCGGGGGCCAACTGGTACCCATCTGAAAGGTCTTATCAGTAGAACTCACTGGTAACAAGCTCCAGCAATGGCGGCGCCCATGTGACAAGCTGCTACCTCGGAATAGTCCCGATATTGGGTGTAAGCGGGAGTGGAGCTGGTTCTGGCAACTTGCACTGATAAGCTGATAAGGCAGGGACCAGCATGTCCCTGGAAGTGGTTGTTATCCAGGGACAAGGTACACTTCATGACAATGCCTTATCAGTGTTTTTGCCACCTTTAGCATAAACAGCGAAATTCAAAATGGTGGATCCACTGGATATGGGTCCAGGATCCTATAGTAGTAGCAACCTCCTTGGCCAGACCGCGGATGAGCATGTATTGGCCACTAGCTGGTCTGGAGCTGGTTCCCCCAACACACACTGATAAGAACTGATAAGATGGGACCAGCATGTCCCTGGAAGTGGGTGTTAACCAGGGACAAGGTACCCATCATGGTATCTCTTATCAGTGGGTTTTAGCTAAACCAGCGAAATTCAAGATGGTGTCTCCACTAGGCCTCCATACTGAGTCCTATAGGCCTACAGATATTTGGCTGGTCCCCGGCCCCACCTCCCTCACTCGGCATATCGCATCGATCCCGCAGTGGTACCAGCGAATACAGATATGAACGCACCCAGACACGCGCCGCCCGCCGGGCCGCCCGCCTGCTGTGTAAATGCGGCCCTGTTTTCCCGCCATACGGCCAGACTGACACCAGACGATGTCGTCTGCTCTCGGGGTCGGTGCACTGCCCGCCCCGGGAGCGCCTATCGGCCACGGCAAAGGTCGGCCCGGCATGTCAATCCCTATGATGACGGCCCCTGTCTGTCCCTATCGCATGTCCAAAACATATATATTGAATGAAAACAAGCTGGCCTGGACGACGGGGTTAATACACATATAAACAGTAGGCTATAACAGGGCAGCCATCACGGAAGGGAAGTCACATAGGAACCTGGGTAGTGGCGGTGGGTGTCGGGGGCGGGGGTATGGTTTGTCTATTAAGTGGATGTGTTCTAGCATTGCTGAATTTAAATGAAACTGTTTTCATTAATGATACATGACATAGATTATAACTTAATGAATATGCCCACTTGGCAATCAAACATAACAGTAATAATTAAGCCTGCTTGTCGCCTCTAATATAAAGTAATTACTTTGTCTTAGGGATGTTTTCACCCGCATATATATGCTATAATCTGTCTACAGGCGTAATTAATGATTTGGCTATACATGTATATAGGCCTATAACAGCAGTTGGGAGTCATTCACTGGGGTCATCGGCCAAGGGCCAGATGGGGATCAGAAAGAAAAGAAAAGAAAAGAACTGTTATGGTGTAGTGTTTCACTGATCACACATATGTACTTGGAGGGACAAAAGGCTGGAGTAGGCTTAATGAGAGGGAAATGGCTGGGGAAATCAGTGTAAACTGTAAAGATGAGTTCTGTAGGACGATCTAATGTGATCTAGTGCAAATATCATATACCATTTTATTATTCCATAAATTGTAACATATTTTGTATTAATCAAAGGATATCTATGAAATTAATACATGGGTTGGTTCTAAGAGCTATAAGAGCGCTCAAACTTTGTATAAGAGCGTTCATGCCCCACTGCACACCAGCCAGGTCAGTTACAAACACTCTCTCTGACATCAAAGGCTCCGACCTAATGGTTCACTGCACAATATAATAAAAATGAGGGTCTCAGTGTGCGACCTCATGGTTCAATGCACAAATTAATAACTTGTAAGTGAATGCAACCGGCCGTCACGGGTGCCTGAGCACCGCTGACGCCGTCATGAGTGTCTGAGCACTCTAAGGACTGAACAATGGGTTACATAAGCACGACGCCATAACCTTCAAAAGCTAGCTAGCTCAAATATCAAAGCATTTATGGAAAGCCCATAATTAGACGGTCAAAATGAGCCCAAGATCAAGGCGGAACTCCCATTATTAAGGAAGTTATGCCATGGAGACTGAAAGGAGCTCCGAGTGCACTACAGACAAACCGGCGCGAGTTACGCGCCTATCCAGCGGGCATTATAAACTTGGCATATTCAACTCCGCGCATGCCCAAAATGGCGGTTATAAACGCATAAACGACCGAGATATGAGGGTCTAAAGATGCAGAACCGACCAAGACAATGGGGGGCATAGCGGCGTCCATGGGGGTCCTTTGTCCCCCTGTGACACTTGAAAGAGTCCCCTCAAACAATTGTAGAGTTAGGCAGATGCTGCTGGCTCCAGTCAGTCTGGAGGTGCTTTTCCAAGATTTGCTACAAAATAGCCTGTCTGCACCTCCAGGAAGACACATCACCAAGAACCGCTCTAGAGGTAACATCTCCAGTCATCTCCTGCTACCTGCTATACCACTGCACTATGGTGAAACTATGCTAGACAGGCATTGGTTTCTATCATTAGTGGCCAGGGGCTATCTCCTTCAAGACTTCCACCAGAGGGTAAAGTTATTCATTATTACATTATTCCTCTAAGCAGCAGGTCAGGAGCTAGGTGTGGGAACCCACCTAGAAATATGCTGGACATTGTATTATTATTACCTCACAGGTGGAGTAGAACTGAACATTGTACTTTATAAATTACTGTATGTTTACTGTATGTACAAATTACCTACATACTAACTACTGTATGATTGATATTTCTTACATGTTGCCTAAAGCTGAATAAACCAGTGACAACTGGAAATAACACTATTTATTATGAGCCTGATGTATTTACACTATATACCACTAGTCTTATGATATTTCTCGTATGACAACTTGATCATGCCAATTACTAGTATGACACAAACGTTATACCAGGCAGACACGAATGTGGGCCCATCTCAGCGTGTGCATGCAGAGGAACCGACTGAGTACATCTATACCTATATATACAAAGCGCAGACATAGGCCTATATTCACACAGATGTGTCTTTGGGTCATGGATCCTCGAATAATACCGATACAAGAGCAGATCTAAATTTTGATGGTAGAATTCTAATCAGAATGAACACACATGTAGGCCTATACCCGGGCCTATACGTATACCTGCTTCAGAGATTTTGTTATAGAATAATGGGGTGTTTCAGGTTCGAGGGACAGACAAATTTAGATACTCATTTTCTCAAAACACACTCTTCATCCTGAAAATAGTATTGAAGGTGGGTTACATATTTTACAGCAAAAGTTTACCCCGGGTTTACCCCCACCCATAGAATATAGAGAGACACTGGAAGGGTAGCTCTGGGTGCCATGCACTACGGGACTGTCTTATATTCGTTATCTAGGTCAACCTCTCCCCAAACTGCTACCTGACTTCCGGTTTTGAGATTGCTGATAGTTCCCATTGGACTGGTTGCAAGGTTGCAATAAATGTAATTTTTCTCTGGAAAACATCTATTCAAACAATTGTAAAATTTCAGATAATGTTCTGAAGGAATGAAGTGTGTAAAATTAAAGGTATTTGACCTGATAAATTCAGAGAAATCTCTTATTCTAGGGGTGTCATTAATGCAACCTACTTTACCTGAATTAAAGACAAATCCATCTGAACACCCATAAAGAAATATATAAACAGTATTCCATGTGAGTGCTATTCCTATGGAAGCTGGTAAGTAGTCTCCACTACTTCATTTGCCTTTGAAGAAAACTTCTTTATTCAAAAGTCTGTGTAAAATTATTGAAAAATTACCCCTTATAAGACTATCAACCCTCTCTCTCCACCTAATTACAACAACTGACATTGGTCTTTCACCAGAGCCACTGGCACTAGGTGCCTGTACATAGTTCTAAACATTTAATTGTTGGTCAGCCTCCACACCTGTAGGTGTGAACACTCCACACCTGAAGGTGTGGTGAGTGATGCCCCATGCTAATCCTCACCTTTGAAGTCAACATCTAAGGAAGCTCTGTGAAGTAGTATGAATGTGTACATAGAAGGGTGATAGTAGCATAATTTGGGTCATTCCCATGGTTGTTAATAGATGGTCATTAGGCCGATTTTTTACTGTCTAGCTCACCCATCAACAGATATGCTGACTCCCTTAAGAATGAGTGCACCTTATTCACAGGGATTTATGGTATACCCATATGACATTTTATAAATAAAGGCTAAGGTGAACTATCAATTATGTACTGTGTAGATCTAATCATAATTTTGCCACACCATAAAAAACAGGAAAATTATTTAATTTATGGGCATCAGGTAGCTTTTTCAATAACAACCATAAACTTTCCCATTTATTGAACTAATTACTCAGGATCTACGAGGCCAAATGACTTGCTGCTTGGCCAAGTTCTTTCCTGGTGCCTTTTTATGATTTACTACACGTTTAAAAGATATTGGTTTAAGAATTTACAGAGAAAACTGACATTTTCTGCACCATGATCATCAGCCCTATGGTAATTCCAATGGTCAATACCAAAACCGGAAGTGAGGTAGCAGTTTGGAGCTGGGTTGACCTAGATAACAAACATATTGACCTAGAAACGGAAGCACGCACTCCAGATATATATATATATATACTCTCTGCCCCCACCCCACCCCACCCCAAAGAAAAAGGAAGAAAGGGAAGATAAAGGAGATGAGAAAAAGGGAAGATAAAGGAGATGAGAAAAGGGGCTTCTGGAATGAATGTCCTATGCCTTTTTAACTGGGAAAATGCAAGGAAACAGGATATTATGATAATGCAATTTCAATTTTGTTTCCATATAAAAAAAGATGCGTGGCTGTTTTAATCTGCCTCAATATAGTCCTATTGTCCTCGGTACAACAGAAAGAACATTAATAACCATATAAGTAACACAAAACCAACATATGAAACCGTGCACAGCTGTAATATACCTGTATTGATATATAGCCGACCTGATTTTGATTACTTTTTTGCTCCGGCTCATTTCATCAGTAACAACATATCGGAGGCAAATTTAATCTTGGGATACAAAGACTGCTGAATGCACGTTTGATCAAAATGTATTTTTAGGTGTATCATGTATTAATAATGCTACATACACTTGTGTCATAATATGGGTCCTATGGGATAAAGTGCGATAAAACCCAAAAGGTCAAATCCCACTACGTTAAAAAGGGCACTGAAATGTTTGTGGATTTGGATATTTGCAGCACTGGACTCCTGCCAATGTCATAAATTACAAAGGTTCTTACCCCACTTCTGCCCACTCCAAATACCACTATAGCTGATGTTGGAGAGTGTGCCTCTGTCATTTCTAACAATTAAAGGATTTAATTGAGGGAGTTACTTTATATTCTAATTTGGATGGATTATTTCTATCAAGAATATTCCTCAACGATATCGGCAGTGACCTCCATTTAGGATCTGTAATGTTTGTGATAATGTAAATCACAGTGATATTCAACTTGACAAATAGCAAGGTATTAGCAAGGTTCCTTCAATAGCTGTTATAGGCCTCCGTTACCGATATTGTCCTCCATTATCGGCTATAGGAACCCCTCCATTTCTAAATCACACTGATATGTGGACCATTTTCGCTTAGTGGGATTTGTTCTAAAGACAATCAGCCATATCAATAAGGTTTGGGGACTATGTTTGCTCCCTATTTTCCCATGTAGGCTATTCCAGGCTACATGGCATGCAGCTTTGGAGCTTGAATATCCACATACATTATTGTGGCCAGCCCCACCTCGCCCAAATAGGGGAAAAATAATGTTTGCGATATATCAGTATAGATACTCATCAGCAGACTCATCAGTTTTAAGATCTAGGAGACCCAGCTGAATCTTGAATTGCCCACTCTGAAGAACCTACCTGAGTTTGTCAGAATGTTTGTCAGAGTACTGTTGGCGGACTGGTAAGGTTCAATGGGCATACACGAGGCAGCACTAGAAGAAGGGGTTCTTTTTACACCAGTGTCTTTTTTTAACTCGAAGACAGCTATAACATGTTTAGTTTGAAGATCTATGATGTGGGTGAAAAAGGAATGAGTCATTATAGAGGGAATGTTAACCACACTCAACATTCCCACCAACCTAAACGGGTTCCCTCCCTGCCTATTATATTCATTGAAATGACCCGTGTATCACACGGCGGAGGGGGGGATTACCCTGATGGCATTGCTGCAGGCTTTGTAATTTTCATTTCATGTTAACATGAATGGCTCTATGTGTACCATATTGAAAACGTGACTTGCACAGTTAGGAAGTCCCTCCAGTGCTTTGGAAATCTATATTCAAAGGGTATTAATGTAAAAATAGTAGCCCATCCACCCTGCAGCATGTGGTGATACAATAAGGGAAGGGGCACCTAGTCTATGATCCCTAATAAAATATTGTAGAAGGGCCCTCACTTTGCTTTGGGAGGATCCCATCGAGAAAAGAGTGACAGCACAGATGTTTGCAATTTTGCATTTCAAACACCTTTGTGCTAAATGCATTACTCTGTCCCGCACAAAAAAAAAATCATTGTTTGCATCTCAAGTGGATCACTGCTGTTGAAATTGGCGCATTGCTGATGGGTACATGCTATTGGGTGTAAGCAGGACTGGAGCTGGTTCTTGGCGACATACAGCTGGTAAGATGGAACCAGCATGTCCCTGGAAGTTGGTGTTAACCAGGGACACGGTACCCACTATAGTATGTCTAACCAGTGGGGTTTACCTGAACCAGCGAAATTCAAAATGGTGGACAATCCAGGTGCAAAGGTCCACCACATTGTCAAAGTCAGTGATGAGTCACATTGGAAATTGGAATCTGAGATGACAACGGGAATGAGCATGGGGAATCAGTGGAGGGAGCGGGTTTTAATGCAGGTGAAAAGACAAAGTACACACAGGAGCCATTGTGCATTGGGTGTATCAGAATTAAACCATCCAGTCATTATCAGAGAAGAGGGAAGGGAAAGCTTTTGCAGACTGACTTATATATCTCAGCCATAGTTATAGCACCTCCGACCAATGTCTCCTTTGCCCCCTTGGCGGTTTGCCATCGTAGATATGTGTTTTCTGGCTCATCCATGCCAGCCATGCCTTTACTTAATACCCTCCAAGTGGTGTCCAAGTGGAGTCAGAGGGCCCTTTGCCTCAGGCACAGGCCTGGGTCTGTATAGGGTAGTCTGACTGGCAGCCCCCGACTTGCTCGGTCAGTGGGCTTCATAATATAATAGGACCCATACTCCCCATTCGTATCACATCTCCCTTCTTCTGTGTTGAAGGCAACTGCTTGGTATTGAAAGCAGCTGCGCCCCTAACCCTCCAGGAGTTTATTTCCATTTTAGCCACATCAAAAAGGCTTGAACGCTACACGACCACCTTGCTGTAGCAATTAGGTCCTGTTATTCCCTTAAGGTGTTCACTGTCAGTGTAAACTGGTGGCTAAGGTAGGCCCAGCCACAAACACCGACGTGAATAGAGCCACCCTAGAAGTGCTTATTTACGGAGGGACGCTCTGTATTTTCGTTGTAAATCTCGGCCGCACTCGGCACTACAGACTTTGTAAGAGTTGGGCGGCAAGCGGTGGCAGCTGCAGAGATCTTTTTCTTCTCTTTCTCCGTCGCTTGGATCCTCGGGGCGAAGGGTATAGAGGGTGCTCTGTGCAGACTTCCGGTGCTAGCTTCCCATGGATTAGAAAGAGGCCGCTGTCTTTGGAACGCAGGGCAAGTCTTTCTGAAAGTTCACACTTCTTTATCGCAGTAGGAATTACTAGTTCACAAAATGAGCCTCATATGTTAGCCCCAAATTCACCTTTTTAAACGGCACCATTAGCCGCCATCTTGGGTTATGTAATATTATGTCATGTTACGTCCTATTTAGTCATAATTATTAACTATAAGTTCATAATTCATATTGATATGATTATTAATTTTGCTTTAAAATGATATTATAGTATTTCCCACATTGCCAAGCAAACCCCTTCATAGTTCACAGAACGCACACCAGGTGGTGGCGCTGTGCATCATACCATTGATTATGCAACCATATGACTTATTGATCCCCGTAATAACCAATCACTGTACAGATATGCTAATTACCCATGGTCCAGCACATGCAAGAGCATGATATAACATGTAACAAGCCACGCTGACCACACACTTAGACTCCAGATGTACTACTGTTAATAAACGCCATCTTCATCCAATTGGACATCACAAGACTCACCTATTCATTCAAAGAAGCCATTAAGAGCCTACACATACTACTCTCTACATATGGCAATTGTCTTGCAGGCCTACATGTTATGAGCGATTAAATAACAAAAAAAAAAGACTGCAACTTTCTTCATCTTATTGCATCCAGACCATCTCCTTCAAAAATTTCATAGAGTAAGTGAGGATCAAGACTATTTGTCAAGCCATGATTGATATTTTATTGTCAACGTCGGGTCTGAATGGCATTCAAACAATATAATCAGAGGCGTAGGAAGCAAATCTTCATTGGGGGGGCCCGGCGAGGGCACCATCGCGACCACCTTGAATTGTCGGCTGATGCGTGATGGCGTCTATATAATGTGTATATAGAATTCATATAGAAAAGTAATTTTTTGGTAAATTTTGGATCTGACTTTAGGCTCAGACCCCCATTTTCCCTATGACATCACCATAATAATAATCTAATTTGAGATGTAAAGTTTTAGCTTCTTTTCCATTGTGTTTATGAGTTCTTGGAAAATATTGGGGGGGGCCCAGACATACTCAGGCCCCACCTCCTTCATGATTGGGGGGGGGGCCCAGGCCCCCCTGGCCCACCCTTTTCCTACGCCCCTGTATAATCTGGACAAATATGCTCTCCTATCTCAACACACCCCCCCCTTCCTGCATGTATGTCTGTATGCCAGTCTAAAGTAAAAAGTGATGCGAACTGTCTGAGTTATACTTGAGCCCTTCCAGTAGAACCAGCTGGGTGACCTGAGGGTCTGGTTTTGAATGTGAGGTAAATGAGCAAAGGTCTTAACCTCTTATGTCTAGACCAGTCTGCTGAACCCAAAGAACTGTGTACTTCCATTTGCTCTGCTAATGTATGGTGTGCCACTCCAAAAGCCTTGATCTTACAAATATGTAATTCTTTGTAGTGGAGATATTTACGATGGAAGCATGACTTGATCAAAAGTTTTGCCTGTCCACCATCAGTTCTGTCAATATTAATGGCAGAACTGATGGATGTATTAAATACAGATCAGACATGGGGAGTCATATATCTGAAATAAGTAAAAGCTGAAATAAGTAAAAGCATAAAGAACATAATACACAGTTCTGTACATAGATATTGGTCCCGGAGCATCTATATAGTCAACAACCCAGTTTATGGATATGTCATTAGTCCATTGCAACAGGGTGTGTACATTTTATACAGCAGCATATCCATCAGAAGTATCTACAGTGTCATAGGCATATAATGGACATTAGTGACCAGGCCAGCCGGAAAAGGCTCCTCTGGCTTGTTTAGTGGTGATACACAACAGTTTTTTTTCACACTTCTGTCGTATAAAATTATCAACACCGAGTAAACCGCACCAAGAAGTCCCTGAACGGTGCCACAAAAAGGTTTCTAGGGGATCTGTTTAAGAACAACATTTCTCTTTGTTTTTGGTACACATAATAACGAAAGCATAAGAAAAAGTAGAAACAACATGCATATTCTAGGTCAGGCCTGAGGCTAGCTTCAGACATGTTTGTGATACTTCCTGCCATGTAGAAAGAAGCAGCTGTACTTCCTTAGTGCATGTTTTAATGACTTTCAAACTAGGGGCATGGTAATTTTTAACAACAGAGGGGTGGTACATTGGGGGCACCAACACATTTTAGACCCCTCGGGGGGGGCACCTACAAATTTCACCAATTTTAACAACAACAAAAAAGCCAGCGCCTATATTAATTACACCAATTGTCCCGTCATATAATTACATGGATAGACTTTCCCATCTATCAGCAATGCTTTCATAATTCGGCTGTAGATAGGTAACAATGGAGTGGTCTGGGAGGGGCAAAATCCAGGCCCATGATCCGGGGCCCATATTAAGTGTTTCTAGTAACACGGTCAGAGAATTGTGGCTTTAGGTCGGTAAGACTTGCTCAAGTCTGTTGATTTTAATTCCAGAGAAAAATAAATCAATGTCAAAGATTTTCAAGGATAAGACAACCTTTAGTGAATCAAGACTAGGCGGCCTTGAGTAGAGGGGTTAGAGCTTAGGGTAGAAAATTTAAAAAGAGTTTGACAAGATTCTCAAGTTTAGCTTCCAGAAAATGGATGCCGACCCTAATTCCCCAAGCAAGGTGAGATGACCTGAAACGCACCGCTTTCCCTTTTTTGCCCTCGGGATATACCGGCCCCAACGACCACCAGAGGGATGCTGAATATACATGCACCGTGGTAGTTATATGCAATAAAAAACACTTCAGCGTCTACTACGAGTAAATTGGATGAAAATGCTTTTTGTTAGCATTGGCTATATGCAGCAGCGTGCACATGGTCGACGGTTTGAGTACAGTTCTGTGATGTGTGAAGGGGGGGGGGGCAACAGCAGCCCTCTGATGAGAAGTTAATGGAGTCCCCAGTTTCGACTGGCCCTAGACTATAGCTCCGAGTCCCAAAACAAAGTAAGTCACCCTTCAGGAGGTGAAATGTCCAAAGAATTAGGAGTCAATGACTCTGGGTCTATATAAAACTGGGTCTATAATGATTAGGTCGAATCCCACATGGCGAAAAATGCCTCAAATATCTATGTTTATGGGACCATCCCCGGAGGACCATCCCCAAAGGATTATAAGTACTACAGGGTGTATAGAACACAAGCATTTTTTTTTTTTGCGATTTCAGGCCATAAAACATATAATTTTACAGAGATATAAACATGAACAAAGGCAAATTATCCTAAAGAAAACGCAACAGTGCCCTTGTGCTCTATACACCCTATTGTACCTATAACCCTTGCGAATTTGGGGACCATAAACGCAACAGATGCAAAATCGCTGAGATGTTTGAGGCATTTTCCGCCATGTGGGATTTGACCTACAGGCGCTCAAAAGTTTGAAGGTAAAAATTGCGACAAACCTTACCCTCGGTGAGAGGGATTTTCGCCAAAAGAGTCCCTTGGTGAGACGGATTTTCGCCAAAAGTGAGCCTTCGTGAGAGGGATTTCCATCAAAAGTGACCATTAACCATGTCCTTTTTTTCCAGGGAAATTTTGAAAATTAACTCAAAATTTTCAAAATTAACTCAAAATTTCCCATGTCACATTAAAATTTCAGAAAAGTAACCCCTGGTAAGAGGTATCTTTGTAAAAAAAAAAAATGACCCTTGGTGAAAGAGATTTTCGCAAAAATCAGACCCTTGATGAGCCCAAATGGCATAATCATTCTCGGTGACAGAACTCTGGTTGCCAGAGAAGTGACAAAGGTTAAAATCATATTGGCAATATATTATTAGAAAAAGTCAACTTTTTACAGTTTTCAATTTTGATATTGGGATGAGAAAAATAATGTATCTCATGTGATGTAAATTTTGAATATCTTTCATATTTGTAATCCATTTTTCCTGTGAGGGTCTAGATCTTTTCTGGTAAGGATTTAAACACATTTTTCTAGTACAGTTCTTATTGAATTTACCCCCCCCCCGCCCCCTTGAACACTATGATCGATCTCTGTGGAGATATTAAAGCCTGATAAGTGCTGCGCTGGTTCGTGTGACATCACTGCTGCTCCCAAGAATGCCCTTCCACAGTAACTCCCTTATTTGTTTGGTGATATGGAACACAGAAAAAAAATAAGTTTCAAATGTTAGTCAAATACAAGTCAAACCATCTAACCTAGCAAATGCTGTCTGTAAACGTCCCTCTTTTTCTTAGTCAAATATGACTAACCATTAGACAAAGTGGCAAACTTGCCTTGGCTTGCCTGATTTTGACTAGGATTCCTTGGTTGTTTTGACTAAGTAATATTTATAGTTCAATTAACATGGTGATTGTGTTAAGCTCTATGTAAGATTCGCATCCCACAGAAAAGAGTCTCCTCATTTAGGAAGCATTTGAAATCCCTAACATTATATTCAGTTAGAACCCCTGAGCCAAGTTACTCTGGGTTTGCCACAAAGAAGCAAATTCAAATGAGGATATTGTATCTATCTAGATTACCACAGAAAAGGTGTTCCTCTCTGATTACCTATTTCATTTGACAAGGCATCAACCTATTCGGTAGATTTTGACAAGTGTAATGTTAGATTGAATTTTGAAAGCCTCAAATACATGTCGTTCCTGAAAAATCATCATAATTTTGACATCCATGGAACTATTTATTGTACACACCCACCAGAAAAATCCTGTTTCAAACCACACTGCCATCTGGTGTGTAAAGATAACACCATGGGCAAAAGGACTAAGATCTCTTAGTGAAAGTGACTAAGATATGTTAGCTTGCCTGAAACACCCAGCAGATACCCTGTTCAAGATAGTGCTCTGAGAGTGAAACTGATTTGGCTAGTCAATGTGACTAAGAAAACTTAGACCTCCTTGGTCATTTGTTAGTCATAAGTACTAACTAAGAATAATAAGTAACATTGACTAAGTTTTCTTAGGTATGTTTTTTTTTCTGTGAAGCATGGGATAGAAAGAATATCGTAAGTTTTTTCTTACCTCTCATGCTGAAGACCATTAACGCTTGTTTCCATCTTCTAGATCAAAGTAGTAATTACACTAAATTGCTTTTGGGGGGTTCTAGTCACAACCAATAATTTCATTATATAATTACAACCTATTGCATGTTATGTTGAGTAGAAGTGCTCCTGAGTGTCAAGAATCCACGAAGATAAGCGTCATTTATATTGTTTATGACATCTATAGTTCAAATTACTTAAATCGATATAATTACATTAATCTTCCTGTTGTGGCTGATGAATTAAAAGGGGCTTATCAACTAAGAGACGTTCCGCGATCTTAAGATAAACATATGAAAAACTTTCACAATATGTTTGGCTTGAATAACAGATCTTGCTTTACAAATCATTCATATTTGCATTTCATCCTGATGTTGATGCGCTTTTTTTATTAACTAGTTAAGAGGTATTTGTTTTCAATCAAAATGGAAACTTTAGACGTCATGACCTCTTCAATGAAATTCAGCAAAAGAATCAAACCGGACATTGGACTTGAAATAGAGAATGTATGCCCACATGACTCTGCATATTGTTTACCCTTTGTTACAGTTTGACTGTGGCAAAAAAATAGTACTTAACTGATCCAACTGTGTATAGCAAACACCAAACTTCTACCAACACCTGTAATCCCAACCATACCTAACAAGATACAAAGTGTCTGACGGCATAGTGTTAATTTCTGATCTTCATTACTGAATCATTTGTGCCAGTATCAGTGGGTCCACCATTTTGGATTTCACTGGGTCTGCCGAAAGTGGCAAAAGAACACTGAAAAGACATGTGAAGAGTTTGGTTCCAAAACGCAATAAATCCATTCCAGCTTTTCAGCATATACACATTTTTGTAGTGCTCCCCTGAAGTTGTTATTAGTGATACCATGATGAAATCTTTACCAAACAGACTCAGGACACATGCAGCTGAAAATAGTTTTTGTATTTCTTTCAAGTATCTCTAATCTGTATACTTTTGAATTTTTTTTTTTTTTTCAAAATGGCGTTTATTGCGTTTTGGAACCAATCTCTTTATGTCATGATAGGTACCTAGATAACACCCACGTCCATGGACAAGCTGACTCCATCTTATCAGATTTTATTGATTCAGTACAGGTCGCCAGAAACCAGCCCACTCAGACCATTGGGGATACCCCAAGCACATCACCTCTAGACCATCCATTCTCAAAATCTTTCACCATCCCTAGCTTACCTCTTACTTTGTAGTCAGAACGTGGGTACCTCCTTGGAAGGACACTTTGTGAGTATGGGGTGCAGAAATGTTTTCCTTATACTAAATCCACAGAGAGTCCCTGGCCATGCATTTATAATGGCGGGGTGTTGAGAGGGAGAGTCTGATGTCAGGATCATTTCTTCACCTGTGGTATTTGCCAGAGTTTACCTGGAGTCTATAGGGATGATCTCAAGGGTTTATCCTCTTAAGTCGACTTCATCAGACGTGCTTATATCACAAGTGCATAGTCGGTGAATCCTGACGCCTTCATGGTTGGAAATGTTTATTTCGCTTATTTGCAACCTAAGCTCTCAATTAATTCAGGTAGGATGGTGTCTTGCCCAGTATTCAAATAGAATGTATGTATAATTATATGACTGTCATGCTAGCATTACATCTGCAAATGCTTACTGTAATATGAGGCACTGAATGAAGGGGCCTGAAGCAGGGCATAGATATTTCCATTTTTCTTTTTTAACTCGAAAGAGTTATTAGAGTCGGGGTAAAAACGGAAGGATTCAGTGCCTACTAACAGTGAGAAAACTAAGACGCATTTCCGGGCTATGTTAAATGCCATAGGAGGTGCGAATAGAATCAACGTTCCTGCGTTTTTGGTCCGGAGTGGTGCAAATAGTTGATGAATGTTGATGAATTTGCCATCATTCGATCCGTGTGCGCGTCTCCTTTGTCGTAAAAATGGTTGTTATTAATTTTTTTTTAATTATTCAGTGTTATAACATAGAAATATGATAAAGTATGGCAAAAGGATATGATTTGAATCGATATGTTCTATTAAGTAGATAAAAAAATTACATCTTCACCCTGTCGTTAATTCGCATCCCAAAGCCTGTGGTGGTGCAAATTGACCCAAATAACTATGGAAATTGTGTCGGGCATGGGCAAACATAACCAAAATCCAAAATGGCGGACAGCGAGACGATCGTGTTGTGGGGCTATAACTGCTGGATTATACCAAAATGGAGGAGAATTACACTGTCTCATTTTTATGGTTAATATGGATCCTTATTCAAGACCTGCTGCTGTTTTGCAATGCTTAACTCGCCAAGAAAGGAGTTATTCGCTTATGAAACATACGAGCGATAATGGATGCATTCTCCATAGGCTTAACCATTGACAGTGATAATGCTCGAAGAAAACATGAGGTTAGTATCAGAAGGGGCCTAAAAGAAGAGATTAAGTGCCCTTTCAAGTTAGTTGCATTGCAAAATGCTGTCCTATATTTACATTTTCCACAGGACTTGTGTACCTGCCCAAAGCAAATGTTGCCGTTTTATCAATAACAGCAATATGTTGTGTTATAGGTCAAATTAAATCCCACGAAGGTGAAGGGTTTGAAATGTCTGGATTTGGATATCAGTGCCATTGGTCTCTTGTTGAAAGTTAAAATAACAAGGGCTCCCATCCCACACTCCCTATACTCCAAACCGCATACTGAAATGTCCATTTCTCTTATATATGTATTGGTTAAAGGCAGCGGCTGGAGGATGGGTAATGGGGTACTTCTTATTGTGATTTTGCTCAACTAATTGTCCCAATAGTATTTCTTTGACATAAATCACATGTCTTCAGGGCTTCCAACAGCAGACTGCCAGCAGAATATATCCTAATGTTTTCATATTTCCGAGAGTTTCCCAATTGCCAAAAACATTGGATCTGAAATGTTTGTCAATTCTAAACCACAAAGACCTTCCAGTCATTTGTGCATAGTGGGATTTGACCTTGAATAACACTACCTGCCTTCTCTGACCATTTCCGAGATGTGGGATTTGATTAAAAGGTAAAAAAAAAAATAAACAGATATAAAGGAAACGATGATAGCTGTGTGTGCTGATCATCAGTCAAGCTAATGAGGTACAATGATACCCTATATGATCTAAGAAACAGCTCAAGGCATTTACAATAATGCTACATTGGATCATTATTGTGTGTAAATTCATGTTATACATTATTGTACCAGGGTGATTGTATATATGCCTCTTTATCCAGTGGGCGCCGCCATGACCTAAGCTGGTACCGGCAAAAGAAGACAGATAACAACAACTGACATTATAATAGGTACATTTGACCGCTAAGAATTCTGGAGTTAAGTATCGAGGACTTTTTAATAGGCTAAATGTCTATTCCGCTGCTGTCCTTATAATTGTTCCATGCAGGAGTCTTGTACATGTGACTTTATATACACAGGCCCAGACTGAAGCTCATTAGTCTTGAGTCAGTGAGTGAGTAATAGATGTTTAACGCCATTTCGACAGCTAAGGTCATATTCATGGCGAGAACTACATTACACAATTTCACAGGGGAATGTGTCAGTGCCCGCGCATATGTGCACCACACACATCCTGAGGGGATAGGAAAGAGTAGAAATAGACCCTTTTAAGTGGGCTAGGGAGGCCCGTCATTAGTCTTGCTACAGGTATTGGTGTTAATAACAGCTACCAGGCATCTCCTATTCAGCATGAAGTTGCCAGGTCAGTGTCATCCAAGGTGTACGGAGGGCCAGTTCCCATGTACTATTATGATGCCCTGGAGTGAACAACAGGTGTGTTATCATTATCAGTCGTTGGTTTGTCAGAGCAATAAAGGCTACATTGACATTTATGTTACTTCAGGTGTGCTTTTACCTGTGTCTACATTATACTTCCGACTGGGGCCACTTCCCCTGACAACGACATATTGAATCACACCTGTCAGGCGACAGCTTCACTCCTTTAGGAAAAGGCATATAATGATTCTCAGAACCTGTATTGGTAATTTGCCATATAGTGTAAATTAGTTATAGATGCAGCGTTATATGCATGTAATGTTAGACCAACTCTTTGTGATTGATATTATGAGGAGATACCATTCATTAACTCAGACTAATTGCCTATCATCGGAAGTCACATCTTTACGAATACCGTATGCTTCATATTCTGCCTTCATAAACTCGTGTTGTGCCCAATTAGGGTTCATAAGAAGTCTGATGACACGGTTCCGGCAATGGCGGAACCAGGATTGGGAAAGGGAGGGGGAACAGACCGAAACCAGAGGGCTACGCAACTCTGAAAATTAAGGAACTTTCACAAATGACGTCACATCAAATTTGGGACTTTGGGACTGTGTACAGATTTCTAAACCGTAAATCCTTCGTGTCACCTAATTTGGGCATTTCATACACGAATATAATAACGTCAGCAAAGCATATCATCTGATTCTCAACACTTTGCTTTACAAAGTTGCTCAGAGGTACCAATATTTTTAACACCTGACATCAGTTTTGAACTATTTATAAATGTATCCCATTTATGATACATGTTACTAGTGGCATGTAAAGGTACACAGGATTCAGAAAACATGGGTGGGGGGTCCCTGACAAAAGGTCCCTTTTTACCTTCGAAAAATGGAGGAAGCTCTATATGATCAAAGGGCAGAAACCATCCTAACTACAGGGTTGGCTGGTGTCACGGAGTTGTGTTTTATATATAGAAGATGATCAACATTTTAGAGACACACACCTAAGTTACTAATGACTTGCGAGACAACACACCAAAACAGACATGGTTCAGACAGTGTTAAAGGCCTATGCAAACTCCACCAGACCACAGAGAGTCTTATCCCACAGATTAGCGCAGATTATCGCCGATCATGTCGCAGCTGTGTCAGCCAGAGCCAAGACGAGCCATTCTATTAGGCCATAAGAAAAAGTGTTATGTTTACATGAGCATTATTTGTGGAACCATCCCTCGTGTACGTCAGATCACGTGGTCGGATTACAAAATCATTAGAAGACGTTCTAGTGTCCATAGTTGCAGCGAGGGAGAAGGCGGCTCATGTAGAAGAACATGTTTGATGAATAAATAGCCAGTTCTAGACGGTGGAGCACACAGCTCTACATAACGATTGCAGCCTTTCTCCTTTTATGAATAGGGTAGCCCAGTCATGAATCGACCACTCTAGCTGGTTGGCACCTTAAGTCGACCACATGATAGTAACTCCCATCATGTGTCATATTGTTGAAATAGTAATATATAGCTTGATTACTGGTATATAAATGAACCTTGGAGGAGGGGTAAAGCGATAATCTAAGACGTTTTTATGAGACGCCTTGAGGAAACCATGGTATACAGTTTATCGTTGCAGAACTGAATGTATGGATGAATGTATGGAACATAGACTACTTGCCATGGGTTATTGACCATAGGCTATGGGACAACCATGGGTTATCCATGGGCTATCATGGGCCCATAATCGCAAGGTAACTTCCATCCAAGATAACGAGACACAATGCAAAATCATTGAGACACTAGTTCCATCATGTATACTGGAGGAGGATCTTGTACAGAGCCCGAACCCTCCTCATATAATTAGAAAATTAACTGTTTAAAGATAGGGTTGTCGGTTTTATCTTTAGGCACCAACCAGCTAGAATGGTCGAGTCATGGGTGGACTACCTTCAATGGCCCCACAACATAAATTGCTGTAGTCCCATCAGTTGATCTATGCCACCAGAGCCAAATGACTTTAATGTAAAACTGGGCCATATGGGCAATCATTGCAGTCATTGATTGCCCGCATAGTTCTGTAAAATACTAGATTGGAAGATACTGTTTATAGTGTGGCTTTAATTGCTTTAAGTAGGTGTAGGCGCCATGGGAACATCAACTAAAAGGTGTGGACCATGACCCAAGAGGGTCTTGGAATGCTGTCAAAATAGCCATGCTACACTGTAAGAAATAACTGTTGAATCTACATTTTTGTCATGGAAATGTCATAGAATTTGAGTCTGGGGATTTTGTGGGAACCCTGTATATTGTGTCAGTTTTATGTACATACCAGTATGCATTCATTCCAAACACTCACTTTTTCCTGTTTCATTCATAACGGCCATAAATCTTACATTATATCTAGGATATACTTCATACCTCACTGTATAAGGTTGTTCCGTCTTGTCTGGGGATCCAGACAAGTTAATGGGTCTTTGTATCCGGATTCAGTTTACTCTTGTACTGAGAATCAACAACGATGTGTACTATTGACCTTTTTGGGCTGCATATGTAGGTTCTCTGTCTTTGCCATCATGATGCACCAATGCAGTACTGGTGAGTCTACTTACCAGCTCTGCATTAGTGCATCGTGCCAACCCTTCAGGAGTATTCCTATTTCAATCACCATGATGCCTATAAATAGCCACTGCTGCATTCATGCATCATGGCGATCGATGCCCATCTTGCATAAAACTAAGCTGTAGACCTCATAGGGTTAATGTGAGGTATTCAGTCAGGGTTTATTTCTCTACTCCTGGAATCTCAGGCCATAAATTTGCCTAAAACTATTCATTATGATAATGGTCATCTTCCTAGACAGAGTGGTCAGTGAGGACAGTGTTACCAGCCTGGTAAACCAGTGGAATTTCACCACGATTAAAAGGGAGAAAAGAAGAGAAAGGAGTGAAGATGAGGAAAGTTCAGAGAAGAGTGAACGAGCCTTTCTGGATCTCTGTTTATATCTTTTGTGTAGTGACCAAAGGCAGAACCTATGATATTTACATATTTAGTTTTTTCATAAAGTACTAGTAGGCTTAATATAACCCCAGAGACAAACTTTGGCTATCAGCTTTGTTTTCTTCTTGCAAAGTCTGACCGATAGTCTAATCACTGTAATTTGCCGAGGATAAACGACCTGTCAGATTAACATTTCAAGAGGACTAATTGATATTGTTTGTAATTAAACAACCTTGACTGAGAACTAAAGTGCTAAAGATAGAACACATATGCTTTCCCTATATATAGTCATATTGGACGTTTAAAGACTTGTGATATTTTGTATGTAATGCATTCATGTCCTATAGATGATCGTATTGTGACAAATCAAACAGAAACACAAACATGTTTAGCATTTAAAGCACAGAGTTTAACTTCAAATAATACCCTTTTTTCCAATATACATACATGTTTGCAATATCTGCATTATGATCCCACACGAAGCCTACAGGTCTATCTATGGAGTCCTTACTTATGATAACCACCCCCACAGAATCTCTAGGGTCCTTGGCTGGTGAAGTGCCTTCACAGTGGGATCACACAAAGAAAGCTGCCTGCTTGGAGCTGTGTGAAGTTTTCTGTACAGACTATACCTCCCCACATTCCATCAGCCCCCCTCCCTGTTCTACTCTACCCACCACCACTTCACAGTTTCCGACAGGTATTTAACCCCAAACAATGAATAGGCAAGGCATAAGGGCTGCCATGTGGGAAAGGAGAAAAAGGGAAATAACTGCAGATCGTGAGATGAGGGTATTATTTGTGTTGTGCATGGGTCCCTGCCTATAGGCTGGTAGGAGAAAGTATTCATATAAAATAAAGTGTCTTTGTATCTAGAGTTTTATGAGATATACCAAAGTGTATGTTTATGGATGCAGATAATTTCATTAACTGGATATCCATGCGCTTCGATCTCTTAAAATAACCATTTTACTTGGATTAGACATAAAGGCAATTTTAGAGATTGAGGGCAAGAGCATGGGCTCTTTCAAATCCAACAGGGAACTTAGAAACTGTAGATCTCTCTCCTCAGCATGAGGCCATGGATGCACCGAGGTTGGCGTTGACATAGGGCTAACCTTTGATACAATAACATTTGTCACAGGTGCATCCCAGGTTACTAGGAGTGAGGAAGGAGAGTGGATCCAGGTGGGAGTTTAGCGCACCTGGATTCTCACCTTGCCCTTCCCCTATCACTTTCAACCTATGCACAGGCTCTGGGTCATGTTTTCAGTGTGAACTATGTAAATACCGATAGTAGCTCATCATCCATGCAATGGTGGGGTTGAAGAGTATATGTAGTATGCACCTATAAATCCCTTTGATTTACAATATGATAGTTTGTATTAATACCTATGTAAATGCTAGCTGATAAAAGCACCTCTGGTCTCAAGGATCCAGTTTTCTCATCCTTAACCCCCTTTGCACCCTGTCTGTGGTCCTATGACTAATGGCCGACGAATAAGATATACCCATGATATCGCTATTGTTAGTGATTATGGCATACCACCTGTCTCAGTGAGCCATTGCAGATGTGACTATTCTCATAGAAGAATCCCTATACTGACGCAGATCGGAACATTACACCCAAAAGGTAGAGCGCTGCGTTATTTCCTTATGACCTTTAACACTGTAAAGGGCAGTATATTATAATACTTGCCATTATACCCATGGGTGTTATGTTACTGCAGTACTGGCGAGTAACTCACTGCTGCAATCATGCATCAGGCGATCCTTACAGTACTTGGTTGTCAGACTCCTGATGCACCTGCATCATGTCATCAAATTGGCATAAATCATTAAGGCATCATATGCTTCCTAGAGAGTAAAGTCACATTCTATTGTTGTGTCTGTCTTTTTGCAGACAAAAAAATGAACACACAGCTACAGCCTGGAGAACCTATACCCTAGAGGTGAAGACTGCAGTCACCACTAGATGTTTTGAGCACCACATGGTCATGTTACCATATTCCAGTAAACACAACTTCATATATGGACGTTGTAAGAGGTATATCTACGTAGAATTTTGGTTGCAACTACGAATTTTTGCTTGGTATGTGGACGTTTAAATGTTAAGGTTTATCTATGCTCTAGATACTTAGATATATAATAAATACGTATTTCTACATATTTTTACATTTTTCTGCTACCAAAGAGCTACCCAAAAGAAGGGGGAAAGAAGAAAAAAAAGAGAAAAACATTGGTAGTCCATCAAGGCGAAGCCTTGAACCCTAGATCTTCCACATCTAATGCCTGCTTCCTACCGCTGGGCTATAGATTCTGACAAAGATTTGTGTATGAAAAGTCCATTATGTCATTTTCATTACCTTCCACCAAGATCCAAGAATATATTATGCTCTTGAATATAGATAAATTTTACTGCCTGGATAGCTCAGTCTGTAGAGCAAAGCTTTTCAAATCCGGAAACGATTTTGATGTAGGGAGAATTATAAGTTTTTTTTTGTTTTTTTTTTTAATTTTTAGGTAGCTTTTTGGTACAAGAAAAATGTAAAAATATGTAGGAAAATGTATTTTAGATGCTACGTATCTAGAACGTAGTTAAACCTGAACGTGTGAATGTCCATATACCAAGCAAAAAAATGGAATTCAAACCAATTTGGTAGGAACCAAACCTAGTTATACCAAAGATCTATGTAGCAGTTTGGTATGGTGTTTACTGGGATATACCTTTCTTGTGAGAGCATTTTTTACTTAACCCTTTAAGGGCCACTAATGCAGGAGTGCATCATGCCCAGTGGTCGACATGATGCACCAATGAAGTGCTGGCGGACTGCTAAAAGAGTTAACTCATATAAACGCCAAGGGCTATGTTCGCCTCACCTCTACTGGAAGTGGTCCTTCCAGACACTACATAGGAGCATAATATTTGATCGCCTGTAGTTTTTGTGCTATTGAAACCGGATATTGCAACTGAATGAATTCTTGGTTCAGGTAAAACTCTCAGGAAGCTACATTCTATATTATACACTGTAAGAAATGTGTGTTGCATTTACACGCTTTATAACACACTTCTTTGCAGCATATTTTTACTCACTTATTTTTTTAACACGCAACACGCTTTTGCCAAAAGTGTGTTAAGAAGTGTGTTGATGTCAAAAGGGTGTTACAACAAAAGTGTGTTGCAAAAAGTGTGTTCATGCATATAGTGTGTTCATAGAAAGTGTGTTGCTTCATAAAGTGTTTAGATATGAAAGTGAGTTAATATTTCTTCAATGAAGGGGGTGGAGGGGGGGGCATTTAGCCTTTATTTCTTCATATATTCATTTTGGTATACTTGTTATTGTCCTGAGATGACGTGAGGAAGGTAACCATGAGGCACACATACTTAATCTGGAAAGGAATAACAATATATTTTTGTAAGACCATAATTATGACATGTTGATTTAGTGTATAAATTGTCCTAAAATCACTTAAACTTCTACATTAAGATATACTAATACATTAATAACATATCTTCTGATTTCTCTGTCTAGAATTTAGAATGGTGACTGAGTCTAGGCTCCCATATGTAAAAAAGTCGTTATGTAGGTACATTATAATGATAAAGAATTATATTCAAAATGCAGAATAGTCCAACTTACCTATTCCTGGTATTTTGTAAATCTCAAATCAGCATGAGAACTTGTCAGTGACTGGAGCAAGCAGATTGTAGTTTTCTGAAACAGAAGAATTGGTGAATGAACACTGTATGCTACACTGGATAGTATGTTAGGCAGCATATTGATACAGCTTTTAGAGAATTTCTTTATGTGAGTGTAAATCTATGATAAACCAACTTACTACACTCTTTTACAGCTTGTATAGCACTAGTGTTGAGGATGATATATAAGATTACTTACCAGAAATAAGCAGAGAAGTGAAGACACTCCTCTCTCCAGCAGGTGCAGATTCAAACTGACTGTGTGTAACTGTTATAACTGACCTTTGGTTAGGTGAGGGGCAATTAATGGGTTACATAATACCACTGATAAGACTGAAGGATTAATAAAATGTGTGTTGATTTAACACACTTTTCAGTACCTAAACACTTTTAAGAAAAAAGTGTGTAAGTGTGTTAGAAAAAGTGTGTTGATGCCCTCAAAGTGAGTAAACTGCTCAAAGTGGGTTGAATATCCATGTGTGTTACAATCTTGTGTGTTCCTGCAACACACATTATTTACAGTGTATGGTCCCGGTTTGGAAAAAAAGTTTGAACACAAAACAGCTATGGTGAAAGATCTTGCGGCTAACATAACCTGATAATAAGACTCTCTATTTATACTTCTTGATACATGTATATATTCATGTAGAATATGCAAGGTCCCCTCTAGAGCCATGGCTGTATACACGAATCTTGATGCATGGCATCCTTAGCATGGGCATACTTATGATGCCTGTTTCAAGAGGTGGCAGAGGAGGACGGGAGGGAATCATGAACAGATCTTAATGTAAGAAACTGGGGAAATGGAGATGGTGTTCTGACTTGTGTCAGCATGGAGAGTATATTGGGGTCTGGTACATTTAGGTAATGATAGAGCCATGTCTTTTTTCTCATGAAAAAGAAATTCAATGAATTTGATAGCCTGCTTGACCTCTTTGTGCAATACTCAGATGTTATCCAGATGGCTGTCGTCTGGACTGGATCAAATATTATTCATTTTTGAGCCCATTGACACAAGATTGTGAATCAGGAATTACATGACATTGTACATTATGGAATTTTTGGATTTATCTTAATAGCAGCATGCTATCCAACCTGCCTTTGGGGGAGACACAGCGCCTCAAGCACGGCGCGTTCGCAAGTGAGAGCATTGCAACTTTGAATGTTTTAAAGCAAGGGCTTGGGGCATGCCCTCAAGTAAGATTAGTGCCCTAGACAGGGCCATTGTCCATTGTCGATTCTAAGTAATGGTTCTTACCCCTTGTCTCTCAATCCCATGTCCCTTGTGGATTTTAAGAAATGGCCTTATCTCTTGCCTCTCAACCCATGTCTCTTGTCGGTTTTAAAAAGTGGCTATTTATACTCTTGTCGATTTTACCTGTCTCGGGACCCTAATATTTTGAAAAGAATTTCCTTGCTATTTTTGGTCAATTTGTGATTAGAAATTAAAGGACCAAGCTCACTATACAAGTGACGTATATCAATCGCGTCTCGTTCATCTTGACAGTGTATACTATGATAAAATTTGAGGAAGGCTTCTCAGGTCGATATCCAAAAATTTAACCTGTAGAATACATTACATATACCTGGACATATGTTATCTCCTATAGACCTACACTGGGCACTACAAGGTTCTTAAGGCTGACGGCAAATGATAAGAATGCAAGAAACTCGAAGAATGTACTAAAGACGTTTGGCTAGAGTGCATGCCTAGTGCTCTTCATCTCTCGCCCCATTCCCTTGATCCAGGAGTTGTTTGTATTTGGACGAGCCGGTCGGTCTGTATTTGCTATAGAAGCAAACAAGGCCATGTCGATACCAACATTTGTTGGTTGATACACCCTATAGTTGTTAGAGAACCCAGTGCCGCGGCAGTGGTCAATCGGCCCATTCAGCTGAATAGTATAAAAAGCACTAAGAAAATATTCCAGTATGCGCTTTTTCTTGAAGGGGGTGGTCCATTTCAGGGGCAGACCTATAGGAATTTGCAAGGGGAGGGTGTATTTCACCATAAATACCAAAAAATGAAAGTGGATTAAAATATCACTAGATGTATATATGTATACAAAAAGAGAGGGGCGGGGGTGGAGAAAATGCTCAAAGTGGAGGGGTTCTGATTCACCCCGGTGATTCACTGAAATTCCTGAATTTTATCCTCAAAGAACCTTAATTTACATGGAAGAGGGCCCTGAAAAGGCGGGGGTGTTAAAAACTGAGATGTAGTTTAAGGGGCTCCCGGCTGTAGAATGGCTAAAAAAGGGGTGTAGTTTCGCAGTTGGTACCTCCAATCAAACATTCCGTGCCCCCTCCCGGGCCCACAACCGCCCCTACATTTTTCAAACGCCCATCCCAGATCGAAACGAACATTGTTATCACCCCCTGCCTATAGTATCGTGATGTCTTCATTCGTGTATTGCCCATTTCGGCGCCAACATATATATAACAGTCAAGTGGATTAATTACTTACATTTATCATCTGTTATAATAGCCATGATTATTAAGTTTTTCCTCTCTATTCTTTCAGGAGTTAAGTGTCGTGCGGACGATTACACACAGTGCCTTTGGCGGCCTTATTTCATCTCGAGACTTCACAGATTTGGCTGTAACTACAAGGACTGGTGATTACATAGCTACTAATGGTATGTACCTTTTATATCTTAATTCTTGGGCTCAATTCCAAAAAAGAGGTGCTTTAGTTTGCATTACGTAGTAAGGAAACAGACCATGTAAGTAGTTAGGGGGGAAAGTCTAGTGAAAGTGATGAGGGATTGAGTGATGTCGTCTCAAGCTTAAGGTGCATGTATATTACTTCCATAGTGGCAAATAGAAAAGATCATCCACATACCCCGAATGCATGTTCATTTTTTCTTGCCTGCTCACTTATTATAGGCCTGTAGGTCTGCAGTCTTGCATCATCATGATAAAAGTACATCGCCCTTCTGAGCGCTATATGCTGTGGCCCTTGGATTTGAGCCTACTGCGCAGGTCCCTGCGCATATGGGTTAACTTTATCAGAATGAGATCAATTTTGATAGGCACATACCTACATATATCCTTAGTGTCCACAAAAAGTTTGGGGGGATTCTGATCAAAATTGCCCATTTTATGACCATTTTGAATTTTGGCATATTTACATCCAGATTTTTCTCATCATTCTCTAAAATTCTTTTGCACCTTAGAATTATAGCACTTACAATACCAATACAATGCTATAGAAGTGGTAGGCTATTCACAGTGACTGAGGGCATATAATGGAGCAAGTGCTCTAAATATGGATTTTTTGTCAGTTTTTCCAATACTTTTTTTTTATTTCAAATGGCCAAAACTCCAAAATTATGCATGGGACCCCATATCAAAAGTAATTTTATCTAAAGGCAAATTATCTGAAAAATATTCTAAAAAAGTTTAAGAAAAATCTAGTGGTTGAAAATATGAATTTTATTTGTTTTTGTTATGAATTAATATAAAATTTAACCTTCTCCTTTCTGAAAAATGAGAAATTTACCCAGAATGCCATGTTATGGAGTTAAAATTCTTAATAAATAAGGATATCAGATCATTTACCATGCAAGGTTTCATATCTCTGAATTGAATAGTTATGACAGAAAAAAAATGTCAAATCTGATACATATTTTCTCTAATTTCTAGGTGAATACTTTTATTTTTCAAAAATCTGTAGAAAAAAAAAGTAGTGTGGGACCCCCCCATTTTTCTTTTCATATTCTTATTCTAGATGATTTTTTGTACCTCTGGGAGAAAAATGGAGAAAATCTAGGATCTTTGATTCAATGGTAGCGACCCACCTTAAAGGATTGGACGATTACTGTGGCCTACGCTAAAATATCTATCCTACTGAATGATAAAGATCTCAATCATATTGCACTAAATAAGGTATCCACCCATGGATACTTATCCACCCATGGATACTTCCATGAATCACAGTCCTGTAACAATCCAAAGGGGGAGAAAATAAGAAGTGAAACATAAAAGCCACTGATCTCATTTTCAGGGTGATCCTACATTTCCGCCAATTTGGTAACAGGGGGTGGTGACAGATGGAATATTGCGGGGACAGATGGGGTATTGTGGTGACCTATGGTATGTTGTGGTCGAGTGGTGTTTTCCTATACACTTATATCTGTGTGTGCTGTGGTCAGGGGTTGGTACACTCTGTTGGGTGGGGGTGTAGGACACGTGCTACAGTGGTCTTTTTCACAATTGAAATAGTAAAAAGGAAGAGAATAAAACGAGTGTGAATTGGAACGACATCATGGAAGAAAATGTGAGAATAAAAAGTATGAATTCAGAAATTATGGAGAAAAAAAACTACAAAATAAAACAACAACAACAACAAAAGAGTATACTCACAGGCATATCGTAATTAATTTCATTCAATTAAAAATGGGTTCTCAATAAAATCAACGATTCTTACATGTATGCTAATCGATAATGCCTTTAGCAATATGCCTTTGAACACTAGCCACAAGTAGAATTGCTATAGGGAATCTAATGAGGGGAGCATTTTTTTTTCAGTTTTGCAAAAGACCCCAGGTACTTCTCAGTGTGTTTGTATGCATGTTGATTCTGGCTTCCGGTAACTGGAGACTATGAGTGAGTGACCACAGTGACGGTAAAATGTGTAGAATATCATTCATGCCAATGCATACATACACAAGTACATGTATGTATACAAAAAGGGTGTCGGAAGTAACTTGACTTGGGGAAGGGGCGTCGGGGTAGGTTATACTCGATTTGACATACCTATCATGGTCTCCCTATATCTCATTGCGGGTTGGAAGCAAATAGTACCTAGCATGGGTGAATTGGATAAAGGGGAGGGGGTGGTGGTGCACCAATAAGTAGTCAAAATCCCAAAAGTAACAGCATTCTGAATACAAGCAAAATAAAAAAAAAAGAGATTCCAAAGAGGGTGGGGGAGCGGGAGCGATGGCGGACCCCCACCCACTGTATCCGGCCATATCAGGCAATTCCAATGGGACTCAATTGGAGATAACGGACTTTATAACATAAAGGGATAAAAGACCCAAACAAAGCTTCACTAAATAGAGACACCCAGTAGAATATTTACTTATGGGTGTGGTTGGTTGAGTTGTTGTACACTAACATGTGATCATCCAAGGGCAGTATATTAGTATACTAATGTGTAGATAATTCTGTATGTTCTGGCTATTAGTGTGGCCTGGTGGGTTGCCACGAGCGTGTCCAGTGTTTCAATGAAGGTTGTATGGAGGGATCATCTCTATATCATGCATATGGTGCTCTATGGACCAATGATCCATTCTTCTCTCTCCTTCAATCGCTCTTCTCATCCCTATTCCTACCATCCACACCTCTCACGCAGAACTATCATCTAAAACTCTGGGGGATGTACCGAGGAATCACTCCTATCAGACAAGGATGCACTGCTAGACCGCGGGAAGAGTTTTGCAGTAGATTGCTTCTATTTTTGGAAAACAGTGGTAGTTACTGTTAGTACAAATCAAATGACCCAACAGTGGCTTGCCCTGTACCCAGTACAGTAGTCTTTATAGCCCATTTACAATTGGGGCTGACAGTGTGTGTGATTTTTTTATCACGATGTTGTATGCTACAAGTGATCATCCAAGGGCAGTATATTAGTATACTAATGTGTAGATAAATCTGTATGTTCTGGCTATTAGTGTGGCCTGGTGGGTTGCCACGAGTGTGTCCAGTGTTTCAATGAAGGCTGTATGGAGGGATCATCTCTATATCATGCATATGGTGCTCTATGGACCAATGATCCATTCTTCTCTCTCCTTCAATCACTCTTCTCATCCCTATTCCTACCATCCACATCTCTCACGCAGAACTATCATCTAAAACTCTGGGGGATGTACCGAGGAATCACTCCTATCAGACAAGGATGCACTGCTAGACCGCGGGAAGAGTTTTGCAGTAGATTGCTTCTATTTTTGGAAAACAGTGGTAGTTACTGTTAGTACAAATCAAATGACCCAACAGTGGCTTGCCCTGTACCCAGTACAGTAGTCTTTATAGCCCATTTACAATTGGGGCTGACAGTGTGTGTGATTTTTTTATCACGATATGACACTCTAGGAGAGTACCAAGGAGTCACTCTAATTTGACAGCAATTGGACACAATGCATAATTGCACTACTATAGATCGTCGTGAATAATTTTGAGGGTCCATGACACCCACACCCCAGGTAGCAAAGGTGGTGTGGCCCTACTGTGGCCCACACTTTATTTGGTGTGGCTTCTGATGTGGGCCGCAATGGGCTAACCGATGGGCTGCTGACAGTTTCTGTTCTCAGTGAGGTGCGTGGGCCACACTGGGCTAAACAATATGGGCACAGATCAGTCTCAGAGTGGGTTTGGGTTCAACATGGGTTTCTGGTGTGGCTGAAAGTGGGCTGCCCACTTTGATCACATGGCGCCATCTGGTCAAAATTTATCATTTTGGGGTCAACATGGGTTTTTGGTGTGGCTGAAAGTGGGTTGACCACTTTGATCAGGTGGTGCCATCTGGGATAGATATTATAGAAAATCTATTTTTTCCTCATTTTCTAAAATTTTGAACCCTGAAAAAGCGCTGCTAGCCTCCAGGTGCTAGCCCCTCCCCTCGGCCTCCATAGTTGGAAGGAGACTAAACATACTGTATTACTCTCCCCATCATCATAATACAGTAGAACAATCAATTCAAACTTAATTGGCCAAGGTATTTCAACCAGGCCTAGTCCAGTAACATGCTAGCCTTCAAGTTCATAGTGCCTCCCACTGGGTAGCATATACTTCAATATAAAATGATTACCACAGGAATAGTGTAGTCACATTAAAAACTGCTGACATCACCTAACTTTGCACAGTTCAAATGTATTTTGCAAGTAGATCTAAACTCTGAGAAAATTTGTGTACTGTTATGATTTATATGATTCATTAGCCTATTTCTGTTACATCATACTAAAGAAAATCAATACTAACATGGGGTGAAAACTGTACATCAGACATAGTGGGGGCATCTAGTGTTAAAGTTCAAAACCCCCAGCTCAGTATGCCTTGTGCAAACCCATCCTCAACCCTGTCTGAGGAATTATCTTTGGAACTGATCTATGCCTGATTCAGGGTGTCCACTTTTAAACCAATCTGTGCCCAAAGTGTTTGCCCATTTTTAAGCTGCTCTGTGCACAAATCAGTTAGCCTTATGTGGCCCACACAACTTGCTGAGGACAAAAACTGTCGGGAGCCCAACAGTCTTAGTTCAGTTTGCCCTATTAGGGCAACCCAATGTGGACCTGACTGGAAACCCACCATTTGCCCAAATTAAAACCATGATAGTATTCTGCCCGCTTTGAACCAGCTTATCTGAGCTAAAACTGAATTGGCCCTAAGTGGGCTTGCTACATGGGACCCCTGGCGCTAAAAACATGCACTTATTAAAGACCCGGCGCTTAAACACAACGATACTAACGGTCAATAATGATGCTCGCCAGCAATTGTGTATTTTACCCCCACATGCAGTATACCTCAGGAGGGCATTTCTCAACAGTGCTAATAAGAATCATTGAGAAATACCCCTCAGAAGCTCTGCCTCAGAAGCTGATGCCTCCTTTCTCAGTGTGGGGATGTTAAGTCAGCTTTGGGTGACTGGTCAGGTGAGGACAATGCCACTGTGTGGGGTCCACAAAAGTTAATCACCTTGTTTTGTGGCTTTGTCCACTATGATGACCATCAGTGTTCAGTTTTTGAGGTAAAGTGACCATTTCAGCTGTCATGGTAACAGACAGGCAGCAGATGTCACAATGTATGGTGTCATTTAGGGACGCCAGAGGTCAATACCCAAGGTCATTGTGGGCAACGTTCACAAATGGCGTCTTTGATTATGGGCGCTGGTGTTAAGTTTGCATATTTTGGGGATATCGATATTCAGAGGCGTAGGAAGTAAATCTTTATTGGGGGGGCCCGGCGAGGGCACCATCGCGACCACCTTGAATTGTCGGCTGATGCGTGATGGCATCTATTATTATGCGTATATAGAATTCATATAGAAAAGTAGTTTTTGGTAAATTTTGGATCTGACTTTAGGCTCAGACCCCCATTTTCCCTATGACATCACCATAATAATCTAATTTGAGATGTAAAGTTTTAGCTTCTTTTCCATTGTTTATGAGTTCTTGGAAAATATTGGGGGGACCCAGACATACTCAGGCCCCACCTCCTTCTTGATTGGGGGGGGGGCCCAGGCCCCCCTGGCCCCCCCTCTTCCTACGCCCCTGATATTGAGAATATAGCTAACATCTTATGAAGCAGATTTGTGGCAATCAGTGGAAATGATGAGAGAGCGGTGGTTTTGAAGAAGGGGTAGACAACTTGGTGACTTTATTTGGGAACGTGCCCCTAGTGGTATGGCGCACTGAGACAGAAGGGGTCTTGGTGCACAAGTCACCTGGTCCCAAGGTCACCTTGCCCCAAGCTAAGGTCAACTGAGCAAGAGGTGGTGGGGGATGTAGGGGCGATTGGAGCATTACTGAAGCCTCTGATCAAAGGCGTCCAGCTGTCAAATTTATAACGGACTTGCCAGCAGACAATGACCAATTAGCCAACTTTTCAGCAGGGCATATTAAAGTCTCATTTGTACCTTGGTCAGGTATAGCAATCTAATCGATATGCAGTAAGTGACCTTACTTTGCTTTTATCCGTTTCATGTATATGTTTTTTATACATTGTGTTTACAGTATAGTTGGCATTTGCCGTGAGACATCCTGGGGAGCCTGGCCAATACCCCGTAGGGTCTGATAGCTCTGGAGGTCGCAGCTCCAGGGTGTCATATCCGTGTGACAATGGCACATAGCTTTGCATGTTGGACAATGCTGTGGGAGAGCCCCCCACCCCACCATCCACCAAAGAAAATCGTTATGATATGATTGAGAGATGACTCTTCAAGTCCTCAATTAATCCTATGGCCCAAGGAAATTTTCTTTCCTGACGCCCTTGTCAGCACAAGTTAAAACCAATACTAGGCTTCAAATACACTAGCTATGTAGGCCTATGTATCTTTGAAGCTATCTCAGTGACTGAAAACTGCACTCTCTCAACCAAGCAGCAATAATCAATTTCACCGCTGGTCACTGATAAGCTTTACCTTTCGTAGGGAGGGGCATTCCTGACAGTCCCAACACCTTGGGGTACCCGGATAGAGAAGACACCATGACCCTCATGTCATGACCCTTGACCTGGCGAGTCCAGAACGAGGCCATGTGGACCTCAGGGGGCACAGTCCCATACCAAAAGTGTACAATGTAGTGTTGGGAAGGGGGGCGTGGGGCAGTCAGTGCCTGGACATTCTGATAATAACTTCATATTTTATAACTAGCGATAGGGTTTTTTGACGTTGGTGCCAAGTCGCACTCGGTTGGCACACTTGTGGTCAGAGCATGGTTCTGCCAGAATTCCACGGTTTGTAACGGCCAAGGTATTAGCAGCCCGCGGACATGCTGTGGGACCACATGTTGTTCTCGATACCACTATGCTTAGTAGCGGACTTTTCTTTCCTTTTTTTTGTTGGGGGTGGGGGGTGGTGCCCCTCCCTTTTGTCTGTACATAAAAGTTTATTTGCCTCGTTAAGGCCTGAAATTTAGCCAAAATAGGAGCTATATGTCCCCTCCTTTTATACTCAAAGGTGGGGGCCCGCCCTTTCCTTTTCTAAAATTCTGCTACTGCCACTGGCTTTCCATGTAGTGATATCTTTTCACTTGTGTTGCTCACAAGTGGTCATGCTAGTACAGTGCTTGAAAAGGGTGATTTGAGTGGGTACCTAGTCGGCAGAAGTCAGTCAGTATAGTAAAGTAAAAAGTGTAAAATGAGTAGGTACCTGATAGTGCAGCTCTCTCTATTTTAAACAAGGCAGGTGACTTTTCAGACTAATGTGGTGAGTGCAAGTTGAAAGGTGAAGCAGAGCATGACTTGTTTTGAAAAGAGGGCACACACTGACAGCTCTATTTACAATAGGAGCGACACCCTCCTGTGGATCGATCTAACGACCAGGGACATACAATTGATACAAATGGAGTATGCCTACCATGCAAGTTCACTTTGAAATGTCTTGGTTGATTATGAGGTCTACTTGTACATTTTTGCCTAGAATATGCAAATTCTGATTAAGTGTACAGATTTACATGTACGGCAGCCTACTATATTCACTGTAAAGTTTTGCAGAATATAAACTACTTTTGAAGGTATAGGAGAGAATATACAGGTATGTGCAGCAAGAAGGCTATACCAAAGTTGTGGAATGTCTTATGGGCACAGCCATTGCTGAAGCTGGTTGCGCGGGGTTATCACCTATAACAGTTATCAGATGGGTACCATCTGCCCCCCCCCCCCCAGGAGAAGTCCGTGTTGTAGACAGGTCGATTTACGTTGCCGCTTTACAGTGCACCAGACATATTGGCAATCGAGACCTTGTCATTCTAGACGCTAACAAGTAGCTTTACTTCAATATAGCCTTACTTTCAGGAAATCGATTCAGTACAATGGATAGCTGGGATTTTCCTAGAATATTTTTTTCTAGGAACCGCCTAAAATAGAACATTGACAGACTGAAGGCTGAACGGCCCGGAACCGGAAATGCGTTAAGGGACGCTGGGTGCGTTGAGGCCTGGATAAGGAGGTGGGGGCGGGGATAAGGGGAGGAGGACTAGAGGTGTATGGATACATGGGGTAAGTGAAGAGGCCTGTAGATGGGGAGTAGAGTGCGTACTGCATCACTAGGAAATAGTTCCCAGTCAGCAGGAAGCAATCCATCACTGATCACGGCCCATCGGGCTCGTTTAGGCACCAACCTAAGGGCCCGTGCAGAATGGGAATGGAATGGGAGGAAGGCAGAGGAGGTGGAAAGAGGGACATCCCCAGTAGACAGACTCACGTGGTCTGAAACAGTCTGCCACATTGGCCAAATTCCGCAGGTGCAGGTTCATTTATACAAGATGTGTGTAGATCTATGCACCACACCAAAGCAAACTATGTGGCTATGCTAAAAGGTGTGAGGCTATAATTATACACGTTCATGCAAGTTAGGGTTTTAAGTGTTCTGGGAAAGTTTAAGGCAAATTAGCAAGTCTATAAACTCGAGACTACTTTGAAAACATTAAAAAAATAGTAGTGTATACCTCAAGAAAAAAATGAGGTAAAATGCTGAAAATAACAATCCAAGTTGATCTTTCACAAAGCATTTGGGCATAATTCATCTTGACTTAACTTATTTAGGTCTACAGAGACTTTCAAAGTTGACTACGAGTAGTTGGTTAAAAGATTTTAAAATGCTCATCTTCCCCTATTTTCGTCCATTTTAACTTTCTTTTGGCCAACCTGTAGACCTTAGTGATTGGACAGGGGCGTAGAAAGGCAGGGCAGGGGGCCCCGGGCCCCCAATCATAAAGGAGGTGGGGCCTGAGTATGTCTTCCCCCCCCCCCCGACAAAAAACAACAAAAAATGCTCATGACAAAATGGACAAGAAGCTAAAACTTTGCCTTTCAAATCTGATCAATACGGTAATGGGATAGGGAAAATGAGGGACTGAGCCTCAAATCAGACCTATTAAAATTTCACCAAAAATTAATTTTCTATACAAATTCTGTACAGGTATATATGGGCATTGTTTCGCTTGAGACGACAATTCAAGGTTTTCACGGTGCCCCTCCCCCCCCCAATGAAGATTTGCTTCCTACGCCTCTGTTGGAATACCAACAAACAAACAATAATACTCAGAAAAAGTCCAGATAATGACTTCAAGGTCAGGCTTTAGTTATCAAATAAGGACATTATGTCCACAAGCCATCCATAAGGCTGTTTTAAGGAGCTAAAAAGAACATTTTTGTTCCTTTATGTTTCCATGGCAACAAGATGAAGTTTGAAAGAGGCATGGAATACAATCGTAGTGTACGAGGGTGTATGGTGCACATAGATCACCTGTTCAACCATGTACTTGCCAAATAACACAAATAAATATGCTTTCCTCACTGTTTACCCAGAGAGGTAAGCACTGAGAGAAATAAAAAACAGCATGATGGGCACCAGTTGCTATGTAATGCAATCTAAAATGTCAGTAGTGAATGAGGGGAATTATCCTATTGGTCAATAATGCAACCCGCTACCTCAAATTAAGGACTCTATTAGGAGGTAGCGGGTTGCATTATAGTGATCTGCTGTAGATGTATTGTGTCAACCTCCATTATGAAACTCAAAATAGAACCCTATCCCCACCTCTGTGCCTATACATGGGTGCTCAAAATCTTTAGGACGTCACTTTTTAAGAAGTATGGCGCGTCACTCCGTCACTTTTTATGTATATGCCAATGTACTGGGAACTTTTAATGGTTCTAATTGCACTCTCAAAAACAGGATGCCAACTCTTCCATGAAAATGGCCCAATAAATCAAAATCAATAGACTAATAAGTAGTTTTGTGCTGTAGGCAAAGGAAAAATGTCTATACCAGTGCAGATGGTCGGATATGTTGATATCCGATGGAGCCATAAATATTCTGCTAACAAGCCTTGTCTGAGTGACGTAGAATGAATTCTCTGAAAAAAAAACTCAGTGCATTGTTACAGCTATCTAAACATCCAGAAATAAATCAGCGCAATCTTGAATAGGAAGCGGTTTAACTGAAAGGGTCAGCCACTCTTGTTTGCGTTTACACAAAGGAAGTGATATTTCCTCTCTAACGATCTTTTTCTTCGCATCTCTATACTGTTCAATATTGTAACCTAAATACCCGACGCAGGACTTTTGGAATGAGGGTGAAGATGAAATATTATAGCAATGACGCGCTTAGTATCAAATAGTTTGCCCACTTGGCTAATGACGCCGATATATACATTGTATTTACATGGGTCCTGAGACATAATGGTGTGAGTTTCTCCCATTTCTTGCAACCATTTTTATAAGTATCCTAAAATCCACAAATATACAGGAATTGATGAATACATGACTAAATTTCCAAGAAATTCAGATTATATTTAGCCAAAGCATGTATTTGGTCTTCCCGAACAAATGAAAATGGCCGCATGTAGAGGTGGGGTAGGGTTCTATTTTGAGTTTCATAATGAAGGTTGACACAATACAGTAGATCACTATCTCAGCTGGCACTTACCAGGCATGTCGAACAGTACACAAATAGAACACAAAATGAAATTATAATTCAACCTCGCCAGCATTTAACTTTTAAACGACCGCGTCCCTTAATCATCCTGACATGATTTATCCGACATGATGGACAAACTGCTAAGAATAGGTCAACAATTACACTCAATTTGTCATAGGATTTCAGAAATCAATACAGTGCTGGCTAGGATATCAATAGATCAACAATTACACTCAATTTGTCATAGGATTTCAGAAATCAATACACCGCCAGCAATATGTTTCTATTTGCACTTCCACTGTTAGAGATCGGGATTATTTGAGAATGCCTCCATGCAGGCAAAAAGACTGAGGTGAGCTCGAGTAACATGAGAAGTAGAATTTGATACAGTTAACCCTTGGAGTTGGGTGTTCATTTTTAACTATGGTTCAGAAACATAGCCCTGGTGAGTAAATCACATATGCTTACTCGTATTATGTAGATCCACCAAGAAAGCATCACTCTGTATATGGTCGGTGCGATAAATTTGATAAATAAAAGCATCAGAATCAACTTGAAGGGTAATAATAACATGAAGTGCATTTCAAGTGTTAAGGCCCAATTCCACTATGCGTAAAATGGGTCTAAACGCCTGTGATTCTGGATATCGACAACCTTGGAGTCTTGTCAATAACAAAATTCACAAGGATTCCCATACCACCCCTACCTTTATCAAACCCCACTACTAGCCAATGTTGGAAGAGAAATGTTTGTGAAATTCATCACTGTACTGACAAGTTCCAATTTTGATTCACAAGTACAACATTCTTATGACTATAGTGTGTGGAATCTGGGTCCTGATTTATGTAAAAAGTACACACCTCTTGTGATTTACTAGAGATTCTTGTTTTTCTCTAAATCACAGGGACTTTCCATGTATTACAGAGATTTCCTCTTGTGAGGAAAATATCAAAAACCTTTGATGTATTTCACTCCTGAAATAACAACACATTGGCAAGGTTTCTTAGCTGTTATGGGCCCTCCTTAGACGATATTGCCACCCCAATATCGGCTAAGTAACCACATGTCCTATATCACTAGGATTCTCTGGCTTTTTTCGCATTGTGGGATTTGGCCTTTATGTAGTGCCTGGTGTCATTAAGGGTTACTAGTTATATTTAAGCTGACAGTAATATGAGAGTGATATACAGGTGGCCGAAATTACGCATCTCAGTTGCTGTCACCTATAACATTAAAATGATGCACACAATCAGTTCACTTACCTGTAAGGCTTATACTATACCAGCAAACATTGTAAATGATACAACGTGAACCGTGAAAGGACCTCAGTGTCTGCATAATCCAGCCCAATCATATGTTATCCCCAAGTAATATGAGAAACTCACGTCAGCCAATTTAATGGAGTTCTTGGGTTGCAACAGGTGTAGAAGGCCGCGTGTTGTTCAATTTACTCACCACACTCTATAGTTCTACCCACCTGTATTGCTATATATCTCCATGTAAAGAGCATATTTCTTTCAGTGTATTGCTGAAATATTTTGTACATCTTACGTGGTGGTATATCTGTAAACAACATTTACACTAAAAAGGCTGTACTTCTGGCGTCTTATAAATAACAGAATCAACCCAAACTTGCAAGACGGTTATAAATGTTAGAACAATTAAGCTTTTGCAACGTATTTTTAATTCTAAAAAAAGAAATAGAGAATTTGCATCAATACGCGTCTGCAAATCCAGCAACCCCATTTTCTCTTAGCATGTTACAAAAAAAAAATTACACATATTGTTGATATAGTGCTGATATATACCTTAGGGGTCACTGCCTTATACACATACAGTCACTATGCATTATAACATGTCAATAACATTTATCTCTGAACATACAGAATCTAATGCCTTCTCACATGACGTCAATAAGTGTCACATATAGTGAAGAAGGTGCTTGATTATGCGTTTACAGGTGTGTTCTTGGACTGTATTCAGGTTAATATGACAGGAATTACGTCTACCTGAGCCATAACCCTTTAAAGGCGCCATTATGTACCAATACACATTTCTTTTTTTATATAGTCGTTGGGTATGGGCACATCCCTACACACAAAAAAATATTCTGAATATCTTAGGCCTTTCGCCTAACATTTGTTGGACTTGCTAACCCAAGTTGGGAGTTTGCACGTCCCCAAACCACCGAAGTTTTCTTGGGAGTTTACGCCTAACCCTTAGGCAAAATGCCCGACTTGCCTGATTTCTCCTAACTTGCCTTAGACTTTTCCACTAACTATATAGACTTTCAAGCAACATAGCAATTCTCTTAATTTTGAAATGGTAAGTGTAAACTCCACATAGGTTAAGACATCCAGAACAGAGCCTCTCCATTTGAGAAGCAAGTTCAATACCTCACATCATTTTCTTTGCAACCTGTGAACTTAGTTGCTCTGGGTTTATCATAATGTCAAAGATGTGGATATATGAGTAAATTAAATTTCCACAGAAAAGGTGTTTCCATTATTCTTCATTGCTCCTTCAATAACAAATATATATTTATTAAGTGTATTCTGTTAAATCACATGCCAGGTTGAATTGTAGAGGCGTTATTATGTCGATAGTCATTGAAAGCACCATTATTCTGACATTCATAGGATTTTCCATGATATGCACTTACCATAAAAATCCTCATGCAAACCACACTGCCACCTGGTGTGAAAAAAATCTACTACCCCTTAGACAAAACTGCTACCACTCCAAAACTACTACCCCTTAGACATGGCTAAGTCAAGTCAGCTTGCCTTAATAGGTTAGTTAATACTACTAACACATTAGTAAGATGTTACTAACATGTTGGGTATTTTGCCTAATGGGTGATTTTGACTAAGTTAGATTAGTATTTACTAACTTGGATTATTTTCTGTGTATAAAGTTATTCCACTGTTTTACATTGCATTCAAGTAAGTTTGAATTCTCATGAATGTTGAACAAATAAATAGGCTATTCTAACATCATAAATATTAGATTTCTTATCCAGCAGATTTGTATAGATTCAGCATGCAGTATGCTCTCTTAAAGGGCTATTAGTTAACCTTTCATCATAATTATCAGGCACTGACTAATTAGTGTCTGCTCATGTCAGATATGCAACAAGTAACATGATGCGTGGACCGTCATAATACTTTTGTTATATAATCATAACTGCTTGTTCTTCATAACCATTACTTTGTACGATGTATATATGTGCCGATATTACACACAGTAGCTGAAATCCCTCCTCGAATATATGGCAAATTAAGTGTTTGTAGGGTTCCTGTCAACGTCTTGATTATCTTGACCATCTCTGTGTGTGGACCGGACGTCCCTTTGACTTTGTCCAGTTTGTATGTTTTCTTCATCCATGGCTGAATAATTTATGACTTAAAGTGGTTGTCCTGTCTAAGTCGACAATTCGTTTTCGGCCTAATTCCATATGTATACATCGAGTATTGGGTTGATCATTGAATGTAGATATGTAGTGTTTAGAAGTAAACTGTCAGCAGGGTGTAATACAATGTACATTGATCATCATCAGCTTATTCTACTATAGGGCTCTGCTAGGGAAGAGAGTATACCCTGCACCAGCTTTCGGAATATCATTATGCATTAGTCTATATTGAGTGGGCTAGGTTGCTATTTTCTGTGGTTGCTTTTTAGGTATAGATACTATAAGAAATGTTTTGTATCAAGCTGGACCTACATCTATGTTTGTCCAGAAGTCTGCAGACTGAGGTATGTGACTTTGCCCCTATGCACATCTGACTCAGCTTACTGTGCCAGTAGCCCCATCAGGTCAACCCCTCTCCACCCCACACCCCTCTCGTGCTCCCCATACCCCTTCCACCTGCAGTATAAGGGTAGATTCACCATATTTCGAGTCTTTGAAATTTATACAGAGCTAATTTGTTTCGTATTTAGGTATGGTTATTAGAAGTTTTACGGTAAAACAATGATTGAACTAGTTAAATAATATGTTATGAATCGTTTAAGGTATATCTAAGTGTTAGCGCCATGTTAAAAAAGAAGATATTGCCCTGCGCAAGGAACATTTCTATCGAAACTAAAAGTAGCCGCTAGCTCCGTATCACGTGACCAATTTCGTCGAGCAAGGTGTCATGGCAGATCAAAACAAACCGGGACGAGTCTGTGCCTTCAAAACCAGTAAATATTGTTGAAATCCTTTATTTAAAAGTAATTTAAACCCGTGGGCCATGGCATAAATGCAAATGTCAACTCACAGTAAATAATTTAGGATCGTATTCCCCTCGGTGAGGCTGTCCGTATTCAACGAAGCCGTTATACGGCTGAATTATTCACTGATCGTTGACATTTGCTTATTTATTCTTTGTAGTACAAACAAGATTCCAATTGTACTGTATGTAATAAGCAGAAATGATAGGGGGTCAGGATGCAGGGATATCTGAAAATTCAAATGGTCAAGTTATATGTCCGACTCTAACCTATACCCTTCCTCCTGTGCAATCTCTTTGCGTTCTTGGTCTCTGACCTCACAGCCTATTTAGCACTATATGCCACCTGTCCAATGCTACAAACAACCACAACCTCTGTGCCCCTGTGTGTTATTACGAACTTACACAATGGAGTTTAAGTAGTTTCTGGTTCACCTATAACGTTTCACATTCCTCTTAGAGTTGACAAGGTTGAAAGGGTGACAGCAGGATTGCAGTCTGTGTTTTGCCCCTATTGGAAAAGAATAATAAAGGGGGAGATACAATGTTTGTGTTTCCATGTACCGAGATAATGGAATGTCTGGAAGGATGGAGCTGAGAAAGGGAAGGGTAAAGAGGCCTACTGATCAATACTAATTCTCGCAACATAAGTTTTGCCTTGTGAAGTTATAGTCCATGACAGGCCTAAAACAAATGACACCACGTTGAACGTTCTATATGCTCTTAATTGATATGTCAATTAAGTTGGAGGGATAATATTGAAAGGTCGCCGCATAGAGTGCCTGGTCATATCTTTATGAAGTATAAAATAGGTATTCCAATAGACAGCTATATGGCTGTCCCTGACTTTGTCAACACACCCAAGGTAGCAAAAAATGTGTGGCCCCAGTGTGGCTTACAGCGGGTTCCCAATGTGGGCCAAACAGGGCTGACCAAAGGGCACCCAATGGGTTTTGTCTTCAGCAAAGTGTCTGAGCCACACTGGGCTAAGCAATTTGGGCACAGATCAGTTTCAAAGTGGGTTATGAATTTGGGCTCAGATTGAGTTCAACATGTGGCCCAATCTAGGTTGTCCGATTTTGTTATATTTTTAAATGAAAATTCAGAAGAATTTATTGAATTGTTGAATATGACTCCCCCCCCCTTATTAAATATACCAATATCTTGTGATACTCATCTATTCTATTGCAATGACTCTTCATAGATGCACCATGAAGGAGCATAGATCAGAGCTTTTAAGCTCATATTGCCTGTAGTTAGCATGTTTGAACCTTATACCACATTCACTGCAACAGGAATGGTGTAGTCCCGGGGGTGTAGTCACTTTATAACTGCTAGGATGACCTTGATCTGCATATTCTTTAAAGGGAATATCTAAGGATTTCCAAACTATGATAAAGTCTGAACATTGTTACTCAATGTTTAATTTAGTAGCACACTTCAGTTTTCTATATTGAGAGAATCAATTTTGCATGGGGAATAAAAGTGTATGTGAGATATATTGGCCATCTGGTGTCAAATCACATAAGCCAAAGGTGAGTTTGCCCTATCCAAACCCACTATCGGCCCATATTGGGTAACTTGTCTTGAAATTGATCTTCACCTATTTTGGGATGGCCATTTTCAAACCGACCTGTGCCGAATGTGGTTGCCCATTTAAAAATTTATCTGTGCCTGAATAGGGGAGCCCAATGTGGCCCACACCGTTAGCTGAGGACAAAGCCCGTTGGGAGCCCAACAGGCTCAAGTCAGTTTGCCTGTTTAGGGCTTCCCACTGTGGCCTGGACCGGAAACCCAGCATCTGCCCAAACTAAGCCCATCTATTGAATTCTGCCCACTTTGGCCCTAACTGGGCTTGCTACATGTGACTGATACACACACATTTGAAGCTGCTGTTACTCATGACTTAATCAACATTTTCTTCTCTCAACATGTTCTATACATTTAAACAGTTTCCACATACATAATAATATCTGAATATAATTTGTGATATCTAGTATAAACTGATGAATTTCAAACTCAACCAACAATGTATTCATGAGCATAACCATATATAGAGACATTCTAAATCACAGAATCAGGAGGGAGAGGGGCTTATGATATAATCAAAACGCAGTGGCACAGCAGTTTTATCAATTGATAGACCTGTGTTAGAAAAATCAATAAAAATCTGTAGGATGTATGGACACGGATTAAAAGCAATGGGTACAAATTGTTAGTAACTACGACTATGCTATTTCACAGGCTCACTGCACGTAGACCAAGATTAACATGAAAGTTGTGAGCTGAGTACTGCCCTTATCAGATAGTTAGGATGCTAAAAGAAAAGTGGCACTCTGGAGAATGTTGAACAGTCTGTTGGCGGCCGATGTGTGGGAAGGGGTTCTCGTGAAAGTAAGTCAAAAAGCTGGGACTGTTTTTTTTTCTCCTCCTGCAGTTCAGAAGGCAATGCAGAAGGAGCTGTAGAACCCCCACGGCAATCCGCTGGTTCCAGCATGAAGACGATGATATCTCTGCCCACGTGCCAGCTGGGAACCAGCTCCAACAGCAGCTGGCTCCGACAGTTAGCGGGTCTAAGGCTAGGGGGCTCTGGTCATCCGGTGCACGGCGGCCTCTGTCTGGGCAGGCACGCGGCTGAAAATATTAGATCTAGCCATTTTCCAGTCTGTTTCAGCCAAATGTACATAATGGAGATAGATGTGGATAGAAAGGGGGGAGATATGTAAGTGAGGGGAATTGTGCTGTGGTGGGAAGTAAGTAGAGACGTCGGGACCATGCAGGGCCACGAGAACAAGAGCTTGATTGTTGTGCCGCCAGGCCGCGGCGTGTCGCTGGTGGCGCGTGGTCGGCGCCGGAAGTCAGCCCTCGCCACCGACAGATGGACTGCGCAGGTCCCGATCAAAGGGCCTCAAAATATAGGTGAACATAATGTGAGCTCTCGTCCGTGCTTTAACCATTGTTCTGCTCCAGCATGGCGCATCTCCTACCCATTTAGACCCCCACTATTTCATCTTTCCAGCCCAGATGGTGAACCATTGCAGAACTTGGCTGGTAAGACTGACGACCTTAGTGATGTCCTCACATTACTAGTCGCCTTGGAGACAATGTCACTGCTGCATATACATTTGAAAATCAAAAGACCACAGTATCATGATAAGTACTATGTTCAAAACAAGCATAATCCAATAACGAACCATGATATAGGCCCGTTACGTGGAAATGCCTGTGGCTTTTGAAGCTTGCACTTCCCATATATCTCACATAAACCCCGCCCAACCACACCTCCACCTAATATCAAGTCTGCGGTTACCCCCGCCCCTTCGTACGTTCCTGCTTTTGACCCTCACTTTGACCTTGGAAGACCTGTCCTTTGACTGTGGTGACCTCTGAGGGCGCAGGTGTCACAGAAATGCCGCTGACTGACCGAAATTATAATGCGTTTAAGATAATACGCCCTCACCTGTCCATAAACTTAATGGTTGTGTATTACCCAGGAATTAAACTGTCAATACACATGTATAACCAATATAATATATAATGCCAGGACATCAGAGTCTTCATAAGGATTTGTGTTA
The DNA here is from genome assembly GCA_949317995.1 of Acholoe squamosa. NCBI lineage: Eukaryota > Metazoa > Annelida > Polychaeta > Phyllodocida > Polynoidae > Acholoe > Acholoe squamosa. The sequence goes on from OX439039.1 coordinate 63,295,477, forward strand.
ACCCTTACCGTGGGGTCTTATGATGAAGATAGCGTCTAACTCTGTGCCATCATTGTAAACCCTGGCTAAATTCTTTTTAAACGTATTTGCATGAATGTGAATTTAGATACATGTACTGGGCACGAATGTCCTCACTACATGTACCTTATAAGTTTATTTTCTTATACGCCACACTACCCGGTTGGCACAGAACATCGATTTAATTTTGAAATAAGGTTGGTCAACGTTGATTCACCAGCTTCCAACATTGATTCAACCCGGGGATTCAACTATCTATCCCCACTATATTATATTGGGATGGACGCGCTCCTCTGGTGCTTCATGGATATGTTTGCGCATGAAGGCCTTCAGGAAATGAAAGGCTGTAGTAACGAGCCCAGACAGTAATTGGGACCAGACCATTCCGGAGACCATTGCTCCTGCAGGCTGAGATGATGGAGGGTTTTTGATTCCACACCCTGTGAAAGATCTATGTAAGCCCTGTTTGATGTTTACTGGTTAAACAGTTAAATTATATCTCTTATACCGTCCTGCTTCATTGGGAGAAACGCTCTTCCTCCTCTCGGACTTCCTCTGCACCTCATGTTTTTGTATCTCTCTGTGTACCCCTATTTCTCCTCTTCTCTTTTTCTCCCCCCCCCCTCCCATTACTGGATTAATTTTCCACCCTGCCCCCTTACTATAAATGTCCTCTTTATTATAGCAAATCCTTTATACCAGTCCAGATGCTGTTTTACCTATAGTGCTACTTACCCTTCACCCTTCATTCTGTTTTCATTGGCCTTGCTGTGGATGTAGACGTCCGCTTATTTTCCAGCAACTTTACTGGAAATCACCGACTCTTTGATGCTGTTATTACTCCAAATGTTTTCCTCTATCTTTTTTTGAGCTGATGTGGCTTGAAGAGTTAGACGGTGGACTGGTTGCGTGCTAGCCGTATCACTGTTTATTCAAGTGCTCCTTGGCAAAGCCCCTTTTTCTTATATTACATATTGTTATATATCTGCACATGGCCATGGGAAGTCCTTCTGAAAAATCGGAAGTAAAGTATTCCTGTATTCTATTTTATGTAATCTTAGTTTTTGATTTAAGAATATGGACATACCTCATGCACATTCAAAGTTTTATTATCAGATGATATTTCATATTGCAGAAATTTTAATTTAGGCCCGTCCACTGCCAATACTAAAATTGTCAAAGTTTCTGAATTCACGGGAAAGGCGAAAGTGAGAAAGAAGGTTAGGGTAGATTCACGTTAAGCCGGCCATCACTCACTCTTGTTCGACCAACTTTGACATCAAATTTCTAAGTATCACAGGTCCCTATAGATACTATACGTTTTTTTTTTCTGAAAAGGAGGTGTTTACTTAACTGATTATTATTGAACTATGTAATATTATCTCTGCAGAAATCCAAAGCATTTTAGTTGTTAATCATGTGTGCCATAACATAATGGTTACCTAGAAATAGATAATAAAAGATGTGAGCAAAATGGCACATATGCTGCAGTCCCAGGAATTAGGTTTATTGTCAGTTTTTCAGGACATACCTTTAAAGGCATTTTCACTCTAAGGCGTCCACAGTTTCAGATGAAGTCCTTCATGAGTAATTGGCGCATCTACCAATAGATGGATAAACATCGTTTTGTAACATGATTATAGTTATTCATTCTATTGTGTTTCGGATATAGAAAACTATCAGCTATACAGATTATTTTGATGCATCTACCGTTTGTACAATATGAAGTTGGGTATATAGATCCTATTGGGATAAAGTGGGTTGCTTTTAAATGTACATAACATTAGTGATAGTATAACGTATTGACAGGTGGGTGCATGCAGTGTAGGATAATGTAGCATACCTACAGGTAGGTGCTTGTAATTAATGGTTACCATTGGTGTGTAATGGTAGTGGTTTTACCAGTTAAGTGGTTTGAGTCTTGCTATTCGAAAGAAAAACGGAGACAGTAATCCGAGTGTATGCCAACAGTTTATTAGGGTCTTACACTTTGCGGCTACCCGACAGTTGGAAACATAGGGAAGCAGATTTATAATATATACTCTGTACGGAGGCCTACATGGCCTTTGACGTAGCATCTGAGCTTGGGGCTTTATATAGGTGCCCCTTGGTTTGTCACTAGATGTCCCATAGATCCGGATCGGTGCTGCCACCTACCCGGAACCCTAGGAACATCCAGCGACAGGACTCACCCGCCACGCCAGACGACACCAGTTGGTAATAAGGTAACTATATGCCTCTACAGATGTACAACTCTTAGCACCTTTTTCAGCACCTGACAACTTACATGGGACACGCAGCAACCCATGATAACCGATAATATGAACATTCTGTTCTCATAGCTACCTTCCTCGAGGAATATTGTCGCCAAAGTAAGCATTTGTGATCTTGTCATATTTCATACTTCCCCTCTTCAAAACATTTTAAACGGAAATTCCCCTCGTGCTATTTTAAACTTTCCCCTCTCAAAATATATTGTATCCTTCCTATATACTATGGAAAAATTGCCTCATTGAAATATTTGAGTACCATATCTGAAAATTATGAGTACAAAATAATGACTTCTCAAAATTCAGCAGTACTTAATTCTTGAAAACCACTTATGTCGACACACGGTGAATTTACCCTACTTGCAAATAGATTGCAGGGCTGCATTTGCCCCACTCAGTGACTGGGGTCACTTCCAGTGTGGGGCTTTCTCTCACTTCTTCAGAATGATTAATGGATACTGTAGTGGTCTAGTCATGGGGTTCTGACCCCCTGCACGGTGTCAGACTGGACATAGATGTGATGGTCAGTACATGGCTCACAAAGGTCCCAGTGTGTCTGGCCGAGTGCAGGTGGGGAAATGACAGTGGTCAGGCCCTAGTGCATCCTACCCACCAACGTCTGGACTGGCCATATAATAGCACTTAACACAAGTGGTGGTCAATGGGAAAGACAACCAGCCATGTCCATGATTTATAAGGCCATCTACCCCCCCCCCTCCTCAAACACACACAAACCTCCTTGTCTGCAATAAAAGACAAGAAAAAAAAAATGCCAGGCACTCGGGGGAAATCCATTTGGCCCGAAACTAAAGTAGATAGTTATGTAGGTTCTACAGCATGCCCATAGCATGGCATATTATAAAGTGGGATTCGGTCTGGGCAGTGGCAGGAAAATGCATACTAAACCATCGAGGTTCCATGATAATTCTATTCATATGTGATGCATATCAGTGAGACTATCAACACCAAAGGTTTCCAGTCACCTCTCAATGAAAAATACACAATTAATGTATATTTATGAGAGAAGTATATTTACATAGTAAATGGTAGGTGTTCCATTTAGATAGAGTGATTGGTAGCTATTGGTATTGCTTGGTTAGATTAATGTTACTCGGGTCATAAACTGATGATTGAGATCCTGTGCCTGGGCCTCTTAAGGTTTCACGCCATCAAGAACAGCAATCAATGTCCATCATCACAGAGCTGTTTAGAATGTCATAAAATCTTTTGACAGTATGAACAGAATTGTCCATTAACATATGGCAATGAACCATGATGGTTTCTCTTCTAATAGGCCTATCCCCAAAACCAAGACGCCATGGCAACATTTTATCTGCATGATAATTGCTTCCATGTGCGATGGGAATTTTTCACATAGACAAGAGTGGTTATTCTGTAGGTCTTTTCCCACAAGACAGTCAATCAGAAAGTTCAGGGAATGATTTGCAGCAGAAGCTTTATAGAAAGTTGCAGACGACATTTAGAAGGGCATGCCTGCGTTCGCTAACCAGGGATGGGAGCAGGGATGGGAGCCTGACAAGCTGGTCAGTTGGAATGAATGAAGGAGCCTATAAAAGTCAAGCAGATAAGGCACTGGTATGGACGGTAGTAGGGGTCATGTACCTGTTCACCTGAGACCAATTTTGGAAGCTGTCAGCAGTGGGAGATACCCTGCCCACCGACCAGGGGAATACATCAGGGTTTATTGCCTCTCTCCACGTGCCCCATCACCCAGCAGCACGTGGGCCCCACCTACCTCTCCTCTGGGTGTTTTACTTAGGCCATAGTCAAAGTAAGTTGGTTTCTGGGAAGACCTCTGGCTTTCTAGCGCATCTATGCAAGCATAACGGTAAGCGATAGCAATAAACGGTTATGAGTTTCATAACACAAAAATAAAGGAAAGAAAAGAGCCCTACCCCGTAATAATTCCTCCTGTTCACCCCAGACATTAAACAGGACTATACAGAGGATACTGGTAGCCCGGGGGGGGGGGGTACTCACCATATGATGCTATCTCCCCACTGCCAAACTATCGAACCCCTGAATCGAGGCAATATCACCGCTCCCCGACTCCTGTAGTAATCCACCACCCCCTAATTTTTGGGCATTTGAAGTCACCGCCCCTTAATTTCAAGGCATTTGAAGGGACTGTACCTGAATTTTTTAGAAATATTTCCAGAAAGGACCCTAATTTGTAATGTAATTTTTTTCTGATGAACAAAAGATATTTACCGCCCCCTATTTTTGAGGTGCACACAGAGGTATTGCCCTCCTATTTTTTAGGTGCATACAGAATTACCGCCCCCTTTTTTTAGGTGCTCACAGTTATCGCCCCCCTGAATTTTCGTCTCACTGCCTCCGCTTCTGGGGCCCGTTTGTAGCCTATTCTGACATGAGTACCCCCTCGGGACTGGTAGGCCTACTCCTAATCAATTCACACTAACATCCCAATGTGGATGCAGAATTTTAAGGATGCTAGCAATGATCTAGCTCCATTCCCAAAGCAATTGCAGATCGATATCGTAGCATACGACAATTCTAATGATGTACTACCGCCTTCCCGCCCAATTCCATGTCTAGACAGGCAGCCGGCGGACATGCCTGGGGACGAACACTGGTTACTACATGGCGTACCATAATTAGTCATGATACTGGACGTTTCTGCGAGTTGAACTCTAGTGCTTTGCTGTTAACGATCGATAAAGAATGAAGAGAGACTAGATTGTTTACGCATGGCTTCTTTAATAACACATTCGTGGTCCAGGCAATCAATTACTTCCTTTGTGGCTAATGAGCACCTATCGTTTTTACCCCTCTTATTGTCTCGGCACCCGACATGGCGCCCTCTGTAATCGCACGGCGGTACTAATTAGTGTAATAGATTGGAATAATTGATGTTTGACTTTTTCTCCTGTGAACTCCCTACTACCGTTTAGCCCTAGCTACCACCTATGTTCCATAGACAATGTCATTACCAGGGTCGAATTTGTTGTTATTATCATTTGTAATTATTTGCCTGCTGTATAAAATCATCAAAACCGAGTAGACCTAGGCCTATATGTTTTTCCTTTTAGAACTGGGTAAGATATTCATTCTCCATTACTGATACTGATACAACCACCATAGGCATTTATCGAAGTATTCCATAATATTAAATGATAGCCAATAGGTGTATAGATCTTTTAGTGCAGTGGTGCTTCCATGGGAAGATGATATACATGTCCTTATATAGGCTGAACTGTCCCTAACTCATTTTGCGTTTTGTGACATCAGAGATATAAGCCTATACTAAAGTCAATGAACTCCTCGTGTAATTGTTATCAACCTAGCTCTCGCAGTCAATATATGTGACATGAACTGGGAATAGGGACCTTAATGCACCCTGCATCCAGGGCCTTTTTCGCAGATCCTGTCACATATGTCTATATTTCTATAAAGCTCATATAAGTCATTTTGTCTGATGCCCAGGCTACTCCTTTTCCTTGGCCTGGAGCCCCTGCCTGAAGCCTTTATATTGTTCTCTCAGTTGGTCCTAGGAGGCAGATGTGTAGACACGGACGGTTGGTACCCACTGTGGGCCTTGGGGCAATCATTCCATTATAATTCTAAATTAGATTGAAAATCTTTGCTCTCGGCTATGAGTAAAAGTATGTCTACCTTCAGTGAGAGTTTCAAATGGAGGATTTTCTATAGGCATGTATCGTACATTGTCAAACGTCCACGACCATGGAGTATTTTTTTTGCATCGTATTTTCCAGGCCTTGGGATGATGTTTTCCCCTTTTCTAATGTGTATTGCCCCCCCCCCCCATATGACATCATCAAAAGATCACATGACTAAGACATGGGATACTAGCATATTGTATTCCAGGTGGGGGGGGGGGTGGAATACGGAGTATCTTAGTTAAACCTATACCTCATGCACAGTAATGGGCTAGTCTATATCTAAGACTTTCTCTCAATCATACAGTATAGGCTATTACATTTGATTAAACTTGACAATTCTTTCTTGCAGTGATATTACAAATCGACCACTGCATGGCAAGAACTGAGACGTTGATCCTTTATGTTTCATTTTTTCTTCTAGTTTTTTGCCTTTATTGTGATAGCTCAGAGAGTGTTACCAGAAGATGTTCCCCCTGTGTGTTCCCCTGGGGTCAAATCGTCTGGTCCTGTCTATCAAGCCGGATAAATTGGAACTGTATGGGATGGGGATGGGGATGAGGCTGAATGCACGGACAGAGTTACGTACATGTACAACCATGGTTTGAGAAATATTTGACTTGTACATTTAGATATGGCAAGTATAGTGGCAGAATCGGCCTGACATGTGTACATCCATGGACTACAGATCATTTTATCCATTGTATATGAAATCCACCTCCGCTACCTTATTTTAGTGAGACAGATTTTTCCATATATATATATATATATATATATATATATATATATGAGGAGGCAAGTTAAAAGGACAGTCCGAGGGGGATTAGTACCAATTCTGGCCACCAGGGGGACACCACTATGGCCTAAAAGGGGGAAAATACAACAAAAATAGTTATATACTACTTTTTTATGTAGATTACAATCGTCCTAAAGGGAAATTCCCATTTTTAAGGAAAACCTTCCAAATTTGGAATGTAAATAGAACGTTTTTGGGCATTTGAGGGCAGAAATCAGTGCTCTTGTTGATATTGGTTGCCATGGAAACATTATTTTCACTCAAAATTGAGGAATCAAAAAAGCCTATTGGTAGCCACACCCACAAGGATCGGTGTGTTATAAAGATGGTAAAAATCTGATAATCAGATCAAATTTTATGAGAAAAAGAATGTGAAGAATATGACAATTTCCCTAATTTGCAGAATTATGCCTAATTATACATATCATCTGATATATCTCATGAAATATACAAGGTAGACCTTATTTGGGATTTGAATAGGTCGGTAACCATCTAAGTTAATAGAACCGTAACTCTGAAACTAGCAGATATATTTTCTCATGTAATATATCATTGGAAAGTTCATGGCCTGAATTTAAAAATTGACTTTTTCCCTGGGGGACCCTTTTTGCTTGGCTATACACACATATATATATATATATATATATATATATATATATATATATATATATATATATAGTATTTCAGTGAAAATGTATATATCTTCAACATAAGACCTGAAAGAAATGTCCTTTGATCTGAGAAGTATAGTAATTACAGATTTTCTATGCCTGCATTCATAAGTAAACGTCGGGTGGCTTAATCTCACTGTATTTTGTGCATGGGCTTTATCGAAAGGTAAAGTGAAAAGACGTAGACGATGAATAACATTTGGTGAAGAAGCCAGGGTAAAGGCCTCTTACTGTATAAATAATGAAAGGCATTCAGGGGTGTGGGAGTGCGGGGATGGCTGTTAAGTTACCACGGGAACATATGTATGCCAAGCATGCACATAAACCAGCTCTCAAGTGTCCCTCGGGCTAACCTCCAATCTTGTGGCCCAAGTGGGAATTATCATAAACTATCTTTTATTGCCACTAAATGAAAGTGTATAGCAAATTTCCTCCTAGATTCTCAGCGATGAGCATGTGGATCCCGCCTATATGGATTCACATAAACTTAGACTTCTTGCTTGTAGAATGATGTACTATGTCATCTTGTATGTCAGATTTGCCATATCAGCTTCAGTAATAATTACAGTAACAGAATACGTCTTATAGCCAAATAGAAACTTGATTAAAAATTTCTCATATCCTCTGTCTTTCTTTTCTCTGTTGTAGCCGAGGGAGTCGAACACAGCAACTGTCCACCAAGCAGTGACCACGTCCGCGGGAGAAACTATCCTTGTGCTATCATCTGCCACAGAGTAACAGGGTGAGTTGTCATGGGTTTGATTGTTATGATTAGGCAAAAAAAAGGTTTGTTAGGTCCAAAAAGTTGAGCTCGGTAGGTCAGTTTTTTGTTGTTTTTTTTTTTAATTTTTTTTTTGGTCCAATGCCTCATACAGTCATTCTTTGCTGGATTTTTCACTGGTGGGTGTTAATGCTCATTTCCTGCATGGGATATTAGGAAACCATTGCAAAATATGTGCATGTCATGTCAAATAACCATTTTTGAAGTCTTCCCAACTGGAAGTTCAGTTTTTTGTCAGCCAACTGCATGTAATATACTGAAGTCTTTTAAGAATTTCAGAAGCGATCTTAGAAAAGTGACATCGAAGAATCTTAATACATGAATAGAGCACGTTGATAGCGAGAACTGAATTATATGCACTATGGGCCTCTGGTTGCCATGTTCTTCGCCAGACGGCAGTAGTGGCTCAGGCTAGGAAAATCCCCCACCTGCCCCAAAGTGTTTTCCATTCACATAGATGTATAGAAAAGCGGCATTATTCCAGAAAGAAGGTTGAAACATTAGGTCCAACATTAGGTCCATTTTTATTCCTCTGAATATCTCTATTCAGCTCACAAAGGCGAATTAAACCTTATTATAGTAAAAATATTTTGGAGATAGGAGACACCAAAAAGAATGTCTACACAATAAGTTGCTTTCTCAAATTTGTGTGCTAAATAAAGAAGTGTCATTCTCTCATCTAAATGCGAAAATTTCGAACCATTGAATTGTTTTTATTAGACAACAATCCAGTCTCGAAATGGCAAAATAGGTCATGTTGACTTACTCATTTGGACTAGCTGATTGGGAGAGTAGTATAGAGAAACTATTCTTTATGCATGGCGCGACAACGCTTTTCTTCCATAATATACTGGAGTAAATACTAATGCTTTCGATTTACCAGGACCTTGATGTTTCTTGTTCCTTTATCCCCATATAATGCACGAATATATGCAAGTTGGGTAATTCTCAAAGAGTTGACCCTGAATTATGCCTAACCAAGAAACCAGTGCATCATGCAAACCTAGGCTTTGCGTGATGCACCAATACAGTGAGACACTGAATGTTCCATTAACGCATCATAACGAGCAGCGAACATGGACATGGTAGCTTTAGGCGCCTCCCTTCATAAGGATGAACTGTCATAAGATATCTTTATCAAAATAATCATTAACTCAAGAAATTCTTACATTTACAACTTTTCATTTTCACAGAGACGCCAACAAGACTCGGGTGGCGAGCTACATCCAGACAGACTTGGGCGGCATGTTACCTAAGGCGCTCGTTGACAATGCCCTGCCGTCCAACATGTGTGATTTCTTTGGGTCCCTGAAGAAGGCCCTCAAGGAGGACGGTCATTGGAAAGGACCCGACCTCGTGGAGAACGGGAACTAACCTACACAACCCATCACTCACTTTGATGTCATCTCGAACAATACAATAACAGAATTAACATTGTGTCAGAAAGTGGGAATGCATATGTATCAGCTAGATCTGTATCTAATCAATGTGCATTTCCTCTTAATATTCATCGTCTTAAGGAACAGAAAATGATGATTTATCCCCATAGGTCTGTGCTCAGTGACTTGTTTGCAATGATCGATTCCAGGATAGGTTCAGGTTTACATTTCCACCAACATCTATTTATGACGATAATCCCCTGATTTTCTTAAATCAACCACTCTAAAACAAAATGCGATTTTTTTCCTCAATATGATTACATACTTTGAATTAACTTCAGTCGAGATATTTCTACTTAGTCTGATGTGTGAGAGAGTTGGTCACATGATGAAATACATAAGAGATCACTTTGCTTGACCTACAACCGAATTACCTGACTTGCTTTGATTGAATTAGATTTCCTTCCGTTTCGTGACACATGAGAATACTTTGGACTGCCAGAAAAATTCTTTTCTGGATAAACTGCACCATATAGCTAGAATGTTGTAGTGGTGAAAATTATGTCTGTGGATCAGTTGAATATAGTATCTCTATAAATACAGATATATTATACCCTATCATATCTGTGTGACTATAAAACGTCTAGCCAGAGTCGTATGCATTGTGTATGTGGTTTCTAACGACAAGGTCAAGGTAAACTGAAATATCAACAAGCAAACACAATTATAATAGGCACACAGCAGATTTCTCAACATATTTCTCATCCTATTGCTATGGGATAAAAACAAGTCACATAGCCCACCATTCTGAGTTTTCAGCGGCTCGAATTGATAACCTTACTTTGATTACGCTGCATGCCTCGACCCCAGAAATGTGATTAATCTAAAAACAAAAGTTGTGACACACAAGGTTCTGCTGGATAGAATCAGGAGAGTGCTGGTCCGGACATTAAAAAAATATGTATAATTATGTAAATTATGTGCCCATAGTACACGATTAGTCCCCCAATACCAAGGATTTGCTAACTGGCGGTAAATTAGAACGGTAGCACAAAGGAGACCACCGTTGCCTTAATTTGCTCCCTTTAATCAGCAGAACTTTACCGATTATTCTGCGTTCAGGTTACAACCTATTACATTTATCCTAGAAATATTCATATATATATATATATATATATATATATATATATATATATATATATATATATATACATATATATATATATATATATATATATATATATATATATATATATATATATATATATATATATATATATATATATATACGCTTCCAAAATACACATGTGCTGTTGAGGTTTCCTTGGGTTCTCTTGGCAGGTCCTCAATTCTCTTTCAGGGCTAGGAGCCTGGAATGTCCATTAGAGCATATTACAGAGCACATATAAAGGAAACCATGTCACCTCATGACAACTTCTATTGTATGTACTTATGCTGTGTGTTGATTTAGCACTTATGTTTGAAGAACAAAAAGTCAAAATGTAAATGTACCTTTGGCATTTACTTATAATTTAATATTCCGTATTGAACAACCATTATGGCTGTATTTTCTGGGATATATCTGAGGGGGAATTCGAACTATTTCCAAGATGGCCGCAAGCGATAAGCAATTGTCCTTAATTCCTTCTTTCATTTGAAATCTTTTACACCGTTTTTAACATTGTGATGCAGGTACGAAAAATTCATTTCTCGGTATTGGTGAACTTTGGAGAATTTGTCCACAAAGTGCGCTATCCTCACCAAAATACATTATATGAAAAACACCCCTCCTAGATACAAATGTACTTTGCACGATACAGTTACAAAGAGAATGAACTCTAAAAAATATCACATCTTTACATGAGTTGTTAGGAAATGCCATGCATTGTATTGATAAGTTTCCTAGGTTAGAAGGGATTATTACATATAGTTCTTATTTATCATGTACTCTTGTTTTCTCATGAAAGCTGGTTGGAGGAGTACCAAAGTAAGGTATAGTGGTAGATTATTTTGGTTGACTCTACGGACTATTATGGTGTCCATAGAAACTTTTTATAGCTTTTAAAGCATTACCTTTCAGTAGATACTAGATATGACGTATTTTAGGAGTGAGATAATGAATGCTACCCAGAAAGGTTGGTTCAGTATTTGAAATGTTGAGGAGTCTAATAAGGCAAGTTGATAACGTAAAGTTCAGCATTCTGATCGATTAGATAGGTAATAGTTGTATTGTTTGCCCTTAATGTTAAATTACATATAGTCTGTATATTAGTCATTTATTATATGTTCTTGTCATTGGTGTGAGCTCGGGTAGATGACGACTGGTGTTACCCGAGCATATTGTGATATTGTTTAAATTGACTAAGTATATTCCGTCGCTTATCTTTATATTTATGCTTGAATAAATTTGGGAGAGTACTCGTGCTTTGTCGTTCATTTACGCCAAAATTAATCCATGATTCTGTGGTATAGATTGACAAAAGCCTTATTGTGACCTTCCAGTAGAAAGAGGGTTGCATGCTTTTCATATATACTTAGGCCTATATGCTTTGTTTTAGGGCCAATTCATCAAACGTTTTGGTTCACTTATTTATTTCAGGTTACAATTTTGAAGAAAAAAACTAACTAACAAACGTTTTTTAAGAACGTTAAAAAATCACATTGAAACGAATGTTGAGAAAACATTAAAAAAAAAGTCATAATAAAACCATTTATCGCAAGATTTTTCTACCCAAACGTTGCTAAACGTTAAAAACACAAATCAGTAGCCTGTTAATTCCCACAAATTAGTTTGGATTAGATCCCAGTTCACACTACACTCCTAGGCATAATTGCCTTTGATTCGGGTCTCAACTGTTGGAGCTTCTCTTATAAACTTATCACATGTAGGTGGCCGTGATAGATATACCCCAAGTAGACCAATTCACTATATCATTCGGAATTAACTCAGTCTTAGGCCTAAATTGTGACCATTTTCATATATACATAGAAGTATAATAAAACTGAACAGTAGGTATTTCTGTGTTAATGCAGTAGATGTTTTGTGTAAATGCAGTTGAAACTATCTAGTCTAAAGTAACCACAAAACATTGCCTATGAATTAGCTCTACTATGAACCAGAAGGGGACGCATGTGTGCCAGTATTTGAAAAATAGGCATATTCTCTTCTCAGGACTGAATTATGATCTGTACAATCCCCTACTTGTACTTGTTATATTAGGAATCTGAGGCCCTGGGAGGGGTAGATGAAACTTGAAGGACAAGAGGTCCTGAGAGTGATAAATGGCACCTGAAGGACCTGAACCCAGCCCCTGCATAGTAGGGCTGGATAGGACCACTGCATGAACTTTCAGATTTAGGGTGGGTATAGGGGTAAGACGCCCTTAATTTACAACTGTGTCATTTCTAAGGAACTTATTGCTAGTTACAGAATACTTTTTACATTAATCAAAGGATGTAATAATAATTTCTTCATGTGCATAAGCTTGTCAGCCCTGCCTCATAGAATGTTACAATAAAGCATGTATGAAAAAAGTGGGCCTTATACCCCATCGTCTAGAGGCTGGGGCAAAAGGCCCACAGCCTTTGGTGTAAAAGGCCCACATGCACATAAAAGAGCATCATAATTGGAATAAATGCTCCATTTAGATTCTTGTCATAAAGAAAGATGCTGAAGATAATCTTCATGAACTACTATTAGATTTGGGCACCGTAAATCATCTAAAGCAGCATTTTAGATATTTCATATATATTGAATTTCAAGGGATGACAGGGTAGGATAATGTAATAACACGGAAATAAGCTAGTTCTAAGAAAATAATTCCCAATTAATGCATATTTTCAAGAGATGTCAGCCTAGCCTTATGGAATATTACAATAGAATGCTTGACAAAAAGTGGGGCCCCGCATGTCAAAAGGCTGGGGTAAAACACCAACAACGATGATAAGATAATATTCACAGAAAAAGCCCATGTAGCTGTTGGAATAAAAGGGAAGGTAAATAAAATGTATCTTTATGGTCTATTCTTCACTCCTTTATCTTATAGCACCTCAGCTAATAGTTTCAACACCTTTAACTTGCTACACACCATGCATATTTCCGGGCCCTTTTATTTCTAGTTATCTGAAATTGAACACGATGATCTTAACAGTTATAGAATGTTGAATGTCTAATAAGTCAACTATTTCTCATCCAATCATAATGAAAACCTACAAAAGAGCTGATCTCCTTGAGGTTATCTTTACTTCCAAGTGTCACATAGTTGTATACAGCTAGTACCTTATAAGCATGAGTACTATTATAAAAGGGCCTTTTACCCCAAAGGGCCTCTTACCCTAAGCAGCATAAAGTGGCTTAAAGACAAACGCTACCCAGTACACAGAAGCCACCTGGTGGCAGAAATCAGAACTCATCATTTATACTATTTTAATAAGTTTTCTCACCCCAACTGGACCACTTTACCTATATGCCATTTAAATTCCCATAGAACCCTATAGTTAAGAGAAATTTTTTTTTTGAAAGATTTTTTTGGAAACAGTGGGCTGTAGAATAAAAAGTAATTAACCATTCTTCTTATTTCTGGTTTCATTTAACCCTTACATGCCCAGAATAGCAAAAGTGCGCTCTTAAGCATGTATGTATGTCCAACAGAGCACCATGGCCTTAATAATGCTCAGATTAAACTGATATTAACACTGTAAGACTTGTAGTGTCAAGGGCTTTCCAACCATACTAAATTGTTATGGTGCCTCAAGTATGTAATTATTAATAGGTGCTTTTGCAGAAAATAATCAATTAAAAATAAAATAAAATGCATGACAAGTGTGCGCTTTAGTCAAGGGAATGAAGGAAATATACAGAAAAAAATTACTAAATTCACAAAAATAATGATGAAAATACCAAAAATAGTGATAAAATACTTTTCATGTGATTTTCTCTGTGGAGTCAATTTATAATATCTATTGTTTTCAATTTCCACCCGAATGACCTTCTTTGAATTGTCAAAATAATGCTTCATGAATTGAAAATAGAGTATTTCCCAAACAAATGGAATAGAAAAATAATTCTGGGCACTTCAATCCAAATCAACACATTTCAACTTCTAGTGTCATCATCATTCCCTACTGATTTATATAATATTCTAATATATGCTATTATATGCTTCAAGTTACATTTTTCTGAAAGCTATCTTACTACCCTTTCTGTTAGCATTTAAGTCAGTACTTTATTTTGAATGTGATATGGGAAATGCATGATATAGGTCTGCACTATGTCAAGTTTGTTGAATAGATCAGCTTTTTCAAAATAATTCTGGGCACGAAAGGGTTAAAAGTAAACACCTTGGGCTTCAAAAGAAGAGCACATTTACGTATGTCGGCCTGCTATTTTTTGAGATATGGTGGCCCAAAGTTGAAAAATAGCCAAAAATTGTTTTTTTTTTATTTTCCACCTCATTCCAGGCTCTATACCATCAAGCCAAGCAGCAACAGACCAATATAATTTTATCTATTCCTTAGTGGGGGGTCCTATCTAACATTTTCATGTGGTTTGGAGGTGCTCTGGTTGGCATTCTCTTTCCCCTGTTCATTTTTGTAACCAAATACAGTTGATGTAATGGGCGTGAGCAAAATAAAAGTACACTGGTAGACCTACTAAAACACTATCCTCGATCTTCTTATTTACCACCAAGATTAGGGTCGTCATAGGGTTTTTTTGGTACAGAAGCTTAGGGTCTACTGGCAGGCATGATTTTGCAATACATATTCAAGTATTTTCAAGTTCATTTTGCTCACGCCCATTACATTCATGTTTCTGCATCCAGGACAAATACTATCAAAGTTTTTTTTTCTTTCAACCAGCCTAATGTGAAGATCTATTGTTAATAAGTCATTTTAAAAAAAGACTGGAGTCTCTACATGCTTGGTTATGCCAAACAGAGGGGTCAACTGACAGATGTAATGGGTGTGAGTGTAATGGGTGTTAGCGTAATGGGCATGAGTAAAATGCAGTGCAAGAATGTTGGCAGGCTGGATGCATTCCAAATGCATCCTATATGTATTCTTAAACTATTTCTATTGCCTAGATCAATGCTGGTTGAGGTTATATTACTGAGTGGCTGTCTGAAGCCTGGAAAAGTTGTTTCGCTCACGCCCATTACACTCACGCCCATTACATTCATATTATTTCCTTATGTAATGTCAATATAAATATTTTTTCCTTTTTCTCTTCATAATGTTTCTTTGGGACCTTTTGTCAAATATCCTAACCGAAAGTTATGTAGTTCTGACAAATATTTGTATGATTTAGAGAAGAATTTATTTTGCTCGCCCTAATTACATTTTCATAACTTTGAATATTTGCAATAAAAACTGACTGCTTGGGAGTAAGTGACTTGAATGAACCTTTCCAAAGAACCAAAATATAGGGCTATCAATAAAATTAAGTTTCATGATATAATTCTGAGTTTTCAAAAACCACCCTCTACCATAGACAAGTGCCCACTTTCAGTGGAATGCCCCATATACTCAGAGAGTGTCGTAGATGAATCAATAGAAGGTTGTTCTCTGTGGTGCCCATTCGTTTCCCCATTCGTTTCTATAGTTAAGGCATTTTTAATTAAGTGGTCATAAAATCAAAATAAGCATGGTGACATAGGGATTTTCTTTTGCATTTTCCTATTCCTTATATACCAAACTATTACTATGCAAAGTTATTTGGGATTATCAATAGAAGATCTAAAATTGGTCAGCCTGTAGCGTTTATCTTTAAAGTTGGTTAAATCTGTAATTAAAGTTGCTTAATGACCGTAGTTCTGTGGCTCAATGAGTTTTAAGCTACTTTAAGCAAGTACGGTCATTAAGCTGATTGAAGTTGATAAAAGGAAAAGAAGCCTCAGAAACTGAGGCCCTGGAAAGGGTAGATAAGCCCTCAGGAAGTCATTTCTCAGACACTAAGTTTTTGGCACCCTGAAATCGTACTGACCTGGCCAGGATCGGAAGGGAATTCTTTATTGTACAGGGTCAATCACTACGATTACAGCAGATACAGAGGGAAAAGGCATGCACCTGAATAGGCAATCGTAGGTAATACATGATCACCAAGGGTCAATCATTACGATTGGACTGGATCATAGGGGTGGTTGAAATCAGAGGGAGAGGGGTAGGATCGTAGTGTTTGAGAAATGGCTAGCTGGAGGACCAGGAAGTCATTTCTCAGACGCTAAGTTTTGGGTGCCCCCAAATCGTACTGACATGGCCTGGATCAGAAGGTAATTCTTGAGTACACAGGGTCAATCACTACAATTGCCACAGATATAGAATGAAAAGGCATGCATTTGAATGGGCAATCATAGGTAATACAGGGTCACCCACTCCCCCTCACTACGAGTGGACTGGTTCGTAGGGGTGGTGCAAATCGGAGGGACAGGGGCAGGATCGTAGCGTTTGAGAAATACCTAGCTGAGGTTCTGGGAAGGCTAGATGGGACCTGAACAAGCTGAGGACTGGGAGGGGGAGATAGGCCTAAGGGACCAGTCATTTATTGCTAGGCGGGGGGACTAGATGGATTTTTGCGGATCGGCAGATTTTTTTCCGACCCCCACCACTATGATAAAAATTATCGCGATCCCCCACTAAGAGCTGATTTTGCAAAAAAACCCGGGGGGGGGGGGGGGGGGGGGGCACGGGGCACTTTATATGTCTGACATACACAAGTGTGGCTGGCAAGGGTGCTTTTTCAATCCTAAATTTCCCTAGCCAAGGGTCTACTTTTGGGAAATGTCCCAAGGGAATGGTACATTTTGAGTAAAAAATGCCGTGAACGTAGATAATTTTTCATGAAAGTGCTTAAAATTTTTCAATTTTTTCCACAACATTTTACTTCCCTCCAAATTTTCCCTAAGGGAGTGATCATTTTTTAACAACAGGGGGGGGCTGGTGGATTTGCGCGCGGACGCGCTAAAAAAATTGCTGCCCCCCTCTCGACGGGTCAAAATTTTTTCGACCCCCCCCTCGGCAGGCGAAAATCGCGTGCGAACACTGTAAAAACAGTGTTTAGGGATTAAACACCAGTGTTTAGAAGTTAAACACTTGGTTAAACACTTCCTAGTTAAATGTGTTTAAAATTAAACGCGTTTAACACTTAAGAAGTGTTAAGAAAAGTGGGACAAATAAGTGCTAAACACTTAAACACTTCAGTGTTTAGGTGTTTGAGAATAAGTGTTTAAAAGCTAAACACCTAAACACTTCAAGTGTTTAGATGTTTAAATATTGGTGTTGAGAAAATTTGGTGTGTATCTTTAAACACCTTTTTTGCAGTGAACGCGCCCTTTTAACCTATAGTAACACACGGGCTTTTTCGCTGAAAACAGGTGAAATTATTTTGACCCCCCCCCTAGTCAAGGGGGCAAAAAGATTCTGACCCCCCCTGGTCAAGGGGTTGAAAAAATTCTGCCCCCCCCTCAAACCCACCAGCCCCCCCCCCCTGTTGTTAAAAAATGATCACTCCCTAAGCAAGGGTCTGTTTTTCCAGAAATTGTATGGAAAATAGAAAAATTTCTTCAAAATTTCCCTAGACAAGGGTCTACTTTTTTCAAAATCTCCCTAGGCAAGGGTAAGGGTTTCAAAACCTCCAGCCGCACACCCGTGTCAGAAAAAAAATTGAGTGTCCCCCCCCCCCCTGGGAAAATAACCCCCCAAAAATCAGATACCCACGTGGAATGATGTGTCACGATGGGTATTTGAACTGCCCATATTTAGTTTTGACCCCCCAGTGTGAAGGTTTATTGGGTTTTGCCCCCACCCCCCACCGAGGGGCTCTTTTTCAAAATGACCCCCCTATATCCAACAAGCCCCCCCCCCCCCCACCTAGCAATAAATGACTCGTCCCTCAGACCTGAAGGACCTGGAAGTCATTTCTCAGACGCTAAGTTTCAGCCCTTTTCAAATCGTACCAACCTGGCCTGGATCGGAGGGGAATTCTAGGTTACACTGGGTCAATCACTTCGAGTAGGGCAAATATAGAGGGGAAAAGCATGTACCTGAATAGGCAATCGTAGGTAATACATAATCACCCTGGGTCAATCACAACGATTGGACTGGATCCTAGGGGTGGTTGAAATCCGAGGGAGGGGGGTTGGATCGTAGCGTTTGAGAAATGGCTAACAGAGGCTCTGGGAACGGTATAGGCCTAGATAAGACATTCTGGCATTTTTACGACTGCACTCACCAAATCGTACCAAAATTCCCATAGGAATAGCATTGATATCTCAAGTCGTAGTGCTGTGTGTGATCGTCGTGGCCTCCTGCCATGTGTCCTGCTGGGTATTTCTCAAACGCTACGATCTGAGCCTAACCTCTATGTATTAACCACCCCCTACGATCCAGTGAAATAGTAGTAGTGGGTGACCCTGTAATACCTATGATTGCCTATACAGTCACATGCCTTTTCCCTCTATATCTGCACCAGTCATAGAGATAGACCCTGCCAAACTAAGAATTCCCCTCCGAAAGAGGTGAGGCTGGTACGATTTGGGAGGGCCGTAATCTTTGGGTTTGAGCAATGACTTCCTGGTCCAATCTACCCCTCCTAGGATCACTGGTCCTCCCAGCTAGGCCATCATAATTAAGGTAGGGATAGGCAGGGCTTGCTAATTTAGCATTACAAAACCTCCACGATTGAAATGCATAAGGGAGCATTCATTATTTATGGCGGGGGTGGGGGTGAGCATTTGGCGAAAGAATAGGTCAAAAATAAAAGGCCCCCCTAAAGAATACGTCCAAAATTTTTGCCCCCCCCCCTCAAGAATAGGTTGAAAATAAATGGCCCCCCTCCTCAAGAATAGGTTGAAAATACAGCACCCCCCAATGACGATCTTCCATGAATATTCTTTTATCTAACATAAATGCCAAAACCATGCCTATACATTGTGTGATACATATAATTATACCTCTCTTTTAGCTATAATTCATGGGAGTTGTACTTTAACATTTTAATGATTAGCATTGACTATAGTCAACACCGTGGTGGGTCTAGCATCGACTATAGTCGACACCATGTAGGCCTCCTTATATAGGAATTGTGCAGGGACTGTGAATACCATATTTATTCTAATAACCGCACCGGTGCTGAAAATTAATCATTAGATGGTCACAACCTTAATACAAAAATCATTACCAAAAGGCACATCCCTAAAGTCTAAAAACCATTGTTTTTGCTCTAAAAACTTTACTTTTACATTACCATGATTTGACACAAGGGGTGTGTGCTTACAGCCCAAAAGGTGAGGGGTGCGCTTATTAGTGCAGGTGCATTTAATAGAATGTAGGCCCTTACTCCTAGGAAATTTAAAGGCTGCCCCCATGGCCAGATAACTCATGTGTCTTCTGCCCTTAATGGGTCAATAGACTCCAAGGGATAGGTGATAGAATTGGTCTCAACTCAGATACACCTTATAGACAAGGTATTTTTGTGTAGAATAGACCTACTACTGTAAAAACTCATGCATAAGGTGGAGATTATACACAAGGATAGCTCACCCACAGGATATTTTGTATGTACTTTTAAATCTCAACATTTGCCAATTGGGTTTTACCTTGACCCGGGGCTTACAGTCGGCCCTTGCTTCCTTGACCCTTTAATTCCTCAGATCCCTCATTACCTCAGACAGATGATCTCCAACTATCTCTTATGTTTTCTATTATATTTGGACTTACATCCTCGGATAATTTGCTTCCCCGGACATTTTTCCTTGCATTTTTAAATCTGATGAAGCAAGGGTCGACTGTATACCCACATGAGATGTGCCTTATAACATGTCCTTACACATTCAGGTGGTCTTGTAGCTGCATGTACTGGTAGTCATCAACAAGAAATGCACATTGGTATTGATCAATTGAAAAAGATCTCTGAATATAGTTCCATCCAATTAGATTTCACTGAACTGGATCAATTTGATTACCTTTAATCTTTCAAAAGGAGTCTGATACATTAAAAGACATTTTATGGTGATGAAATTTGCGGCATTTTAGATAAATACCCTAAAAATAAATGGCCCCCCCTCTAAGAATAGGTAAAAAACAAACGGCCCCCCCTCTAAGAATACCCTGAAAATATTTGCCCCCCCCTAAGAATACCCTGAAAAAAAATGGCCCCCCCTCAATTTGCTCACCCCCACCCCTGCCATAAATAATGAATGCTCCCTAAGAATATCACTTTTTAATTTCATTAAAATACATTGTAAATTGAGAATTCCATAGTATAGAAAGAGTAAAGGCCATTAACTGATACGTTGAAATGTCATATTAAGTCCTAAGCCTCTCAAAGCAATCGAGAACGTTGGTCTCCAACTTCTAATTACTGGTACCTAGTCTCCTAGACTAGTAGAGTCAGTTTAGAGCAAATTTTTGACTGAAGGGACACTCTGCCAGTCTCTGGCAGTGTTAGGTCTCACGATGACAAACTATAAAGGTAGATCTAGTTTGTAGACTAATTACCATTATATTATAGACTTGATAATTCATGGAGATTCTACTTGTAGGCCTAATAAAACCCTACAGTAAAGTCTCCCCCCCCCGCTTGTGCTTGACGACGCCGTTTCCATGACTCCGCGGTGACCACGTAGGTTGCTATGTGCCGTAGGAAGACGTCGTGACGTCAGGTGGTCAAGGCAACAACGGAGATGGATCACCCTGGTGAAAAGTAGGCTGTGAAGATGTACAAGTAAGTGATATTCATCTAAGCATTAAAATTGGTTGCAAATTATCCTTTCAAAATTGAATCGATAAAAGCCTATAAATCAAAAAGAGCAGGGACATGCCCCACTAAATCAATTTGTCAGGCTAGCCTACCGGTAGACCTCTTCAACTACTGTCTTGGTTTAGGTTTAGTCGGCCCACCCGTCGTCAATCATTCAATGATACGGTCGTTATAGTGGCTATACAGTACCCTCCCCGGTACCTGTTTCTTGGTCGTTGCCTGATTTACAAGTCCAATCCTATATACTACTAAGAGTGAGACTCATCGTTGATGACATGCTGCACTGCCGCCGGTGACCGGGGACGGCGGGGTTCATGTAGCCACTCTCGTACTTCGTAGCCCTACGAACTTATGACACAGACGAAACTCAGTGTCAGTCTAGCCTAACTCTAGGTTCATGCAGGCTCCCCGGAGGGGGGGGGGGGGGGCACTCCCTATAGGCTATAGTATAGATCTACATTCTATTGAGTCGGACTATACTTTCCATGTGCGAACATGCCCCTGAGATTTCGGGTTCTTTCCAAAGCCAAAAACTATACCCTTATCAAGGGTGAATCCCAGCCTCAGGACGTTGTTTACAATTAAAGTAGACGCTAGGCCTAGGCCTAGGCTAGGGTAATATGAGGAAGGAAGTACCGTACTACACTAAAATACACTTGAAAATGTCTGCTTTAGTTCCAAAATGTACCCCTTTCCTCCAAAATTGCCTAATTAAGGGCCCTCGACTCTAGAGGGCCCAAAAACGACTCCTTTCCCTTAGAATCTAGGTCACCCCACCGTAACTGCGCTGTCGTATCCCAGAAGTTGGCGCATCCCAGAAGTTGGCTGTGCATGCGCAATCCTTGTTTAAGCCTATCATCGCTCACGGGCCACAAACATCAATGAAAATAAATAATATTTTGAAAAAATAAAAACCATGATAACATCCCTCTCTTCTTATAGAATTTGAAAGGACAACAACCCTAATGATACTGTCCCTACGCCATAGAAATATGAAACGGGTAGTTATTTTGAAAATTATGGCCAACTTCTGGGATGCTCGACTTTCGGGATATGACAGCACCCGTAGGGAAGGGCCCCACAGTTCGAGCCTCTACAATCTATCAGAATAGTGTTTGTACATAGACTAGTCTAGTATCCCCCGGGCGCATGCTATAGCCTATATAATATATTATAGGCTTTTCCTCCAGGCTTTTTAGCTTTTATTACCCCTTTACGCTATGTCTGTTCAGGGCTTTTGACAGGATATTTTGCAATGGGCAAATTGCGCACTCATTGGCAAGAACAATGCGCCATTCTGTAAATCAATGGGCCATTTTGTACCTTGCAGTAAAGATTTAAAAAAAATATTGTTTAGATTCAGTGTTGTGGTAACATGAGGAATTCCATGAGGACAAGAAAAAGAAACCATTTTTGGGACTAATACTATTAAGTTACCATCCTTACTTGCGAGAATTGTATTTTTGCATCTTTCTTATGCTCATAAATGTCACTGTTTAAATTTTGTTTAATAGCATCCCTGTTTTAACATTTACAGTATATTTGACCTGTGCAATAAGAAATCCATGTATGTGTAAAACATGTAAAAAAAATATGTGTAATGTGCCCATGGGTATGTCACTACTGTATCTGGTTTCTCTCTTTAAGCAGGACAATGTTTCTCTTCATACAGTTTAGAGATCTGACCTGTACTTGAGAAATGGTCTTGATGAACCCCCTTTTCCACTGATTGAATTTCATGTGATGAAAACTTTTTTCTTTTCTTTTTTATTTCCAATGTCTCTGATATCAATTGAAGAAGCTTTAATAGGGAGAAGGGTAATTTCCTGAATATAAAGACTTATATCTTTACAATGAGGGGTCTGCCATTACTGTGCCATTCCTAGTATGAACCCTAGCACTGTGACAACAGGAAAACATTTTTATGCACCATTTGGTGCACATCTAGCCATTTAAATGCACCATTTAGCATTTAAATGCGTGAATTACGCACTGCGCAGCCCTGTCCGTTTGAAGTCTGATGCATGGCCATCAATGCCATCCCTCAGCCTTAGGCTTTTGGAGTGCATCGATACTGCACCCATAGAGGAATAAGCAATCATGCAATGCAGCAACTCTTGAGTCTCATCCCGGTATGTCAAGTATATCATATGAATTTCAGGTCCCTGTAATTTAACACCATGCATGTTGCAAAAGCCATGGGGCTAAGGGGGGGGGGTATTTTCTCTAAATTCACGGCATGATTGGGATAATTTTGTGCGGTATCTATTAGCCTACTATGTACTATATAATATTAGAATTGAAATGAGACCATGGGAAGCAAATAAAGACGACTGTTTCACAATTTCTTTTACACTTCCAGCCCAGGCAGTGGTCTTCTGGGGTGGAAACAAGGGTCACTCCTAGATAGACCAAAACCCAAATCAGAGCAGGTGCTTGCAGACCTCAAGGATTTCATACCTAATAAAACCTTTCAACAATTGGAAAACAAATATGAGAGTAATGTCCAAGATAACAGCCCTGCATGTGACTCAAAAAGGGACGTAGGCTTAGTAAATAAGGAATTGAGTGGGCCAGTAGGCCGGAAACCACTGCAGCGTCTCAAATCAGTAGTGCCACCTCGCGACCACAGGAAAAACGATTCTGTGGAGTCTGATGTCTGCTTCCTATCGGACAGTGACACTGGAGGTGAGAGCAGTGATGAAGAGCTTGATCATTATTTTCATCACAGAACCTTTAAGATAAAGTCGAGGTCTGGTTTGGTACTAGGACGTCACTCCCCTCACCCACCCTCATACCCCATACCAGCTAATACACTGTCCAACGCTACCAAGGTCAGGAGGCATTGCATCAAGGAGTATATACCTTTTAGTAGGAAAAACATGCTGCCAGATGTTAAAACAAGAGTACACAAGCCTGCAAGAAGTGGAACCAATACACCTAGGTTTAATTTCAATAGATCTCCTTAAGGCTTAAGAGTCAGGTCCACTTTGCATGATATGGGCTAATTCTTGGCTTTATAAACCAAAAGTGTGACAAGACAATTTTGTCAATATCTGCAAAGCTTTGTTCTGTTTTGTCGTCTACACAAATGGTTCTTGATTTCAATGAATTTCTGAAATGCTGAAAATGATTACAGCAATACCCCACGTATAAGTCAGAGCTTATACGCAATGATAATCCCTAGTGTTGCGTTTTATATACAGCCTGCATTTTGTACTATGGAACACAGGACCCGTAATGACTTGCCCTAAATGATCACCAAGGTGCATCTGGCATAGGTTCAGGGTGCACATTATATGTGGGGTACTATACCAAATTATTTACCATAAATAGATAAGGCAACCTTGGAGTTTGAGACCGGCCTGTGGTCTGTGCAGATATGAGCTTTGCATGGCACTTATCTTGCGCACTTTGTAAATACTGTAGTGCAAAGTGGCAATATCGATGCTTTGCACAGGTTGAAAGGTGATATGCTCCCGATCAGCAATTAAATACCTGTTTTATGGAACAATTGTATGTTTATAGTGGAGAAAAAAGTGTGTACAATTTAAGGAACAATGGTTATGATTTCTATTTATTTATTCATTAATGTCAATGCATCTATACATACATAGAAACGGAATTAAATGCTCACTTTGAGTATAACATAATAGTCATATATGACAGAAAAGGATACCCCAGTATTCGATTCTTTACTAGATATGTACACGTATTTGATGATGCTACACTATTACCTGGTGATTTGGTTTTAACATAATCACCAAAATTGACTAGGAATACAGAGTGTTGGACGGATTGGATATACATAATTATTTGCATATGCATTTACACAATGGTGATGCACACAAATCATCTCTATAGCACAAGCAACTTCCATTTCTACATTGATAAGCTATTATCATAAGTTTCAGAGAACCCCATAATGATTAATGATTTATATATGTGTGTCAATCCATCTGGGTTTGTTCTTCTTGGGTTTGAGGCTATGGTTACAGGCCTCACATTGCCGGAAGATTTTCTTTGGCTTTTTCTTCGCTGAAAAACAGGTTGCATTCATAGTGTCACACACTTTTAATGTCTTATAAACTGTGATATCCCATGAATTTATTTTTCACTCACATACATGTATTTGGATTATTATAGGACACTGGTAAGCAATATTTTAAGTATATAAATGATGTATGATGTATCAAAAATAAATTAATGTACATGTAGTTATATCATTCAAAGTATGATTGAAGGAACATGTCAAAAACTGTGCATTAACCCTAGCAATGTACACATGTCAGGAGATTGTAAGTAATGATATCTAGGCATAATACAGGCTATAGTGTTCTCTCATATTTATACCAAAGATTCAAAATGCGTAGGTGCGCTTTGGTTTAGGCAGGAACGAAACATGTCAATACACAATATTTACATACAACTTATTTCAATAAACAGTGTATCTTCTAAACAATATAAAGTGCGAGTCTTATTTTAATACATCTTAGCCTCCTGTGTTCTTGACAACGTAGCAGTAAACCAGAGCCATGCACATAACATACATCCACAACCTTGAATAACTGTACTATAGGACCTCAAGTGCTCTGTTCTTGACCTTATAACAAGAACCTTGAATAACCTTATTTAGCAAAGTATACATATTCCACAGATACCGACAGCAACAAAGATAACCTGATAACACACCAGTCCTATCTTAATAACTAGATTTGATACAAGCTTTGACCACGTTCACCACATAACATGGCCACACATGCCCGATCCATAACGCTTATTGTTTTATCACTACCTATAACTTGCCATACATGAAAAATACAAAAAGCCATGTTTTCTGTATGGAATAAGATCTCTCGTCTTTTGTATATGGAACTGCTTTCCTTTTTGTTCAGTGGTTGTCCAGTTTTGGAATGATTATGCAATAAAATCCCATAGTCCTCGATTTGCATCCATCTATTTTACTTCTTCTTGGGTCATTCTGTGCGGATGAATCCCTTAAAGTTGTAAACCAAATGAATCCAAAATATTCGTCTTACATTTTTAAAAAGACTTTGTGACATCCCTATTCTTTTTTATTTAGGAGAACATGAAACTTCCATGTATTTATATATAAAATAGTGCGGAAGAGAACCCATTTTGGCACAGAAATCCCCAACTTCTTAACCGATTTGTTATCTAAAGGGGTAGAGTATAAAGCAGAGAAGAGATAGATAACCACAATCAGCTGTGGAGGACAGGGTCGTAGAGAGGGGTCCTGTACCCTATGTGGGGCTTGTTTTTCCGCTCAGGGCTTGGCTCGTGGAAATAACGCGAGAAACGCCGGGGCTCACCGCTAGGTTCCTCTGTGCGCCTGGGCCTCTGAAATATTTCATATTTACAATTTAAAATGATTCACGAATACGGTGGATATTGTATGTAAAGTAAGACTAATACTATTTTGAAGAGAACCATGTTTCTCAGTGTAGAATTAATAGTGACTGGAAACGCAAAACCGTCTATTCATCAGGTGAACATTACATCTTATCCCTCTATTGTTTTATCAAACAGGAATTTGATATGACGCATCGGCCACACGTATGGTGTTATTCAGGTGTTATCAGCTGTGTCTAGCTTAGCCAGATTAGAAGAAAAGGGCCCTGTAAATGATTTAATGATATTGTCCTCCTATATTGTAAGATGCATATCTATATAAATCCTTTGTACTCAAAAAGACAACTTCCACTATCCTTACCTTAATAAAAAAGAAAGATGCGTACTCAGAACAGTATCAATCATTTTCAGAAGGAGCCATTTTTAATATGTTATATAGTTGAGATCGGAGAACATTGGCAAAGTAATAAAAATACATTGGGATTGTACATTATCATAGTGAGGTAAATCATGACCAGATACCTGGGGGGGGGGGGGGTTGGGGTTCCGTTGGATGAACATTCTGTGCATTGTGGATAGGTATCAAGAACTGTGAATATCAGCTAGAAATGTCCTGCTGCTATTTTTAAAAACCTGAATGCCGGGGACGTGTGATTGTGAAACAAAATATATTGAAGGAGTGATGAACTCTAAGCGAACAGCATGATAAAAACACGAATCAATATTGGAGGAAAAAAGAAGCTCTGCAATCATGCAAATGGCCAAACCAAGAAATCAAATCTGGAAACATGAATTTAAATATGCTAGAATTCCAGTATACCTAACTCAGGTTAGTATCGCAAATCCTTGATTTCAGGAAGCTTGAATTCATCCTAGAAAATGTTCATTTGATAAAGAATATGTCAATGCTTCTCGTGGGATATTATAATGATACATGCAAGGGCTATTTGATTGTCATAATGTTTAATAACATAGGGCCTATCAATATATCGTTTAGCTTATGACTAATGTCATTTATAATGTGAAAAGTACTATTTCAATTGTCTTGGCGCATCATTTTAGTCTTTTAAAAACCAGAGACCGATTTATTCCGGCAGATAATTCAACTAGGACAAGATTACTGTATAAATCAATAAGATCTATATCCAAAAATGTCTATGATGAACTAACTCTGAAACATATCAATTACTATTAGTAAGTTGCAACATGAGTAAACCTGATAAGAATAGCATCTCACCGGTTTGGGGACTGTGAGGGGGGATGAGAGAGGAGAATTTCGGCTCAGGCCCACGTCCGACTCACGCAGCTTCAGCAGTAGATCCGACTTCTCTCGCGCCCATTGCCGGGCATTCTCGGCTAGCTGAGAAACAAGACAGGACGAGCTCAATGCATTGACTGGGAATATGCATACCGTGTTATTAAAGCAAAAGATTGGTGATAGGGTTTATATAGGGTGATTAGGTGATGCTCCACTACGCGATTTTTGCTGAAAATCGGAGCTATTCTCACAAAAGCAGACACAAACACAGATTATAGAGTGGTATTTGTTATTATTTCAAGGTGTAAATAGAAGATTGAGAGAGCTTTCTGTTTATGTGGGGAAGCCTTTGTGTACAATCTCAGGCACATTTTTGTTGCCAAAAGATGTTTTTGTTTACTAAATCAAGTTGACCTAATGTAAATATTGCTGACTTTCACACTGCAACTCAATATCAGACAGGTTTGATTTTTGCAGTACAAGACCTGCGATCTGTGTGACCGCTGTGTTGTTATTTATATTTTGCTGTGTTGATGTTTATATATTGAACTCCCACCAAATCACAGTCTATGCAGGTGCAGGTTAGTTGGTAAATATAGCACACAAGGAGAGAGATCACCCATAAAATAACCCCTGAAATCTCATGTTTACAATTTTGAATCTCATGTTTACAATATAGGAATTTCAACACCCTATACCTTAGGCACTATAGGGATAAAATTAGGTGAGACTACCAAAAAATTGCGTAGTGGAGCCTCACCTATTGGATTATGCTTTTTTTTTATATCCACTGATAACTCCTTCATTATACATTGTTAGGAAAATAGATTATATACATGAAAAAAGAAAATAAAGGTCTCACTTATCAAAATATATGTATACCTCACATTAGGCCAAGGTGTGTGACTTTGCTACAGGACAATATATCTCGTATTATGCTGGCCCTGCATGACACAATATACAAGATTCTGGCGCACTGGGCCAGTCTATAACTGTTAACACCTTTTTGAGTCTCACCTGTTTCTCCAGTGACTGGATGCGTCCTTCTGTACGTTCTACTCGTGTATACAACTCCAGACGTTCACGATCTGCCTCCTCTGCATCCCGTGATGTTTTCTCTGCCACCGACTGAGCAATAGAACACGATAGTTTTAAATATCTTCAGTGGAGCATCTGGGATTTGGAAAAGCAGAGGACGCAGCCTAAACGAAGAGGGCGCACCCTCATTTTTTTTTAGCATTAATTATCGTCCAAAATATCCAAATCTACTTTTAACTCGATAAAAGGGAGGGGCGCACACCCCCGCCCTGCCTAGATTCGCAACTGCTCTTATAAACCATGGTCTCCATAAGCATTGTTTTTGGTATGAATAGTACATATGATATCCATAGTTGTTTTCCAACTGAACCAGTACCAGGAGGACACTGCACAACATCCTACGACTGGACAGATTCAAATCTTAGCGGGACTCACTAGTGTCCTACATCTGTACCTGCAGAGCTACGACAGGACTACTAAATCCTATGTAATACACCTGTCATACAAGGTGGTGCTCCACAGTGGCATGGTATGATTTGGGTTTTTTTTTTTTTAAAAAACTAGGATTTACTGAGAGTATGTTGTTATATATTCCTTTTCTAATGGAAGGACATTGATAATACCTTCTTTTGAAAATTGTAATTGATGTTTGATAGGCAATGTACAATGAAAATACAATTTACTGTACACGTTAGAGGAAGAATAAGAATATATGTTTTGAAGAATAAGTGAACAACTCCATGTCAACATAAATAGGAAATGGCCACACTCAATAGATTTGTAACAATTAGATGAACTTAATCATAAATCGACAAAATATCCACTGAATGCACTCCTTTTCAAGAATGAATAAAATCAAGAAAAAAATAAAAATGGGAAATTATGATAACTGTAACATATAACCAACAAACAAAACTCTTCAATAATGTATCAAGCTGACATGCATTATGGAGTATTTTAGTTCACTATTAGGAGTATTACAGCCCGCCCTCTTATTGCCTGACTATATTAATGGTTGAAACCGTTGCATATTAGCATTTAGGATTTAAACTTATTTCGTGCACCAATCAGAAAATGTTCTAAACACACAGTTATGTAAATATTTAATAAGGGGGCATAGGGACATTAAATCTTTAGAAAATAAAGGCAAATATACCCCAAATCTTTCCCACTTTCTCACATGTATGGCAATTGGAAATCTTTGTTTCTGCTTTTAACTTTCAGAGCTCAGGTTTAATCACATAAGCTATGTTTTATAATGGGTCCCTTAATCACCCCAGTGTAGAGCACGTCATGTAGTGGTGGATGCAGAAAAGATGTTAGTCAACCAACAGAAACACTTACTGAATACTTTTGTCTCTGTAAATGGATCAACATCTAACTTTTAGTAAGGATCATTGAGGTTGGGGTTAGGGTGTAGAAATATATGAAATTAGCTTTGTTGTCTGATTCCTGAATTTTTAGTAAATAAGACTACAATTCTACTGTTATTAACATGAGATGTAAATATAGAATTCATTTGCATAAACAAATATCATGATATAACAAATATTCTATGAAAGTAAAATGGTTTGATTGCTGTAAGGTATATATTCTATAGAGAATCATATGGTGACAGAAAAAAAAAGAGATAAAGACCAAAAAAGGAGACAACACAGACCGTGGCTTGTTCCAACTCGTTCCGTAGACGTCTATTTTCCTCCATTAGTGCGTCCTTTACGGTGTCATCTACTTCTAGATAGAGGATTAAAATGTGAACATTACTCACCAATTTGAACCTTTTATGGACGGCATGGTGCCTGTCTATGTTCACTTGGTAGAAAACGTCAACAAAATTGTTTCAGCAGTAGGTTCAGGCATGTGAGAAATATCCAAGTTGGCTCCTAATTCCCTTCTCCAGGTGGAAATTGAGATGAAAAAAGAATGTGGGATGCAAATCATAAAAGTATCCCATTTCAACTTCAAATATCCGAGATTTTGCATGGTTATATCCTACAGAATCCCATGCCTGTAGGTTTAAAAGTCCCGTTTATATGGCGATTCATGTGAATAATGTAACGGGCCAGTATCACTAAGGGGCGGATCCAGAAGGTATATTATCTGGCAGGAACAGACATAGAAGTTTGGTCTAAGAGTACAAAAGCCCATTTTGAGTTTTCAGGGGTCTAGGTGGGGTTGGGGTGGGGCGTAAGTAATGACATCTAGGCACAATACAGGCTATATAGACGTACCTAGTCTGTCCTTGTTGTCCCTGGGTGCCTTGGTCCGTGAGTTAATGATCTTCTCCATCCTGTCTATGACCTTCTCCTGTTTGCGGATCACATCCTCCAGGCGGCGCACCTTGGCTGACCGCTCCTGGAGGCGCTGTAGGGTGGCTTGCTGACCCGTGTGTGCCTCACTCAGACGGCCATACTCTTTCTCACGGTCATTTTTCTGTAAAACATAAATGATTCACGGTTAGATATTCATGTTTTAGTCAGATATGATACAGAAATGTTTTAAGAGAAAAGGATGCGGGGTAGAGGTATTGGTACAGCAGTACTTCTAATGACATGGGGTGATTGCATCCCTCCAGTGCTAAAGAGCTTTCTGTACCCATAGATATGCCACTGAGGTCGGTGGATATATGTGGATACTGGTTTTGATTACCGTGTATTCAATTGAAGACATCCTCAGAAATGGTATTTGGTTAAAGCAGTCAAAACTTACCTTAATGAGTTCATTTTGTACTTTTAGCACCTTGTCTTTATAATCGCGTAATTCCGACGCTTGTCTGTTGAGGTTGTGTTTTAAAGCAACTGCAAGGGAAAGAAATGAAATATTCCAATATCTCTATAAGAGTAATTATGGAATGTCAAAGGTAAAACTGTAGAGCAGGATAAAGAGAGGAGGGGGCAAGCCATAGCAGCAAAGCAGGCCATAGAAGAACAGGGCAGAGAGCACCGCGCGCGCGCGAGAGAGAGAGAGACAGACAGACAGAGCGCGTTAGAGAGAGAAA
The DNA here is from genome assembly GCA_949317995.1 of Acholoe squamosa. Classification (NCBI taxonomy): domain Eukaryota; kingdom Metazoa; phylum Annelida; class Polychaeta; order Phyllodocida; family Polynoidae; genus Acholoe; species Acholoe squamosa. The sequence continues at coordinate 63,327,476 of OX439039.1, forward strand.
GGGGGGGGGGGTGGAAGGAACTGTACATATGGAAAGAGGGCAGACTAGGGATCGTATTGCAAGGATTAAAATAGCATAGCAAGAGGTGACATGATGGATTATCCTGTTCCACCTACCATAACGTTCTGCAATATCAGCCCTGCTGAGGCCATCCAGTTCCTGTGCGTCCAGCAGTAGCCGTGTACTGTCATTGTAATGGTCCAGGTCCCGGCGCAGTTTACTGTTTTGTTCCTCCAGCTGCCTAATGTGCTCACGGAGACCCAGGAGGTCCTGTCCCATCGTCTGTACTGCCGCCCTGTACTTCTCCAGCTCCTGCTGCTGGTAGTCCAACAGGCTCATAGAGACACGCTCCACGTCCTCAGGCCTGGAATATTGGATACATTTTGCAAGTGTCTTTAATCCGAATACAAGAGTTGATGTGGAAGGACTTTTTTTTATATAATTATAAATGAAAATATGGAGAGGGTAATGTCGAACATTTAAAGGCGCACGGGGTCTACAGGTCTTAATTGTGTTTTTTTTTTTCTAGTGGAACGGGGCAGGAGGAGGGGACTTATAAATGAACTCACCCCATACCCTCCAACTTCTGGAATTTCTGGGACAAAACAAACAAAAACGCCAAAAGCGACAACTTTGGATTGCCTTAAAAACACATTTATCTGATCATATAATTCATAACAAATATTTGTATGACCACTGAAGTTAATTTTGTGATTTCATTGAACGTTTTGCTTTGCATTAATCTTGTTTGGATATATGAGTTCACAAAGAAAGAATCTCTGTGCCAACACCGTTGATTTATATGGCTCTTTTCGACTTCGATATTGATAAATGAGGGACAGAAATATAATTTTGGCATACATGTTGCCAATTTTAAAAGCAGTTCTTATGACAGCCCATGCAATAGATGCCTAGACGTGCCGCCAGGGTATAGCTATCGTATACTTTACTGCCAATCGTGCATTAAACATGCAAAAAATACAATACTATTATACATGTACCATTCTTTAAACTACTCTCAAACAGTCGGCTATTACCCTATTTACTATCATTATATAATGTAGGTTAAAACTTAGTCTTACGAACTACATGTATCTATCTTAGTGTAACGTTATGAACAGAGACAGATATCAAAGAGTCATTTTTGACCATGCATGAACATGCAAAATCATGGTAATTGTATACAATATGTGCCATCTGGCAAGTGCGCTGAGTAAGTCTTAAGTATAAATCTAAAATAAAAATGTCAAACATGTATTATTTACTCACTTGATGGTATTCCCATGTAAACTATTAAAGATTGGATCCGAAATTATTTAACCTTATAGATATATAGCAGTTCACCAATTTCAATATTCTCACTATTGTAAAATGCCAAGGGCAGGAATCTAATGACTTATCCTAGTGCTTTGTCACGTAGCAAACTCAAAGAGGATGTTTTATTGTCTGGATTACCTCAGGGTCAACCTTGCTGATTTAACACCAGAACAGTGTAGCCAAGTAATGGAAAGTGGATCCGCACAGTGCGTCACAGCCATTGAAGGTACTGCCTTATTTATAGGAAGGCTTACATTGGCATTTACCTTAATCAACTATAGCATCATCAAAGGGTATTTTGGGAATGGTTGAAGCTTGTTTCCCACACCATTGTAAAGCATTTAAAAGGGACCTTAATCCTTTGATACTGACTGTCTTTGACTGTCTCTTTTTGGCTTATTTTGCCATCCCTTCTTTCTGTAATTCAAGTAAAGTCATGCATGTAGACAGCAAATAATAGGTGTGCTGTATGCTTCAATGCTTACCCACAGCCTATAGAGAAAACGAAATTAGCACTTTGCTACCCCTAGAAATTTAGCAATGTATATATACCTTCATGAGTCTACATATGGTACATTTCTGCAAACTCCAAATTAGAAAAAAAAAATTAAAAAAAAATTGAATCCCTCATATAAGTGATAAAATGAGATCTCACTGGATCTGGATGAATCACAAGATGGACCCATGCACAGACGAATCTCATAAAAAAAACCAAAAAAACTGAGAAAATCTGACAAAACAGGAGTTAGCATTTATGTACATAGCGATTACGACGGATTAAAGCAATAAATGAAATAATGTGTTACCTCGGTGATGAGGGTAGCTCCCTGTCCCTTCTCTTTGGTTTGTCATCGTCCTTGACGATGTAGCCGTACGCCGGTAACAGGTTCTCTAAGGCATCGTGAGACGGCAGCTCCCCATCCGTAGGCTTCATAGGTTGAATGAACAGAAATGAAAATTAAATTAGAACAAGTTATCTGGTAACTGGCAGTAAATAATCACGAAAAAATACATGAAATCGTTTTTAACAAATAAACGAGCAATGCTGTTCAATATGTACCAATCAGGTTTGTTTTAAATGTGTTTTTTCCCATCACCTACATACCAGCAGTGAGATATGTCTCAGTTTACCAAATTATCCTCGGTTTGATGTAACTAGCAGTCAAGGTATAGGAAAGTTTTGTTTGAAGTTCATCCATTCATAGATACATGCTATTCAGATATTCGACTTAAAGAAAACTTTATCAATTCCTTTTGAAAATTAGCATCCCCCCACCGTGAAGACACACATTTCCTTTTTGCCTTAGAATAATAGTGCATCCAATGTACATGTGTGAGATTTATAAGCAGCTTAAGGTGCAAAGGGGTATCAATAATGTATATACATTTATATCAAGGAACTGTATCATGTATGTCTATATGTAGAGCCAATGTTTCCTACCGTCCGAGATATCAAAGGTAACATGGATACAAAAATATGCCGAATTACATCCACTGTGTATCAATATAAACCCCTGGTACTTATCTTATCAGGGCAGTGACTATGTTACTCATAATCATCCCTGGCAACCCTCTGCACCTACTATCATATATCAATAGACTTAGATAACAAGGTTACAATTGAAATGCAGTCACAAACCATATATTAGCTTTGTTGATAATCATTCAAACACCTGTATATCTTTGGTTCATTAATTAACACACAAAGTAACATGCTATATACTGAAAAGATTTGACATAGATAGTGCGTTGCATTTATGTGATGTCATACAAAAACAAAACGTCAACTTGAATACATCACACACATATCTATCTACACATACGTTATTGTCAAGTTGCCATGATTTGTAAATGTTCCTTGATTTTTTTTTACAATACGTCATTAGCTCAATTGGCTTTTTGAATGGGAACATAGATTGTAAGAGAGAGGAGGGGGAAATATCTAGAGAGAAACACTTGATACTGGAAAGAGCAGAACCGCAATCGCAGTATGCTTGATACAGAGCACAAATAAAGCCACCTGGATCAATTTTTAAACCACAGTGGGCACGGAGAACAATGGATTTCACACCTCTTATATATTGCATACAGACTGGGGTTTAAGCTGTTTATTATACTTGGACAGTCTTGAAAGAGGCCCCCTGTGTTATATATCGCTTACAAAACTGTCCTCGTACAATAACCCCTACTTACATCAACGTATATCGAAGTAACACTAGAGGGACTATGGGTCTCACGTTCTGATATTAGGTTAGGCCTACAGACTATGTATGTATAGCACATAGGCCAGGTGTCGTGTCAATACCATAAATCACAATGAAAAGGTTCTTCTCGTGTAGCAGAAACCAGAAGGATTTGAAATCCTGTTCTCGTAACTGCATGTATACTGCTTCACGTAAGCGTGTAAGATTCGTTGTTCAAACTAGATTATTAAAAGACATCGGACGCGTGCATATAATTTAATGTGAGGGGATTAGGATGTGCCACAGGGGAATATCTAGGGGAGAGGGTACCAATTATTTTTGTAAAATTCCTCGTCAGTAACCGGGGATTAATTTACGATACATCACTGCTTCTTATTGTAAAGTAAGGGTTATAGACTTGTGTTTATGGTTATTACCGGTCTATTCGCATTCGGAAACCACCTATAGTAGCTGTGATGAATGGCTGATTATTCACACATCAATTAATACATGTAATAGATTTGACCCGATTTTTTTTTTATTGAATCCAAGAAAGGTACAGTCCAAGCCCCTCCAGATAAATGAAATTTACTTCTTAGGGAATATTCACTCACGACATCCTAAGCTGTGTAGTACCCCTCCCCCACCCGACACTTTCTAATACCCTCGGCGATAAAACAATGGCATTTTCCGGGTTTAAACTATAACGTCCCTTTAATCCTAAGTAGGTGGTTTCCGAATGCATCGAGGTGCGAGCTGCTCGCGTGTTACCTGCTCTCTTGCTCTGAGCAGCTCCGAGTCGGACACGGCTTTGGGTTGCCGCGACCCTGTGTCGATGGGTGGGAAGCGGGTCGGGTCGCGGGTCAGCTGATGACACATAAACTTACACAGGTCAACCATGAGGTATACATATGAAAATATTATATAAATATACCTGAGAATCAATCCTCCCTTCCTTATACCCCCGAGAACACATCCCTGCTAGCACTACTCATCAAAATAATGTCTTTTTTACGTAAATCACACGAGTTTTCACGTAAGAATGACGTAAATTGCACAAGTTGTGCTAGCTGGGATTAGACCAAGCCTGGAAATACATTATAGAGCTTGATAATGGAGCTTTAATGAGATATGACATGGAAAAGAAAAAGGAGTGTTTGAGGAACACTCTATAGATAGTAGTGTGAAAAGCTAGGGAAATCTCGCAAGATTGTTCACGCAAGTTCAAATTTCTGAGTGCTATTAAAATCTGAATACTTCATACATTACATATAGGTCTACGAAGCTAGACGGGTCTTAAACGCTTCACAGTAAATTTGAAGGTGTACATAATCTAGAAGAAATCTCATGCTCCCATCACGCATGATAGCTATGTTTATCCCTCTCTTCTACTCTATCTTCTAACAAACCATACATAATTAATAATCCCTATACAGTGATAGTGTGGTATTTCCTCTTCCAGTTGGCAATAGGTCTGCACCATGTACCTAGAATGGGGGCGTTCATGTGGCGAGCAGATAAAGGTAATTAAAAAGGTGATGTATAATTAATGAGACCTGAGGCCTGTTGCCTGGTGTGGAGATCAATAAATACCAGCCATGTGCAACAGATCTGGATCCTTTGTTGGCATCCAATGGGGTCTTGGACCCGGAAGGAGGCAGGTGGAGGGGCAGTAAGGACACAGCAGCTTGTCACCATATCCTTTGTTAATGGCCTGATGAATAAAGCAAGAAGGGGGGTTGTATATTGCTAAATTCCGAGGGATTTCTACGGATGATCAGCTAACACATAAACAAACCAGTCTACATTGATGTGATAAATGCTTGTAGTATTTGACCACACCCTATTTAGTACATTTAGCTAACGTTTCATTACTTTTAGCTTAAGCCACTTTGGGAAAGAAAAAAGAAGAAAAGAGACATTAGGACAATTTGTGATGCTTAATGACTTACACATAATGCAAACCCATCACATCATAGAACTAGTTCCCTATAGTTAAGACGTAATAAATGAATGGATTGCTCGTGGTTGAGTACATGTGGTAAACTCGCCCCTACTGCACCAGGGGCGTAGGAAAAGGGGGGGGGGGGCAGGGGGCCCGGGCCCCCCAATCATGAAGGAGGTGGGGCCTGAATATGTCTGGGCCCCCCAATATTTTCCAAGAACTCATAAGCACAATGGAAAAGAAGCTAAAACTTTACATCTCAAATTAGATTATTATGGTGATGTCATAGGGAGAATGGGGAAGTCAGATCCAAAATTTACCAAAAATCACTTTTCTATATGAATTCTAAATACTCATATATATAGACGCCATCACGCATCAGCTGACAATTCAAGGTGGTCGCGATGGTGCCCTCGCCAGGCCCCCCCAATGAAGATTTGCTTCCTACGCCTCTGTGCACTATCTAATATAAACTATACAGACTGATATAATATAAACCAGTTCTCACACATAACTACATGTTTACAAAGCATATACCTAGAAGTATTGCCACGCATTCAATGTGCTCAAGACATTAACCTAAAACTACTGGTGTTTGGTGACTGTTCTACATTCGTCATACCTCATTCTGTCGCAAGGAATATGACAAGAAATTCTTGTAGACAAAACTGAAACCATTACAATCAACCGTGGGATCACTGCTCTCGTGAAGTCTTCAGTGTTTTTTTCTATGTAAATCAATGTGTATTTCAAGCACATACTGAAAATCTCAACACTGGTATACCACAATTACTTAAAATGAATATAGAACACATGGGGATAATGCCTCATTGTTGAGCACTGAAGATATATGTATATGCCACATTATAGACCACATTACAACTATATAAAAATGTGTGGAATATGTCAGCTTTGTTTACATAATACACATAGAGTTGCATGCACACTATACTTTAATATGCCACTTAATAGGATAAAGAATGAAATACAACGTAAATAGTGATTTCTGTCCATTAGAGGACTAGAAGAAAGATGAATAGAATATATCCATAGTATTGAGTTAATACAAGAATATAAAGCAAAGTGGCCCAGACTTACCTCTGCCGTAGCAGGCCTATAGTATAGGGTGGCCATAGTGGCCTGGTTTAAGGGGTTTTGGTCAGTAGCTCACTTGGTATATCCTGGCAGTATATTACCAGTGTACTATATACATTGCTGTAAGCCTGCTCCACGGCAGGCTTCCTCCAGTGTGGTAATATATGGACTCCCGGTGGTGGTCACAGCACAGGTAAACACAAACACAGGCCACCTCCTGGAGCGCTGGTCACCACATGTATACTCCTCCACCTACTCCAGTAGGTTAACCCACCACCTCTCACACTCCCTTCACCCCCTCCTCCAGTGAGGCAAGGATCCAACCTGTGTAGAATGAAGATCCAGATCTCCAGGGTGGGGTTTGTCTGTCGTTAATGGAGAGTTAAGTGACTTTCCTGTAGGTATTAAGGAGCCAGGGCCCTTTCCTCCTGTGGCTCCTCCTGGGTTCTCCAGTGGTGGTCTACACTTAAACACACGCCTACACAGGTCTGGTGGGATCAGAACACTGAGGGATCCTGATCACTCACTACTGGAGCAGTGTGACTACTGCCGCTCCAGCAGTGTGCGGATCCTACCACTAACTGGTGGAGGTGCATGATCCAATGACTGATCCATGTGGTGGCTTTGATAATGGAGATAATAAATAATCCCATCTGTGATTATCATAGCAATAAAACAATCTCAGGTGGCACTGATAATTGATATATTCTTTTTTTTATCTAAAACATAAATCTATAATAACCTGGCATTTTCTAATGACCTTTTCTAATATGCAGTTTTATATGAGTAACCTTCCATAACATGTAACACATTATCGTTGTATCACATATGACCAGATGGACAGCATTGTCATGCTTTCGACCGATGTCTCTAGCGATTTATGTTATATATTTTTGTACATGAATCAAAGTTAATGTTCTCGTAATGTGATTACTGACTGCATTTGAACCCTCTTAGACAAAAATGGCTAATGCTATAATCTTTTTTTCTCAAATTTATTTACCCAAACATCCCTTATAGTTATGACTCTTGTTTATGGCAATAGAAATGTCTGTTAACCGAATCAATGGTACGCCTAAAAACTCAATCAGCTCATATATTCCTCATAGGAACTGGAGGGGGTGTCATGAAACAAATTGGCCTATGACTATGACTTATGCCTACATATGCCCGAATACAGAGAGGAACGATATTGTATGGAGCTATATGAAGGGGGACATCCATAAATGACGTCATGCAAAATTTGATTATTTTTGACCCCCCCCCCTCGTCATGATTTTTGCCAATTTTGCAATGCTGAAGGTATATGGAAAATTTATTTCGTCATGCCGGGCCTTACCCCCCTCCCCCCCTTCAGCATGACGTCATTTGTGGATGGCCCCAAAGGTCCATCCCACAGCTAAGTGTAAACCTGTATAATGTCAGGTTAGAGTTGATCTTGGGGTTGACCCGATGAATAGGTATGCCGGGAGGTATGGCAGGTTTGTGAGTAGACTTTGCTCTCTGATCACTAAATACACACACACAGTGGGCACGTTCGGAAAACTCTGAGAGCCAGTATAACTGCCAGCGGTCATAATCGACCACATCTTGTTTCATTGCATTATATTATGGACGTTATCAAATCGGGTAGAACCTTTATCACAAATACATACCATAAAATCTGACATATCTTCCTTTCTAATACCCAGCAAGCCAGTCAAGCTAGCTTCACTTAAACTTTATCTCGACTTCATCCTGTCAAGTGATTTTTCCCACGAGCATTAGTAGACTAGCATTAATAACAATAAGACAGTCAAACACATAGATCCAATGCATATCTTTTCATACTTCTATAAAGAAAATCGCTGCCTGCAGTTACAGTATTTCCTTACATCATGTCAGGAGACTAAAAACACTGATTTATCTTTACGAATGCGACCAGCCCAACTATAATGGGTAACCCTATTGACATTCTTTGTAAAAGACAAAAAGCAATTGTTGCTTATTGAACTGCTCAGGTGGGATTTGTTTGCATGTGACTGGGGGAGCTGAGACTGCCAACACCATGTTGGCCAAAGAAAAGGCACTTGGATAAAAAATAGAATCTTTCCCATAGCACTACATTCTGACCACACCCATTGTGTGCATTGATGAAAATTTCATTTTTTTTAATGATCTCAATTTCTAGATCCTGGATTTAAAAGCTCGATCATTACCGCCGGGTATAATGAGCACGCATTTTTACCTACCCCTAAGTTTACAACATTTTCTTTCCACCGATTTTGTTATTTCTATGACACTAATACTCACCTTGTATAGTGACCTCCTGGTTTGCTGAAGAACATCTCCAGGCCTTTGGTTGTGCCGGGGTGAGATGGCCATCCAGGTGGTCAGAGAGGAACCAGAGGCGACGGGGCGGGGCTTGGAGGACTCATCCAAGACCTCCAGGTTTATGTCCGAGAAACACAGCTGCCAATTGCAAATAGAGAGGAACAATGGGGAATGTGGTGCCAGAATGCTCGACCAAGGTTTATCATAGCTGTTGCCCTGATTGAATTATTTCTATTTCATGGGATCAACTTCAAGAACTGCTTGCTGATTACCTCTGTAAAATCCACCTCAGATACAAGTAGGGAAACTGTTATATTAGGGGTTATATGTAAAGGGGAGGGTTCTGACTTACCTGTGTGGAGTCCCTTTGATATAGGGGCTGTAGCGGGGAGGGTGGGGAATAGGATAGCTGCTGGAGATGAGACCTCTCACTGAGAGAACCTGCAATACCGCATTCCTCCTTAAAAACAAAAAGCAGGGATTTTACCATATGATTCTACTTGTAGTTGATTCTAAGTACACTAATTAGAAATCATGTTTGAATTCATTAATAGTATGTTATTTGGATACTTAAATGAAAATTTACTCTATGTACCTTGGTTAATGATTTTGAAAGATTCTGATGCACAGATAATAACCTACCTCGTCAGTGATAATTCGGACAATGAGGTCTAGTGATGGCATCTTGTTTTCAATAGTCTCGAGTATCCCACCCTTCAAAGTGAAAAAAAAGAATACAATTAGACATGTACACTATACCCAGATATCTGTCCGCCACTCCTACAGGACGTTCACTGTGACGTCGCTTTTAAAGTATAAGTAAAATAAACTCGAGTGCAGAATTCCATGCTCGTTCATCATTCCCACCTCCAAACCAAAAGGCCTTTATATTTCTTAAGAGAAAGCACGGGGAACTGAGAAGCTGGTGATGATCTTTTACATTTTGGCGGCTGTTTCTTGCACCATGATAGAAAAGTTAACACTAGAATGTAGATGATAGATCAGGATCAGCCTCCGTGGTTCACCCTGGATACTCTAGTACAGGACAGTGAGGGATGCCACTAAGTAGTACATGTATATGGAGAGGACACTTTAGGTTACATGGACGTAAATGCTGCCCTCTCGTGAGTCATATGGTATTCAGGCCTGCACTGAAGGTGATCTGGGTGCTGATTGGCTTAGAAATCATATGCAAGAAATATTGGTAAAATTATAAAAAAAATCACAAGTGACCCCAAATAGTTCCTAAATGGAACAGTAGATGAGTTTTTATATATTGCCAAGGTTTGGGGATTTTATCAGGTCTGCAAATGTTCATCTGGCCAATGGAGGTTTTGAGGCCCAAAATAGGGTAGAATGACACTTGCTGTATGTATCGCTCCCTTAATTAAGATTTTCAGGGTTAAGCCTATCCTATATTCTAACACATTGTGTGTGAGAGATGGTTTAATCTTGCTACGGTCGAAAATATTACCAACGAACATTACGGGGGGCTGTTTTTATGTGTTATGCTATATAGAAACATAGAAGAAATGAAATTAGTTCCACGTGACCTATAGGATGATTGGACATTTGACCTGCCTATTTCAAATGCCCTCTTAATGTCATTTTTCTGTTACAGCAAGGATGGTTTTACAGGAATCTGGCCAAATTAGTCACAGAAATGGTGTGTAAATAAAAAAAAATAGGAAAACCTTGCTTGCGGAGGTAGGGTAATTCACTAAATATTGCAGTTTCTATGAATCTCCCAAAACATAACTTTTTCTGGACATAAACTACCTACAGGGTGAAATTTTCAGCAGAAAATGACATTTTAGCCTCATTTTAATCTTCCTAGGGTTATTGATGCACAGATATCCATGTAGGGCCTACCATAGGGTCCATTGGAAGTTTGGTCGGGTTTGCAGTGTTTCATCAAAGTTTCAGTAAGAGCGCAACTATCTAATTAACCAGTAGTAATTTATCCCCCAGTGCAAATATTAGTACAATCCCAGGTAGCAAAAATGGTGTGGCCCGAGTCTGGGCCAGAGCGGGCTCCTGATGTGGGCCACACTGGGTTAACACAGTGGGCGCCCGATGGGTTTTGTCCTCAGCAAAGGGTCTGGGCCACACTGGGCTAACCGATTCGGGCACAGATCTGTTTGAAATTGGGCTCACCGATTCGGGCTCAAAGTGAGTTTAACATGGGTTTTTGGTGTGGCCTAAAGTGGGCTGCCCGATTTGATGAAAAATTAGTGATGACATGTTAAAAATTCTTTTTGAGAAATTTATCCAAAATCTTTTTTTTTTTTTTTTTAAGTCAATAAGCAACAAATCCTTGAGCTAATCTACCCCCCCCCCCTTCCCATCACCAAAGCAGTAAATGCAATATCTACCCAAGTGGAAAGGCAGAGCAGTACCATTCATTTGAATCAAACTCATTCAGCCAACACAAGGCACTTTGATTGATTAAAGTGACATTCTGGCCTCAATCTTCCCCCACTAATTCCCTATGTAGGAGTAGAGAAGAGAGCCTTCAAGTTCATAATGACTGTACCTCTGCATATCTGCTCTTGTTCCAAGTTTAGTGCAATAGAAATGGTGTTGCCATTCCACTACTACTCAGATGACCTTGATTTGCACTTTTGACTAGAAACATCTAAGTATTTCCAGACTATGAGAAAGTCTGCACATTATAACTTCATATCTGATTTAGTAGTCTATTCCAGTTGTCCTATTTCTAAAAGAAATAAGTTTGGTATGGGTAGTAGAATTCTGCCTGGAGTGCTGTGAAACCACTTTGTAGTGAGTCTGCCATGGACTGGCCTACAGGGGCAGGGGATATTTTTGGTTTCTCAATTGCCTCTATATATAGTCCTCTTATACCTGGCCAAGTGTGGGACCTGTTTGCCCCCACACCACAAATACACCTTGCAAGCCTACTAGTACAAAGAAAGACATAAAGCTGTTCTTTCCAGGACTAGTCAGTGTTGCCTTTTACATGAAATATCTGAATCCCTACTATGAACCTACCTGTGTATTAATGGTATAGGGAAAGTGTCCTACAGCAGTGGTGGAGGGAAGGGAGGGGGGAGGTCAGGGCAGGGTGAGAGGAGGGCAGGGCAGGGTGAGAAGAGGGCAAGGCAGGGTGAGATGAGGGCAGGGCAGGGCAGGGTGGGAGCAGGGCAGGGCATGTGAGCAAAGGAGATGCCAGCGCAGTGCAGGGTGAGAGTAGGACAGGGCAGGGTGAGAGGGCAGGGCAGGGTGAGAGCAGGGCAGGGTAAGAACAGGACAGGGCAGGGTGAGAGCAGGGCAGGGTAGGGCATGTGAGCGAAGGAGATGCCAGGGCAGTGCAGGGTGAGAGTAGGGCATGGCAGGGTGAGAGCTGGGCATGGCAGGGCGAGAGCAGGTCAGGGCAGGGTGAGAGCAGGTCAGGGCAAGGGTGAGAGCAGGGCAGGGCAGGATGAGAGTAGGGCAGGGCAGGATGAGAGTAGGGCAGGGCAGGGTGAGAGCAGGTCAGGGCAGGATGAGAGTAGGGCAGGGCAGGGTGAGAGCAGGTCAGGGCAGGGTGAGAGCAGGGCAGGGCAAGGGCGAGAGCAGGTCAGGGCAGGGTGAGAGCAGGGCAGGGCAAGGGTGAGAGCAGGGCAGGGCAGGGTGAGAGCAGGGCAGGGCAGGATGAGAGTAGGGCAGGGCAGGGTGAGAGCAGGGCAGGGCGAGAGCAGGGCAGGGCAGGGTGAGAGCAGGGCAGGGCAAGGCAGGGTGAGGGCTGGGAGTGAGAGTGAGTGAGTAATAGATGTTTAACGCCATTTCGACAGCTAAGGTCATATTCATGGCGAGATCCTCATTACACAAATTCACAGAGGAATGTGTCAGTGCCTGCGCATATGTGCACCACACACATCCTGAGGGGATAGGAAAGAGGAGAAATAGACCCTTTTAAGTGGGATAGGGAGGCCCAGGGAGGGCAGGGTGACAGAAGGGCAGGGCAGAGCGGGGTGAGAGGGGGAAAGGGCAGGGCAGGTTGAGTGGAATGAGGAGGAGATGGAAGGGGTAGGGGATGGATAGGGGAGGGACGAACAAAAAAGAGAGAGGGAGGGGGAACACTCATCATAGAGTTTAGAACAGTTCAGGAGATGAGGCTGCCCTGTCCAAACCCACTCTCACCCCAGACTGGGAAGACTTTATGCAGCTAAGTACCCATCTTGGGATACCCATTTTGAAACCATCCTGGGCCCAATGTGGTTGCCCATTTTAAAGCTGACCAGTGCCCAAATCGGGCGGCCCAATGTGGCCCAGACCGTATGCTGAGGACAAAACCTGTTGGGAGCCCAAAGGGCTCAAGTGGGTTTGCCCGATTTGGGCTGCCCTGTGTGGCCCTGACTGGAAACCCAGCATCTGCCGAACCTAAAACCCATGTACTGAATACTGCCCGCTTTGAACCACCTTATCCCGGGTAAAACCAATTTGGCCCCGAGCGGGCTTGCTACATGGGATATTGATAACAGGTATTCTTGACGCATGTAACAGAAAAGGCATGCCTTAAAAAATGATCCCCTGGTAAGATATGATCTGTAAAAAGTGGGATTAATTATAGGCCTAATATTAATCATTTTTCACCAGTTTTATCATGTTTTTCATGATTTTGTGAGTTTTTCTGGAAAAATCCTAACAATATTTTGCAAAATCAATGCCCCCTTCATCATCAGGTGACTGAATTCAATGCAAATATGCAATTTGACAGCTCTAGAACTGATGCTTGTGCAGTGCATAGATCTTTGATGATAAAAGTCGCTGCTCGGAAATCACATTGAAAACTGGTAGGAATTTCAGTGTGAATTGCACACATCAATCCCCTCATATCATAACATTGAGAAAGGCTGTTGCCACCAAACTTTAGGATTTTATAGGACAGACCCTAAGGTTTGATAGGAAAAACATTTTAGTTTTATCTGAAGACCCTACCCCTAATTAATAGGATGATTGGACATTTGACCTGCCTATTTCAAATGCCCTCTTAATGTCATTTTTCTGTTACAGCAAGGATGGTTTTACAGGAATCTGGCCAAATTAGTCACAGAAATGGTGTGTAAATAAAAAAAAATAGGAAAACCTTGCTTGCGGAGGTAGGGTAATTCACTAAATATTGCAGTTTCTGTGAATCTCCCAAAACATAACTTTTTCTGGACATAAACCACCTACAGGGTGAAATTTTCAGCAGAAAATGACATTTTAGCCTCATTTTAATCTTCCTAGGGTTATTGATGCACAGATATCCATGTAGGGCCTACCATAGGGTCCATTGGATGTTTGGTCGGGTTTGCAGTGTTTCATCAAAGTTTCAGTGAGAGCGCAACTATCTAATTAACCAGTAGTAATTTATCCCCCAGTGCAAATATTAGTACAATATTGATAACAGGTATTCTTGATGCATGTAACAGAAAAGGCATGCCTTAAAAAATGATCCCCTGGTAAGATATGATCTGTAAAAAGTGGGATTAATTATAGGCCTAATATTAATCATTTTTCACCAGTTTTATCATGTTTTTCATGATTTTGTGAGTTTTTCTGGAAAAATCCTAACAATATTTTGCAAAATCAATGCCCCCTTCATCATCAGGTGACTGAATTCAATGCAAATATGCAATTTGACAGCTCTAGAACTGATGCTTGTGCAGTGCATAGATCTTTGATGATAAAAGTCGCTGCTCGGAAATCACATTGAAAACTGGTAGGAATTTCAGTGTGAATTGCACACATCAATCCCCTCATATCATAACATTGAGAAAGGCTGTTGCCACCAAACTTTAGGATTTTATAGGACAGACCCTAAGGTTTGATAGGAAAAACATTTTAGTTTTATCTGAAGACCCTACCCCTAATTAAGTGCAGGATCGCATTACTACACCCCCTATAGGGCTTAGTGTAGACGCCTAGTGGAACGGCCATTGCTTGATCTGGCGCCTGGTTAGGTAAGCACTGATAACAACCAGCATGATGGGTACTGGGTGTTACATAATGTACCCAAAAAAGTCTGCAGTGAATACAGAGTATCATCTGATTGGTTGATAATGTATCCCGGGTCAGCCCTACAGAGACGCCACTCACTGGTCGACAAAAAACAGGAAAACTGGACTTTGGACACATTTTCCCAGGAATTTAACATAATTAAATACAGAAATCTTGGAATCAAAACCAGGAATTCCTGGTAAACCAGGAAAAGTGGCATTTCTGGTCCTATAGGGGTCTGCTTGTGGGAGCGTGAGGGGGAATCCGGCTGGGAGAGGTATATCAAGTTGACAAAAGCAGTTTACCTGGATGGGGAGCTTGTTCACCTTCAGACCGAGGTTGACTTTCTGCGACACAGCTAATTGGTGGTAGACATTGGCAGTCAGCAGTAGGGTGCTGTAGCCTAGAGCCCCCTCAATACCCCACACTGTTGTCTTTGGTGCTGTAAGAATTTGTAGACTGGTATAAGATACATACATGCTGGAATTCCGCTGTCAATAACTGTGAATCACTTAAATCTTTACTCATGCAGCCATTTCTACATATAATAAAGGAAGCACATTATTCCTAGCCATGGCATTCTAATTATCATCTAACAAAATATAATCCAAGTGATGTTCATGCTGGAATGCAGCTTCCAACAGAAACAGAACGTCCTTTGTGTAGACAGTGTTATTTTGCAATATGAGTGATATTTTTGAGGGCTATCTATCTAATTTCAGTTCATCACATCAAAGGTGTGAATGAGGTAAATGGGAAAGGTTTCTTTTATCATTTATTTTGTATTTACCTCTGAGGGGGTAGAGCTCTATGACAAGGGCGGCCAATGGTGCTGTCATGACGGATACGTCACGACGTGACGTGAAGGCAAACGTGTGATCCCACTGAGGCTGAACGGCAGGATCACCAGGCATACTCACCTACATCATATGGAGAGAATCATAAATTACAACAAGCAAAAGGTATATGGTATATGTGTAGGATCACCAGGCATACTCACCTACATCATATGGAGAGAATCACAGGTTTATATGTGTAGGATCACCAGGCATACTCACCTACATCATATGGAGAGAATCATAGATTACAACAAGCAAAAGGTATATGGTATATGTGTAGGATCACCAGGCATACTCACCTACATCATATGGAGAGAATCATAGATTGCAACAAGCAAAAGGTATATGGTATATGTGTAGGATCACCAGGCATACTCACCTACATCATATGGAGAGAATCATAAATTACAACAAGCAAAAGGTATTTGGTATATGTTTAGGATCACCAGGCATACACACCTACATCATATGGAGAGAATCATAGATTACAACAAGCAAAAGGTATATGGTTAAATTGTTAGAAGGGTTATGAGGCTGCTGCTATCAGTTCCTTTGTACCTATGGGTTACTGCAAAAGATGTTACGACTAGCCTGGCTATAATCAAAGTGGGCGCCCTAAAGGCAGCTCACTACCAGTTTACCAGTCAACATTTATATAGTCTTTACTGCTACGATCACTCTACTAAATCCTGTCATTGCTGACATAATATGTGATTGTATCGCAGTGGGCACCCACTTGGCAGAAAAACGTTTTTTTTTACGTAAAAAAACCGTTTTATTTTGGTTCCTAAGTTTGCAAAACGTTTTTTTTTTTAAACGTCAAAATAACGTTTTTACATGTACTCAAAAAACATTATTTTGACATTTTATAAAAACGTTTTTATATCAGGTTAGTTAAACGTTTTCTTAACATAAAAGAAACGTAAATAAAAAACGTTTTTATTTGGTTAAAAATTGGTTGATAAAGCAAACGTTTCTATTTGGTTGAAAATTGATTGAAAAAACATTTAAAAACGTTTTTTTCAACGTCAAAATAACATTTTTTTAAAACGTTTTTTACCCAAACCAAATAAAAACGTTTGCAAACGTTACAAACACGTTTTTTGCCAAGTGGGCAGTATATATGGAGCAGTCGTTGGTCATTGCCTATTACCTGCTATGGTTTAGAGGATTTCAAATGTGTTTCCTAAGCTACATCACTTATTATCAAATTTCCTCTCCTTTGCCCTATAATGGGTTGTGTCTGAATAAAAATTGAGTTAAATTGAATTGGTTGTGAAGTAACCCCCTGGGGCATATATTTCAATCATAACTTACAATCCCAAAATCCGCCGAATAGTTGCTTATCGTCAGTGTTTCTTACCTAAAGTTAGTCACTATGTAATCCTGTATATAGGATTTGGTAGAGTAGTTGTAGCATTGTAATATACATGCACTAATATGAATCTCTATGAGCTGCAAAAAAAAAAAGCGTTTTATTTACGAATTTATCGTCAGGGATATTGAAAATATAGGATAGCAATATGCAATGTAAGTAACCCAAAAGGGCACTTAATCTCTTTTTTTAGGCCCCTTCTGATACTAACCTGATGTTTTCTTTGAGCGTTATCACTTTCAATGGTTAAGCCTATGGAGAAAGCACCCATTATCGCTCATTTTTTTCATTGGCGAATAACTTCTCTTAGCGATTTAATCATTGCACAATACCAGTAGGTCTTGAATAATGATCCATATTTTCCATAGAACGGCATGAGACATTGTAATTATCCTCCATTTTGTTGTAATCCAGCAGTTATGGCCCCACAACTCGATGGTCTCGCTGTCCGCCATTTTCGATTTTGGTTATTTCCATGGGTATTTGGGTCAATATGCACCACCCCGGGGTTTGGGATGCGAATTAGCGACAGGGCGAAGACGTAATTTTTTATCTTTTTAATAATACATATCAATTCAAATGGTATCCTCTTGCCATACTTTATCATATTTCTATATTACAACACTGAATAATTTTAAAAAAATTAATAACCACCATTTTTACGAAAATGGAGACGCGCGCGCGGATCGAATGATGGCAAATTCATCAACATTCATCAATTATTTGCACCACTCCGGTCCAAAAGTGTGGGAAAATTGAGCTATTCACACCTCCTATGGGATTTAACATAGGGCTAAAAGCGTCTTAGTTTTTCCCACTGTTAGTAGTGTCTTAAAAGTTGCATTTTACCCTGGCTCTTATAACACCTTTCCGGTTAATAAGTCCGTTTAGCCATTTGGTGTGGAGAAGGTAATTTGTAACCTACCTGTGGCACTGCTGTAGTCTGGTATTCTGGGACCTGGAACCAGGTAGGGTGTGGGGAGGGGAAAGTCACCATTGTCATCTGTACACCTGGTACTCGGCTCGGTTCTTCACCCACACGCCGCCTGAAAAAGGTGCATAGAATACAAGTTAAATCTGCTTACTGTTGTATTTGACCAGTGCAGTCTTCTCTCATTTCTACCTCTTGAAAAGTTATTTTGCTCTTCTCAAGTCTCCGAAGCCCAAGCAGGTGGTACAAAGGTTTAATTTCAGAGTACTATTTTCTTTTCACTTTTAACAAAGAAACAAGCAGACTGTACTGTTAAGACACTAGACCAATGTTAAATTTGGAGATTATGTTGACAGTTGCTAACTATTGTCTTTACCCACTGGTATCCCTCTAGGTCCTCCTCAAGTCTTGCTATGGCCAGGAGGGGGCGGCATGGAGACTTCAATGGCTCCCGAACTCCTTGCAGTGTTACCTGAAATGGACAGTTGCACTATTGCTAGGCCATTGTACTCTTTCACAATATTAATTGTGAGTGTGTATGTATGTAATATACATGTATAGGCTAAGGGAGATGGCAGTTTACACTGCCAAATAGTAGCCAGTAGTCTCTGTGTTATTAATTTCTACATGCGTATAATTGTGTTCATGATGGGTTACCTCAAGGCCGCTGTATTTGCTCTTGGTTTCAGGTAAATTGGCTGCTCTCCGTAGTATAGAGACGTACAGATGAACGCCTCCTGTGTGATTCTTCACTGTCTACAAAACATAGATGGTCAAACAAAATGTCAATTAATTTAGATATGGTGTACAAATCCAAACAAGTTTGATCAAGGATTGTGAAATGAAGAATGTTGAAGTATCAGCTTGCTTTCCACAGCAAACAAGAACAAGGAAGTTTATAACTCTAGAATACAAATGCAGATGACCCCCCCCCCCCCCACACACAATATATCACTGATAAGATATGACATTACTCACCGTGACCATGTTGAGGTGGTAGTGGTGGAAGGGTTGAAGGAAAGACACAGGTATCTGGTAGGCGACCAGTAACTGATGACTCCCAGAGTCTGCCACACTCAGCACCAATTCTACAAAGAATACCAGAGATCACCACATTCAGTACCAACTCTACAATTAATGCCAGAGTATGCCACATTCAGTACCAACTCTACAATTAATACCAGAGTATGCCATATTCAGTACCAAATCTACAATTAATACCAGAGATCACCACATTCAGTACCAACTCTACAATTAATACCAGATTATGCCAAATTCAGCACCAATTCTACAAATAATAACAATGCCCGAGTCTGACACATTGAATACCAACTCTACAAACAAAAGCAGACAGCATCTGCTACATCTAGCACCAATTCTAAAAGTGATAACAAATTCCAGAATCAGCCACATTCAGTACCAATAGCTAAATATTTCTGTCCAATTCTACCGATTCCAGAAAGACTTTTTGCATGATTACATTACTCACCCTGGCTGAGTCAGGCAAGGACACACTTTTTCTGATCATTTTTTTTACCAAGGAATGGATAAGTTTCAAATGGTAATCTAAAATGTTCCTCTTTTTCCAAAGCAAGGTCATTGCATCTAATGCTAAGATGTGAGCTGCTCACTGACCTGTGTCCTTGGCGTTGGTGTTTGGCAGAACAACATTGAGCACCTCGTGCCAGGTGGGGTTGCATGTGGGCTGTATACTGTGTCTGGTTGTACTCTCCTTACACACTCCTAACAGGCCTCTGTATAGTATTAGTGGAGGAAATGAATGCTCTAACTATGTGAAGGAAGTATTAGTGTATGCTATTCACAGAATGGCGGCACTGAGGCTAGAACTATATGACACATGGGTAATTGTCAAAATAAGACACCAGGTCCAAATGCTACTCTTTATATACTACTTGTCCTCAAAAGATGAATTGTCATCTATGAGATGATCTCAGTTTTATCTTCAATCTAAAATTTAATATTTGTAGAATCAATAAATGAGAACAAGAGCTTACAGCATGACAAAAGGGGTAGGCATCCTGTTGTCCCCTGGTAATGTAGGTAGATTAGCGGCCGCATGCACCATGACGGTGACGTCCTCCGTGCCACGGGCTGACACCGGGCCGTAGTCACCCCCTGCTGCCGCCTCCTGGTCCCCAGCCCGCGGGGATATACTCACCTGGTTAGATGATATACTTTGTTTATTTTATGAGAAATGTAATATGTGTATGATATTTATAAGGTTGTGAAGAGGAAAGGGATACACACGTCTTTTAGTGATACCTTCCAGCAAGTCCAACATACTTTCTTTTTCTTCTTCTTTTTTTAAAGAAAAGGGAAGGGGTTATTTGTGGAAAAAGAGTCTGGGTAATAGATAAGTTAACATTTTGAATGATTCAAAGGTATTGAAAAAAAAATAGTATTGTTACAAACATGGTCAGCATCTCCACGGAAAATACTCTGAGAAAATGGGACCTAAAGGTTATAGCAACTAATTGTTGTCAGAATCTTGTCTCTTGTCAGAATATTAAAGAAACAAGGCATCAGAAGCAAGAAAAAGTTTGTTTTTTTTTCATTTATGGTTTCACTACACCATCGCCCCTTAGCTTTACCTCCCGTGTTCTCACCTTGACATCAGGTAGTTCAGGTAGGAGTAGCTCAGGCACCAACATGGGAGGCAACTGCTCAATGGTTGGTGACAGCACTGACAACCTCCGCTCCTGCTTTTTTACTTCTTCACTAGGGGGCGGCACTGGCGTCCTTAAAACCCGTGGTGCTGGTGGCGGTGCATGTGTTGGTGCTGGGGAGGGTGGTGCTAAGGGCTGTGCTCTTTGTTGGGTAGATTTGGGGATATCAGTCAACGAGGTCGATATAGAGGCAGGTTCATGTTCCTTTGAGAACTCTTGTCCTATTACGGTTTCTGGTCTAGGACTGTCAGGAATTGTCTGCAATAAATAAAAATTAATCAATACCTTTCTGCTTTTTTGGAACCTAGCATTTAATCAGCATCTATTCCCGTAATGTGTGTTATCATAGCCCTACTGGGCCCGACTAAATTTAGTCACTGGGTAGCATTGAGAATGACCAACCAAGTATTTATCATCCAGGCTTCTGTACCCCCACGGAACACATCATTAATTCCTATAAATGCATTTGCCTTACTTGGTCCTCTCTAAACGAGAATCTTGCTCCAAACTTTGCCAACACTTACAAATATAGCACAACAGCTGCCACTGTATGAAATTTGATCCAGGAATTTGATGATCTTACATCTGGAAGTCATTTCTCAGACACTAAGTTTTGGGCACCCTGAAATCATACTGACCTGGTCAGGATTGGAAGGGAATTCTTCATTTTACAGGGTCAATTACTTCAATTACAGCAGATACAGAGGGAAAGGGCATGCACCTGAATAGGCAATTGTAGGTAATACATGAGCACCAAGGGTCAATCACTACGATTGGACTGGATCATAGGGGTGGTTGAAATCGGAGCGAGAGGGGTAGGATCGTAGTGTTTGAGAAATGGCTAGCAGGTCTTACTTGAGGTATGGCTGAAGGCACCTCCCTATTGACACCTGGTGGTGGGGCAACCTCCGAGAGGCTTGTCATACACAGAAGACGTCCGCAGGTAATGGGCAAAGTGTCAGCTTCCAGTAACCTCGCCAAAACCAACACCTGTACGAGAGATATGTGAACTGCCGGTATTTTAATTGGATTTTATACGATAGTGTGGAAATGGTAAAGAGAGCTTAAAGAAATGACGAAAGTAGTATATGGAAATAGGATATGAAAATTACCTAAGTAGTTTATGGAAATGACCTAAACAGCATACGTATATGGAAATGACATTAATGACATGAAAATGACCCATGTGGTATACGGAAATGACTTTAGGGAGTGGTCAAGGGGGGGGGGTGGTGGGTTTTCGCGCGGATGCTCGGAAATTTTTTACGCCCCCCTCGACGGCAGTCAAAATTTTTTGTGCCCCCCAGAGTTTTCGCACCCCTCTTTGATCTATAGTAGCGCGTGGGCTTTTTTGCTAAAAAGCAGGTGAACTTTTTTAGCCCCCCCTCAAGAGGGGTCAAAATTTTTTTAGCCCCCCCCCCTCGGGAGGGGTCTGAAAATTTTACGCCCCCCCTCAAACCCACCACCCCCCCTGTTGATAAATAATGACCACTCCCTTAGTAGTATACGGAAATAATATTAGTAATATATAAAAATGACCTATATGGAAATGACATTACTTAGTAGCATATGAAAAGGACCTAAGTAGTACATGGAAATGGCATTAGTAGTGTATGGAAATATCATGAGTAGTGTATGAAAATGACATGAAGAGCATATGGCCTAAGTGGTATCATATATGGAAATGACATTATCCGGTAGTAGTATATGGAACTGACCTAAGTAGTATATGAAAATGGAATTTAAGTAGTATATGAAAATGACCTAAGTAGTACCATAAAACCTTACCTATAAGCCGAATTATTTTGGTCATTTCCTTTTTGTATAAGTCGAATTTTCAGCTCCAAGAAGGGGGGGGGTCGACTTATAGGTGAGATTTTGAAAAAAACAATGATATTAATGAAGGTGGTCCCAATAATCTTTGTAGCCTTGAATGTTGCAAGGGGCGGATAAACATTTAATTAAATGCTACATAGAAAGCGTAATTTACAATACCTCGGTTGAAGTGTACCATGGCTGTTTCTGGGGAACTTCGGTTTTTATCAGAGGGTGTGGGTAAACTTTGACAGTAGCTTTCCCGTCCACGACCTCCCTATCTAGCTCCTCCCTGATACATTCAAGTAACACCATCACCTGGTGTTCCTCTTTGTCCTCAGAGGTGAAGTACACTGCAACAAACCATTAGGCCTATTACTGCATAAATGTGTGCAGAAATCAATCATAAATTAAGTCTATTCAGTTCTTATATGAATTAAATCTCCAGCAACCCTGGATAAGTCATATTTTTTTAATGTCGTTTATAGGGTCTCAAACAAATACAATATATAAGTATAAAGTAGATGCTTTCCTAGCTCCTGCGCTTTGCAGTGCTTACGCTATACCCCCTGTACATCATTATGTATAAAAAAAAGACAAGTCACAATTTGAAGCGGTCTTACGGGTGCTATTATGACAAATAAATACTGACAGGGCAAGAAGCCCTAAAGAATGCTATAGGATCAAGTATAATCAGGTGGTGATGATGAGATGAAATGATGATTGACAGTGAAATTTCATTTAACAGAACAGCACAGTTTACATTAAGGATTGTGTATAATCCTTCCTAATACTATTTTTGAATTTGTAAATGTCATCTATTAATGTATAACTGGGTTTTAGCTGATTCCAGCGCATTATACCTCTGTAATAGGCACTTCTTATAACAATGGGCAGCAATGTTTGTGGGACAAGCAGTCGTCTTCCTTGGTGGAACCTAGAGCCTATATTTCTATTATCTAATAGATTATCACATTGTGCAAGTAAAAAGCCATAATACAGTAAATGATGATCTCGTCTTATTTCTAAGTCAGAACAATTAGTAGCCTCTTGTATCTATTTTGTAGTCATTACAGGATGTTTCTCCAACTTTACCAAGTATGCTATTCTACGTGCTCTGTAACATTTGTAGTTCTATTAAATGTACAGTACAATACACTAATATTTATTTACCTCCTGGAACAGTGAATGTCACCTTGCCCTGCTGGAAGGAAATCACTGTTGGGGCTCTGTTTTCACCAGGTGGCGTTTGCTGGTCGACAGAGTCTGTCCGTGTCACGTGATCTAACACAGCGTCTTCCGGTTTGAGTTGGACGAAGACGTTCTCATACTGCCCACCAGGGGGCTCTGGTAGTGTCACTAATGTGAGGCTGATATGGTAGCGTCCAGGAGTGGGGAAATGGACATTGAACAAGTCAATGTCAATGTCAAAATACTTCTCCCTGTCCATGTTTAGACAGTATATTTGTGATTTTATTTTATTGACATGGGTCACCTGTCAAAAAAAGACACAAGATCAGAGTATTGAAAAATAGAAATTAATCTTCATCAAGTTGGGGGAGAGTAGGGTGATTTGCTGAAACTTCTAGCTTCATATATTTATGCAAAAAGAAATGGTGTATTTCACGTTATATTTATTGTTAGTGAGACCTTTTTACACCCCACCCCTATACGGGCTATACAAAACATGTATTTTTAATTAACCGTAACGGACGAGTCATTTATTTCCAGGTGGGGAAAGGGGGGGGGACTTGTGGAATTTTTCAGACTGGCAATTTTTTCTGAACCCCCTCACCAATCATGACCTCCCCCCCCCCACACCAAATATGGAATACCGGTACATAGATAGAACTAAACGACCGTGGTGTACGAGGTGGTCGATCCACCACGAGGGAGTTGTCTCCCCCGAGGGCGTGGATAGGCCACCGAGGATACCAGGGGAGTTTAGTTCTATATTTATTTTATGTTTTTAGAGGGTTTAAATAAGGAAATATTATCAAAATCCGTTACTGTAGTGCCCCGTACGAGCGGCGGTCCGCCATTTTGAATGTTTACATGCACCCAGAACGAGGCTGCAGTGGTGGATCTGCCCCTGTGGTGGATCGACACACGTTACGCCACTGGGGGTGTGGCGATCGGCCGCGCAATGCTATCTCTACGGGAAGAAGTTATTCACATAAAATAAAAGTGTAGAATGTTGATGCATCATGATGAGCACTTGCAAATTTGAATCGCCCATATTTATATTTGATCCCCCCTACCAGATGGAAGGATTAGGCTACTGGGTTTTGCAACCTGCCCTATTTTTACCCCACCCCCCGCCCTTTATATCTAGCTAAGAGAGGGGTCATTATTTACCAACAGGGGGAATAGTGGGTTTAAGTGGGGTGGCGTAAAGATTTCAGACCCCTCCTGGGGGGGGGGGTCTAAAAAAAATTTGACCACTCTTCAGGGGGAGCTAAAAAAAATTTACCCTCTTTTTAGCAAAAATGCCCGCCTGCAAGGGGCACGTAACAAATTTCAGCGCATCCGCGCGAAAACTCACCCCCCCTAAATCAGCCTCTCATCTTGTCATCTTTCTTTAGGGAGTGGTCATTATTTATCAACGGTGGGGGGGGGGTTGAGTGGGGGGGGGGGCGAAAAAATTTCAAACCCCTCCTGAGGGGGGACTAAAAAAATTTTGACCCTCTTGAGGGGGGGGGCTAAAAAAAATTACTCTCTTTTTAGCCAAAAAGCCCGCGTGCTACTATAGATCAAAGAGGGGCGCGAAAATTCTCCACGCGAGGGGTCACACATTTTTTTGACTACCATCGAGTGGGAGGAGGGGGGGGCGTAAAAAAATTTCTGCTCAAAAAAAACCCACCAGCCCCCCTGTTGATAAATAATGATCACTCCCTGTAAATACTAGTGAGAGTCAGACAAGGGTGCTTGGGGCTGTGTACAAATGACGTCATGCAGGAGGGGGGGAGGGGGGGTCCCACTCCCCATGACCAAGCATGACAAGGGGGGGAGGGGGGTCATGGGCTGCATGACATCATGTTATGAAAGTAAAACTGCAAGTTGCTTCAGTTTTGGCAAGAAAAAAATGATTTGTAAAGGTAGGGAAGTTTAATGCCTTCATCTGTTATGAAATATATATTACCTATACAGGTATGCTTTCCTCAGACATCCCAGATTCCCACTCAATGATTGTCACTGCCATCAGTGTCAGAGTTGGTCCACTACTCTATCCTACCTCTAACCCAGGCCCCATACCACTTTGAAATGCCCTTTTATAGGTTGATCTATGCGGGTAAGAAGCACCCTGGCATTGAGAATTCAGTAGAAAGATTCAAATGACCCAACTTCTATTCTATTTGATAAATTTCACAATTCAAAAACCCATTGGTAATTTAGGGATTGCTCATTACTCATCAACAGGCCTGAGGGGTGGGGAAGATTGCCATACAGACGTGAAGAAATCTGAAAATTTTATGACTCCCTACCCCTCGGACAGATTGCCCAGGTCATCCCTCCTGTTCTACAGTAGTGCACAGAAAAGGCATAACATTTTTCTCTGCCCCCTTCCCCATTTTGAGGTGTCAACATTTTTTTCCTCCCTCCCCCCTCAATCTGCATCCTGCTCCCCCTGTTGATAAATCACAAACTGTCCCTTGGAAACAAACAGCTTATTCTCTGCTTTTTCTGAATGGGACTCTAGGGGTTATGCCTTATATTATGCCTTACAGTAAAATGATTGTTTTGTAAGTGTGACCTTAATTATATATGTGTAATCATATTACCACACTTGTAATGTTACACTTGTAATTCAGTGAAGCCACTGTAACTGTCGGCTAGATCTGATTTTTTCTCTTATTTCCTTTCCTTTACCTCTCATGAGGATGTGAGGTAACAGGACCTTTACCCCCTGGACATTTGCCCCCAGACTTCTACCCCCAAACCATTTACCCCCATGGACATTTACCCCCAGACATCTACCCCAAACCATTTACCCCCATGGATATAATAAAGGTAGAAAAAATTAGGGTAGGTAGTAGGTAGGGTTGTTTTTTTTAGGTTGGCGCTTCTAGAACTTCTAATTTTTTTTTCGACCAATTACCTGAACACAGCAATATTTTTTAGGCCTTACCAATTCACACCCATTATTAGCCCAGTACGGTTTTGGACCAGGGACGGTGGAAAAAGCCCCACCTGTTTCCAGCACCATTAAGTTAACCCAATATGTATATATACATGTCCCTTTGAACCATCTCAATTTGCTATACTCTCTTCATGTACTTTGGGCCGGGGGGGGGGGGGGTATCTCTGCATGACGTCATGTTAAGGGGGGGGGTCAAGCATTGTATGACGAAACATGACAAGGGGGGGAGGGGGGGTCTAAAATGGCCAAAAAAAGCATGACGTCATTTGTACACAGCCCCCTTCCATAGGACCATACGGACATGGGGTGGTTCGCTACGCCTACGGGAGGGGGGTGGGTGGAAGGAGGTGGTAAATTTTCGAGCGGTTATTAAACATAAGGGACGAGTCATTTATTGCCAGGTTGGAGGGGGGCTTGTTAGATATAGAGGGGTTCATTTTGAAAAAGAGCCCCTTGATGGGGTTGGGCAACTTGGGGGGGGGGAGAGGGGGGCAAAACCCAATGGGCCAATCAACCTTAATTCACACTGGGGTCTGGGCCCGGGGGGGGGGGGGGGGGTCAAAAATAAATACATGTATGGGCTATTCAATCAAATACCCATCACGATGCGTTATTCCACACACATATCCGATTTTGGGGGTCGTGATCATTTTTGTCATAGTCATGAATAATGATAGTTATAGTGGTGGTGGAGGGGGGTCGGAAAAAAATCGGCCAATCCGCCAAAATCCATCAAGCCCCCCCCCCCCCACCAGCTGCTAATAAATGACGCGTCCCTGATACTCCATTCCTTTCCTCTGTGCTATCTGCGTTGGGCTCTTACCATAGATATCCGTTCTCTAGATGCATTAGGCGTGTGGAAGGTTAGCCTTTAGGAGACTGGATGTCATTCTCACGATCGTCTGCTGAGGCGCGCCGCACGTGCTTTGCACTTCCGGAAAGGGAAAAACCCCCGGGGGGGACACTCACTGTTTTTCTGACACTGGTGTACGGCTGGACCCATGACAACCCATACCCTTGTTACGGGGATTTTACCCAGAAAACTGTACCCTTGTTAGAGCAGTTTTTACAACAACAAAAAAAACAGCCATGTTTTTAAAGGAAAATCTGACTGGAAAATTCTGCTCTTGAAAATTGACTAAAAACAATCCCTTAGAATTGAGAAAATTCCTACAACTCAGGAAATGGTGGCTAAAATATGCACATTTTGGTTAGAAGTAGACCCTTGTTAGGGCGATTTTGGTCAAAATTGACCCTTGTTAGGGCGATTTTGGGCTGAAAATGGGACCCTTGTTAGGGGGATTTTGATGAAAAAGTGCCCTTGCCAGCCGCACACATGTGTCAGCAAAATGTATGAAGTGTTCCCCCCCCCCCCGGGGAAAAACCGGACGTTTCTGAAAGTGTTTCAACGACGTGGGCGGCACGTGTTCACCCCGTGTTCACCGCAATCCCCGTGGGAGTCTCTACTTCCAAGTTGATTACACCTACCACACAGATTTGGGTAAGTCATCGAATTCCATCAACATACGGCTAACGGCACTGAACATGAAATTGAGCATGCTCATCTTAGAGATGGGCCGAAGATGAGTCAGACCATGACTCGGTGCATGACAACTGTGAAGTCCCCCGCCGGCGGCCGGGCAGTTTCGAGGCGTTTGGCGAACGTCATGGTAGCGACATTCTGCATGCGACAACGTCATTTGAGCGCCGTGATTTTGATCAGTGACTACCTTTGTAAACAACTATCTTTGTAAGTCTACTTCTTCGATATACTTAACGGGTGATTGTGATTGATTAAAATATTATCTTGAATTCACACGGAGAAAAAGAGAAGTAGAAAAAGACGGCAGATGGCAGTCAAGTAGCGGGTTGCTTAGTGTGACGTCACGTAACTATGGTGTCATGGCAACCGTGCTTAGAAACCAAGGGTCGGCAAGGTTACCGTGACCAACGACAACCATATCTCTCAAGTCAACACAGCCACTCGCACGCGTGTTACTTCCTTCTCTATTTTTCATTATACTACTTCCGTCAAAGTTCCTTGGCATCGTCTTTGCCTCCTACAAAGCAAGAATGAGTGAACGCGAAGTCATCAGCCTTGTCCAGATTGGCCACAGATGGGTTCGCTCAGGTAAGATATTGGTCGGGGTTTTAGGAGAAAGAAAGTTGATGAAACTTGAAAGTGTGCGTACGGTACCGGTAGGCCTAAAGACAAAGTCAACGTGCGACCGGTAGCTACCTTTGGCAGTAGAATTCTAAAAGATGGTAATAGATATATACTGGTAGTGTGGTTCTCTCGCTAAATCACTAAAAAGAGGAAGTTTAGATAGTTAATAGGCTAACATAGAACCTAACCTAAGGCTAAGGCTTCACAGTGACTTAGGTTATGCCGATGGCGATGTAGATGTAGCATATCTAGGCATACAGGGGCTACCTTTTTTACTTTACATAAGAGATGTCTAGTAGTGATTGTTTTTTTTTTCTGTAGACAATAGATAGATAGCATTTTAAAATAGATAGACCTAGCTCCAGGTTAACTAGTCAAAAAAGAAAAAAAAAGGAAAGAATCAACCTTTAATTATCTAATCATCGTTTTTGTTTTCAGCCTCAAGCTCTGTCTCGATTGACGGCAGCATCGAGGCAAAAGGTTCGTTCTCTGAAGATGACCTCAAGGTCAACAAGAGCAAATCTGAACCTAAAGTTAAACCAGAACCACCAAAGGACCACATGCTACTCAGCCGTAAGCCTGAAACGGTCAATAAAATTGGAGCTAATATCCAGAGAGAGGAGGTCAAGAAAAGTAAAGCTGACATAAAACCTGAGAAGATTGAGGAAATCAAAGCTTTCCTCAAACCAGATGAGGTTGCGCAAGGTAAAGCTGAACCCAAGACTGAGAATGTTGAGGAAAGCAACTCTGACCTCAAGCCAGACAAGCTTGTGGAAAGGACACCCGACCTCAAGCCAGACCAGATTGTTGAAAGCAATGCTAACCTCAAGCCAGCCAAGATTGTGGAAAGCACACCCGACATCAAGATTGAAGAAAACAAACCCCATCCCAAGCCAGAAGAGCTCGAGGGTGCCAAGCCACAAGCAGCGGAAGAAAACAAAGCTGATATGAAGACTGTCAAAGTCAAGAAAGGCATTAGTTCTTATTTCAAGACAAAAAGTGCCAAGAAAAACAATGCAGCCGCTGATTCCAATATCAAAGTGGCAGAGGGTAAGAAGTCAGGTGACACACAGAAAAAGGGTGGAGTCTTAACCCGCACCTTGCAGTGGTTCAGCCTCAGGAAAGAAAAGCGTATGGCGAAAAGAAAGGAGAAAAAGGCAGCAAAGAAGGCCAAGAAAGAAGAAGGTATCAATCTCTCTGTTTGTTGTTGTTGTTGTTGTTGTTGTTGTTGTTGTTGTTGTTGTCATTTTTAATGGTGTAAAGCATCTTTTTCTGTATCATTTCACTTGTAAAGCATCATTTCTTATTATCCTTTTAAGTCTTTCAATAGAACAACTGGATTCATTTTCATTTTAGGAGAAGGTTTACTCAAATATGCATATAGGCCTCTCTTAGATTTAGTTAGAATCGTTTACAATTGATATTCTTGCTGTGAGGAGGTGAATAATTTGATACTTTCATCGCATTAATTTGTAAATCATAGTAATCTGAACATTCTCTCATCCCAGCCAAGTCAGTCGAGACTGATCCCAGATTCACAGAGGAAGAGATGTGGGCAGAGATCCTTAAACTGGAGTCAGAAATCAACTCTCTCCAAGAAGACCATGAAGTGGCTGAAGCTGAGTGGCGCCACCTGATGGTAGCCAAAGTCAGGAGAACCAAGTACTTGGAGAAACTGAAAAGGGACCGAGCCCATTCTGCCCAATTGGAAGAAGAACTTGGCAAAGTCTTGTGGGCACAGATGGATCTTGAGGAAAAGTCCTTGTCTGTCAAACAGAGGCTTAGACTGAAAATTGTGAGTTAATTCTGCTAAAATGATTTCAAAATGTACCAAATGTAATGACTTAGACATCTCATATGTGCCATTACAAGATAGTGTAGGTCCTTCATTTCCCCAGGGTGGAATATCTTTTACATTCGGCATTGCTGCATATGTGTTCTGTGATTTGTTTCTAAAATACTTGAAAAAATACATAATCTTTCAATACATGTTATGATGTATGTCGTTTATTTTCAGGCTAGAATGAAATCCAAGCCAAGGGTGGTGACCGCTGGGACCCAGACAGATGGTCCATGTACTGAAGAATTGTACAGCAAATTTCTTGCCTACAAAGACAAGGTAAGTGTAAAAAAAAAAAACTCATTTTCATTTATTGCCCATTTACTGTTCATCATTGTCGATGCTTTTCATTGTGGTAGAATGTTTTCTACCCTTATTTTATTCCCTTGATGAAACTTTTCATTTTTTACTTTTACTGAATGATTATGGCATTTATCATGCTTAACAAATTTCATTTCTCAGGTTGCCAAGATGAAGGTTGAAATTGTGGCTCAGACCGACGAGCTAGAGTATTTGGAGCGAGATGCAGAGACCCGTCGTGTGGTCGAGGATGATCTCGTAGCCCAGACTGAAGATGATATCAGGCAGCTACAGATGGAGCTTGAGCGATTGACGAGGGAGCCAAAGAACTGAGAATAATGAAATATTTTAATATATTCTTATTGCATTTTCATCAGCAGTGAAATGATAATCATTTGCTGATATCTATATAAACTTTACATGTGATACTCAATCTGTGATACATTATATATTCACCCTATTTTCATAAAAAAAAATCATATTATTGTATATTGTTCATTCTATCAGATTTTACAAATAAAAATTTTGAAAGTAATCGAGTCAACCTGGTCAATGTTGGAACCAATTATTTTCATATAAATACAGAATGATCAAGTGGTACAGTTGTTCTATCTTAATAATTGATGACTGAAGAGGTGCTGTGTGTTTAATAGACTTGATAAACCACCTGGTTGAACAGACTATACTCCAGATGGAGTTGGTGTCTCAGGCCGAAACTAATATGTCCCCCTCTCACCGATACGCCAGCTAGTATTGGTTGAATGGTAATATTAATGGATATTTCATTAATCGGTGTTAATGCACCCCTAGCAAGCGTGATCGAGAAATTATGATGGCATAGATAGAAGTATACAGTTCTACGGCCTCGAGGCTATGAAGAATAGAATTACTTCATTAGGACGATATACCAATACATTGTAGTACCGACCTTTGGTTGACTCCACTCCTTAATAGAAGGATTTATATCTGTTTCACGACAGGTGCTTTTAGATAGAGAAAAGTGTTCTCTTCATAATGGTTTTCTTGAACATATCAATATAGAATACATGTAGTGATAGCATTAGTATAGCAAGTGGATCTCATACTGATAGTGCCTCACGCAAACCTGCGTATGATATGCCATTTGGCTTTAAGAGGCTCCTACAAGACAGGCCTAGGTACTGATTTTGACCATTTTGAAACTACCAAAACACCTCCTTTATGGCGGGACCACCCTAAATCAGGTCACTTCTGGGTGAAAGTCCCACACTAAATACAGTCAATTTTTCATTTCTAGGGCTATAAAATGGGTTCTAAACAAGCTGTCTGTGTGTATATTGGCACTAAAATTATCCTGGAGACTTGGAGAATATTTTTAGAAAAAGATTGGAAAAGAATGAAAATAATTTAGATCATTTACTGCGGACCAAAGGGACCTATGATAGATGTGTAGTGACTCAGTTGGCAGACCACAAAATCACATCGACGGTTTTCATGGCAATTTGTGAAAAAGCTGATTGCACTTTGTTATGACAGACCTAGGGTATGATTTTTGCCATTTCAAAAGCTACAATCTGGTATATTTGGCTTAGTTCTGAGGAAATTTTAAGTATTTCAAATAGTTCGTCAAGCGTCAGCGATAGTGGATTTTTTCGGATTCCACCGCATATTTAGGGTGGTACCACCTTATAAGCTGTGGCTCATATGCAAATCTGAGCCTTACTGTGCCTTACATGTAGAACTTCCCAAAAAGGGGAGGGGCAGATATAATGATAATACAATGTATGAAACTGTTCAAAATCAAGCCCTCGGTCCCGCTATAGGTGCACAAACTCTCTGTTGAACTCAGGGTGCGCCTTATTTGTGAGGTGCAAAGCATTATGGTAATCTCAATTAGTATAATCTCTCCTCTCATAAGACTCACGTACCAGACTTTTGAAACAATAAAAAAAAGCTGCACTTAAAAGAAAAGACCGCTCTATTTTCAAATGACTTCATCTGGTAGGTATTATATTAAATAAAAAATACTGTGGCACACTTAGTGCCACATCTGCTATCCTAAAGCCAGGAAGCAGGCCTATCCGATTCATTGTATGACGTCAATATTGGTCAAATGCATCAGGATATTGACTGCATAGCAACGCCCATTTACAGATAAATGCTACTCATGGGTGCATGTGATATTGCTTTCTTAATTCCTTTAATAATCAACATTATATAACCCTCTAGAGCTCTTCTGTGGAGTATAATGATGATGTGCATATAAGTGTTATAATTAAGAATATGGATGCAACAGCCTCCAAGCTTAAACAATGCACCAATTGATGCATTTTGACCAACACAATGCATCAGATAGGCATTTTTCCTGCCTTTAGGATAGCAGATATGTTACTATGTGTGCCACAGTGTTTTTCATTCAATATAAAATAACAAATGACATCATCATAAAAATAGGATGATCTTTTCTGAGGCACGCCTTGTACACAAGGTACTATGGTAATTGTGATAAAGATAAGGCACTAAAACACAAAATACAAAGGCAACGCCATTGTTTTATATTATTTATTCACTGTATCTGAATAGATACATACATTCCTATATTTGGCTACCTGCCATAAAATAATCGACTAGAAGAAGTGTAGTAGTTTACTATGTCATTAGCTACTCAAAGTGTGCTCTACCCCCCATCATCTCTCCCAACATAATTACTTAATCATAAACTCTGGATTCCCGACCTCATGAAAAGTAAGTTTATGAAACTAGTTTTCTTTCTGTCCATAGAGATTCTAATGGCTATGAATAAAATCTTAATGCAGCTTGTGCTGCAGTCTTTATTTATTTTGTGCTTTTATCTGCAGAATCTCACATGACTATTTATGGTTCCCTTTGTAACAATGTTATGCTTTGTCCAGACAAAGCAACGAAAGACTGATGAAAATAACAAGACAAACAGATGTGAACATGAGGTCAACTATATATAATTACAGGCTGAAGCAGAAGCCCATATATTCATTACAACCTACCATTATTAACATAATGCCTCACCACATGAAAGGAATATTTACATCCTAAATGATTGTATCCATCATGTACAGTGATTAATATATGAAGCTTTGGTACATTGCGAAAAGGGTTGTCGAAAATTCTTTTACCGGTGCGTAGTCTATCTGTAAGCTGGCAGTCCTGATCTACAACATTTTCTGATCACTTTGATTTAGATATGCTCCCACCTTATTCCCATGCAAACAGTCAAATGGTGTGATAAATTGTTCCTTGTTATAATTACAGTGCTGGCATATAAGCCTTTTGCATATGTACAAAATGTAAACCTTTCAGGGTAAAAAGCTTTAAAGTTGATTAGAATAAATTTCTGCTGTGAACATAATGTCCATTGTGATAGTACCGTGGGTGAATTCCTCAAGGATTTGACGTGTGCTAGCATCTGAAATGGGAGAACAAAATAATGGCCTTGTTGAATAACATTGTGAACTGGACTATTGAATTGGAGCTTATATTGATTGCATAGGCCCATTGCTGATAGTTTTTTTCCTACAAAGTCAGGAACTACTCCCGAGGAAATAAATAAGAAGAGAAAATAATAGGTATTACCATGGACAGGTTGATTTCAATTACAGATCTATCTAATAACTAACTCTATTAACTTTCTAATGCCTACCTACTTTGAAACTTTGAAAAAGCGTTTGGGTTTCTGTAGCCAGTGCGTGTCGAGAAATCTCCTCGTCCTGCTTGCTTTCTCAGGGGAAGCATCTCCTCGTTTTGTGCTGTCACTAGTACCAGCACCTTGGGGGTTAACATCATCCTTACTGCTTACATCAACAGATATAGCCTGTTTGCAAAGCGCTGTCAATGCACCACTGCTTCCAGTGGTTTTGCTGGTCTTCCGACCGAAGAGTTTTGCCTTTAAATCCCTTGCTGAACCGCTAAGTGAGGAGGTTGGGGATGTCTGCGGAGACATCTGTTTGCGCCTTTCTAAGGTGTTTTTACCTGGTATGCTACGAGTCTCAAACTGAGACCCGTTGTCATTCTCTAACTTTTCTTCAGAGTCTATGGACTTTATGGAATCACAGAGGGGACTACTCGATATCTCCGCTAAGCGAGGAGCTGAACTGGAAGATATTCTTTGCTTGGCCTCCACGATCACCTCTTCATTCTCAACTTTGCTCTTGTAGACACTCATAACCTTAGATACCTGACCATCTCTTGGCAGCTCATGTCTTTTTTTGCTAACTATGGTGCGTGATGGAGAACTCTTAGACCGAACACCAACACTATCAGTTGTCCACCGCCTGTCCATGAACGGGTCAATATTGGGCGATCGACTACCATTCGTAAGGTCCATGAGTGCTGGTTTAACATCACATGAAGACTCGGACAATCTCCGAACAGTTTGTAGGATAAGCTCACCTGTAGGTGACATAGGTCTGCCACCTACTGCGCCCTTCACCGTTTGATCTGGTGTCCCATCTCTAGATAACCTCTGTACAATTGTCAATACTTTTGATTCAGACCTATCATTTTCCTTATCAGAAGATCCATGTGGTATAGGACTAATACTACAAGCTCTGGTTTGGCTGGTTGATCTCCATCCTCGTTGCTTTCCGTTATCTTCCATGAGCTCGGCCGCTGTCTTTAACCGATGCATTGGAGTCACAAGTGGCTTCCTGATTGCAGGACTGGGTGATCTGTTCCCACGACAGCAATTTATTTGAGAACTTAGAGCACCATTTTCAAATTTGTTTATCATATCTGACACAGCACAGGGCTTGACTTGTTCTTTTGGGGTAGAAGTCACAGTGTTGTGACGATCCCGAAAACACAAGTCATACATGACCGAGTCCCGGGCTGGTACGGATAAAGACCTTGGTTGAGGTATTGAGAAGCGTTCGGACCGGCCTCGGCTTCGCAATGGTAGAGTTCCTGTATCATCTTCAGCGTTCTCATTATCATTGTCCTCAACACTCATGGAATCAGGTCTTTTCTCTGTAGATGTTCTCCTATGGCGAATTCGCTTTGGTGGTGTAGCTTTCCAAGTTCGTGCATCTGTGTACAGTTGCGAAGCTTTCACATCTGCTTTCAGCTTGCGCGTGTTTCTCGAGCGGATGATCGGGCTCGGTGGAGGGTACAATGAGGGAGAGAGTGGCTCATCAGATTCCCCGCTGCCACAGCATCGGCGAACCCAGGGACCAGAACCATTCTTGATGAGAACCTCTACCTCCGGAGACTTGGACTGTGGACTCCTTTGTGTATTGGGAACTCCAGATGGTAAAATGGAAGGTGGAGGTGCATCAGGTGTTGTAACCTCCACCAGGCCTGCATTAGCAGTGTTGGCTACATTGAAGGTGAAGACAGCCTCTGCACTGTTGGTCTTCTTGACAGGGCTATCACTATTGGGTGGAGTGAGTGGACTTTCCGCACGGCGCTGCCTCACAAGCTGGGGTCGGGCAGGGGAAACTGACTTTTTTGGTGTTGAGGTAGCCATCGGCTTGAGAGCGGAGGGTGACTGGGGCTGTGACTTTGGCTGTGAGAGGTCCCTCTGAACATCAGCCTGGATGCTCTTGTTCTCCAGGACAATCGGGGGTGCTGGCATCGTGGGTGACAGATTTGGAATGTGGCACATGGACATGGTTGTTTGAGCAGAGGTGTCAGTTGATGAGTGGTCTGGGGACAACCCATCTGTTTGAGCTTCATGGTTTGCCATGGCAGCTGCACATTTAAGTTGTCCTGAAAAGAAATTGAGAAATGTTCAATTATGGTGGTCTGTCCAAAAGATAAAAACTTCTTCAAAACCCAAATGCGAACAAGTAAGACATTAGGGGTATGTCCATTTGTAAACAATTGGGGGAGACAATAGAAATTACAAACATTCCCCCAGCTGTGTTACTTATATATTATATGTAGCCTCATGAAACAAGGGGTGTGGATGGGGCGTCCCTCATGTCACATTGTAAATTTAAAAAAATGGTCATGGCACTTGTCACTTAAATCCCCATGTCCCATGTCACCTCTAAGAGTCTATCATGTCCCATGTTGAATTTAAGAAAGCACCTATGTCATGTCACTAATTGTTTTACCTCATGTCAATAAGGCCCATGTCACATGTCGATTTTAAGAAATGGCCATGTCACTATGTCGAATTTAGTGGTCCATACCTATAAACAAGCCACAGTTTCCCGTCAGAATAGGGCCCAGTTTGCCATGAGAATAGGCAGTGAGCCTGCAGTGAGGACAGTGAGGTGGCACCATCTAGTGAGTATTGAAAGATATAAGTCCCACCAGCTAAACCCAGGCCCTATCTGCACACTACTTACAGCACAGCAATAATTCAGTGCGAAACACCCCAATATTATGCAAATGAGCTGTATTTGAGTGTAAACTATAATGGGAGCCGGCCTATGTTAGGACTACTAAAGACCTGATTAGGTAATTAAGAAAGGTTATTCATAACAAACCGTCTCCCATAAAAACTATAGATAAATCAATTTTTGTAAAGCTTTTATATCATCATGCTTGATATGGTACTGAATTATCTGGTGGTTACAGTTAATCTCTCTATAAATTATATAGAGAACAACAGTTATAGAGAGAACAGTTTGCTTAATCCAGAAACGCCCATTCATTATCCTTCAGAATGAAAAATAAACATAAGCTACAACTTAAAATAGAAAAGAGATAATTACCAATTGCAGACGCACGTTGCGCACGCAGCCTCTCCAGCCATTCCCAGTCTACAGGAGTAGCCTCTATATCACCATGGCGTAACTGCTCAATGGCACGGCGGAATATTGAGTGGTAATTCGTTGCCTGGTGCTGCTTACTCCATACTTTAGTGTCCTGAAAACAGCAAGGGAATTAATACTTTAGAATGGTGAATTAGAAATGAAAGGGGATGGGTCTAAAAATTATAGGTATAGCTCTACTTCTAGTTTGGCCTTTAGTATCCTTTAGTTTAATAGTTTTCCAAAAAGAGTGAACTATTGACTAGGGTCTCTCTTAGGTTGAATTAGTATAATTCGACTCTGTTACAAACCCCAGACCACAATGAATGCT
The DNA here is from genome assembly GCA_949317995.1 of Acholoe squamosa. Classification (NCBI taxonomy): domain Eukaryota; kingdom Metazoa; phylum Annelida; class Polychaeta; order Phyllodocida; family Polynoidae; genus Acholoe; species Acholoe squamosa. The sequence goes on from OX439039.1 coordinate 63,365,456, forward strand.
TGACGGGATTGGATGTTTCCTATTTCTCTAGGATTTGTTTCTATTCTTGGTTAATTTTTGTCCCAAAACTTGATCCTCGTAATATTTCCAGATCTATTAAGAAACTCTAATATTAATAGGAGACTCTGTGGGGTGTTAGGCTGTCTGTATCTTTATAGATGGGTTTTGCCATATTGTTCTACTTTATAGGCCTAAGTTAATATCACATCCCTACCCCAGCCTCGGGCTTCCCTAGCCCACTTAAAAGGGTCTATATCTCCTCTTTCCTATCCCCTCAGGATGTGTGTGGTGCACATATGCGCGGGCACTGACACATTCCTCTGTTAAATTATCAACCTGTGAAGCACGGGATAGCCACTTAGTGCCGCTAAAGTGCTGTAAAACACAAATCAATCAATCAATCAACCTACCCCAGCCTCTTTTTTTTTTAATTACATCAGTTGAAATTAGTATGTCTTTACGAATACAATGTAGGCTTACTACAATAGAATAGGATTTGATTGGAGCTATAATGATATGGTACCTCCATATAATAGGCCTAGTGCCTTAAGCAATGATAGATCAGCATTCTAGGGTAAATTTCCTAGGGTAAAAACACTGCAGTGGATGGAGGGAATTATCTGATTGGTTGATAATGTATCCTGGGTCAGCCCTATATTACAAAATCTTCTGCCATGTCTTGAAACGGTGTAAATCACAAGCTGGAGAAGATGGATCTCCTTCCCTAATCCATGAAACTTGACATCCCTTTCTCACGAGACCAGGGGCAAAAATACAGCTCCCAGAAGGGGATGAGGTTGGGGTAGAAATATTTTGCCGGCCGGCTGATCCTAGCCGCCCTGCACCATATGATGGGCGAGCCTTACCCCGTTGCCTCTGGTCATGTGATCCCGACCGGCAAACGTGTGCGATCTGCGGAGCACCCGGCGCCGCCGCGCCCCCTGCAGGTAGGCCAGTTGCAGATCACGTGACGCCATGTCGGCTGCCAAAAGTCGGTTGCCCACTTCCTGCTGCAAAACGTGCTGCTGCATGTCGGCCAGAAGCTTGTTCCTCTCAAGTATGCCCAGACGAAGCTCGTTCAGCTGGGCACATGTAGGGAGAGAGAAGTGGAAGTGATTTAAGGTCATATTTTATACATTCTGATAGATAGGGAATGAGGGGTGTTTTTATTGTGTTTCAGAAAGTTAAGCTCAGGTGCAGACTTGATGTTTGTGATTGTATTTTTGTCTTGCTGAAAAAAAGAAATTTCTGGAATGATAAGCCAGACGTCTGACACACGGGTCTGACAGCAAATATATCATTCAGCATATTAGTAACAAAAAGATAATAGTATGACTTTTTGTCTGTATGAATTCCACCAGCCACCAAATAGAAAAGTATGGCTGAAATCCTTTCACCTATGTTTGAACTATGCATATGATACTGGAATGGCCAATGGTGTTTACTTTGATACTTCCCGATGACCATAATCCAACAGAGAACTAGGCGGCCTATATATGTGTATAGATGGAGAATGTATGGAGACAAAAAAGAGCTCCAAGTCTGAAAAAAAACTTACCTGTGACCACAGTTTCAAGAAGAATTCACACAGCTTGTCAAAGTCTTTAACAGATTCTGAAAGTAAAACATGCAATGGAAATCATTTCTTTCTTTTACAAAAAAAGGTTCACATCCTAAACTTGAAATGGTTATCGACTCCACATATTGCATATCTCCTCTGTTGATGATTTAGCCTAGGCCCAACATTTATGATTCAGGATATCAAAGCCTGCAATGGTAGGCATATATCACTATGCACCTTCCTTTGTAGTACTAGTTTTGTCTGAAATATCACTTCTGAAATGGTGCCAAACGAGGAAAAGAAACCCATATATTACCTATGGCCTGTTGGTGTTGTGAAGACTTTGTTGGGGAGGCACGGACTTGTGTGATTAGCCGTGCCTCCACTCTTTGTCGTGCCCTCAGTTCCACCTCCAACTGATGCTGTGAAAACATGAAATTATGATAGTCATCAAACATTCTGTTTGGTATTAGGTAGGACTATATAATGGATAATTCCTAACATTAATGATTTAACATGTATACTTTCGAACATGCTTTAGAGTAGGGAGTGATAGTGCAGTTGCGTATCCATGGTGTTTAAAAGGAGGGAGTGCCCCTCACCCTTTCTAGCAAAAAGTGAAGTCACGCATCTCTGATTTTAGGCTCAATTCGGAAAGCTCAATTCGGAAAGCGCCCCTCTTTTCCAAATCTGGAATCCACTACAGTTACACTACAGGGATCAACATAGAAACCATGAAGGCAAGATTTATAGCCTACAGGTAGGCCTGTGGGCCCAATTTTTTTATTGGTCAGCATAGAATTAAGACCTACAATGTGGTCTACCTGGCAGGTTTTTGTGTCCCACCTTAATAAACAAGTCGGATATAACCTAAATGGGAATTACCTGGAGGTGGTTACGCTCGTTGACCAGTTTGCCCTGGTAGGCCGTGAGGTGGTCCACCTTCTGACGGAGGTCATGGATGCTAGCCTGAACCAGGTCCGTCTCTATGGTGTAGCGCCCCACCTGGCTGCTAGCCCACAGTTCTCTCTTATAGTTCTCTGCAATGGATAAAGAACGAATGTCAAGTCCCCATCGACATATAAGTGGACATGTCTGATAAAATGCAGTATAGAAATCTAGGGTTGGTAGCCCCCAATCCATTTGGCCCCCTAACCCATGCCCCCCCCCCCCAAACACATAGTCCTTAAGGCCCTAGGTCTAAATCGAGATGTATGGATAAATAAGACCATAGCGGAGAATCACATGAAATTTCTTTCTTTTTGGGTTAGTATATACCGATCCATAGGTGTAATTAGAGAAGTCATCGCTTTATAGATGAGCTCTTATATTGGGTATAGCATTCCAAAGTATTTAACACATATATAAATTCATGATGTATAGGGCTCAGTACTGAGGCCTAGTGGGTCCGCCATTACTTGATCCTGCACTGGGTGAGATAAGCACTGATAACAACCAGCATGATTGGTACCAGGTATTACATAATGTACCCAAAATATTCTGCAGTAAATACAGGGACTAATCTGATTGGTCAATAATGCAACCCGAGTAAACCCTATAGTAGGCCGACCGCTACTTGCATAACGGTCTATGCAAACAACAAAGTTATTCACGCGAAGTCTCGGCTCAGAAGCATCGATAAATGAACAAGTTATGCTATTCACATTTTCTATTCAAAGGAACGCTATAGTCATTATTAGATCTAGACTTATTAGCATAAATTAACACTAACCCAGTGGAAACGTATAGAGTAGTGGTTTCAAGCTAAAGCAGAGATTTGTATAGTAAACCAGTGGTGCTTTGCTAGATGCCCCAATACTTGGCAACAATTCCATGCTTTACCATTTATTCAAAATAGTGAAGCATGTCCATTATAGGAAATAAGCAGAGGATTGCAGTTTGGCACCTTTGCCTGTGTAGTTAAGAAAGGGAACTGTTAGTGAGTTAGTTTCTATCCCTGCCACCAGAATTAAAATGTCTCAAACCTTGCGATCTTATCCATGCAATTATTTCATTGTTTTCATTCATCATGGCAAGTGTTATCCAGGTCATGGATGCCAGACTGATTTGAGGCTCCATGTTCTCTCCATGATCAGTTCTTTTTGGAGAGCAACTGCGAAAGCTGAAGTCTAAGGATTGTTACATGTATATGTTATTAGTTCTCCATGGAAACACATGTTGATGTCCGAATATAAAGCTGGTGAACACCTATTATCAAGTCATCAAGCCATTCTCATCTACTTTGAAATCGTGCTATCTTAGATCAAGATAGAAGTATAATTTCTGGGAATACACATAGTTATGTTTTTATTCATCCCTCAGGACTAAGATTGTAGAAATGGTGAAACGTGCTCCATGCACATCATTACAATCATATCCTGTATCAACATGAGGCATGTTGGGACGCACAATACTGAGCCGCTCATTTTTGTAACATCCTTTGGTGGTGTTTTAGGTTTGCACTATGTACTGAGCAATTCACTGAGTGTGCTGTTGTGAGACTTCGCTGTCTGGGACTTCTTATCTAGTGCTGAGTCATTTGGGATTATAATGTAGGAAGCTACCCTCTGGTGATGGGGTTTGTATTGTATTGAGCTGCTCACCTATGGTAATGATGGGGTTTGTATAATGTATTGAACTGCTGGTTTATGGTTTGTATAATGTATTGAGCTGCTCGTGTATGGTGGTGTTGGAGTTGTACTGCATTAAGCTACTCACCCATGGTGGTGATTGGTTTGCACTTAGGCCTAAAAAAAGTGTTGTGTTCAGGTAAGGCCACTCAAAAAAAAAAACTGGTTTCTCATCACCGCGCGCATCATAAAATTGTGTTTTGAATAAAATATTTTTAATCATATTTTTTGTCGAAAATCATGGTAAAAATAGACAAACATGGGCATATTTGGTATCAAATTAAAGCTAACAATATTGGCAATTCAGTGGACTAGAGATTGAGTGCATTTTCAGAACTCTTTATAATGAGTAAACTCTCAAGTACTGAAATCAAGATTTTCGGTCTCGCCCACACAGTTTTCACCCCTATACGCCCAGGGTAAAAAAAAATAAAAAAATCGCCCTCGTCATATTTTCAGGATGAGAAACCAGGTTTTTTTTAGTGGCTTAATGCTACCTACCCTAAATTTTTGGCCCTACCCTAACTTTTCTTTATGGGCATTTTGGGGAAAATCTGATATTTTGGCACTTGTCGAGACTTGGAAGTTCTTTTTTACAATCTCGCACATCAAATTCGCTTCATGTAGGTGCGGAAATTTACGGCCAGCCTAAAAAATAAAAAATCCCACTAAATAAATTTCCCTACCTACCTACCTACCCTAATTCTTAAAACTCTTAAATGCATTGAGCTGCACACCTATGGCGAGGGGTTTATACAATCGATTGAGCTGCTCACCAGCGGCAGTGATGGGGTTTGTATTTGAGCTGCTCACCTATGGTGGTGATGGGATTTTTATTGCATTTGGCTGCTCACCCATGGCGATTACGGGTTTTTGTATAATGGTGATAGGGTGTGTGTAATGTATTGAGATGATCACTAGTAGTGGTGATGAGATTTGTGTTGCATTGAGCTGCTCACCTATAGTGATTATGGGTTTTGTATAATGTATTGAGATGCTCACCTATGATGTTAATATGGTTTGTATAATGTATTGAGCTGCTCACCTGTACTAGTGTAGTGGTGATAAGGTTTGTGTAATGTATTGAGATACTCAGCTATGGTGGTAATGTGGTTTTTATAATGTATTGAGCTGCTCACCTATTGTTGTGTTGTGACTGATGTCCATAGAGGAGATTCTCTCTGTGAGTTGTTGTACTTCATACTGCAGGGCTGAGAGTTCCTCTTCCTTAGCGGCTACATCTGCCACCAAAGCATGATGACGTTCCTCAGCACTGCAAGGCAAAGTGAGTGTATGTTAAACAAAGCTCATGTATTCCCCAACTGGTGACTATATGAGCTAGGTGACCCCTACGTAAAGGTGATGAAAATCTTTGATGAAAATTTAGACTTCAATAAAGGTTTGTGATGACGACATCAGTGGACCTTTCATTGCAAGAAATCAAAGTTCTGAGCAATGTAGTGTTCTGTGGAAATGATAAAAAAAAAACTTCGGATTCCAAGAAACTTAGTGCTTCAATCCTATGTGCATCATTTTTTGCTTTGCCCAAGGCGAGCAATTTTAAGGGGGGGGGGGTATATTATTTATAGACAACTTGAACCCTCATATCTTTAAGTTTGGCTCTGAGTAGTGAAGTGGAAGCTTACTAGGATGTGAGCATTGAACACTGCCAGAAGTGAATGTCAGTCAGAAACGAAACCGAAAGGGTGTGCTTTCCATCTCAATGCTGGCATAGGGATAGTTCGAAGGGATGGGTATACTGCTGAAAAGTTTTGGCAGATGGTCTCACTGTCGTGGCCTATATATTCCAGGAATCGTTCAGTACATCCGGTTAAAGGCGGCCAATAATCTCATGTTTCTGGGAATCGTTCAGGTATGACTCCATGAATGGTTATACCTTTATGATTGAGAAGCTATAGTCATGTAGATATTGTGAGGTACTTTGTAAAGGTTTTGTACCAGACACCAGGTACATGTTCCGTTTCTTTCACTTTTTTTCACCAGCATGTAAAACCATTAAATGCATGCGATAAAAAAAATTGATACACATAGACCTTCTGATAATGTATTGCATTTGCACCCTCTTCTGACACGCCTGAATTGCGACGTTATATCTATGCATAATAAGCTGAAATGTCCGATTTCCTCAGAGCAGGAGGCTCTGGGGAGCCTACTAAGACATCCTTTAAATCGCATTATAATCGCAATATACACATAGGTTTTAGGACGTTTCTCTTCGGAATCTGGTTCAAAATTGTGGCCAAATGTTATATAACATTAAAATATCATCTTTTGAGAGAGATCATGTATTCTTGCAAGACATAATAGGCAACAGTTCTGAAACTTTTGAAAGGCCAGTCTGCTGAAGTGGCTCCTCACAAGTAGCCTCTGGGGTCTATTTCATAACGTTGTTCGGTCACTAAATCACTGTACTATCGATAAAATCGTAAAACAATCACAGAATCTCGATGCTTCAATGATTCATTGTGGTCCAAAAACAGCATTATGATTATCAACCAATCGTGCAATTTCTGATCGTTTGAGATACAAAATATCAGGCAAATCGTTGCCTGTTCTGAAACATACCCCTGTAGAAACATGACCTTTGCCTACCTTTGTGTGTCCTGATTGGTGAGACTTAGGTCGATACTGGTGCTATCGTCCACTAACTGACGGCTGCTGGCTCTTATGGATGGTACACTGGCCGAGCGAGCAGTTCCCACCTCCGACTTCCGGCGTTCTGCAAGTGTAGCGTTCCCTGTCCCAAGGTCATCCACTTGGGACTCAGAGTGTGTCCTCTCTCTTTTGTCTGACATATACTCCCTATAGGCCTTGGCTGACTGAGACCGAGTATGGGTGGTTGGGGTGATGGAGTCTGGGGATTTCTTCTTGGTATCAGTATTAGTCTCCACTGTAGTGTTTGTATCGTCTGATGGCGCTGTACATGTAGTCATTTGTTCTTGACGGAGACCCTTCATGACTTCCCATTCATAAAGCTTCCTTGCAAATTCCTGGGACACACCCTCCCCATACGCCTCACTCATAGTCACAATACCCACAAGTTTCATCCTCATCTTCTCTAGTTTCTGGCGCTCTTTTTCAATCTTCTGTTCTTTCTTCTCAATCTTCTGCCTCTCCCTCTCACGTTGTTTGTCGTATTTGCTGCGTGAGCGATCCCTCTCGCGAGATTTACTGCGTTCCTGCTTCCGCGAGCGTTTGTCATATGGCTTGGAACTTTGGTCTGGAATTGGGCTTCCGGTTTCCTTTGTACGTTGTGTTTTTATTCTTTCCCATTCCTGAAAAGAAGGAAAGAAGAGATCCCGGGGGGGGGGGTCACTCACTATATATATGTCACTGACAGGGGTGTGCGGCTGGCAAGGCCACTTTTTGGCCAAAATCCCTCCCAGCAAGGGTCACTTTTTCCAAATTTCAATGGTGCACCCCAAAACAAGCAGCAATCTCCGGAATTTTCACCATAGTTATTGCAAAATATCGTCACTCTTCATGACAGAATTTCCTCACATTAAGGTAGATTTCAAGAAAATGGACCTAAGTGGGCATATTTTTTCTTTTTTTCCAAAATCCCTCTCACCAAGGGTTACCTTTTGCCTGAAATCCCTCTCACCAAGGGTAAGGGGTGTCGCAGGCCCAGTCGCACACCCCCTTCAGAAAAAAATTAAGTGCCCCACCGCGGGGAAGAGATGAATATGATATAGCCTAGTGAGTAATTTGTATTGGTCAATGTGCACGTTAGTGTATACGCACAATTACGAACTAAGTTTTTTTTTATATCTAGATGATGTATATAAGCACGTTAGTGTATGCGCACAATTACAAACTAAGTTTTTTTTATATCTAGATGATGTATATAAGCAGGGAGCCTTATAGTATCCTTTATGACAAAGGGGATACCGATGTGATTGATTTGTTGAACATTTGCTTAGATGGAAATGGGCACATTTCAACATGATGACTCAAAGCTTCATGCTTATCCGTCATTATGATGCAATGTTTGACTGATATTAAAATACGATGCTGCCCTTTTACTTACCTTATAGGGTTAAGAGATAAAGGCATATGGAGTATTTTGTCTTTATGAAGTACCCACCTGTACAGTCTTGCTAAAGCTTTCACTCAGGTGTTTCTGTAGGTCGTCCATACTGGGAGGGGCAGCTGTCTGGTCAGGAGGGGTGCACACATCTGGAGACTGAGTTTGACTTGGACGATTCCTAGGTGGCAATCCTAAAAAAAAATCATTGAAACAAATTAATATCTGTTTATAAAATAGATTATTGCAGGTCAATACATTTCAAATGTGTCCGTTCCGTTCATAGACAATGGCTATTTGCTAGCACCTTCATCTTTGATATAGGCCTATATATTCTACCGCGGAGGTATATACCTCCATGATTTTATATGTTATACCAGATGACATTTCATATGCTATTTCTAGATATGATCCTCAGAGAAAGGTTACATATCCGGCATTATACCATGGTTATCACGTTCTTGAACGATTTTACGGTGCCGGGACCAGATATTGAAGTTCGAATAGTAAGCGCTAAATGAACCCATGTTGACACTTGGATTGAGACGACATGACAGCAAGTTGACAGCAAATAATTTAATTCGATATTAAACAAGAAAAATGTGGCAAGGACCACGGATAGGAGTTGCCACTCCTATCCCTCCTGCACACTTGCCACTCTGCGGTCGACATATGACGTCACGGCCGACATATGACGTCATAAATTGCGTCATAAGGTGACCATGATGTCACTGAGAAACCGAAAACATAATGAATCACCTAGTGCACCTCTATTTGTTATATATGCCCTTATTAAAAAGAAAGGCTTGAGACCAGTTATTAGTCGACGCACCTAAACCTTTCATCTTTTCCCATTCCTCCATCTTCCGGATAAACTCTTCTGTGAAGCGAGCAGCATCTGAGGAATCCTTTGTTTCATCTTCCAAATTGATGCTGTTTTCTGTAAATGGAAAATGGGAAGTCATTTAGAACTAGTATATGAATGATGGGATGTTTTCAGAAATAATTCTTATATAACGCCAAAGTTGATTCAAGTCTACATGTAATGTACTGTGACAGAATGATATAAATTGGTTTCAGGCATAGAAGAGAGGGGATGTCCTTTAGTAAACGAATTAACTTGTAAATTTATACATAGATTTTGGGGTTCAATTAATCATTACCTTTCAACAAACTTCTTCTTTTCTTTTCCTCCCATTCTTGAAGCTTCTTGTTGAACTCATCACTCATACACCCTGCAGATGGATAATAAGACAAAACATCACCAGTTATTCAAGTAGATATTTAAAACTGATTCTAAAGTGTGGCCCAACGGGCGAGAACGTGCCTCCGGGGGGGATTTTTAGTAGTGGTTTTGGCCACCAGGGGGCAGTATATGGGTAAAACACTGAAAAATATGCTAAGCTTTAGACCAATTTTTGATAAGGAATCCAGTACCAGTATGCTTAAAATCATTCCATCTTCACTGAAAATGTTCCATTTTTGGAATGTTGGTTGCCATGGAAACATAGAAAATTGGTAGATAAGGCAATTTCTGGTTGCCATAGAAACCACTCCCTATTCCAATTGGGAATTTTTGCCACAAACTTTTTTTGAAATTCCTTCAGGAACCCAAAACCAAAAACAGAGCTCAAAAATTCCCTCTAGAACCAATTTTATGACAAAAACATTACATTTCTTTGGTTATTTTTCCACAAAACTGTATTTTTTTCATTATTACTGTTTATGATAGGATATAATGCATTTAGAGCTTATTTCCTATTTTCAGTTTTACACACCAAGCTATGTTTGACAAGCAATTTCAGCAAAACTACCGGGGATATTTTAGCTCACGATATCTCATTTTAAACCCAAAGACTTAAACCTTAAAAAGTCATTTCCCCCCAGGAGGCATGTTTTACCTCACCTGGCCACAGTTATACATCCATGTAGGTATTACATCCCAACCATAATTTGAAGCCAAATTTGTAGGAATTTTCACTATTTAGTAAATATCCAATGGGACATATGACCTAATCCAATTTCCCACTTCTACTATAATGTAGTATCTAAATGATCTGTCCAGATCCTACTTCTACCCTGGGGGTACTCAGAACCTCGGCCTAGGATCTTATCAGTCAGACCCTCAGTAATAGGTGTGCCTAGAATCAAGGAGAGCAAATTTTGAGACTGTGAAATAGCAGTTATATGACCATGTAGCCTTAATATAAGTGGTTCCCTGGGTAGACCTATGGTTTATGTGCTCTTGTTACTTGCAGTCAGTTTGGCAAAAGGTGGATATATTCATTGTATATGTGACACGATCTGCGAAAAGGGGTCTTAGTGCAAGGTGCACTAAGACCCCCTTTACCAGTACTTGCCACATATTCTGATTAACTCCCTGTACAAATGCCAAAAATTTTCAAGCTTTGGGTGCAGCTTATAGGACTAGCTATTTAATATATTCCAAAAGTCTGGACTGCAGAAATGAATGAGCCACACCAGAGGGCCTCACCATCAATTCCTAGTTCAGAACCAATCCACCAGGTAGTGCCCCAGGCATTGATTGACATTTTCTGGTAATGGTGGCAAGTTCAAACATTTCAGATTACAAATATGTGTGATGCAACTTAAAGGGACTTTTTATTCTCTAACAACTGGGTAGGTTGTAGAGTTAAGACATCAGAGTAACACCTAGACTCAGTACATTGACTCTGAACCTCTTGGTTTGTTCAAAACAGACACTCAAAGTTACCTCTCCTCAACTCAGACACAAGTTGTTGCCATTGGTACAATGCCAGTGCCCTACCAATGGGTCCATTTACCCTGGGGGTACAGATAGAAAGCTGTCATTCCAAGCTGTCTGAACCAGCAGGCAATATGTGGGTGAACAGCAGGACCCTTCTACCCTGGAGGAACCCATGAAGAACCCTGGGTCAGCCATGGGCTTCTTTGACAGCTTGGGATAATAAATACTCCAGACCAGAATAGCACCGTGCTTTATCAGCTCCTCCCGACAGCATAGTCTAGTTATGTCACCATCATATTCTCATATCTTTTAGAAATATGGAAGTATCGAACACTGAGCACCTCAATGAGATGCATAAAACCATAATCCTGGTAGCTAAATTGAAGACTGGAGCACATTTTATAATAGCATTTCAGATAGGGCAGTCTTTTTCTAGTGATGGAGTCATTACCCCATGAGCAAGGGTGAACTAACTAAATTCATATTGTATACAAATATAACAGTTTATATTTGAAAACGGTACAATGTATATTCCAACAAACTCTGAGAGTCTCAGGTGCTTTTTTAAAATACGTTTTGGGTTTCTGGAGTACAACTTGTGACCTTGAGTACAGAGCTCAGCACTTCCTACAGCTTCGCAATGCTGGCATCCTGCCAATAACAATAAAACCAGATTGAAGGGCATACTTAATGAATGCACTGTCTGTTTGTTTGCCCTTTACTTTGATGTATGTTCTTTGGCTATTCAGTATCATACTTAGATGTCATTGAGGGGCAATGTATCAAATATGAACAGCACATCAAGAAATGAGGCAGAATGAGGCAATACGCTTTTCTCAGTCCACTTTGGCACAGCTCCAAATTCTAGCAGTCGTACATTATCCAGAAAGGTTACAGCATATGTAGTTAACTTAGGAGGAATGTAGCTTTCCTACATACATGTATATCTAAAACTCTGCTGTATCTGGGTCAAAGCCGAAATCATTGGGATGTCTCTCGGTTTCCTCTACCTTTTCATATACGATATACGTCAGATAAATATTATACCCTATCAAAAAGCTCCTTAGATCTATCTTCCTATGTCATCCTACTGGTGCTTCCCACATTTTATTCCATCAATGGAGGTCTTTATTACCTTGATGTATAGAGTAGTAGATCTCTAGGACACTCTAGGCCTTCTCTGATAGCTTTAACTACGCCTTGACTATCTATAGGAGATCCCTCCTCCAGGGTGTCCATGGTTAATGTCAGGCTGGATGGGGTGAATAGCCTGAGAGTGACCACAGATATCCTGGTGCCCCGTCCTGGTCCAGATAGGCGTATGAATGTCAAACACAGTACTCTATACCAAAACAGCTAATAATTATAAAACACTGATCAGCCTCGCAATGCAATGTATTCTTTTGTGAATCTTTGGTTCTTTAAATGTAATCATGTTATCAAACCACTTTATCCACTTGAATCAATATTTTCATTGATATCTACAAAATATGAGCATACAATGATACTCGGACTGCCCATATCAGTCAATTCTGAAATGGCAATTTAAAGGTGTTCATTGCCTTCATAGTCAGTGTCCTCTATGCTCAGATGAGAGGAATGTCAATGTAGGTCTAGCTGTGGTGGCTTTCATGCGTCTTGTATAATGGACTTTATATGCATTATGGCTAGGTGTTCAGAAGAAAACTTTAGTCATTATCTTTGACCAATTCATGAAATCTGTGGATAACATGAGATTTAAAAAGTTTTGTTTTCATATCTTGAAAGGTGACGACCAGAAATCGAGAAAATAAAACAAGTTCAGGCGTAATTGGAAGCCACCAATCAGAAAATGAATCCTAAAACTATCGCAGGAACTAAAGGACGGGTAAAAACAAAGAGAGGAGAAAGGGTATCGTCTTCGAAACGGAAACTTCGCAAATGTAGTGAGTGTGACACAGGATTTCTTTCGAAAAATAGTTTGAAAAAACATAAGAGCAAAGGACATGCTGGCGAAAACCCTCATAGCAGAGTGTATAAATGTATTAAATGCAATATTTCATTCTCTCTGGGATCAGATTTGGATAAACACATGAAAACACACGATATCAATGAGACACCTTATCAATGCTATCAGTGCAAGAAGATGTTTGGGCAGCAAGACACCTTAGAGAGGCACATCCTTATGCATAAAGGTGGGGATTGTTACCTGTGCCTTAAGTGCAACATGGTGGTTCGCCTGGGGGATGCATTAGAACATCACATGATGACCCACACATCGAGGAAACCATTAAAATGCCGTTTGTGCAAGAGAGGGAAGGAAAAGTTTACACAAATAGAAGCTTTACAGCTCCACATGGCGATGCACATTGCAGGAACCCCTTACCAATGTTCTGTGTGCCACAGGAGGTTTGAAGAATCAAACACTTTACAGAATCACATAAAGACCCATCAAGGGGCAAAACCTTACCAGTGTTCTATGTGCAACAAGCGATTTAGATGGACACACTCTGTGCAGAGTCACACACTGATGGTACACACTAGTAAAAGACCTTACACTTGCAGTCAGTGTGATGGGGCATTTACTCTACAATCGAGCTTGGCCAAGCACATGATGATTCACAAAGAGCAAAAGCCTCATAGGATGTTAATTACATCTCAGTGTGACATAAAACAGATACCTACAGAAGACAAAGACGTCAATATCACATCAAACTACTGTCAGTGTGAGGGACAGTCTGACAGTGACCATTTGAGCTGTGAGGAATGTGTGAAAGGTTTCTACAAGCCAGGAGATTTGGAGAATCACCTGTTGGTTCATCATCAACTTAATGTCTGTTCTAGCTGTGATACATATGTGATGGGCTTTATTAAGGAAGCTGACTTACAGAAGCATGTCACCAGTTATCTCATTCAGGTTCACTCAAAGAGAGAAGGCTATTAGAAGTGCCACAATGCAGAGTACAATAATAGTTGGGTCTTTTTTCCCCACATGGAGACTCTCATTAGTGTTTAAAGTTTTCTTTTCATCTATATAACTACTTTTATTTGTCATACAAAACAAATCTCTTGAATCCATCAAAGGTTGTGTTAATTTTTTTGTTTAGGAGGCATTTTATCAGAATAGGTATTGTTTCTGATTCACACTCATACTTTTAAGGAAAGTGTAACCTCAATTTTGTAGTTAGGTCTATGATTTCCATCAAGTGGGGAACTCCCATCCATTTCTTTCTTTCTTTCAAGACGTTGAATTTCTTTTTCATTTTCAAATAAAACTTATTATGTTAGGATTCTGTCACTATAGGAGTGAATATGTTTTGACATGTGTATAATAAATTGGTTCTGATCCCAGGGCACTACGGCTCACTTATCTTGAAAAAATGAATCTGCCACTAATGCAAATAGACATCCTTTTAATGTGATTTAGAGATCTGCAAATGTCAGAACTGAAGTATCTCACATGTACCTCTATTTTTAATGTTTATTTCTTCATTCTATTCAGTGAGTACAGTAGTGTTAGGGAGCCAACCTACCCATGTCCTTGTAATAGTGGCCAATTATTTATTGACCCATGAATGATCCTTCTCTCAAAAACAGTAAAAGTATCTTTATAGCTATGTCCCCCTACACACCTACCTTGTGAATTCAAGTCAGATGATTAGCCAGTTTTCGTCTTCTGTTCTATAAAGTTCAATATCTAAACTATGGGCTACATCGTTAAACTAGACTATCCAGGTGATATACGTCAGATCCAGTTCCATATAATGTGAGCATTCACTGCAGATTGTCTGTATGACCTCATCATGTGTATTTCGGTATTAGTGTGTATTCTAGCAACACTTTCAACAGACATTAAAGTCCTGTGATGTGCAAGAATAATGTCATTTCAAGAAAAGCAATAAGAGTAAATCTATGTTTTATGTGCTATGTAAATGCGATATTTCACTGCACCGTTCTCTGATGCTTCGCCGATGATTTTTGGGATGACCAAGCCAATGGGACACATTTCTTTGTTGCCAGCACAAAATTCGTAATCACTGGATTAGGCTGAAAGCTGTATATATAGTCTAAACGTGGTCTTTCTTCATATTTTGAAAGGTGACGACCAAGCAGAGACTAAACAACCAAGCTAAGACGTAATTGGAAGCTACAATGACTCCTAAAACAAACAGAGAAGCTAAAGTGCAGGTGGAATCCAATGCGAGAGGAAGTAGATTGTCTCTGGGACAGAGACCTTACAAACGCAGTAAGTGTTGTAAGGCGTATATGCAAAAATCACACTTGAAGACGCACAGAATGACACATAAGGGTAAACCATACAAGTGTCCTATCTGTGGCAGCAGGCTTCAGCACGCAGAGAACTACAAGCATCACATGATGGCTCATAAAGGGGAAAGACCTCATGAATGTAATAAGTGTGACAGAGCATTTATTCTGAGAAAGGAATTGAATGTGCACATTAAAAAGAGGCATCCTGCTGTAACACCTAGAAAAAGACTCCCTGTGGCAGGAACCTCAGAGGGACATATCACAACCCATTTAAAAAAGAATCCATGCAAGCAAGACAGAAATAAATTAAAACAGCATAAGACAAACCACAAATGGTTGGAGCCTTATATGTGTCTCATCTGCAGCACAGGGTTTGGACAGAGAGAACCATTAGAAGAACACATGATGAGTCACAAAGAGCTAAAACCAGTGCTCTATATGCAGCATGAGCTTCAGGCAAGGAGAAACCTTAGAGAAACATATGGACACCCACATACAGCTAAAACCTTACCAATGTTCTATTTACAGCATGTGCTTCATACAAGAAGAAACCTTAGAGAAACACATGGACACCCACATAGAGCTAAAGCCTTACCAATGTTCTATATGCAGTATGTCCTTCAGAAAAGGAGAAGCCTTAGAGAAACACATGATGAGCCACACAGAACTAAATCCTTACCAGTGTTCTCTATGCAGTATGTGCTTCAGACAAGGAGAACCCTTAGAAAAAACATATGGACACCCATGCAGACCTGAAGCCTTACCAATGTTCCATATGCAGCATGAGCTTCAGACAGATAAAAGAATTAGAGAAACATAAGGAAAGTCATGCAGACCTGAAGCCTTACCAATGTTCCATATGCAGCATGAGCTTCAGACAGATAAAAGAATTAGAGAAACATAAGGAAAGTCATGCAGACCTGAAGCCTTACCAATGTTCCATATGCAGCATGAGCTTCAGACAGATAAAGAATTTAGAGAAACATAAGGAAAGTCATGCAGACCTGAAGCCTTACCAATGTTCTACATGCCGCACAAGCTTCAAGCAAAGAGAAGCTTTAGAGAAACACATAGACACCCACATGGGGTTAAAACCTTACAAGTGTGCTGTATGCAGTATGAAGTTTGGCCAAGGTGAAGCATTAGAGCAGCACATGATGACCCACACAGGGGGACAGTCAGGGTCTCTGCAGCAACACAAGGTGATCACATACACACTTGATAAGCCCCACGTGTTCAGTCAGTGTGACAAAGCATTTATTCTGGCATCAAGCTTGGACAAACACATGGTAGACCACGAAAAGCCAAGCATCATCAGTGTCCTGTGTGTGGTACACGGTTTGGGCGGTTGGTTGCTTTAAATTATCACATGAAAACACATCCCAAACAAAGCGTAGATGCTGACTGCAAATCAGGTTTCTGCCATTGTGAGGAACAATGTGATAATACAAATTGTGAGCTATGTGTGAAAGGTTTTCACCAGCCAGTAGATTTAGTGAATCACATTTTAATGCACATCTGCCCAAGCTGTGATACATGTGTTATGGGCTTCGTAGAGAAAGCTGACTTACAGAACCATGTCGCAAATCATCTTCTTTCTCAATTTGTCTCAACCAGATATCAGGTATCCCATGTTAAGACAGAAATTGATTCAAATTCAGACTTTTGTGAGTGTGAAGAAGCAGAAAACTAGTTATATCATGTTACATGTTTCAGGGATTTATCTCAAATGTAGCTTTATGGATTCTCTGACATTGTGTCCACTTCAAATACTGGCAGGCCAACATTTGGTAAAGACTCAGGCTGATTTATGGTTACATGGCCTGAAAAAATGGAGTCTCCAACACTTTTAAGTATAAATCGACGATTTTGGGCTGAAATATCTCTGTGATTTTGAATTTTGGGCACCATTGTTTTTTATCGTAAAGCATTTGCAAAATTCTGCCTTGGTTAATGGCCATGTCTCTGTGTATGATAAATTTCCGAATCCGACATAGAGGTACGAACAATTTGTATTCTACGTTTTGGTCATTCCTTTCCTTTTCGATTATTCTATTGTGACTTTGAATAAAGGATAGTGGGCCCAGAACACAAACCAACTCTCCTGGCGCCCCTTGCGATCTAGGAGCCCACAGGGTCCCTAGAACACAACAGATAAAACCACAGAGCTATTTGAGCCCTAAATCGACATGTGGAATTCGATCTTAAAGACAGAAGGGCCCGTAATATGCCACCCTGCGTTGCATATCTGCTGGTTTTAGCGACCAGGTGGTTCAGAGGCAAAAGGCCTCATCCCACTGTGCCAAAATGGTTGGAAATCCTTTTGTGATTTAGAATTGCATGATCCTTAGTTGGTATTGGAGTAGCGATAATTGTCTAAAATGTGCCTATATTGACTAAGGATTCTTGAAAACCTTTGGGATCTTGTTAGTGGCAAACATAAAAACATTTAGATATTTTCTTCTGGAAATCCTGAGTATTACTGTTATTTACATAACCACAAACTTATATAATTTAAAGGTAGCTACACATACTACAGATATCTTTGAGATATTCTTGAGAAAAATAGTCAACCAAAATCATAATGGTAAGTGACTCCCCCAAATGGGCTCCCGTAAATAATTACAAATCACAAAGAAACATCGTCCTATATAATCGGGTATAGTGGAATTTGGATTAGGTAGAGGTCTAGAAGCAGTCTCTATGATGTGGAATATAGGCAACACAACCTTGCCTTTATCCCAATACACACAGATTCTTTGCTCATTTATTCACGTTTTGAGATTTGGCCTAAATGGTAGGCCCCTCAATTTAGGGCTTTCACTGCAAAACTCACTTTGTGAATTTGGTGAGCTAAGATGACTGGAACAAGACAGCATATGATGACAGACAAGAGGAAGCCACCTCTAGTCATAGGAAAATAGGTTATCAAGCCATTCTAGTATAATCACTTCATTACCACATTTATGTGATAGATATTTAATTGAATCTTGATTCATGTTGAAAGACTTAATAACTGGGATGTACCTAAACATGATTCCCAATTTTAGCAGATGCACACCTGACTGGTTCTACTCATAGATCTTTGTGGGCCAACAGCCCCCATATATACTGTCACCTCTAGTGTGTAAGCCTAATTAGCATTTCTCTCCCTGCAGCTGACTATGCAGGCTTGTCGCAGAAACCAAACCGCAAATCATTAAGGTTGATGTAACAGGGCTTTAAATTTGTTCAAGAGGATGTGATGTCAATGCTAGTTTGCATTATTGAGAAATGCCCTCCTGTAATTGGGGTTGGAGACACGCTTTGGATCAAAATGATTATATTAGGAGGTCATATATATTATTCTATCCATGCTGAAATTGTAAGCTGTCTTATAATTGTATGCCAAAAAAAGAGAACAGTGTGAAAGGGAGTGAATGAGTCAATGTTCTGGCATGTTCGGGAATGAACATAAATCATAACATCATCTACACATAGTTTGAGTATATTTTTGAGCCATCTTAATTCACCTAGATTCTCAAAATATAGAAATTGTCTAGTAGTGTCACCTAGTGTTAATTCCAGGAATCATTTAAAGACACAACACCAGGTGGCAGCAGCACTATACCATACAAGGAAGCTTTTTATAATGTTGTACATTTGAGTGAAACATGCCTTATACACTGGGGATTATAGTAATTTTGATTGATTATGAGTGCATCTACCTGTGTATTGGTTGGATAGGCCCTTATTTAAGACCTGTTGACATGATGGAGGGCTTCACTCACCAAGAGAGAAGTTATTGGCCGATGAGAATGTGAGTGATAATGGTGTATTTGCCCATAGGCTTAAGCATTGATAATGGTTATGCTCACCAAACCAAGTTGGTTAGGTTTTGCTCTAGAGGGGACATAAAAGAAGAGATTAGGTGCCCTTTCGGGTTTCCTGCATTGCACAATGCTATTCTATATTTAGGAAATTGTATGGCTATTCCAATACAATGTGTACTAATAGAACTGAGGTTGGATTGTTATTTGGGACTGAGATGTGATGGTTTTTTTTAAATAAAGAGATCAATCATTCATGAAAAATCCTGAGTTTAAGATGACTCATAAATTTTGATCCTGTAACCATCACAAAATACCTTAAAGGCATTTTGTGGATTATCCTGTATACAGCTTAAAATTCGTCTTTTCCATATTTTGAAAGGTGACGACTAGCCAGAGACTAAACACCCAAGCTCAAAAATGAATCCTAAAACAGACAGGCTAAAGGAAGTAGAAGTGAGGAAGGGAAAGACCTCACCTCACGAATGTACCCAATGTGACAAAGCATCTATTCGGAGAAAGGAATTGAATAAGCACATAAAAAAGAAGCATGCTACTATAACACCTCAAGAAAGGCTCTCTGTGCTAGAGACCTCAGAGGGACATATCACAACCCATGCCAAAGAGAATCCACACAAGCAAAATAACTGTATACAGTAACAGAGTCATTCTGAAAACGGTCTTTGGCTACCAGTGTTCAGTGTGCAGTGAGAGGTTTAGCCATAGAAAAGACTTAAAACGGCATAAGACAAACCACAAATGGATGGAACCCTATATGTGTCTCATGTGCAGCACAGGATTGGGACACAGGGAACTTTTAGAAGAACGCATGATGGCCCACAAAGAGCTAAAACCATACTAGTGTTCTATATGCATCATCTATACCTTCAGTCAAGAACAAGCCTTAGAGAAACACATGGATACACACAGAGAGTTAAAACCTTATCAGTGTACTATATGCAGGTTCTATAATGGGTTCAGACAAGGGGAAGCCTTCCTTAGAGAAACACATGGATACCCACATACAGCTAAACATAGGATAGCTTTTTTCACCACACAAAAATGAAAAACATGATAAGGGCAGAAAGACATATATATCCGTTATTAAAGGTTAATGTAACAGGGAAAATTGTTCAAGAAATCAATAATGTTAGTTACAGAAATGCCCCCCTGGTGCAATTGGTGTTGGAAATATAAGCTTTGGATCAGAATTAGCATGTTTTAGGAATGTAACCTGACTTCTAGTTGTATTCCAATAAAAGAGCACCATGTGAAAAGGGAGATATTTTGAGAGATGATAATTTGCGTTTGTCATATTCACATTGTGTTACTGGCTTTTTTTTTAAATACAGATAAGATCTAGAAATGATACTGTTCAATCATTTTTTAAAGAAACTTCTGGATGTTCCAATACTATGTGTGCAGACTGAATCGAGGTTGGATTGTCATTTTTGGTTCCAGAGACACTTGCAAAGATTAGCACAGAGGTAGATGGGATTATGTCTTTCTAAGAATAGGAGATTATTAGTCTAATTGCTCCTATTTCATATTTAACAATAGTGTTTTGTATGTACATTGTGTTTATCATTCCATGGCTATTTTACTCTCCCCCTGTGGACCTTCATGTGGACCCTGGGGACCTTTATGTGAGGGCATGAAGGAGCAGAATAACTTCACCAGGAGTCCACGAAGGAGTAGTGCCCTTCCATACTAACAGTGGGCATACCAGATTTGTAAAAGGTGACAAACTCTGGGTTCCTTGTGACATGATGTGGGTAGCTGGTGTCCATATGTGTGGGCCCAAGCCTACACGCTTGTTTTTCATGGGTTTCCCCCTTAGTGGACCACGTCTGAGTGTCTAAAGGATGTGGTTTGTCTGGCCCTGCCTATGGGACCAGGCAAATAAAAGAACACTTGCTATCCTTCGAAAAGAGTAGGGGAATGAAGCACTGGTAGCGGTTTCCCCCCTCACCTCTCCTCATAGATTCGGTCATTCATCTCATAGATTCAGTCATCACTGTGATGGACAAGCAGTATATAAATACCTGTCTAGCTGTATGGACAAGCAGCTTTTTAAATACCTGTCCAGACTGAGAAAGAAAGGACCTTACGTCCGTAAACTAATGAGGCAGTCCAATAAGGTGTAAGAGCCTTAGGATGTTAAACAAATCAATCAATCACTATAGTACTGAAAATACTTTCAGCCTACCTAGTTATGTCTTTTATAATTTCAAAAGTAGTAAATCATATTTGTTGGCCCATGAATGATCCAGCTGTCTTAGTCTATAAGGAAAATTATTCTCAGCAAGCTTGATTTTCCATCCACCCCTATACATTCTACCCTATATTCACCTATCGTATGGCATCATCAGGTTTATTGAGTTACAGTGAAATTAGGGGCTGCTGGTGGACAATAAAAACCTATAAGGTATTAGCTTTGTCTATCACTTAAAACGGATTCTTTTTACCTGCTTTAGGTCAGATAGAAATAATAGAGACAATCGAGAAAGTGTAGTCAACTATCTACGATTAAGTAGCACATAAACATTTCATAAATCAAAACTTCCCCCGCCCATACTCCACAATATACCTGGCAGCCCCACCCATTACATCCAGCTGAGGTTTAGAAGCTGTGTACAGAGCTTTAGCCTCTGGAGGCCCACCCTCCACCACACCTGGCTCAGGTAAATCAGATGGACGCAGGTGTGCACCTATAGAGGGGCGCCCTCCGGTCCAGCCTGCAGCCCCTTGCACAAAAAAGTAGTATTTATGTACATCTATAGTTCTCAACTGGACTCTCGGTACTGATGTTGGGGGTGTTGGAAAAATATTTCTCTCCGCTTTTACAGGAATTCGCTAAAAATCCGACCACTAGCTTCACAAAGTGACTGCTCTAGGAAGTATCCTGGAATCATGCGTGCAAAATTCATACCAGGGCAATCGACCAGAAATTTATGGAATTTTTCTTTGTTTTCACACCCTACGCATGCCAATACCATGGGTGTTGCAACAAGGAGAGCAATGGGTTGGGGGAACCAGACCCAATCTTTTATCACCTCCCTCTCCCCCCCCCCAAAAAAAAAAGAACTTAAAAAGTTTTAAACCAGAGGGTTAAGCTGTAAAAAAAAACAGGCCAGGAAATAGCTGGAAATCCTATAGTCCTCCTTATTTTGAATGTGCTAGCCACACCTTTGAATGTCTACTGACGGAAGTATTCAATTGAGCCCAAAATACTGCTATGTCACATTATGCACATCATCTTGATGTTGGGCTTATAAATCTTCTTCTACCCTACCCCAACCTAATACCTCCCAGTCAGATGTAGGTACCAAAAAGAACAGGAGTGAGAGGCATCGTTAGACGCCCCTGTCCTGCACTGAACTCAGGAGTAACCAGGGAGTAACCCACATGCCGTATGTACTTAGTGTGTATAGGGCGCCATACATACGGCATTCTGTATCCTGTCTGTCAGTCTGAGCTGTTCACTCTGTATGTATTAATGCCTACAACTATTTTATACCCTACCCACACACTAACATTACCTGTTCCTGCCAACCTGAGGTGAGAAATTTGCTTCATGTCACTAGGGAAACAAGACCAATCACAATATATACTTTATTACCAAATTTCTAAACTAAAGGAAAAGATTACTGCTAAAACATTCCAGCGACTGTATGATATATGGACACAATATTTCGAAATGGAATTTAGACCAAGCTAGCCTACATTTTTCTGAATACAGGAAACACCACCCCCCTTGTACTTGTGTAACCCTGGCCTTGATCCCAGCCAGATAGGCAGCTTTGGAGCTCCTCATGTTGCGTAACCTGCTCGTGAGGCGGTCAGGTGAGCTGCTCACCAATGCCACGGCTCTGTTTCCGAACTGTCTACCAATTTCCTGAAAGTGAAGAGACCCTGGCCCAGAATAACCTGGCAAGCTGTACTACGGATTGCTTGCCGCACTACACCTCATTCCAACGATTGGTCACTCTCCATTCAGAGATTTGGTTTGCAGGTACAGAGGTTTAGTGAGTGGTCATTATTTATCAACAGGGGGGATGGTGGGTCTTGCACGGACGCGCAAAATTTGTTTACGCCTCCCCCTCGACAGCAGTCAAAATTTTGTGCACCCACCCCCTCGCGCTGGAGGCACGGAGAGTTTTCGCACCCCTCTTTCATCTATAATAGCGTGTGGGCTTTTTTGCTAAAAAGAGAGTGAATTTTTATAGCCCCCCCCCCATCAAGAGGGGTCAAATTTTTTTAGCCTCCCCTCGGGAGGGGTCTGAAAATTTTATGCCTCTCCCCTCAAACCCACCCACCCCTGTTGATAAATAATGACCACTCCCTTTAATAGCTAGATATGTGTCGTAATCGGTGCTTGGAGAACAAACATTGAGTTATAGCTCATGAGAGCTCCAGGGTTGGATTCGCCAAGCAGAGGCGTTTTGAGAACTATACCTTGGGCGTGATTGGAGAGTGCTGACTTGAGTTGCTCCTACACCATCCCGCCCAAGTCATTCATTCCGTCTGTCCATCTACCTACGTCATAGGCGTTGTCTAGTACGTCACAGTCCCCTTTTCAACATCTAATCTGGTGTTAAAAATGTAAATGATGGCTAGTCTGCGTATTCTAAACAAGATGATATTCATCGCCTACTAGACAATCCACCCAGAGAAATTGGCCCATAATTCCTCCTTAATATAAAATATCATGAAATAGAATAAAGTCACTTGTCGCATGCCACTTCCCCAGAAATGGATTCTGGTAGACTTGAGCAACTCGTATCGTCAGGTACAGGAAGATGACACTTTGAGCCTCCGAAATGAGAAAGAAGTGGGTATTGGATCACCGGCTTTATGGAATTCTCTGATAACACCCCAGTAGTACTACTAAGACCCTATATGCACTTGGCATTCTCCTATAAGCACTGAACATCAAGGTTCTCTTCCTATCTGCTCTGGAAGCAGCCATGGGCTAATGGGAGCTGACATTTGTCTGGTCAGTTTCCCACACCTAAACATGCCTCATGGATCTCCATCTGTCGAGGCATTTATGACCTTCAGTTATGTAGGCCTATAGTTGCCATTCTCACCCCATAGTGAAACAGAATTTTGTAGATTTAGGTTTAGTTTTAGGTGACACGATCAGGAGAGTATGGTTACATAGACAGCTTAGATTCACTTGTAATGTCCTTTTTATCTAGTGTGTAGAATATTATGTTTCAGTCCTGTATGCTACTCTATCAGGGAGGATGCTAAGGAAAATATTGCCTTAAACAAGTTATATCTGTATATCTAAGCAGGCCCAAGCCCTATTCTTTTATCCCTCCTTTACTTTCAGCTATGTCAGCTTCACAAACAAGGGTTAAAAACACATCAATAGTATTCTCGGGTGCATGTGTCTGGCTTCCAAATCCATGTGCAATGGATTAGTTCCCAGTCCATGGTTATGACACTAGACACGTGGCCTTATGTAATAAAATACAAACATACAGCTGTTCTCATATTGGCTGCACGAAGAAAGAAAGCAACCCCAGACTACTTCACAGGACGTTTAGAGCACGTCTGAACGATCGAAATGAACAAGGCGTAAAGGAGAATAGAAACTCTACGTGCACCTTTGCTTGTGCGATACAAGCATCTGCCGATGATATAATATAAATGTATAGTCGGAAATGAAATTATTTCACACGTTAGACCCATGTTATCATAGGCACATAATTATATAATTCAATGTATCACGATTGTTCATTTCTGCCAGGAACATGGGACTGGGCAACATAGAATAAAGCATATGAGTATATTGGCATTAACTGCAAAAGCAGTCTGGAAGATACTGGTATACCCGCTATCTCCCAGTACCAGAATTTGCAGTTATTCAGGAAGTCTATTGTTTTCGGGGGGTCGATTTCAGGCCCAGATGAAAAAAGAATTCCAATTGTTGGTAAAAATTGCAGAATTTCCAACTTCTATTCTGACCATACAGTGGCATCACTTCTACATTGAGTGACTGCATGCAGTTTTCTGCACCAATAACTGTGGCTAAACTTATGGCACTGCCAGTCATAAGTCAGCTCTATCCAGTCAGCCTTATGAGGTCATATATGAGGTCACATACCATGTGGTGGATGATAGTATGGAGGCAGAGGAGTAGATGGAGATAGGCATTGGTGTATATCTACTAACCTGTGGGAAATTCAAAATCCCTTCCCTGCATCTATTTATCAATTTCTCCAATGTTCAGTATAAAACAACTAATGTACTATTACTATAAAAGGACATACAAGAGGGGAATTTATTTTAAGGTGTAGATCTTTGGATAGCTCTAATGATTTCAAATGATGTGACAATTAGACATCACAGAGGCGTAGGAAGCATATCCTTATTGGGGGGGGGGGGCAGCGGGGGCCCCACCTTGACCACCTTGAATTGTCGGGTCAAGCGCACTATCACCTATACATACGTACATAAAATTTGTATAGAAAAGTGATCTTTTATGAATTTCAGATATGATTTTAGGCCCATGCCCCCAATTTCCCTATCCCATTACTATATCAATCTAATTTGAGATGCAAAGTTTAAGCTTCTTGTTCAATTTATTATGGTTTCTTGGCAAATTTTGGGGGGCCCAGACATGCTCAGGCCCCACCTCCTTTATGATTTGGGGGGGGGGGGCAGCAACCCCTGCCCCCCCCTTTTCCTGCGCCCCTTCATCAGTTATTATCCTTTTAGAAATGGAAAGTCTGTGAAGAAGTATGATTTTGTTATAGCTTCCGATGGTAATAACCAACTTTTAGATAAAGACTTGGGTCCTCATTTCATGGTCATCCCATCTTTTTCTCTCTAGTACCAGTGGTGGATATAGAGGGGCCCTCCTTAGGTTGGGGGGGGGGGGTGAATTTGCCCCACAACGCCCTGGGAGGAATTCTCGAATGGCACCCTCTTCCCAGTTTTCACATTCCTGGATCCGCCACTACTCTAACCCAAACTAATTCCTGGTTTATTCAAATATAATCTCCCGATCCCCTGTGGTTCTGACCAGATTTGCAATTACAAGGCTGGGGAGCTGCCGAGAGGGGAAGTGGAGGTCACTCCCTCCTGGATCGACCAAATGTGTGCCAAGATAGGACTCATGCAGTTCCTTGGATCCTCCAGATGGCCATAATCAAATTAGTGTCAGTAGATGGTGCCACAGCTGATCTCGGGCCACACCCCCTCAGATTGCTGTCTGATGGTTGCCTCTTGGTTTGATGTTTAGGTTGTGTGAGAGAAATTTATGAGTTCTGAAGCTTCATGATATATGATAAGTCTGAGGAGGCTAACTTCATACTCAAAGTGCTTTGAACCATACAGCTGCATGTACAGTTTCTGCTCCTGAATAGCTTTTGATTGCATCTGGACTCTATGCGGTAGCTCGAAAGAGATATGAGAATCCTCAGCCACATCATGAGATAACAAGGGGCTATCTCAAAATCTGACTTATCAAAAAGAAAATTTGGTATCTTATATCTTGTTTCAAGTCATGATTGTTCTTTCTTGGGCCCTCCATGTGTGCTTCAGAAATGGAGGGAGGGGGACTGGGACTTGGGACCTTTTATTAAGTCTTAAGGTCAAATCCCACCACTACGCGAAAGTGGTAGGAAAATGCCTATGATTTAGAAATGCAGCGGTTCTTAGCCAATATTGGATTTGGAACGACAATATCGTCCAAGAGAGGGATAGATCAGCTAAGAGGTCTTGCCAATAGGTTGATTTTTAATCAGCTGTACACATATAATCAATTGGATATTTTACATCAAAGACCCTTAAAATCCTTGTGATTTAGTGCATCATTATGATTTCTCTGCCTTACTGCATATTTCACATAGGTTTAATGCTCGGCAAGAGAATCAAAATCACAGAGATGTATTGCCCAATATCGACTACCAGAGGCCAAAGGTGTATGGTTGGCACCTCTTATCTTGAAAGTTAGATAACTGGGAACCACTATCAAACCACTATCAACTTCAGTTTCGTAAAGGCTTTTAGAACCACACAGGGAGGGATACTTTTTTCTGTATAATGGTTTCCACATCTTTGATTCCTCAGCAAAAGAATCAAGTACGCAAAATGGCGGTAGTTTCAACAGAACCTATATGCTTACACCCTGTTGGGCAGCTGGCTTCGAATAGGGTCTCTTACTACTCTATACATAGAGGCATTGAGCCCTGCCTGTATAACCTGCTGAAGGCCTGGAGATAGCTTGAGGATTAGTAAACCAGCTGTCTGCAGGTAGTGTGCTGTGTTCAGGCAGAAGGTGGCTGAGGCCTCTTGTGGTTGTTTGCCACGATCTACAAGGGAATAAAGTCCTGGGAAAGACAGCCGAATGGATGCCACCAATAAAGTCGAGGTCAGGGGGTATGCCAGTGGGGGTGGATAAACCTCTAAACTAGTTCAGGTCTAAACGGACTTATTCTACAAGTGCATGTGACAGTGAACATTTTATGGGAAATCAACTCCTGTGTATCTTTCTCTTAAAGGACCACCGCCAGCTTCAGTACGTTTGCAATCAAGCTCTCGGGTTCCCAATGATCCATCTTTTAGGCACTTGACTTGTCTAGAGCTTTTGATTCTAGGTTGATCTGAAGTGTTCAGTTTCGCCCCTCTCGTTTTTATCTATTTCAAATTCTGTAAACCTGGAAAAAATATGGATTCCTGGATTCTGCAGAACGTGGAGTGGCATATTTACATGTTGCCCACTCCCATATTGTGAGATGATTTCCTCTAAATTATAGGGGTCTGTATTAATTTTAATCAGTTAAAATATCGCTTACTGCAGTATAGTATGGGGGTGTGGATAGGGGTCCCCCATGTCACATGTCAATTTTTAGAAATGGTTATGTCACATGTCACTTAAATCCTCATGTCCCATGTCACCTCTAAGAACCTCTCATGTCACATGTCGATTTTAAGAAATGGTTATGTCACATGTCACTTAAATCCCCATGTCCCATGTCACCTCTAAGAACCTCTCATGTCACATGTCGATTTTAAGAAATTGCCATGTCACCATGTTAAATTTAGTGGTCCACACCCATTAGTATATCAAAAATGAACTCTCTCATGGCCTATCTCAGTTCACAATTTATAAGGGCAATAATATTATATGCTCTACATATTTGTCATTTCTTGCCATCTCCATGTGTACTCAGCATGTGTCCATATGACTTGAGAGTTCTGGATAAATGATAATGCACATCTGCACGCGCAATATTGTTATGGCATCCCTGTTGTGCACTCCACACGGGTGTGCCACTGAATATTGCGTTGGTCTTGCCACGTAAAAATACAGATATTCGTTCTCGGGAAGATTCGTGTTTGTTATTTCTACTACCCTGGATTATCAGCATGTGTTAGATTTAGTCCCTGCACGTGAGAAGAAGATGTCACAACATGTAGGTTTACTTGGGAAGAGCCTTCCATGGATTGCCTTGTAAATATTTTCATAGAAGAAAACATAAAAAAAACACAACATGAGAAAAGAGGTCTGGCCTGGAATTGGAGTATATTTCATAGTAACTGCTAGCGATGGGGAATCATATATTCAGTGACTGCATGGAAGAAAACAAGACTATGATATCTCTCTCGGATTAAGATTATTATATCAACAGAATAAATGCTGGGGCTCACACCACGATTTCATGACAAATTATAGGTTTATGGCGGGAGGGGCTGTTGTAAGGGGTAGGTATGTACCTTGGTTGTTGTAGGTAGGGCTACAATATATAGTAAGGGGCCACGTGTATGTAGTGCTGAGGATGGGTGATAAGGCTGGCAGACCAGATGTATCCAGCCTGGTATATAGCCTTCCACCTATGCACCTAGAGATGGATCTTATCGCTTGCTGAGGATGGAAGTAGGGGGAGCTGAGGACGCATGCGCCCACGATGATAGGAGGCAGCCTGGGTTAACCTTCCCAGAAACTGGCATCCTAGAACTGATGTAAACATAAACACTATCCCTGAAAGATGGCAGCCAAACAACCAGCCTTCAACCCAGACTCAACAAGCTTTCCTCCTTAATGCTTGCACCTGAGCTTAGGCTAGAAATCGTGGAACAGCTTTGAGGTCATTGTGCTTTCACCTGTAGGAAAACAGTCGCAACTTCTTACTGGTTTACCAGGGGCCTCCAGTAGTCTATGTATACCTGTCCTTAAGATTTGGGGAAGGGCTCCAGGTTCCCCGATCTCCTTTTCCCATATCACTGGAAGGATTAGACAACATGGATGTAGGACAGTGAGCCTCTGTTTACCAGTGATGTGGGGAGGTCCCTACAAAGATTATCTATGTGAGTGTTTCATCTGAAGAGTATTGGCGTCTTCTGAACACTTCCTTGAATTGAGGACATTGACCAAATCCTATATACTAGTACTAGGTCAGGGATTTCTGCGCATGCATTGCACTCAATGACCATCATTATGATTATGTTTTTCATCACCTCTATGTCTGAACCAGTCAATTTCATTTTATGACTGAGCATTGCCTCTTTCCCATTTCTGGGAAGGCCTGCAGGGGAAACCAAAGAACGAAGTCATTTTGGTGATATCTACATTATCCTCCCAAGCAGATACAGTCAGAGAATGATAGAGAGAACTCTATACATGTACTACCTTTTCTCTCTTTGTTTCATCCTGCATTATGGTATAGCGCCCCACTGCCATTTCTCTTCACAGAAAAAAAATTAGGCTATGGTATCTGCAGAACTTCAGTCACTTGAATTATGTCTGGGTGTTCTGCACTAAAGTCAGAGGCTACCATGATGTCTGTATGTAAATCAGACGTTACGAGTCAAGGAGCCGAGCTGCCTGAAGTAAGAACTCATCATAACACCCCACTAACACACCACTCTGCCCCTCCAGGGGCATATCCGGCTACTTCCCCTATTTCTTATACATTGGAGATGGATGAGTAGCAGGAGCGACTTCTTTTTACAAGACACCCTGGGTAATAAAGTATTGAGTCCAGGCTGGCTATACCAGCGGTTAGGAGGGGAGGTGAGGGTGGCTAAGAGGAAATGGGCTTTTCAAAAGGGTAATAGAGGAAGTCACGACAGAGTAAGATGTTTTTATCAACTCTTCCTTAACCTTGTTGCATAGGGAGTTAGATATTCATAAACCCCAAGATGCACTTATGTGATTGATTTCCATAGGGTATGTCAAAATGATGGAAAAATGACATAGGCAAATTAACTTGAGCATGGTTTTTGTTCTTTAAGGGGAAAATCTGAGATGGGACATGGGAAGTCTTGATAGGAGTATATACATTAGAAATTGTGGCCTTTATCAAATATTTGGCTTACTTGCTAATACTCATTATGCATTACTGATCCCTTGCAGATGTTATGTGATGTATACTTTGGACGTGAAAAGTAGGCCATGAACACTTACCCATGAGAGCCGTCACATCCAAGGGGCCGGGGGACGTACTTCCTCTGGTAGGAGCACTGTCACTCTGCTTGACAATGGGTGGTGGTGGAGACCCAGATGGACTCTTGAGGCTCTCTGGTTTCTTGGGTCTGGGTGGTGAGGACCCCGCACGTCTTTGTCTTGCTGGTGTTGGAGAAGCCCTTGGACTTGGTGATGGTTGGCACTTCCCAGAGGACCCCTTCCTGGTGAGTCTAGGTGAGGCTGACCTGGAACAGGCTTCCTCCAATTCATATGTGTTATCCTCAACGTCCGACTTGCTGCAGTATTCATAGAAGCCATCTGCATTAGTGCTGGCTCCGGCTTCTGGCAACATGTCACCTGCCGAGTTACTGCGCTTGTTCTTCCTTTTCAGACTATCCTTGCGTGTGTGGATGATGTCCTTGACACGACCCCAGGCAGACCGGTGGCTATGGTATTTCCGAGAGCCCTCTGTGCCAGTCTTGCCAGCAGTCGTGGCACTCTTGGTGCTTGAATCATCACTGATATCTGCAAAATTCTCACTGCTTTTCGTAACCTTGAAACTGGATGACCTCTTGATCGATGGTGTCCTTGGGAGTTCAAGGGAGTCTGCACAGACCTCTGATGAGCCAGCATCTGAGTCACTCATGCAAAGCGTGGGGCTGGATTGCCTACGCCGCAGCGATGTCTGCTTTACGGTTAGGAAGTTTGAGGACTTTGGCTCTGACTCAGCTGTTAATGGTGTTGTAGGGGGCTTGGAGGAAGTAGGTGTTGATGATGTGATTATGAAGTCCATTTCATCACCTGTTATCAATGGACTATGACTACCACCATAACCTGTGCTACTACCTCCATCAACATCCACAACAGAGTCCACCCCACCAGCTACCATCATCTCCTCATAGATGTCCTGGTCATCAGCAATTACACTTGGAATGATGGGTTCACTCTCTACTGATAGGGGGCTAGATGGCTCAAAAGTGGGCGATGTTGGTGATGTTGAGGCTCTGCCATGCCTGTCAGCCATATTTTGTTCAGTGGCTCCAGGCACCATCTGCGGTAGGGAGGCTGGGGGCTTGCAGTATTTGCTGTTTGCCCTAACCAATTGTTCAGCAGTTATTGTGGTAGGCTCAGTCTTAGTTGAAGCTTCAGGTTTTCCACTGAATACCTTCTTCACTCGTTCCCACTTGGAGGAAATCTTTGATTTAGAGAACATAGACTCAAATCGGTTAAAGTCCTTGGAGTGTTTGTCGGAGGATCGTTTGCTCATGTGGTGGTGATGATATTGCACGGTGTGAGTGCTTACTAAATTTAAATCGATGTCTGTTGCATCAACATTGATGGAGCCTACAGATTGGCTCCTGTGTGTTAACTTATTAAGTTTCCTACTCGACTGTTCAAGGTTTGCTTCATCCTCAGAACTATCACTTATATACTGCGCTAAGAGTCCACCATCAGATCTTTGTTGATGTTGTAGGACTTTTGATCTTGAGCTATGTTTTGTGGATTTGGACCTTCCTCTTACCTTAGGTGAGCCTGATTTGTGTACATGAGCATTGAGCATGTTATTGTGCACTTGTAGTAGAGACTTTGTGTTCTCCAGGTAGTTACACTTCTTCCTCAGGCACTTATTCTGAGTCTTCAGCTCGGTGAGCTGCTCAAGCAGCCGCACAAGGTTGTCGAGGTGCTCCAGTCCTACCCCTCCATAGGCCGGAGTATTGCAGCAGGGGCTTCGTGAGCGGGATCGAGTTTTGGATCGAAAACGTGGCTGTCTGATTGTCTCGACTGGGGAAAGACATCGCGGTGAGAGGATCTCTTCAGTGAACTGTCGTTCACGTTCCTTGAAGATCTCCATCACCTCCTTCTCTGTCAGGTGGCTGGTGGTATCTTCATCCACACTGCCACCCACTTTGTCCACATCACTTCTTGTCTCTGTCTCTTCACCACTACCTTTCCCCGGCAGAGCAGGGCTAGGCGATGTAGAGTATTTATCACTGTGTTCAGCACTACAGCTGCATGATTCAGTATCTGACTTTTCTGTCCCAGCCCCATTTCCATCATTTTGCTTTGTTGCTATGTCATTGCTTGTGTCATTGATTGTACCTTGTTCCACAGCCTCTGGTTTGGCTGCAGTTTCTGGAGTGGCATTAGTGTTGATTGCAGGGGGTGCCTGGATGGCTCCGCTGGTATTAACTTTTCTGCTGTCACTGCCGTCATCGGCCAGGTAGAAGATGACGTCACGGACGTACCGTTCCTCATAACTTATGACGTCACCATGTGCCTCGGCCATGTCGTACCCAGCCGTCCACGGCTCAGCTTGTCCCTGCTCTGAAACGGGAAATATTTTTATTAGACATTTCTATTTAGTGCGATGTTGTTACCTTTTTTTAGGGCTTCCCTAGCCCACTTAAAAGGGTCTGTATCTCCTCTTTCCTATCCCCTCAGGATGTGTGTGGTGCACATATGAGCGGGCACTGACACATTCCCTTGTGAAATTGTGTAATGTCGTTCTCGCCATGAATATGACCTTAGCTGTCGAAATGGCGTTAAACATCTATTACTCATTCACTCACTCCCTTTGAATTAAATATCGTTTACCTCAATTACTATTTATTAAGGATGGCATTTCTGAATCATGCTTATTGACATTGTTAAGAAATACCCTCCAGATTCACTTGTATCAATATGACACACGCCGTGGCACCCACAAATTAAACTCCAGGACGGACTATGAAATAAAAGAAATAAAAAATTAAATAAAACCTACAATCGCAGCATTTCAACTGTTCCCTCCTGTAACTTATGGGATGGTCTACGGTGTACCTTATATGACAATTACTTGGGTTGACTTTTGCTGTTGTACATTTAGATGTAGGGAATTTAAATTTCTGTGATTTAACTAAGCATTTAATGCATATGACACCAGATAATGCATTCCCTGACATGATTAGCTTCATTTTGATATGAAATACACCCACCTTTTCTGTGAAAAGTGTAGAAGATCTGCTAGGGGATGTCGGGGGAAATAAAAAAAAAAGTTGATTTTTCAACTTTTATTTTTATTCTGTTTTTTTTACTTTTGCAGGGCGGGCGGGTCCATAACCCAAACAATAAAAACAAGTGTGGCCTGAAGGTAGAAGTAGACGGTCCCATTCTGAAAGACACCTATATGTGGACTCATTTCAGAGATGGATCTCTCACAATGAGCATTCGCGAAAGTCTTATCTAAATATTAATTATGGCACTTATTCTATACCGGGGTTATGCTTATGGCCCAGGAGGACATTTCTAAACATGCTATGATTGCTCGCCTTCAAACCGCAGTGACATTACAGCTTTGTAGTAGTGACCATGCTGTACCTACAATAATACGACTGCTCTGCCAAATCCAATGCAATTACCACATAGGTGTTGATCGAAGGGAGCAATCGAAGGGCATCACCTATTATCACCCACATTAATTTTCAAGTATTGAAATCGAAGTGGCTGTGTGCAGTCGTAGTAATTTAAGAAATAGCCTCCTGACCTTGTAAGCTGCCTGCAACTTGAGTAGGCATAGTAGGGTGATCTACATACACGTTGTCTCACCCTCAGGTTGGAATAACAATGCTAATTGTTCATAGTATAAGTATCGATATTATTACATACGCTGCATAGATGCAATAAAGTACATATGGTTTAATATATTTGATTTACATAATGGTTGTATTAAGACATACAGAATAAGGGAATACATGAGCATTTGACTGATAATGCAGCCAGCGCACACTCCTCAAAAATAGTACTGGTGAAATATATCGGCCCTATCCCTGTGCAGTTTGAGCAGCTCGCAATTGCTGACCTAGTTCTGTCTGGACGAGCAGTTGGCTGTTTGATTACTGGATGGCATTCAACATCTTGAACCATATGTTGTAGCCTGGCTGTTGAGTCACATTATACACACCTCGTGTCATGAACCTATGGGAATGCACTGTTGGCGTCTACAATTTCTTTATATTACTAGCAATGGAGACTGAGTAGTCTACTCTGGAATGTTGAGGTTTACTAGACTCAGATATAGGCTAATATCCTCAATATTGGAAATGAGCAATAGGACCAATATAGGTTAAAAGACAGAATATTAGATAAGAGTGTTCAAGCAGGGTCTAGTTACGTGTGGAAATATCTTATATTTCATGTGATACATACAGGAATGTTCCTATATTTCCGGGGCTAAGATAGGGCATTTCATTTTCAGTGCTTAGTCACATTCATCCCTGAAGTTTAATGCATAGCCCAGGACTAAAAACTAATGTGCAGAGGATATGTTTGTGTGCACATTTACCCTAGTTTACATGTGTTTCATTATAATTATGTTTATGACATGAATTGGAATTATCGTGAGAGAGCAGCTCATGAATCTTGACAACTGACATCCCTCGTGGAGGACTGTTGGTGCAGTTGGTATAAATGATCCAGAACCAACCTTAAGGCCTCATACAGGGTTCCCAAAAATACCCCCCTCTTGGGCTGTAAGGGTTCTGGGAAGTGCAGCCCCACTCCTGGCCAGGATAAGCCTGGTAGCTTGGAGTTCTGATTAGACATAGGGCAGATGGCGGCGGTCAGTAGTGGTCATATTATTACTAACCACTCCTCCAGCACCCCCTTCCACATGAACATGTTGATCTTGGCTGACCCCGACTCTTCAGGGAGGGCCCCGCCCACTCAGCAGGGTCCACGTGGGGGGTATGGTTCCATGGCTGGTGGGGAGGGGGAAGGTGTGATGGACTCGGGGGTATATATTGAAGGTCTTATATGGGGCCCCCAAGGGGACCCCCCCCCCTCATGTCACAATGTCGTCAAAACTCAAGGCTTCAGGTCACATGTCACTTTTTTATGGAAAATTACATGTCCAAAAATAAAGGCATGTCTCCAAATACAAGGCTTCAGGTCACATGTCACTTTTGGGAAGTGGACATGTCACATGTCACTTTTAAAAGGGTGCAATGTCAGAATGTCACTTCAAAATGGCCAAATGTCGCCATGTAGTTTTTTTTACCCCTTGGGGGCCACTTATATGGCAGGGGGCAGGGAAGAGATCATGCAGTATTTTGTGGTGTGCTTCAACGATAGGATGTAAAGTATGAGAGAAATAACTAGTCTGTGTGGTTAGGAATGAGGAAACTGGAAGCACATCGGGTAATAATGAAGTACCCTGGACTGCTGCAGCACCGAATGAAGTCTCTGTATTTAAATTATAGTTAGACAGAACAGGGTGGTGGGGTGCAGTAAATGGAAAGAACCCTGCTGTGCTGTTTAATAAAAAGCCAAAAACCTTTGAGTAGATGTGCATGGGCGTACATATCTTCTCTCTGCTTTTATATTTATAACGTCTCGGTTTCAGTTGTCATACTTTAATAGTATTCAAACATTTTGTTTATGGCGTTGTAGTACCATGCAGGTAAACAAAACATGTGAAGCATATCAATATGAATATCGCTAGCACACACACACACACCCACACACATACCCACACACACACACACACACACACACACACACACACACACATATATATATATATATATATATATGTAGGGGCCGGCATCGTTGTATATATATTAGTGCCGTTCATCCGAGAGACGTGTTCGTGTGGTGCTTGTTCCTTCTATGCCAGCTAGGTGTCGCTTTGCGATACCCCGTTGGTACAAGAGGGGGCAGCACCATGCCTCGCGTCCAGCTTCTACTAAGAAGCCGGACGAGCGGCAGAAGGGGACTGGACATGGTCCAGTCAAGACGCTCAGTTATAATCCATTGATCCAGCGAGCCAACGAGCCACCCAACATATAAGTCGATACGAACCATTACACTGGTGCCGTGACCAGTTGGTTCGGGGGTGGAGCGCGGCCATATTGGCCGAAAGCCTCGGGAAACCCGATGCGGATCCCCCCAGCCCTGGGCTAGAGGGATTCGAAGAGGATGACTTTACATCCCAGCATCTGTTGTTAGACTGGAAGCCCGGTCAACAACAAATGTACAATCCAGAGGGTGTCCGGACTGTTTTCTCGACACCCGGTTTAATGGACGGTGCCACCAGTAATGGAGGTGGCATCGTAAGATTGTATCCGGGTACACCTCAAACGGCGGCACCGGATACAGGATTGTTTAGGGGGGTATTAAGACCCCCAACTTTGGACTTGAGCGATTGGTCCCAAGTTATAACTAGCAGACGCCAGCTGGGTCCTATTGTACCAGCAGGCTCGGCTAGCAGCTTGGGTACCCCAATGGCACAAAGCCCTATGCAGCGTACCGCGATCCCCCCGGAAGCGGTACCAGAGGGGGCAAACGGAGTAGCCCCATTAATGACATCGTCGGACCATGATAGCGACGATGGCAAGGCTATAAAGGACCCATTGGTCCCTAAAGCAACCCCGAAGACTAAGCCTCGGGATGCCGAACCGAGAAACTCGGAAAAGCATTACCTAGGCCTATCTTTGGACGAAGGCTTGTCTGACTCCATGTTCAACCCTGGAGGCAGCCGCAAGTCGATATACGGACGTCGGATGGGCCCCGGGTATAAAACTACCTCGGCCTATTTGAAAGCCAAGGAGCAGGTAGAGTTACAGGCTAAGAGGCAACATGAACAGTTCATGGCAGCCCAATTGAAAATAGAAGAGGAGACTAAATCTCGGATCGGCAAATTACGATCCATTGAACAGGAGGCGATTCTAAAAGAATCAGACCTAAAATATCGTCTAACTTCCGTAGCCCATCGATTGGAGCGAAAGGAGAAAGACGAACGGGAAAAAGAGAGACGACTGGCTGAGTTGGAGCTCGAAGAGGCCAATAGACTCAGAGCAATCGAAAAGGCTAGAGCCGAGGAGGTTGCTAAGGCCCGGGATGTAAACAAACTACAATCCGAGTTGCATGCCATGGAGGAGAAGTTAAAGAAACTTCAACTCCGAAAGGCAGAGACAGAGGCCAAGTTGGTCTCGGAACAATCCGAGATCAGGAGAGAGACCAACAAATATCAGCGGTCTCAGAAGGAGAAAGGTGAAAAGTACCGTCTACTGAAGGATACTTTTAAGCGGGAGGCATTGTCCGCTCAGGAGGAGCGAAACCGAGCTGTTGCGGAAAATGAGAAGATTCGATCCGAGATCTTATCAGAAAACGCACAGCTAAGGGAGGAGCAGCGAAATCTCACTACGGATGTAGCTACCCTCACAATAAATAAGTCTGCTATGGAGAGTTATTTACATGAGCAAGAGCAGGCGAATGCTCCTCCTGCGAGTAAGGACGCAAATCCGAACTCGACGTTTGTTAAACAGGGTGACCCAGTCTCCTGTTCTACACCTAAGCATCCGCAATACAATCCTTTTGTCAACGACAATGCGACGCGGAATGTAGATCAAGGGGGAGTCTATATCAGAACCCAAGATAAGCATGGCCGAACTAGTAGAGTCCGGATAAGTGAGGTCCCCATAGTCCACAACTTAGACCCGGACTATGTACCCCGGGATGCTTCCGACAGTAGCGCGGAGACTAGTGGTTTCCACATACATGTGGATCAGACAGAAAGTGTTGGGTTGGGAGCTGGTAATGACAGCAGCCAACAAACTCCATCAAACGATGGTAGTCAACCAACGGGGAACCAGCCATCCGATGGCGGCCACCAAGGTGCACAAGGGGGGGGCGGTGCTACGGGTACTACAGGTAGCAATAGTACCTCGGGTACCGGCCCTAACCAGGGTGGTGGGGGCTATACGAATCACAGTGGTTCACACTGGACGTATACCCAGCCGCCACCACCACCTCCACCGGGCAACACAAGCTTCGGTGGAATAGGGGGCAATCGAACCTTGAACGAAACCAAGGCGATTGAGTGGAGCAAACAGCAATGCACTAGATTGATGTATGCTCATAATTCCGCCCGAAGGGTAGCCGTGATTCCTAAGGAATATGACGGTACTCGACCATGGAAAGAGTGGTTTGAAGATTTCATCGATGTGATGAATTGTAATGGTTGCACCCCATACGAGGCCAAGCCGCATCTAGTGAGATGCTTGAAAGGCGGGCCAGGTCGCATGGCTGTAAAGCAATGGCGGACCTGGTACGGTCTCGTAGGAAGTTTCGAGCAGTTAGTGGAATCTGATAGTGGACTATTGTGTAACATGGTCAAGGAGGATCCGATGGTCCGCTTTAAAAAACGCACGCAGAAGCCTAATGAAGCTTTCAGAGCATACGGTATGGAACTCCATGCCCTGCTAAGCAAGGCCAGGCCCGGTACTGAAAACCAGGACTGGTATATGGACGATTTAATTACACAATTCGTTAAGGGTCTGAGAGACCGAGACGAGCAGATTGCTGCGAGAGATGCCTGGAAAGAAGGCATAACATTGCACGGCATATTTAATGGTATAGATATGGCCGTGAAGAAGCGAACCATGTTAGCCGGGGACATACCGAATGCCAGCGGCTCGGCTCCCCTAGTACAAGTAGCCCAGCAGTCCGAGGTAAACAGTACCTCGGACGACTTTGAACTGATTGAAATCGAACAGGAGGACGGCACCTTCTGTTCGATGCAGCTAAGGAAAAATGCTTCAGGTAGGAAGTATATTCCGAGGAAGCCATTTAATAAGGCAAGGGATTCTAGACCATCTTCCGAGGTCAAGGGCGACCCGAAAGTTGGTGAGAAGGCAGCCAAGCCTCTTGTAAGCACTGATAAAGCGAAGGGTCAGTCTCCGGACATGACCAAACTTATGGAGGATATGTGTAAGAAAATTACAGATGCCCTCCAAGCCAGTCGGCAAAGACCCAGAGTGGATCGCCGAACGGTTAAGTGTTTCAGGTGCCAGCGCATGGGACACTACTCCTCTGAATGTACCGCTGCTAAGCCGGTAATGGCTGCCTTCTATGAAGCCGAAGACAACGGCGAAGGAAGGGAGAACGCTACGGATTCCACTGATGTGGAAAACTAGTGGGGGTTGTATCCACGGCATTGGGTATAACCCCGGAGAGGAACGAATGCCAAAATGCTACCGGGGGTGACCCGGTGGAAGATTTCGAATCAATTTCACCTGGAGGTCGGGTGGCTGTGGGTGCGCACCCCTGCACCTTGGCCGGGGCCAGGGACCCTAGTGCTTATGTGTACGGTAGTGAACATATGGAGGCGAGTCGCCGCACTGGGGGAGAGGAAGGATGGATCAAAGAGTTGATTCGAGTGTGTGGGACACGCCTTCCCCCAAGTCATCCGTGTCTGGAATTTTTGAGAGGACTCGGATTGAATCTTGGTGATTCGGGAGACTTTCACCAGTTTACCAGTAACCCCTCTCCTTTAGGGGGGAGACGGTGGTATGTACCCATATCTGTGGAAGGCCGGGTAGGTGAATTCTTGGTGGATACTGGAGCCAGCCACTCCTGTGTGTCCAAAAGATTCTTCGACTCGGTGGCCGGCAGCCATGAGAACCTCAAAACGGGGGTAAATGCTTGCACAGCCGACGGAAGCAGTATGCATACTTTTGGTAGGACGTTTATGCCTATCCGTATAGGAGGCAAAGAATTTGTTCTTTCGCCAACTATAGCAGAGGTTAGTGATGACGGAATCCTCGGATTGGATTTTGCAAGCTTATATGGGGCCGTCTTGGACCCTAGGGATGGTATGATGAGTATACGGAACCCGTATGGCTTGCATGTCCAATGCGTATTGAGACAGGTGTCTTCGGTTGCATCAGTGATACACACGGTGAAGATCCCACCGGGTACCACTTGCGATGTCCTTTGTGGCGGATCAATGGCCCAAAGGAATGAAACTGGAGTCTATGAACCCGACACGGTGTATCTGTCGAGTATCGGGTTGGACTCAGTGGATACATTAGTGGCTAATGCAGCTTGGACTGTATTACCCATGACTAACCGAAGTGGTTCAGTGGTCTACTTGAAGCGAGGCGACAGTGTGGGTAGGATGAGTTCGGTTGAACACGTCGCCGAGGCTAGGTTCAATAAACCACTAAACCCCGTTAGTAAGCATCCATTAGATGAAGAATTCCAAAAGCTGATTGACCAATCAGATTTACAGAATACGGAGGATAAGGATTGCCTAGCGAAACTCCTACAAAAGTACGAGAGTGCTTTTGGTAGGGAAGGAGGACCGGTGGGTAGATCCGACAAGGTGTTGCACACCATAGATGTGGGCAACGAGAAACCTTTTAAAATCCCGTATCGCAGACTTCCTCTTAAGAAGAAGTTAATTTGCGAACAGGAAATACAAAAACAGTTGGACCTAGGGGTCATCGTGCCGAGCTCGAGTCCCTGGTCCAGTCCTGTTTGTATGACCACTAAGAAAGAAGGTACAATCCACTTTTGTGTCGACTACCGAAAACTGAACGGTATGACAAAGAAGAACTCATATCCTTTACCAAGGATAGACGAGACATTAGATAGCTTGGGTGGGAACCAATGGTTCTGTACCTTGGACTTACAATCCGGGTATTGGCAGATACCGATGCACCCTGATGACATGGAGAAAACAGCGTTCTCCAGTCATATGGGGCTATTCAAGTATAATGTCTTACCCTTCGGATTGTGTAACGCCCCCGCTACATTCGAGGCCATGATGGAATCCTTGTTGAGTGATCTTTTGTGGAAGAAATGTTTGGTCTACTTGGACGACGTCTTCGTGTTCGGCAAGTCGTTTAGGGAATGCCATGCAAATCTGCAATTGGTACTCGACCGGATACTATCAAACGGTCTAAAACTCAAACCCAAGAAATGTAACCTGTTTAAGAAAACAATAACATACTTGGGAAGGATCATCACCCCCAACGGAGTGAGCGCAGATCCGGAGAAATTAGAAGCTGTAGAGAATTGGGAAAGACCCACGAGTGCTAAGGAGGTGAGATCATTTCTAGGATTTTGTTCCTACTACCGTGATTTCATACCGAATTATTCTCGTGTCAGCTTTCCTATGCAGTGCTTAGCTCACTGGACCCCGGGTAGGGCACGGGACCCATTCCCATGGACCAGCGAGCAAGAAGAATCTTTTAATAAAATAAAAGATTTGTTTAGAAACACACCCGTGTTGAAATATCCCACTCCCGAGGGACATTTCATCTTAGACACAGATGCGAGCAATGATGCAATAGGGGCGGCTCTCTCTCAGGTCCAGGAGGGAGTCGAAGTCCCAATAGCATTTGCTAGCAACACGCTAAGCAAGACCCAGCGTAATTATTGTACCACCAAGCGGGAACTCCTCGCGGTAGTGGTGTATACGAAGAAGTTTAAGCATTTTCTCTGGGGAAGTGACTTCACTTTAAGAACCGACCATTCGTCTCTTAGGTGGCTCCTTAACTTTAAGGACGCCGAGGGGATGATTGGACGATGGTTAGCTCATCTATCCGAGTTTGGATTAGAGCATAAACAAATAGAGCACCGACCCGGTGCTAAACATATCAATGGGGATGCCTTGTTGAGGCGACCTATCCGAAGGTGCCAAAATGCCACTTGTGAAGACTGCGGGGCCCACAATGCTGTGGTAGCCGGGTTGGTATTTAATTATACCACCCCCCGTATCCCCTGGGAGGAGGCTGTATGTAGCTACCTCGATTGGTCCCCGGAGACCATCAAGAAGTTCCAACAGTCGGATCCCACCAGCGCGCGCATAATGGAATACCTACGGTCAGGTATTAAACCGGCAAGGCCGCTAGTATCCCTAGAAGATAGGGAAGCGAGGCGATTGCTAGCCCAATGGACCGAGCTAGAGATCCGAGACAGCATACTATGCAGGTGGAAGACAACTCCCACCAACGGTAGGCTGTTGCAAATAGTGATCCCCGCCCCGATGAGGAGGGATATCATGTATTATTGCCATGGTCACCAAACGAGCGGCCATTTCGGTAAGAAGAGGTCAATAGAGCGCCTACAAAGGCGTTACTACTGGCCTGGAATGAGAGGCGACCTGCTCCGGTGGATCGCCACTTGCCCGGATTGTTGTAAAAACAAGCCGGGACCTGGCCGGGGAAAGCAACCCTTATCCCAGGAATTGTTTGGTGTCAGGTTCGCTCGAGTGGCGATAGACATCATCAGCGGGATCAAGACGACGCCCCGGGACAATACTTGCATGATGGTCGTAACCGACTATTACACCAAGTACACCCGGGTGTTCCCTCTTCCTAATCACAAAGCCGCCACATGCTCGGAAGCGTTTGTGAAAGGCTGGGTGCTGCATTTGGGTGTTCCCCTTATGATGCACAGCGACCAAGGAAGAGAGTTCGAGTCAGAGCTATGGCAGGAAATGTGCCATTACCTAGCTATTTGCAAGACCCGAACAAACCCATACCGACCACAGTCGGATGGGCAGGTAGAGCGGTTCAACAGAACCCTGATACAAGTACTAAAGCCCCTGGTCAATACCCACCAGGACGACTGGGATGAACAGTGTGAGTTTGTAGTACATGCTTACAACAACACTGTCCATTCATCTACTAATGGCACTCCAAACATGCTAGTGTTCGCCGACTTAGTGTATGGAGTGGTTGGGATAGACCCGGAGGCGCCCTGCACCGTGTTGTTTGTGGAGTCGTTAAGGTTCAAACAGGCATACGAGGCCGTTCGGAAAGAGCTGCTGAAGAGTGCGAAGTGGCAAAAGGTGGGTTATGACACCAATGCCAAACGAATTCGTTTTAATGTTGGGGACAAAGTACTAAGGTACTACGAGCCGCTAGAACGGCTGAAGCTCGTAACGCCCTGGGAAGGTCCATTTAAAATCATTCGCATCATCTCCGAGTCTACGGTGATGATGGAGGACTGCCTAACTGGTAGGAAATGGAAGACAAATGTCGGAAAACTTCGGCCCTGGAAGGGACGCGAAGAGGCGGAGAGGGAGTTCGGTTACCAACCACCTGAGTCTGTCCCTAGCGGACCTAGCGTGGTAGTACCGATGAAGCGCCCTAGAGGCCGGCCGAGAAAAATGCCGGAAGACGAGGTAATAGTCAAAAAGAAGACGAAGGCCAGGAAATGACCTAATCGTAAGAAAAGGAAGAATGTCTCGCTGAGTGAAGGCACTATGTATGGGAAAGGTTTCGCCATGGCTAAGCGGAACCCAGAAAAGGCCGTACGTAAAGCCGGGAAGAATAAGAAGCTAACCGAAGGCGTTAGACGCAGTCCCCGGTTGAGGTCTGCTGTAACCTAACTCAGTACACAACGAGCTGCTGCGTGTTGTCCGCCGTAGGCGGTTAACATACGTTCCACAGCTAGAGATGCCGAACGCGCCCCCCCGGGTAGCTGTATCCCATGAGTGGCGGACGGATTAACCGGTACATTCGCTTTGAAGCGTTGTATACACCGCCAAGCTCCAGACGATAGCACTCAGGTAGTAGGCCGCGTCTCGCATGTCGCGTCGAATGTTAGTTCGGATCTAGTTCCCTAGGTGGCGCCGCGGGTACGGCGGGAAAGCGCAGAACTAGGTCACCGGATAGCCTTTGCGGGATCTCGCGAGACGAGAGGTCTGACGTCATATTGTTCATAACTAGAGCGGACTCGTGGCGGTAAGACGCCACCCGTTTCGCTCTGGTTAGTGTTGGCGATAGGCAGCCCCTAGCTGTTGAGTTAGCTTGCCCTAACTTATACCCTTTTGTTGGACGAATCCTTCGGGAGGAGTCCAACACATTTGCCAATTTACTAATTGGAAGTCGCCCTCAGTGCCATGGCACAGGGGACGATCGACGCTGCGCGTCAAACAGCCAACGTTCTGTTGGAGGAAGACGAGGACCCGAAGGTCCCGTCTCGGGTTGAGGAGTCTTTGGACTCTTCAACTGAGGAGGCAGCCCTGACGCTCTCTGCGATGGCCGAGGCC
Source organism: Acholoe squamosa (assembly GCA_949317995.1). Classification (NCBI taxonomy): domain Eukaryota; kingdom Metazoa; phylum Annelida; class Polychaeta; order Phyllodocida; family Polynoidae; genus Acholoe; species Acholoe squamosa. The sequence goes on from OX439039.1 coordinate 63,409,730, forward strand.
ACTGACCGGGAGAGGATGCCACCTCCACCACCACCGCGCCCGGAGCCCGCGTCTACGGCAGCTTCGGGTGATAGGATTGATGTCCTGGACATCCCAATGTATCCTCGGGATACAAGACTCGCATCGAGCGTATGGCTCACGTCGATGACGAGGCCGGTGTCGTGTACACCTCTTGGGGGACTTATATCCCCATGCACGCCTCCATGTTCGGATACGGACCGCTGCCGGTGAAACCAGGCGTGCCCGAGGCCATACCAGACGACTTCAAGACTCTGGTCATGGACTCGTGCAGCGACGAGTTGGCTGACAGTATGCCAGTCTCTTGGCTCCGGAACTATCGAAAGTTGGCGGAGAAGATGGCGGTCAACGAGAGCTTGGCCCGAGCAGTACTGATCTCCGAAGGCATTACCCGGAAGGCCGCGGAGTTAAGAGAGTCTGAGTCCGACATGGATACAGACTCTACAGTCACTCTTTCTTCGGTGGAAACCGACCGGGTCAAGCGATTGACCCACAAGCCTGCACCAAAGGGTCCTCTCACCGAGAGTGACCTGGAGGTTGAAGACCTTAGGATCGCCATCGAGGGGTCCACATCCGAGAAGGAACCGGGTGCCGACATACCGGAGGCGCCTGGCGAGATCTCGGAGGAGGACATCTCGCGTCAGCAGGCTGCTGTTGAAGCCAAGCGAGCCGAGCTCGCCAAACAGCAGAAGGAGCTCACCGCAGCTCGTCGGGCCCACCGAAAACAGCAGGCCCAAAGTAAGGCGAAGGCTTCCTCCGACTCCGACTCCCCGGTCAGTAGTAGGAGAAGCCCTCGTTCAAAGGACAAAGATCCACGACAGTCGGATTCTAGTCCCGAGGTGCCGGCGCAGCCACCCAAGGTCGTGCGCCGGAAGAAGAAGAACGGAGCGAAAGCGTCTCAGGTGGAGCCCACGCCCCCCACCAAGTCGAGGGGTAAGGGCGACCCGAAGACGCCCGCCTCCAAGACACCAGCCACCACAGTAGCCACCTCGGTTACTGCAGCGTCCACTGCCAGCACTAGCGGAGCGAGCGCCAAGTCCTCTACCAAGGCTTTGTCTGGTACTACTACCACCAGCCGAGCCAGCCGTAGAGGAGAGGGCATTTACACGGACAGTGAGGGAAGCGAGAGCGACCCAGAGCTGCCCGAGTCAGCCAGATCTGATTTGGAGTCCGTGACAACGTGGGAAGAGATGACCACGGATGTCCCTAAGGACAACAATCAGAAATGGATGTGGAAGAATGCAGCCGAGGGGTTCAAAGAACGGACTCCCAGCTGCTTCGCGGACTGTGCTTACGACACAGTCCACTACATGTGTCCGGGCGCCGTCAATAAGGACGGTGATAGTGACGACGAGGAGTGGATGAAGTCCGGCCCCTCGGATACGCCAGTGGGTAAATTCTACCTCATTTGGATTGACCAGCTCAAATCCAAATTGGGGTCGATTTACAGCTATGAGACCCGGACGAAAGTCCAATGGGCGATGACCCAATGGGGGCCATCCAGCAACCGCCGGAGGTGCCCATTCGAATCGTGCCAGCTGGCTCTCATGGGAGAGAAGGTGTTTGAGACGAAGCCCCGCTTCGCTCGACACATAGTGGAGCACCACATGCACCACAAGCCCCTGATGATGTGTGTGCTCGGAGACCGGCGTCGGGACATGGCTCTGCATCTGCAGAAAGCCCATGGCACCGGCCTGGAAAAGACGAGGAAACGGGCCCTCAAGTGCTTCAACGAGCTCCTGGCTAACTGGGCCTCGTTGAGTGTCAAAGACATCAAGGAGCAGGCATTCGAGACCGGATTCTGCTCTTGGAAGAGTGGCAACCTGTTGGCCTTCTTCCAGATCAACTTCTCCTCCACCAAGTTCGGGATGCCCAGCGAGGTGCACCTGAAGGTGAAGAAGTGGAGGGGAGATGACAAGCGGGAGAAGATCAAAGCCCGCTCGAAGGGTCCTAACGGAGGCACAGCCACGGCTACCGGTGCTTCCAAAAGGACCCGCGCAGACCGGTCCGTAAGCCCTTCGGGTAATAAGGACCAGCCTAGGCCAGCCAACCCAGCTGATCGTCGCGAGTCGGGACAACAGGTCTCGGCTCTAGATATGCCTAGCAACCAGGCCCGTAAGGCGGTTAGCCAGGCGGCCACTCCGGCCACCTCCACAACACCAGCACCCGCGGGGCAAACCCCGGGCGAAGCCTCTGGCAGCCAGGATGATGGGGGCGAGCTCTTCGCTCCCCCATCCGGGTACACATCTTGGTGGGCTGGTGAGGGATCTTCCGGCAAGCGCCCCACGTACAGTGAGTACGCGGCGAAGTTCCCTTCCATGGGACCAGCGGGACCCGAATCTCAGGTCCTAACCCCCTTGGGCCGGTCTAAACCCCGGGGTAGAGGCCGTGGTGGAATGGAGTCCACCCGAGCTCCCCCGGGCGGTGGCCTAGGCCGAGGAGGTGTTACGGTTGAGGGCCCGTCTGTCCCTCCAGCAGGCGCTCCACCTGCCACTGTGGAGGCCGCCGCGCCCCCCACCAGTTATAGTTCCACCAACGGCCCGTCGGGTGCCCGTTATGGAACTTATATCAGGTACTCTGTCAGGTCTTCAGGATCCGAACACGTTTGTTGACCACCGCGATGTCCAAACGGCCAAGATCCAGAATGACCTGATGGCGGAATGGCAGGCATTGCATCGCCAGAAGTCAGTCGACTACTGGCGTGTAATGACTGAAGCCACCTTCAACCTGGTCTACGAGGTCCAGAAGAGGGAGGAAGAGAAAATTCAGGTGCAGGAAAGGAAGAATGTCAAGGAGGCAATCCAATCCTGCCGGCGCCAGCAGTTGGAAGCTGAAAAGCTTAAAGAGTTCCACCGCGCTGAGAACGCCGGGTACATCCGTAGGTACAAGGAGGCTGACCTCAAGTTCTTCCTCGCGTTCGGGAAGCACCTGGACGAGTGGGACGGCTCTGCGTCGTCCCTGTCCTTCGCTCCGGCTGCTCCACCTGTTCCGGCTGCTCCACCTGTTCCGGCTGCTCCAACCGTTCCGGCTGCTCCACCCGCTCCGGCTGCTCTATCTGCACCCGAGGCAGTGGACAGTCCGTCCGCGGTGATGAGCGCGCTGAGCTTGGGGAGCGACACGCCCAGCGAGACCTCCACGCTGCTCTCTGTGAGCAGTTGCAGCAGCTCGGCTCCGGCTGCCTCAGCGGAGTCGGCTGAGAAGATGGACACGGATCCGGAAGATCTTTAAGTGTCCATCTGATGGTGTTTTATAGTACCCGAGGGTAAAGGCATTTATCATGCCAGAGGTACTTATCCTTACACTGGACTCGCCGATCTGGGACCGAACCTGCAGTGAAGATGGACGCTAACCCGAAACACAAAGAGGATTACTACACCTAACCGGGGCTCCATCTTCCCACCTTCATCAGGGCACACCATAACAGCAACGTGGCTTGCCACCACATATATGTCGCCGGGTGGAGCTGCAGAAACCAGTCGTTCCAGATTCGCCGGAAGTCCGGTATTTTGTAAGGGCGATCCTGCTACCCTGGTAGGACGCCTATTATTATCAGTATTAATATTGTGTGTAAAGCTATTTTTATATAATATTTATATTCTTGTAATCAAACCAAACAAAATTTTTCTCGGGTTATTTACCCCACCTCGGGTCGGTTAATTACTACTGTAAAATATTGTTAATACCATTTCACTACATATCTACAACTTTTTATCGTGTCTCTAATACTATAATAACACTGTAACATTGTTACCATCTACTATCCTAGGTCGATGGTGCATAAGGCACCACTTCCTAATTGTTATTATTAGTTACTTCAGGTTATATGCGACGATGCCTCATCATGTACATATTATTTATAATGCCCCTTAATGTTCTATATTCTATACGAACACTTATGTATAGACTTACCTATGTGTGTATAACTTATTATTGTATAAAGTCAACAATAGGTATTTATTAAATACACCCAACCCTAGGTATAGTCTAGTGGGGGTGGTGTAGGGGCCGGCATCGTTCTATATATATTAGTGCCGTTCATCCGAGAGACGTGTTCGTGTGGTGCTTGTTCCTTCTATGCCAGCTAGGTGTCGCTTTGCGATACCCCGTTGGTACAAGAGGGGGCAGCACCATGCCTCGCGTCCAGCTTCTACTAAGAAGCCGGACGAGCAGCAGAAGGGGACTGGACATGGTCCAGTCAAGACGCTCAGTTATAATCCATTGAAACTTGAATAAAGTCCTACCCGAGAGGTAGGGGTATCCGGGGCTTTGCCCAACCCGAACTACTCGTGTTGTGTTGGTATCTCTAGTGATAAGCGAGCCAACGAGCCACCCAACATATAAGTCGATACGAACCATTACATATATATACATATCTGATATTCATGATGTTTATAGGTTTCATTGTTTATCAGGGTGATTGTGATATCTATCCTAATGTGGTTGTCCTGATACTGTGATGATAGATTTCCTTTGGGTACATAACTCTCTCATATAGGATTACTAATGTGTTGACATAGAATCCTATTACTGAACTTATGCTTTTTATAAGTGATTGGTTGGAACTAATGCTTTCGTCATCTCCCAAACTGTTATATCCACATGATATATAGGTATTGTGCCAACAGTTTCGTAAAAATTCGTTATAATACTTAGGTAGAACCAGAAGAATCAACCCACACTACCAAAGTGGGGATGAGGTTCTTTCCTTTCGAGTTAACTCTTTTTTTCTTCAATATCACCCATCTACCGGCCTATTATAAGTCCCACTCAGATCAGGTGCTTTGTAATTGTACTAGTCTAAATGCTACATATAATATTTATTATTATTATTATTATTATTATTATTATTATTATTATTATTATTATTATTATTATTATTATTATTATTATTATTATTATTATTATTAATATTATTATTATTATAATTATTATTATTATTATAATTATTATTATTATTATTATTATTATTATTATTATTATTATTATTATTATTATTATTATTATTATTATTATTATTATTTGTACACGCATGGATGATTATAAGTACAACTCTACCCTGAAATGTGATATATATCGTTGTATAAATGAGTCATTAAAGTAAAGTTAAATAATAAAAAAAATTGCGGACTATCTATTGAAGTTATTCCTGAATTCTCACAGATGCCTTACAATTGTCTCTCGCAATTCAACAAAGTTGTAGCTAATGAGGGTTCAACCTCATAAGGCAATTAACAAGAGTTAGTGACAACCGTCTGAATTGAAGACGGTTGTCACTAAGTCTAGTGGACTTGTTAGTAGACTTGCTCAAGTCCATAGTTCAGTAAAATAAACAGACATTATAATTATGAAATTTTTTCGGGTGCCTGCACACAAACCCACCAGCCCCCCCCCCCCTGTTCTTAAAAAATGATTACTCCCTTAGCATGCTGCATTTATTTGGGTGGGTGTCAGGGACCTAGGCTGCTAAGGCCTACATGTAAATTATTGGCAGTGCCCCACCAAACCTGGGCACCAAACTTACCAATCCCATGCCATCTCATATGATCACTTCAGAGATAAATTTTTACTGAGGAGACTTTTTATTTCCGCGAAATATGCGAAAATTTGTACAGCGCGAAATAAAGTATGACAAAGTAGTCAATATTTCGCAAGGGCTGATTCCTGTGATCCTACAGGGTTGATAGAGGGTTATGGTACCTACCCTGAGCCTTCTGTGCTTCAATGCACAACGCCCAATTTTCTAGAGTGTACTTCGAGTTGTCTTGTATAACCCTGGACCAAGGTTGTCTGCGACACCACATTACAGAACGCAGATGTAGTCTCCAAATAGCTGTAGACACTTGCTCATACTGGCAAACAGAGGCTAATCGTTGTGGGCGGGAACAATAATAAACAGTGCCTTAGTGTATTTAGTACACAACTTTCACCTTTCTAGGACTGCCTGTGCGCCATCATCTCCTCGCCTTAGATTGTGCTGGATGAAACTCTTTGTCAGAAAAATAGCTATAGATAAACATTCTCTCCTTCCCTGCAAACTGCACATGTCTATATTAATGCACCCTAGTGGTAGTAGGTTTAAATCAATGTATACACAGACCTCTCTACTTTAGCCTGCTTTGCTCTTAACTGTAGACTAGCGGATATTTCTTCATAGGTTTTAGCTCAGTAGGTCTACACTAGACACAGTGCAATGATGTAAATGGGAGAGCCTCCCCACCGACCTCAAACTAAATGTACTTACTGTCCATGGCTGCACAAAAATTATTCCTCGGGTGCCGTTGGCGGCCCTACGAGGTCGCCACTGCAGCTTTCCTGTCGAGCTGCTCTTTTCTTGCTCGGTGTGTTTTCTGTTGGAGGTCGTTAGTGCGTGTTTCTGGTGGAGGAGAGTTTAACAGGAGCTGCTCGGTTCTGACCCGCTGGTGTTGGAGACTGAGCAGCTCAGTGTCCTCTTCTTCTCCTTCTGGTATTCCCCCACGGCTACGTATTCCCTCCCTTGTGAGCAGCTTACGCCCCACTCGGCTAACTTTCTGTAATGTGGCGCTGTGTGGCTGTAGCTGCTGGGGCGGGGTGGGTACAGAAGGGAGTGGCTTGTTGGTTGGTTGCCCGCAGTTTGGCACTGCTAGCATCTGGATCACCAACCCCCCTTTACTCTACCCCATATACTCACTCACTCACTCACTCACTCCCTCACTCACTCACTCACCCACCCACCCACCCGGCGACCCACAGCATCTTGCCTGGCTGTCCTTCGCCCCGGCCCCCGGCCCCGCCCCCTCTTCATACTCTCTTGCCAATCCCCTCCACAGTACTCTGCCTCTAGAGTCTGCCCCCTGCCATTTGCTCACATCGGCTCACACGCACTTGTAGTGAACTACTCCACTTCTGCTTGCCCTACTCAGCCAGCCTCCTCCAGGGCTTTATTTCAAGGGAGGAGTGACAGCAAATGACAATGACCGCCGCCACTTACATAAGATGCTCCAGTGCCGTTCTCACACTTATCCACCCTCCCTCAATTTCCCCACAGTACATAATGCACTTCAATACGTGTTAAGTGCAAATTTTCTTGGCGCCAAGTAAGACGTCCCTATAAATACTGCATAATTCAATATTCTGTAAATGCCATCGTTCAACTTGGTGGATTCTGACTGTGAAGGGTGGGGGGTAATTGACTTGCAATTATGATATTGATCGTCGATACTTCCATTACACTCCTTTTATTAATCACTGTCAATTCCTTCTATCAATTAGCTTCAATTCTGGTGTCCCATCAAGACCCAACTTACCCGCTGAAACTTACCACTCCGAGATGCATGCCATTTTAGGTTCCTATATTGTTTAAGACCGTAAATCCTCGCGTAAAAGACACCCCTCGCGTATGGAACCCACCTGAATTAGGCTAAATTATTCAGAACGCACCTGGGGTCAATTTTTTGTCATTTTAAGACAGTTCTGTCATGTAAAGCGCTGGCGTATAAGACGCACCCAGAGATGGGCTATATTCTCTACATATGATGTGAAAGCCGCGTCTTATACGCTAGGATTTACAGAAATATCTTTTACTTGCCAAAGAACGCAATTTTTACTTTTATACTTATTGAAAGCCCTAGGTATGGGCTTTGTGTATCTCGGTCATGCACATATATATATATTTGCAGTTTGCAATGGTACTTTTTCAGCAATGTTCCTATAGCAAGGGTCCAGTTTTTGACTAAAATGCCCTAGCAAAGCTCTACTTTCCAGCAAAATGTTCACAGCAAAGATCGACTGTTTTGAAAAATTAAAGAAATAAAAAGAAACCCGATTTACACGAATAATTTTCAAATTTCCATGAATTTTTTTCCTGAAAACAGGAAGAACAACATTAATTTCTTTCCTCAAAGAATGTAAATTGCACACTCGACTTTTGTAAATTGGTGCATTCTTTCATACCAGGTAGACCCAATATTCATTTACCATATCTTCTTTGTGGTAATTATTATTGAAGGAACATCCTAATATAGAGTGTTATTAAATCACCCTCAATAGAGCATATATAGGGTATATAGAGCCTATTGGTTTCAGTCTTTTGATATCAGTGTTTTGAGTGTGATTTTATTTATATTTGACCCTAAATCATCCTCAAATAATAGGGAGCGCGCCCCCTCAGCTCTTTTTGGGTCGCGTCCCTTCCTTTTCCAAATCCTGGATCCACCACTGACTTTCCACAGTGAGCCGAATAACTGCGGCATCCAGTGCCTCTATGCTGCCCCCTAGCGTTTCACAGTAGCGGCTCCACGTCCATATTTTTGGCTCAGTCCCTACTACATGGTATGTGCCCGTAGTATTAGATCTGGAAGACATTTCTCAAACGCTAAGGATGGATATTCCCCTACAGTTTGGAGGGCCAAGGAGTTGGTACAGGGTTTGCAGCACGGTTTAGGCCAGTCCGTCCGTAGTGTTTGAGAAATTCCAGCCAGGACTTGAATGGTGTAACAATCATTAGGTAGGCCTGTCTCATAAAACAATATCGATGCCATGTGCTTTATACGAAAGTTAAGAGTGCTTCTACATTTTTTTCCAATTTCATTTGCCCCCCTCCCTTCTTATTTCATTTTATAAAAATTTCAAGGGATTATAGTGATTGACAGTGACATTTACCTTGTATTGGTGACTGATGATGACATTAGAGAAGACGAGGTCATTTTGTGTACAGTAAGTTCAGGACGAAAGGTCTTCATATTGCAATTCCACCAACGTATTCTGTGAGAAAGAGAAAAGGTCAAATTAAATTTAGGCTACCCAGGTAAGTGAAATTACTGAATGAGCAGTGTATTTTCCCACGTTTATGATGCCTGAGACTATTTGAAAAGGAAAAAAGGATAATTGCCCTCTTCATTCTGAACACGACAAAAGAAACCCAGGTATACATTCCTACTTTGCCACAAAAAAAAGACGTTCAATTCTGGTTCATAAGTTCTCCAAACGTAAAAAAAAATTAAACATGTAGGCCCCTACCAAGAAAACACGTTTCTTTTTTATATTATGAATCGTTTTAATTTTTGGTAAAAAACGTAATTTTGACATAGGGGAGAGTTGCCTAATTTGGACCCCCTAAGAACTTTTTCCTGTCCAGTGGTTATTTATATGAATTTGAATGTAAAATTTATACACTTTGTGAGGGTACCTTATAGCTTTCTGGTGATAGCATAAAAATCAGGGAATTTGAATTTCTCTAGTTAGGGTGTGTAATTAAAAACCAAAGCCTAATGGTCCAATTTAGGCACCTGGTTGCCTTAATTGGACCAGTTGGTATCCTAAATTGGACCAATATGGATTATTGTTCTCTATTTCCTTATACTTTCATTGTATTGGGAAAAAAAATTAAACTAGGGAATTTTTGACATGATATCACATGTCTTCTTGTTATTTCCATCGATATCATATGAAATTGCTCCATACTGGAGTCAGGAAAAGGTTACACTTTGGTCCAATTTAGAAAACTAGGCCTATGCCCCACTGGGTGGTCCAATTTAGGCAACTAAATTGGACCTAATAGCACAACTATTGTCCATTTTAGGCAACTCAAGCTTGTCCAATTTAGGCAACTTTTCATCTTTCTCATTGACAGTTTGTTTTCTAAAACATGACAATGGTTTTTATCAAATTCCATTTTAGTTTAATATGACATCTAAAAATCTGAAAGGATTTTGAACAAAAAAATGTTGCCTAGCAACCAGGAGGGCTTAAGTAAGCAATGACACAAATAAGATCAAGAGGTCCAAAAACCATTTTCCACAGAAAATGTGCATAAATTTACAGAAAAATTACCAAAATTACGTTTTTGAAAGTTAGTAGGAACTTCAGTGATATTGCCTAAAAATGGCAGCATTGGAACCTAGTTCCTATTACTGCCACTAGGGGAAACAAGGGTGGTCCAATTTACCCAGCAAATACATCTTTACAGTGCCAGTACTGGCATCGTATACTGGCATGTAATGGCAGTACTGCCAGTACCAAGTCAGTACAGTATCACTTAATTTTGATTGTATTGGTATAGTAATGGCATGCCACTACTGGCATACCTATACTGGGCCAGTATAGGTATGCCAATGATGGAATGCCTGTACTGGGCCAGTATTGGCTAAGAAGGGTATGCCAGCAATGGCATGTCAGTACTGGCCCAGTACTGGCTTGATTAATTTTCAACCACACCACAAGATGTCAGCAGTATCTTGTAACCATTACAATATTTAGGATCAAGGTCACTACCGTTTCTCTTTTGTAGACGTTTTTAACCCAAATCTAATCCAAACTTTTGCTATTGGCAACAAGCGGGTCTGGAGCTTATTCTGGAGACATGCACTAATAAGATGGGACCAGCATGTCCTTGGAAGTGGGTGTTAACCAGTGACAATAGTACGCATCGTGGCATGTGTTATCTGTGGGTTTTACCTCAACCAGCGAAATTCAAAAATGGTGTATAAACTAGGCATCCATACTGAGTCCTATTGGACCAGAGAAAACTATTTCCCCGGATGGTCGGTTTGGTATGACAGTTTCTTTTTTATATATATATATATATATATCTTTTAAATCTTGGATTGGTCCTAAGGGAGTGGTCATTTTTTAACAACAGGGGGGTTTGTGAAATTTCGCCCGTGCACGGCAAAAAAATTTTCGTCCCCCCCTCGAAGGTGTCTGAAATTTTTCCGTCCCCCCTTTTATTCTATAGTCGCGCACAGGCTTTTTCGCTCAAAAGGGGCGACAATTTTTTTGTCCCCCCCTTGGAGGGGTCTGAAATTTTTTTGTCCTCCCCCCGTTGTTAAAATATGACCACTCGTCAATTGCTTCTTACGGCTAGAATATAGTTACACAGGCTCTAGCTGTGGAGTTGAGAGAGCTGCTGTGGACAGCTCTGACGGGCTTGAAGAGGAATGTTGTGGGCTGGGGGTTAAGTAGCCGTGTTTGTCGTTCAAGGTGAGAGGGGTCAGAATCCTGGCTGTCTGCTCACGTGTGATAAACTTGTTACTCGTGGTCCATGTGTTAAGCCATACATAAACCCACGTGACTGCGAGAAATTATGAGAAGACATGTCTCGAACCATTGCCATCGTTCTTTCGCCTCTGTCCGCCAGGATTTTCTACGATTCGGAATGGGATACAAGGGGGGGGGGGCATTGTGACCAAGAAAGCGCCAGCATTTCTCAACCTATCTAAAATGTAATAGCCTAAACTGTTTTGAAAATTGAGTTATAATCTAATATCACATTTTTTTTCTGGCCGTCCAAAAATATTATCATGGAAATCCCGTATTCCAAGTTATCAAAATAACATAGCAAAATCACCAATAGGTAGGCCTAACCATTATCTCTATTCACAAATGTAATGTGTTTCTAAAGCATGAACATTATTTGGCCGAGCTCCTCCTGGGTCAATGGCAGCGCCTTTTCTGAAACAAACTGACGATCAGGAATTGGGACTTTAGATGGGACTTGCTCATCGAAATTGGGGGATAATTAAACAAAAAATCATGGAAACATGTTCTCTAGGATCTAGTCTTCCATTGTACATGCACAATTCCTGGAAAAAAAATTCTTTAGCTATGAAAAAAGCTGAAGAAAAAACCTGACATGTTTGACTTATTTTTTCATGAAAATGAGGCTCCATAGGATTGCATTGTGCAATAGATTTTCGCAATTGACATAACACATGGGCTCCTATGGGAATTGTCCAATTAAGATGCTTTTTTTCAGCAGGTAGTGGCAGAAGACCGGTCATATAACGTCATAGATGGAGGAAAAGTTGGTTAAATTTTGTATAGGACGGGTTAAGACCGTTTATAGACCAACCTTGTAAATCAGACCGACATACTTTTGTTATCGCTATCGCATTTCCGGCAAGGCGAGTTTGGACATGTGCACAGAGTGGTCCCTCGTAAGCTTTTTTATTTTTCATATAAAAGTAAATTGAGGCCATGTATTCAATTCGATTGATATTGCCAAAAATGCATGGATTATATTCAAAAAGCCATTAATTTCAAGTTAACTCGATAGAATATATCATTTCTCCGTCGAAAATGCAACTTCCGGCAAGGAGGGGTTGCGCATGCGCACAGAACATCAAAATCCAAAATGGCGGACAGCGAGACTCGCGGTGCCATCAAAACTGCTTGATTATAACAAAATGGAGGAGAATTACAGTGTGTCATGCCTTTTTATGGTTAATCTGGATCCTTATTCGACATCTGCTGATATTGTCCAATGCTTAACTCACCAGGAGAGGAGTTTTTCACCAATGAAAAATGCCAGCGATAATGGGTGTATTCTCTATAGGCTTAACCATTGACAATTGACAGACTGTCACTATAGTGCCAGTCACCTATGGTAGGTCATGGACGAACCTGGGCCAATCGTGCATTGCACGCGTTCAATTTTTTCTTCTTCTGATTTGCCCCGGTGATTTCCCATCTGCTCTCTATATTCATGACCAATGGTTGAGCATTTCACAAATTCAGATACTGGTGCTGGCACGCTGGAGAATCACCTGGGCACGGGCAATGTCTAGGCAAGAGACCTAGGGACTGACTTGGGTTTTGTGTCTAAACAGCTCACGCTGAGCTGTAAGTGGGTGCTTAGTCCTAGGAAGAACATTGATTAGAGGAGGAGCATTGCCACACTGGGCCAGAGTATAAGAAAAGGAGTGGAGTCTTTGCAAGTGGGAGTTTGGAGCATTGTCCCATGGGAAAAGGAGTTCACATGCCAATTTTAACAAAAAGTGGTAATTTATACTAACCAATAATTGGGGAAAAAACAGTAATCCCATGTCTGCAATGCAATTTATGCAAAGGTATTTACCGACAATTACCAATGTTTCATGGACCATAGATGTTATAGAATAATACCATGGGTAGAGATATTTATCTACATATGTAAGCACCCATCAGGCTGGGCTATCCCACAGACGTTCCTGGTCACAGAGAAACATTGACCTTCACAGACACACCTGTCCTCCCTGTCAGCCCAGGAGTCAACTCCAGGTCACAGTCCTGGGAAGCCCCCCCCCCCTTCACATCCTGTCCATCTGTTTCTCAACCCTACAGACCAATTGAAGTGTATAGTTGTGGATATGGATAGTTGTGTCTACATATATACAGTCACTCTTTGCATGTGAATACATTTCCCAATATAAATCCAGTAGATTGAGTTGATAAGATAACTGATAAGGGAAGAGTATTAATTATCACTGCAAATCTCAACCTTCAATGCAGAATAGATCTAGCATAAGACTTCTTGTGCAACACTTTCCTCAATGTTACAGACATTTAGAGATGTTGCTTTCTCAAATTATGTTTGAATGTGGTTTTAGCCAGAACATTGAGAAGAGAGCAAATGGGAAGCCATCTATACGTCAAAGTTCTTTGACTTTGGTCTATAGCTAAAGGCTCTCATATTCATTAGATCAATAACTTCCTTGGCTTAGAAAACGCCAGTGAAAACGGTCAGGACGCCAAGTAGTGCCTTGGATCTATAACATGTCTCTTCTCTTCATTATCAAATTGATAACGGATTAGATAGGCTGGCCTCCCAGTGCGTGTTGTCAGAAGATAAGACGGGCCAATTATCAGCTATGGTGGCCTGACCCTGGTCTCCCTCCATGGTTCCCATCGCAGATTTCTGGCAGTCTCCTAGCCAGCAGCTGGGTTCCACAGCTCACACATACAGTTAACTGGGGTAGAGAAGAGGGTATGGGGTATATCCAGTGACCATCTAATTGGTTCCATGCATCCCTTCACCCTCCAAGCCACTGACCCTTAAAGGGGGTGATACTGGTCGTCAAATCGACTAGAGATTATAGAGGCACAGTTAGCACAATTTTAGTAGAAAATATGGAATTTTCCCATGGATGAAGCTGAAGTAATGAGGGGAGTAAAGAAGATGAGGTCATGAGAATTGCAATCAATTAGCCCACATAATAATGCAATTTGTGGCGAAGGGAAGGTATTTGTAATAGACCTATTGAGAATATTAAATCATAGCCAAAACAGTTACATTGCGGAATAGCTAGCTCCAAACACAGTTGACGATTGAAGTTATCCACGTTGCACATCAGGTACTAAAAACATCAATCTAAATCTATCAGTCCTGGTTTTTCCTCCTGCTAGGCCCTCAGGACTATGGTCCGGATACCAAGACTGCTGTCAGTAACACATTGCCAAGCTACATTCCATGGAGCTACAGCTAGGTAGCATATCACAACTCTCACTGGTGGATCCAAAATTTGATATTTTTTTTTGTTTTAATGGCAAGATTCTGACGCCAGATTATGTGCGAGTATATATAGCGATTTATATTGACCAGATATTGGCGTGCGGCAGGGACATGGCTTTGGGTGCAGGGGTAAAAAAATGACACCCCGATCTTTATACATGTATTCTCTACAGACCCATTTTAGTCTCACCAACATCTCTGGTTATATATTTCAAAGAGTAGGTAGGAGTTTCCTGCAGCTCAGCCTCGCGTGTGTTTACATAATGCTCTACATAACATAGATATTATACGGACGTTATGGGAATGATAACTTACTTACAATATGTGCTGGGTCGGTACTGTGGGGGTCGACCTCCTCGCCTTATTCTCCTAGGCGTCATATGACTTTAGTTATAATGTGGTTTGACGGTGGTAATAATCTCCTATTCAGACATGGACCCCCTCCAGGGCCAGCTAACGGCTTCTCCAGGCAATGGCTCCTCCAGTGACACCCCTATGTATGTAGCCTACTCCATTAGGTGCTGTGCTGAGAGGTATCATTTAGGCTTTGGCATTCAATATCGTCCAGTATTAGGATATGGTTCCTCCTGGGCGGAAGGCTGCTACCATAACAACACCAGCATGTTCACAGGGACTCAGTTCCTCCACGGTGAAAGCCCCTCTGTGTTCAAATTCTCTTCTTCCTTTCCTTTCTTCTTCCCTGCTCTGCCTCCTGCTCACTCACCCCGAGCTGCTCACAAAGTCTGGCATTTCACATGGCCTGGGCAGCAGCAGAAGACCTCTGAGAGGGACGAGGCTGACGAAAACTCCAGATGGGGTAAAAATTCTATTGGGCTCAGAGGAATCTCAGCATGTTCTCTCCCCCTCCCACCCCTCCTCTGCTCCAATTCCCCAGCAGCAGAGCCGGCAGAGATATGGGATGGGAATCCGGTCTGGCAGGGGTTTGGGGTTGCCGATATCGGCGCGAAACGTGGAGGACTATAGCAGAGTGATGATGTTATGACGGACAGCCACGGCAGGAGTGGGGTATAGATGAGGATGAGAGATGCGCAGGAGAAGGCTACTCTACTCCAGGGGCCACCAGGAGGGGGTCCGTTACTACAGCAGCAGGCTATTGGTCATGAAGTGCATTGTGGACTTGGGGTGGAAGTGTATACGGTTTGGGAGGGGGTTTAGTTAGGTTTGGTATTAACAAAAGACTTGCACTGTATAGTCTAAATTGAAAATATTCTCTATCCATAATTGGGATATTATCTGAAGAGATTGGATAGACCGTAAATGAAATGTTATCATTATAATGAGATGGTTATGATGGTACCAGCCTTAGCCTTGTCGTCTAAATCGCCCTTCACATCTGAGATTCTTCTACACACATTTTCAAGATCATTCATTTTTGAATAAGCATTGCTTTTTCGAAACCTTTCAACAATCTTTAGATTTTTGTGAAAAAGTTTTGGTACCAGGCTACGCTGGTTCCCAAAAAAAATTCAGTCTTGTGCAGTAGTGCCGTAAGTACACAAAGCCACGTCACCCCCCATACAATCTTTAGATTTTATATTAATCCTCCTTCCATCGTGTCTTGAAATCATGCAATATGAGTGTCGGAAGCACATTAGGAAGGTGTAGATCATCTCCAAAACGTTATTATTTCTGGGGGCGTGGGGGCATTCCTCAGGGCATCTTTATGCATTGATTAATGCATTTAAGGTCATTTTGTCAGAAAGTGAGCAACGTCAGTATATAACTCTGTTAGTTTCCAAATTAATGTGTATTTCTTAGCATGTGCACTCTAAGAAATAACTTGAATCTACCAGGGATCCTCGTAAAACTGAACAATGAAACAATGTAATTGCATTACAGTGAAGCAGTATAGTTTCTACATGGAAGTAGTATCTAGAGTACACGTTGTACAAGGAATCTCAGTGAAAATAACAATGGATCTGTGGCAACTTTGGGGCAAGGATTTCACCGATATTTTGACATTTTATTTTACAGTATTTCCTTCGCATATTATGTCTTTGTAGGGACGGTTGCGAGTCTATGGCCCTCATGAGCTGCTCTCACTGAGATACCACTGAGTCCCTGATGGCGCCTAGCGCTGGCGACTTGCTCGACGCAGATTTCGAGTAAGGCCAAGGCAAATGTTTCTCCTCAAGTAAACAGCAAAACAAGCTGAACATTCCCCGCTATATACCACGGGGTCTATATACCATAGCGTAACATGTACAGGAACCCACGTCTGTCATCTAAGTAACCCTACTTTGTCATGGTCCTACCAGTGACGGCAACCCTTTGAACTTCTAACGGGTACAGATTAGTAGTTATAAAAAGGCTGCCCTGGTTCCTGTGTTATTCTTTTACCAGGGTACAGCGCTTCTGACATAGAAAGATAAGGATGATTTTTTTTTTCTTCCAAATAACAGCAGTTGACATTCCTCTGAAGTAAAGTGTGTTTTTTAGATGTGAATTTTAGTTTGTTGCACGACACTTTTGTATTAGATTTCTGACCGAGTGGAAAACAAAGTAATGGGTGTATATAGAGATGTCGGGATAAATGGCCCAAACGTGGAGGACTAAAATTGCTATATAGAAGCCATCACATTCATGGAAATTGAGGTGGGAAAGAAAGATAAAGATGTTAATAAACCATTACTTAGATCTAGCACATGCATATCTGAAAAATTGCCCTTACATTAATTCTATTTCTGATGTTCAAATACTTAGTATTAAGACTTGAACCTATGGGAGGGCATGCCCTGGCCTATGGTATGTGTCAGCTACCTCAACCCCCGCCTCAACCTAGTCACTCGGCGCCTACAGTCTTGGTAAGCTTCATCATTATCACACCCTCAGTCCCTATCGTATAGACTGATCCTCTGACACCAAAAGTTCACATAACCCTCCTCCTACAATGAAATGATCGAAAACGTTTCGTGAACTGGCCCAGAAATAGGCCAAGCTGAAGGCCATTGAATTGCACTCTTGACGTAGGCGCACATTTTCAGTTTGGCATACCTTCGCACTGGAGCAGTCGTAGTTACATGGATGGCCAGGCAAAAATAGGCATGTTTCAAGTCATTTGATCCTATACTCCGGTAACGAGGACTTATTTCTTGTATAAAGAACCCTCTTCCTTTCACCCCTTACCTTTTTTTAATTTCAAATGTTCATTAAGTATTCCTCAATCAATGAATCAAGGACGAGTCGCCCACTCAACATAACAAAAAAACCTAAACGCTGACCATAAGTGTATGTTTTAGGAAATCAACACTGAATCAGTTCTCAATGTAAAAGGAAACAAGAAAACATCTGAACGATTGATTGAATATATAATCCGAGCTAAGAGAGTATATGGCCATGTTACCGGAAACCCATCTTTTTCTCTTTTTGACCAGGGAGGAACATCATGGCAGCATTCCAACCAAAGGCCCCCAGAGAGCCAAGAGAAGGGCGTATATATATATATATATATATATATATATATATATATATATATATATATATATATATATATATATATAACTGTGCGGTCTTGAAGTGTCATGTAAACTATGTGCGAACTGAGGGAGATGGAGGAACTGGTTTAGTACCTCCAGGGTATCACAGAAAACAACAGCAAAAGTAAGCAAAAGGTCTCAATAGTACACGCAATAGTCTTGTCCTTTCCATTATCATGACACTGACAGACGCACCTGTCCACTTCAGGCGTATTCACTGTCAGAGACGACCCTCCAATATTCAGTTCTTTTTGATATCAGTAATTAGCAATATGCTGCCAAATACATTACTACCGGGTATATGCTGCAATTTTGGCATGCCCCGATTAATCTTGAGGTCTTAGGTATATTCTCATTGAACTAATCTATTAAGACGTGCGCTGCTATGAGTGGCTGGCTATACTTCCCTAATAATGCCAGCCTATGGGCATTGTAGCTATAAATATCCACGTGAGCTACTTGGCTGGTGAGGATGTGGCTAGACTAGATACCTGGCCTTTTCCTCACAACACTCGCATGTGGGTTTACAGGCCTCCAGTATGCTGGCCATGGTCAACCCCTGCACACCTGTCTGACCACACCTGACTCACATAGATTATATACACCTAGAGCTGCTCAAATAAAATGTTCCCCAAGCTGGTCCACCCCACTCCAGCACCTCCCCCACCCCTGCATTGGATATACTTTATACATTTGATCAACTGCACAAGATCCACACATCCCATAAGACCAATGAATTATATTAGTGGGATGTGGAAAACACTGGATGTGCCCCGGTGATGTGCCAAAAGTAAAAGCCATTAAATATTACATTTCAATACGGATTTGGTACCCTAATCTAGGGGCCAACAAATTTAGGACCCTTTTCGAGGGACAAAGTACCCAGTCAAAGGTGACTCCTCAAAAACACTCCAAAACCCTGAAGTAAAGCTAATTCAGACATTTGACGCGCTCTACATTTGAAGCCTTAGAGCCTTCCTCCCCTATATATTTCAAGGGGTCCTATGACAGCCCCCTATTTTTAGTCCTCTTTCTTTGCTAATAGAGTTATTCGGTGATAGAATTTAGGGAAATTCACAGTTAAATGAGGGGTTGTCGGTGGAATGAATTCACTGTTTATCTTTCCGTTTTACACACACACACAAAAACCTGCATAAGAAAATTTAGTAAAAGTGACTTATTTTTCTTAGTTAGTACTGATAACTAACAAATGAAGTTTTCTTAGTCACATTGACTACCCAAAAAGTCACTCTCTGGGCACAATCTTGAACAGGGTATCTGCTGGGAGTTTCAGGCAAGCTAACTTATCTTAGTCACTTTCACCTAGATATCTTAGTCACATTGATCAAGATCCGTTAGTAAATTTGAGTAAGGGATACACACCTGGTGTTGCCTTTACACAGCAGATGGCAGCATAGTTTGAAACAGGATCTTTCTGGTGAGTGTGTACCATTAATAGTTCCATGGATGTCAAACTCATAATGAAGATGATTTTCATGGATGACATGACGTGACACAATCTGCTAAAAGGGCGCTTAGTGCAAGGTGCATTGAGGTCCCTATTCCCAGTACATGTCACTTATTTGAGGCTTTCAAAATTCGATCTAACATTACAGTTACACTTACCAAGTGGTACCAAATAGGTTGATGCCTTGTCAAATGAAATAGGTAGTCAGATAGAAACACCTATTGTGTGGTAATCTAGATATATATAATATCCACATTTGAATTTGCTTCTTTGTGGCAAACCCAAAGTAACTTGGCGCAGGGATTCTAAATGAATATGATGTGAGGCATTTGAAATGCTTCCTTAATGACGAGACTGATCTGTGGGGTGTAAATCCTATATAGAGCTTAACATACAGTCACCATTTGAATTGAACTAAAATATTAGGTAGTGTACTTAGTCAAAACCACCAAGGAACCCTAGTCAAAATCAGGCAAGCCAAGGCAAGTTGGCCACTTTGCAGGGCCACTTTTTCTACCCTAGCTTTCAGGTGATTGCTCTATCCTACACAGAAAATAATCCAAGTTAGTAAATACTAATCTAACTTAGACAAAATCACCCATTAGGCAAAATACCCAACATGTTAGTAACATCTTACTAATGTGTTAGTAGTATTAACTAACCTATTAAGGCAAGCTGACTTGACTTAGCCATGTCTAAGGGGTAGTCATTTTGTCTGAGTGGTAGCAGTTTTGTCTAAGGGGTAGTAGATTTTTTTCACACCAGGTGGCAGTGTGGTTTGCATGAGGATTTTTATGGTAAGTGCATATCATGGAAAATCCTATGAATGTCAGAATAATGGTGCTTTCAATGACTATCGACATAATAACGCCTCTACAATTCAACCTGGCATGTGATTTAACAGAATACACTTAATAAATATATATTTGTTATTGAAGGAGCAATGAAGAATAATGGAAACACCTTTTCTGTGGAAATTTAATTTACTCATATATCCACATCTTTGACATTATGATAAACCCAGAGCAACTAAGTTCACGGGTTGCAAAGAAAATGATGTGAGGTATTGAACTTGCTTCTCAAATGGAGAGGCTCTGTTCTGGATGTCTTAACCTACACAGAAAATAATCCAAGTTAGTAAATACTAATCTAACTTAGACAAAATCACCAATTAGGCAAAATACCCAACATGTTAGTAACATTTTACTAATGTGTTAGTAGTATTAACTAACCTATTAAGGCAAGCTGACTTGACTTAGCCATGTCTAAGGGGTAGTAGTTTTGTCTAAGGGGTAGCAGTTTTGTCTAAGGGGTAGTAGATTTTTTTCACACCAGGTGGCAGTGTGGTTTGCATGAGGATTTTTATGGTAAGTGCATATCATGGAAAAGCCTATGAATGTCAGAATAATGGTGCTTTCAATGATTATCGACATAAAAAATCCTCTACAATTCAACCTGGCATGTGATTTAACAGAATACACTTAATAAATATATATTTGTTATTGAAGGAGCAATGAAGAAGAATGGAAACACCTTTTTTTGTGAAAATCTAATTTACTCATATATCCACATCTTTGGCATTATGATAAACCCAGAGCAACTAAGTTCATGGGTTGCAAAGAAAATGATGTGAGGTATTGGACTTGCTTCTCAAATGGAGAGGCTCTGTTCTGGATGTCTTAACCTATGTGAAGTTTACACTTTCCATTTCAGAATTTCAGAATTAAAAGAGTTGCTATATTGCTTGAAAGTCTATGTAGTTAGTGGAAAAGTCTAAGGCAAGTTAGGAGAAATCAGGCAAGTCGGGCATTTTTCCTAATGGTTAGGCGTAAACTCCCAAGAAAACTTCGGTGGTTTGGGGACGTGCAAACTCCCAACTTGGGTTAGCAAGTCCAACAAATGTTAGGCGAAAGGCCTAAGATATTCAGAATATTTTTTTGTGTGCATGTGGAGTTTACACTTACCATTTCAAAATTAAGAGAATTGCTATGTTGCTTGAAAGTCTATGTAGTTAGTGGAAAAGTCTAAGGCAAGTTAGGAGAAATCAGGCAAGTCGGGCATTTTGCCTAAGGGTTAGACGTAAACTCCCAAGAAAACTTTGGTGGTTTGGGGATGTGCAAACTCCCAACTTGGGTTAGCAAGTCCAACAAATGTTAGGCGAAAGGCCTAAGATATTCAGAATATTTTTTTTTGTGTGTAACATACTCATGAACATAGGGCCTACTCATATTTCCCCCGCCTTCATGAACTCTATGCCCTATCGCCCTAGCCTCTATCTGTACGTATCTGTCAGGGTGCTAATAATCATAGACATGAACCAACAAAAGGTGTAGTCCTAAAAACAACAGTAAAACAGATGTATAAGAAGAAAGTCTCATAACTCACTGCTCAAATCAAAGCCTTAACATCAGCCGAAAGGGCGGCGGGCCTCTGAACTGCGCATGTCAGCCAGTCACGTGGGCACGTCAGGCATGCGCACTTGGTGGCGGTGGGATCCTGGTACCAGGTTCAGAGAGCAGCAGTGAGCTTGTATAAATCCTAATATCACCAAGAAGACTAACAGGCTTGTAGCGAGCCTGGCGGCATAACCCTGCTACTGTCCTATGCATGAGAAACCGCGCATATGTCTGCTGTCAGTTTCAGATTCTGTTCCAGAGGGCTGAGAATTGGCTTTGGCTGGGGTGAGTGGGGCTACTCTACACTACACTTCTTGAGCACCTCATGTTTTCTAGAGCAACAAGGACCACGCCTCAAGATACAGTTGGTTTCCATAGACCTAGTTATTGCTGCAGCAGCTAGATCTAAGAAGGATAGATTTACATAAGGATATTGGATGTCAAAATTAAGAGAATTGCTATGTTGCTTGAAAGTCTATGTAGTTAGTGGAAAAGTCTAAGGCAAGTTAGGAGAAATCAGGCAAGTCGGGCATTTTGCCTAAGGGTTAGACGTAAACTCCCAAGAAAACTTTGGTGGTTTGGGGATGTGCAAACTCCCAACTTGGGTTAGCAAGTCCAACAAATGTTAGGCGAAAGGCCTAAGATATTCAGAATATTTTTTTTTGTGTGTAACATACTCATGAACATAGGGCCTACTCATATTTCCCCCGCCTTCATGAACTCTATGCCCTATCGCCCTAGCCTCTATCTGTACGTATCTGTCAGGGTGCTAATAATCATAGACATGAACCAACAAAAGGTGTAGTCCTAAAAACAACAGTAAAACAGATGTATAAGAAGAAAGTCTCATAACTCACTGCTCAAATCAAAGCCTTAACATCAGCCGAAAGGGCGGCGGGCCTCTGAACTGCGCATGTCAGCCAGTCACGTGGGCACGTCAGGCATGCGCACTTGGTGGCGGTGGGATCCTGGTACCAGGTTCAGAGAGCAGCAGTGAGCTTGTATAAATCCTAATATCACCAAGAAGACTAACAGGCTTGTAGCGAGCCTGGCGGCATAACCCTGCTACTGTCCTATGCATGAGAAACCGCGCATATGTCTGCTGTCAGTTTCAGATTCTGTTCCAGAGGGCTGAGAATTGGCTTTGGCTGGGGTGAGTGGGGCTACTCTACACTACACTTCTTGAGCACCTCATGTTTTCTAGAGCAACAAGGACCACGCCTCAAGATACAGTTGGTTTCCATAGACCTAGTTATTGCTGCAGCAGCTAGATCTAAGAAGGATAGATTTACATAAGGATATTGGATGTCAAAATTAAGAGAATTGCTATGTTGCTTGAAAGTCTATGTAGTTAGTGGAAAAGTCTAAGGCAAGTTAGGAGAAATCAGGCAAGTCGGGCATTTTGCCTAAGGGTTAGACGTAAACTCCCAAGAAAACTTTGGTGGTTTGGGGATGTGCAAACTCCCAACTTGGGTTAGCAAGTCCAACAAATGTTAGGCGAAAGGCCTAAGATATTCAGAATATTTTTTTTTGTGTGTAACATACTCATGAACATAGGGCCTACTCATATTTCCCCCGCCTTCATGAACTCTATGCCCTATCGCCCTAGCCTCTATCTGTACGTATCTGTCAGGGTGCTAATAATCATAGACATGAACCAACAAAAGGTGTAGTCCTAAAAACAACAGTAAAACAGATGTATAAGAAGAAAGTCTCATAACTCACTGCTCAAATCAAAGCCTTAACATCAGCCGAAAGGGCGGCGGGCCTCTGAACTGCGCATGTCAGCCAGTCACGTGGGCACGTCAGGCATGCGCACTTGGTGGCGGTGGGATCCTGGTACCAGGTTCAGAGAGCAGCAGTGAGCTTGTATAAATCCTAATATCACCAAGAAGACTAACAGGCTTGTAGCGAGCCTGGCGGCATAACCCTGCTACTGTCCTATGCATGAGAAACCGCGCATATGTCTGCTGTCAGTTTCAGATTCTGTTCCAGAGGGCTGAGAATTGGCTTTGGCTGGGGTGAGTGGGGCTACTCTACACTACACTTCTTGAGCACCTCATGTTTTCTAGAGCAACAAGGACCACGCCTCAAGATACAGTTGGTTTCCATAGACCTAGTTATTGCTGCAGCAGCTAGATCTAAGAAGGATAGATTTACATAAGGATATTGGATGTGTCTGGTTTACAGTTGTGGGTCCGTGTTGGAACAAGCCATTAGTTGAAGCAGACAGTGCCGTTACAGGCTATACCCAGACTGGGTAGGCCTACCTCTAGTCCCAGCCTTCCAAATTCCTTCTGTTGTTGACAGTTCTTTTCAGTTAATAAAACTGGCAATAAGACAGGTTCTTAGTGAATTTTGATCAACATAAAACCACCGAGAGTCAGAGAACCGATATTAGGCCTACGCTCTTTGCTGCTGCTTGCAAGATTTGGGGTTAGAACTACCTCTTGGAACCTCAGTTCAAAATAATATGTTATTTCAAGTTCCATGTTTATTGACAAATAGACATGTCCCTCTCCACCACTCTGCCTAGGCGCCTTGCACTGTCGGCTACTGTCGGTGAGTGAAGATGAGGCACATCCGGGTGGTGAATTTATGGCTTTCTGCATGGATGGTTAAGTCTGGATAGAACTAGGTGCCAGCTGGAAGTATTGTGTCATGGAGGCCTGGGGGGGGGGGGGGGGGTTACTCACTATATGATGGTATCTCCCCACTGCCAAACTACCGAACCCCTAAATCCTGGTGATATGACCGCTCCCAGATTCCTGAAATAATCCACTGCCCCTTAATTTTAGGGCATTTGGAGGTACCGCACCCTAATTTCAGATTTGCAGAAATATCTGCAACATGTACCCCAATATGCACAGTAATTTTTTTCTGGTGAAGAAAAGATATTTACCATCCCCTGTATTTGAGGTGTACACACAGTTACCGCCCCCTATTTTTTAGGTCCACACAGTTACCGCCCCCTAAATTTCCATCTGACACCCCTCCCGGGCATGGAGATCAATGGTTAAAGGTGACTACGTGCAGAGCCAGTCGTACAGACCCTGCGCGCGGGTACAGACCACCCATAGACGCTACGGATCTGTGAGCTACTCACGAAAATGGCGGGAATCTAGGGTGAAAAAATTCGTCTGCAGCGCATTTTACGTCGCCATGAGGTCGCGTCTGCCCCGGTGTGCGCCTGGACATATGACAGACGCTTTACCCTTGTTAGCGGGAGTTTTACATTGAAAAGTGTACCCTCATTAGAGCACTTTGGGCAAAAAGAAAAACACGACAAACTTTACTCATGACAATTGATCATCAATATTCCCTAGATGTAGGGCTAGGCATATAGAAACATTTCCTGAAAGCTCGAAAAATTGTGGCCAAAATATGGGCATTTTTAGGAGATATAGATCTGGTAATTTAGTTTAAAGTGGACCCTTGTGCTGGAGATTTTAGGTAAAAAGTGCCCTTGCCAGCCGCACGCAAGTGTCAGCAAAATATTTGAAGACCCCCCCCCCATGGTGGTCGAAACGGAAGTTGTGGAGGAGCGCGCCAAGCCGGAAGTATCCAATAAAATGATGCTTTCCTTAAAAAAAAAGGTTTATGTGCATGTTTTCTATCCAGGGGTAAACACTCACTAATAAGAAAAAGAGACCGACCAACGTGTCTTAGAAATTGGTATGTCAGTAGCAGAAGCTTTGTAGATCCTCCCACCATCAAAATTCTGTGTATAGCCATCATGCCGGGAGACAGGACATCACATAAACGTACAAGGACATGTATACATGGCAATGTGACCTCTAAACCAGCGCAGTGCCGCACACATCATACCCGATGTTGGCTTCTTTTAAAAACCTGTGTATGTCTACATCTTAGGCACTAATGTGTGCAATCATCAGAGTCTTCGCTGTCTACCTTTAACTTCTCTTTCTGTTCACGTTTTCCTCTAGGCTATTTGATGTCCACAATGACAGTCCGGGACACGGGCTTGGGATAGGGCCTTCTGTACATATATGCCTATGTGAGACTGTGTTCCTCTATCGAATTGATGACTAATGTAGTTTTCTCCTTCAAAGCCGTCAAGGTGTCATTAAACTCTCTTATTTTGCTTTATGTGAGACACCTATGTAAAAGAATGATGCAAACCCGGATATAGTCAGCTCGATAATTATGTACTACTGTGCAGAAGTACATGTAAAAAGCTTGTTGTAACGTAACCCCCAGGAGGAAGCTTTGAGTGAGTTACCCTGGTGAGACTTAGGCTAACTATCAGCACTGGAGATATACCATAGTTCAGCTGCCACCCACTGGGTGGAATCACAGAACACTACGTTGGATTAGCAACGTTTTACTCCACATGTTAATGTAATTGCATATGAGTCTTTTTTAAGTGAACGCAGTAGGCTACCCACTTGGCAAAAGAAAACGTTTTCAAACGTTTACGAACGTTTGGGTAAAAAGAAAATGTTTTGTATGATAGCGTTTTGCATGCAAAAAAAAAACACATTTGGAATGTGTAGAAATGTTTGTTTTCAAAGTGTTATCAACGTTTATAAACACGGTTATAAATGACAACTTTTGAGGTTAATACTGAGTTTTTAACCTAAAATAAAACGTTTGAATAACATTAAAATACATTTTTGTACATGTTTTGACATTATTTTAGTCTAACCCTCTTACCGCCACAGGCCTCTTTAGAGGCCAGAAGAAACCCTAAAAGTCATGTTAGGGCCATAGCCCACCATTTGGTGAGTTTCCAGTGAATCCCATTCATTTTTTCGCTGGTTGTACTCAAGCAGAGGATCAAGACAGTGCTTTTGACGAATAGCATGTCAGTTGACCTTGAATGACCTTGAGGAAAGGTCAAAGGTCACTAAATTTTAGGTGAAATCGACAAATAACCCTGCCATCTTCAAGGGTGTGCCATTTCAGCCCAAAAGGCTATATCAAAAATTTGAAAAAAGAAGTTCTCAGAATTGACATTCTCTTCAATATGATGTATAGATTAGTTGGAGGTTAGCAAATCTACCTGGCCAGGGTTCCATCGAAGACCACCCTATTTAAGGCTAGGGGGGCAAAATAAATGGTGTTTGAGCTGCCAATTCATGGATACCCTCCTCTAAGCCCATCATCTACCCTTCAGGGTTGTACTCCATGCGATTATCTTCGATTTGCACCCACTCCCATCCCTCTATGAGCAATGGTTCAAGAGATAGACTCTCTGGCATTCTGACCAATAATTTTAGTACAGAATGTGCGATGGCACCACCTGCTTTAAAATGCAATATCTTGCCAACCGCTGGTCCATTTGACTCGGGATTCGAAACATTCAAAAGGGCAAAAGAATGTACTTTCTGACCTACTATGTTATGGTAAGACCCACTCTTCCAATTGCATCAGTTGTATTTGGGATATGGGGAAACAAGCTAATAGTGATCATAGGTCAAAATATGCCCAAATATGCCCAAAAACGCACAGAAACTTGGCAGTGAGAGGGTTAAAACAAACATTCGGAGAACTTAGGAACCTAAAAAGAACGGTTATTTTATCGTTGAAAAGGGATTTTTGTCGAGTGGGTATGATTGTTATAGAGTTATCTCAAGCAAGATTTTATTTAATAAATCTTGTATAATTATCTAATTTGACTCATAATCATGACACTGTGTCTAAAGATTACACAGTTGATATTGACAGCGAATTAATCCCTATAACTTGAGGGAATCTTGCCAAATGGGGGTCAGTGGGATAGTTACCTCTGCCCTTAATGGAGCAAGGATTGCTCTTGGGTATCTCGACCAGAACACAGTTCATTGTGTTTTAGCATCAATAATAGCCCACGGCAATATAGACCCAAAGAGTATTGTGGAGGTTTTAATACCCAAGCTCAGTACATGTACGTCTACATGTCATTTACATGTATGGGCCTGGGTCATAGTACACTGAGTTCAAAATGCTTGCAAGTGTATGCCCTATATTGTATAGCCTATAGGCCCCTGGAGAAACTCCACAACTCTCAATGATATTGTAGCGGGAGGGGCGCTTGCGTCGCCCGCTGCACTTCAACGCATGAAGCGCACGACGCGCCCACAAGGGGGGGACGAACCGTCCGGTCCGGTCGTCCGACGGATAAGGGGGGTATATATGTGAGCTCAAGGCGAGCGATTGTCAGAATTGAAGTACACTTGGTAAATAAAGGATCTCGTTGGTAAACCGCAAGGCTGGAAGTTACTGTGTCTTTATTGATCATAAAACTCGTTACATTGGTGACAGCGGTGGGATCTGGAACGGATTCAGGCAGATTCGAGGTACGGATCAATATGGACCATCCTTTATTATCAGGAGACGACTTCGGAGAGGAGTCAAGAACAGGGGAGGAGCATCCTGGTGATGGACAACGGACGGTCTCTTTTGGAGGAGGGACTTCTTCGTCGTCAAGGGGAACAATGGTTGACTGTAGTGAGGAGGGAATATTCTTACGGAGACAGGGGCAACCAAGGACGGATTGGCAAAACGACCAACGGGGCTGGTCGGCAGGCGCTCGGACGGAGTGGACACGGCGAACTCCGGGAGATTGGGGCAGGGATCAGCCCCAGCATTCCCCGCCATTAGCATGGGCGGCGGCCGCAGGGAGTGTCGTGGATAGGGCGGATAAAGGGGACCAGGCTATGGGATTGTCCAGCCAGCCCAGGAAGAAGGAGGAGCCTACAGGCGACGAAGATGGGCCCACCTTGGTCCCACCTAAGGAGGAGGATGACAGGAGGCCTATTGTAATGCCTGCCCAGTTTGATGGGACGACTGACCTGGAAGAGTTCATGTCGCACTTCAAACTATGCATCAGGGCTAATGCATGGGACGATGCTACAGCAGGAATGTTCCTGGGGCTCAGTTTAAGGGGCAATGCGAGGAGGCTGTTGGCTGGGCTGGAACCTTTTAAAGAAGGGGGTTATGTGCAGCTGGTGGCCGCGCTGGAACGCCGGTTCCAGCCGAAAAACCAGGCCGATTCTCACAAGGCGGTGTTTAAAAACAGGGACCGTGAGTCGGACGAGGATCTGTTATCCTATTCCGAGAAGCTGGAGCAGCTGGTAAAGCTGGCTTACCCTGAGGCCGACAAGACCACGCTGGATAGCTTGGCAAAAGACCGATTCCTGGATGGCTTGAACGACAATCAACTGAAATATTTTATTCTCTATGCACAGGCCAAATCGCTGGAGGACGCCGTGACTGTGGGCGTCAGGGCGGAGGCACACATAAAGAAGGATCGTGAGAGTAGTCGGATGCACAAGGTGCACCTGGCGGACGGTACCATGGCGGCGGAACTAGAGAGCCTTCGTAAGGAATTTAAGAATGAGCTAGCGCCCCTTCGGGCGGATTTCATGCGGGAGCTCACACTGTTGAGAAAGGACATGGCTGGGGCAGCCGCGATTGGAGGTCCGCCTAAGAGGCCGACAGGAGACAAGAAAGGATGTTTTCTGTGCGGGCGGGAGGGACATTTCAAAAGGGAATGCCCGTTTAAGGATGAGGCGCACACGGGGTCGGACGACAAGGCGACCACCAAACAGGCCGGCAGCAAACCGGTGTCGGAAAACGAGAACCGGTCCCAGCAGTAGGCCGGCCTGGGACCGTAGCTTTACCTGACAACAGGCCTGATGTGGATGTAACGTCAGTCCACGGGAACGATATTACCGGGACGGGATTAATCGTCCAGGGCATGATTTGTGGGCAGAGGATTAAGCTGTTGGTGGACACAGGGGCGTCTATAAGCATCCTGTCTGTCCGCTGGTGGGACAGGGGCGGGATTTCTAGGGCGATGAGCCCGCACGAGAAGGCGGTCGTATGTGCAGACGGGCGCCCGATGGCGATAAAAGGACGGATAACGGCGACCCTGGAGATAGCGGGCGAATACATGAGGGGCGAATTCCTGGTGGCAGACGTCTCCCCCGAGGGAATATTGGGGGCTGACCTGCTCAGGAACAACAACATCATGGTGGACCTGAGACAGGGCCGATTGCTATGGGCGGAGGAGAACGTTGGGGGACCGCCCGCCCCTAAGAGGGGGAGAGAGGACAGTTGCCGGGCGGTGTTGGCGGACGACTGTTTCGTCCCGGGGGGCGGCCAGGCAATGGCCACCGCCCGCGTAGAGGGACAATTTCCGGAGGGATGGAACCTGTACGGCATAGTAGAGGGACACCCGGGAAATGAAGAAAGGTTGGGCGTCAGAGTGGGGCGAGGGGTGATCTCCCCGAACGGACGCCGCGAGACTCCGGTGGTTATCTGTAACGTATGGCCTGATGAAGTGTGGATCAGGAGGGATACCACCTTGGGAATAGTTCACGCCGTTGGGGAGGATAACGGCTTCTGCGGCATGATAGGGCCAACATGTGACGGGCAGGAGGGCGACGGCCCTGAGGGGGAACGGTGGGAAGAGGCAAGACATACTCTATTAGAAGGGATAGAGGCTGCCTATCGGGATAGGGTGGCTGCCTTGGTGGACGGGAAGAGACAGGCCTTCGCCGTCCGGGACGGCGAGGTCGGCCGGACTGACGTCGCCCAACATAAAATTGAGACGGGGGACGCCGTCCCTATAAAGCAGCGGCCACGCCGCCTGGCGCCACATAGGCGGGCGGAGGTGGACGACAAAGTGCAGCGGATGTTGGACCAGGGGGTTATTGTGGAGTCCAAGAGCCCCTGGGCATCGCCCGTGGTCATAGCCAAGAAGAAAGACGGGACGGGGCGCTTCTGCGTGGACTACAGGCGGTTGAACGCCCTTACACGGAAGGATGCGTACCCCCTGCCACGGATAGACGACTCGCTGGACACCCTCCATGGTGCCTCCTGGTTTTCTACGCTCGACCTGGCTAGTGGGTATTGGCAGGTAGCGGTCAGGGAGGGCGACCAGGAGAAGACAGCATTTGTCACGCACGGTGGCCTCTACCAATATAACGTAATGCCTTTTGGGCTGTGCAACGCCCCTTCCACGTTTGAAAGGTTGATGGAGGTGGTGCTCAAGGGGTTACATTGGCGGGCGTGCCTGGTGTACTTGGACGACATTATCGTCTTCGCCCCGGACTTTGAGACTCACATGGCGCGACTAGAGGAGGTGTTAGGAAGACTCTTGCAGGCGGGGTTGAAAATACAACCCAAGAAATGTCAGCTCGCACGGAGGGAGGTCTCCTTCCTGGGTCACGTAGTGCGGGCGGAGGGGGTGTCCACCGATCCGGAAAAGATAAGGGCGGTGGCGGAGTGGCCCCGCCCTACTACGGTGGGTGAGGTACGGAGTTTTTTAGGCTTGGCCGGGTATTACCGTTCCTTCATACAGGATTTCGCATCAAGGGCGAAACCACTTTCATCCCTAGGGGAGAAGGATCGACGATTCACCTGGACAGAGTACTGCGAGTCGGCGTTCACAGACCTGAAGAAAGCACTGATCTCGGCACCGGTCCTGGGGTACCCACAGGCGGACGGCCGATTGATACTGGACTCGGACGCGAGTCTCTTTGGGGTGGGCGCCGTCCTGTCGCAAGAGCAAGGAGGGCTGGAAAGGGTCTTGGCGTACGGCAGTCGGACGCTTAGCCGGCCGGAAAGAAATTACTGTGTGACCAGACGGGAGCTTCTAGCCGTCATCTTCGGGCTCAAAAAGTACCGCCATTACTTAGTCGGTCGCCCGGTACTGATAAGGACTGACCACGCGGCCCTAAAGTGGGTTACTGAGTTTAAAGAGCCGGAGGGCCAGATCGCCCGCTGGCTACAGATACTGGGGACATATGACTTCACCATTCAGCATAGACCTGGGAAGGACCATGGGAACGCGGACGGGCTCTCCAGGTCGCCCTGCCGCCAGTGCGGTCGCCCGGATACGACCAGCTGGGGGTGTGCGGTCGTCACCCGGTCTGGGGGAGGGGAAGAGGTGGACCCCAACCCGGAAGCGGGGAATCTCCTAGGTTCCCCATTGGAATGGGTCAGATGGCAGCGGGCGGACCCCACACTGCACGTCGTCCGACAGTGGGTGAACGAAGGGCGGCCAGGGGGAGAGGAGGCGGCCGAAGGTTGGGAGTATGACCTAAGGGCATACGCCACCCAGATTGGGCGCCTAACGGTGGACGACGATGGTGTTCTAGGCCGGCGTTGGATATCTCCCATGGCGGATACCCGAGTACAAATACTGGTCCCTGCCAGTAAGAGAGACGCGGTGTTGGAAACCTTGCACGGGGCAGGCATGGCAGGACACCTTGGGCGCCGTCGCACCATGAGAAGATGCCAGGATTATTTTTACTGGCCGGAGTACAGAAGAGACGTGACCAGATGGTGTACGAACTGTATGCCGTGTGGGCGAAGGAAGGCGCCCCGCCCACCCCACCGCCACCCCCTAGGCCATGTGCCGATAGGCATGCCCATGGAACGTGTGGCGGTGGACGTAATGGGGCCGCTTCCTAGGACGGAAAGGGGGAACGTCTTCATCATCGTCCTAGTGGAGTACTTCACCAAATGGGCCGAGGCATACCCTATCCCAGACCAGAAGGCGGAGACGGTGGCCGAGTGTATAGTGACGGAGTTCGTGTGCAGGTTCGGACCCCCGGCCAACCTACATTCGGATCAAGGACGCAATTTCCAATCAGTGCTGTTTAAGGAAGTCGTCCGTCTGGTGGGGGCCGCCCAGACCCGTACGGCCCCATATAACCCCAAGAGCGACGGCATGGTCGAGAGGGCGAATCGGACGATTGAGAGTTTGTTGGCGACAACGGTAAGGGACGACCAGAGGGACTGGGACAGGCACCTCCCCTACGTCATGGCCGCGTATCGGGCGACAGAGCACGACACGACGGGGGCCTCTCCCAATGCCATGATGTTGGGGCGGGAGACTGGTTCCCCTCTGGCTCTCTTGTACCCGTCTCAGGACATACATTACGCGGGAGGAAGGGACGGGTTTGTGGCCGAACTCCAGTGGAGGATGGCTAGGACGCACAGCCTGGCGCGGGAGCGCTTGGGGAGGGCTGTGACACGGCAGCGAAGGAACTATGATAGGAGGACCGAGGCTGTGAGTTATGCGGTGGGCGACAAAGTTCTTTACTTCGTACCGGAGAGGAAGGTGGGGATATCACCCAAACTCCAGTGTTTGTGGACGGGGCCCTGGACAGTAAAGAACCATGTGGGTGGCCCCATTTACGAAATAAGTATGGGGAGGAAAAAAAGGGTCGTACATTGCGACGCTTTGAAGCCAGCCCCACAGTTATCTCTTCCCGTGCCCAGAGAGGGCGGGGGGGTCGGCAGCGTCCCGGCAAACGAGGAACCAATGGGGCGCGTGGCGTCGCTCTGTCTGGGACCTGGGATTGCGTCGCCTGGCAACCAAATCTGGGCGGACGAAGACGACTATAAAGCAGGGGGCCAGGTGGCGGGGCGGAACACAGCAGCCATGAGCTCGCCGGAATCTGAGCCAAGATCCTCCCGTTCCTGGGATAGGAAGGGCCGACCCCTCTTGCTCCCTGAAAACAGCACCTGGAGCAGCGAGGAAGAGGGGGAAGCCGACACCGACCACTGCAGGGTGACAGCCTCCCCCAAGAAGGGACGGACGGAGTCCTATATGGAGAAGGAGGAAGCCAAAGAGGAAGAAAGGGCGAGGGAGGCCGCCCTGGCGTCTTTGGACAGAGGTCGGACAAGGGGCAGAGAGCAACGGCCCGCACATATCCATACAAGAGAGGAATGGGTCAGGGAAAGGAACAGGAGGAGCAGGGAGAGGTGGCGCCTACGTAGGGAGGCGGACGAGTCCCAGAAGGAGGAAGCTGCGGTAGCAGAGGCCGTCAGACAGATCTCCCTCCACTGTGGGGAGGACGAGGACCGTGACAGGGATCTGAGGCAGAAAATCAGGGCGGCAGCGGCCAGAAGGAACGCGTCGTCCCCGGTACGACGATCGTCCTCCAGGAGTCGAGAGCGGCGACGGTCGGACGACCGTAGGCGGTCCGGCTCCACCGGAGGGTCAGTCAGCCACCGATCGTCGGACGAGGGCGGGGGACGATGGAGGAGGAACGGACTACATAGCTGGTCGCACGACAGGTTGGCGGGCGACAATGGTGGACGACATACTGACCGCCGGGAGGAAGGGACCACGAAAGCCCTGGAATCTGATCACAACGGCTGCAAGACAGGGCACCGGACCGAGCATGAAGGTAAAGGGGGCAGGACGTCCGCAGGGGAGGAACGATCCTGGAGGGATGCGGTCATGAGGGCCCTGTCCACGGAACCTGGCAGGGCGGCGGAACAAACCCATTCACCCCCGGTCCCCGCCCCGCCTCTTCGACCGAAAGGAGGCCAGGAGGCCGTTCTACGGGCCTTAGCTTGCGGGGAACCTAGGCCTCGCAGCCGGTCCTACGGCGACGACGACCCAGGATGTGGACAGGCACTCCGACCCCGGGAACAGCCTACCCTGGGGGGAAGAATCGTCATTTTGACGTCATCAACTAAGGAGGACGAGGGGGGTAGACCCAGAGGGGTCGGGTCGAGAAGGGGAGCGAACCAACGGGTGGACGTAGAGGTGGACGACAGGGTGGAGGTTGCCTTCCGGCGTATGGAGGAAAAGGAAAGGGCCAGGGCCAGGGCGGCCGGGCGGGGAGAAGATCTATTTCAATTCGTGAACGTAGAACCACCAAATCGTGGGAAAATCCCAACGTCAGCGGGGACGGACGAGACCCCGACGGAGCCGGCCGGCGAGAGTCCCACGGTCGACGTGGGAGCGAGGTGCCTGGAATCAGTGCGCCCTGAGAACGACGAGGGGTGCCAGAGCCAGCCAATCGGGTGCGAGGACGCTGTTGCCAGGCCAGCCGCGGGTGGAGGAAATCTAGGCGCACGGGGGGGGGCGGGGCCAGAATCTGTCACACCACCTGCCTCCACCAATAGCGGACGACGGGAGCCGTCGTCGCAACCAATCGGCATACAGCAGCTGCTGGACATGAGTTCGATAGACAGGCGGTGGGACCCAGACAGGCACACTGGGCGCCAACATAAAAAGGGGGAGGACGCGGGGGCAGAGGGGAGAACAGACAACCCGGCGTACCAAGCGGACATCATGGCGGATCATAAGGACGACGGCCAATCGATTGGGGGAATAGTTTGCGCCCAATGTGTCATTGCGGGGGCGAAGGACTGTACCTTTCCGGACTTGGAGAGCTTCAGAGAACACGCACGCGATCACGACACAATAGAAGGTTGGGATTGTCCCGTACCAGGATGTCCGATTCAGAAGGAGAAGAAACGCAAGGGGGACCTGATCAAACACATCCGAGCCAAACACAAAAAGCACCCGTGGGCAAAAGGAGGAACAAAGGTGATGCCGCCTCCTACGGACATAAGGAGACGGAGACAGGAGGACGAGTCGCCCGATGGCCGCCTGTCAGAGGTGTCTGACGATGAAGGGCGGAGCCCCAGCTCTACGCGGAGCCCCGGCTCGGCTCACTCGAGCAGGGGTAGCAGAACACAGCAGAAGCGGAGACTGTCCCCACAGGAAGTCGTGGGAAAGCTAGGCAAGAAGCACAAGCCTAGGAAGTCGGACTCGCCACGTAAGAAGACCACCCTGGTGGTAGACGAGTCGTCCACGGAGGAGGGCGAAGACGACACGGAAAAACCTGACCGAGAGGGGGAACCAGACGTGGATAGACAGGGGGACGACCAGTCGTCGTCCGGGGCTGGCCCGGGCTCCAAAGAGACCGCGACTGAGTCGGCCGATCAAGGCTCCGCCGACCATCAGGCCACAACAGGGCAGGAAGGGGCACGGGGCACGCCGGAGGCCAAAACAAGGGGGGAACCAGCGTCGCGGACGCCTACAACAACTAAACCGTCTGTTGCTCCGGGTGAAGGCTCACCTCTGTTGGCCACTGTTACGACTCCCGGAAAGGACGCCGGACCGGGGCGGTTGTGGGGCGAGCGGCTACAGGACGCCATCAGAAGGGGGGAGTCGGACAGGGCACGAGAAATCCTGTCAGAAGTACCAGGGACGATCAGCTTCGTCCAGAGCACGGAACAATGGAGTGCTAGTAAGCCTGGACGGAAAGAAGCCGTCCTGCAGACGGGCGAGGCGGAAATCGTGCTAAGTCAGGATGTGGAGTATACGGCTGGGGGAGACCGCCAAGGTTATGATACCGTGGTGCCTAGCCCTGCAGAGGTCAGAATCTATGGACAGGGGGGAGGAACCTCCCAAATGACAACGACGAGTCAGGTCTGGGGCGGTGCCCAGTTTAATCCTAGTGCACCCCAGGCAAGCTCGGCACAGGTACGGGGCGCCCTGTTCACCGCACCAGCTAGCGGGCGGACGGAGCAGACGACGGACAGGACGGCAGAGGGGGACCACCGCCCTACTAGTGGGGGTGGAGATGCGGGTCCTAGGTGCGGACGACCCGAGAGACTAATTGACTGCGGGGGGGGTGTCACCCTGCCCTGGTCCCAGGAAAGTCAAGGCCCCAAGGAGATATTACACGCCTACCTGGCGTCTATAGGGGAGGCCGTCCCCGCGGACGCTCTGTACGACACCGCCGGGGGGCGACAGGCCACCATAGTGGACGTGTTGGAGCCTGGCGTGTACCAAGTGTTCCAGTCAAGGTCTACTCTGCTACGACGTCAACCCCCGGAACCGGTAAGTGTGAATAACACCTTCGATGTTTTTATAGGTGGGGTTGCTGCAGGGACTGTATTGTCCCAAGTGGGCGTCGTACAGCCGTACGCCTTTCAGGACAGTGGTGAGGTCAGGATGGAGACGGGAGGGGTAGAGCCTACCCTACAGGATCTAGTTAATGCCATGGACCTTTAACAAGAAAAGGGATGGAGGACGACGGGGACAGCCTGGGGGAAGTAAGGGGTCCAAGGAAAATTTGGAATTTTGTATGACTCATGTTCTTCTCTTTGGACAGGAACAAGGAACTTCGTCGGGCAGACGAGGGCGGCCGAGGTAGCTGGTGGGCGATGGGGAGCCAACGTCGGCCGGCTACGGCGTGCGGGGAGTCGGGAGGACCTCGGGGCAGGCATAACCCGGGGATCGGACTACATTCTGAGGGCGGATGCACCGGGACGTTGGAGGGCGGCGGGACGGGCAGTCCACTTCCCATGGAGTACGGTGCACGACCCAGAGACTTGTACATAAGTTACTTGTTGGCCTAGGGGCTGGAGGACACGGATTATGCAAAGAGACGGTGCTAGGTTAAGGGCACTAGGACATTAAAGACGTTGTGTTGGGCGACTTAGCCTATGACGAGTGGAGCAGGGCAACCTGTACGTCCGGGATTACGGGACGACTCCAGAAGGGGGTACGACACCCTCTCCCCACGTTGGGGGTTAGTTAAGCTGTATCGGACGTTTTACGAGGCGATTACCAAGAAGGAAGGCGCGGTTGAATCAAGCCAAGTTAGTTCTCGTGGGTCGACCGGGGGCAGCGGCCAGTCCCCTCCGGCGACGACAAAAAGTGAAATTAAGTAAAGTAGGCATGTTAAGTTAGGGGACATATGTTTGTCAGGGGGGTTAGATTAGTGACCGGAGAGTGTAGCGGGAGGGGCGCTTGCGTCGCCCGCTGCACTTCAACGCATGAAGCGCACGACGCGCCCACAAGGGGGGGACGAACCGTCCGGTCCGGTCGTCCGACGGATAAGGGGGGTATATATGTGAGCTCAAGGCGAGCGATTGTCAGAATTGAAGTACACTTGGTAAATAAAGGATCTCGTTGGTAAACCGCAAGGCTGGAAGTTACTGTGTCTTTATTGATCATAAAACTCGTTACAATATAATAACAGCATAAATTGCAATTGGTTTCTGTGCGTTGTCATATATTATGCCCCTGCTTATGCATAAATTCATGAGCAGACATGACAGTCATCTTACTCATCCAGGGGCAACCTGGATAATATGTATTATGTGTGTATAATAGCCCTCACTGTGCCAAAACCAAAATACTATTATACACCAAGGTTAGGGTGTACATGCTGAATAGAGAGGCAACTGGATAGGAAGAGCCAAATTCAGTTTGACTGATACACATTGTGAGGGGGAAGTTGCCTGTTGCCTGTTATGAACATATAGCTCCACTGGATCATTATGTGACATGCTCGCAGAGTATACATGTTGATGTTTTGTCGTTTTTGTGTGTTTTAGGGGGGGGGGTACAATAAGATGGGCCCCTCTGTGTGTTACCATATATGAAAACTACGGGATCCTATTCCAAATCATAAATAGCATTAAGACTTTCTTGGGAAGACTACATGCTAGTAGACCTTCTGTAACACATGTATTATAAACATCTATGACAGCCAGACACCAAGCATGCCGTCACCAACATGTACTTGCTTGAGAAATGCCTTCAGGGCTGAGTCATATCGGTGATATCGGGTGCGCCATACATTCATGGAGACTTCCGTCAGTGAATGGGCGGAAAAAAGTGGAAAGTGTGGCAAGTCACACTGCATGTACTATCTGTAACAGATAATGCATTATTCCATGTACACATGAGACATTTCCCTCGGGACACTACAAGTTCTATTTATTAGTTGATTTATGTAAAAAAAAAAAAAAAATATGTACCCATCCCCGGGATATATATTTTCAAAACAGCAAATCTCTGAATATCTCAAGATAGAAGAAGAAAATATAAAGAAGGGCATCTGACAAAAATACGTGTGTAGTTGGAAGACGATATATATATCCTAAATGAAACAAAATGTATATCAAATTATGAATTGAAAAGGGACAAGGCCTTGTAGCAATTATTTTGAGTAAATATCCCTAGGCGTTGTTCCTATCACTTTTGTTATTGTCTCTCTACGTGATAGAAGATGCAAACTTGACCTACCTTGGAGATGTCTCTATAGTTGCCCGGGGTATATACATAGAGCGATAAATCTCTCGAACCCAAAAGCATGGGATATTATATAGGGCTATAGAGGCCCATAGTCCGACTTCCTCCTGTTTAGGTATGCCTTGTTAAATCAATGCACTGGATATGAAATCATGATCCCTGATGTCTATTATTATGATCCACAGTTTATATAGCCATATGCATATGTAGGCCTACAACATTTCATAAGGCCGCCAATCTAGTAATAAAGCTCTGTTCATCCATGATATATTCCAGAGTCAGTGAAACGTCTTAAATGCTTGATTTTGGGCAGAATATATATATAGTGTTAGGTCGTCTATTCTTCATGTTGTCCAAGCGGACTGAGATGCTGGAACTGGTGGCTTAAAGATGCATACTGTGACTGAGTGGAACCAGAGGTACGACCCTCATGATCCAAGATGGGGGGCCAACAACAGTGGGGGCACTTGGGGAGGCAGAAAACAATGGTGGCGCCGCCTCCGGTTGGTGGGATGGGAGGGAACTACATTAACCATGACCAACAGTCGGGATTCTAGCAGGGGGTTCGTCAATGGACTGTAGGACTGTCTTTGGCGGTTTACTCTTCGATCCATAACACCCCAGGGGTATTGGGAAAGTTGGGGATCACCCTTCCGTTTTTACTTCTTTTTTTATTACTTTTATTAAAAACTAGTAACATCAAGAGGCCCAGTCAATTCTATAAAATTCTTGATATTTCTGTCAAGGGCCGCTGCGACCACGTGGCGCGAATGATGATAAATAGTTTTGTTAGTGCATGTGAATTGCCCCCCCCCCCTCCATCCCCTTCCAGACAACACACATCTAAAGCTTCCTTCCAGATTCCTCTGTGGTTATACATTTAGCCATAGAGCACAGAGCCTTTCCATGTTTTGTCACCAGCTTGTGGTTTGTGGTGAGCATATCCAGGAGCAGCTCACTGTGATCCACATTAGCTTTAAAATCAACTTGCCAAGACCTGGTTGACGCACTGAATTATTAAACATGGGTCGCGGATTATGTATCAGGAACAAATGACCAATATATGGCCGGCTCTAATGGGCTATTTCGGTTTGGAAAAAAATGTGTCATTACCTAGGCCTACATGTATGTACATGTATCACAACCCGAATAGAGATAACGTTGGAGGCTATTTGTAGGCTACAGTGCGTGCAACCCCGAGCACAAGCCACAATTCTCCAACCCATAAAATTATCATAGATTTCATGTGCACCATCGAGGATGAAGCCCACATCTGGATACGATACCAGGGATGCCATCCTAAATGTTTCCTTCTTCTTACAAGAATTCCTACTTTTTTTCCCTGGGATTTCTGAGATAATTGAAGTGGGAAGCCGAGCATATACATTCAGGGGGCGCAGTCCAGAAGGAGGGGGCGCACCCCCTATTTTTTTTATCAAATTTTGGGGTCCAAAATATGTAAATAAACTGGGGTAAAGGGGGTGCATGTTTTTTTCTCTGATTTTCTGCTTTTGTAGACAATGAAGTTATATAATACTTCTGGGGGTACAAGAGACATATTAGAGGCAGAGACAATACCGTTATAAAAAACGAAGGGTCTTAGAACTACATTAAGCTATTGCGACAATATGCATCTAGGAAGGGGACGACAATTAAAAGAAAAAAGGAACTTCTCATTCAGAGAGATTACTAGTATATATACAATGTATATAGACATTCACAACCTTGTGTTCCACAACGTCTCCTTTCAGAGTAAGATATGGCTACAAGTAGGCCTACATGTATGGATTTTGTAAGCATCTATTCATAAGATTTAATATATAGATCTAGGGTAGATTAACCTAAAGATGACCGTTCCTGTGCAGGTTTTCAATAAGGGAAATGCATTAGCTAATATCTTTGAGTCTAATAGGTCCTTAGGGTTCCCCAAGGTACTAAATGAAAGACAATTATTTGGGCTTCTTGACCAATTACCTTTCTCAAATCCATGTATAAAGTTTATCTATTGGTTTTCATCATTTCTAAGACCATCTTAGTTAGTCTATTTTCACCTTGAGATGACCACCTTGCACCTTGAGTGGACCACTTGATAACTACCCTTTTAATGGCACTATGATCATTAAACTATTATTTGAAAAAGAGAATAAATGTCATCATAAGAAAATGTATGTTTTTACAGTGACTCAATTAGAATGGAAATTAGAGGCAATTTTATGGCCGTGGATATTGTAAATCTCATCAAAATAGAAGTGGTATTCCCAACCCAGGATTATAGAGGCTTTGTTTTTAATGTTCTTTTATAGACCTTCAATATGGACTACAATAATCCATTCCTTAACTTTATCATCACAATCTCAGTATCAAATACTTCCTCTACACAGTATTAACCATAGAATTACAGTAAAGATTGAAATGTATGCATCAGAGCACAATCTAGTGAAGATTTCTATCCCAAAATATTCTGGCCATGAATCTTGTGATGTAATCCTACATAATCATTGTTTTCTATTCAATTAAATGTACGAATAGGTGTATAAGGAGTGGTCAACTCAAGGTGAAATGGTGGTCATCTCAAGGTGAAATTGGTATGTTCTAGGAAATAAGTCCTATACAGAAAGTATTTAACATTTCTGCACTTTTCCTTATGCTACCATTTAGCAAAGATATTTATCAGTTCCTAGAGTTCCTAAAATGTTGTATATGTGAGCACTTGTCATCTTCAAATTATCGAACCAGAGTTGGAGAATTCAGATGAAATGGCCAGCTGGTCATGGTAAAAACCGTTCAAACATGCAGACTTTAATGTATTATCATGCAATGACAATTACTTCATATATTCCAGGATATCATTCTATGGGGTACTATAACACCTCTATGTCAATAATATTAGGGTTCAAGACCAATGCAGTACATGTGAGAGTGCGAAAATCTAGCTGACAGGTGGTCGACTCTAGGTATGTGGTCATCTTTAGGTTAATCTACCCTACATGTAGTCATTGACTAATCTAGTGTATGTTCTGACCATGGTATGTAACAGGATCGTGAAGCTTACCAAGTGACTGTAGCCTAGAGAACTAGTGTCATTCTAGCTGGCGTATTTGATAAATTGAAACATTGCAATTTACCTGTCTGATTTAATTGTCCGAAGAAGCCGGACGAGTTGTAGTCTGAAATTAAGCCTTGACAGACGTATTGCTGTGCGTGCAAATATCCTCTCTCCCTCACTTGTCTATTTGTATTCCGCACAAGAATGTTTTTTCTTCGTTTTCACTTGGATAAACTATAATTTGAAGGCCTACTTCAAAGCTTAATTGTCAGATAATTCTAATAGCTTGTACACGTAGACATGAGCCTAGATGAAACAGCTTACAGAGGTAAATCTATAAGGTAAATCTTCAGTGTGTTAAAGCCCTGAAGTAGGTACACATGAAGCAGTCTTCACTGGGATCCTTGTTTTTTCAGTTTGGTTTCTACCTGTGGGTCGGCCCGATCTTTATACCCTGGGTGTGGCCTTAAGCACCCACCCCACCCCACCCCTTCTCCACCACTAAAGCATTCTTACTACCCCAATCCGGCCCCACCCACCCCACCCTATCCACCAAGGCACTTATACGAAACCGACATAAAGATCACACAGCATGTGATCTGATACATCCTCTCCATGGGGCTGCACGTATAACGCTGGCAGATATAACCCTTTCTACCTTGAGACCTCTAGATTTTGTACTCGCAGGTGAGTCATCGCGTGTTATTGGGGCAATAATGTGGAATAAAATTATATAAGTGAGAATCTACGGTTGAATACAATGTAGATGCAGTGATCGACATGGGGGAATGTCTTGATGCATGTTTTAGATGCCATCAACGTAGACCTAATCTTATCGGGGGGTCTGCGAAGTCAAAATGTGATGGAAATGATGGTACTGTTCTCTCTTTTTGTAACCTTCAAATCACACCCATCATCAACATGTTCCTCTAAATATTTAATTGTCTTGTTCTTACTTTTATTTCCAATCAAGATTTTTCGTGGGAAGCCCTACAAAGTTCTGGGGGCGGGAAACTATTCTACCTCCAGGGGCGCCCCCTGGACACAGGATACCTGGGAGGGGGCAGGTGAGAACCTGCAGATGCACACATGCCTCCTGTAGGTCTACCTTCCACCTCCTTCCTGAAAGTAAACGTTCGTAACAAATGGTATTTCAACGTTTAAAAGACGTTTACAAGCGATATATTCAAGTTTTCTCTTTGTGGTGGAAAATGGTACCCTTTTCAACTACATGTAGACGCAAAACGTTTACGAGAACACTTCATAACCTTTTTCGACACCATATTATTGTGATCCCGTTATACTTTTTCTTAATCAAACGTTTCCAATCATTTAAAACGCTAAAATGCGTCCTGTTTTAATTTTGAAATAACGTACATCACTACATGTGTCAGCTCCCTAAAGTGATCCATGCTTAGTTTTTCGCAAGCAGTATTATATACCGGTGCACGCTAAACTCACATGTCGGACCAATTTAGTCAACAATGCCATTTTTTCACATTTCAACACCTCGCACTGCACTACATGCAGTTCTTAGCCCATAAATGTTCTCTCCTCCACGGGGTCTAAGATCCCTGCCCTCTATGTATTACCTGAGTTTCTACTTATCTCCTCTCGTTATCATGACTACACTCATAAAATACATAAACTACTCACTTCAAGGGAAGGTGTAGTTACAGGGGAGGGAGGTACTCATTTAGAATCATGTGTAAGCTCAAACAGGAACACATAAAGGGATCAACTCTACCCGAACATGATAAGGAGTTTAATGTATACCCGGCCGGGCTCTGTAAAGGAAATAAGTTTCCTTCTTTTAGACATAATTATTAGGGGCATACATGTAATACCTTGCGTAAGGCGACCCGAGGCTACCGCGCATGAAAGACGCATCCTGAGTTCAAGCCAGACCTATAAGGGCTGTCTTTGGGTCACTTTAATCCAGATCTGATATGATTTTACCCCGCCTAAAAGGCGCACCCC
The DNA here is from genome assembly GCA_949317995.1 of Acholoe squamosa. NCBI lineage: Eukaryota > Metazoa > Annelida > Polychaeta > Phyllodocida > Polynoidae > Acholoe > Acholoe squamosa. The sequence continues at coordinate 63,453,196 of OX439039.1, forward strand.
TCTTTTGAGAAGTTCTATAAGGCACAGTATGCTCCAATCTTATACACCAATCTTAGGCCTACAGACCTTTTGGTGTTATTTTTACGTTGAAAATAGTTTGGAAAACTTAGGAACCAAATAAAAACGTTTTTATTTTTAACGTTAAAAACCGTTTTTTCTGCCAAGTGCTTTTGCCAGGGATACGGAGACAGAAAGGGCAATGATCGGAGGGGGAGGGGGGGGGGTCGAAGGAAGTACACTCATAAACACTACTACCCTTGGCTTCGGTGACCATCTAGTCACGGTGTGTAGTTTTAAGTGAAGGTTGGTTATTTCCGTCACCAGGATCATGACACATCGAGAGCTGCTGTCACCTTAGTTCCGGATCTGATCAGAGCAAGGCGTCATCTACATGAGGTCTTAGGATTGTTATTATTCACTTCACCCTAGCGCTTATAATACTGAATCATACACAACGTGGGCGTTACAATAACATTAGGGATCAGATCGGTCCTTCTTACATTAACACAGGTATGTGGGCCTACAGATATACATAGAGGTTAGTCCAACAAGCATATCATTTTAAAAACACCCCCGCCCTCCCCCATGAAGGGAGAAAGTGAAAGAAAAATGTGATTGTTAATTGAAGGATATTTTCTGTCGGGGTTTAGGCTAGAATCCATCGTGACCATTCCGAGCTTCCATATTCCTTTCATGGATATTACAGTGACAAGTATTATAGTGATTTGTTCATGAATGAACGCGGTATACTACTAGGCCAATGGCTATGTGACAAACATGACATTGGCCGACTGGTCTGCCAAATACTTTATCAGATGCCATATCAAGAAACTGTCTCTTTTTGTGTACATTCACTTTGTGCCAACGAAGTGTATTTACAGTACTTAGTCTTACTTGACTCTCAGATACCAAAAGAGACTCATTGCGCCCTGTTTGTAGACGTCATAGCCTATATTATTACTTTTTAAAGCACTTCATGGATGTCATCTGGATGCTTGAAATACATATTTTACTTAAAACATTATTTGAAATGTTAATATTACATGAATATCCTCATTAGATTTGGAGTCTAGTAGTTCAATAGTTCAGAAGAAGTGACAGAATAAGATAAATCACACTCCATCTAACAATGTGAACAACCCATATCCCAAGTAAAAACATTCAAATTTAGACTTTTCCAAAAAGATGAAAAATAAAAATTTGTTAATTGACTTACCTTCAAATCATTACTCGCGATACTCCTTATCCAATCGCATTCTATAAACATGGGTAATGTAGCATCATGTTTAAATCCATGGGGAACTTGGATAGGTGTTTTTACCATAGAGTCCAGTTGTGGTCTGCGGGTACCATCCATAGCCCTAGCCCACTTGTGCGTATGTTTATGCCTGTTACCCGTGAGTTGTGTGGGCAGGTGGGCGACTCCACGGTCCACTGCCCCGCCCCCTCCTCCGGTAAGGGAGTGGTCATAATGGGGGAGGGGCGAGTAGATGTCCAAGTCGATATTTTTGTCTTCTCTCATGCACCAGAAGTTTCATTTTCTGCTCCTTCCTCAAGAAGGTCTGATTTGGTGCTATCCGTCCAATATGGGGTAATTAAAACGGATTACTGTTTCTTTTTTTCCACAATTTAAAAATCATGTGAAATCGCTTTGGTCCCTTCCTTGAGCTGGTCTATTTTATTTCTTATATTTTTGTTTCTCTTCTTTTTTTTCTTTTTTTTTTTTTTGGGGGGGGGGGGGGGTGCCAATATAACTATTCAAAATTCCCCTCCCCATTTCTTATAAAATGTGATTTCCCTACCTCCCCAGCACCGATTGTATGTGGGTAGGGTCCTATTACAGGTTGAGGTGAAAAGTGAGTCAGGGGTGGGCAAGGTGTCACTGAATATGTGGTAATAGGTTAGCAGTGGCGGGTTGTGGGGTGTCACAATAGCATCAGGTAGATTCCATTAACATGGCCTGAAATTAGCTATTTGTGATTTGTATAGCCTAAGGATTTAGTCAAACTTGTTTTCCAGTGTATATAGAAAAACCCTGGCAATTTGTTTAAATTCTTGCTTGGTTAGATGAAAAGGTAATCTAGCTAGACCTTCTCCAGTGGGCTGTCGGGCCACTTACTAATGCCACAACTCGTCAATAAAAATATACCCATGTTTATAATTGGCCCAAGTCACATATGCTCTATAGCTCTATAGCACACGTCAAATCTTTCTTTTAATTAGTTTTGGGCCCAGGACCCTTTGCTTACAGCTCCAGGGGCGTAGGAAGCAAATTTTTATTGGGGGGCGGGGGTCTCGGTTGGGGGGCCTGTTATATTTTTAGATAGGCTTATATATAGGGAATGTCCTCATCATTGGGGGGGGCAGGCCCCCCTGCCCCCCCCCCCTTTTCCTACGCCCCTGACCTCTGGAATCATGACGCTAAAACTCTTATATATATAAGATCTCCATAGACCTAGTCTTTGGGCGCCAGTGATGCTGTGGGATACTTAAATCCCAATTACCTCACAAATACCCCCATGTCTATAATGACTGAGTTGGCATCAGGTTAATCACAAACATGTAACTTGAACTGTCAATTCAGTTTGACTAATGGTGTCAGTTATCCAAAAGAGCTTTCTGATTGTCATTACCAGCCATTCTTCCATCCCAATTGTGTGTCTATGTTCCATCTGTGACGTTCCCATGGGAATGGATTGATCTACCATGTTGATAAAAAATTCAAGTGAAATTGATTTTAGATTGAATTTTAGATTCTTCCATAGACGAACACTGCTTTTGAAGGTAAACAATTCTGATTGTATGGGTATTATGCCATGCATGTATGTGTGTGTGTGTGTGTGGGGGGGGGGGTTCAGGGGTTATTCAATGATATCTTGCTCTGATCGCCATTTGAACAGTTCCCACCATGCAGCCAGACAGCTGAACTTTACTCCTATCTCATCTGCAGATGCCATGTCTGTTTGTTTTTATAAAATATCTATATATACTTTTTCTTTTCAGATGGTGTGGAATTCAAAGAATTTTGTTTAGGCCTATATATGATGCTGTACCTAGCCGGAATGATGCTTGCTCGATTCAAGTACCAAAAATGTGAATAAGGTTGCATAAGGAAAGAGGATGTGTAATTATGCATGGAAATTTCTTTCAGCAGCACAAGCCAGCAACTTGTTTGCATGAATCATACCAACTTTACAAGCTCCAAGTGGGACTGGAGCTGGTTCTGTTGACATGCACTGAAGAGATAAGCAAATCTTTTGCGACTCTGATGCCTTGTTTGAAGTCTTAATTCTTTAAATCTTTTTAAAGCTAATGCCATTTACACTACAAGGCATAGGCCCTATACTGAGAATCTAACATATTTTCTTTGCCATATTGTACTAAGAAAAATCTAATACTGGTATAATGAAGATTCAAAACCATTTTCTCCACATGTTAGGGGCCGGCCCGATCCTCCTATATATATATATATATATATATATATATATATATATATATATATATATATATATATATATATATATGAAGATTATGAGAGACTTTAAAGCTCATTCTCATCATGCATACTAAAATTATAGTTGGATGAAAATAAGACACTGCACATATATACCAGTATCATCGGCACTTTATAATTACCAGTACAAGAAAAGATTTTCATGATCACACACTGATGTATACATACACTCTTGAAGTAGTGAAGGAAAGGTGAGGCAACCAAGAGCTCAAGCCCCTCCCCTAACCCTGTATTACTTATGCACTTTGGGCACACCCTAAAGACAAGAGCAGCTGGATGGTGGCTCCATCTGGACAATTCTAGCAGCACTCTCCAATAGAGTGGCTGGAACTAACCTGGTTCCGTACAAATGACTATTCTTACCTTTCCACTGACTGATGTCAGAATCATGAGATCCATTGTTTGGACCATCTACCATATAGAGACCAATGAAGAAAATACACATAACTATCTTACTGAAAAGACTTCAATGATTGCTGGTGGTCTGCCACTCATTTGTGAACTTTCAAGTTTATTTATGTCCAAAAGACAAAATGATCCAAAACATGATTATACCTTGAGGAGTTTGGAGTTTGACCAATTCTATTGTAAGCCAAACCTTCTGCAAACTTAATGCATAAATCCACTAATGTTAAGGTATTGTTACTGGATGCTGTTTTTAAGTTTGCAAAGAGAGAAGGCTGCTTTATTTCTACTAAGGCAATCAATTTGATAAGATCTAGTTAACAGAAGTTCTCCATTGGCATGTGCCTCTGCCCCATGCCCCTATGCCCAATGTGCCTATTGGGGTATGCTACATGTCCCTATGCCCCATGTATCCATGCCTAATGTACCTACTTGCCCAATGTACAAGTGTCTCTCTTCCAAAGGAATGAAGCCCCGGTAGCGGTTTTTGCCCTCATCCCTGCTCATAGATTAGATCATTCATCTCATAGATACGGTCATCCATAAATGCGGTCACTTCTGTGAGGGACAAGCAGTGTATAGATACTAAATCTATGTACAAGCAGCTTTTAAATACCTGTTCAGACTAAGAAAGAAGGGACTGGATGCCCATCAACTAATGAGGTAGTCCCATGAAGTGAGGATCCCACTTTTGGACATTAAACAAATCAATCAAACTCTTATGGCCTGGTAATGTGTTTGGGGACTTATAAATTGATGTTCCTAAACCTCTGATGCTTATTTAGGATATTGTTTAGTACTGACCGTATAACAATCGTTTTATCAGTTTAATAACTAGATGGCGTCCTAGTCGACCACTAGGCTACAGGCCTACTCACCCACCCAGCCCCATAGGCCTATTGAGGGGGCGGAAACACCTCTCACAATTATACTGTTTTGGAAATGAAAAACGGTTCCAAGAGGTTAGAAATCAGAGATATCCAGAGAGAAAGAGTGTATCTAGGTACCCCATCAATATTGGATTGAAAAATCGAACCAAACACCTTCTGTAGCATTTCAAATCTTGAGGTACACTCTGCAGTGAGTAAGAGAGAACTCACCATGCCCCTGTAGCAGGAGCAGTTTGGCCTGGTCTACACTAACGCCATCTGCTGTATATCCTTGATAAAACTTTCATATACCCCACATATTTAAGGTGATCCCATGTATAAGACGAATCTAGAGTTTATAGATTTGCTCCCAATAATGTTCTACTCAATGGATTTTCAAAATTCAAAAAATCTTTATCTAAGATCCACAAACCCCATTATGCAGTTGAGGGGAGTGTAATGTATCAAATGAAGGTCTCAGGTGTCCCCTTTGATGATTCACCGAGAACTAAATCCTGTACCTCCACACTGTATATGCGAGTTCCTACAGTAATATCAATTTTAAAACCCCTATACCTCTACCCTTATGCAAGAACGGCCTTCTTTGAGGAGCTAGATGGTGCTTATTGGGCCTATCATTGTAACCTCGAGCAACATCTGTTATCTATGATGGGTGGACATCTGAACTCTTCCTTATTTAAAGTTCTTTTAGGCACTACCGGGGCATATAAGAAATTTTGTCACATAAGGCCCCACCAAAAAAAAAATAACCTGGTCTACGGATTGCCCTCTCCACATTCTCGGAGATACAATTTTTTTTTCTTTGAAAAAATCTTGTCTACAGATTTCCCTCACTTCACTTTCAACAAGTTTTCTCTTTATGGTGTTTGGCAAAAAAATTTAAAATAATTTTTTTCTGCTCACCTCTCTTTTCCAGCAAGGAATCCATTGGACGCCAAAAAAAATCTTTAAAAAAAAAATTCCCTCACTTGTATCATTTTTTTTTCAAAACAAAAATCCGTAGACCAACTTATATTTTTGGCGTGGCCTTAGTTTCATGCTAATTATCAGGTACTGCCACATTCCTGAAATCTGTCATATTCATAATTCTTTCTGACACATGCCAAATTAGTTTCTTGAAATGATAAACACAACACATCCATTGTAAGCATTATAGAAGTTTATCTCTCTTGAGTGATATTGCACTCAAAGTCTCCTTTTACCTGTACAAGAAAAAAAAAAGATCTATAAAAGTTTTTCATGATCACACACTGACACACTCTTGAAGTAGTAAGGGCGAGGCGAGGCAGCCATAGGCTCGACCCCCCTGTCCAGTATTACTATATACACACACCACTCTGGGCACCCCCAGGAGACCAGAGCAGCTGGACGGTGGCACAATCTGGACACTTCTAGCAACACTCCCACTTGGCCTCACCACTGGGTAGTAGTTTAGAAGTCAGTAGCTCACCCGCCAGTAATAAAAATTGAAACCAAAAAAACGTAGTAGTGCTGGCAATAGTAACAATCACAGAAGCAACAATAATGATTGTATCTATATCCAGACACTACCAGTACCTGTTGTCACTTAAAGAGAAACCTTGTATATCTTATACACATCTTCTTGTAACATAAAATGGCTCAAGCTTGTGCTCAAATGAGTAGGCCCAATTTCTCTTTTTGTCCCCTACAGCGGGAGATCTTTTTTCTCATCTTTATTTCCTAACTATTGGTATGTCATTGAGCTATTTTCTTCATATGGACGGGGCTGACATAGCAGTAAATAGCATGGATTTCACAGTATACAGTTTGATCCCCCATTCTCAGTCCATGTTCTAAATGGTTGTTTTACCATGCCACAATAGAATAAAACTCAAGTTGTTCTTCAAAAATGATCCTAGAATAATATAAAATGAGCATAACTTATTACATTCATCACGCAAAGCTTAGTAGGACAACTTTTTATGTCAATCAAGATGGACATTTCCTGTCAATTAGATATTAAGAGATTAATAGTTTGAGTAGAAACACTGCTCTCCTCTCCCATTGAAAACAGAAAGAACAATACACAAGATCCAGTAAAAATACCTAAACAAGGTAAATGAAACTGCAATTACCTTGTGGAAGATCTTGCTCACAACTGGTCCAACTGAATTAATGATACACCTTGCCATATTTCTATTTCTTCACAAATATCCATGGTATGTTATGAATTGCTAATAAGTTGCCATCAAATGCAATACAGCGAAGAACCTGAAGAGATTATTCTAAATGCTGAGGGTAAGGGACACATAATCACAACATTGTAGTTCAGAAACAAAAGTAACATTCAAAACTTGTAAATATACCAGATGTACAAAACACCTATATTAGTAAACCTATATCATGCAGGACACTCCCTAGATGATTTTACAATTTTATTATAAATGTGTAAGTACACATATAGGAAATAGCCTCTCTCAAGCTTAGACTTACAAAGAAGACATGAAACAAATAGTCCATAATTATCAGACTGGTGCCATGCATATAGGTCAGATATCACAGAATATCAGCAAAAGGATCCGACTCCAACCAAACAAATCACAGCACGGGTCTATAGTATGTGTTATGACACAACTAGGCTTTTATAAGTTCTGTCACTCCCTCCATCCATACACTGATCTACCCCATATGCATGATATATCTACACACTCATCCCTTAATTCCTAAATTATGATTCCCTACAATTCTTAATTGGTTTAATGGCAAGGGGTAACCTGGATACATTCCAGGAATTATATCAACCTAATATATTCAGCAGTTAAGTACATAAACCCTAACTTCATTTTGTATAATTAGCAAAATAGAATAGAAAAGGGGGAAAAAATCTATAAAGTGAAAATAAAGTAACATTCCTCCTAGTTCACTCCATCTATACTAAGATAGCTATGTGCCTGTATCCTTTTTTTATGGACACCAATGGAAGTCTTTAGATGTAATTTGAAAGACGAAAAAGCCATAACAAAATACTTAAACACTTTAACAACAATGGAAAAGGATGTTATGGTATTAATCATAATTAAAAATGTAGATATTGCAAAGCTTCAAAATGGAAAGGGAAAACAAATAAACAGGGTATATACACGTATCCCTACAGAGGCTATTAGTACTTTTGACATTGAAATCTAAATAGGTCCCTCACATGAACTGGTGCAAAATTCACAATAGATGCTTGTAATATAAAGGGGGCAAACATGCATTTAAATATAAATTTATTTCATATGAATATAGATATAATTCATCAGTGTTCAGATTACACAACATAGACTTTTTTTTTACATGATTAAAAGGACAAAGTATGAGACTGTTTGCGAAATACAGAAAAGACATGGATGTGAAAGTCTTTGAAATAACAAGTAAAGCCACAGAAGGGCTTACATAATAGTAACCCACTCACCAGAAACCTATGACGAAAACACATACGCAGTTATGTTCTAAGAACATAAGGGTACACAATACTAACAAACAGCACATCAAGTGTGAAAAACTATGAATAAAGGAAAAAATGGTTGGTATTTTCCATATGCACTACTTAACTTTATGAGGTATAAAAATATGTCGAAAATACCAAACACTGGTACTATAGATCTAACAAGATTGATTTTCTTCCCACACATTTTCAATGTCTTTCTAGTTAAAGACCCCTAGAAAATTGGTCAAATCTTGATTTTCTTCCCACACATTTTCAATGTCTTTCTAGTTAAAGACCCCTAGAAAATTGGTCAAATCATATTTTCGGCATTTAAATTTGGCACATTCTTTGCACGGAAATCTAGAAATCAAAAATTCATTTCCTTGTCCTGCTATCCATAACACTGCCAATTTAAGATTTTCTCTGAAATGCTCTTCTTAATCTTATCAGTGAACACTTATTACTGATATTAACCGGGTAGTATGTAATCTTTACTATGATAATAACATTTTTGATTCATGTACATTTGCTTTGCGTATTGAGTAAAATAGAACGGTCAAAGCGCTCATATCCATAGGCATGGGACTTTCTGTGGCTTTCTTTGAGCATGGTGCCGAAATGTAGTTCGCAATTACTTAAATTGCACATAACATTATTTGTGAAATACTGTCCCATATTATTTCTCTCCTGTTATGTTTTCCTTAATGAGACCAATTGTTTCTGAATTGGAAGTATAACACTATTATATTTAGCAGTTATGCTAACGGGGAACATGAAATGTTCACTTCAATTTTCCTTTCCCAAAGTCTACCTCTCACATATCACGCTTACACATCAAAATGCAGAAAAAAACGCAAGTTTTAAAAAATTGGACTAGTGACACAAGAAAATAACCGCATTTTCTAATGCTCGATCTGAGTTCACTGAAAGGCTGGTAGTAATTAACGATAAGTATCGCAATAAAAATAATACTAATATAATATTAATGATATCACACAGAGCACAATCAGAGAGCAATGTAAGCAAATGCATAGCAGGCTCGATAGTTTATGTAAGTTGACAGTCTCTGATGAGGCGAATTGGACAACCACCTCTACCAATGGTGTATGGAATGCATGGCAACAAGTAGCCAATATGTCACTTAGGTGTCGGTTGGCGGTCCGGTCACATCACTTTTAGTCTTGTTAATTTGTGCGGCATCCTTTAACCCTGTCCACACGTGTGTTGCATATCTGTGCAAAGTATCACACTGTTTAGTCACTATGAAGATTACAAATTCCTAATCTGTCTTTCTGAACTTAATTTCAGTATTGTCTTTTTTTTAAAACCTAGCCTAGCTAGATTTTAGGCAATTTGGGTGCTTGGACAACAGGGTTGGCCTGTTCGAGGAGTTTGCGGCCTTCTGTCTTGTAGTCGAATGTACAGTCATGGGACTCAGCATATCGGTGTGTGGCACAAAAATTATTCCCGCATCTGGAATGAAGATGAATGTAAATTTATTATTCTATCTAAGCTTTATCACTTTAATATCCAATATACATGTCCCACTATATGTTGATAGCACAAGTTACTTCTCTGTAAAACTTTCCTTAAATCTTGTCTTTTTCAATCTTTTGAAGACCTTGACAAAAACACACACACACACACACACACACACACAAAAACGCTCAAAATATTCAAACAAGGACCGGACATATAGCTCATGATAGTGTTTGTTCAGGACCAAATGAAATAAATCTGACTAAAAACAGAGGAACATAGGAAATACAGATTCTCTAAGCTTAGTAAAGAAAAGATAGAAAACTTAATCACATACCTGCATTGGTAACTAGTGGCAAGACCAGTTTTCTTGGCACAGACAAAACATCTTTTGGAAGCCTTTTTCTTCTGCTTAACAGGAGGAAGTCTGGGAGTTGGTGACAAGCGGTCTCGCTCACGGCCCGCTGATACACGCTGCTGTAATCTTCCCGACTTGAAACAGAAAGGTACATCAATTAGGCAAATATAAAAGTGTGCATAGCAGAATGCACAGAGTAAAGTGGGCAGCTGCCAAAGCTTTTTTTAATTAATTTTGTACATATACTTCATGCGTCAATCGAAACATTGAAATAATTTATTTATGCATTTCATATTCTCCTTACTCTATCAAAGTTTTCTTTTTTTTTTGTGCACAATATATCATAAGTAGACACACAATAACATAGTCTTCATGAATCACTCCCCTACTTACCACAAGCCTGCCTTCTGGGGTGCCACCCCTACTCCCATCACGGATGCTACCACTGCCAAGGTTGTACCCAGCACGTGACTTGCTTGCGCTACGGACAAAATTAGCTAACTTTGAAGAACCTAGTCGCTCAATAGAAGCCTGGCGGAGTAGTCCACGCGCCTCGCTTTGGCTAAGGCTCTCAAGCATAAGGCCCTGTTTACGCTCAATGGAATATTTGGAGGTTGGTGGGCGAACAAGGCTTTCTAGAGCACTCAGATGTTCCTTACTACCCCTTTTGGAAGAGGAAGCTGAGGTGGCCGAGGTAGTGGTGGGTCTGCCCAATGAGGACTCATAACCACCATGATGATGGTCTATAAGTCTCTCTAGGCCTTTGCTAGACGAGGTGGGTGGCCTCATGGACAGCGAGTGACTTAGCACATCCTTTTTACGAGTTGAGTAGGAGTGCGCAGCCGCTGACCATGATGGTGTCCATTCGGTTTGCAGGGCATTGCTAGCTGTGGTACCAGCAGTGGCTGCAGCTGTCGCTGACAGCTCTGTTAGCCCTGCCTTCTTCTGAGCTGTAGACGAGGTTGTAGCACTAGTAGATGGAAGTGGGGGATTGTTCTTGAGCACTTGTGACTCTGAGGCAGAGGCAGCACCTATCACCAATGCATCCTTGGAAGTAAGGGAAGCTTCTGCTGCAACTGCTGATGCTGCTGCAGCTTCAGCACTGTCTTTGTCGGTTTCAGCAGTAGCCTCTGCAGCACCACTCTCTGTAACACTTTCCTTGATATTACCAACAGCTCCTGCTTTCTTAAGCAACTCAGCCTCGGCTTTAGCTCTCAAGCTGCGAGCGGTATTCCCTGTATAGTCCTCCTTTACACTCGACAAAGGACGTTTCAATTTTGCACTCTCAAGCATGTCACGTGCAAGTCGCCCACGTGCCGAAGAAGGTGTTGTGGACGAAGGCGGCGGCTCAGTCATAGATGCTGCACCTACAGCCACTGGAGTTTCAGCTCCATTATTGTTCATGGACAATGCAGAGATGACTGAGGAGCGACCCGATGGGGGTTCAGGGTTGGCTGTGCCAGAGGCACTGCGCACATGAGTCTGTCCTAGAGGTGGCAATGGGGTCTTTGTAAGTGCTAAATGATTTTGTTGTTGACGGGGAGCATGACCAGCAGAGCTGCCTAGTCGGTGAGCTGAACTGCGTGTCCGGCTACCTGGCCGACCAGAAGAGGGTGGACGAGGCACTACCTTCTTCTTGGGCTGCAAGAAAGGAAAATTTACAATGTGAATATCACTCTTGGAAAATGATGAATACCACCTATGCTTAGCTTCAGAAAGCACACTGATCAAATCCAGTCTACATACCGTCGCCTCAGTGCAACAAGGTTGTATGTGCATATCTCAAGATTGCAGGAGAGGCAAAAGAAGAGTTTCAATTACTATAGCACACTGGGGGCACTGCCTTATTGCACTTGTGCATATATAATAGATAAGAGCTTCAATACTTTCATAGAAGTTAGATAAGGGTCAATAGATGTTAAAACCAGAAAACTCAATTTTGCCAAAATATATCAGTTACAACCTTGTTGCACTGAGGCGACGATACACCTCATACAAGATTTCTTGATAGGTTATCTAGACATGCTATGAGTGGTTATCGAGAAAATGGGTATCAACATTTGGCTTAATTCTTTCTATACAAAGGCTATGACTTAATGATTTATACCTTAATCCTTATAAATACGGCCATTTATTGCCGCAGCTACAAATCAATGATCTATTTTCTGTGATCTAATGTGACTGCTATGTGTATAAATGTATTACTACTATCGTTCTCATTAATCAAATGTTGAAGTAAGATGAAAAGACAACACTGCAAAAGTATACAACAGTACCGTAGTGTAATAAATCAATAGGCTCTTAATTGAGTTTAACATATAGGCATTAATAGAGACATATCAAAGAGATCATACAATATTTTTTGGGACTGTATCTTGCCACCCTGGCCAAAAAAAAAAAGATTAATGGCCCCTCCCCTCATAACAACAGAGGTATTTCTCCTTTATCATCCAGAGGTCTAACGATTTGCTGAGAATCAAAAGATTGTTTGAAATAGTGTTGTTCTTGTTCATTTTTCTTTCATTTCTTTTTTCACCTATACTAGATGACAGTGTAATTTATACCATTTTCCCTTTTCATTTAGGTAATGAATAATCCTGATGAGGGCTCAACCATGGCTGAAACTACTCATCACATAGATCTACATTCATAACTGGTAGCTCGCACTCATCAACATATAAAGCATCTTATGCCTGTACATAGACTGTAATGATTTTTATATATAAAAAAAAAAAAAATTTGAACCGAAGTTGGGTTTCGATTGACATATCATTTATAGTAATTTTCATACTTTTAGTAATGGATGAAATGATAATGATACCCATAATTTTATACCTGTTCCCTGATTTACCAGTATCAGATCTGGGCTGTATTAATCTGTATGTATGTGAGATACTCTAAGTTTGTTTAGTTATGTGTATATGCCTTATAGGTTATATCTGGGGCTGTGCACTGGGCCTTGACCATAGTGCTTACGTATTACACTAGACCACAACTTTACACAACGCTGAGCGGATTACTCTGATCCAGACCCCCCCCCCACCCCCCACCCCATCCCCCAATCTGTCCCTGCTTTTTGACATAGGATGTACAAACTGGTGTTTGGTGATGTTTAGCATGTTTCCATCTAAAATATCAGTATGTTACACCAAATGGACACCAAGAGATATAGCAGTATGTACACGCATTTAGAGAACTCTTTTGGGCTATTACCACCTCTTCTTTCCATGTATTTCCCCAACACAGTGCATATGTATTCCATATAAAGGCAGCTTGACAACACAAGCACTAGCCCATTCCTATGTTCTAAACTCATAGCTTCTAACCGGCTAACAGCAACAGTGCAATAATAATATACACAATTAAAGCCATTGCCAAAGGTTCAAAATGTGTCTTTTCAGCACCAGTTCGGCCTGCTACCTGTACTTATGAGCCGTGAAACATGATTAAATCTGACCACGACTTGGCTACAGTTCTAGTCCCTTGTTCCTGTGGTACCCCCCACCCCCTCCACCAACCCACACATACATTTGTCTGTGGCAGTGCCTGTTTGCCTACTCATACCTGTACCAGGGCCAGGGATCACAGAGACCATAGCACAGGTGAAGCCTGGTAACCTTGCAATAAAGGATTTAGTAAAGGAGGGGGGTGCCCCATCCCGCTACCCCCCCCCCCAAAAAAAAAAAAAAAAAAAAGAAAAGAAAAGAAAAAACACCCTAGTAGTGTTCTATTCAAAATCGTACGTATATGGCCGTTTTTGGCCTAATTTCTCAGCGTGTCTCAGGACTGCACGTTATGCTAAGGTGGACTTTAGTTTGGCAGTAGTGGGGGAGGTTATTTGGGGCAGTGGACGTACTGACGTCACCCACTGACGTCACGTCACAGACGCTGGACCAGACGTCACAAGCACAACATGTGACAACTGATGGACAAGTGCACCCATCATTCATTGGCATAAGTGCCGAATGTATTCGTTATGTATCCCTTTTTAACTTGACATTAGATACTATTTGGAGCTGCATGTGCTAAGAGAATATGCTAGATAGGGTGTGGATAAAAAGGGGCAGGCCATAAATAATTCTGCCCATGACCACCAGCTCACGTCACCCCATCCACTCCTCATCCACCTGCCGTCCCTGACATGTTTGTTACATTGGAGTAAATTGTGTAAGGATTATTATGCCATAAACCAACTTGTGACTAGTATACTCCATTAAATCATATCACATGATCATGATAGCCATGTCTGAAACAGTACAGGCGTAGACTTGCTCAAACTATGTTTATAAAACGATTTTATCTATGATGTCCATAAAATCGCTTTATAAATTTTAGAGAGGAAGTAAGTGGGAGGAAAGCTAACCTGGAATCATGAGTGAATAATCAAAGCTGTCAATGTAATTATCATATCTTCGAACTATCGTTTTTCCTATTGCCATTAAAATAACGTCATGGGGAAATGCACCTAACGCATCTCTCACATCCGACTTGTTGCCATGGCAACATGATTGAATAGCATGGAAATTCAGTGCATTTCTTTCCCTTGTCATTTCATAAGAAGACAAAGGGAAGGCACTATTAGTGTAAGCGACCATCCGGTGTTAATATATATAATTATGAAGCCATGTTTCAAATACAATGTAATGGTCAGTGAAAATGAGCTCGATGCTCAGTTTGCTCAGATCCCAGTCTTCGAATCAATGTACAAAGAAGGGGGGAAACTGGGACACTGTCAAACAGTCATGAAAATTTCAAGGTATTAAAATTATGTTCCAAAGATTGATTAAGTGCACTGTAGGGTACTTCAGTTGAGGGACCTGCATTTAAAGCCCATCTTCTTCATTTATTTAAAAAGATTTTTTTTTATCGGTCACTGTCATGTCATTCATGAAAAAAATGATAAAGCCTTGAGTAAAGTATTAGTAAGGTTGGGTGGGCCTGCACAACCAGGTGGAGTTCTCTGATCACAATGCCATGGTTTCCACCTGTTTAAGTAGGCTACCAATCAATAGATCTATAGAGATCGATACAATACATGGTACATACTAGTACACCCAGGTCTCCGCCACCAGACCTGGCTAACCCCCACCCCCCCCCACCTCTCCAACCTGCAGCTCATCAATATTCACTGCTTCCAGTGACCTTGTTTTTACTGTATTATCCATTGTTAAAATGCACACAGATTTGGCAATTCTCTAAAGCTTGCTGCCCTTGGGGGTTTCTCTAATTCTGAGTTAATATTACTTATCTTTTTATGTGTAAGTTTGGTTTGTGATTATATCTTCTTTTTTTTTGTCTCGTTCCTTTATAGGTAGGAGCTGTATATGGGATGAAGGGTAAAAGTGTTTAAATTTCTGCTACTGTCAATACAGGGTTAACATGGTTAATCTATTATGCAGCACCATCTACTTGCAAACTTTTACCATTATGTAGGATTTATAAATCATGATTCCAACTGTAAGGAATTCTTAATGCCTATACAGGGTAGGGGTAGAATTCTCTAACAGAACACTTCCCTGGATATCGATTGAACGCTCTAGATCTATATTCATAACTACCGTAAACTCCCGCGTATAAGACGCGTCCTCTACGCCAAACAAATGCCTTGTGCGTTTTATAGGATGTACTGAAATTGGGGGTGCGTCTTATACGAGGGGTAATTTTACTATAGAACAGTACTGGATTGACAAAAATCACCCTTAAAATGTGCGTCTTATACGCGAAAATGCTTCTGCTGAGTTTGGGGTGCGTCCTATACGCGCAACGCGTCTTCTACGCGGGAGATTACGGTAAGATAACAATGGAGTTATCAGTCAGCAACCTACTGTGTTAATCCTATCTAGTGGGGTGGACTGTGTATTCGTGTTAACATATGTGCATAAACCCTTTAATTAAGGGCCACGATTGAAGAAGTCCATCATACCCACTGGTCGTCATGACCAGTGGCTATGATGCACTCGCCAGCACTTCATTTGAGAATCACGTCAACCCTGTGGCAGTGCATTAAACCCATGAGGTCGGCATGGTGCTTTTAACTAATGCACTATCGGTCTTGAAAGGGTTTAAACTTGAGCTGGTCGACCTTCCTACACTGATCCACACCTGGAAAACTACGCCATTAAAATTTAAGCTTATCTGGGCACCGCCGGTGCATGAAAACATCTTGATCACACTTACTACGAGCCGCTACTTAATGGTCTAACTCAATGGAGTCCAATGTTCCAATTTCCAACCCCCCTCCCATCCACCACTACACCTAACCACATACACCAGAGGCCATGCAGTGAGTGCTCAAAGGGAACAAAAGAAGCCGAGGCACACAAGGTCTACATGGCCGGTAATTATATGGCATTTACTATTGTTTTATGAACAATTGGAGAAGCTTAGAAGTTTTAATCCTCAATTAATATCTGTCTAACTGTTTCTACTCTCCAGGACCCCTGGTATTATATACATCTACTTAATAGAGTTTTTAATTTTATGATTTGCAATTGCATCTTATTGAATAATCATTTACCCCTCCTCTAGCCTTGAACTAAAAACTGACAGTGTCAAGAAATGTAAGTTAAACATGTCAAAGTCCCACCTTTTTCGTAAGGGTGATGTTTTCCATTTTGGACCTTAACAGTTCCATCTTCTCTTTTGTTTTAACATTTTCCTCAACTGTCTCTCGTGTCGTTGGTTCTTCTTCTTCCTCGTCGTCATACAAATTGTACATTGATGCACCACTAAAATGTAGCGGACTGAAAGCAAAGAAAAAAAAAGAGTGAATTTAAGATATTTGAATCCCCCATATTCCAAAGGCGCTTAAAAAATTGTATTTATGGCCCTCCAGTAGTGAAGAGTTTAACAGACTCTAAAATCGTGAAAAATTGGTCTTTTTCTTGTCTGAAAAAAGCCCCAAAAAGGGGTAGGGGTGCTTATTACGTCGAATATGGTATTTATAATCTCATATTCAAGCAATAGAACATGTGGGCCAAGTAGAGTGCATTTTAAATTTATTTTATAGATATCTGTAAAAATGTCCCTTATATGTTATTGAAAGAAGTACCTTAGGGACTCGGACAGTGGGGTCAACGTTCCATCTCCTCGATCGACTACCCGGAAGAAGTTGAGCTGGTCGCCCTCGCGATAGACAAGTAGCGTCACCTGGCGGTTACCGGGTAGCTTATCGAGGATTTCCTCTCTGTTCGCCTCCATGTACTCGGCCATCTCCCGTAGAGCAGGGTCCTCCATGGCAACTGCAGCAAGTCAGACCAGACAACACTTTAGAACTGATGACTAAGTAAAGGCTTTAATTGAAAGTTTTGAAGATCCATATATAACATTCATTTCCATTGGCAGCCATAGGAAGTGAAATGGATAAGCTACACCTAGAGTCTGAAATGGTCTATAAGCTGCGGCTTCTATACAGGAGATTTTCAAAGTGTTCAGATACATAACCAAGGATATTTACCTGATATCCTATCAACAACAGAATTCAAAGAACCAATGCCTAATTGGAAACCGACCCTGTTTCTCTCGTGACCGCCAAGAACAGGCATATGTTTCTTAGATTGGAACTTCAGTTATTCAAATGCAGAGGTAGTAAAACATTTTTTCTTAATTTTTCTGTTATCAACTTACTTCTGCGGGTGTTGATGGGACCCCCGCGCATGGCGAGCACCAGTTTGAGTGTGGCACCGTCATGAATGCTGTAGTCATGGAGACAGTAGTCATCCTCCAGCTCCATAGACTGCCATATGAGATGCTGCTGTGAGATGGGGATCCCTGCAATACATGGACAATATGGGCAACTTTTAGTATAATATTCATAGCATATATTGCCTAACCACATGGGCATCTTTTACTAGTGTAATTTCTGTACTAGATTCCTTCATATTACATAGACAATATAGACACCATTAGTGCAACCTTTATACCAGATTCCTTTAATACATGGACAACATGGGCATCATTAGTGTAACCTTTATACCAGATTCCTTCAATACATTAACAGCTTGGGCACCTTTAGTGTAACCTTTATAGTAGGTTTTCTTTTTTTTTTCTTTTTTTTTTTTTTTGGAGGTAGGACCGATCATCACCTAGCCCTGTCGATAATCTTTATAGTAGATTCCTTCAATACATGACAACATGGTCACTATTGGTGTAATCTTTATACCAGATTCCTTCAATACATAGATAACATGAGCACTATTGGTCTAGTTTTTAGGTTCCTTCAATATATGGAAAACATGGGATGGACAACATGGGCACCATTAGTGTAATCTTGATGCCAGATTTCCTTCAATACATGGACAATACAAGCTCCATTAGTGTAACCTTTATACCTGATTCCTTCAATACATGGACACCATGGGCATTAATAGGGTAATCTATATATATTCCTGCAACCATGGACAACATGAGCTCATTCAGGGTAAGTATTAGATATATCATGGGTTAACAGGGTTACCATTACTTAAACCTCTTGATAATACCCCTGCAATACATGGAAAACATGGACATCAAGCTCTTGATAACACGTGCATCACAGCACGGCACTGTGACAAGTTTTATGTTATAGGCTTGGACACTCACTACCGTAATCTCCCGCGTACAAGACGCGTCCTCTACGCCAAACAAAATGCTGGGGAGTCTTATAGGATATACTGAAATTGGGGGTGCGTCTTATACGAGGGGTAATTTTACTATACAAATGCACTGAATTTACAAAATTGAGCCTTAAAATGTGCGTCTTATACACGAAAATGCATTTGCTAAGTTTGGGGTGCGTCTTATACGCACAGCGCGTCTTCTACGCGGGAGATTACGGTACATTCCACACATCTTGCAGCAGAACTCGCCTGCCATAGCACGAACCATGGCATCATTGCATAGTAAGGATTCTGTACAATACAGAGGAAAGAAAGTTGCCATGGATACAGAGTTACTCACGAAAGAAACAATTTATCTGTACTTTTATGCAGACTGTTGTGCGGAATTATATTAGGCGTTCCATGGGCGACATACTATGGTGGCAATCTTTGGAAAGCTGACTAATACTATAGCTATAGAACAAATTTCCAAGTCACTTCAATCACTGTGATTTGACCTTTGTGGGGCTAATTACTTGGTAGGTCTATGCCCTCTTATCGTAACTGTCAATATAGGCTTTGGTTGTACAGTACTAGTATTAAAGTAAGGCTCCTGATGAAGGTCTAATAACTGGACCACTTGACTCGAGCTTTGTTAATTGGGTTTCTGATTATTGTTGTTGTTGCTAGTGCATACACATATTGTTGTTGTCCCAAGTTGTTGTTGTCGTTGTTTTTTTTTTGTCAATTGAAGCTACTGGGTAGGACTACCGTAAATTTCTCGTATAAGCCGCACCCCTCCTATAAGCCGTACCCCCGACTTTGCAATGAGCTATAAGCTGCACCTGAGGCTTGCTAGTTTAGTACTATTCTATAGTGTAAGATACCCCCGAATAAGCCGCACCCTGGATTAAGCCATATTCTATAAGCCTAACTTTTATTTGGGTTCTGGTATAAGCCGCGGCTTATATGAGAGAATTTACGGTAATAACCCGATATAATGATTGAGTATGACATTTATGCTCGACTTGGAGATAGTGTCAGAATCTTTCCTGCTAACATACATTTATGTCAAGAGAGCTATGAGAGCTTGTTTTGCTGGGATTTCTGGTGGGATGTAATGAGTGGCGGCAGGCTCTGTGAGCTGGGCTTCATGGTTAAGAGGATTAGAAGAGACTGGTGAATATTGAGCCTTTAGGAGCAGGATAATGCTTTAATATCCTGATGAAGGTGGATAAATTCCCCCGAAACGTCGATCAACCATAATTGTAAATACTCATCTACAAATCATATGCTACTGTATGTAAACTGATTATCCTACTGACTTTTTAATAAAACCTTGAACTTTACTTGACCTAGTCTGGTTTTGTGTGATATAAAAACTATCTAATGCTTTAATAACTTAAGGAATTTCTCAAACATACGCCATTCATGAATCATGCAGTGATACATCAGTGCCTCATTAACGCATCATGCGGACCCGACATGATTGATGCACTCCTACCCCGTCAGCCATGGGGTGTCATGATGACAAATGAGTTAGCGCTGAGGCATCACGCTCTCCTTAAATGGCTCAATAATGTTACTCGTCCTGGGGACCTGCTTTACCTGTATCTGATCCCATTTTTTGGCACTATGACTGTGTTGATTCTAAACTACATCGGTCAGCGTGTTGTGAAATGCGGGTCTAACAGACTTATAGCTTTAGCTGACTGGAAATTATATGGAATATTAGTCATGACATAACCACCAAAACACTGGCGGGCGTTCACCATGGGAAAGTACCCCAAGGGCAGCCAGGTTGTTTGGCTATATACAGAAAGTATATACGTCTAGAAACACGTGAGCTGACATGGCAGGTTGAGGGATTTCCCAACAACTTTATCCTTTCTCAAATTAAAACCTCCTGCCAAATACTGAAACACACGTTCTACCCCAGTACCTCAAGTATAAGGCGAGGAGGCTTGAATGTGCGCATTTAGCTCGTCCCTAAAACCATAGTACACCTTATAACCTTATACATAAAGTTGCTGGAGCTTATTACCAGCGAGTTCTACTGATAACACCTATCAGATGGGTACCAGTTGGCCCCCGACAGGGCCGCAGTGAATAGTTGGAATTATCTCATTGGCTAATAATTAAACCTGCTAAGTCCGTATAGAAGAGTATATTATTAAGCTTTAAAAACTAAGCCCCTAGGATTATACTCGGGAGGTTACTAAAATGATCATACAAACTGAGCCATGTTATTTATTGGCCCCTTTCTCTATTGTGTTTTTATTAATAATAGTTTTAATATAGGTATCCCGGCATGACTCACTACGCACTACCGGTTCCTGTTGTGCTACTACAGGTTATTAACATCTTCCTACCCACTGGCGGAAAAAGATTGTGTCATGCTAGTAGTGTACCATGTTATGTGTCAGTAGGACATGACAATGGTGACAAAGGGGTCAACAGGCATAATGTGAGGAGAGTGGGTGGATGTTGTCCAAGAGGATACCATGTTTTATAGTACATGTTCTCAAAGAAAACCTAAATCTATTCCGAGTTAGCAGGTTGTCCCATGGGCGTCGCCATTACTGGAGCTTGTTATGAGTGAGTTCTACTGATAACACCTATCAGATGGGTACCAGTTGGCCCCCGAGAGGACAGCAGTGAATAGCTGGTGTCATTTCATTGGCTGATAATCAAACCAGCTAAGGCCGTATAGATGAGACACGAGAGAGAAAGACAGAGAGAGACAGAGACCTAGAGAGAGAGAGAGAGAGAGAGAGAGAGACAGACAGACAGACAGACAGACAGACAGACAGCCCGACAGACGAGAGTTACGTTGTGG
Organism: Acholoe squamosa; assembly: GCA_949317995.1. NCBI lineage: Eukaryota > Metazoa > Annelida > Polychaeta > Phyllodocida > Polynoidae > Acholoe > Acholoe squamosa. Next base: position 63,474,687 of record OX439039.1, read on the forward strand.
GGAAAAATTTGGTCTGGGCACTGTGGGGTTGGGTAATGGGTACAATCGATCATTGTGGGGTGCACATTTCATACATGTACATATGTACATTATGGGGTTAAAATGTCTGAATATAGTGGGGTCATATTGTTATTCAGGAATATATTTCATTAAATGGCAAAACAAGAAAGTAGCTTTTATGGGCTTCGAAACGCACCTAAGATCAAGGCGATCGGACCAGCGGTTGCTGAGATATTTAGTTTTGAAAGTTTTAGTGGAAGTATCGTAAAAGAGTCCCTATTCAAAATATGAGTTTCTGGCTGTGCTATTGGGCGTGGACACTGGATCATGGCTCAGTGGGCATTCACTCTTGCACCTACATGATGCAGGCTTCATCTGCTCACTGTAGGACTATTTGGGAAAAAGTGCCTCCGCTGCGTGATGGGGCCCGTCAAAGAACTGTTTGTTTTTGCTCTAACCCGTGAACCATTGAACTTAGAGACACGGGACCGGGTGCAAATCGAAGCTTATCGCAAGGGCTATCAGGCAATCTTCAAATTGGAACTAACTGTCTCAGTTACTGAATACACGGGGTGCAATCATCTGTTGTTATGGGGTTACTGTGTCTGAAGATGTGGGGTGCAATGTCTGTCGCTATGGGGTTATTACGTCTGTGCATGTGGGGTGTTATGTCTGTCGTTATGGGGTCATTGCGTCTGAACATGTGGGGTGCAATGTGTATTACTCACTAGGGGGCAGTAGGTGGTGATACTGTCTGTAATATGCACAGACTAATGGGGTCTGTCTGACAGACACGATCATTGTGGGGTTGAACCACGATCTCTTCACGTGCACCCCACAAGGTCATTTTGAACCATTTTAAGGACATTGCTTGTGGGGTCAACCCCACAAGCAAGAAATGACCCCACAACGTAGCGTTGTACTTATAAAAACCCCACAGTGTAGCTCTAGTAAACACAGACAGCTAGACAGACAGACAGAGACAGGGAGATAGACAGACAGACAGAGACAAAGATACTAATACATGTACAGGGACGGGGAAACAGAGAGGTTGGGTGGGTGGACTGCCTAGGGAGAAAGAAAAACAAACATACTGCACACAACGATACTTATATAAAAAGGTGTCTGTGAACATGAGACCACAGAGTTCAAAGGCATGAAATTCTCCTCCAAAGACAAATTGCGTCCATTAAATACATGTACATTTCTACATGACGTATAACATATAGGTCTACATTACGACTGTATGCTCTGTAGAAATGGAGAGACAAATCGCCCCGGTAAAACGTCTGAATCAAGTGCACTTAATAACAGACTGGCTTATCACAGTTTAACCCAATTACATACTCACCGCTGTTAAAGGATTATACCAAGAAATCCCTTATGTGTTTTCCTCTAAGTTAATTTATATCATCCAGGATGCCATTGCTCATCCTACATAGAAATAAGTCACGCTATTTTTCCTGGCATATCTGACTTCCAGGAAAACGGTGGGTCCTTTTTTTAAAGGCCCATTTTGTTTTAATATGATCCATTGAACATGGAAAGAAAGTCTTTCTCTTCTGTTATAAGTTACTCTTGGTGCTTTCTTTTATAATCACTTTGAATGGAATGAACATTCTCAGTTTGATGATGCACGGCTACATTCCTTGACATGCCAGCCTATAGTATAGAACTAGACCTATACAGAATAGAGACAATATTCCCGCATCTCGCTTTATTAGAAATGCCAGGAGATATCAAGAAGTTAATGCTTTCTACCTTTTGCTTTGCATTTGATACAGCACGACAAAAACCAAAGAAGAAGTGGGATGAGGGCAGGTGGAGAGTGGGCGTGGCAGTGAATACACAATAACACTTTAAACTACCTAGACAGGCTTGACATTTATTAAGTACCGGTATTATATAAACATACAGAGAAAGGCAGAGAGTGCAAGACAGACGGGAACGGGCACCAAGCCATCATAGAAAGTCCGCAGGATTGTGGATCGATTTTTTTTTTTTTTTTTTTTTTTTTTTTTTGGGGGGGGGGGGGAATAAAATGTAGTGGAGGAGGGATGGAACCAGCAACTTATCATGGCTTGAGCAGGGACAGAGGCTTTGAGAAAACTTCCGACCTGACTCAAAGCATGGGGATTGCCACTGTTGGGGAGAGGAGTGGTAGAAAATATGATTTTTTTTTTCAAAATTCCCTGACTCAGTGCAATGAAATGGCTACTCCCTAACCCGCATGTATAAAGTATACATGTGATGTGGGGCCTCCAGTTCCTTCATACCTGTATTGGTACTGTATCTATCTTTTGGATACACCTCCAGGGTTATGACACAGCTTACACTGGCGTCAAGTGGGGTAGGGGTCAGGCGGCCAGTTTAATACCTGACTGTGTGTATTGACATACATGTGTATACATTATTATATAGTGGGGCCGTGTATGCTTAACACGGCTTGGTGTTTGCACAGAGTCATGGCCTTTGAACTTAAATGCATGAAGGAAGCAGGATTAACCCTTACCCTTTGTAATACCTTGCCTATAATGCACACATCGCTTATTGCAGCACATGCTATAAGTTTGATTTTGAGCAGTCCAGTACTATTCTATACTAGTAAAAAAAGTGCTCATCTATACTATACGACACACCCTGAGTGCATCAGCATCCGATATATTCTTTTAATAAGGTGCAAATGGTGGCAATACTCAGTTAAAAGCCACGTCTGATATGAGAGAATTTACAGTAGTTTAATCAAGATCGGCGGTAGCCTTGTGCTTAGAGTAGTAGACCTAAGTGTCTGTACTGTGCCCTTAATTTGACTACAGCTCGGAGAGTAAATAATATCACTGACCGGCAGGGGCGTAGGAAAAGGGGGGCAGGGGGGCCTGCCCCCCCCTTTGATCACCGAGGAGGTGGGGCTTGAAAATGTCTGCCCCCCCCAAAAAAAAAATGTGTCAAGCCCCACTATAAAATGTACAAGATTCCCATAGCTCACCACTCAAATTGGACAATGTAATAAAGATAGGAAAATGGCAGCATTGTTTAAAGATAAGCCATCGAGGAATAACCTTTTATATAAATCACATACAGTGATGCATCAACACCATCACGCTCAAACCGATAATTCATGGTGGCTGGGGTGGGGCCCCCCTGGACCCCCCCCCCAATGAAGGTTTGTTCCCTACGCCTCTGAGTGACCAAAGAAAGATGTCTCCCCGTTGCCCTCTGTCCTCAAAGTAGGACTTGTCAAATTACGGTGTCAGGCTGGTTTAGATGTTTATGCATGTGTGTACTGTAGGATATATGCGCTTAACATGTAAAACAATACATGTTCTGTGTTGACCCCATGACTATCGTGCTGTTTACATTGAAGCATTCTGTTCTTGTGTCTGCCATGTATTTACAACTGTAGTGACCTGCTTGACTGCCTAGGCGTGTATAAATTTTTAGTGGCCCTTTGCCACCAGCACTGACAATAACACCAGTGTTTATCATATGACTACCGTAAGTTCTCACGTATAAGCCGCGGCTTATACCAGAATCCAAATCAAAATTAGGCTTATAGGATAGGCCCAATGTCTGGGTTCGGCTTATATGAGGTTTTTTTTTTACACTATGAAACAGTACTAAACCATCAATTTTCAAGCCTTGGCTATGGCCCATGGCATATCCCAAAGTTAGGGGTGCGGCTTATATGAGGGATACGGCTAATACGAGAGAATTTATGGTACATTTTTTTTTTAAACTAATACATGTAGTAAATATAATCATGTATCGAGCGCATTATTTTTTTCTAAACTAAAGCGCTCTATTCCCAGTACATAAATTTGACACCGGTCTAGCGTGTATTCAACGACCCAGTGCTTACTAGTACAAGTATACAGGTTGAAATTTAAAGGTCATTACAGGCCAAGTGAAAGAGTTACATGTTATAGTGTATTCCAAAATCAACTTCTAAAGGTCGAGTATAGACTGAGTCGGCTCCCATATAATTACTGGGCTTTACCCTGGCATTTATTAAAAAAAAAAAAACCTTGCCCTTTTTACATTTTGGCCAGGTGAACATCCGCTTCTGGAGCTTGTATAACGAAACGTGATTGGCACCAAGTCATAATACATCTGGACAAGGTTGGAAGGCACAGCATGGCCTCGCTATACTCACATATATGTGAGACATATTCAATACCGAGAGATTCAGCTATCAATTCTGCCTGGCTTTTCCCTATGTATTGCCATACATGTAGCTACAGCCATGTTTATACCTTGTAGGTGCCAACCATGGAGGAGGAGGAAGCCTGGGAGTTGTCCTCCAGATGGGGAGGCACCTGTGTGCATGCAGGAGACTACCTATATTGGTGGTGGCACGCTTGGTTATATTAGCATTGGGTTGAGGACAGGTGGGAAGGCTGGTCACAGCTGTAACGCCCATCAATAATGCAAATACCATTTAAGCAGCACATGGCATGGCAGTGGCGGATTTAGAGGGGGGCGCGCCTCCCCCTTTCCCAGTACTTAAGAGTTTAGATATTTTTTTGGACCCCAAAATTTGCTAAAAATCAGGGGATGCGCCCCTTCCTTTTGGGCCATGCCCCCTCCTTTTCAAATTCCGGTATTCGCCACTGACGTGGGATGCCAATTATTTTCCACCAATCCTTGCATGGGGTTCAATTCTGGCTGGCTAACACTCTAACAGTGTTTACAGAAGGGGCGCTTCATCTGCTTATTTAGGACAGGAATATATGTGTGCTCTATATTGTAGTAAATCTAGCCTATCTAGGGCGGGGGTCACTGACTCAATATGATATTGAAGACGGGTGTTTATTTAGGCTGGCTTCTTTTGTGTGTGTGTGGAGATATAATAAATTCTATACTGACGTCCATGTCAGGCCCCAATGTCTAACTTCGAGGATTTATGCCCATGGTGCTATTATTGTTATTCCTAAATAGAGCGCCCATGCAGGCCAAACTAACCATACATAATGGCTTCACTACACATTCTTATATAACACGTCAGTAGTGCTGCGCTCAATACCCATACAGCTTAAGCTGACATGACCAGGGAGGCATTATATTAGAGGGATTGTGCAGGAGGAGGATAAGTGGGTGTGACTGGTTTGGAGATGGAAAGAAAGGGGGGGGGGGGTAATGCTAATGCCAGGATTCTGTATCTAGCTAGCTTCAAGCTGCGTTTCTGTCTGTACACTTTAGTATGGGCGATGCCTAGAGTTTATACCTGTAGGTGCAGTGCTCCTACTTCAAAGAGCCATTGTTTGATATGGGGACATCTATATAATAGAGCACTGTCCAAACAACCTTTCGACCACTCAAATTCCTCCTATGCCCTTGAGAATACCTGACTGCAATCAGCAAAACCAGAGGCTTATACCACTAGCTTTAACTTCATTCCCTCCCCTGAAATACCATAATTAATATGAAAGAGTATTTTACTTATTGCTCAGTCAACAAAAATGGTTCGGTAACGAGATAGCGCCGATCTCATGATCACTTATTCGCTATGGCACTTTCGGAATACACGTACCGGTACATGTGTTTACTCAAATACACATACATAATTATGATATGGTGTATATCAAAGAGTGATTAGCTGACTGTTGATGTGTCAACCCAAAAGAAATATTGATGTGTCATGTGCATATGGTAAACTAGATAAACCCTAGTTATAAACATGACAATCAACGTTAAATTTACTATATGTACACATGATTTAAGCCTTAAAGATAATACATCCCTACGTATTTGCATTTGAGCAGGATATCAAATATCTATATTCACAGATAACGCATTGGCCTTATCATTGCTTAACTGACCTGGTTTAATATATATATATATATATATATATATATATATATATATATATATATATATATATATATATATATATATATATATCATGCACAATAAAGATTAAACCCAAATTGTCATTAATCATTTAATGAGGTTGATTGGTGAATTGACTGATTCATTATCTAAGTTAACAGGTTAAAAAGGCACCGGTCTCTCTTGCCTTCAGTTACTACCTGGACTCAGGCTGGAGTCTCCCTCCTCCATATTAAGCACTTGGTTCACGGCTGAATAACCCTAATGCATATATACATGGGAAATCCAGAGGCAAGAAGGAAGCCATGCCACAAATCCCATCTCATTAAAAAGATGCTATATGCCAAGTCTCACAACGCCTACAATGCATTAATCCATCCACACCTAAACAGGTGTACACAGCACATGCTAGGCAAGCTGGCTACCACTTGACACACACCTGACGCTTAAAAAAATTGGGAGGGGGCGGCAGTAAGGCAGCAGGTAGTAGTCATTATCACCAGGGGCTTCCCTAGGACGCACCCCCCCCCCCCCAACCCCTAACCTAACTCCCAGGACACACACCCTACCACCACTATCCTCAACTCTTCACCACCTGGGCATCCAAACAAAAGCTGCAGCGCGCCATGCCTTTGTGAGGCATTAATAAGGAGGATGCCCCATATGCATATTAACCACAGGTATCCATCATCCACGCCCACACAGATGTGTAACTGTGAAACAATGGGGTCTCGTGGTCGTTTATACCAAACTGACCTAGCTTGTAAGCTGTAGTACAACAGCCTGGCATGCACCTGTGTCGGTGTATAGCTTTCACCTTATTGGGTATAATATCTGCAAGCCAAACATTGGGGAATGATTCTGTGATGTGCATATATGTATCTTTCAACACAATTTTGATATCATAAACTGTGATAAACTTGTTTAAATGAAACACTATATACTAGTAGATGAGAAAAGGTCTATATATCAGAGTTGGCCAAAACAGTAAATGATTCTTGTATTGAGCCATAAAAGTGCACTTCGGGTGTGTATTGTCTAAAAGTGTGGTGTATTCCTGTTTCTTATACACATCGCTAGACAATACACGTTTCCAATACACGCCCATGTCAAAGGCCTCTAATATACGTATGTCAGAAGTTTTGTATTGTAAACCACTCATCTGTTACATCTGTATTTCGACGAGAGCTAGAGGAAGTCAGTCCACATCACACAATGCTACCACTCAAAAAAAAAAAAAATCTGTTATATCTGGCAGCAATTGATAATCCCTTAAACTCCACATATACAGAATACATATTAAATATCTCTAATTCCCGACTCTGATCTTTTCAATCATTCTTCATTCCTCATAAATAGAGAGAGATCATTATACAAATTTATACAAACAGTACAACACTATGAAGCTTATACTGAAACACAATATCCAATACATATCTTGAGGGTGCATTATGAAAGTAATACCGCATTGTGTATTATTCAGGTGTGGGCTTGGCACTGTCAAGTATTTACCAGAAGTATGAGTACATGGTACCAGTCAGCTCATGGCTGTCCAAAGTGCACGCTTAGATAATATCCGGATCACTTCACCCGATCTGTCGATCCCCCGGGGTCGATCCTTTACGGGCTGTATGCCTAGTTCTACGCTGTATAATCCTAGAGGATTGAGACTGGTGTGTGGTGGATTCTTGATTAGATATATGGCATATCATTGTTTGGTCAAATTCATAATACAACTTTGAAACACAAGTCATCAGAAAAATTACAGAGTTACAGAGTCATTAATTATAATCGAGTTATGTTATGGTGGCATTTACGATGGCAATTCAATTTAACACAATCATATGAAATATTACCATATATATACCCGCATAAAAAATGCAACTCTCCCTAGTTTAAGACGCACCATGATTTTATGGACTTGCTCAAGATTTTAAGATCACTGACTTTTGTTAATTCATTAGTAGTGCAAAGTTCGAAGACCCAAGGGTTTGAAGTGGTCCATCGTTCCCTTCCAAGCCCATATGTATAGAATTTGGGCAAAGCTTGGTATGCGGAGGTTTTTCGGTAACCCCATTCCCATATCCCATACATCCCTTCCTCCACCTGTGACCGTAGATAAATTCTAGATTCCTTTCTTGCTATTGATAGTAGGTCTACCTACCCTACCGTACCTCATTTGAAATCACAATGAACTTTATATCCACATTGCACTTTGTTGTATATACCCTATGCATACCATGCCTAAAATTAAATATACATTGTCACTGTCCACTGTCAGTCCCCACAGTCAAGGGTGCCTTATAATAGTGTACTGACAGCAGATGCGTATTCTATGCTTTGTCTATGACTATGATGCAGCTTTGGGTGCTATTCATTAAGACAAGTAAAGATATCCAACATAAGGCTGATGATAAGCACTGACCATGTACAGAGACATACAATTATAGCATGAATAACCATCACCTCGGTCATTTGCTTTGCTTTGGAATTACCATTGCTACAATGTCAATGGTATAACTTATATCATAAATATAAGTACATATATTATAACTATAAGTTATATGTACACGTCATGTAGTAATAGTATCATGTACATAATGTCATAAAGGAAGCTGGTATACAATGGCTTTAACATTAGATTAGGGCTAGCATATATGTATGTATATCAAGTGTATCTACAACTACAGTCGAGAATGTCATTATCTTACACATGACCCAATTAATAATGATTAATAACTTGGATCCTACCTTCCAGTCGTTGGATCTTGGCCTTCACTGACATGATGGTCTCAAAGGGCGAAACCCTCAGCTCAAAAGCTGTGCCCGTCAGGGTTTCAATAAACAATTCCATCATGGTTCAAGTGCTGATGTGACGAGTAAGGTCACTAGTCACTATCAGTAGTTGTCCTGAATTAAAGACCAACGATTTACATCATGAGGTCATGATTTAGCAAAGGGTGTGTTGTTTTGGTCCGAGGTGATACCCCATGTTGGCTGTGCACGGTGAACGCCAAGCCAAATGGATCGGTTCCCGTCCTGTGAGGCCGTGCATGTGCGATGAATGCATTGTTGACGAGGCTAATCCATTGGGATTCAGCTCGTAAGCATCTTTGTGCCTCCGTATATCTTCAGATCCTGTTTCAGAATGATTCCGGGTAGCGCCGAGAGTAGGACAGCACCTCTGTCTTGTAGGCGGAGGGCCTCCTCTACACAAGAATTCAATATGCCTGCCCGATGCCCGGATGTCCCATTGGTAGCTAATAACAACATACGGTCACGTGGCCGTGCTAAAATTAGAAACATAGGGGATTTCCCTCTCTGACGTCACTACTTCTTGCGTACACATCCGATGTCTGTACATGTGTGCTGAAAGGTCAAAACAGAAAGGTTTGTCAAAATATTTCATGATCTATGATCCTTTCAGTCAATTATGTATAATCTGATGTATCTCTACAACGATTCCTCCCAAGAATGCACAGAGCGCACCTTGCGTTTGCCTGAGAAATAGCAACTGACGAGTGAAAAAGTTGAAGCCCCATTCATACAACCACTGAGTGACTGACTCTGACTCTGTCACTCTGACTCTCTCAGTCTCTGTGTGATGCACTGATGCCGTGGTGGCGGGTGTCATTGTGTCAGTATGTAGGAATAACACCCCAGTGGCAGTGCTCACTCAGTGACTCACGCAAGTCCCTATCTGTCACCATAGTAAATCAATTAATATGATCTTTTTTCAGGTGCTTTGCCATTGTCAAAATTGATTATATCACTATTAAAGGGGGGCTAGCATGGCGAATGCACGCCCGCATTAAAAGGTCACATGACCACCCATTGACCATGATCATTGCAAAATTTCTGCTGGTTCCCACGGATTTGTGCATGATCTTTTGGCAGGTACCCATGTTGCTAAAAGTCCGCGTGCTAGGCCCCCTTTAAAGGGGGGCTAGCACCGCAAATTAACAACATGGGTACCGGTACCGATTCAAAGAGTGATCTTAAAATCGTGGGTACCAGCGGAAAAATCGTGGTGCCCTAATTGGCCAAGGGGTGATCATGTGACTTTTTAATGCGGGCATGCATTACGATGCCAGGGCCCCTTAAAGGGTAAAAATAACCAAGAAATCAGAACTCGTGGTAATTTTACTCTAGATCCAGTCATTAATTTAATATCTTATCAGTTCTCAATGGGCATGGGTGTGCATACAGTGGGATTTCTATAAAACCTCGAAATATAAAATGCTGATATTTTGGTTAATTCTTGGTCAGTTTTTACATTTGAGACCTCTATTGAAAGCTTAAGACATTATTAGTTACCATAGAGGGAGAAATAATGAAATATCTGGACAAATTATATATAATTTAGAAGAGTTTTGAAATAAAACTGAATATATTAAAACTAAATATTTTTTGTAAGTTTTTTGAACTTATATAGGGGATAACCATAAAAATATGTACTTTTTAGGATCTTTAATCAGCTATTCATTATCTATTAGCCCAAAGCTAAAGAGTATAAGAGAGTTGAGTAAAAAAATCCAAGAATTTCAGGTCAGCTTATCACACTGCCATTTAGAAAATTTTGACTTTCCAACATGATCTTTCATACTTATCTTACTTCCTTATGGTGCAAAATATAGCCCCAGAATTGCCAAACTGTGGTGTAATTGGTTAATCTCTATGATTATTCAGTCAAATTTAATTTGACATTAAGTAATGCAAGGTCTGAAATAAGGGAGTCCCAGTGCAGGCTGTGCACAGTGTGCAGGGACTGATAAGACCCACTATGGCAGTGAATCCACTGACAGAAAATGTGATAGAAATTCCATATTCAATCCTCCATAACTTCTGTTCTAGTACCTTTAGAAATTTGAACGCCATTAAATTACTCAAGTTGCCAGCTTCCCGATGGTGTAAAATTATCCGGGAAAATCCAAAATAAATGTTTGGCATGTTTCCCCTACAGTATGGTGTATGCCTCAGTAGATCAGGGGCGGATCCAGGATCGTGGAAAGGGGGGGGGTCCACTTATAAAGTCCAATTTGACAGCGGGTAGCATGCATATAAGGCGGTCACTGGGAGCTAGCCGTATAAAATAAAGGTGCGTGCAGGGCTTGATCTTGTTTAATAAAGGTAGTGATCACTTTATCAACATAGGGTGGGTAGATTTTGGGGGGGGGGGGCAAGGGAAATTCAGACCACTATTAGACTTAGGCCAACGCATTACTATGCCTATAGAATGAAAGGTATCAGTGTTGTCACATACTGACACAGAGTCACACACACAGACCGTCATGATGACCCATACCCGATTCTCAGGCTCATGCATGTACTTGTATAGTAAAAGTAATATAGCTCTTGAAAGGGGACACGGGACCCCGACCCCCAATCCTTGAACTGTCGATTTCAATTTGTTCTCCCCCTGTGATGTTACATAAATATTTGACTGGCCCCTGGGCGATCCTTAAATTTTTGGACCTTGCCTTTTAACGTTAAATATTAAGAGCTGATGAACTCTCAATATATTGTATAGGGACCATCCGTTAATTACGAAAACATTATTTGGCTGAAAATTGCCCCCCCCCTTAACCCCCCTTGTTGCACCATGTATGCATTGGGACTACCCCGCCCCCTTGCGTACATACTCAAACCTTCTTGATATCCCCCCCCCCAAGGTAGGTTGAGACAAAAGGTGAGGCATGAAGAATGTATATACATGTACATATAATACATATATTTGAGTAATCTGTTGCTCCTCTCCCAGAAAATCACGATGAAAATATAAGATATTATGCCCCTATGAAATAACCCCTAGAATGCCGCTAAATAAATCTAAATTTGCCCTCTAAAGTACACTCCTGCATACACAATGCGTATGCCAAAATGGCCCTAGATCCCCCCTCCCCCTGTACGCATTTGGCTTAACCCCCCACCCCCCTTGGTGCGTACATGATTTATGGATGGTCCCATACCGGTACAATTATGTGTTTTCCCTTTCAGAAATTAGGTAATTGTTACTCAGTATCACAACCTTATGTATCCATAATGGAGCCAGAAAAAGCTAAACCTGAAACAGAAATGCAAGACCTGTATCCCCAAATCAGCCCAGATGGAAGTCCGAGTAAAGATGCCTCAACAGCAAATGACACGAGGCTTATACACAGAAACACGACTACAACCAACTCAGGATCACCAAACAGCAAAAAGCTAGATAATGATACAGGACCGGTGAAACAAACAGAGGAATCTGAGAAATGCACAGGGTGTCGAAAATGCTGCTTCGCATGTTGTCGTCCTTGCATGGTTGCATATCATCCGCTCTCTGCGGATGCTGGGAGATGTGAACGTATAAGACATGCTTTCATGTGCCCCCCTCATGGGAAATTGGCCCGTGTGTTGACTGTAGGCCTAGCCCTGGTGGCTATATGGGGAGTGCTGTGGGCCCTGACAGGCCCCCAGGCCCTGCCAGGGGGTAGTCTGTTTGGCATCTTGATTCTCCTCATCTGTTGTGTCCTGGGAGGGTTGTTGGTGTCTGTGATTAAACTACCTCCATTGTTAGGTGAGTATTTGTACATTTCTTTTGACAATTTCAAATCAATAGCAATACTCTTGACATTGATGCTTAATCATCTTTCAAATTTCAATTACACATGATTAGTTTGGAAAATAGCCCAAAGGCCTTTTGTCTCCCATCCCCACCCATGGAAATTGCCACCCCCTTTATAGAAAATATCAGGTTAATTTATACATGTACATTGATTCGCAATGCCCTCCTTCCACAGGTATGCTTATTGTCGGAGGTCTACTAAAGAATGTTCCCAAGATAAATGTGGCAAATGATATTGACCCAGAATGGTCAGCAGCTTTAAGGTAAGTAAACTGATTTACAACACTAAATTTACGGTAACGCCTCTCATCAGGCAAGGGAGGGGGGCAAAACCCAATAAACCTGCAAACTGGGGAGTCAAAACTAAATATGGGCAATTCAAATACCCATTGTGACATGTCATTCTACGCATCCCAATTTGGGGGGGGGGTGCGATAATTTTTGTCATAGTGGTGGGGGGGGGGGTCGGGAAAAAATCGGCCAATCCACCAAACTCCATCAAGGCCCCCCCCCCACCTCAGCTGGCAATAAATGACTCGGCCCTAACGACCATAGAAAATCAACCACATGTACCGTACAACAATTTCAATGCCACATATAAAAGTAGTGCCGATTGATCCAAATCAATTTTTGCATACCAGATTCATGTGAAAAAATATCACCCTGCCTCTGTTCCAAACACATGTACGTCATTCCTATTTGTGAACACATATGTTACATAATATAGACGAGGCCCTGCCCCAAGCACCTTGTGTACTTATCGATAAGCTAGCAAAGATTTTGGATCTTTGCCAAAACACTTACTTTGCCAATGCCTTCGTCACCCTTCTACAGCTTGTATGCTCTAGATTGTTCCAAGAATGGCATTGTATCAAAGTATTATTATTGTTTCGTAAGTAAAGGCCTTCTTGCGGAATGATTTAAAATTGCGAATATTTTGGAACATTTATGTTACACAATGTTCTACCGAGTTAACATCCCTTTGGAAATGCAGGAAGACTGAGCCTATCTTTAAGTCAGATTATTCTAACACATTGTTCCCACTTGGATAATATACGAGTATATTCGGTCATACCCTTTTGTTTAAAAAAATTTATCAGCAACATCATTACTTAATCAGTATATCGTCTAGGTCAGAAACATAGGAAGGAGCCACACCGTTATGCATACTATAGGTATTTTTGTTTTCATTATGGTGGGGGCTGGACATATGGGGGAGGATGGGGGGGGGGCAAAGTACCGGCATCTGCAACCTTTTAATGAAAAAGAAAACAACAACTGAAATATCAAATTAGCAATAAAATTGTCAAAAACAAGCCACTGCTCTGAGGACTCTCTCAGGGTGGGGGTGCCCCTTTCATGCGATGTGCGCCTTGTACGTGAGATGCGCCTTATACATGAGGTGTGCTTCATATGTGAGGTGTTACTCTAACTTTTCTCTTTCGCCATAACTTCCTGACTCATCCATCAGCTTACTGTTTTCATTATAGGAGTATTGCCCTGGTGGTGATCCTGACACGGGCGGGACTTGGCTTGGATCCTGTGGCGCTACGGAGACTGTCATTTGGTGTAATACGCTTGGCCTTCATCCCCTGCCTCATCGAGACCGTCTCAGCAGCTGTGTGTGCGAACCTATTGTTAGGCTTCCCTTGGGTTTGGGGATTCATGCTTGGGTATGTAAATTTATATTTATGTAGATAAAATATAATCATTTTGTAAGACCTTACCAGACCTGCCAACCCAAAGAATCAGAAGACGTGTAGCCACACCTTTCAGAATGGTCACATGTAGGTTTGAAAATGTCATTGTCACGTTGAATCCTATTGGGTATTGAAAAATAGCTATAGATTGTCTTAACCTAGATTCGATGCATGGATTGATTTATAACCTTACCTTATATGGCTTTCGAGCATCGCTTCTCCAAAGAAACATGCCAATCATTCCCCTTCCCCCCAACGAGCCATGCCACAAGCTCTTTACATTACTACCCGGTACATAGATTTGTAAAATATAGATTCTGAGACTGATGGATCTCATATACCAAGACTCCCCCACAATCCTTTTCAATTGCTACTACCTGGTACATTATATAATGCCTCACCCTGTAGGTTTGTGCTAGCGGCCGTCTCACCAGCTGTGGTGGTACCAAGTATGTTGGCGCTACAGGAGAAGGGGTACGGTCTGGATAAAGGCATCCCAACATTGGTCATCGCAGCCGCTAGTATCGATGATGTGCTCGCTATAAGTGGATTTGGGATAGTCCTTGGAATAGCTTTTGCAGAAGGTAAGAATTAGTTTTGTTTTGTTTTCAACATAGGATCCTATTATGATTGTGACTATTAGCAGGACGCATACCTTTAGATTCATACTTTATTGTATTAACTTGTGGAGGTCTCAATGGGTTTTGAAGGTTACATGAAGATAATATACCCGGCGTAGAACGCCGGGTATATCTTGCATAACCTGCTAAAAACCCATTGTCTATCTAACTTAAACTGTGTTCCAGGTTTATCACAACACCTAGTGTATATGAGAAGGATTTTTGTACACCAGGTTATGTGATATATTCAGGGTGAGATTCTTTTGTTCTAATGTGTGACCGTAGTTTAATTTTTTTTTTATGCTAGGTAACCTTGCTCTAACCATTGTCAAGGGACCACTAGAGGCGTTGTTGGGTATCGCATATGGGATTATCTTTGGAATTGTCTGTTGGTATCTACCCAATAAGAAAAACGTAAGTACTCAAATATCTTAAACCCATATATGTGTTTCAAGAGGTTTAAATGTACTCTATATACTCTACCAAGATGATATTTACCTAGTGTTTTATTTCATATATGCCGAAACACATGTTTAGTATCCTTGGAAACCACGAAATGTTGCCCTCCTTATACCTTTTTTTTGTGAAATACAGTAGAGGGATGCTTATTGGTCCAAGGCCCAGCCCTTAGGTGTATGCGTCACCTTTTTCACATTTCATGGCAAACGAGATGACCTTCTCCTTCAAATTGACAGAATTGCAAATTTTTTATTCCATATATTTTAAAATAAACTAATGATTATTCAACATTCTATCTTTAAATTTCAGGGTGACAGGACATTGTTCCAGTTTGTGATTCTGTTCTTCGGAGGTTTGTTTGCCCAGTTTGGGAGTGTCGCGGCAGATCTGTCTGGGGCCGGGGCCCTCGGTTGTCTGAGTTTGGCCTTTGTCGCTGCCCTGAATTGGAGAAAGGATGTTCCTCAGGGTGACGACGTGAGTTTATATTCACCATTTCCTTTTTATTGCAGTACTATACAATATGGAATATTGTAAAAAGGAATGATATAAAGGAGTTAGATGTTTAGTAGGGGTGATGTTAATTTCTTAGATAATGTGGAATAAATCTGCAGATTTCTACTGATTTAGCTCTTAATCTACACTAAACGTTATGGATATTAAGGCTATAGATTATAGCTATGCTTCTTTTTCTTTTGCAGCCCAAAGTGAACGTAATATTTGCATACTTGTGGATCGTTTTTCAACCACTTCTCTTTGGTCTCATTGGTGCCGAGATTGATATTTCTACTATTCAAGCAAAAACGATAGGTGAGACCATTGATTGTGCCGAAAAAACCTCTCAGATCCCCCAAAAGATTCTCGGCTTATATGAGAGGTTTGCCGGTAATAGTAATGAAAATAGGGTGAATCATCTCTCTGTTGTGCTTAGATATATAATGTAAACAAAAAAAGTAGTGTGTTTCAGGTAACATGCTGAAAAAAAATTAGGTAGGGTAGGTTGGATTTTGTAAAAAAAAAAAAGAAATTTAACTGCTTCAAGACTCGCAATGAGTTGCGGTTTCTTGCGGGCGAGTTATGGCGACTCAGGGATGACTAAATTGACTAAAAACTTGGCCAAAAATCTATATTTTCTTCAAAAATGTTTTGCTTTTTTTTTGGCCTAAGTAAAGTTGTCATAATTATGTGCTATTGTCATTCAGACATCATTATGCATAAGAAGGCTGAGTTACAACAAATAGTATTTAGGCTGAACAAGCTAAAAAGAATCTACATAATTGTTGTATTACGTACATCTCACCAACTGTCGTATATATTTTCAGGACTTGGAATAGCATTACTTTGTATAGGTCTGGTGTTCCGAATGCTGGCTTCATTTCTCGCTGTCTTTAGACTTGGAATGAACCTCAGAGAAAAGCTCTTCATCCCCCTAGCCTGGCTACCCAAGGCCACCGTGCAAGCCGCTATAGGATCTGTGGCACTTGACATGGCAAGAAAAAGGGGGAGCACAGAAGGAATAGAACTAGGAACACAGGTAATATTCTCACCCATTTGTAAGGAAAGTCCCTGTGAAACTAGTAATACGACACATGGTGTATCTGTCTTTTATGAAGCCATCACCGAGTTAACAAGTATCATAAAGCCAGATTATGGGTAACATAACACCCGTGATATTGGCTTTCTATCCTTCAGGAAAATTCTAAATGTCAACGGTACAGTACTGTACCAACTTTTCATAAATATATAGGTATTAAGTAGGTTCTGTACCAAGTAATCATAAAGTTATAGGTATAATAATTATCCTTTGAATTTATTAAATATGCTGCCTCATTACAATTGATATATCCATTTTTCTCAACAGGTCCTAACAATAGCAGTTCTTGTCATCCTCGTCACAGCCCCAATAGGTGCTATAGCTATCAAACTGAGTGCGCCCCGTCTCCTGGCCAAACGCGCCACACCCGCCTCCTCCCCGGTCCACCAGCCGGCAGAGAACGAGCCTGACTACAGCCGCTATGAACAAGTACTTCAGGTCTGAGGATGTGTAGGCAATTGAACAATAGATAAATGATTTTACATAGGCCTTGTTGATATTATCTTATTAGCCACTAGATATAGTGGTTATATTCTTTGTATTGTGGACTTAAAGATACGAAAAATATATGTATTTTTGGATTATTCATGTGATGCATATTTGTTAATTGAAAGACGATTTGGTGATGAATGGATTCTATACTCATGCAAATAACCACCTCAAGCATATAATGTACTCCCATCATACTCCATGATAATCCCCCTCACTAATCAAGTGTGATTTTGATACTGATGATACGACCGATTGTAAATCTGACAAGTTTCTCCATAGCATGTATTGTATTGTAAAAGAGCTTCTTCCTGCTATACATGAAATGCAGTTGGCATAATACTGTTTTGATCGATATTGAAAACATGGAATGTGGCATGTATAAAATGGTATAGGGTAAAGGCACCATGAGTCGGACAGATACCTAAAGTCGGACACTTTTAATGTTGAAATGCATCATCAGCATGACTATCTCTACTATTATATTCATTATATTATGGGAATTGGCATGTCGCCTTCTCTGAAAATACATAATATCAATTGGACCACAACTAATAATTCGGTTATCAGTGTCCAAACATGGTGGTCTTCAAGTCATTTTCTGAATGTTCGAAATCAATAGTAAATGGGAAAACCGGTCTCATTAATTAGTTCACTGCGGCACAATTGTTATATTTCCTTCATTTCTATGGCTAACAATGACAAGATATACATTTGTAGAGGGACCTGGATTTAACAGACTTAAATAGATCACAATTATAACTTTGTTGGAGATGATTTCATATATGCAGTGCTGCCACCTGCTGGGTTTGATAAGCACTATATTAGCAAATGAACTGCATTGCCATCAATGATATGGCCATCTGTCCGACTTTATGATCACCTCAGACATGAGGTGTCCGACCATAGGAGCAGTTTGATGATTTGATATCAAAATGTTTGCAGTCCATTTTTTTCTATGTAAAAGGGAAAGGATGATTAACCTACCACATCAAAATGTTTGGATGAATATTGTATTCTGATTTATTATGATAAAATCACAATTTATACCTGGTTATAGTAGAAATTGCAATGCAGTCAGTCGTCAGTCGTTTTTGAAACCTTCCCAGTCGGGAGGGTGATGTGGGCAAGGACAGTGGGGCTCTAAACATCTGGGTCATAGAAAATGAGAGAGAAATTTCTCAAACCACAAAATCATTGAAAGGTTAGAAGAAAAATTAACAGAAAAATCGAAAATAAATCAGGAATTTTTAAACCTGAGAGTATGTAGAAAAAAAATACAGCCAATCTAGTAAAGAAATAATGTCCTTAAGAAAAATACAGAGATTTGTAAGCCAGGGGTCAGAAGTAGGAGGCCTCAATTGGACCCTTATCTTATCTCTTATCTCCGATCTTCTCACTAACTCCGACTGACAACTAACTGAATGGGCAAAAAGTGTCAGTTCTTGCATGC
The DNA here is from genome assembly GCA_949317995.1 of Acholoe squamosa. NCBI lineage: Eukaryota > Metazoa > Annelida > Polychaeta > Phyllodocida > Polynoidae > Acholoe > Acholoe squamosa. The sequence continues at coordinate 63,493,432 of OX439039.1, forward strand.
CCAGGAGCGTCTGAGATGGGTGCCTTTACCCTATTAATTACTTAAAGGAGAAGTGGACTTTATCACATTTTAAAAAAAGATGGTAAACCTACCTGTAGTCACTGTTAAAGTTTAGTTTACTATGGTACTTATGCAAGGTGCAGCTATAACGAGACATTATCAACTCAATAATGTTTTTTATACTTGTCTGACCCAGACTCAAATCAGGCATTTATCAATTTATGACACTTTATTCTCAAGTTTTTATCGCACATGGCGAAACAACACAACTCGTGATCTTTTGTGTTGGGATGAGGCGATTTATTTTTTGCCAATATAATATATCTGTAGAATTATAAAATGTCGTGATTGCTGTAGCATAATTTAGTTTTGTGCCAAGTCTACAATGTCCTTCAATCATACCGGGTATATAATATTCTGCCTCTTGTATTTTGTACCTAGTCAATGACAATGACTACATTCCAGTATTTACCGGTACTTATAGTATAGTGTTGTTTGTAATTCATATATTCTGATAGGAGATTGCATATATCTTGGTTGTCGTTCATATATCCTGATTGGAAAACAACCCAATCAATTCGGAGTGCTTCAAATGGTTTGTGACCAGTGAAAAGTGTAAATGCCTTCTTTCCTGTATTTTTGGGTAGCAGCAAACACAAGTAGGTAGAACTAGGTGAGGCACAGGAAAGTGACTTTTACGAATCCCATACCTGCATTTATATCAACATTGTAATGGCCAGTATATACCGGTAATAACTGTTACAGGAATTCACTCTACTATCATATAGGCTCATGCTGTCGTAGGAGTGAGTTCCCATTTAGACGGGAGGAGATTGGGAATATCTTTGTTATACATATGGTCATTGACTATAACGTCATGTTATCAGGACATCTATATACATATCTATTTGTACCATCTCATTATTGCGTTTTAGAAAATCATGTTCGATCTCTCAAATGAGTGGTTGCCATAATATAGATTTTCATGTTGTCAATTATTCTATAATGTGTATCAATGTTTTTGACACGAATTTCTGGTTCGTGGTTATGAAAATCTGTGTTAATTGGTATGAATAATGGTTATCATTGTCATTTTTTGTACTGTTAAATACAAGGTAACCCTGTATCTGTGACGGACCTCACTGTATCAATTAACTGATTCTCTTCTTAGAGACGCCGTGGTACCGGTAGATGTTTACACAGAAACTGTGATTATTGACCCCTTGTTGTAAAGGGAAGTCCTAATAACTCATTTATGCAACATGAAGTACCGGTACCACTATGGTTTTCTATAATAACGAATTGGATGAAAGGTTCAGTTAAAATTTTGAATCTGTGCATATTGATTTGTACCGTAAATCCACCTTCTTTTCCAATGTTTTGTTCAATATATTGTATAACCATAAATGTAGGACTTGAAACAAAACGAAATTTCTTCCTAATATATCCCACTTGAATGTCATAAACTCAATGTTACTGTTATTAGCTACCGTAATCTCCCGCGTATAAGGCGCACCTAGAGTTTTAGAAAATAGTCAAAAAATGAAAAATTCATTACTTTTGTTCTACCATACTTAATGAATTTTCAAAATTCAAAAAGCTATGTGTTGCTAGAGCCCCCAGGCCCCGCTAGATCCTATTATGACTTGGGGGGGGGGGCGTGTAAGATATCAAATGAAAGTTCTTGATGTCCCCCTTCTGGATCCAGTACGAACTAAAACCTCTCATACAAGACGCGCCTTGTACGCGGGAGATGACAGTAACTAATGCAGCAGCTACACTATTTATAGTAGCCAGCGTTGATTACATGGAAAACCATCGGAAATAAAAGTTATCTTTATTAGTGCTTTCGAAATGGTACTCTATACCCACTTCGAGCCTTTTTTCCTTGGATATTATATTGTTTTATCCGCACACTGATTTATTCCTAAGAATAAATAAGAAAAACTACAATATCTAACTTTTAGATATGGTTGGGATAATCCAATAAATACCCAACGGCCTACCAGCCCTTAACTCTAATCCTTGCATTAAAATAAGAGCATAGGCTCACAAATAAAAGCCCCCCCCCCCCCCCGGGGACTGGGGACTTTAAACATACCCAAAAACAGACCGAAGTCTGGCCCACAGACTTGCCCTGTCTAGGGTTTATAAGTTCAATCATCTAATGTATTGACACCGCAATTCCACCGAGTTTATAATTTTATATCAACTAGATTTAAAATATAACTGGACCATACAGCCTGAGGATTCACATGATGAAACCGCCTAGCCTACATTATGCCCATTTTACACAGTTTAAATGTGACAACAGAGCCAAAACCCAGTCAACAACCAAGTTGTTGATTTGTTTGGCAAACTCCTAGCAACATGGTAACCATGTTACCCTGTGACATCACGTCGCTATGGAAAAGAGGCAGTGCATTATAAAAGAGCTGATTTTCGAAAATCAGTCCAGTTGAGCGGTAGCTGTTGGAAGGGTAACTAGCATCGTCCGTCATATGATAACACATACCATGATGGGTACCTTGTCCCTGGTTAACACCCTCTTCCAGGGACATGCTGGTCCCATCTTATCAGTACCGTAATCTCCTGCGTATAAGGCGCGTCTTATACGGGGGGGGGGGGTTTAGTTCTCATTGGATCCACAAGGGGGACACCAAGACCTTTCTTTTGATATATTACATGCCCCCTTGGTCATAATAGGACATAAGGGGGCCCAGGAGGGTCAGGGGAGGCCCAAGCTACACATAGGTTTTTGAATTTTGAAATTTCATTCAATAGAACAAAAGTTATGAATTTTTCATTTTTTTGAGAATTTTCCAAAACTCTAGGTGCACCTTATACGCGGGCTGCGCCTTATACGCGGGAGATTACGGTATGTGTCGCCGGAGCCAGCTCCAGACCAGCTAGTGGCCAATACTACCGTAAAGGATTGTAGGATCTGCCCAAGTTCAAGATGCGGCTTATGGGGGGGGGGTATTTAATTCTATAGAACAGTACTAAATCATCAATTTTCAGCCCTTTGGAATGGCGTGTAGCTTCCTCTCTAACTCAGGGTGCGGCTTTTACGAGGGATGCGGCTTATATAGTGGGCTGACCCCTGCTTGAGCCGGTACCTTGCAAGATAAGGACTGATAACTGCCAGCATGATGGGGACCAGGTGTTATGTAATCAATGCACCCTAAAAGGTCTGCAGTACCATATTCATTCTAATAAGCGCACATGCTCTAATAAGCGCACACCCCACCTTTCTGGGTTCCACCCTGGTGTAAAATCAGTCACATGAAGTGTAAAAATAAAGATATCTAGGGCAAAATCAACGATTTTAGGCTCTTGGGGGTGCGCTTATTAAAATTAATTTTTCTTTTAAGGTTTTGAGCACCTAACAATTAATTTTCCGCACATGTGCGCTTATTAGAACGAATACGGTAAATGAAAGGATGATATATCCCGCTAGGTCGACATAGGGGCGGCCAAAATGAGCAGTGTGCCTTATAGGCGAGGATATCATACATTTAACCGGCCTCATCCAAATCAAGCCCCAGGTGCGTGCTACATTATCTCAATACAGTTGTTTTTTTTAGCGAGGTATTACAGTATTTACAGACATCTCAGAGATTGTATTGCACATAGAATATATATTATCTTTGTATATTTGATGTCTATAATATCTGTCCCTGGTACACTTCAAGGGGTATGGCACTGTAATACTAAAAGACATGCAGAGGAGATAGCCATGTATCATACATCCATATAATTATGAATATCCTTTTGAGCATACCTCAAACAAGGGGTCCATGGTTAGGAGATTATGTTAAGGATTCAATTGAAAATTTAGAATCTAAGATCTATGATCAAGAGGCCCGTGTTAAGGATGCAATTGAGAGGATTCAATTTAGGATCTGTCATCTATGATCAAGATATTAGGGTTTCATATTTAAATTTGACGATCAATTCTGAGTTTAATATCAATTCTAAAAGCAGTTAAATTGCAGTGCGTTTCCCGGATTAGAAATTTATCCCATATTTTCGGCAAAGTAAACACAGCAAAGCTGTAATGCCGTGCATATTCATATCATGTTCTAAGAAGTATAGAATTGATTTACAACATTTTTAATATGATAGTAGATCAAAATTTTCAGAACAAATATTATTTTAATACGGAATCTAAAAGCCCTTCATATGTTGTGTGTTTTGCAATTTATTAATCTATAACATACTTTCAGGAAAGTAAACACAGCAATGCTGTAATGCCGTGCATATTCCTATGATGATCCAAGGAAAAAAGATCATTATATATGAACTCTATGGCCTTTGGAATGGACCTATACTTAAATATATGCTCTGATTGTGGTGCTTCCTTGCTCTCCATGTAAAATCCTGCCCCATTGCTATAGTATGGAGTAAACCTATGCCTGGATTAAAATATGCAAATAAGGAATGTGTGTGAGGGTTGGGAGTAGTGTGGTGGTGGTATTGGTGGTGGTGGTGTCACAATGGTCACTAACATCCATCTGATAACTTTTGAAGATCAAAATTGACCATATATGGCCTGGATCCCTGTGATTCCTTAAACCAAGATGGCCGACACACAAGGAAAACAAAAGAATTAGGTAGTTGAGGTGTCCCAGTGGTCACTAACATCCATCTGATAACTTTTAAAGATCAAAATTGACCATATATGGCCTGGATCCCTGTGATTCCTGAAACCAAGATGGCCGACACACAAGGAAAACAAAAGAATTAGGTAGTTGAGGTGTCCCAATGGTCACTAACATCTATCTGATAACTTTTGAAGATCAAAATTGACCACATATGACCTGTATCCCTGTGTTTCCTAAAACCAAGATGGCCGACACACATGGAAAACAATAAAATTGGGTAGTTGAGGTGTCCAAATGGTCACTAACCATAACTTTTGAAGATCAAAATTGACCATATATGACCTGGATCCCTGTGTTTCCTAAAACAAAGATGGCCAACACACATGGAAATAACAAAATTGGGTCACTAAGATCCATCTGATAACTTTTGAAGATCGAAGTTGACCATATACGGCACATGGCTATTGTATTATTGGCCAATGGGAGGCATCCCTGGCATATACTGCGGAGTCGGGGGCTGAAGGTGTTAGTCATAGTGCCGCCGGGGTCTAATGGCGGCCCCCAGCTTATAATGGCTATGTGAGCTATATGGCCTGGATACCTGTGTTTCCTAAAACAAAGATGGCCGACATATATGGAGAACAATAAAATTAGCTAGTTGAGGTGTCCCAATGGTCACTAACATCCATCTGATAACTTTTGAAGATCAAAATTGACCACATATGACCTGGATCCCTGTGTTTCCGAAAACAAAGATGGCCGACACACATGGAAAACAATAAAATTAGGTACTTGAGGTGTCCCAATGGTCACTAACATCCATCTGATAACTTTTGAAGATTAAAATTGACAATATATGAGCTGGATCCCTGTGTTTCCTAAAACCCAGATGGCCGACACACATGGAAAACAATAAAATAGGCTAGTTGAGTTCTCCCAATGGTCACTAAGATCCATCTGATAATTTTTGAAGATCAAAGTTGACCATATATGGCCTGGAACCCTGTGTTTTCTAAAACAAAGATGGCCGACACATATTGAAAAAAAAAAAAAGAATTAGGTAGTTGAGGTCTTTCAATGGTCACTAACTTCCATCTCATAACTTTTGAAGATCAAAATTGACCATATATGACCTGGGTCCCTGTGATTCCTGAAACCAAGATGGCCAACACATATTGAAAAAAAAAAAAAAATTAGGTAGTTGAGGTCTTTCAATGGTCACCAACATCCATCTCATAACTTTTGAAGATCGAAGTTGACCATATATGACCTGGATCCCTGTGTTTCCTAAAACAAAGATGGCCGACACACATGGAAAACAATAAAATAGGCTAGTTTAGGTCTCCCAATGGTCACTAAGGGAGTGATCATTTTTTAACAACAGGGGGGGGCCGGTGGGTTTGAGGGGGGGGTCAGAATTTTTTCAACCCCTTGACGGGGGGGGGTCAGAATTTTTTCAATACCTCTGATGGGGGGGGTCAAAATAATTTCACCTGTTTTCAGTGGAAAACCCCGCGCGTTACTATAGGCTAAAAGGGGACGTTCGCGCGCGATTTTTGTCCCTTATGGGGGGGGGTCGAAAAAATTTTACCCCCTCGAGAGGGGGGGGTCGAAATTTTTTTTGCGCGTCCGCGCGCAAACCCACCAGCCCCCCCCTGTTGTTAAAAAATGATCACTCCCTAACATCCATCTGATAAATTTTGAAGATCAAAGTTGACCATATATGGCCTGGATCCCTGTGTTTTCTAAAACAAAGATGGCCAACACATATTGAAAAAAATAGAATTAGGTAGTTGAGGTCTTTCAATGGTCACTAACATCCATCTTATAACTTTTGAAGATCAAAATTGACCATATATGACCTGGATCCCTGTGTTTCCTAAAACAAAGATGGCCGACACACATGGAAAACAATAAAATAGGCTAGTTGAGGTCTCCCAATGGTCACTAAAATCCATCTGATAACTTTTGAAGATCAAAATTGACCACATATGACATGGATCCCTGTGTTTCCGAAAACCAAGATGGCCGACACACATGGAAAACAATAAAATTAGGTACTTGAGGTGTCCCAATGGTCACTAACTTCCATCTGATAACTTTTGAAGATCGAAGTTGACCATATATGGCCTGGATCCCTGTGTTTCCTAAAACAAAGATGGCCGACATATATGGAGAACAATAAAATTAGCTAGTTGAGGTGTCCCAATGGTCACTAACATCCATCTGATAACTTTTGAAGATTAAAATTGACAATATATGAGCTGGATCCTTGTGTTTCCTAAAACAAAGATGGCCGACACACATGGAAAACAATAAAATAGGCTAGTTGAGGTCTCCCAATGGTCACTAACATCCATCTGATAATTTTTGAAAATCAAAGTTGACCATATATGGCCTGGATCCCTGTGTTTTCTTAAACAAAGATGGCCGACACATATTGAAAAAAATAGAATTAGGTAGTTGAGGTCTTTCAATGGTCACTAACATCCATCTCATAACTTTTGAAGATCAAAATTGACCATATATGAGCTGGATCCCTGTGTTTCCTAAAACAAAGATGGCCGACACACATGGAAAACAACAAAATTGGGTAGTTGAGGTCCCCCAATGGTCACTAAGATCCATCTGATAACTTTTGAAGATCGAAGTTGACCATATATGGCCTGGACCCCTGTGTTTCCTAAAACAAAGATGGCCGACATATATGGAGAACAATAAAATTAGCTAGTTGAGGTGTCCAAATGGTCACTAACATCCATCTGATAACTTTTGAAGATTAAAATTGACAATATATGAGCTGGATCCCTGTGTTTCCTAAAACAAAGATGGCCGACACACATGGAAAACAATAAAATAGGCTAGTTGAGGTCTCCCAATAGTCACTAACACCCATCTGATAATTTTTGAAGATCAAAATTGACCATGTATGGCCTGGATCCCTGTGTATCCTAAAACAAAGATGGCCGACACATATGGAAAAAATAGAATTAGGTAGTTGAGGTCTTTCAATGGTCACTAATATCCATCTGATAACATTTGAAGATCAAAATTGACCACAAATGACCTGGATCCCTGTGTTTCCTAAAACCAAGATGGCTGACACACATGGCAAACAATAAAATTGGGTAGTTGAGGTGTCCCAATGGTCACTTACATCCATCTGATAACTTTTTAAGATCAAAACTGACCATATATGGCTTGGATCCCTGTGTTTCCGCAAACCAAGATGGCCGACACACATGGAAAACGGTCCCAAGACTCCTAATAATCCAATGCCACGCCACTTAAAACTCCTTAAAGGCCGTCAGAAAACTATATAAGGGGCCCATGGCGGGCCCCAGTCAGTACCCCCAAGCTTTCAAACCCCTCTCGAGCTGTGAGGGCCCTCTGTACAAAATTTGAAATGTAGGAAGACAGAATGCAAAACTTGTCCTGAATTTGGTAGGGTGAGTCCATGAATGTACCCTCTATAGACATACACAACTAAAGTCAAATTATTTTACCTCAATTATGATATTTTCTCCTATTTCTATCACTATATTCAAATCTCCTTGACAGTTAGGCCACTTTGATTGACAGACAGGGCACCATGGCAACCAATGATGCTGTCTGTTGTAAACATAGACCATGAGGTGCAGACATCTTGACTTGACTTGCACCTAGTCAGGAGTGGGGGTGGCTAGTTGGCCTACTTCCTTCCTGCATGCATCCTACTTGATTTTGAGTGTCAATCTACACATATGTATGTTAAAGAAATTATAAATTAATACCATTTCATAAGGGAAAAGCTGTTATAGTCCTATCCTATATGAAAACCATAGATCCATGTTTGAATGGAATGATCCATGTTTCCAGATATGTCCCACTCCTCTAACACTGACTCATTGATAGCCCCTTAGTTCCTACCAAATACATGTATGTGGGATAGTATACATCTTTACTAAATGCCAAGGGGGATATGTATGGTGAATAATCTACAAGAGGACTCATGCCCACTCTGCCTATATGTACATGTACATTACCCACAGCTCCATGTGGGGAAAAGCATCAAAGACCCCTTCTAAGTTTGAGACCTAGACCTAGATTCTGATAGTGCCCCCAAAAAGAAAAGCATCTGCTGTCATGTGAAAGACTTGCTCTAACCCTACCTACATTTACAAATACTTGCAAGTATATACATGCACACTCACACATATACTGAATGTAATATATGTTAGAGTTCTTTGGATACAGGGCCTGAGCAAGTCTGATACATACAGTATCTGCTCAGTCACCCTCCACAACAGGTGGCCTCTATCACCACAGGAGGTCAGGTACCCCATATATGGCACAAGGGGAGGGGCAGCGCCCAAACGAGCGACCGGTGGGTCGGCAGCGATAGGCGTCCGTCCGGCCTTTAAAAAGTGCATCATACTTATGTGTACATGTATTAAGCTAATAGATGATGCATATCGGGGCCCTAGGGCTGTATATGCTGTATATACCTGAGCCGCGAAGCGGCGAGGGTATATACAGCATATACAGCCCGTGGGCCCCGATATGCATCAACTAATAGGTTTATACCACGATTTCCTCCATTTTGTATTAATTTCTTACTTGATATCCAAAGATTATAGCCAGGAGAATACATTTTGTAAAAGCAAGCGACACGGCCCGTGTCCGCTCTGCGCGAAGCCATTGTTTTTGTTCCTTGCCGGGACAGGTACCGCCGTGTTTACAGTCACTTTTCGTATGGAATCCAACCATGACAAGTTTTCAAATTAAAACATATACATCCTTAGATAGTCTAAATGATCCCTCCATGCGTATTATGTCCAATATATTCAAAATAAAGGAGAAACCATTGATTTTCCAAAATGGTCCGAAATTTTCGGCGTCTTCCTCATACGACGAGAACTTGACCTATATCTACATCCGGGCCACTGACACACTTTCGCCGGACAAGGAGGCGGGTGGGAATGGCCGGACCGCGACTCGCGTACGTTGGGAAAATCAATGGATTCTTATTTATATTGAAGAAAATGGAGAAAATTAGCACGCATTCCTCGTCTATGGATCGAATACTTCTTGGGATTTTAATATTATAACATGTGATGGTTGGATTCCATACGAAAACTGACTGGAAACATAGCAGGTTAGAACTTATTTACCTTCGCATTGGGTTTCATCACCGTTCAGTGTGGCGCTATGGCTAAGGCCTTCGCCTACCACCACTGCGGCCGGGGTTCAATCCTCATACGAGTTTGGACGATTTTTCACCTTGAAACAATGGCGAGGCTAAATTTCTATGTCTGCCAACGTCTCCAAAAATAAGTCCAACTTGACCCCGAAAAAGTATATACCAAAAATTCTAAAAACACACAAGGGTGGTATATGCAGAATATACCACGTATATATCGCATATAAAACCACCGGAAGTGCCAGAATAGTGGTATAAACATAAATATACATGTAGGTGGCCTTTAGTGGGTTAATTGTCAGTGGTGCTGAGAAATGCATCACCAGCAGAAGAGAACCACATGGTGCTGGGGGAGGTGCTGCCAGGCAGGTATGGGGCCACCACAGGAGCACAGCCACCACCACTATTCAGAGGTGGGTGGGGGGGGGGGGCTATATATGCTATATACCATGGCCCTGCCTGAGCTGTCCAGGGCTACCACCACTCTGTGCCCAGGGTCTACAATAACAGGTCCACCAACACCACCACTGCCACCACTTCTATGCTTGACTGATTTGCAGATTTTAATCCAGGTATAGGCATACTCAATACTGTACCTATGACAGGATTATACATGGAGAGCGAGGAAGCACCACTATGAGAGCTTGTATTTAAGAATGGGTCCCCTCCTATAGCCGTTCATTCCTAAGAATGAACGGCAATTATCTACACCAGAGGGAAGCAGGTCCCAGACAGGGTTGATTGTTTCTCAGGACTTTCCTTGGGCCAAGAAATCATACAGGACACAAGTTTCCCGTTTGGAGATATGAATATTTCTGGACCAGCCTCTGAAACTCCTTCAATTAACGCACACAGTAGACATGAGATGGCAGTATAACTTAGCTATGTTACTAGGCTCGTTTCTTTTCTGAAATTTTTCATTTCATACGTCCATTTAGAGGAAAAGACAGCCTTATGCATTTATATACTCATTGCCCATAGGATTCCATCTGCTATAGAAATCCCGCAACGATCGAATAATTGAATGTACTGAAGCGATTTTGTAGTATAGCAAAAAAAAAAAAAGATCCATTTTCAGTGGTCATTTACTCATAGAACCCTCGGTGAAAGCCACTCAAAACTTCACAGGATTAGAGGAATATCTGAAGTATATTAGAATACATGGGAAGATGAAAAAGGTAAGTAAAGTAGAGCATTTATAAAAGCAAATTGTCTAGACTTTTGGAAATGAGCTAAGTGGTGAATTAGCAGGGATGCCACTCACCGGTCAATGAAAATTTGGAAATTATCCCTATAGGAAATGAATTCCAAAATTCGGAAATCCTAAAAAGTGGCATCTCTGAAAAAATTAGGCGGCTCCAATAGCCCAGGGGCCAAAAAGCCTCATCTAACTATTTTGCCAAAGTATCCATGAAGCTTTAGTTCAGTCACCTGAGTATCGAGAAAGACGAACTATCAGCCAAACTTTATGTGTAGTGGTTGATTAAAACCATTCAGAGCTAAGGTCATATCAATGGCAAGAAAAACTACTGAGGTACCTCGCATAAAAGCTGCAGGGCACCTAATAGAACCTTTCCAAAAGAGGGGTACACCCCATTGGCGGGTTTAAGTTACAGAAGATTTGGCAGGGATGAAAGTCACAGAGCACGAAAATCCCTGAAATGCCCCAATATTCGCCCCAAAAACCTGGATTTCTATATGAATGTATAGGGCCCTGGAAATTCAAAATCCCTGAAATCAGGGAATTCCCTGAAGACTTTCATCCCTGGATTTGTACTGAACTGGCCAAAAACAATCCCCAGGTGTGGCTTATAGACTTTTCATCTGACGGCACGTCTTATATGCAGGGTCGCCTTATACACGGGATACTACAGCACAACAGACATTACCACCTTGGATTTGATGGATAATTAGCATAATTAGGGTTTGCTGAATTTTATCAATGGTAGTTTGAAGGAAAAGTCAACTTTGTTTTATATAAATGTATATAATTTATTTGCAGTAAATGCACAAATGCACAAGGAGTTTTGGTCTCTGAAATTCGTAACAATCTAGACGAAAAAATATACAGTCTGACGAACTCATTACGTCACAAGATATCAAAGGAAACTTAAAAACTGTACAAGAACAAAGTGTAGACCTAGCGTTTTGTGTGTGTGATTGATAGATGTCCTGAGACGGATGGGTCATACATAACTAGTCGTCAATTCGAAGTATACGTGGGATTCTGCTGTTTTGTACAGAGATGCCTTGTAGTAAAATGTTATACACATTCCGGCGGTTATAAATAAAACTGTACAATGGAGACACCTAGAGCACGCTTGTTTTCTCTACACCCAGCTACCCGAGCATCCACTCTGTTCGCACCACTAGTCTGTATTCACTTGATATGACAAAGTACTAGAAGACCAAAAAAGTGACATTTACAAATCAGTGCAATGTGGGCGGTGGGCTGGGGGTAGTCCTTGTAACAAGGCATGGGCGTACATACTCTTCATATCAAGGAACATGTACTTAGATGTCTTTAGCAATACACGGTAATCACTTTTATCATTTTTAAAAAATATGAGGAAAACAATTTGCGCGGGACCCAGACTCCGTCCATACCCCAGGCCGGAGGCAAGAACGGAGTGGCGGGGATTCGACAATAGCACAATCTCTTTAAGAACACAAACAAATAAAGGGTCGCCTTGACCAACGCTTCCTATGTCATGTACACAGCTGGGTTTGTGAGTTCCATGACGTATTTACACATGGTTTATGGTGATAATTCGATGAGTAATTCAATATACATTCAAATAATAAGGTAATATGCGCATATCAACTGACATTTTAGGGTTGTGCCCCAACCAGAATATACAAGGTATTTTTAAGCAGGATTGTTTCTGTATTTTTCTCCATTTTTTTCAGTGAGGTAAAGCTCCCCACAGCAGCTGACTGACGGGTATTTTCACAAACCTTAGCTAGTACACAACCACTGCAGTCATGTACCTAAAACACAAATAACCTATGAGTCCTGTGAGTATAAAATACTATAAGAGAAGTCAAACCGGGCCTCAAGAGGCCGGCCTCTGCTGCCCCAAGGTGACACAATATGTCAGTACATCATGTGGCCGTAGCATCATCCATTGTCATATTAATTTATCATATTATTCATCTCACTCAATCTCTTTAAGATTAAGGGTGGAGAAGTAAGGAGTATTCCCGTGATTAAGAGGAAAGAATCAGTCCAGGTTTGGCCAAGTTGGCGACAGCTCACCGGCGCATCATACCATTCATGTTCACATTCATGTTAAAGGCTTGTGGAGATAAGCCATAGCCGTATGTTGTGTACACAGCATTGTTAGCCTGAGCAGGCTGCATGTTCTGCGGGAAGTTCTGTGCCTGCGCATGCATGTTCATGTTCATGTTCATCATACCCATGGGAATCTGCGGCTGGTTCATAAAGCCAGCTGCCGCATTGGTGATATAGCCAGCCGAGTTCATATTCATGTTCATGATGGGCTGTTGTGACATACGGTAGCCATTCATGATGTTAGTGTAGCCCGTAATAACATTAGAACCCGGCTGGATGGTCACATTCGGCGTAAATTGCATTTTGTTAGGGTTGACAGTCACATTTGGGCTGCGCTCATGCACGGTGTTTTTGCTTTGTGCAGCAGCAGCGGCTGCCATTTGGCGATACCGTTTCTGCGCATAGGCGTGCATGGCGCCGCCGGCCGACGACACCTGCGGCTGGAGAACAGGCGGCGTCACGTTCCGCTGCATAGAAGGCGGTGGTGGCGTCATGTTGACCGGCGGCGGCGTCAGGTTGGGCGGCGGCGTCATCGTGCTCTCGGGTACAATGTCCATGATGCCGTTGGTGAGCTGCTGCAGCTTGGCTAGACTGCAGCTGGTGTTGTTCTGGGAATAGGCGGAGGCAGAGCTGGCCCGTGGTGGGTGAGCGGGCAGCCCACCGGGCCCTGGGCCCATGCTGCCTCCAGGGCCACCTGGCCCCATGCTGGGCCCCATGCCCATCTGACACGAGCTGGGTTGTCCGTGAGAGCTGTACACGAGGTGCTGCATGGCGTGTGGCGGCATAGGCCCATAGGGCGAGGAGACAGCAGCATTCATTGTCGCATTACTACAGTGCAACCGCTGGTGACCATAGTGACCAGAGTGGACAGTCGTTGGTGGCATTACACTGCTGGGCTGCTGCATGCCCATATTGGGTGGCATTGGACCACCATGCATCTGTTGACTATTGGGCATAGGAGGGTTGGGCATTGGGGTGTTGGAGAGTGGAGGGTTAGGCATAGGAGTGTTGGACATGGGTGGATTAGACATAGGAGCATTAGGCATAGGTGCACTTTGCATGGAGGGATTTGGCATTGGCTGATTGTGCATGGGCGAGTTCTGAAGGGCTGGGTTTGGCATTGGGCCGTTTTGCATGGGTGGATTGGGCATGTTGGGGTTCTGCAGCGGGTAGTTCTGTGTAGTGTGGCTAGTGGCAGTCGGTGACGGCGTGGCCATGTTGAAACTGTGGTTGCTATTGGTGGGTGACGGTGTGGGCATACTCGTGTAGGTGTTACTGTTGTTTGGAGACGGGTTCGGCATGTTAAAGTTATTATTGGTGTTGGCCGTTGGTGAGGGCATGGGGATGCCATAGCTACTAGCCTGGTTCTGATTGGAAGGTGACTGGATGGGCATGTTGTAGTTGGAGGTATTGTTAGGCGAGGGCATGGGTATGTTGTTGAAGTTGGAGTTATTGGAGGGTGAAGGGTTATGCATGTTGAAATTAGTATTGTTGTTTGAAGGCGAGGGGTTGTGCATACTGAAGTTCTGCTGACTATTGGCAGGTGAACTCATCTGCACATTGACGGGCGATGTCATCACAGTGTCCATGTAATTACCCGGCGAGTTATTGTTCACAGTGCAGTAAGTGTTCTGGACCTGCGCACAGTCCGAGTAGCTCGTCTCCACTGAGCTGTTGGTCATCTCCCCACTGTTAATAGACGTGGGAGATTCCAGTGTGATTGGGAGTTCCATATCGCCAAAGCCGCGCGTGGCGGGGTTAGGTAGGGAGGTGATGCTGGGTGGTGCAGGGGGAAGCGATGAGTTGAGATTGCTGCCACTGGAGGCCTTACTGCCCCGGTTATACACCGTTGTACCACAAGTCTGGTTCTGGTGGCTGGACGGTGGCGTGGAGGACTTTGTGTGGGGTGGGGTGACGGTGACCTTAGTGTGAGATTTCGAGTGTCTATGTTGAGGTTGCTGCTGTAGTTGTGCTTGTTGCTGTGGTTGTGATTGCTGCTGCTGAGATTGTGATTGCTGCTGTGATTGTGGAGGTTGCTGGTGGTGGTGGTGTTGTTGTTGTTGAGCTTGTGAATGCACTTGGTGTGGCTGTTGATGATGATGTTGCTGCTGCTGCTGTTGTTGCTGCTGCTGCATTTGCACTACTGGTTGGCATGTCACAGGACTAGATGCCCTAAGGAGAGTGTCACTATCACACACTTTATGAGCCTCTGTGGCCACCACAAAACTTTCTCGCAACTCATCCGCCAAGGATGTCTGCTCGACCATGGGAGGTGACGGTCCAGGCGTTATAGTGGGTGCTTGCACTGAACTGTTTGTTTCGAACTGCAGCCTTTCCTCTCCACGCTCCTCACCACCATGCTCACTGTCACTAGCCGAGCAACCATGTATGCTGTCCTCCTTGGACATAACTGAGTCGGATGACTCATTCGCAAGGTCCTTTTGGTGATCATCCAGCAGAGAATCACTCAGTGCCTGCTCCTCTGCAGGGTCCTGTTGTTCACTGCTACCTTTAGGACTTAGCATTTCAACAACAGGGTCCCTTTCCTCCTCTATCAACATAGGAGTCTCAGCAGTCAGAACCGCCTCTTGTTGTTGTTCCTCCTGCTTCTCCTCAGGATCTACAGATCTTGCAGTTTGTACAACTTCCTCCTCTTCTTTGTCATCCTCCTCCTCCTCATCATCACCATCACTTTCTACAATGACAACCTCTGGTTGCTGGGGTTGTTGCTCCTGTGTTACAGGCTGTGGACTACTCTCAGCTTCCTCTCTAGGCACAGGCTGCTCCTCCACACTGGGAGTACCTGGGACTTCAGGTGATGCTGGAGCAGGTGAGTTACGTCCTGCCTCAACTGCAGACTCCACTGAAGACTGGATACAGACGGGCGAGGCAGGGTATGGCGCAGGTGACCGGGGGTATGGCGCGGGTGATCTGGGGTATGGCGTAGGCGATGCAGGATAAGGCGCAGGTGAGCGAGGATATGGCACAGGAGATGCAGGATATGGCGCTGGTGAGCGAGGGTATGGCTCAGGTGACCGCGATGCAGGTGACTGAGCCTCTGGTGATTGCGGCTCTGGTGACTGAGGTACCGGAGAGTCTACAGGACTCGCAACGGGCGACTCCTCTGCAAGATTCTCCACTTCTGGTTCCTGGTTTGGCTCATCTTCGTCATTGCCATCCTCATCATCATCACTATGATGGATTGGCACATCTGCAACCTCAGAGGTCTCAGCATCTGGTTGTTGTGGGGATGGAGGATTACTGACTGGTTCCACGCTGAGCGGGCTTGTGGCAGGCTCTGCACACTGCGGGCTTACTGACCGTTGTGGCTGAGTAGTTGTACTGTCAATACGCTCAAGGTTGTCTGGTTCAGCGTTCATCTGGTCAGCCTCTTCATCGTCACTGTCCTCTGCCATCTGAGGTGTAAGAGACGGTGGGGACTGCTCGAGTGACAACTCATGGTCATGTGAATCTTCCACACGCATAGCTTCTGGCATGTTACCATAATCTCCTTCTTCTTCCTCCTCTTCAGCATCTGAACCTTTAAAAGAATCTGCAACATCCTCCTTCTTTTCGATCTGGTCTTCCTCCTTGGGGACCTCAATGTTCTTTACAGCTTCTCTCAGTTCATCAGCATCCTCCTCTTTCTCTTCATCCTCTTCATCTTCATCATCTCCTTCCTCACTTTCAGAGTATTCTAGCTTGGGCGCCACCTCATTTTTCATCTCCCGCTTGGGTGGCTCACAATCAGAGTCCTCGTGGGCAGGAGCCTCAGACGTATCTTCTTTAATGTGGTCATTGTTGCCATTGCTTACAGGATGCTCAGTGTCAGAGTTAGCATCTTGATCAGCCTCCCGGTTGTGGTCCTGCGTCTCAGGACTATCGACCACATTGAAGACTTTGTCGTTCAGAGATGTTGGAGCCTGGAAAGACAGGAGTGAGACATTCAGGTCATACATCAATGTGTCAACATCATAGTAATTTGGTAGGCAAAAAGTACAAACTACAATCGTTTTCAATGGGATTGACGAATTTGGTATATTAGGCCACACCAAAAAAAATAAGTTGGTCTATGGATTTTGGTTTGGTGACGGCGTCTGCGGTGCTCAGCTACCCATGACGGTCGGTTGCATTCACTTTAAAACATTATATACACTATTGTTTGTGTTCAGTGAACCATTAGGTCGGTAGCTTTTTTTTAAAGAATTTTTCTACGTCCAATGGATTCCTTGCTGGAAAAGTGAGGTGAGCAAAAACATTTTATTTAAAAAAAAAAGCCAAACATCACAAAGAGGAAACTTAAAGAAAGTGAAGCGAGCGAAATCCGTAGACGAGATTTCCAAAGATATGGAGAGGGAAATCTGTAGACCAACTTATTTTTTTGGTGTAGCCTTACCGTTGACCTATCTTTTGTCAAATTTAAATTTATTTTTGAAACTATATATCTAATCATGACATAAAATACAAATTTAAATCCTTTATTGTTGTATCCAATGAGCGAGTTGAGTGAGATGAGTGAGTGAGTGAGTGAGTAATAGATGTTTAATGCCATTTCGACAGCTAAGGTCATATTCATGGCGAGAACTATATTACACAATTTCACTGAGGAATGTGTAGATGCCCAAGCATATGTGCATCACACACATCTCAAGGGGTTAGAAAAGAGGAGATACAAACCCTTTTAAGTGGGCTAGGGAAGCACAGTGAGATGAGGAAGAAATCAATGTCACTGACTCACCTTGGATGAGGACCTGCCTCTCCGGCTTGAGCGCTTCAGTGGTGAACTCAGTTTAGTTTTGGAGATACGCCCGGGCTTCTTCTTAGGAGTACGCTCAAATTCTGATCGGTCCTTCTTCGTAGGTGGAGATTCATCATTACATGAGTTCTTACTCCGATGTTTCTCAATTTCAGGAGAGTGTTGGTCGCTCTTCCGGCGGGGGGACTTGGAACTATGGCGTTTCTTCTTCTCTCTGTGATGATCTTCTGACCGTTCTTTCTTCCCTGGGGATTTCTCCTCAGATGAAGAATGGCTGTCGGCACCATGCCCTGTTAAAGAAACGACATAATTGCGTGATTAGGAGTCTCTTCTTACTGGGCAGATTCTTTCTTCCAATACAAATTCACAGGTCCTAATTAAATAGTTCATATCGTCCACTACTACCAGTAGGGGTTTATTTTTGTAAAGCCTCAGATACGCATACATGTAGGCTGGTGATTACTTATACTTACTGTTTCTTTTATGCTTTTTCTTCTTCTTTTCCTTCAGCTTTGGAGGTCGTTCCTTTACCCGTTCACGCTCTTCATCAACATATTTCACTTTCTTAGGGGACGGCAATGTGAACTGCTCTATACTCCTCCGGAGACTGTTCTTCCGTTTTCGGCCACGCCTCCGCGTAGACTGAAATCAAACATTCTTGGATTAAGCACAACTTAGATAACAAGTTAGTGAAATATCTCTTTCCCATTTTGCAGTATCAATGGAATCCACTTATGCTGACCAATATGTTTTAGTTTTCTCGATCTTAAATAACGAGATAAATCCTCTCAAGAGCCTACAATGGTTTAATATGCAATCATATTTCATATTTTGCTTTTTTAAAACTGTCTATATAAGGAGGATATGAGGAAAATTCTACCGGTACTTACAAATTACAATCACTATCTGCCTAGAAGTAAATGCAGTCAGTGGGGCTTGTTTTGCAGAAAGTTAAAAGTAAGTAATCATACACAGAAACAGAGGGAGTGCAAAAAGCAAGCCAAGCCTGCTAAAACAGGAGAGCAGAGTAATATGTCTATGTATGTACAAGTAACGGCGCGGTGAGGGTGGGGGACACACATCACGCAGGCCTCAGCCATACCTTTCGGAGGACACTCGGACTTTGCGAATTGTCCTCACTGTCGGCACTGGATTCTGCATCGGCTACTACTGGGACGCTCTTCTTGGGTGTCAAAGCCTCTTTAATCTCAGCTATCTGTTTTCTGTCCTCAGCTATATCTTCTACCATCTCGCTCATTTCTTTCAGCTGTATGAAAGGGAGGATAAATAACCTTCTAGGTCAAAGAACACTTTGCTCTCACCTTTCTCTCGGTCTCGACACCGTCGGCCCCTTCATGAGCACCAAGCCACCAGTCCCCTCAAAATAATGCTAATCAAAATTATTGCGCCCTAAGTGCATGGTCATCTCCAGCTAGCCACACTATCAACTATTAATTTAGTTTCTACTGGCCTAATGTTTCAATCAAGTTCAGGAGTCCTTACCAAGACTGAGCCCTATATTGGTCCATGTTTCAATGTGGGATCGTTTTAGCCTCAGTTTTGAGACAAGTGTTTGATTTGATGCTTTAGGATTTAGTTGCTTTCTGTGTACTGGGAGTACTAAAGGTGTCTCATCTAGAGTTCGAACAGTGATAGAGGGGATTTCTGGCAACAACTATACAGTTTTCACTCTCAAAGTCTTGAAGATTACCTTGGGTCCTGAGTCAATTTGAATGATTTAAAAGTTTGTTTTTCCTGCTAGCAGTGAAGTCTCACCAAGGCAAGCTGAGTGCAATTTTTGGGGTATCATAGGAAAACAAGTCGTGTATAATCCATCTTCCGAATTCCCACTTATAATTTTTTTGCCTCAATTTCTAAGCTGTTTTAGTTGTTTCTTTTTTTTTTCACGTGAGATCTGAATGTAGCATGATAGCTTTTGCTATGGCACAATCTTGTTTATATTGGCAAGTAATTTATTTACGGCATCAATTTTGTTTCGCTAATGGAGAAAATTCAGGGGCTTAGCTATGTAACCATGTCGATTGTAACTGCTAGGCGGACAGAATTCTCACAAACTAACAGACAAGGCTGTGGAGAGGCATACGTTTGAAAAAAGACATTCACAAACCAAAACTAATATTTAACTTAAGATTGATGTAATGGGTCAGAACTAATCAGTGAGACTATAAACCTTATCTGATAAGGTTGGAGGTGATAATTTACAGAATGTAAACAAGGTTTTAGAATCAACTGGTAGAGCATCCATATCCACAACCGACCGTCTCACCGATTACAAATGTTAGTGCAGCGATGAGTAAGCGCATACCTACTTCCACCAGAGACAACAGTTCGTGCAAAAAGTGGTCATCAAAGGCATCTTTGGTTACACTATGACTAACCGATGATGACATTTTGGTTAATTCCTTTAGTCTCACCTGTGCTCCAATGAGTCCCTTTTTCATAAGTTCATATCCTGAGGAGTTCCTCCATAACACATTTTTCTCAAAAATTTCCACAATACCACTTAAGCCAAAATCATGATCAAACAACAGCCAAACGTTCCAAGAGGATAACTATTCATACTAGGGATGTCACAGGTATCGCACACAATTTTTAATAATGATTACAGGCGCCACGGCAAACATTGGCGGTTTGACAGTGAGCAGTGGAAAGGTGCCACAAAATAGAGGAGAAACCAACACGCACACTTCCTAGAGAGATACTTACCTCATCTTTCAAATACCTCTCCTCCATTTCCAGCATGACTGTGGAGATGACCGGTGACCATCGGAGGCTGTCGGGGTTCAGCCGGATACGCTGACCACGTCGTGATTCAAGCTTTGTCATGTGCTCCCCAACGACATCCCAGTTCACCGATATCACAGGCCTGAGCAACAGAACAGGAGATTTTGATTTATGAAATTTACTTGGGGTACAAGTTCACAATTACCAAGCCCATTTCTTAAGATTAAAGTACTTGTGCTGAATTTCATTTCCAAAATTCCCCATATGTATATTTCAAATATATTCCCTGTTTCAAAAGATTCAGCTTTCGATTTTGAATATAAAAACCACTTCATGTTAATCCGCTTACCACAAAGTGAAGACAACTTACCTTCCATCTTTGTGCGTAATCATGTTAAGGGACTGCAGCGTTGCAGCGATGTCGTGTGGACACATCCCTGTTACCTTGCTGACCCCTAAAAAATGAGGGAACATTATTTTTAGATTCAATATTCTTGCTTATACATCAGAATAACAGCTTAAATGAAATTAACGTAGCAAAGGGAGCGGAAATATACACATCTGCATAGTTTATAGAAACTGAAACACCTGGCTAAGTAGACAAGGGAAATCCCGGATTATAATGTAGTAAAAGGGATTCTCCATACCAATGCACTGACTTTTTCTTTGCAACTATTTTTATGATCATTAGTAGCGTATTCTGTACTTCCATTTTCCTATATGAATGTACTTCATGCCTACCTTTGATAGTGATTTTGTCATTTCTGTTTTTGTGGAGGTATTCAATAATGACACTGCGCCAGTAGGCCATGTAGCTGACCTTGCCAAGCTCAGACAGCGGCTTCTCAGGGGAGCCCGCCTGCCCTTCTATCCGTGATAACAAGTAACCTAGAAACAAAAGCGGCAGATGTGAGATCACACTGAATGGCTCATTTCAGTGTCTAAAATACTTTGCTGTCCAGGCTTATATCATTAGCAATGTATACTCGCATTCACTCCTGCGTACTATAAGCTGCACCCTAGTCTAGACGAAACAGCTTAAATGTTCCGGCTAGTTCAACGCTGTTCTAAAGTTTTCTAGCTTTGAGAACCTCTCATGAGCTGTTATAAGCTTCTGGTCATTTACTTATAAACGATGGCCTATATACAGGAGTTTACAGTGAATTTACTATGTGTGGAGGAAAATACTTACTGAAGTCAATGAGGAATCGTCCAAAGCCCCTGCGTTGGTATTGCGGCATTGTCATAATACAAGACACGTTGTACTTTTGCTGGCAGTGCTTTTCCTTAGAGAAGTAGCCGACTAAGTGACAACCCATGTCGTCATTGACTGTTAGCACGTAGAAGAGGAAGGGCTCCACGTCATAATATAGCGTTTTATGATCCAAGAAGAGCTTTGCAAGCAGGCACAAGTTTTGGCAGTAGATTTTATTGATATTGCCATCCACCTCAAAGACAGAGAGCTCACCGCTGCGGTAGATCTCATTCGCTGGAGGATGGTATAAGCCACATTTTTCCTGCATAAAGAAGATTGTAATTTATATTAGTTTCTTTTGCCATAAAATACTGGATCATAGTATAAATGAAATGGTTTACACTTTTAGAATTGTTTCAACAATGGCAAAATGTTATGTACTGTTACACATCTTTACATGTAAAGAACAGGTTAACTATGGCACATTATTTTTCAAAACTTTTTCAATGTATGTACTTACCAAATGTCGCTTGAGAATGTTTCTGCTCTTCATATACCTGAGGCAGAATTCACACAGGTAGAGTTTAGCGAGCTGTGCATATTCCTGTGGGTAGGGCGATGAGTACCATGTGTCGATCTTGTACTTGCCAAACTCTATAGACGGGGGATAGCGGCCGGGCGTAGGTGGTTGTCCAGGTTCAGTTTTTGGCTGCACATCACTGACCTTGACCATAGTCTGTAATAGAAGTGAGCTGTCAGTGTAAGATCTAATATACTCTGGTATTCAATATAATGAATATACCGAAACATTTACCGTTTACAAGAAGTCAGTGCTCGTGTCTTTTGGTCTTATTCTGAATAAATTGAAAGTCTTAGTTCAAGTTTAAATTCCTTCAAAAAGTTTTCAAATTATGTATAGCTTGAAAAGGGAATGACCTCTTATCTACAATATGGTCCATGTCTTCATTTTAACAATTGAATTTTATCGTTATATTTACACTTTTTCATATGAGCCCGAATACCAATTAGGCCAAACCAAATTAAAACATTGGTCTATGGATTTCCCGCTCCTGATTTTCCTAAATGAAAATTTTATTTTTAATTGAAAAAAACTTTGTCTATGGATTCCGCCCGCATCTTTTTCTGGAAAATTGATTTTTTTTTTTTTTTTGCAAAGTCCTTACAGTGTCAACCAATAAAGATACAGCAACAGCAGACCACTCATTGGATAGCTAGAGGTCTCTAGATTTGAACATTTCAGTGTCTATTCTGCATTTAGCAACCAAAATACTAGTAGACATAAATTTGAGAAAAGGAGCACAAAAAAAAAAAAAAAAAATCTTCACATCTTTGATATTGAAAATCCATAGACAAATAATTTTTTTTAGAAAAATAAAATAAAAATTTCGCCCTCCCGCTCCAGTTTTCAAAAATGAAAATCCATAGAGCAATTATTTTATTTGGTGTGGCCTTAGATGCAAACTTCTTTGATTTTCCCTTATCTCTGTGTCTGGGAAATTATTCTATCACACTTGAAACACACGTGTAGTGCTGGCATCCCTAATGTCACATTCATCGCGTGGCTTGAGATGCGGTATTTCATGTTAGCGCACCAGGGATATGTCACAAAGCAGGGAACCAAGCGTGAAGAAGCATGCTCCACCCAACACATCATTCAGAGAATTATGTAAGTTCCGTGAGTGTTATTTCACGCCATTCAACTCAAGTTTGATAATATGGTATTCAAGTCAAATTTTTAGCAATGAATTTCGTTGTATATATTTTTGAAAATTAAAGTGTTTGCATGGTTTATGTGCATAAAACGATGAAGTAAATCGATTATTATCCTGATTTCAGCAGCTTAAAACTATAGACAAAGGAAAGCTCTGACCATTCATGTCTATGAAAATCTATAACACATACTATGTTTTAGAACGTGCAGCCACGATTCACTTATATCTTACAAATGACCTCATTTGTAATATAAGTTTTGAAAAGAACCTAAAGAGTACCACTCATTCAAAATCAAAAGTTATGTAGGGTAGATCGACCCACATAATGGTTTGTCGTAGGACCTATCCCTAAGCTATGTGTATGGCCTGCGGAGGAAAATCAACTTCCACACTCTATGGGGCTAATGTGACCAGGTCTATCAAACCACTCAACCAAAGGCAAATCAAACAGCAAAGTGTACAAAGTGTGAGAAAGGAGCAAGAGTTTTGGGGGAAGATTGAGAAAATTTTACCTTGAACATCTGTAGGAATACAAAGTACATTTTAAGTTTCTTATTGAGTAAGCATAGGAAATATTTATTCTGAATATATACTACATATACCAAAGATTAGCTTCGAGAGGCGACTCGTGGGCGTTTTGCTACTCATTATGTACCTTTTTCAGGGGGCTTTTAACTTGTACCATGAAAAGCAGGCGGTCACCTGTTCTTCACTGTTCTTACTCGATTTTTTTTGGGTAGCTTAATCATTTTCTTTATCAATAATTTGCATTTCATGACCTAATTACCTGTTGCGCACGTTCTTGAGCTTGTTGAAACAAGTCGAGGTCCTCCTGCGTTACTCCATTTGGACCTTCTGTCAATGCCAAACCTGAAAGGTAACAATCACCCACACTCTTTAGTGACATTTCAAACTAAAGTCCAATGGTAAATGAAGCATGGCTATTATCCATTTTGTAATTCCATTTATTAGGGCAATTTAAACCTAAATGTAGGCATAATATTAATCTCTATTAAGACAAAATAAATTGTCAAAATTTCTCTCAGAACATGTAATACCTTACAATACCTACTTATGTGGGCTATGGGGAACTCAAGCAGCACACGTATAACACTATGGCAAGGTTTGAGAAAATCTTATCAACTAATGGTTCAATGGATATTCCACTGACAAACATGTCAGTCCTCTTAAAATTGGATTCTATCAGGTGTTTTTTTTCTAGAATATACATTTCCTCCCTGTTCCTGCTAACCCCTCCTCCCCCCCCCCCAAAAAAAAGTTTTACATTTGTTTCTTTTTGTCATCACGCTCATTCATATGAGCATGACGTACAGGATCCCGAAAGTCGATATTACACAGAAGATTTTAGCCTTACTTATCCAGATATTGCTGAATGGAAAGCACAGCAAAGCATATTTTGATATGAGAAGGACACATCCTTTTCAGAGAATATATGATCACTCGCAAAAGAATCTGCTTCAGATAAATGGCAAAAATCTATAGAATGGCATTTCTTTTGCATAAAGCAAGTCACACAAGCAAATCTACCCAAAACATATCTAATCCTAATCTAGTGAAGAGTCCCTGGCAGCAGTGAAGGCATATGTACAAGCACAAAGTTGTGTTTTTTTCTAAACCACATCAATTCATATTTGTAACAGAAGCATAGGGTGGACAAATAAAGAACTGTTTGAAAGAAATTGCAATTTCTATAAGTGCTGTTCTGATGTTAATATGGTGCTTTGGTACCTAGTAGAGGTAGAGTGATACGCAAAGAACACATATATAGCTCATCATTCTTTTACTCATACATTCATCAGATTGGCCACAAACAAACTCACACAAAATAAAAAGTATCACCACCAAAAATCCAAAGTTCTAGGTACTGAAACGCCTTTTAAATTTATGGAAATTCTTTTATTGGCAAAAGGGGAGTAGTTGCGAAGCAACTGTTTTTGTTTAGGTTCTTTTTTTTGTTGTCCCGAAGGAAAGGTGTTGCAATACCCAGAGCGTATGCTGCTGCAACTATTGCAATAAAAGCTCAAGTCCATAACCGGCAGATGGTGGGGGCCGGTATGGGGAAGGACTGACCAAGATTGGCATACGGTTAGAATCATTGGATGCTGGAAGGTTTTGTATGTGAAGCTTCAATTGAGTGGTAGTAGTAGTAGTGGAAAGTGTCAAGCAGTGACACCACTAGCCAGTCACATGCACCAGGTCTGAGGGTTATGGATATCATCACCAAACTCTTACCCTTGTCACTACCCCTGCCACGTCCGCTACCTCCTCCACCGCCGCCCCCAAGCAGCCGACTGCGGTGCTTGCGGTGGCGGTGATGATGACGGTGATGGTGGTGGTGGTGATGATGATGGTGGTGCCCATGTTTACCTGATGTGGATTTCATGTGATGTTTTGTAGAATAGTCACTCCGCTGCCACACGGGTGGGGGCAGACGGAGTCCCGACCAAGCTGTGTGTCGGACCAGACGTACATCGCCATCTGCCCCCGTCAACACGGAAACCATGGACGCCGCAGCCGCCACACTAAACTGACTACTGGCTGTTGTACCGTTTGTAGTACTGCTAGTACTACTGCTTATATTACTGTTCGTGGTACTGCTGGAACTGGCAATAGAGCTCGCCTTCTGCGATACTGGTTGCTCAGAGTGGGTACAGGTTTTACTCGTTTCGATGGGCACGGGTGCTGGCTTGGGTAAGCTACCTGCACCCTCCCAGGACACCTCAAAGTCAGCGAAACCCGAGGGCCTCCGTTGCCTCTTCCGATCTCCCATTGCTGTGTATAGATGGGAAAGGCCATCAAACAACCCACGGACTTGGCCACTGGTATTGATTTTATTGGTCTCACTGCTAAAGCGTTGAGGAGTTTCAGTGCTAACATGTGACGTTTCACTTTTGCGGGCTTCTTTGCTAGCACCCTGAGGCTTCTCAATGGTATTACTAGAGCCCATTGTCATGTGTATCAACTTGGATTTCTTTACAAGCTTGTGTGCTGCCTGTTGGGATACATTACTTTTCTTATGGTTGTGTTGGCGTTTACTTTTCTCACCTAATTTTGTCTTCTTCTCCGCTGCCCTTTTAAAGGCTTCAGATAGTGTTCGTTTTGCTGATTGGTTAGTTTCTGAAACACGAGTCTTACGTTTGTTGCCAGGCGTAAAGAACTTACTTAAGCCATCGATAAGGCCTTTTGGCTTTTTGAGTGTCTCTAATGAGGCACTGGTGGTGCTTTCCTCGCTATCTGAATTAGAAGCTGGAGAGTCAGAGTCTGAATCACAGGAGTAGTCAGCATTGCCATTGAGTTTAGGTAGGGTGGCAGCAGTACTGGTGGTGGCAGCAGCGGTGGTGGAGGTGGGGAAAGTAGTGGATAATGGCAGGAGTGGTGTCGTAGAATGGTGTGTGTCAGAAGAGACCACAGTGACAGAAGTGGTGGCGTGACTGGCTGGAGTGGTGACATGCTCTCTGCAAGGCGTACCTGAGAAAGGTCCCGAGTTGACCAGGCCGCTCATTCCGTTGCTCAGTAGTGGCGAGTCCTGGTGATGGCTAAACGAGCCGTTTAAGGCGTCAGCGTCAGACCTACGGCCCTTAAGTTTGCTCGGGCGTTGATCAGGTGGCACCAGCGGGCATGCATATTGCCTGTCACAACACACAAATTACCGTTGAGCAATAACAAAAGAGTCTGGGTCACATACGGGGTAGGTTGGGGGAAGTTTGGACGACAATCATTTAGCCAACTGATGGCTATACAGTATTACTACCCAAGTTGTACTGCTACACAACATTCCCTCGTGCGTTACATTGCAACAGTTTGTACAAATCCTTCCATACTTATCTTTACAAAGTAATACCATGATGTCTTGGGAGGACAGAGGATGCGGTATGGATTAAAAGGGGGGGGGGGGGAATTTGCCAGTTTCTGTTTTTGACATAAGGCCCTTCATTGCTTTATATTTTAATTGTATCATGCTCATTTAACATTAACTTAATTAATATGGGGTCTAGGGGAAATTATCTAAGATTTTTTTTTTTTTTCAATTAGTGGGATTTGTACAAACTTATGCTACCAGTACATAAACCCAGAGCATTACACTAAAGAGAAACCAATGCACCATCTCGGGGACAACGTTCTGGGAGGGCTTCTGGTAATCACCCTCAAATTCTTTGATGTCACAACATTAAGAAATCACAATACTGATGTAACATGAGCCACAGAAAGCTACAACCCTGACATTAGCAATTCAAAGCTATGGCCACCATGTCATTGACGATACCATGGGAACATATTTATGAACATAAATCAGGAAAACGCACTCCAAATTATGAAATTTATAACTTAATGAGTGTTTTAGCTGTTCTTATGTTTTATGTTAGTAGCACTTTTGGAAGCGTTCACTTAGATTTTTAACTTATGGAAACATTAAATGTCGACATTTCATCAACAAAGCAAGTAACTGATACCACCTTAAGCCATTTTTACTCCCTTTAAAAAGAGAACGGCACACCCGGGGTCAGTATTTTTTTCTTTCTTAAATTGGAAAAGAAAATTCCTATGAAACCCAATATTGTCGAAATTATTAATGTTATTTCAAATTCGTTAGTTTTCCCCTTTTCACCGTGTCTGCATTTTCTCATGTTGGAAGGAATTTTGATTTGATTTTTCCATTTATTAAATAATGCTTACAAAACATAAACACAACGCAACAATTAATCTTATCACAATAAGGACTGAGTGGGCATGCTGCTTACTTGCGATGTTTTGAAGATTTCCCATCAACATTTCCTGAGCCGTCGCAACCAGGCGTCGGACATCTGTAAGACAAGAAATAAGGGCTTACACACATGGATACAATAATACCTCGTGTATAAGCCATACAATATAGGCAAGGATGGGCCATTGGTGCACTTTATAGAAACCAGTTAGGGATGCGCTTTAATATGGGCGAGGATTTTATACAGCTTAGTGCTAAACCGGTCCAAATTGAGCCCTAGGACTGCCTACCTATAAGAATCGTTTAGGTTTGGGGTGCACCTTATACACTTGATATTAGTTATTACGGTATTTTGGGCTGACCTGTTACCATAAATCCTCTTTATTAAAGGCAATCTCAGAGAGTGCCCCAATTTCATAGGATCCTGTTCGATGCCCCTGGGGCTTGATATGGAACCGTTGGTATTGTAAATACCAAGTCTAAGTTACACCAAGACATGGGAGAATCCCATAGGGTACACTTGGCGTCATCCTAATGTATACTATGCATCTCATATGCGAGAATTTACGCTAGGCCTGCATGTTTCTTCAATTCGCCATTTCCACTATTATGGGTGATATATAATCTTACGACCACGCTTAAGAAACTTAATACTCACTTCTCTGATTTATGTTTAGGCGTTTTGCCTAATTTCCCTGATCCGTTTAGTGTGTATACGTCCAAAGTTTGTTGCCGAAGCTTCTTCAGTTTTTTCGGTCCACATAACGTACAAATCCAGGTCCCTGCAATTCGAGAACCAAACACTGCATCACCATGCAGACACGGTTATCAGGCATGGGCAAAAAAACAAAAACTGTGACTAAATTCCCTACAGGCTACACATAGAAAGTCTTCACTTGGGATGGATCCGCCCAGCCACAGCCAAGAATCATTAGGATACTTTCCCTCTTTATTTTAGTTTTATAATGGAGAAATATAATCTCAGTAGCATTCCTAGTAGTTTTAAGCCTTTGAAAAAAAAAAAACACGTAAACCTGAAGCATTCCCATGCCCGTTTTATATTGAAAGTAGAAGGCCTAGATAACATCCATATCTTAGTTTTACCAAATCTCTAGCAAGGAGATGTCTAAAACAGACTTAATATGACGACTTCATCAATATCAACGTCATATCAGTGTATCATTAAAGTTACAAGAGAAGAACTCGCGTCATACCTTTCGGTGGTTTTGTTAGTGGTGGCCGGCAGCATTCCATATGGTAACCTCGATCACAAGCGTCACAGAAGAGCATATTATCCTGTTATAAAGAGAGAATAATTCACCACCATGTAGTATTATACATTTATGATGCATATGATAATAACAAAAACTAGCATGTATATTCTCTGACTTATCCAATATTTTACAATTACGACTCGCAGACACGTAGACCTGCTCAACTATCAGGAACATTCATAACATTGTGGTTATCCTCTTATCGTAACATTTTATCGCAATACCAATTTACTATTTCATGGACGGTCCACAACATATATATCACTGTCCATGTGCATTAAGTACTAATGCTGAACACCAATTACAAATCAACTCCCATCTCCCCAAATATTTAAAACTAAAATTCCTATATTTCAACGTATTCAAAATCCACGGTCAAAGTTTGTCAAAACGGACTTCTTCAAAAGCAAAACATGTATAATGCTGGACTCAATAGGAAAACCTAAATGAGAAATTCCAGCACTTAATGTGTGCTATCAAAATATAAGAAAATGTGGAGTTGTGTTTTAAAAAGGTGATAGTGTAATTAAGTACAGTAACTTGTCTTACTTTGGCTTTGTTGTGATAAGGTGTGATAAAAAAAATATATATATATGACGCTTCTCACATAAAAATAGCAGTGCTGGGGAAATTAATTCAGGAAATCCGAATAAAAAGTCCCTTCACCGTACATAAAGTGTCTCTTTATGCATCCCAAGCATGCATATGACGAGTTCATCAAAATATTCCTTTGCTGGGGGTAGGCTTAACTCTCATTCGATATATCGTTTTCTCTTAATATTGTAGTGCTGAAAAATGACTTAACACTATTTATGATCTAACCGGTAAAACTGCCCCATGCAGCTTTTAGGAAAACTGCTGGTGGAACGCTTTAAAAAATCAATTTCTTTATTTACACCACTTATACAAGCATGACCTTTCGAGCTTAGGGGTATGTACATATCAATCACACTGATTATGTTTCCCACTCCCTTTCCACATTCAAAGAAATATTTGCAATTATAACCATAAAATTTACCCCATAAAATAATCCTTAAATTGCAACAAACTTCAATTTTTTGGGTCTCAAAAAAGTCCATAGGGCCTAATGTGCAAGGTCCCTGGTGCCACTCATACATACCACAAAAACGAGCACAAGAACAACACCCAATGGTTAGTAATAAGCAAAGCCAAACCTACAGGACGTCTCACCTCCTTCCCCGACTCGCCGCACAACGAGCACGTCTTGCACTCGATGCACTGCCATCGCATATTCTTCACCCGTTCCGTTAAGTTGGGAGAGAATTGTAAACATGATGGGTGCCCTAAAAACGTAAAAAGGCTTATTTAGTTTTCATAAAATATATTCATATTTGAATGATATACATGCAAGCCTAAAACTGTGTGTTTTTTTCCGGCGAGCTAATATTCAGTAAGGTATACAGATATCAAAGATGAAGGTAACATTTACTTAAATAAATTTCCTGAAAATGTCTACTCGAGGAATGTTTTGTGTACCTCTATTTTTTCTGTGCCAGTATTAAACTATCGGGCATATCGCACCATATCAGGATGTGTATTACATTGAGAGGCAATTTTTTTAGTAAATATAAATACACCTCAAGTGAACGTTATACATGTATCAATTCCCTTTTGTATGTCTATTTATATTTAAGTCTACATCTTGTTTTAATATTGAACTAACAAGCTGATACATTCTGTTGAAATCATCAATCATACTTCTCACCCACAAAGTTCTTGAACCAAGATTATCAGACATTGAACCATTTCAAACTGCCTTGTATGAAGTGTAATCGATACTGTCTTATACATGTACATCATATGGAAGTTGTGCATGCTATCCATGTAATTATATCATAGCAATCTATAATTCCTTGTATATGTTTAAAGACATGCATGCAATAACCACATTAGCGGCAGGAATACGTACCACTGTTCCCACAGTCGGCACATGAGATCAACTCCTCCCCAATACCGTCTCGATTGTGTTCTGCAGTTCCTAGACAAAAGCTGCATATTGGCAGAGGTGTGGCAGTTTTCTGAAAATAAAAAGCAACATTTTTTAAGAAACTATAACACACCATCATGAAGGAATTGTTATGACAACTGCAACATAATGTAATTAAAAACAGAATTCCTTGAAATGACTTCAATTCTAAACCTGGCCACTGTACGATTGACTTGTTTTCCCGAGTGTAAAGCTTGACATTCTAAACAGTCTAATCTACAATTTTGAAATGTACAGGGCGACTTTGCTCAGACTTTCCTTCTAACATTTTTTCAAACTAAACCAACATTCTTCTTAGCCAAAATAACATTATTGGTAATTCTTGGGTATTATTATAAAGAAATCCCAATAGCTGTAGAACCTATTCTAGTGGTATATGTATTGCTGATAAACTTTCCCCTTTCACTCAGAACTAACCTCCTTTTTGTCTGATTATGCCCTGGACTTTCATCCCTGAGGAGGTGGTCTAGACTGTGTACTAAGAAGATAGGTGTGTAACTGGTTAAGTCTAACTGTGTCAGAACTCCCCTCTAACTAGGTCAGACCGTCTCACTGGTGGGCCCTGTTGTTTAGCTCTTGTGTGACAAGGCCTGTGCTAAACGTGATAGACACATAACCGTCATTCTATCCCTCCCATTAACAACGCCGTAACCACAGCTATGCTGCCACAGGCACCAAAAGGCATCTTGTAATCAAAACTATCCAAGTACTGCTGTTGTTCAAGTAAACTAGGACTACTTTGGTCTTTGCCACCCCCCCCCCTCCAAACACCCCATCATTTTTCTCACCATGGAAATCCACCCACCTTCGACCACCGTTTAGAGTGACACTGTTAATTATGGTTATTTCTAGAATTGGTTCAATCCCCCTTTGATTCTGCAGTAGGTTTTTTTTTTTTTTTTGTTTTTTTTTTTGTTCTTCTTTTGGCGACAGGCGTTTTATGACTCTAATTTGAATTTTACTGCTTGCCACAAGGGTGATAAACTCGTCACTCTAAGTAAGATGCCTCAGGGGACTTTTTATGCCCACGCAAACAAATGAAGCATATAATCACATCTTTTGGTGAAGTTTTGAAGTAATCATTAGCTATCGTAAAACCATACTGTAAGGTTCTCATTGGCAAATAAACCCAATGGAAATATCGATTTCTTGTAGTTCATGACAAACCTACTTGATAATACATTTAGAAAGCACCAAAACGGATCAAAGTAATATTGGGATTGGGGCGCAAACTAAATGCTACCATAAAATGCATGATAGTCAATTAACTTTGTAATCTTTGATGGAATCACGTGTCTGATTATACAAATAGCGACTATTGTTCAATGCAAATTTGAAAGATGCAGAAACCCATTGGATAAATCGATACGAAACCCACAGCATAGGATTAATCTATACGATCCTATCTCTATCTGTATTTACTGTACTGCTTTGATTCTGTTCCATCTGTTAGTATTCTGCTCTACCATGAGCATATTAATGGAACTTTCTAAATATTTTGCTTCCATTTTAAGTTAATGTCACTTATTCTATTATTCTATTACAGACCTAGAATCTTGTGTGACACATGTGACAAGAGAAACACAAGCCTTAGGGGGCGGGGGGCAATGACCCTTTTTTGTGCGGGTACCTGTATCTACCCTGAGGGCTCTCACCAATGGGTTCTGTGGGAGGTGGAGCGGACCGGTGACCCAGTTCAAATCCTAGATGTCCAGGCTTGGATCTAGACCCTTCAAGCTCAATGTGGAGAAGGTGGCCCCTATCACCATAATACCTATCTGACCTCCAACTGAACCCACCAACTCCACTCACCCGTGGTGACTGACATCTACTAGATACTCGTACCACTGTTATATTTCACTGTCAAACACGACTAGCATTCAGTTAATTCTTGTTAAAACCCCATTATCAAACGCCCTGCTGTATTATACTTCTTTGGTTTGGTTTAATTAAATCTGGAATGACAGCTCAATGTTGCCAATTCATTGATTTAAATATTCATATTGTGAGGTTGTTTTGGGATACGGTGTAATTCATTGCTCACTATCACTAGTTTCAAGCTGTTTATCTTTCAAGTTTTTTTTGTTTGGTTTTTTTTTCATATTGGCCCTGTACCAGTGTATACCTGAATAAGGGTTTTCGTTATTGCTTATAGATGTTTGTTATTTGTATTTGGTATCCACTGATTTTACAATAAATTCGCTTCCTCAAATAATGTTACATTGACCTGTTTTTCTTCCAGAGGTAACCCTAGCTTGGCCTACATGATTGCATATGCTAGCATACAACGTAATAGGATCACTTCAAAATATGAGATGCAAGATTTTGATTTTAAAAAATGAAATATCGACATGTCCTCAGAATACGCAACACTGTCTTCAGAATACACAATATGGTCTTCAGAATACACAACACTGTTTTCCCAATACACTCCACGTTCAATACAAATTTTTCACTGCATGTCATGATGTAAAGCATCATCAACACTCTCTATTACCTTGTTCTTTTCTCTGGCAGTTATATCTATAAGCGGGTCAACTTCATCATCTGAAGGTATAGGCGTGTTGACAGGACTGATGGCTTGTGGAGTATACACTTTGTACTGCCTCCCATCTTGGATAAGGTGCCTAGAGTTCACAGCCCGTTTGATTGATATCCTAATTGAGTGGGTAACGTCCGACTCATTCTCACAGTCAATATTATAACTCCTCCTGATGTATTTCTCAATAGCCTTGGCAGTGGAGCCTTCCTCCTGCCCTAGTTCTTTGATACACCTGCTTACGATCTTGGTCAGGTCGGTTTTCTTGCCAACTTTTAAGTACCTACTTTTTAAGGATATCACCCCGGAGGGGTCCTTGTAGGAATTGACTCCCTTGTTGTGAACCCTGAGCACTGAACCATCCTTGACAGCCAGTTCAAGCTGTTCAATGATGGAGGTGTAGGAGACATTGTGGTACTGCTGGACAGCATGGGCGATCCTTTCCTCATTTGGACGTTGTTTCTGGTGTTTGATCTTCCTTATAGCCTCCAGAACCCATGTTGAATAGGTCGGGTTAGCCAACAACTTGCCAGAGGACTTCTCACCGTCCCTCTCCTTCACCATATTCTCTGTCAGAGTGGACCGATTAAATCAAGCCTGGTCATTTTCAAATGACAGTATGAATGGAGGCTATTAATATCTGAGCCCCTTGCTACATGCTACCAGTATACCCGACCGTTTCTTTATGGACAAAGAGGTTAGGCCTGCATGTGTTGAACAATGGCCCCGGGTGTATAGAGGCCACTCTAGCTCTGTGTGTGTGAACGGTATACTCCAACCGTAAACGGTCCCACGACCACCAGGTGAAACCAATGTTTAATTCCAAATGTCGATAACTTAATCCTCACAGTCCACAGGGGCACGACAGCGATTTTCCCTGTGTTCGAGGTACCTGGCGGGAAGAGAAAAATATGAAACGATGTCAACAGGGCGGAGCAAAGGTGGCAATTGAGAGTTTTTCAAACGCAATAAACATAGACATGACAAAGGCCGGGAGCGACCTCGCGCCTTCCCCGCCGCCGTGGCACTGAGCTCCGTTGGTGTGTGGCTTCCCTACCCGACTCTTTAGGCACCCGTAAACAAGACATTTCAACCAAAAAACCCACATAGATACATAAAACATGAGCTAATGACCCCTGTGAAGCTTCTAACCACGATTCATTCTGCCCATTCCTTAATCGACATCTTTGATTTCAATGGTAAACATAGTTTCAACACGGAAAGAAATGGCGACTTCCCGAGCGAACGGAAACAAATCAAAATGGCGGACAGCGATGCAATTTTTCTCGTTTCTTGTGAGATTATTAGGTATATTTCCACACCACTTGATAGATCATACACTCATTGAAGAATTGCCCTCTTGTTTGAAGGCCCGTTCTTTTCTAATTCAACATGACTTTCATTTGAATTGTCTTAAATAGATTGGCTAAATTTCAAACTCTACGGTACCCTACGCAAACACTCTTGTTTTCGTCAACATTTTATGTAAAATTCGACCTTCAAAATATAACTTTCTCCACTCACCTTGGCAAATCCCGATATCTAGATGGTGATTAATAATCCTTCTGCCTTCTAAATGTCTTTAGTCCGTGCCAAAAATGATAACACATACTTCACAGTTTGTCTTTAAAATATGTCACTTCTATCCGCGGTCCGACAATAGCGTACGTCCGCCATACAAATATGGCCGCCTTTCCTTCGCAGATGGCCGTCAATTAGTAGGGAGAATTTACAAGTAGATCAGAGAGCGGGAGTCACAAACCGGGATGCTTTGTTCAAAAAGGATGAAAGTAGAGCATGGTGACGGAGTCAAATACGTAGAAACTGATCCATGTTTTGTCTTCAAATCGCTGATTATGCACGTCATGTAGAAATGACATCAGAACCAGAGTTGGCGGTTAGGCGCCTTATGCATATTCTCATTTAGTGTTTTCCTCACACGGGGCACCATTGTAAAGAGTTATCTGATTGGCTGATCACGGTGTCAGCATTATTCCCAATTACTCCGTAAAGGGGCACCTGCTGGGGCAACTACAAAACATGCATCTGCAAGAAAGGCTCTAATGTATATTCTACAGTGTACCAACAGGGGCCAAATGGATACCTTATAGTGAAAGGCGACCTTTATTCTCCTTTCCTCTATCTGTCAATATATCTTTCTGGACTTATTCTGTAGCTGTTCGAGAGCTATTAAAGTAGGTCAAGGGAGGCAATGCAATTAAGCTACATAAAAGTCTGTCTAGGCTGTGAAAAGATTTCTTAGTACCGGGGTACTTTTTTTTTCTTTTAACTTTGCTATTTTTTTTATTTTTTGCTTTAATGCATCTTTAGACATTATAGACCTCGGACGGAGCCTATAATCAGGAATTCAATAGAAACGGCCAATTATGCCCCATGCCATAGCGATAATGAATTCAGTTAATTGGTTTATGGCCTACGAACGCCTTTTCCTATCAGAAATAAGCTAATCAGAAGAAAGGGGGGTGGGGGGAGAAATAGAATTTATGGATGATAGGTCACTTAATTCCTGAGGGTTATGCCTCCCTGGTCTGGTATGCCTATACAAATGGGGAAAAGGGGGAAAAAAGAGGAGAGAAAAAAATAGAGAAGCAAGCAAAACATGACTAGGTACCTACCAATAATGAAAATTTTGAATAGATCTAAACCTAATCTTGACCCCTCACACGTTTGATGAAATTTTAAAGCCCCCCCCCCCCCATGTAGATGGACAGGAATGATAGGAAATAATCAAAATGGACCGTGCTAACTAACTTATGCATTGACTGTATATGTTTATATTTCAATTATATGTATCATTAAAACATGATTTAATAAATTATGTAGGCCCAGGCCCCGGCATGATAATTTGTCGTCAAATTATCAGATTAAATAGCAGCATTGCCAATATACCTGAGATAAGTCAATAACGAAATTATGTCTATATATTTGCAATAGATTTAGAATCTGGCACTTAGCCTGACTCTATACGCTTAATACATTGTATTGATGGCACGCCATTTCACTGAAGCGGCATGGGCGGGATTTCACCCCACCCGGCCACCTCGGAATCAGGTGGTGCCACGCTCAGGGCATCATTCAATTGGGTGTAAATAAACAGCTCCCATAGCGTCATTGATTATGATAATGTTCTAACGGAAGCAACATGCAGGCGCTATCTCATGGCAGAGATCATACGACC
Source organism: Acholoe squamosa (assembly GCA_949317995.1). Taxonomy (NCBI): domain Eukaryota; kingdom Metazoa; phylum Annelida; class Polychaeta; order Phyllodocida; family Polynoidae; genus Acholoe; species Acholoe squamosa. Next base: position 63,530,688 of record OX439039.1, read on the forward strand.
GCGCTCTATGCATCTTTCTATGTGGGCACCCTAGGAGGCCACCCAGCAGCAAATCAGGCAGCGCAATGAAGAACTCAGACATTCCGCGAGCAGCTCACAATGAGCAACTCCAGCTTAACCCTTGAGCTGCTAGATTTTCACACTCAGACTCAGAGTGTCTCTAACCACTCAGGTGGGTTTCCAGACCATTAAATACCAACACCTTCAAGAGGTTCTTCTCAGTAGTATTGCCATTGGCACCACGCCCGTCGCTCAGGTCGACTAGGTGCATGCAAGGGGTGATTATGGATTCGTATGGATAATGAGTGGCTTGGGAGCAGCTCGGCCGCAGCAGAGTCACGTAGGCCTATTTGTATGGGGCGATGAGGGAGACACTGCAGAGCCAAGATTTATTGCTTTGTTTTGTTAAAAAGGAGAGAGAGGAACCAGATCCTTAGACATTATAGAGATCCCATGCATTTTGTAGGAAGGGGGGGGGTGTATACACATCGTGTGTACCTTTATTATGTCTACGGAACCCACCTCTTGCTTTATTGAAACATCATAGACATAGTGTTTTCTTCTTAGTCCCATACCGGACCCATACCCATTAGGCTATGTATTCCTCTGAAGTAGGTTCTACTCAATATGCATTTTATAGTATCAACGATCAACTTACAAAATCCTTTTCAATAAAGATGATATAGGTAGGGAAATTTATACAAATTAAGTCCCCTCAATCAGCCGCAGATGAATCATGGATGACTAGACCAAGGTCGATTAGATTCAACAGGTTTTATGGGAATAGGCCTACGTGTATTGGGTAATACAATAAGAACATCGGGGGAATATTTAAGATTTGTATAAAGCTAATTTATACTTGCTTCAAATATACATTATATAGGAAGCGAACTTTTGGTATCTCTATAGTCCTTATGACGATAAGGATGATCTGACAATCAAAGATGTGACGGTTGGATGGGATCTCCTCAATGTGCTACAAGTAGGCTTACTCTGTGGTGAATCACCCCTTCACACTGTTGACAAAAATAGCCAGCATTAATTGGAAGAGCCCACTCTTAGTCACTAAACGCCATGTGGAGCGATAAATCATCACAGAAGTAGACCTGTACCACCCGGATGTACTGAGTACAACAGGCACAAACATGACCATTTCATGGACGCGAAGGAGACGCGATGTAGCAACAATCCCTCCGCCGTAAAGTCTGTCATTTTAGTTGGCCCTACATAATTATAGACAAGAGATTTCTTCTTTTATAGGCCGTATTTAGGCACACATATATTGAATTGTGACATTTCCACTGTTTTTATGGTTAAGAGTTGCTAAGACAACCAAACTGGAAAATATGGCCATTCATCTCCAGCTCTATGTTTGGTTCTATAACTAACATTTTATTTGAGAAAATGTGCTGAGCATATAGCGCGGGTGTGGAGGGGGGGGGGACTTAACAAATAAAAATGACCCCTCGAAATGGAGGATTCGAATTTTTCGCACCTCCATTGCAGGGGGAAACTCCTCAAACTCAGGATATTGTTGGATCTGAATAAGGCGCAGAGAGATGTCATCCATATAAGAGTTACAAGATGGGTACCACTTGCTTCGTAAGAATGACACACCGATTGGGGGAATTATCTTATCGATTGAAAAGCCATATAGATCCGAGGGGCAGTACATGAACCCCTTGGGAAGGGGTAGCTCCAAACCAATGTAGGGCATATTTATCATGAGGACCTAATATTCCATGTGAACTTGGTATCTAAAGCCAGGATCTTTAGGGGTTTAACCTTTGCAAAATTGTTGGTGAAACGTTTCTTATTCAGGCCTATATTTCCATGTCAAAATTACATTCTGATCCGAGAAATATATTTCTTATTGCACAAAAAAAACTATTTGTTTCAGTTCACACTTTGGCTGTTTATGTTATACATTTGAAACATTAGCTAAAAAAAACCATTAGATTTTGAAATAAATCGTATATATATAGCAGACGTGGTATAGACTAGATCTCCCGATATACACTCAATCTCAGACTCATGATCATCATATTAACTGATAAGAGCTCGTCTGCCTGCAGGGGCTTTTACTGTTTAACCCCTTTCAGGTTAGCATGACGCCTTAAGCTTCATGGTCGCTCGTTGTCACGATGCACCGATGCAGTGCTGGTGAGTCTACCTGTACCAGCGCTGTATTGAAGCATCATGCCGACCTTCACGAGTGTATCACCCGTCAGGTCGGCATGATGCATTAATGCAGCATGCGACCCTTAAAGGCTCTTTTCTCCATGGCAATAGATTCTCTATAGAATCTGAGCAGTTGTTTGTGTCTAGTATAGATGCTGGCATATATATATATATATATATATATATATATATATATATATATATATATATATATATATATATATATATATATATATACATACGGTAGATATATATATATATATATATATATATATATATATATATATATATATATATATATATATCTACCGTTCTTCTTTTTGTTGCCTGTGCAGTATTTCTGAAGCTATAATAGACTACACCGGGAGTTTCTATAGATGATATAGCAAACATAGGGCCCCTGATGGTGAGGGAGATTCACAAAGCTAGTGACTCATTTAAAAAATCTTCTTATATCAGTTTACATCCCATTAGCTCCCATTCTATGACGTCTTCTAATGGAAGTGCTTGTTAATATCTCATTTCAGTACAGTTATAACCGGTTCTAATAATAATACCATGCCTAAGTCACAGCTCAGAATTTCTCTGTTTATTGTCAACATTTGAAATAGTCCATCCCAGTTATAAATGGTCGACCATGTAAGCCCACTTTCACACACAGAAGTGGTGTTAGATATTTGCATGCCCATAAAACATCGTATCCAATTCCCCAAATGCAAAAGATAAACACAATATTGATGAAAACTAGACTATTCTGCCCTACACTGAAAACATGGAAGCTCAGAAACTAGACAGTGCTGACGATTTTAGGTTCTCAGGTTGACATTACCTAAGACAACTACCTTAGGTGGTCAAAACGATGACTTTAGGTCGTTATCCTGATGACCCAAGTCATCAGGATAACAATACTGACAATACAGAGTCATCATATTGACAACTTAGGTCATCAGGTTGGCGACCTAAAGTTGTCATTTTGGTAGTTGTTTTAGGTATTATCAACCTGAGGACCTAAAGTCGTCACCACTGACTAGTTTAGGAACTTCCCTGTTTTCAGTGTATGTACCAATAAGAAAACTACAAGGCACAAGGGGAAATACCAATATCAAAAAAGAAAATAAATGATAAAGATGAAAATAAAGATCCATCCAGATCGAGACTGTAAGATGGACAAAACATACAACCTACTTATCGTTAGACAGGGAGCTGGGTGAGAGAGGAGTGAATGAGAAAAAAAGGAAAGACATGCAAAATAAAGATGCCAATAGTATAGCTTCGGTGCTAGGCTGTCAGGTCGTCGGGGCGGTTGCGTCTATCATTGTAAAAAGCACAACGGATGTCTTTGGTTGAGTAAAGTTAATGTTGGTCAGAGGCTTATGGTGTTGGAGGGTTAACAGGTTTGTCTGAGAGCAGAGATGCAGCTTATACAATTATATCGATTGGCTATACATATATATCAGGGCGGAGGGGATGAGTTGACTTGGTTAATAATTGTTATATGATCCTAATAAAGATTATTATATAAGATTAAAAGAATAAAGATGGTTGTGTTCAAACACTTCAAGACTCTCTCTCTCTCTCTCTCTCTCTCTCTCTCTCTCTCTCTCTCTCTCTCTCTTATACTTACCTTGCGTTCTAAATTATACTTACCTATCAAAAAGTACATGGAACATACGGACATAACTCTAGTTACATCTATATGAAAACAATTTGGGGCACTCACATCTGAGTGTACATAAATACTCCTGTGATTTCTATTTTTCACTGGCACCATGTTTAAATACAACATAAATAGTATTCAAATCTCAATTCTGAACGTAACACAAAGGTAGGAAAGTCCGCTTTACACAAATAGGCGAGCAAACAGGCAATCACAAACATGGCAATATTGAGTTTTCGAACATCTCATAATTGGAAATTGTATCTGGGTGTATCGTGTTGCACTCCAGTGGGATGCAGGTGAAATCTGTTATTGTTGTGAGCCTGATAAGAGAAACAATAACTCATCCTGGGGGTCTCCTTTTCCATGCAGGCAATTCCTGTATTTCAACCTTATCGTTAGGAACCACACATAAAGTACGCTAGTTCGGTGTTGTTTATTCAATGTGAATGGCTATTTTTTTACATCATTTTCGACATTGAGGCGTCTCTTTCGATTGCTTTAGGCCAACACATGTATATATACATATAACTGCAATATTGTTTAGTTAAATAGGATGGGTTTAGGCCTTTATGGTTCAGGTGGGATAAATTCTACACCAATGAAATTATCAAGCCAGCACTATAGCTTCAGTAATGGATGCAACCATTGGACAGGGCAATGCGGAAGAGGCACATAGCTAATAGAGTGTTGTTACCAATCAAGCATGCTAATACACTATTGACAGTGTCATATAATAGGCTACTGCTGGAAATCTGCTAGAATGAATATATGTTGTGTTAGTAGTCTAGATACAGGCTGCATTTTGGCTTTGGGTGGGCCAATAATAAATGCTCATGATATATTCATCCACTATAGGACTAAGTATGGAGGCCTAGTGGAGCCACCATCTTGAAATTCGCTGGTTGAGCTAAAACCCACTGATAACACATACCATGATGGGTACCTTGACCCTGGTCAACACCCACTTCCATGGACTTGCTGGTCCCATCTTATCAGTGTATGTCGCTATAAAGACTTAGCTGGTTTGATTATCAGCCAATGAAAAGACACCAACTATTCACTGCGGTCCTTTCGGGGGCCAACTGGTGCCCATCAGATAGGTGTTATCAGTAGAACTCGCTGATAACAAGCTCCACTAATGGCGGCGCCCATTGGACAACCTGCTAACTCGGAATAGAACCAGCTCCAGACCAGCTAGTGGCCAATACTGTCTCCTGCCCGTCTCATACCCATAGGCGACAACCAGTCACATTTATTCATTTCTCCTTCCGGTTTTTGGCACCCGCTTCCGGTATTCTCACAATATGGTGATTCATCTCCTCAGCGTTCTTTTTATGTCTGTCGTTCTTCATATGGGGCTCTCAAAGATGTCATATTCTGTGAGCAATATAGAGCAGCTAAATTCTATAGCTCATTTATTATAAATGCATGCTTTATGTTATCTGCTCAACAAATCTATTGTTTCTCATACTAGGTCTGTCTCTCTGATATGGACCAAGGGAATGGATGCTTTTTGTTGAATGGACGCTTTGTGCTGATTCTGTTTCAGTCTCATAATGATCCTAGAGGAACACACCAACGCATTTTCTCCATGACTGTCTTTACGATAAGCCAGAACCAACAGGGTAGTCCGAGAACTTTCATATGAATAGGCCAGTTTAGGATCCAGACATTTGAAAAAGGGGTAGGGGGTGCCGTTAGTGGAGAATTTTTCCCTAGGATCTCTGGAAGCCAATTGACCATGTAAAAAAAAAAGAAAATTTCTTCGCAAAACGGGAGGGGGTGAGACATGCGCTTAAAATAATTGAATGCTCTTTTCAGTGCCTATAATATATGATTGATTTCAATACTCCTGTACCCCAGCGCTCATAAATTCGAGACCGCTGCTTATTTGAGACCCCTATGCTTAAACGGGCCACTATATACGGGTAAGGCTTAAGATACTTACAGGATATTTCTGACTCCGTACTTTCTGTTCTTCATAAATATTCCTCTATGGTGACTTTTAATAGTAAAAAGCATTCATGTTTTGAATAAAAATGTTCTGAGACGCGGGTGGAGTTCACTGTCTGAGTCCCTAAGTGGTGGGTACATTGCCGCTCGTTGGTTGTGCGATCATCTCAGTGCCACCCCTGGCGAAGGTTACTCTCCCCCAGCGCCAGGAAGCCACCGAAGCCAACAGGCGATTCCAGGAGAAGCCATGCACTGGGTGCGTTCGGAAAAAGCTTTAGAAAAAAGAGTAATAGTAGGCATTGAACTTGATTTAATTCAGTTGTTTAACATATGAATACAGGTGTAGGCCTACTTCATTTAACCACATGACATTGTAATAAAGCTTTATTAAACAGTTCATTCTATTCAAGCTTAACCAGCATAATCTCGTGAAATTCAGAAGTATGTATGAGGGAAAGGAACAAGTCAATTAATTCATATATCAATATTCGCGGTAATGGACATGCATAATTCGCCCCTCAAAATTCTGGATCATGTAGTTTCATTTCTGGAGGGATGATATAGTTACCCATATCCGACCTCTGCGCCCCTCAGTGGAGAACCAATCATGTAAAATATAAATGTGTGAGTAGGTAATCTTACCTATAAAGGTAATCTTACCTATAACAATACTGTAAATATGATGGAAACGGTTACTGTCAGATCTGATTGACTATGGGTCGCAGAATAAAACTGTACAAGAACACACCCTTTTACCTATATTAATGCAGAGGCGTTTTCGGCCGTAAAGGATCTTTCCCCCTCAAACCCATCCCCCATCCCGGTGCTTTAAAACTGTTCTCTCTTAAATCCTTTTTGTAATACTAACTGATTACATGTTATAGAGCATGAAAGCCCCCACATCTCCCCTCCCATGCTTATATCTCTACTATCTATGATGCAATCAATGTGCCAATCTCCATCTCAGACCAATTATCACATGCATGAAGCATGTCCCCGAACGCCCCAAGGGTGGCCCTCGCCCACCCGAAGACAGGTCTGCAGACGGTGCTTGGCCTCCTCCATACATTAACATAGAGCCTGTAGTGGCGGCTATTGATTTCCAGCTTCTGGGAATAACTGTAAAACCTGTCATTTTCCAACGCCACCATGTAATGTAGTTAGTCTTTTTTTTCACTGTTTCAGTTCTTTACACACCTCATCCAACCAACACCCACCGACCCACCATCCAGCGGCAGCGGCGTTCCATTGCTCAGCTATGCCCTCACATGTGAAGTCGACGCATCATTATATTGAGTGCTGCGCTCATTTCAAAACCCTTTTGACGGTGGCGTGATTTGTCTCACGGTTAATATATTCAATCCACCTTCTCTTCTCTCTGCAGTCGCCGCCTCCCTACCCCCACCTTCCCCCATCTCCCAACACCACCAATACTGCTAGCTATCTGCATCTCCAGTAAGATGATCGTGCGATAGAACCAAATTAATCTTTTAGATGGAAGTTCATGCAAGCTGACTCACTGTTCAACAATTGCCCAGGGACTGTTTCCCATTTGGACTCCAGAATACGATTACTGCAGTAGGATAAGCACATACTGTGGAATGGGAATAGGGTATAAGATGGCTGATAGCGGAAAGAGAGAGTATTGGATACAAGCCATTAAAACGACATTTCTGGCATATATATATATATATATATATATATATATATATATATATATATATATATATATATATATATATATATATATAGATAGATAGATGTCATGCTCATAGACAATATCATAATAAGCTCCTATAGATACATCTAGTTATAATCAGAACAATGATAATTAAATTCTTGACAATAAATATGAGCTCTTACATTCACTTGCAAATATCAAACATATTCCAGATGGTATATCCAATATTACATTTCTTGTAGGCAACCACTTTATTATAATTCCCATGCCCATCAATGTATGCTAAATCATCCTCATAGGGCCTATTTGACGTCGTTGAAATGTATTGGGTCCTCATGCAGATTTTTCTGTTTAAAAGTCGATATTGTAGACACATTGAGCTTCTCTCAAATGCGCCTTCTTATCACCCTCTCCAAGGGTATGAAGAACGCTTAATTACCGGGGATCGCTCTGGTATTACCTTCAGTGGGAGGGGATGAGCAACAAACCACCCAGTGAGTCATGCTATATCGTCAGACCTGCCTGATGATAAACCATGCACATTCATTCTGATGGGATAGGTATGTTCCTGAGGCTGTTCAAATAGGATTATGCATGGGTCTGGGGGCCGGAATTTAATAGATGTTTAGGGTATATCGGAGCTATGTGATTGGGGTATACATAATATGCAGTATACATGATAATATTATATAGGCATGATGGATAGAGAAACATGAAAATAAACGAAATACTTTCTATATAGATGAGCTAGATGTTGGACTAGATCTGGATTTAGTCAGAGAAAAAGAGAAAGAGAGACAGAGAGAGACAGAGAGAGAGAGACAGAGAGAGAGAGAGAGAGAGACAGAGAGGATGTAAACAAAAATATGTCCGAGATTGTGGAGATACAATATTGATTGATAGGGAAAATCCATGGATGAAATGATAATGGTGAAATTATATAGGATTAAGGAAGTGGATATTGTGCCATCATTTTAAATATTCCAATGACCGGTCAGTTTGAGGAAGGTAATCAGTTATGCAGATCAATATGATGCTGCCCATTCCACCCCTGAAACCATCCATCCCTACCCCTCTATTAAATGATCTCCCTGCTCCACAAGAGTTGGAATTTAATCGATAAAGCATTACTGTTGAACTTTCCAAGGAACATCTTTTTATGCTATTCAATTTGGGACGTCTAAGGTAAGAAAAAACGTCTCTGAGATGAGACATTCCAGACTCCTTTGGGAGTTGCCTTGAGAAATGAAAACAAATGGGTACTTGGGGCACACTCTGAGTCAGTGGCAGTACACAATACATAAAACTTCATAGCAATTTAAAGAAAGGACATCTATGGCATCCACACTGGCAACTCAAACCTTAAGGGAGAGGAGGAAGTAGAATGCCTTTGATATTATAGTCATTCAAGTGTTAGGCCTACAGCAGTGCAGGACAGTGTGCGTGTGGAATCTTTTTACTATCATATCTATTCAATTGTTTCAGCTTATTTTCACAAGAAATTGTGGAGAAATCTTTTAGAATCTAATGGGATGGTAGGCCCCTACCATCATGTCTCATCACAGAGATGTATACAGAATTATACATCAAGTGTTATAAGCAATCTGTTTGATAAAATAAGCCCTAATTGTGCACTATCTAGGAATGTAAAGATAAAAAAAAAAAATGGTACATGTTGTTGTATAGCAGAAAGTTATTGCATTATATGCATCTTGATCACGGTAATGTTGTCAGCTTTTAAAAGAGCCTGATAGCAGTGCTATCTACACACAACATTAGTGATGATTTTAATTTCATGCATACGTTGATTATTCAGGGACGCCATCTAATCTATTGATCTGTCTAAGTATGGTTACGAATATATAAGGTCAATACTGCTATATGGGATATGGTCCTGGATCAGTCTTGATTGCACAGTCAAGGGCTGAGCTGGGATCTACAGTCCCAGCAAATTGCCGTGACTCCTCGTCAACCTGTGTGAAGAGGTCCACACATTTCGCTAGATGGAACACAACGTCGCTATAGCACAAGATCACCAGGAATAGCAATGGTGGTGATCACATGGCCTCACCTCAGATGGCGAGAATGGTGATCACTGATCCTCACCAGGGATGGCGACATGAGTGATCACTGAACCTCACCAGGGATGGCGACATGAGTGATCACTCACTTCGCTAGATGAGACACACACCACATCATTACGCACATTCACCACGGATGGCAAGGATCGTGATGGGGGATGGTCATTCAGGTGATCACTCACCACGCTAGGTGAAACGCGTACCTCGTGATAGCACAGGTTCACCACAGATGGTGAGGATCTTCATCACCCACATTCACCAGGGATAGCGACACGAGTGATCACTCACCTCGCTAGATGAAACGCACACCATAGCGCATGTTCACCACGGTTGGTGAGGATCGTGATGACACACACTCACCAGGGATGGCAAGGCGGTTGATCACTCACCTCGCTAGATGAAATGCGCACCACGTCATAGCGCAGGTTCACCATGGACGGCGAGAGTGGTGATCACTCAGACTCACCAGTGATGGCGACGCTGGTGATCACTCACCTTGTTAGATGTAAAGCTCATGATTATCGACATTGGTAATCATGCAGCCTCACATCTGTCAGATCAAAGTATGTTTTGCCAGAGAAGGTATTGCCATATGTATCTTCCCTCTAACCACAGACAAGCTGTTCATGTAGATATTTCCCTTTGTATTTTTCCTGTAACCAGAGAAAAGGTGTTTATGGATAGTTGATTTCATTTTAGAAATACCTCTATCTAAATTCAATTGATATTTTCCCTATAATAATCTTGTTTGATTCAACTCTGAAGTATTACATGGAAATCAGTGTGAAACAAAGCACATTTGATACGTATGGGACTTCTAGTATACTTCATGCCCACACTTCCTAGATAGGCTACATGTTGAATAGTGGTGCTGTCTCAACAACTTTGGCAATGGTGGTGATAAGTTGCCATTCTGAGTGACAGATGATGCAATCCTCAGAGAGCATTGACTTGGAGTGACACAAATTCATGCATTGAGTGAGACCAATGTTGGCAATGGTGATAAGTTGCCAGTTGATGACAGTGGCACACACTCACACAGCGAGTGACATCCATGTTAGCGATGTTGGTGATAAGTCGCCATTTTGAGAGAAGATGAACTAGGAGTGACACAATCTCATGCAGTGAGTGAGAGCCATGTGGCAATGCAGGTGAAAAGTCGCCATTGTGAGTGAGAGTTGACAGACAGTGGCACATATTGACGGAGTGAGTGAGATACATGTTGGCGATGGTGGTGATAAGCTGCCATTCTGAGTGAGAGTTGACTGGGAGTGGCGCATACTCACGCAGGGAGTGAGATCCATATTAGCAATGTTGGTGATAAGTCGCCATCCTGAGTGAGAACTGACTCGGAGTGGCACATAATCATACAGTGAGTCAGATCCATGTTGGCAATGTGATAAGCCACCATTATGAGTGAGAGTTGACAGGCAGTGACACATACTCACACAGTGAGTTACATCCATGTTGGCGATGGTGGTGATAAGTCACCATGCTTTGTGAGGGATGACAAGGGGTGGCACATACTCACGCAGTGAGTGAGATCATGTTGGCGACTGTTGTGATAAATCGCCATGCCATGTGAGACTGACACACAGTGGCGAAAGATGATGCAGAGAGTTATCATTCATAAAGGGGTCACTATTGATGACAGATAATTATGGCGACAGATAACAACAATCTGCTGGGCGTGTATCCGCAGTCTTTTGATGTTGTTTGACATTAGGAAAAGTGTTCGACAAAACAGTGAGACCTCGATAATCCGTCCTCTGATAGTCCGTCATACACGCGATCCGGCCAGGCTATGTATGGCTGGGACATTCCTATACAAATCTATTGTAATATGCTTCAATAATCCGTCAGATTTGAGATCCGACCATTATTTTTTTCTTTTGCACTGCCAGGGTGGCAGGGTCAATAGAAGGTGCCTGGTAGCAAGGCTTACATCTTATCTTGCTAATTATTGTAAGCCACCTGGTAACGTAGGTAGGTCCTGGTACGGTAACTAAGATATTCCTCTGTCTTGTTTTCTTACAGTGTAGATAGATAGCCCGGGGAATTACTGATATCAATCCAAACTAGACGCAGTGAACATGTATTCTCGCAAGAATGGGAAATTGATTAGAGGGAAAGGAAGATAACCATTTGAAGCCAATTAAAACTATACATACATTGAACAAGTAACCAATGGATAACTCATGACGAGTGGGGGTTATCGACGGATAATAACACAAGGCCGTAGGCCGAGTGTTATTATCGTCGATAACCCCCATGAGTCATGAGTTATCCATTGACTACTTATTTTATACCACGAAACCAATAAATAATCAATATAATACCAATAAATTCAAGTTGAAAACAAAAATTATTCCCCCTCCCCGGGACTCGATCGAAGCCAGCCATAGTGTGTGTACACAGGTACATACACCTCCTTCCCCGGCAGCAGACAGCGACAGCGCCCGTCTCGGCTCGGACAGGCAGCGGCACACGGCGAAAGATTTCAATGCATCTCGCTGTTATGTTTGTGTAGAATACACCTCGTCGTCCGGCAGCGGACAGCGGCAGCGCACACGGCGAAAAAAGCTGCGTCTCGCTGTTATGTTTGTGTATAATACACCTCGTCGCCCGGCAGCGGACAGCTACAGCGCACACGGCGAAAAAAGATGCGTCTCGCTGTTATGTTTGTGTATAATACACCTCCTCGCCCGGCAGCGGACAGCGACAGCACACACGGCGAAAAAAGATGCGCCCGGAGCGGGGCTCAATCCATGTACCTCCGACGGCTGAGCGCAAAGCGCTAACCGCTAGGCCACCGCGCCTTGTCCATTCTCTGCGTCTCGCGGTTATATTTGTGTATAATGCACCTCGTCTCCTGGCAGCGGACAGTGACAGCGCACACGGCTTAGTAGCATATCCAGACATGGTTCCAACCGAGCGTTTCTCGTCGGTCCCTGTGGCGCACTGCATAGGGGGTTGGACTAGGGATCTTAGGCTGCAGGTTCGAGCCCTGCCCTGGTCAAGTCTATCATGGGTTTTAACATGTAACATATGACATGGGAGGACATGAGAGGCATGCTGTTATCCTGGATAACAGCACGCCTTAGATGGATAACAGCACGCCTTAGATGGATAACAGCATGCCTTCCAAAATCGATGGTAAAGCCTACAGGGTGTGCAATATCGACAGATATGTGGATGGGAATAGACCCCAAAAAGCACTGTGTAAGCCAGAAATCGTGGTATAAGAACGAATATCAGGCAAGAACCTGGAGAGGCACAATGTTTAGGCTTATACACTCTACAGAGTATACATGCATACATGTCGCGATATTGTGACTTGATGGTACCTAGGGTGGAGTCCCTCCGGAAGTGAGTGAGTGAGTAATAGACGTTTAACACCATTCCGACAGCAAAGGTCATATTCATAGCGAGAACTACATTACATACTTTCACAGAGGAATGTGTCTGTGCCCGCGCATATGTGAACCACATTCATCTGAGGGGAGAGGAAAGAAGAGATATAGACCCTTTTAAGTGGACTAGGGAATCCCTCCGTCTGGAAGGAATTAACCCCTCGAGCTGTCATATTATGAAGAAAACAACGGAGACCTATGTAATTTCAATAATGGTATGGGTTAAGGCATACAGTCCCTACACTGTCAGCAAGGGTTTTGCAGTAGATTGCTTCTATTTTTAGAAAACAGTGTAAGTTGCTGTCAATACAAACCATATGACCTGATGTGGCTTGTTCTGTAGCTGTTCTTTACAGCCCATCTACAATTGGGGATGAGAGTGTAGGCCCCATGAGTCTTGGAAATGGGAATTGAATACTACTGCCGAAAAGAACAATTACTTATAAACGAAGAAATGTAATTTATAGATTCTCATAAGATCCTTATATGATGTAAAAGCCACTGCACTAAATGCCCGGGGGGGCACTCTCTATGTAATGTTTACACATATGTGCGGCTGGCAAGGGTACTTTTTCAAGGAAAAGTCCCTAGCAAGCTTGCTGTTTCAGCCACAAATGTCCCTAGCAAGCCTCTAGTTTCAGCCACAAATGTCCCTAGCAAGGGTCAACTTTCAGCAAAATACCCCGATTAAGCGGGAAATTTCGAAATTTTCATTAGGATCAGCACAGTTTTCATAAAAATAGCATGAACCAAATTCAATCATCTCTCCAATCAGTGTAAATTTAAGACATTTTGAAATAAATCTAGGATTATTGAGTCAAAAGTGCCATAGCAAGGGTAGGCCTTTCGAAGAAAACCCTGCGAACCCCCCCCCCCCCCCCGGGACTAAATGATACTCCACGATTCTTTACATATGGAGGAATGCGAATAGTGACACAATTGTCTCTGACCCTACCCAGGGCCCAGGGAACCTCTCGTGGGAGGTCGTGACCCCACCCTCTCAAGTCTCGTTGGTCCTGTGACACTGCTGGCAGTGTTGGTTGGCCTGGAGCCCAGCAGCGATACTCTCATGGTGAGGATCGTGTTACAAACGCCCGTGGGAGAAATATACCAGTGGCCATAATACATACAAACCATTATAGGCACGGGTATGCATTTCCTCCTGTGGTGACAGATGCAACGTATAAAGTTTTCTTCTCTATCTACTTGGATCATAGTGAGGGACCTTGTTGGGGGATTGGGGGGGGGGGGGGGTTACGATGGAGGTAGGGCTTAAGAATGCATTTGTATCCACACCTGTAACTCTGTTGTGGAACCAATGCTGTATGACTAAATCCCAGCCAGTTGATTACGATTAAAAGGAGGGACTACATATTGTACTTGAAAGTAGGGAATTAATAATACATCTAATCTAATTAAGATATGATTGAGAGCATGTATCCTCTCAATGGCTGCTCAGTGATGCCTGATGACGACACTCATTTCCATATACTTCTTGATGCCAAGACATTGGTATTATATAACATGCTTTTGAGATATATTGTCAATCCTAATGGCTTAATTCATCCTAGACATCGTATAAGCCATGTCATATGCAGCAAACCTATACATATATACACCTATACATGTACAGAGAAAATTATCAAGAGTTGGTTGTTTCAAAACAGGGGAAGGGGCTAATCCAGTGAGGGGCCGTCCATAAATGACGTCATGGGACAGGGGGAGGAGGAGGGTAGGGGGACGGTTCAAGATTCTTATACAATTCAACTGTAAAAACATGTCAAAGAGGGGTTAAAATTATTGGGAAAAAACTTGACATCATTTACGAACGGCTCTTAACAGGGAGCGCTTGACTTCTGCGCGGGGATTGACTGATCCATCTTTCATAAGAATAGATAAAGTTTCATGACTAATTGCTCCCTATAGGTGAGACATGAATTCATATATACTATTTACAACAGTAGTAGATTTAGACGGTGTACTTTGTTGTACTTTATTTTTTTTTTCTTTTGGACCCCAAAATTTAGAATTTAATGCTGTATTTTTCAGTAGAGAAATACTCATTGAACTTCGATGATACAAACATCTCCTTACACTTTACCACAAGATCTATACTTCAACTATAGGCATGTATTTTGGCAGCTCTAGAACCATTGCCATTGGCCATTCGCCAACAGAGCTGTCAGACAGAGAAGAGGACGCACTCTGATGTGACACCAGTATGGACGAATTGCTCTCTTATCTCTGTTAACGTTAAGTCCCCAGCGAAACCAAAACTTAATTAATATGGCAATCAGAGTAATAGACAAAAAGAACTGAATGTATATCTATATACACTCCGTGGACCGATACAAGAGAGTAACGATGGCTGTGGACATACAGAGATTTCTGTTGCCCCATGTCTCGTCACAGGATGGAGTGGATGGGGAAGTGGGCCCCTGCTGATTTACAGATTTATAATAGTGTGTACTGCGTTACATGAACAGCTCTAGGTGTAAACACAGTAAAGTTCAACTGGTACCCTACCCCTGTGGTAGGCGAAATATTGGATATACTATTATAAGTTTTAATGTTGGATTCTCATAGCCTGATAGTCTGCTCCTTTCTTCCTCTATGACACCTAGATTTACTACTATTCAGTCAGTCGTCAGTCGTTTCTGAAACCTCCCCAGCCGGGAGGGTGATGTGAGCATGGGCAGTGGGGCTCTAAGCATATGGGTCATAGAAAATGAGAGAGAAATTTATCAAAATCACAAAATCATTGAAAGATTAGATGGAAAATGAACAGAAAAATCGAAAATAAATCAGGAATTTTTAAACCTTAGGATATGTAGAAAAAATACAGCCAATTGAGTAAAAGAAGTAACTCCTTTATGAAAAATAGAGAGATTTGTAAACCAGGGGTCAGAAGTGGGAGGCCTCAATTGGACCCTTATCTTATCTCTTATCCCTGATCTTCTCAAAACTTCTCCCGACTGACCACTGACTGTATTTGTAAAGCTATGCAATATTAAATATTACGAAATATGCTAAGTGCAACTTTTATTTAAAAGTAAAGATAGAAAAGGAGAAGAGGAAATATCAGACCGAAAAAAGTAGAGTCAATATATTTATATAGCTATACTTTTACTATGCTCCATTTTGTTTTCTTTTATATTTAGTGTATATGTATCGGAAAACGTAAAGGGTCACTTTATGTGTCATAGTAATATCGGACAGCAGGTAAATGCTGTTTTAATTGGAGAGCACCTGTTGTTTGTAAAAGGACACATCTAATATGATTAGGTGCCTGCCAAGGTGACATGTCCCACCTGTGTGCAGGTGACGGAGTGGTCATTAATGGCCATCATATGGGTATGGGGGGGGGGTAGGATTTTTAGTTTACTAACTGGTCTTAATATTAAGTCACCCTACCATCCCAGCACCCCCCCCCCTCCCAGCCTCTTGTCCATCGCATTTTTTTAGCATTTGTGACCTATACACTGGGCAAAGGGACCTTATTTCCCCTGAGATAAGATCCCTTTTCGCAGATCCTGTCACATTTTGCTACCTCCCCCAAATTATCGATCCTTTTCGAAAAGATAAAAAACAACAACAAATAACACAGCGCCCCTCATCCCCAGTCGCTATCGTTTAATGACCAAGCCCTAAAGACGCTGAAGATATACCTGTCAGGTGTCGATATTACCTGCATGCGATAGTTACAATGAGCAGCCCATTATACATCCACATATTACGCTATCATAAGTAGAGTCTTCTTATGGCGATTTGGTTCATCCTTTTAATAACTCCTAACTAATTCATAAGCCTAATGGCAGTAATGCTCCTATTTCACTGTGCATTTATCTCTTGTAATTCTTACATCTAGGCATTATATTTATTTATTCAGTGTACAGGGAGTTAAAATTTGGGATGGTCCAGGTATTTGGAAAGCTGAACGTCATAGATGCCCCTCATTCCTTAAATTTGTGAGAAAATCATTATGTGAGAACCTATTAATGACTTAACATTTTATATATGCTCAGTACTACCTTTCATGTGACACATGTAAGATATTGAGCAGTAGGTAGATGGATAGGTATCTGTCTGGAATCGGCCGTACACCACTGGTCTTTTGTAACATCGATTTCCTTTAAAAAAAACTTGGAACAAATAGAAGAAAATATATTCAACAGAAGTCCACCTTCTATAAGCAAAATAATGTTGTCTTTATTCATTTTCAAAACATCGCTAGATGTAAGTTAATTGCTCTTGAACCGTGGTCGTGACGTCAATCAGTATCTGTTTCCATGGGAACACTGCAATTACCTTTCAATGACCTCCAAGGTTGTAAGCCAATACACCTTTCCATAAGCCATCAGTAATTCTAGGAGGAATAACTGAAACAGCTTACCGATAATGTACAGGTTTAGATTTACATGTATAGGCCTATACGTACACAGTTAGTGTATGTCACGTTTGGTTAGTTTTCCTCTATGTCTATACAATAGTTCAAGCGAGGGCATGGAACTGTGTATAAACCTCTACTCTATAGCTAGGTTTACAAGTAGTCCACATGTCAATGTAGCCTATCGGTTTTCAATGTACATGAATTGTCCATTAGCAGTAGACTATTAGCCCTTTGAGTACAAAATAAGGAGGCCTTATAGGATTAGTAACATTTGTTTAATAGCATGTGCAAGGTAATTGGAGAATGATCAACTGGTAAGAGCTAAGGGAAGGGGTGAAAGGCAAAGGCAGTGAATGAAATGTGCACATATTTTCCATAGGGTGATCATTTGAAATTATAGTTCGGAATTTGTATTAGAACAATTCTCTCTCCCGGTTTCGCTCCATACGTTCTTGAACTCAATGCTGTTATGGTTACCTTTGTTCTTGAGAATAAACACAAAATTGAATGATATTTCCATGAATATAACCTAATCCGATCCAGTTCAACCTTCCTAGAAAGCGATTATTGTACATATATATAGTAAATAAGAGAGAGATGTATTTTAGTGGTTCAAGTTTGACTTCGACGAGGGCAGTATCATCGTTTCCTATATAGGGAATAGTTGGCCATGTCATTCGTCTCGCGTTTTCCTCAATGTCTGGAATCAAGTGCAAGCCACAACATATATACTACTTAAGGTTAAGAATTGCAACTTCTGGAGCTGGAAGAAAAAGGTCAAAAGCTGTTTGGGTGACACAAGGATAGGCCTATGAGCGGAGGCCCCATTCTGTCACTAACCACTTAGCCATATAGACATGGCCCTGAGGCTCTAAACCTCTGAGGTGGCCGGGACAACCTCTGTATTTGATTTTATGTAATTCAATCCACCTTTCATAATGTAGGCTATAGTAATAGACACAATTGACCTTCTTCATATAACAGTTTATATTACATATTTTCACAATACATGCATGAAATGTCCCCATAAGATAAATTTCATCATTCAGCATGCAAGGGGAATTATACGAAACAGAATATACTAAACCCTGTTGTAGTTCAAACAACATAAGTTTTTTAAATTTGGATTTCAATTATTCAACCTCACAGCAGTAGTCTGCTGGATGATATCCCGTTGCATGCATTGACTGAGCGATTTTGGATGGCATGCTCTAACACTATAGGGACATTTAGCAAACATTGCTGAAGATCTCTATAAAAGTTGACCCTGATAGTCTATTATCCGAGGACGAATGTAGGAGTAGAGAGCCCCACGAGGTGAAAGTCGAACACAAAGACCAGAACGTGATGGGATGCTCCTGAACTAAGGTCATCCAGACCCCCACACCCTAGGGCTCTTCTACCTAGGGCCTACTCCTCGGAGACTTTGTATATGGTCTTAGCGTATGGCCATTTTATTTGGAAGAAATTTCCCCATTTTACTGACTGCTTACTCTGTTTGATCGCTTCATGTGAATCATACATTTTCAGTACATATATAAGCAAGGTTTAGGAGCAGACAAATTAGAATTACAGAATTTGCATCTGTCATATCTAGAGAATACATTATAGGCCCTACAGTGCACCTTACTCATTACAAAATACTATGAGAACTACATATCCGGCGAGATAGATTGCCCTTCAACTAAAGACGAGATAATTCAGAGTTGGTGAAATATAGACTTTTTATAACAAAGACCGATGGATGAGACGCTGTAGCATATGGCGATTTTGGAGATAAGTGTTATACCCCACTGGCGACAGGTGTGAAATAAGCCCTCCCTCACTGCCAGTCAGCTGTGGGGGGATTGTTAGGGACGAGTCATTTGACGTGAGGTCAGGATGGGGCGTAGTGCAGAGAGGAAATTGGTCGGGGTGGCAGCTCTTTTTGGTATGAGTGTATTTCTTGGAACTCCTTTCAACATGGGAATTGTACGCAGATGTGACGTTAGGGACATCAACGGGAAGTGGTCGAATAAAGCCCCACTTCCGTCATTCTATTCCGCCAGTCACGATTCCATCACAATTTTGGGCTGAATGCAATGGAATGGCGACAACGGAATGGCCATTCCATCCAAAATTGTGATGAAACATAACTGACAGAATAGGGTGACGACAATGGAAGTGGTCCTTTAGATGATTTTTCTTCCGGCCATGTAGGATTTATACAGTCAGCCTACGACTGTGCTAAAGACACGATAGACTGTAACGGCGGTTCACATGTATAATACAGTATTACAGTTTACCTACAATAAAGTAAAAATTAAAGCAAAGCTATATACATGTATAGAGTGATAGGTCTGGTTCATGAAAATATGGACCCTCCCCCAACACCAATAAATGATCGGTTCCTTCTATACGTACGCTCCTCCGTCAGACTACACAGGTCAACGCCTCTCGACTTTCCACTACAACACAAATATATGTCTCTGTCAAATACAGGCATGAACTGTATTCACCTAGACTAAGATATTCATAACCAACCAAGCACACCATCTGTCAAAATAAAAAACCATTATCAAGGCCATTTTGGATATGGGGGTGTAATCGTACAAATTGTGAACGGTTGTTGTGGCCGTACTTAGAGTATCAAGGGTTAAAGTACTGTCATAATAGAGGAATGAACAGCATAAAACGTGTTAATCCAGAAGAACGGAAACTGTGGAATATTAATCGATTTTGTCAAATCTTGAATACCTTACACGTTTTTAAACCAATTCCTACCATAAATGCCGAAGTCACTGGAGCATATCTTTCACATTTGATAAAAATGATATCATATGAAAACCGATGTCAAATTCTGACATTATAGTGTTGAACATGGAAGCCAAAAGAGAAATTGGGAAGTTCTTAGTCAGAAGAAAACCTGACCCTTTACCCTTCCCTTACCCCACAATGAACCAGGATGTCGGCCCACGCAGATGCACAGTCAAGTGCCAGGTGGTTATGGGTTGTCTTCAGGTTCGTGTGTCTGGTAGGCATATAATATATAGAGACCTAAAATGAGTCATGATGCATGCATGAATGCAGCCCTGGCAAGTCAACTCGCCATTGATGCATTAATGCATTGTGTCCACCCTAGGGCATTGATACTCTCATGAAGTGTGTAAACTGTCAGGTCCTCATGATTGGTTGCTGAGTTTGAGTACACGAAGGTATTACCATGCATCAGTAGCAGTACTCAGTCAATACTGGCTATAGGACTCAGAATGGAGGCCTAGTGGAGCCACCATCTTGAATTTTGCTGGTTGAGCTCAAACCCACTGTTAAGACATACCATGATGGGTACCTTGTCCCTGGTTAACACACACTTCCAGGGACATGCTGGTCCCATCTTATCAGTGTGTCACAGGAACCAGCTCCAGACCAGCTAGTGGCCAATACTATATATGGTCTGCATGCCTCTTACCTAGGCTTTACTCACCAAGGCTGCATTCACGTATAAAGACAAATGTATGAATATTAATACACAGAGCAATACATGAAGGTGTATCACCATCAGGAGCAGGGCTATATACAGGTGACCCCCCTCCCTGTGTGTAGATTCAGGGTTGGGAGGTGCTGATTGGAGGGTTTGGCCACGTGAAGTGTCAACCTGGCCGCCAGGTGTGTGCATCTCTACCAGGTGGCAGCATTGCATTGAGGGGATTGTGGGATTATCACTATTACAAAATGTATTGTTCAGGATCAGAACCAAAACTTCAAATGTGAGTCCTTTTGTAACAGGTGTTTTGATATATAGGCCACAGATAATCATCAAAACACAATATACCCTGGCTCCGCCGGCGATATATACACGAGATCGACGTGAATATAGCGGTTCTTATTCACACCCATGGACGATGTGTATAAGCAGTCTTATATACACACAGTTAGGGTTGGTCAGAGGACAAGATGTTTAGGGTTGGTCACAGGACATACCCCTGCATGTGTTTAGAGTTGGTCAGGGGACATACCCCTGTGTGTGTTTAGAGTTGGTCAGAGGACATGTGTTTAGGGTTGGTCAGAGGACATGATTGTGTTTAGCCTTGGTCAGGGGACATACCCCTGTGTGTGTTTAGAGTTGGTCACAGGACATACCCCTGCATGTGCTTAGAGTTGGTCAGAGGACATGTGTTTAGGCTTGGTCAGGGGACATACCCCTGTGTGTGTTTAGAGTTGGTCAGAGGACATGTGTTTAGGGTGGGTCAGAGGACATGATTGTGTTTAGCGTTGGTCAGGGGACATACCCCTGTGTGTGTTTAGAGTTGGTCACAGGACATACCCCTGCATGTGTTTAGAGTTGGTCAGAGGACATGTGTTTAGGCTTGGTCAGGGGACATACCCCTGTGTGTGCTTAGAGTTGGTCAGAGGACATGTGTTAAGGGTTGGTCAGAGGATATGTGTTTAGGGTTGGTCAGAGGGAATGTGTTTAGGGTTGGTCACAGGACATGTTTTCAGGGTTGGTCAGAGGACAAGCATACATAATATGTATTAGTCCACTACATAGTCCACTACACACCAGATGGTGGCCTAATGGATAAGGCGCCAGACTTCATATCTGGCCATCGCAGGTTTGAACCCTTACCCAGACTCTTTTTTTCCCTCCCCACACATTTTTTAAGGGTTGGTCACAGGAGTCCTTCATATCTGGCCAACACAAGTTCGAACCCTTACCCAGACTTGTTTTTTCCCTCCCCCACACCTTTTTTAAGGGTTGGTCAGAGGAGATGTTTTTCAGGGTTGGTCAGAGGACATGTGTTTAGGGTTGGTCAGGGGACCTAAAATAGATGTTGAAGATGTGTCCTCTGACCAACCCTAAAAGATATGTCCCCTGACCAACCATAAATACATGTTGAACATGTCCTGACCTTCAAAAAATCTACATATAATGTCCTCTGACTAACCCTGAAGAAAATAGATATGTCCCCTGACCAGCCCTAAACACATGTCCCCTGACCAACCATAAACACAATGTGTTTAGCTCCCCTCCTCCTGTCCTCTGACCAACCTTGGTCATGTATATAAGACACCTTATATACACGACCAAGTGTGTGTATATAAGACACGCTATTTTCACGACATCGTCGTGTCAATATCATCGGCCCCCTGGCTCTCCCTAATTGAATTCTTTATATCGGCCAACAAAGGTATTGGACGGGTCATAAAATATCATCTAGTTCCAGTATAGTCCAAGGGGCATTTCAACTTGTTGGCAAGTCCATTTCTGACATTAAACTTAAAGGTGCATAGTGGTATTAACGGCTAAGCCACCTAGTGCAAAAACATGTAATGATACCACTCAAAAGTATATTATCCGGTCTGCCCAAACACTGTTCTCGTGTTTATCCTCTTTGTTTTGTGGGATGTATATACATGCTGTATGTGTTTGTATCTACGATGAGTTATTTTGATATGCATACATACATATAGTGGCATTTACTCGTTGGTTCTTAAAGGCATGCAGTACCATTACAAAGAAAAGGCAGACAGTGAGTACCAGAAAATTCTTTCATGAGAAAGCTTGCATTTAAACATTCAAAAATGTCTCTACATTTATGTATACGATGTACCAAAAACCTTTTAACGGAATAACATGAAATAAACTGCTATGTGTTTACATAGGAAAGAAGAAAACCACAAGGAATGCGTCCTTTTATCCCACTTGACTTGCAATATATATTCTCTTCTTGTATTAACCAGTTCATAACCTATGCTTTCTTTATCCATCATCCATCAAATTGATGTCCACAAACATCGTTAATGATAGATGTATATTGTATTAAGTTTTTTGAAGGCATAATGCATAGATCTGGTGTTGGATCAATACCCGGACAATATACTAGAGGTTTATCATTGTATTGTTTTCTTCTAGACTGGAGTGTCCTCTTTCTTTCCATTTATCTTTATGTTTTATTCCAAGGAATCAGTTTCTTCTCTTTAAAAAAAGAGGACAAAATACGATTATCTAAAAATTAGTGCATGAAGACATTCTAGGAGGACCAGTCATATGGACGTCTGTGACAGAGAAGTACAGAATATCGCCTCCCAAGTGTCATTGGACGGTTGCTTCTGAACCAATAAATACAATGAAGCTCATACGCGACCTATATTACAATTATATCTAGATGTCGTAACGTCTTTTGGATATGGTTCAACAATATAGCGAAAGACACTCTGGTATTCATTTATTGGGCACACACAGTTGGCATAAAGCCAAGAACAGATATTTGTATATCCAAGCATATGTCTACACTGTATACATGTTTATACCGCAGTGCACATGTACGCGCTTCTCTGCCTGTCTTTATGTCTGTATGTCTCTATCTTTCTATCCTTCTCTATGTCTGTGTCTGTCTCTCCCTCTCTGTCTCTCACACGTCTTTCTTTGTATCATCCACCACATGTGCAGAGATGCAATATAGAGTCCATCTGAGCAGGCATTAAAGCAGAGAGGATAGCTTGCCTGTTCATATCTGTCTCTTTTCAGAGGTCCTCTCTACCTCCCTCAATCGCGCTCTCTGTCTCTGTCTGCCTCTCTCTCTCCGTCTGTCCATCTCTGTCTCTCTATTCTGTATGTTGCATCATCAGTCACATAGGCTATAATTATGCACAACGCAGTATAGAGTCCATCTGTTCAGAGACATGCGGCACTGTACTTACACAGTCAAAATCCATGTTAGTCGGTTAACTTAATTAACTTAGTCAAAACAGACAAATAATCTTAGTTAGTACATATGACTAATGTGTGACTAAAAATGTCTAACTTATGTTAGTCACATTGACTACCCAAATCAGTTTCTCTCTCCGAGCACAATCTTGAACAGAGTATATCTGCTGGGAGTTTCAGGCAAGCTAACTGATCTTAGCCACTGCCCTAAGTAACTTTGACTAAGGTATAGTGGCATAGTGTTGCCTTTACACACCAGGTGGCAGCATGGTTTCAAACAGGATTTTTCTGGTGGGTGTGTACAATAAATTGTTCAATAGATGTTAAAATGTTGGTGATTTTCAGGCACTGAATACATTTGAGGCTTTCACAATTCAATATAACATCAAGCTTAGCAAAATATATCAAATAGATTGATTATTTGATAAATAAACTAGATAGTCAACTATTTTGTGGTAATCTAGATAAGTAAGATATCCAGATAATATATCTGCTTCTTTGTCAAATGACTTAAAACAGGCCTGTCCATCTATCACTGTGCCTATGTAGTGATGGATCTGAAAGAACCATTGCCTTGGTAAAAGTGTAGGGGAATGCTTTCTACCTTCTCATAGATTCAGTCATCATCATTAGGCTGGGGTCGGGCATAACGCCACAAGGGCAATCTCACTTTGGTGTGGATACAACCCGTGGGACCTCTCACCCTTGAGTGTCCTCCACACAAGGTTAGATGGAATTCAGACTGACTGACTGCTTCTTGGTGGGAAACCTAGAGTAACTTGACTCAGGGGTTCTAAATTAAAATGAGGTGAGGAATTCCACATGCTTCCTTAATGCACTGAAAAGATGGATCTCTATGAAGGTGATCAGTACAGATGATTTAAGGTCCTCTTTCCATGTTGATGACCCAAGGTAATCATGTTGATCACCTTGGGTCATCAAAGTGATGACCGAAGGAGACCTTGGGTCATCAATGTGATGACCCAAGGTGATCATGTTGATCACCTTGAGTCATCACTTTCTGCCACCAGAGGGCCCTAGTATACAATAAGGGAAAATACAATACCCACTATGTTGAATATATTGATTCTTATCCCTAATCCACTTGATGTGTGTTTATAAGGTAGAAGATGTTAAGAATATCACCACACTTGAATATCAGATGATATAAAAAGAAATTTAGGCAACATTATCAAAGGTACAATCATGTTTAAAGATGGACACCTCTTTTGTAACTGAAACTATAGTTACAACCATGGGTACAAGCTGACATTTGTTATACACATCTAATATGCCTCATTAGGGCATTTATAAGTTAGCAGTAAATGCCCACAATAAATGCTTGGTTGTGGGAAGGGAAGGGGGTAATTATGCAATTGTTGGAAATGATAATCAAAAAGATACTCATTAATGACAAACAATTATTTACATGCTCCCCTCTGATCTGTTCAGACAGGTCATCACATATGATCACCCATGGTGATCACATATGATTAGTTCAAAGATCACCGGGTACTCCCCCTCGGGCTCATCAATAAGATGACAAAAAGTCATCACTACAGAGTACCTTTTTAAGCCTTATCTTTTCAGTGTGATGAGACAATGATTTGTGGGGTATGAATCCAATATAGAGTTTACATTCACCATTTTGATTAAACCAAAACTATCAGATCACATACTTAGTCTAAACTGTTTTAGGATGGGTTTATCTGCTCAGTGAGAAACTCATGTGGACGACGACATGGCCGGAACAACAGTTGTTTTAATAACGGAAATGCGGAAGTACGGTTACAACGTTAGTTACAGTAGTATCTACTTTTAACACCATGCGGCAGCACTGCGCGGTAGTCGCGAGTGACGCGGATCTCGCAACATCTCCCCCTTTAAGATAATAATGTTATTGTCTGGATACACTGTCCTTGAATCTCTTAGAGAAAGATATACTTTGATAGCACCAGTATAGTCTATGATAAACATGAAAATGACTGTAAGTCTCTGTAATAAATGTTTATGAATACTGGCAATGTTATGACTGTTTAATAATAACTCATATGACTTGGCAAGTGTTCTTGGTAACAGTCTATATCAGGATGTATAAAAATATCAATATGAATAAGCTAAACTAAACTCGAGGGGAGCGGTCTCCAGTACGTCACCCTCTAACCTATCTTTACCATAGGTTCCCCTAGACTGACTCAATTAGACGAGTAGGCTTTTTGATAGCCCGGTTTGAGCGACGAGGCTCATCGGGTGTCTTAGGTGGTGAAGACACAGGGCTGTTTGCGACTGGCGGTCGCTCAGTCATGATAGCAGGTGGTGGTATGGCACTGCCTGACGGTAGGACTGTGGCAGTGGCAATAGGAGGCATCTCCATTAGGTGTCGGCGGTTTCTCCGTTGGGCACCTGACTTGGTCTCGATGGTATACGACCTTG
The DNA here is from genome assembly GCA_949317995.1 of Acholoe squamosa. NCBI lineage: Eukaryota > Metazoa > Annelida > Polychaeta > Phyllodocida > Polynoidae > Acholoe > Acholoe squamosa. The sequence continues at coordinate 63,557,168 of OX439039.1, forward strand.
GAGTGTCGGCTTCTCCTTGAACGATGCCCTTCTCCGTCCAGCCCTTCTGGGAATCTGTCTTGACCAGGACAGGTTGACCTGGGACAAGCGGCTGGAGTGGCTTAGCACCATGATGCTGGTTGTATGACCTAGAGGTGGAGGATTTGTACCTCTGGTCCCTAGCGAGGATCGTTTCACGGCTAGGCCATACGGGCTCCAGAGTAGCTGATGGTACTGGAAGGGTTGTACGTAGGTGTCTACCCATCATAAGCTGGGACGGGCTGGCACCTGTAGCTGCTATAGGGGTGTCTCTGTATACTAACAAAGCGAGCCATGGGTCTTTCTGACTCAGCATTTGTTTAGCTGTGTAGACAGCTCTTTCTGCCTCCCCGTTGGAATTGGGCAGGTTTGGACTAGATGTAATGTGGTTAAACACATACTTTGCCGAAAATTCGGCGAATTCGGCTGACGAAAACTGCGGACCGTTGTCGGATACTATTTCTAGTGGCACACCGAAACGGGCGACAGCGTCCTTCATACGTCCAGTGACAGCTGTGGTGGTGGTAGACGTTAAGGCGAGGACCTCTATCCACCTGGAGTAGTAGTCACACATGACTAGATAGTCCTTCCCTTTGAAGACAAATAGATCTACTCCGACTCGCAACCAAGGCCCTTGTGGCAATGGTGTAGACATGAGCGGCTCGCGCTTCTGTGTTGGCTTGTGCTCAGTGCAGTGGCTGCACATGCTAACTATTCTCTTGATGTCATTAGTGATTCCAGGCCACCAAACACCGAGACGTGCTCTCTCGAGGCATTTGGTGATTCCTTGGTGACCGTCGTGGACTCGAGCAAGTATTTCCGGCCTCATGGAAGTTGGAATGACAATCCTTGAGGCGAACACAAGTAGTCCATCTGTGACTGACAGTGATGCACGATGTGCATACAGGCTCTTGAGGTTGTCTGGGACATTCTTCTCGTATTTCGGCCACCCAGTCAGCGTGTAGACCATAGCTGACTGGAGGACCGGGTCATTGGTTGTTGCAGTGCGAAGCTCCTCCTTCTTGGCGTCTGATGCAGGAAGGGTTGACTCGACCGACTGGACATGCATTTCTATATCCTCGACTGTTGAGGACAGGGTCGAGACAAGTGGACTCCGCGAGAGTGCGTCTGAGATTAGCATCTCTTTACCCGGGACATGCTTGGCATTGATGTTGTACCTCATCAACCTCATGAGTAGTCTCTGACATCTCAGAGGCACTTCGTCAAGGTCTTTGGTGTTGATGAGTGGCACAAGCGGCTTATGATCCGTGAGGACCGTGACGTTTCCATGTCCGCGGATGTATCGGTCGAATTTCTCGCACGCCCAGACGCTGGCCAGACACTCCTTCTCGATCTGGGCGTATCTCTTCTCGCTGGTGGTCAGTGTCCGAGAGCAGTAGGCAATTGGTTTCACCGCTCTGCCATGCTCTTGTAGGAGGACTCCTCCTAGGCCATAAGAGCTGGCATCGGCACTGACGATGACTGGTTTGGTGACGTCATAGTACGACAAAACAGGCGTTGAAGCGATCAGCTGTTTTGTCGCGCGGAAGGCTTCTTCCTGCGCTGCATCCCAGGTCCACTCTCGGTCTGACTTCAGTAAATCATTCAGTGGACCGGTGACTGAGTTCAGGTGGGGCAGGTATGATCCGAGGTAGTGCACCATTCCCATGAACTGACGTAGCAGGGTGACAGATGTAGGCGGCGGCATCTGGTTTATGGCTTGGACTTTATCGGGGTCTGCCCGAATGCCATCTTGACTGAAGACGTGCCCAAGGAACTTGAGCTCCTTCTTCTTATATGAGCATTTGTCATGGTTTAACTTAAGACCGACACGATCGAGTGTCTTGACGACTTTGGACAGGCGATCGTCATGCTCAGCGTCGTCCTTCCCATATACAAGGATGTCATCCATGTAAATGAAGACTCCATCTAACCCCTCCAGGGCTTCGAGCATCTTCCGCATGAAGATCTCGGGGGCTGATGTGATGCCAAATGGCAGGCGTCGGAAGCAATAGCGACCGAACGGAGTGATGAAAGTAGTCAGCTCTTGACTCCGCTCGTCTAGCGGGATCTGGTAGAATCCGCTTGCTGCGTCGAGGCATGAAAACCTTGCAGCGCCTGTGAGTCTAGAGGTTAGATCATCCAAGGTCGGCAGGACGAAGCGTTCTCGTTGGACGTTGACATTCAGCTTCTTCAGGTCTACGCAGAGGCGGACCTTGCCGGACTTCTTCAGGACTGGTACCATGGGAGCACACCATGGTGTTGGCTTGGTGATCTTCCTTACTATGCCTAGAGACGTTAGGCGCTTTATCTCCTCCCTCACCTTCTCGACCAAGGGAAAGGGGATACGTCTGGCGACGTTGACGGCGACTGGCTGGGCATCGTCTCGAAGTACGATCTTGACTGGATCTGTTTCGAGGCATCCGATGTCCTGACTGACGGCTTGGATGCGCATGACTAAGTTCATGCGATGGGCGACTCCTCGTCCTAGGAGACTCTCGCCGGATCCGTCCACGACTAGGACACGGAAGTTGTACTTCTGGCCCTTGTAGACGGTGTTGGCGATGAACTGTCCTCGACAACGGAGTGGACCCCCCGGGCTTGACAATTTGACTTTGACGTCTTTTAGGGGTGGTCGCGGCTTCACCTTGAGGTAGTTCAAATAGGACATTATGGAGACGTCTGCACCCGTGTCTATCTTGAACGTCTCGGATGACGTTCCGAGGTCTAGTGTGACTTTCCAGGCTGAGCCACTGTCGTCGCAGTCTATGGCACCGATGAAGTTGTCAAAGTTCACCGCACCACAAAACTGGGCTTCTCCCTCGGTATCGTCGTAGACTTCTCTGACGCTCTTATTACGACACATTGAGGCAAAGTGTCCGACTTTCTGGCAGGACTTGCACGTTTTCCCGATCGCAGGGCAGGCATTGGGCCCTGGCGACCTGTGCACGTATCCACAATTTGGGCACTTCTGCTTCGACTGACCTCCTGACCTTGACCTTGACTGACCTTGATTTGACTGTGGCTGACGCGTTGACTTTTTGTATCCCTGGCTTCTATTGTGGACGGCATTGACTGACGTGTCTTCCTTCTGGGTCGACTCCACGAGCTCCTTGTGTCGCGCTTTATCGGTAGCTGTTGCAAGCGTCAAGGTGTCTTGCTCCATCTGCAATTCGCGAGATAGCTCCTTGTCTAACATTCCGGCGATTAAACGATCGCGGATATGTTCGTCTTCCTTCTCCTCGAAGTTGCAGTGCTCTGCAAGCTCATGCAGATTTCTTACGAAGCATTCGACTGACTCACCTTGTTTCTGCGAGCGCTGGTAGAATTTTGTTCGCTCGTGGATGGTGTTCTTCCGCGGGACAAAATAGTCGTCAAATTTCTTCAAAACTGTTTCGAAATCGTCTTTCGGGTCGACCGGATCGGGCTCGTCGTCTGTGGGCTCGGGGCGTGCGGCAAACTTAAAGGACTTGTAGATATGTTCAGCCTGGCGGCCCATAGTATATACCAGGGCTGAAACTTGCACGTCCGGCTCCTCATCACGGATCTTCTCGAGAATAAAATAACGAGAAAACCTGGTTTTCCAATCCGGCCATGATGCCGGTTTAGTGAAGTCGAATGGCTCTGGCGGCTGATATTTAGGCATTTTGACGAGGTGGGTAGGCCTACTAGTGCTTTGTATGTATTAAGAAAAATGTCACTGATTCTCTTGACTGACTTGACTGTTACACACTAGTGCGTACCACCGTAGACAGGCACCTACTAGACTTGGCGGCTTATTTGAGGGGCTTAGGTATAGAGTGGCAAGGTTTGGTGAAGTAGGGTGACTACATCAATTGTCTTTACATGGACTTGACAATGTCAAATACGGCACAATTTGTATCTGACAATAACCACAGGTTGACAGTGACTTGACTTTGACTGAATATGTTGACTTGACTGACTTGTAGACTTGACTTGACTGACTAGGAATAAAATATTCAGCCTTACCGGTGGTCCAGTGTTGTTGTCTCAATTGTTGAAATTCACCCACAAATATCTCCTTACCAACCTGCCATCCACCCTCAAAAATACTCTCACATTATTGACTAAAGTCTAGTTGTTCATTGTTGTTGTTTCCACTGGCAGATGGTCAAAAAAATCCTCACTTCTGACATCATGTTTTAAGATGGGTTTATCTGCTCAGTGAGAAACTCATGTGGACGACGACATGGCCGGAACAACAGTTGTTTTAATAACGGAAATGCGGAAGTACGGTTACAACGTTAGTTACAGTAGTATCTACTTTTAACACCATGCGGCAGCACTGCGCGGTAGTCGCGAGTGACGCGGATCTCGCAACATAAACCACCAAAGAATCTAATTCAAAATCATGCAAACCAAGGCAAGCTGCACTTTGACTAATGGTTAGTTGTATTTAATTAAAAAAAAACTTGGACACTTAGGCATATGCTTTTGATTAGGTATGTTAGAAAGTTAGACTTTTTGACTACCATCTGAATAAGATTTCGAACATCCATGTTTCACCTCTGTTTCTCTCTAATATCTCTTTTCTCAAGTACGACACCTTTTTTTTTGTGTTTAGTGGTTTAGTATGATTCCCTATTGATTGATTGCAGCCTGTAATTTATGCATGTACTTAGAAGAGGATAATTGTCACGCTAACCCATAATACTTGGTAGAAATGTTATCAAAAGGCCTATGGATGTTTGGGGGGGGGGGAAATGAATCTGAAAATGTATTCAATGATATTAGAGAATCTTTTATATAAGAGATAAAATGTGCACTAAGTGCATAGCATGATATATCAAAACGGTAGGGCCAGAGCGACAAATTTAGGTTGTCCATGACGACCCAGTGACGACCTTAATCTGTAGATTTAGGTATTGTCAACTTGAAAACCCTGAAGTTGTCAGTACTGACACGTTTTCGGTCCTCGAAGGTTTTCAATGCTCTCTCTGTCTCTCTCTTTCTGTCTTTCCGTCTCTGTCTACCTGCCTGTCTGTCCCTGTCTCTGTTTCTCTAATCTCTATGTTGTATCATCAATCACATGTCATAATATATATCAAATTTGCACAGAGGCACACTGAAAACCTGATGGTGAGAAAGGTGGACTGTGCAGATTACTTTAGATAGTCGATTTGACTACTTTAGTTAGTCAACTTGATTGTCTCATCAGGGCAGTCATATTGACTAACTGAAGTGCTTAAATTGACTACCTTTTTTGAAAAAGCTGGGTTGTCAATATGACTAGCCTGGGTAGTCTATTTGACAACCTTCAAACAATTTCTTATCTTTGATTAATACATGGTGGTGATTAGAATCATTGCCAGGCCTTTATTAGAGGTCTTACTCTCTTCTATGACCTATGAGACTTCAAGAGTGACTTCAAGCTCTGACAATCAAGAGCCATTCATAGAGATGTAATTGTGGTTTCAGACACACAAAAGGTGTCAATGTATGTAGGTACCCCATATCTTCCTTAAAACTATACATGAGTCGAGTGCAATGGTTTGTTTCCTACATGCTTGTAAATAGCTATTCCAACATTATTGATGTAAGTAAACATGTACTTAATCAATAAACTGTTGATAAGATGACCTACTGCATGTATGCACCATGTACAGCAGTACAGCGTTATAGGGCCCGCTTGTGGCAAATGCGCTGTCTCTGTAATGATGTTCTAGGAATTCAAATTGATGACCTAGGGTCATCATTTCCCAAGACTACCTAAGTTGGTCTGCACAGACTACTTTCTTGTGGGCCTGGTTTTCAGTGCAGTATATAGTCTACCTGTCTCATGACAGCTTTCCCCCCCCCCTCTATTTCTTTCTCCTTTCTCTCTTATCTCTATTTGCTCTGTCTCCCTGTCTCTCTAATCTGTATGTTGTATCATCAATTACATATATCAAATTTGCACAGAAGCAGTATAGAGTCTATATATATATATATATATATATATATATATATATATATATATATATATATATATAGCTTCTCCCCCCTCTATTTCTCTGCCCTATCTCTCTTCGCGCTGTGTCTCTGTCCCCCTGTCCCTCTCTATGTCTCTCTCTCTCTTTTTTCCCCCTCCCTGTTTCTGTCTGTCTGTCTCTGTCTGTCTGTCTGTCCCTCTGTCTCTGCCTCTGTCTCTGTCTATCTCTCCCAGATTGTCTCTCTCGTTCAAGCACACATCACAATGGTCATTATCATGATTTTGAGTTCATTGCAAGCCAAGTCATTAGTGGTAGCTTAACAGATCAGATAGCGATATTACACCATTGACATTTAAAGATACCAATATAATTCTCTTCCATTTCCAGAGCATGATGATTAAAGTTTAGTCTGTATAGGCCTTGAGTCAACCTGATACCAGGTGTCACTAGCTCACTCCTAGTATTAACGCTGGGACGCTAGTACTTAACTCTGGGACCAGTTTGGGCATTGAGTGTTACTGCACAGCCCAGGGGCGCACTCTATTGTAAACCTTGTGCACTAACCTAACCCCTTCAGGATGGCAGGACAAACTGGTCCCAGAGTTAAGTACTTGCATCGTAGACTCTGGCCTTTTGCCCTGTGCATACTGGGAAGGACTGAAAGCAGTGCCTGATTCTGTAAGTGACAACCAATTACAGTACAGCAGCAGAACTATTGGCCCTACTAGCACTACTTTGTTGTGAATAAAGATTATTATATGATCTGGACATGGCACTGTTCCTTTATCTTTGTAGTCATAGATAATTTAGATGGATGTCTACACATAGAGGCTCTCTCATTGGTCACCGGGCCAGTGTTCATGGCTTGCTATAGCCAGAGCTGCCCTGTCCCAGTCTTCCTCAGGCCATACATACAGAGCGACCTTCGAGCGACATAATTATGTTGGTTAGCTCTGTGGTTGATTAAAGAGCTATTAAAGGTAGTGACTACAGCGCAGATGAGTTAATTAGGTCCTGCTACCAAAAGAAAAAATATGTTACCATATACAACGTAGTTTGGCAGAGTCCTGAACCTAAAACCCTTTGATTGTCAGACAAATGCCTTACCACTATGCTATGGTTTCTTTCATTTCAGTCCACCTGATAATACAACATGGTCTAAATCTTGAAGCTCCTAGACTATATTCTTTCACATTTCTTTCTTTTAACATAGCAGCTCTTTTCCCCTTTAGATAAGAACCAAGCATTTTTAAACACCATTTTACTTTCTGAGAAATGAAGAGTACACAGAAAACCTAAAAGTGCAAAAACTAATCAGTACTGATCACTTTAGGGTGCTCAAAATGACGCAGACTGGGGAGAGCACGCTTTCATCATTTGGGTAACCATAAGTGATTACTAGATCTCATCATATTGATTAATTTCTTTTTCATATATTTAGACAAAACATGGGGTCACATGTATGATGAGGATGGGTAATCATTTTGATGACTTTTCATATACTAATTCTGATTTTATAATATCCCTGATAACATGATTTGAGAAAGATATTGACCTTCCTGCCCCCTTCATCATTAGAGCAAAATTGGTCTGCCAGTACCTTGGAAGTACACACATTCAGGCATTGGTAGGCTATGTTTTACCAATGGGTGTCAATCCTCATACTTCTTGATATCGTTTCTGATACCAAAGAGGTGTCCAAGTTCCTATGTATCTATTCTACTTCTAATCTGATTTCACAACATATCTTATAATCTAATTTAAAATTTACATTACATTCTTTGTTATATAAGTGTGTGATAATGTGTTCATGATTATTATCAGTCCAGCTATAAGCCAATACATGTCTCGGAGTACATATATAACACCACATTATTGTACAGTAGGTCCCCCTGTTGGCAGGAATATGGTCATCACAATGATGACCATAGTTCATCATTAGGGAAAGATGACCTAAACTCATCTGCAATGATTACTTTTTCACTGGCTTAGGTTTTCAGTGTAGCTGGCAGTTCATTCTATTGTTTTGCACCTCTATAATAGGGGCCTTTCTTATATGTTTCTAGACAGTTTTTTTTAGTGGGAATTTGATTTATGATCTCCTCTTGTCCTTAAATGGGTTGTCTTGGGGGGGGGGGTTAGTTTCTTAGACTCATTGTAGAAGAGGGAGAAAAGGAGTTCTTCCCTTCTTACTTCTAAGTTTAGGTGTCTCACCTAGGGAGTGAATGTTAGCCACCGACTCTTAAGTACCTTGGTTTTTAAACAGGTTCTGAGGATTCTATTCTGTAGTATTTGCAGTTGGTGCTGTGTATTGTACTTACAGCAGTCAATCAAGTGTAAACATTAGTCCAACTTCGGCAAGATTGCCTGCTTAAAGATTTGGATAGCCATGTTGGTTCACAGATTTTTTTTTTATTTTACCTAGTTTAAAGGCCATGAGGTTTGCAGCTTTATGTAGACTACATTCATATGTGGCTCCATAGACAGTTTAGACTCAATGTGTGCACCTAAGTAGGTGAACTTAGTAACTTCTAACAATTTACAATTGTCAATAAATATGTCAAGTGGCGGACATTGTGATAATTTTTGCGGAGAGCCATACCCACACTGATAACCAGCGACGATTCTTCCAGGAATAATCACTGACGCCTAGGACGGTTTACTGGGTGGAAATCTGGGACGCAGTAAAATGGCAGTGCTCCTCCCCTGCAAAAAGTAGTTCCAGCATGTACCACTGATAATGTGCTATTTTTCAGTAAATCCTTCACAAATGTTATTGTAGTTTCATATATAACCCTTACTTAACAGAAATATGTAAACACACAGCTTGTAATAGACAATACTTTCACAGGATTGGGACTTCATTTTCAGCCATGACAGTTGGGATTTCAGACAGGTGTTTACAAACAAGGTGGGCTGTCAAATTTCCCACAGACTAACTTACAGAAGATTTGACAAATGTTTGGTCTGTAATGGATACAGATATGTTGTTTTATGAAGATGGTGCTTTAACAAAGGATGTCATTGTTTCTTAATGAAATTTGAAAAGTTGGACAGGAGCATGCACATGGCCATGTTTACAAACACCAAATGTAGTGCCAGGTGCTAGATGTAAGCGATGACTTCCCGCGTTAGAAGTTGAGATTCGAGCCATACCAGGCAACTTTATTTTGGCTTTGTTAACAGTTAAACCAGACTTATTGCAGGTCAACCATAAATTATTTACATCTTCCTGTGATTTAGCCATGGCAGTACTTGGCGCCAGAACCGAGTCCTGCAGTACTCCGAATGAGATTGGTTTTGTACCAGATAACTCACCAGCTAGAATACATTGAGAGCGATTACTCAGGTATGATTCAAAACAAGCAATTATATTTTTTGGACACCCAATGTGAGGCAAATAAGGAGGATGATATGGGAAACACAATCAAATGCTTTCCTTACATCCACACAGCATGGTGCAGTAATTTGATGTTTATCTTTAGCTAGACCTCCCCCGAGGGGTGGATCAGCCACCGAGGACACCAGGGGAGTTTAGTTCTATATTTATTTTATGTTTTTAGAGGTTTAAATAAGGAAAAATTATCAAAATCCGGTACCGTAGTTCCCCGTAAAAGCGCTGATCCGCCATTTTGAATGTTTACATGCACCCAGAACAAGGCTGCAGTGGTGGATCGGCCGCTGTGGTGGATCGGCACACGTTACGCCACTGGGGGTGTGCGGATGGGCTCCCTAATGCTATCTCTACGGGAAGAAGTTATTCACATAAAATAAAGAAATGGGTCTCCAGCTGTGCTTGGTTCAAAGGTTCTCAAAGAGAACTTTACCAATGCTTGAAAATAAGTCATTCATATAGTCTGGAACATTTTCTATTAGATCGCCTGTCTCTGGGTCTCTCATACACGAAACAGGCTGGGACTTAGGAGGTTTAATCACTTTACCTATTTGGGTTGTTTTGGCTTCATTTATGTGACAAGTGATTTCCAATCTCAATGCATGTGCTTCCATAAGGGTGCTACTTTTTTGTTTTTAGTTTTTTTAATTTTTAGCTGGGTGCCGCGAATTTATGGCGTGTCTTTGATTAGGTACCAGTAATGATATTTTCCGTGCTAGCCCCGCTTTAAAGGGGGGCTAGCACCGCAAACTAACAACGTAAAGGAGGGGTGCGCCTCATAGACAAGTGCAAACCATCCCTTTATTATACTAATATTCAACCCATTTTCAGGGATAATGCTCCAGGGACAGTGGTCCAGTGATGAACATGTCTCTGTCATACTAGTAATTGTGCAAGCGTACAATCTGATGTGCAAACATACAATTTTAGTGTGCAAATTGGGTACAAGCGTACCATCTGGTGTGCAAACATACAATTTTAGTGTGCAAATTGGGTACAAGCGTACAATCTGGTGTGCAAACATACAATTTTAGTGTGCAAATTGGGTACAAGCGTACAATCTGGTGTGCAAACATACAATTTTAGTGTGCAAATTGGGTACAAGCGTACAATCTGGTGTGCAAACATACAATTTTTAGTGTGCAAATTGGGTACAAGCGTACAATCTGGTGTGCAAACATACAATTTTAGTGTGCAAATTGGGTACAAGCGTACAATCTGGTGTGCAACATATCAATTTAGTGTGCAAATTGGGTACAAACGTACAATCTAGTTTACACTATACAATTTTTGGGATTTGAGACAAATTTTTCCGAGGACCGGAAAAACAAAGTACTTCATGTACAATAGGCTTGTTTGTCTCTGAGTTACTCTTTGATTTTGCTATATGGGTGTATTGATTGGCAATTTCGGCAGTGGGCCGCTGCTTTTAATTGACTTTCCCCTAGCCTTCTTGAGTAAGTGTCCCTGAAAGAGATTATTTGGTGAGTATCTTAAGTAAACATTTTTCATGTCAACAATTTTCCTCAACAATTTTTTTTTTTTTTCATTCATTTTTCCAACAATTTTCTTGGATACCTAAAGTGTGTAACTTTAAGTAAACCTTGGTATAGTATACAAGTGCTAGTGGGTACAAAAACTGTCTTAGTTATCTACCTGCATTCATGTATATTAATGTTGGGTTTGTACAATTTACAATTTTTAATTTGCAATTTCGCAATTTTGCGCATATATGCGCGCATTAATCATTGATTTTGTGAGAATACCATAGATTTTCATATTATACATCAACAAGTGGCTGTGTATATATATATATTTTTTTTCTAAATCAATTTTTCAATACTTTGATAATTTCATTGACAGTGGAGGTGTGTCAGGAATGAGATGTGAGTCTCCTCCCTGATGTGCTCATGCAGTGGTGGCATCTCCAATGGAGACATGGATCAAGAGATATGCTTAAACTTGGCCTGTGCGCCGTCCTACACAAGGTCTGTCCCCACTGTGAAAGTAGTAGCTTACCTGGTTAATTTAGCTGAAGGTCTAGAGCTATGAATCTTAAAGGGGTCTTGATGTAGGATCCCTATACTGAGCGGGAAGAAGCACGGTGTTATCCGGTCGGTTGGTGCTGACATCTTGTGGGAATTATAAAGGAAGCTCATTTCATAGTTTCGTCTTTGCTCACCAGATGACGCGCCAAATTGTAGTATCTGGCGTCATCAGTTTGTGTGCTGTGACCAAAAGGGGTCATCGAATAATGCGTGAACTGATGACGAAGGCAGCACAAGATTGAAATGGCGTGTCGAAGTAGGAAGAACGTAATGGGTCATTTATCAATTCAGGCTTAAATTACACCAGTACAGATCTATTTGCTTGAGTGCACTGCGACAAAACATTACAGACATATTGCTGATTTAAAGTTTACATGCCAGAATGAGTGTTGACGCGTATGGAGTGAGTTCCCAGGCCCTCACTTTCCTGGATACCGAGGAAACGGACTTGTTGGGTGCGGACACACAGGGATCCGAATTCGATTTCACTGACTTTACTTTACCGTCTCAGACACAGTCACAGACTCAACCGTCTCTCCTAGAATCAGGACAGAGCCAAGGACAGGTAAAGAGGATCAATTCATGGCTACCCCAGTTGAATAAATTTGTAATCATTTTTGCCAGACCAGTTGCACAGCAGGTGTTGGAAACTCGCATGGACACAAGTTGCATCACGACGAGGTCGTGGGGAACCATGGTCCATGTAATTTTTGTTGTACACGTGGACACATGTTGTGTTCTCTAGAGTTAATTTAGCAGTTGTTCCCCAACATGCACTTTTGTAGGTTTCAACGTTCACTGTGTTGGTAAATACTCGTCTAAATCTGGATGAGAAAATTTTGTGGCACTGTCAGTGTCACAGAGCCAGTGTCAATGCACGTCCAATCATGTCATGCCGGGCCCGGGGTGACGGTCTGTGACTCAATGTGAGTGACCCTGGGGCCTGGACAGGCCTGGTAGTGGGAAGGAAACCGTGGGAAGGGTATCTGATACTAAGTGTTGTAGTTCTCTGTGACATAGATTAAAGAAAAAAGTGTATGGTTCACCCATGTGATCTTTAATATACGCTCTAACTTAAAGGAGCTCTGAATCGGCTACGTCCGCCACAGTGCTAACGTCGGCGGACGTAGTTCCTTGATTCAGAGCGCCTTTAAGTTAGGGCTAACAACTGTAAAAGAAGTAGGAGTGTCATTGACATCCAATATATATCGATGATGAATATCATCATTTTGGTCTTGATATTTCAAACATATCGATTATTGCTAAATAGCGCAAAATGGCCATGATATGAGCTTTTAACAGGGAAAGAATTTCTTCATATACTCTAATTACTAGGCAAATTAGAGTAATTATATTGCCCTGTACACAAGATTTACAGAATTATTTGAACTATTGGCAAAATGCAATGACAAACTCGAATGAACGATGCTTTAATTATTATCTAAAATTGTTGGGCTTGGGTAATTCAAAATATATTTGAATCACAATATATTTTTTATCATAACTTTGGTTCTAATAGGAATTTCTGGAAAATTCTTTTAAATTTGGAAAGCCCAAATCCTATGCATTTATGAGACAAATGACTATATCGATATAATGGTTTTATCGATGCGATAATCGCGATTTCGTAAATCGCGACGTATCGATTCTGTAGGTATCGATGACACTCCTAAAAAGAAGCCACTCTAAATTAAAAGTATGAAATCTATACCATGGTCCATACACAGAATAGTAGAGATGTATCATATTGTATGTGGCAATTCTCTAATAATGTATAGTGTCTATTCAAAATATAGGAAAATATTTCTAGAAAATGGTATCCTAGAGCCTAGACGCGATAATCGCGATTTTGTAAATCGCGACGTATCGATTCTGTAGGTATCGATGACACTCCTAAAAAGAAGCCACTCTAAATTAAAAGTATGAAATCTATACCATGGTCCATACACAGAATAGTAGAGATGTATCATATTGTATGTGGCAATTCTCTAATAATGTATAGCGTCTATTCAAAATATAGGAAAATATTTCTAGAAAATGGTATCCTAGAGTCTAGACACCCCCCCCCCCCCCAAATATTGGTCAATTGTGCATTTGCATAGTAAAGTCCTCAGGAACTTTGTGCATTAATCTTTTTGCTACACAGTCAGTCGTCAGTCGTTTCTGAAACCTCAACAGTCGGGAGGGTGATGTGGGCATGGGCAGTGGGGCTCTAAACATATGGGTCATAGAAAATAAGAGAGAATTTTCTCAAAATCATTGAAAAATTAGATGGAAAATGAACAGAAAAATCGAAAATAAATTAGGAATTTTTAAACCTTAGGATATGTAGAAAAAAAAACCCAGCCAATTGAGTGAAAGAAATAATGCCTTTATGAAAAATAGAGAGATTTGTAAACCAGGGGTCAGAAGTAGGAGGCCTTAATTGGACCCTTGTCTTATCTCTTATCCCTGATCTTCTTAAAACTTCTCCCGACTGACCACTGACTGTACAGTCTAAGGCTAAGCTTTCCGTTTGTATATTGCACTACACCATGTCATACATTTTAATGCATTTTTTTTTTTGTTATTCTTTCATAACATCCATAGAATAAAGTATGGGCTAGTTGGCACACTTGGTGAGAATTCAACACAATAGGCCAGTTTTGATTCAAATGTGTATTGACGGCATTGCAATATCCTTAAATAACATATGCGATTGCAGACTGAGAGAGACCGTTTCATTTTTCCCTGAATCAAACCAGACGCCTTTTCACCAGTGCACTCGTCTAAACTCATATTGTAGTACATGCATCATTTGATTCTAAGGAGAACACAAACAATTATTGAGACAAAAAAACAACAAAAACCTTTAAATGTTTTACAAACCGACTATGACGTCAGGGGCCGACAGATCGATTTGGAATCAGTGTGTCCACAGGACCACAGGGCACAATAACCTACCATATCAAAGTTGTGTCCAGCAGGTAAATGTCATTTGCCCAGCCTTTTGACTCAATGTACAAGGCTTGGCAAAATAAGATACTCCAGATATATTTCTTGTGTCCAGGACACTGATCACAGGGCTTTGTTGAACCCTAGCATGGCCTTTTCCTTTGCAGTTCAGATGAGTTAAAAAAAGAAACTTCTGTCCCAACAAAGAAAAAAAAAAAAAAAAAAAACAGCAACAAAAAGTTTGTAGTTTGTGAGCTCAGTCTTTAATGATGCACATTTTTTTATTTTATTTTATTTATTTTTTTTTTTTTTGGGGGGGCGCTTTACATAGTTAAGTGCCCGTGTGAACCAAGTTTACCCGTGTGAACCAAGTTTACGCGTTCATGAATAATGAAGTGAAAAAATATAGGATTAATTAAGACGTCCTTGTAAGAGCTAGTGTTGCCCAGTACAATATATCATGTAAAGTAACCCATAATGTAAAAAAGAAAAAGAAAAGAAAAACATGGACTAAGTCTAAGATGGTTTATTTTCTAAAAACCTGCTGAAAATGCTAAAATTCACTATATAGAATAGGCGTTGCTCATTGCTTTGCCTTTACACAGTTTTGCAGTCGTTAACATTGCCTGGTAACCATTCATCTAAAACACCTGGTATAAGGACCTTGGGTCAGATGAGGTCGGTTAGCTGCTAAAATGGACTTGATAATAACAGAGCCAATGAATCGTTATACAACAACACAGGTTGAAACCTACAGCAGTGCCAAGAGCTAAGTAACCAAATTGTGTAATACATGTAGGCCCTGAGAAAGAGCTCTATGTCTAGTACCTCTCATGAATATAAGGCTACCGTAATCTCCCGCGTATAAGGCGCAGCCCGCGTATAAGGCGCACCCCCAACTAAGGGAGGCCTGTCCCACGTATAAGGCGCACCCCTAAGAGCAGATTTTTGTTAATGTAGTACTGTTCTATAGTAAAAATACCCCCCCTATAAGGCACACCCCAAACTCAAGGCAATTTTCCTCCCACGTATAAGACCCAGCAGCCTTTTGTTTGGCCTATAAGACGCGCCTTATACGCGGGAGATTACGGTACATACCATAATCTCCCACGTGTGAGGTCCGTCTTTAAATATGCGAATCTGAGGCCTACTGCACCTATAGAGTCTCCCAAATGAGGCGGGGTACTTTACAATAGGACAGTACTAAACCTTCAAAGACCAATTTTTGCCTTATAGCATCCTCTTTAACTCAGGGTGCACAGCTCATGCATTTGAGATTATGGTACCAGTATAAGTGAGAAGGATCAAATTCAGCTTCTCTCCTTGCTTCAGTGTACAGTCTCAGTTGTGTGAACGGTGTAGCCAAACAACACAAGGGAAACAGATTTGTTTACTGTGCAACTACTTGACCAGTTCTAAGTGGTCTGCTATCATATTAATCAGTGTTATATTATATATTAGACTACCTGAGCTTCACCAGTCTAATATACTAACTGGGGCATTGAGGGGCATTAAAAGCAAGTGATTTGTTATCTTTCAATAGCGGAATTCTTGATTAAACTTATTCTGAAGGAGAGCATTACAATTCCAATGTATTCATTCAAACAATAGTAGAAACATAGTCTACATCCTCTAATACACGACACATTAGGCGCACCTCACATATAGTGCGCACCCTGAGTTTATGCCAGTGTTATCATTATCAGGTGCACCTGAAATTATATTTTTGTCATCTTCATAAGAATCTATTGGGCCTGAGCGGGACTGGGGCTGGTTTCTGTTGACATGCACTGATAAGAGCTGATAAGATGGGAACCAGTTTGTTCCTGGAAGTTGGTTGTTATCCAGGGACAAGGTACCCATCATGACAATGCTCTATCAGTGTGTACTGCCACTTTTAGCAGAACCAGCGAAATTCAAAACGGTGAACCAAATGTGTATGTGTGTAGACTCCTATAGTGTAAAATTCTCTGGTATGAAGCGGATCCCCAACTTTGCCTGATCCTAGAGGTGCACCAGATGTGCGGCCTCGCATATCTGTCACGACTTATATGCTGGGTATAACTGGAATTGTAAGGATTTCCTTGTACCAATATTTGAAAATTCATGTCTTTGCTACAGATAAATGGCGGAGAGTTTGGACTGCACAATGGGATTGACGGAGACCCGATGGGCGTCGTCTCCCATGGTGTTGGTGAGCTGACATTTGAAGAGGACGAAGAGGACCAGTACTACACCAAGGACCTCCCAAAACATGCATGCTCGTGAGTAGTCTTCTGGCTCTGCTACAATAATTAGAACCCTTCAGGGGGTGCATAATGTTGTAATACTATGTCCTTGAGTGTGAATGCAGCCCTGTTGAACTATAGACTCCCATTTGATAATAATTTTATGCACCATGCCGATTTTAATGGTGAACACATGCCCGAAGGGTCAGTATTACTCAGGGTTCTCCTCACACTGTAATGACGCCGGTGGGCCGCAGGCGTGATTTTTACTGCCGCCGGTGTGATTTCATCTCAGAATCACCGCCGTTGTCATTTTAGCTTCATATAGGTTTTTGAATTTTGCAAATCAGCCAATTAGAACAAAAGTTATGGCCATATTTATGAAAATACTTTCAATTTCTTTGTTGTGTGGTGCACATATGTGCGGGCACTGACACATTCCTCTGTGAAACTAATGTAGTTCTCGCCATGAATATGACCTTAGCTGTCAAAGGCTTAGGAGGTTACCAAATGAAATTTGACGCCAGCTCGCTGCAGGATTTTATATTATATTTTACATTCTGCGGAGGACCCTGAGTATGATGCACTGGTTGCTCGCTAGCCCTCAATAGAAGCATCATCCCACACCCACAATAATATAGGCCTAATGACCTTTCATTTAGGGCTGACACCATGCATGTGTAAAATGCTGGCGCAGCAGTAGCCAGGGCTGAAGTCATGCACCAGGCCATTGAATAGGCTAACTATTGCAATGTGAAAACCGGTGACAAAATATCCTTGAATTAGGACGGGAAGCCAGAGCGAGCCATGCTTTTAAGTATTAACGGTTTTCAATAATGGCTTGTTTTGTGACACACACGAGATTTATAGAGTACCAGCATAAATTAATATATGGACACACGTTTCACTATCTTTGGCACACGATATGAGAAATGTCTTGTTATGGAGAAAAGACATCTTCTGTGATTACACGTATGGACTTACATTGCCTCCTGTCTAAGTTGTTCACTTGCTTTTTCATTGCGATTGTTTGAATTTTGTGGCCTATAAAACTGCGTGCATAATTCATTTTCCGGTAATCGCTCTGTTGTGTTTAAAAGTCAGAATTCGTGACAAATGTTCATAACGTGATAACCTATGTCAAATTGTTACATGACGATTTTCCAAGTCCAAATGGTTGTGCAGCTATTGTGGTAGGGATTTACTAGCTGCAATTTGAAACTATAAGTGACACACAAGTTACCGTGTTAATCTATGTTTTAAGAGTACCTACCTAAACCTCGCTAAAAACAACAACACCAACAACAACACAACCCAAAAAAAAAATAGAAAAAACAACTGCCAAACAATGCACTAGCATTGGAAATAATAGAGAGTTTTAGCAGTCACGACGTAAATGTATCCGTACTGCGTATCCAGGCAACCATGTTCATTACGTCATCAGATTGTGTGCACTCCAATAGAGCTACGTACATCCATAACGTAGCAAAGCACTTAGATACATTCCTGACCTACGTAGCTCTGTAGTGGGGATACGTGTATGGATACGTCCACGTTAGCTTTGCTAAAACTCCCTATTGTACTTGTGGATCATCATGCCTGTTGTCAAGTGTTTGCATGTATGTCATTGACCAGTATTTCTTATTTTCGTTAAACATATGTTTAGATGTCAATATATCACTTTCAGACAAAATGATATGTGACCAATTGAACCACACTGGGATAAAATTTTCTTTAAAGACTTGATAGTCAGGGGAGATCTCCATTCTACCTATTCTTAAAATTGCCTTACTGCCAGAAGAAGAATTTTACTATAAACTAAGCCACACTCGCATATAGGACACCCAAAACTAAGGACTGTAAGCCACGTCTGGGGCTTGAAATTTAAAGGTTTAGCACCAGTATTATTCTATAGGCCACAGGCGTGACTGGAGCTGGTTCTGACCATATACACTGATAAGACCTATTGAGAAGCATCATCATGGGCACGAGCATGTCCGTGGGGGGGGGGCGTTACCAAGGGACAAGGTACTCATCATGACATGTCTTATCAGTGGATTTTAGCCAACCATTGAAATTGAAAATAGCGGCCCCATCAGGCATCCATACTGAGGTCTACATGTATAGAGTTAAATCCCCGTACAATTCGGGAGGAGACTTTTGGAAATCCTTTAAGCTGTAGGAGGCCTTAGATTTGCGTGTAAACTATGTTGTGCATGCAGGAGTTTGCTGTGAGTGTAATCAATTGAAGAAGTACAGTTTGGTAGAACTTAAGTGAGTAGACAAATTTTTATTGACATTCAGTTGCGCAAGTTACACAATATCCCCATTTGACCAAGAATGCCAAGTCTTCATACCACTGGAACCTGGAGAATGACAACAACAAAAAATCACAACCAGCAGCGGTTTGACTGAATCAGACAGAACAAGAAAACATAATTCAAAACAAAAAGTAGGTAAAAGAATACCCACAAGGAAAACGAAGGGAAGAAAAAAAGCTAACACACCATATTTAATTCACATTTAAGTGGGGGGATTGTCAGACTGACGCTAAATAAAAAAACATCTTGACTATGATGCAGACAGCGACGAGCGGTTTAAGTGAAAAAGCGGATAGCGTGTTTGCATATGGATTTACTGCGACACTGTACACAGTTTCCACATGCATATTGAGAGAACCGTGTTGGCAGGCCATATACCTAGACGGGAGGGAACTTAAATTCTGTCATTACAATTTGGAATTCTCATGGGTGACTTACACAGTTTGTAATACATTAAGGCCAACTACGCCAATACATTAAGGCCAACTACGCCAATTTAGACTTGCCAAATCCAAATAGTTTTATAAGCAGAATGTTGACAAGCCTGCGATGCAAAGAGAAGATCATCCTAATAGCAATCCTCCCTAGTGAAAAGTGACCCCCTAAAATGTCCCTAGATCAATTAAAATCTTAGTCAGCAATACTATTGTCAGGGGATACCCTTTTGTCTTTTCTTAATCCACCTTGGTAAAAAGATTTAAGCTTAGCATCATATAGAAAACACCCACCCAGCAGGGATCATGAACAATATTGGTGTGTTAGGTGGAAAAGGGGCATTGGGGTGGATGTATTAAATGGATGGAAGGGTGAAGTACTGTAGATCTGTGTGGCTTTTGTGGGTGGGATGGTGCATTGGGTGTGGCTGTGTTGGGAAGAACGTGCAACAGCAGTGGCAGCAATGGGAAGGGTGCATTGGCCGTGGCGGATGTGGGTGACTGGAAGGTTTCAATGGGTAATGCCATTGTGAGTGGGTAGGGATGCATTGGGTGTGGCTGTTGTTGGAGGGAGGATGCATTTGGTTTGGCAGTTTTGGATGTGAGGATGAATTGGGTACGTGTTTGGTGGGAGGAAGGTGCATTGGGTGTTGTGGCACTTCTCGACCGGAGGGTGCATTTGGGCAAGCTGCAATGGGATGAAGTTGTAGTAGAGCTGTTGTGAGTGGAAGGGTGCATTGGATGTGGCTGTGGTAGGAAGTGCATTGGGTGTGGCAGTTGTGGGTGGAAGGTTGCATTGGCTTTGGTAGTATTGGGTGGGAAGGTGGTGCATTGGCTGTAGCTTCGGTGGGAGGAAGGGTGCATAGGGTGTGGCTGTTGTGGGTGGGAGGATGCATTAAACTTGATTCGACATTTTGTGGATGAGGGGTTGCATTCACATGGTTGCCACCTGTCAGGGAAATCAAAAATTCCTTTCAGGTCATGGAAATATCAGGGAATTTTGGATTTTTGTCTGAGAATCCCAGGTTTTGGGAAAATGTCAGGAAAATATTTTGGTGCCAGAGAAATGTTGTTCTCTGGTCAGGGAAATTTGGAAAGCTTAAGAGGGTTACATGAGAAAAGTGAGGCAATACGCTTCCATTAAGACAGCAAGGCTTATGTAAAACACAAATCCGCAGGAACCAGCGGAAAAATTGCGACATATAATAGGCCAAGGTGTGGTCATGTGGCTTGCTAAGGCAGGTAGGTCTTAGCATGCTAGACACCCTTTAAGGCAACCTTAATAGTAAGTGACACCCTAATGCCAGAAGACACAAGTTGTACATGTATGGAGATGCTATAAAGTACAGTACCGTAGGGCATAGTTTCACTCTTAAGCCATGCCTTATGTGTTACTACAGTTAATCTACTTGATGTTGTCAGGGAAATGGATCACTTTGTCAGGGAAAAGTCAGGGAATTTCAAGTGTCATGTTGGTGGCGGCAACCATGATTCAGTGTTGCTGTGGTGGGTTGAAGGGTGCACTGGCTGAGAGTGGGAGGCTCTACATAAGCTGTGAGTGCATCAAAAGATTCATCTAATGGGAGCGGTGAATTTTGAGATGCATTGGTTTTGGCTGTGGTATGTGAGAGGGGCTGTGGTGGTTAAGGGGTACCGTAATCTCCCGCGTATAAGGCGCGTCTTATATGCCAAACAAAATGCTGCTGAGTCTTATACGTGGGAGGGAAATTGCCTTGAGTTTGGGGTTCGCCTTATAGGGGGGGGGGGTATTTTTACTATAGAACAGTACTAAATTAACAAAAAATCTGCCCTTAGAGGTACGCCTTATATGCGGAACAGGCCTTCCTGAGTTGGGGGTGCGCCTTTTACGCGGGCTGCGCCTTATACGTGGGCGATTACGGTACATTGAATGTGGTTGTAGGGTCCTTCCTCTGTTCAGTGAGTGAGTGAGTGAGTAATAGATGTTTAACGCTATTTCGACAGCTAAGGTCCTATTCTTGGCGAGAACTACATTACACAATTTTACAGGGGAATGTGTCAGTGCCCGCGCATATGTGCACCACACACATCCCGAGTGGATACGAAAGAGGAGAAATAGACCCTTTTAAGTGGGCTAGGGAAGCCCGTCCTCTGTTCAGGAAGGCGGGGACGGGAATCGGAGAGAAGATCTTTGGCAAATATCACACCCAGCTGGTGCACTTGTTTTGGTGGCACCGCTATCACCGTTTGGGGCTACAGACTCATGTAGCAAGAAAAGGCGAATTTATAACAAATAGTTTTATAAGCAGAATGTTGACAAGCCTGCGATGCAAATATTTGTTATCAAAAAGTTGACCCTAATGGTTTGGCTCGATTCACTGAGAGTATTTCGTTGCCTTAGTGTCACAATTTGTAGAATTTGTAGTGAAATATTCTTCAGCGCTCTGATGTAGAGATTGCTTGCTTTTGAATGGAATTTCTGTTATCATTAATCACCCAATGCTCATCATCCATCGTGACGAATTAGCCGCAGTGTAAAATTTACGTTACGTAATATATAGCACCGGATATATATTCACGTAAACTGGTTAACCCATAGTTTATCTACTACTTATCCTCAACTCAGGGTGCATTTTTATAGGCAGGGTATATTTATAGGCAGGGTATATTTACCATAGATTGGCTAAAATCAGGCCCCTTGCTGCACTGTATAACGTTATAGCTATAATTCCCTGAACTGAAGGTTCATCTTGTACTTAAGCTGTGCCTTATATGCGAGGTATTATGGTAGATATTAAATAATGCTGGTCAGTCTTGATGTAGTGTACGAGATCATGCATTGAACTGTTGAAGAGCAATTGTTTCAGAGAACTGTTCAGTTATAGGACTCCACTGTCTGACTGTGGTGATGGTGCCACCAGGAAGATGTCAACAAGCCCGGGAATCGGCATCCAGGCCAGTCCCATCTTAAATAGGCATGTGTGGGTGGACCCCTCCCCCACAACTCCAACACACAGGCACACACCCCTCCACACCCTGACAAGTACACCAGGAGAAATGCACAGGATGCAAACGGAAACTGGTGCTGCCGCTGGTTCCGTCCGTCACACACCCAGTTGTGGTATAATACCAGCAGGGACGATGCTGCGACGGAAAAAAAACAAAACAGTTTTATTAGTGTAATGCTGTCACCGTGCTGGGAGCCGCTGGCTCTGCTCTATACCTGCTCTATACCTGCACTCATGAATAAACTGGCAGCAGCAGCAGCGGCCGACAACACAGTGCCTAGCAGTAGCAGAACTGATGGGGGTGGGCTGAGGAACCAGCATATGGGACCCAGCACAATGGGACAGCTAACTAGAGCAGCAACAGTTCTAGATATTATTCAGACCTCACACGTGCTCACAGGGAGAAATTATCACGGAAAAGGGTAAAAAAAAAAAGAGAAGATAATTGGTGCCTTACGTTTAAAGGCTTAGCCATTTAGAGCAGATTGAGGAGTACAGAAGATAGGCTTGAGCAACTCATCATGCACCTTGAGCACCTCACTATGCAGTGGGGGGGGGCGTAAAAAATCAAAGTGACATACCGTAATCTCCCGCGTAGAAGGCGCAGCTCGCGTAGAAGGCGCCCCCCCAACTCAGAGAAGGCCTTTTCACGTAGAAGGCGCACGTACCTCTTCTGGATCGATTTCCGGAAAAACCCGCGTATAAGGCGCCCCCCCAACTCACAGGGGGGCTGTTTCGCGTAGAAGGCGCCCCCCTCCCCACCCCCCTATATGAGTTCAAGCTGTCATCGGCACACGGTCGGCGTAAAAAAACGGCGAGCAAATCTACAGCGACCGGGCTGCCGCTATGAGTTCAAGCTGTCATCCGCACACGGTCGGCGTCAAACCCGCCGAGCGCGTCGACAGCTCCCGGTCTGCCGCGCTGCTGGCTATATGAGTTCAAGCTGTCATCGGCACACGGTGTGACGGTCGGTGTCAAACCCGCCAAGCAAATCTACAGTGACCGGTCTGCCGCGGTGCTGGCTATATGAGTTCAAGCTGTCATCGGCACACGGTGTGACGGTCGGCGTCAAACCCGCCGAGCGCCCGTCGACACCTCCCGGTCTGCCGCGCTGCTGGCTATATGAGTTCAAGCTGTCAGCGGTACACGGTCGGCGTCAAACCCGCCGAGCGCCCGTCGACACCTCCCGGTCTGCCGCGCTGCTGGCTATCTGAGTTCAAGCTGTCATCGGCACACGGTCGGCGTCAAACCCGCCGAGCAAATCTACACTGACCGGGCTGCCGAATTGCTGGCTATATGAGTTAAGCTGTCATCGGCGCATGGTGGGCCTTATCCCCGGCGAGCGTGTCGACACCTCCCGGTCTGCCGCGGTGCTGGCGCTATGAGTTCAAGCTGTCATCGGCGCATTTTCCCAAATGAGATGTTGGAAAAACCCGCGTATAAGGCGCACCCCAAACTCAAGGCAATTTACCTCCCGCGTATAAGACCCAGCAGCATTTTGTTTGGCGTAGAAGACGCGCCTTCTACGCGGGAGATTACGGTATCTCTATCTAACATGTTAGGTAGAGTAAGATCTAAGTAAAAGGCTGTACACAGTATCCCTTTGAAAGCAACCATCTATTATACTGTTTGAAATGATATACGGTATTTGATAGTTTTGGATGACGATGCAATAAAACTATGTCGTTTGAACTCACAAAAAAAAACACCAAAAAAAAAACAAAAGAAAAAAAAACACTATCATTTGGGAGTAACGCAGGTATGAGACATTTCGTTCATTCTGTCATCATTGCGACTTGTTAGGGGATAGTGGGTGTGTCACAGGGGCGTGGTTTTCACGGCAGTGTCAACCAAGTACCATTAAAACCTTGTGTCTAAGCCGCATCCCTATTCTATAGATTTACTATTGGTCGCACCCTGAGATTTGAAATAATTCCATTACTTAGTATAGTCTATATTTCAAATAGGCCATTAGACTGAGTCGAATAGGCCATGTACATGATGCATTGTATGAAGTTTCATAATCATTTACGTGCACCATCTGCATATCGCCGTCTCAGTGTAACAAGGTTGCAACTGCAATCTGGTAAACCAGGTGAGGGGGCCTCCCAGAGGTACTTGATACCAGATGCAGTTTCAACCTTGTGGCACTGAGGCAGCGATATCATCTTCCATTTGATTTCACATTACACTTCCCCTAATTCCTACAGCAGTATAGGTGCAGTATCTTATATTTGGGGGGGGGGCGTATACTGAATTAGGAGGATTAATTACCAGCCAATGAAATAATCCCAACTATTCACTGCGGGCCACTCAGGGAGCAGGTGGTACCCTTCTGATTCAGCAATGACCATGCCCATTGGACAACCCGCTATGTCGATATACCCCTTACGAGGGGTATTAGAGGAGGTCACACTGACGCTTCCAGGAACTCAGCATGCACCTTATAGATGGCGTAAAGTTACATTAGGTTTATTAAAATCATTTGGAAAAAACTTATTTTTGATTACACTTTTCTGAATTTAATGACATAAATACTTATGTATGTTCTGTTGTATATTTCAGGTACTGCGGGATTCACGACCCGGCTTGCGTTGTCTTCTGCAACATGACCAAGAAGTGGTTTTGTAATGGACGCGGCAACACGTCCGGCAGGTCAGTCATCATTTTTTTTTCTTATTTCATATTCTATCATGTTAAATTAAAGAAAAGCTTTGGTAACTGTAAGAGGCTAAATATTTAGAGGTGAACTGATACATTTCGGAACAGTTGTTAACTCTCTCTCCCCCCTGCCCCTCTCCCACCCAGATTCCCCATACCCAATCCTTCTTTGGCAACTACTTTGGCCGGGGGGGGTGGAGTTGAAGGGGTAAAGTACCGTAAATCCTCGCGTATAGGACACACCTGGGGTAAATTTCTGGCCCTTTTAGTACTGTTCTATAGTGCTAGTATAAAATCCTCGCCTATAGGACGCACCCTGACTTGGGTTAGATGCTATAGGACGCAGATGAGGTAATTTTGGTGTATAGGCCGCGTCTTATACGCGAGGATTTACGGTAGAAGAAAGTGGAAGAATTATGGGTGCATGCTAAGTCAGTGTTAGTGTCTATGTCTTGCTTGTGTCCCTGATCACTACAAAGTAAGCTTTACGAGACAGCTGGTGGTGCGGCATGGCTGGAGAAACCTGCGGGCAGAATAAAGATTGCCTAGAATCCTGCTTAGAAAAATGAGACCAAATTGTAGCATGCCATTGGCAGTGCTATCAGTGTGGCTCTACTAAGGTTGCTGCCCTCAGATCTAGGAAACGATATAATCATGGGAACATTATGTTAAATATGAGAAAATCAATATACTACCAGCATGTGACTGTCCGAGTGGACATAGTGGATAATGTTTACACAATGATAAATCATCCTCTGTTTTATACTATAACAGATATACTAGAAGTAGACCAGTGCCTTACTTGGCAACAGGTAACACAAGCACACAAACGAATACACCTGGTAGCCAAGAGAGTAGCTGTTGGCAGTGTCCTCCTCATATTGTGCGTACAGTGCGGTATGGTGTTGCCAGATTCCCCACCTTTTAGCCAGGCTGTATGGATGTGAAGCTCGTAAGGCCGGCTGTTCCGGCCAGTAGTTCCCCTGGTAGAAATATAACCTTCCATTATTTATTAGCCAACTGCTAGCCTGCTATGTTTTCATAGAAAGGTCCTGCTGCGTGTACCTATATGTAGACCTAGTGAGTACATAGACATTGCAGACATAATGCATGAGGGACGAGATAGATGGTGTCTATTGGTTTTGTATTTGTAATTACTTGAACAGAGTACATACTTAGCATTACTGTACCATGGTAAAATGTACGTTATATTCCCGAGATGGTATATCAATACAGTGGAATCTCTATAGGTGAGACTAATGTGGCACCGGTTTTGTATGCACTGTGAGCTTCTGATGGTTGTAGTGCTGAACTGAGCAGCTGATGGTTGTAGTGCTGCACTGATAGCCATGTATGGCTTTAGTGCAGCCACATTGGTACATTACACTGTGAGCTGCTGCTGTTTGTAGTGCTGCACTGATAGCCATGTATGGCTTTAGTGCAGCCACATTGGTACATTACACTGTGCGCTGCTGCTGGTTGTAGTGCTGCACTGATAGCCATGTATGGCTTTAGTGCAGCCACATTGGTACAGTACACTGTGCGCTGCTGCTGTTTATAGTGCAGCACTGTGAGCTGCTGATGGTTGTAGTGCTGCACTGATAGCCATGTATGGCTTTAGTGCAGCCACATTGGTACAGCACACTGTGAGCTGCTGCTGGTTATAGTGCAGCACTGTGAGCTAGTGATGGTTGTAGTGCTGCACTGATAGTCATGTATGGTTGTAGTGCAGCACAGTGAGATGCTGCTGGTTTTAGTACAGCACTGTGAGCTGGTGATGGTTGTAGTGCAGCACTGTAAGCTGGTGATGGATGTAGTGCAGCACTGTGAGCAGATTAAGGTTGTAGTGCAGCACTGTGAGCCGGTGATGGTTGTAGTGCAGCACTGTGAGCAGATTAAGGTTGTAGTGCAGCACTGTGAGCCGGTGATGGTTGTAGTGCAGCACTGCGAGCAGCTTATGGTTGTAGTGCAGCACTGTGAGCTGGTGATGGTGGTAATGCAGCACTGTGAGCTGGTGATGGTTGTAGTGCAGCACTGTGAGTTGGTGATGGTTGTAGTGCAGCACTGTGAGCTGGTGATGGTTGTAGTGCAGCACTGTGAGTTGGTGATGGTTGTAGTGCAGCACTGTGAGCAGATTATGGTTGTAGTGCAGCACTATGAGCTGGTGGTGGTTGTAGTGCAGCACTGTGAGCTGGTGATGGTTGTAGTGCAGCACTGTGAGCTGGTGGTGGTTTAAGTACAGCACTGTGAGCTGGTGGTCGTTTTAGTACAGCACTGTAAGCTGCTGCTGGATGATCAGCATCATCAGGTTCTTTACAAGAAGTTCAAAAAAGATGAAAAGGGGCTTGCCAGGGAAAGAGGATGTAATGGAGATGACTTGGGTTCCCATTGCAACAATGATGGCTAGCCAGAATTTCAAAATTTATAACCATACTAGGGGGACTACTACAGGGTTTGCATTATACATATATGCGTCTGTATATCCACCTATACAACACACCTGGTGCCACTGGCACATTAGGCAGCTGTAAGGGTGGTGCTGCTATGTCACAAAAGTGGTGGTCAGTAAGGCACTGTGGCTATTGTTGTGTGGCATATGGTATATGCGTATACACATGCGATGATGAGATATGCCATCATTAAGTCTTCATCTAACCATTAGGCATTACATGTAGCATATATGTACAGTATACATGAAGTAAGCTAAATGCTAGTTAGAATAGCTCTGTGCCTTAGCTGTGGTCTCTGTAATATTTTCCTTTTTAATACTCTACTCTTTACACCCTACCATCAGTACCTCCGTTAGCCTCCTCTTCCAACTGTACACAACATCTCCTTTAGGCTGAAATGCCACCCCCCTGCCACTTCCCAACTGCATGCAAGACAGAAAAGAGAAAATTATTTCATAGCATTCCCAATGTCCCTCTTAAAATTTCTTGCATTTCTGCCCATGCCAGCTCAACTCCTTCAGCTCCCCTGTTTTGTTTGCCCTGTGGTCTTTTTGGAGAAGTCCTCTCTCCCCACCCACTCCCTATATTAGCACATGTGCGTTTGTACTCACAGTTCCCAGACAAACAATGCAGTAAGAGCTATGCAGCATAATGTATCATGATTTAGCGCCTTGCGGGTATAGATTTAGAGGAGGGACGCCGGTAAAACCAAAACAGGCGCTTATTAATTTCTATTGCTAGTGCTTAAGAGATATTTCAACACCCATTTACCATTGGCGCTTATAAAGTACCGGTGCTTATTCAAAAGCTGGCACTTAAACGCAACAATACAGTACCGTAAACTCCCGCGTCCTCTATGCCAAACAAAATGCTGGGGGGTCTTATAGGATGTACTGAAATTGGGGGTGCGTCTTATACGAGGGGTAATTTTACTATAGCGAAAATGCATGTGCTGAGTTTGGGGTGCGTCTTATACGCGCAGCACGTCTTCTACGCGGGAGTTTACGGTAGTTGTGCATGCACAGTCATCAGTTACTCCCTCTTTCAGTGCTGCCCCTCTCTCATGTCATGCATTATTACAATGCTATAACCAGTTCTCGTAATCCCCCTCCCTCCCCTTTTTAAGGTGGTATTGCTTTGGCTGCAATTGGCTTGCCTCGGTGTGGGAACTTTTTGTGAACAGGGCTTATGAGTAGGAATTGAAAGAGGTTTGCGTGGATTAAGTGGATATAAATGTGATGGATTAAATGATTGATAACTGTTTTATAGCACCCAGGTTTTTTGTTGCGAAGTCTAGTCGACTGCTCAGACCACTTTTAAATGCACAATAGATGTGCTGACACCATCGTCAAGGACCCTTAGATATCTTTTGGACCATTTTTTCCTTGATGTCTTGTACTGCATTTAAACTGATAGAGGATGATAACTCTTTCTGTATTGAAACAGGATAATTCTGACCAGGTTTTCTACTTTCATGAGAATATTGTCAAACATTGGCAGTAAGTTGTTAGATAGCTGTCAAGCAATTAAAGGTAGCGATATTTTAGCTGATATCTTACAGTTAGAGCAAACTCAAAGACACATCTCTAGGTCACATGTATTCCCAAATAGGTATACTCAATATACATGTAGCTGATGTAAGAGACCTTTGTTTTTGCTTATCTCGTCACAAGGACGATCGATATCTGAATATAGGACATCTACATGCCCCATGATTTCACAAAGATAACACTAATAACACAACTACCGTAAACTCCCGCGTATAAGACGCGTCCTCTACGCCAAACAAATGCCTTGTGCGTGTAATAGGATGTACTGAAATTGGGGGTGCGTCTTATACGAGGGGTAATTTTACTATAGAAATGTACTGAATTTACAAAATTGAGCATTAAAATGTGCGTCTTATATGCGAAAATGCATGTGCTATGTTTGGGGTGCGTCTTATACGCGCAGCGCGTCTTCTACACGGGAGATTACGGTACTGACCATAGTACAGGTGATATCTCAGAAGTTAACCCCACCCACTGGTCCCATACATTCTTATCACAACAATAACAGGAACCTTCGCAAAGGCCTATAGAAAGAATTGCAATATTAATTGACCCGTATGGATAAACATGTATAGAATGGAATTTTGCAAAAAGAGGAGCATGCCCTTCCCCTTTTTTTTTTAGACGAATTAAACTCTTAAGCCCCCATGTCAATCCACCAGCGCTTTCCTCCTGCCAGTACTAAATTCTTATAAATTTTCCTTTCATTTCAGTCACATCATCAACCATCTTGTACGGGCAAAGGCGAAAGAGGTAACCCTTCACAAGGACGGGCCTCTGGGGGAGACGGTGCTTGAGTGCTACAACTGTGGGTGCCGCAACGTCTTCCTCTTAGGCTTCATCCCGGCCAAGGCTGACTCTGTGGTCGTGCTCCTCTGTCGACAACCATGCGCCTCTGCCTCTAATCTCAAGGACATGAACTGGTCAGTATCAATGTGTTTATGAATATTGATAGGTCAGGTGTCAATAATTGCTGAGCGATGTACGAATATAACATGTGTTACATATTCTAAAAAAAGCTATTCCTTAGTGGTATTTAAGTCTTGAGGTCTTGAAAGGGTGCATATATCTAAGATAAATTGTTCCTTTGCCATCATGATTGTTAATAACAGATTCATATATATGAAAATGCCACACAGAACCATATTAGATTAAAGAGGATTTCTGACAGACATAGGAACATAGAGGGAAATCTGGTCTATAGTGTTTCTCTGAACATTTGCCACCACAGCTAGGCCATGGTTGAATAATCTCTGTTTGACCTTATATGCATTTAGTAAATAATATGCTGAACCAGGTATGACAAAATGGCTTGGACAGCTAGCTTTTGCACCTCAGAGATAGAGCATAGTCAGCTGTTCATTGGGGCTTGAAGGTGGGAGGTGGATTACTGACGCCTCATTATTGGTGCACACAAACCATTAACCCTTTAGGGGCTGCATAGAACTTAAACTTCTCCTTTTTCATTGAACTTAGAAGCCAATAACAAGTAGGCCTGTGGCCTAGACTTAACCTTCATTCAATAATGCTTTCAACACTGCATTGGTGCATCATGTCGACCCTTCAGTTGGGTACCACCTATAGTCAATAAGATGCATGAATGCATAACTGGTGGGGTACTCGCCGAGGCTGTTTCCACGCACTATGCCGACCAAGGATGACCATGCACTAAGGCATCAACGACGCAAAGCATGGAGGTCGTAACTTACACTATAAAATACTGCTGTTACAACCCTTTTACACTAGGGCAGCTCTAGGTGCCCATATAGTTTCAGCCATCTGTCTTTAAAAAAGAACACATATTTTGCCATCCAACTCATTGAACTACTCTCCTCTGTAGGGACCCCTCCCAGTGGCAGCCCCTGATCCAGGACCGTCAGTTCCTGCCATGGTTGGTGAAGGTTCCCTCAGAGCAGGAGCAGCTCAGAGCACGGCAGATATCTGCTCAGCAGATCAATAAGTTGGAGGAGCTCTGGAAGGTGAGTTTAAAATGTGGTCTTCTGTCACACTTGAACATTCAAATCTTCTGTTGATTGAGCCTTTCATATACTCATGTGTGTAGAACTGAAGTAAGTGTCATAGCATATATGATTTTAGGATAGCTGCAATGGGGATGCATTTATTGCAGTCTACTATTGTAAAACCCCGCGTCCAACTCGTAAAGATATGCCCTAAAAACATGGCATCTTGTGCTGTGTGTCTCATGGTGGTTTCTTTGTGCCAATAGGAAAACCCAGATGCTACACTGGAAGACTTGGAGAAACCTGGAGTGGATGAGGAGCCCCAACAGGTTCTACTCAGGTATGAAGACGCCTACCAATACCAGAACATCTTTGGTCCCCTGGTCAAGTTGGAGGCGGACTACGACAAAAAGCTGAAGGAATCTCAGACGGAGGACAACATCATTGTCCGCTGGGATGTAGGACTCAACAAGAAGCGTATTGCTTATTTCCACTTTGCAAAGGCTAATGATGGTAAGCATTGATACAGTTTATTACACCTGTTAATTGGAAGCACATTCTTACTGATGAATATAAATATCTATCCACTGTATTTCACCTAACTAAGCCATTTAAATTTCATACACTTTTACATGTATCTTTTGATACATGTAAACAACTCAGCCTCTGATCTTGGGAATGGCTATAGCCCTTCTATGATATGTTGCTCACTTTGATAAAATGTGAAAAAAAGAAGAATGCTAGTACAAAGAAAAAGAACAAATGCATTTGACGATAATGGATGTCGTGAATTGTTTCAGCTGAGATGAAGCTGATGCATGGTGACGAGCTGCGGTTACGGTATCTGGGCGACCTTCATAAACCATGGTCGGGCGTTGGTCATGTAATCAAGATCCCAGACAACTCGAATAATGAAGTTGCCATTGAACTCAAAAGTAACGCAGGTGTACCTGTTGAATGTACTCACAACTTTGTCGCTGACTTTGTGTGGAAGTCAACTTCTTTTGACAGGTAAGATGATTTCAATTTAGACATGAAAATTATGTTGGGTTCTCTGGTATACACCATTCTATCTATAAGGAAATATGTGGGAAAGAATATCATTTCTGAAACAGAGTAAATGACGATACTCATTAGTCTGTTATAATGAGCCAGGATGACTAAAATGGCCGATCAGTTAAAATGTCTAGGTTTTATATGCTTGTACATGTATCCCATACCTAGCAGACAAAAAAAAGCATTCCGATCATTCAAACCAATTTTCTTCTATCAGGATGCAGGCAGCGATGAAGACCTTTGCTGTGGACGAGACATCCGTGTCTGGCTACATTTACCACAAACTTCTCGGTCACGAGGTGGAGGATGTCGTTATTAAGGTGCAGCTGCCAAAACGGTTCTCTGCTCCCGGCTTACCTGAACTCAATCACTCCCAGGTGTATGCTGTCAAGACTGTCCTCCAGCGTCCCCTCAGCCTCATCCAGGTATGGTCACGAAACGCCTTAACCAGTCTAATGGTTCACTCAAAAGAGAAGAGGAAATCGTATAGAAATTTGAAGCACACCCATCAATTTATATAAATGTTGATTCTAAATGAACTACAACTCTATACTGTAGAGCTAACTAGTCATCCTTGCTTTTACTTCAGGGCCCACCAGGAACCGGTAAGACCGTGACATCAGCTACTATAGTTTACCATCTGGCTAAGCAGACTGGTGGCCAAGTCCTCGTGTGTGCACCCTCCAATATCGCCGTTGACCAACTTACTGAGAAGATCCACATGACGGGACTCAAAGTGGTCCGACTGTGTGCAAAGAGCAGGGAGGCTATTGACTCACCAGTTGCTTTCCTTGCGCTCCACAACCAGATCCGTAACATGGATAGGTAGGTCCTGCTTTTCCTAGCCAATTCTCTGAACAGCTGTTTTGGATGGTCCTCACAATACATAAAGTTCTAGAAATGCAAAGGCAAAATGAAACATCCAGCCACATATGGAATAAAGGTTTTGAGATGAGAGAAATTCATACACATGCAGCAGATGTATTGATATGGGGGAAAAGTGTCAAAATGGAGAATATCTTAATACCTGCCCCCTCTAAATGACATTTTTGATAAGTACCCCACAGAACTAATTGCCTAGGCTATAACATTTCTACTCTTTGCCCATTGCCCATTTGTAGCAGTGTACCAGAACTACAGAAACTGCAGCAGTTGAAGGATGAGACAGGTGAGCTTTCCTCGCAGGACGAGAAGCGCTACCGCATGCTCAAGAAGCAGTGTGAAAAGGAACTCCTGCAGCATGCAGATGTCATCTGCTGCACATGTGTTGGTGCTGGCGACCCGCGACTCTCCAAAATGCAGTTTCGTGCAGTGCTCATTGATGAGAGCACCCAGGCCACCGAGCCTGAGTGTATGATCCCCGTAGTCCTGGGATGTAAACAGGTAAATAGGATTGTCCTGCATGCCTTTGGTATACAGAAAGAAAGAAAGTTAAGATATCTAGATGTTCTTAATGTACTTCTCATATTGGATTGCAAAGCGTAATCCTAATGTAAAGAAATATGTAGCTGTTTTCAAACTGAGAAGTGAAGTAAAATCATCCCTGCTTTCATTCATTGACAGTTGGTGCTGGTGGGGGACCATTGTCAGCTCGGGCCCGTGGTCATGTGTAAGAAGGCAGCGCGTGCTGGCCTCTCACAGTCACTCTTTGAGCGACTTGTGGTGCTCGGCATCCGCCCCATACGTCTCCAAGTGCAATACCGAATGCACCCTGCACTTTCTGCATTCCCATCTAACATCTTCTATGAAGGTTCCCTCCAAAATGGTGTCACCTCAGGTATGTCTTTACAAAATATTTTATTCTCAAAACTATTGATACATATCTTACAAAATGTGCTTACATTTGACCGTTTTTAGGGGTTTGTGAACTGGTAACACAGACCTAACTTGGATACAAAAAGTAAATATATTAATGTTTCGTTATACATTGTATCAGAATTTCACTGTTGAATCCTTTATTACAGCCGAGAGGACCAAGAAAAACGTGGACATCCCATGGCCCCAGAACGACAAGCCGATGTTCTTCTACGCCACCAGTGGCCAAGAGGAGATCTCCAGCTCTGGTACCTCTTACCTGAACAGGTCCGTCTTTAAATTACTAAAAACATAAACTCTCCTAACACAACTGATCATCCAGTGCAAGATTATGTAAATGTATCTGAGAGACAAAGAATAATCTTGTTTAGGCCATGCTGTGAGGGTAAGTTTTGTGTCTTGGTATTTTGATTAATCACAATGTGATCTCTCTCTCTCTTCAGGACTGAGGCAGCAACAGTGGAGAAGATTGCGACTCGTTTCCTACGTTCAGGTGTTAAGCCAGAGCAGATTGGTATTATCACCCCATACGAAGGGCAGCGCGCTTACCTCGTACAGTACATGCAGTTCTCAGGAGCTCTGCATTCCAAACTTTACCAGGTAAGTTAATGAATGAATGATTATAAGATGAGAAACTGCTTAACATAGTGGCTTGTTTCAATGTAGGTTCTCAAATCGGAGCACACCTATTTGTGTTTGAGGTAAAAAGGCTACTAATTTGAACTTTCTCCTTATAAAAATTCACCTGCACATTGTACCTTCCTGCTTTGTGTTCAGAAGGTATGGCGCATATGATGAACCAACTGTTCTAAAATACAATTTCGATACTATTAATATTCTTTTTTTTCAGGATATTGAGGTGGCAAGTGTGGATGCCTTCCAAGGGCGGGAGAAGGACTTTATCATCCTGTCCTGTGTGCGTGCTAATGAGCACCAGGGTATTGGTTTCCTTAACGACCCGCGCCGACTCAATGTGGCTCTGACTCGGGCTAAGTTTGGCATCATCATTGTCGGCAACCCCAAGGTGCTCTCCAAGGTAAGAAATCAATAGCTCAGATGCATATGACTTAAAAAATCTAGAGAAAAGCAGTAAAGATAATTGTGAAGCTCTCTGTGATAATAAACAGACTGAGGGCAGATACTCGCTTGATCTACACTAAACCAAAATGATCCCAATTTAGTATAAGTGATCCCAATTTAGTATAAGTAATAACAAACTTATTTTCTCTGATATTTTGGAAGAAGAAAGGGGGGAAACAAGAGATTGTCTGTGCCTGCTCTCAAAACAAAACAAAAGTGTTTAGTTTCTGTCCGAATGTACTGGGAGTTCTGGTATTCATTCTGCTCTGTATACCTTTTAGCAACAACTGTGGAATCACCTGCTGACCTACTACAAGGAACAGAAGGTGTTGGTGGAAGGTCCACTCACCAACCTGAAGGAGAGTATGATCCAGTTCTCCAAACCCAGAAAACTCATAAATGCTTCTAATCCGGTCAGTATTTCTTTGTTTTACACTTTTGTATATTCTGAAAATTTGAAATATTATCGGCAAGGTGGGAGTTATCTGGCATTATTCGTAAGTGTCAACATTATGTATATTTGTACATATGTACTGTTCAGATGTCTCCTGATATATTTTGCCCAGTAGATATACTGGTAGGTGGTAATCCTTTTTTTTCTCCCAGAAAGCTTAGCAGGAACACTGATTCAAACCTCATTAACATTACAGGGTGGACGCTTCATGAGTAACACCATGTTTGATGCCCGTGAGGTTCTTATCCCCGGAAGCGCCTATGACAGGTCTACTCACAACGGAGGTACATTTCAAGTTTGATCACAATCTTCGATGCAAGTGGTTATCAAAACAAGTTATTTCATACCTGCCCCTGTTCTTTACTACCGTAATGTTTAAACAATACTCATTTGATTTGTAAAGAAAAATGCAAAGGTTTTGTATAAATTTTTGGAGGAATCTTGCTGTATGAATGGGGGGGAGGCATACACTGCAATGTACAAAAAAAAACATGGTAAAATTTTTAGTACAATGATACCATGAATTTCGCTTCTTTTCTTGTTTCAGTGCCCAAGTTTAACCCTGACAGCTTTGTGCGTCACGACCAGCTTGGTTACATCGGCCCGGACCGGGCCTACACAGCTGGTATTAACCTACCCGTACCTGTTGGCATGTTCATGCCACCCATCCAACAGCCATTCCACAACCAGCAAAACATGCAGGGTAGGTAACCAGGATAGATAAAAGATATTACATTGTATACCTGAGAGGAGGACAAAGTACTTGATACAAGATTGTTGTCGTTGACTACTAGGCTATAGAGAAAAAAGATAAAAGGATTAAAATCCCGCCTTGGCTGAGATAGGTGTTCTTAGGCATCCCATAGTTGTTCTCACTATCTATAATAATTCATGGAAATACAGATTTGAAATGTCATTTCTGAATTAACCAGTCAATTTTGCATCTCATAGGGAACCGTGGTATGGGCAATCGCGGAGGCCGTGGTCGCGGTGGGAAGCAGAAGCCACCACGTTACAGCAACCAGGTACAGACTGCCAACAGTCAGTTCACACAGAACTCCATGGTCATCAGTCAGTCCAGCCAGGTATATTAATACTTTATCAAAATGATATGACGATTTAAAGTCAAAAGCATTAGTGGTTAAGAGCAGCTTGTATGATATTTGTATGATGTTTTAAGGCCACACCAAAAAAATAATTTGCTGTACGGATTTCCCTCTCCATATTTTTCGGAAATACAAATTTTTTTTTTCTTTGAAAAAAATCTTGTCTACGGATTTTGCTCGCTTCACTTTCTACAAGTTTTCTCTTTGTGATGTTTGGCAATTTTTTTTTTAAATAAAATTTTTTCGCTCGCCTCACTTTTCCAGCAAGGAATCCATTGGACTCAAAAAAATTCTTAAAAAAAAAAAAAAAAAAAAAATCGCTCGCTCGCACCATTTTTTCAAAACCAAAATCCGTAGACCAACTTTTTTTTTTGGTGTGGCCTAATGGGACAATTCAACCAATCATTCGTCAATTCTGACATAATTCAATTCGTGGACATAATGTTATGTAATATTTATATATTAAACAGAACGCCTTTAGCAGATGATACCATCTCATTGCTAAGATTGATTAATTCGTCTATATAATTTTGGAGCCTAGGTTCTAAGTGTCATTCAATTCTATGTTTTGGCAGGATGGAACACAGATGTATTCGCAGGGGCCATTGACCCAGGGAATGAGTATGAGCCAACCGTTCCAGATGAGCCAGCCTGGCCTCTCTGGACTTTCACAGCCAGAACTTTCTCAGGTGAGTATCTAAACAAAAGCATTTACACCAAAGTTAATGACTCTTGTATTAAAGATTTCTTAATCAGTGATACATAGTTTTCATCAGAATTTCAAAATCTTAATGTTAATTAATGTTGTCTTTGTACTCTGATATTCAGGATAGCTACCTCGGGGATGAGTTCAAGTCACAGGCTGATGGTATGCTGTCCCAGGACTCAACATACCAAGGTGACCGCGCCTACTTTGCGTCTCAGCTGCTTTCTCAAGGCGGTCAGTTCTCACAGTACTAGGGGAGCAGGACGGACAAGGTATATCGATGATGTAGCCAGTGTGCTCCCCTCGCCACATGCAAGAAAGGGCAGCTGATGACCAAACGCAAGGCAACCAGCTATCGACTCGCAACGCCAAGGAGCTACAGAAGGAAAGCAGGCTAGCAACAACTGACGCGGCGTCTGCCAAGCCAACCAAACCCATGGGGTTGAGACCCAAGGACACGCCACTGGAAGGGACCCAAGAGCAGCAACAACTACTGGGAGGCATGCTGCAGGTTGGTCTATCTGCAGAGCAGGTAGACCGTTACATAAGACAGCGAAGCAACCCATGCAAAAAGCTGACACTTGTAAAAGATGGAAATCAAAGTAAATTGGCCATATGCTTAAGGGCAAGTAGATTGTCACAGGCATTGCATGGACTCCAATTATTGTCAAGTGCTAGTTGTTACTGCAGCAGCGGTATCACGGGCGGCCAAATTCATCTACAACGAAGAACACTTCATAACAAACATAAGTCATTAATCTGAGACTTTACCTGGCATATTGTATGAGAACATTGTTTTTCTCTAGAAAGCCAGCTTAAATACAAATGAAACTCTGGAGCATCCTATAAAAAGATATGGCATATAGTCAACTGGACATGTAGGCTATATGCTTTGTCTCTTAGTATGAATTGTACACAGCTCCATAATTGTGGTTTTGTGTCAAGTAGTGAGTGACCTCACAAATAATGGGAGAAGGCATGTAGCCTTCTATGTCCAGTATATATGGTTGATGCCAACTTTTAATGAAAAAAAAAAAGACAACATAAAACATTCATTGTATTTAATGGTAATCTATGAAGAACAATGGTTTACTCATTAGTTCACATGCAATCAATGAAGGAGTTTGAGGTCTTGATATGTTAACGGGTTGTTTCCTTGATGGAAGAGCCCCTTCTCAGCAGGCAGTTCTATTAATCCTTAATGTGTCCCCCCAGTACAATGCTCACTGGAGCAGCTGGAGAGTGAACTACATGGTGACCAAGTGGGTGTAAAGGCGGTAAGGCATGCTGGCGTGCACGCGGAGACTGGACGAGTCTGAAGCGGAGATAGGATGGTGACAGGAGGTCGAAGCTCTGAGAGGGAGTGGGAGATGTCCATTGTAAAGACCAACCCTCCCCGGCGTAGGCAGCCTGCCCTTAAATACAGCGAAGAGTACATGTCTGGCTGTGGCTTTCACTAGTTTGCGCAACATTGCCATCGCTGAAGACAAAACAGATGTTTACTTCTGGATAGACAAATGATAATGATCATAAAAGTGACAATAAGGACACCTGCGGGTAACTTGTCAAGCCATGGCTGTCCATGGAGGTTACACGACTGCTTTATTAACATAAGTAGGTCACAAATAATGAGATTCCCAATGTTTGTCTCCTGGAAAAGTGCCAAGAGTGTGATATATAATGTGTGTCAAGGTACTTCTTTTTTCACACAATGCCTACCAGTACTCAGAAGGGAGAGGGACAATGCAGCCTTGTGTCTTGTGCTATATGAAAACTTGAGGTTTTTTTTACAAAGGAAAGATAGTTCACAAAAGACTAGAAAAAAGTACTATGGCTAAAGTCTGAATGGTTTAAACTTGAACGTCAATAACTACTAAAGTTACAATTATAAGGGTGCTCTTGGGAAATGAGCAGTAGAGATAGAGACTTCATGTTATAAGACTAAGGTTATGTTGTAGGGTTACACCTTGGAGGTGTACGGTGTGGGATGTAGCCTGTACTAGGGCATAGGTATCTGTGATAGTGGGTAGTGCGCACAGGAGATGAAAAATTACATGTGGAAGTCCACCTTTGTGGCTTACTTTGTCAGAAGCAGTCTGTACCCTAGGCCATACCTGTCTTAAGTTCAGGATGGTGTCTAAGTATAAAAGATTTAGCAGACGAAACCCTTAAGATCAAGCAGGACAAGTTGCTGTTGTTTAGTCCTGTCTGTCTGAGTACAAAAACTCTGCTTTAGTCTCATATGGTATGTTGTTTGAAACATTGAAAAAATACCATCCCACATCAAATGAGTGGAATTATAAACTTTCTTTTTTCAAGAAAGATGGTCTTTGACTATCCGCCGCTGACTAAACCAGTGGCCAATGTGTAACCGACATAGTGCTAATTCCGCTGGTAATGTACTAGCCAACATCATGGCACTTTGTACCATTTTATTTTGGGGTATGATATATCATTTCTCTTTTTAGGGCTATACATATATGTATATCACTAATTGATGCCAAGCACATGGTGTGATGGTTAAGGGCAGTATTTACGTTCCCCTTGCCATAGGGTGGTTTTATGAGTAACCTGGGTTGTTTGTTGTTTTATTATTAGTGATTTGTTTGCGTGCGCCTTTTTCTAGCTTTGTTATTAGTAACAAGCCAGTACAGAAAGGTAATCATTTCAGTGAGTTGACTTAACAAAATTACCGCAGCGTCCTTCTTCTCTCTGCCACTTTTGTCGAAAGTGATAAATAATCAGCAAGACGAATGTAGCATTTACAATTCATACCGCTTTCTGTCCTGTGCTGAATAGTTTGTACAAAACTATTTTTATCATCTAAATAAGGAAAGGAGTATCACAAGGGTTAGTGTTTGAAACCACTGTTTACACACATGCGGTACAAACTGTTTGGAGATGCAGGTTTGTTAATTTGGCAATGTGAGACCGGTCAAGGCGGGTTACTGAGCTCTGTAAGGAACTAAGAATGATTGTGGAGATTTGCAGTGTACCATACCATACACACTTCATTCTTATTATGGAAAGTAAGTTTCTCAGACTTGAAATAGTTTTATTGTACACATCCTTTTGTCCAGTAGCATATAATGTGGTTTCAGTGTACCTGTCTATATGTTTGTCGCTGTGCAACAAAAAATTGTGCCACCAGACAGAACACTACAAAAGTACACCAAATGGAGGAATGTAGGCATGGTGAAATGAAATGAAGTTTGAATTAGTAAATTTTATCATTGTAACTGTTCATGGTCAGTGACAGTATCAAATAACAGAAGGAAAGAGCAGGGACAACTAACCATCTCTGATAACCTACTAAGGTTATAGCAAAGTATGATATATTTAATGTATCACACAGTCCTATGTCTCTGGTGTTTTACACCAATGTGATATTTATACAAATGTGGTGCCATGAAAGTGTGTGTCATTATGGTCCTATCAAAAGGAATATATCTTTTTCTGTTTCTTTCCTTAGAGTAACTTGATTTAAGCCAATTATAGCCTCTGTGGGAACAACAATAGCTGTCTTTTTGGATTCAAATAGAGCCCTGATAATTCACACAAACAGAGTTAGCAGAGATATGAAAACAAAGTAAAAATGTTAAGAAGTGGTCAATAGCTTAAAGCAAATACAAAATTGAATTCTGAGAACTTCTAATATTGTCCTTGATTAAAATGTATTTAGCATTATATGCGTTCCCAAATGTACCTTCAGGTCTCATTCTGTTATCTGGAGGTGAATAGATAATGATGAAATGTTTCTAGGTGATAGATTTTGCCACCCCCTGTCCCACACTCTCCCCTTTTGTATCATCTTTTCAAGTTAAAAGAAACAGTTATCAGTTCTGTAAAAATGATTATCTTGTTATTTAGAAATACCCACTGTGTCACCTTGTCAGGGGAGGGAGTTTGTATGGCTCCTGTATCCAAACACTTTCATAGATTATGCGTTGTTGGCCGTTGACCTATTTCAATAGAAAAATAAACCTTAGTGTTTACATAGACCCAAGGCATCTCTAAAGAAATGCTGACCTTGCAGCTCTGCAAACTTTTAATAAAAGCAACCAAATCCGATGTTCTGACTTTTCTTCGATTATCAGTCACTGCATTTAAGCCATAGGATTAGGACATAACTTATCAGATATACCATAATCTCCCGCGTATATGGCGCGTCTAAGGCCCCTGCACCTTATAAAATGAGCTTTAAATCCAAGTGTCTTTAAGGCAGGTTACTTTTACTATTGAACACCACCAAACCTTCAAAAATCAAGCCCCAGTTCAGCCTTGTAGCACATCTTTCAACTTAAGTGCTCCATACATGCGGGATGAGTCTTGTACGCGGGAGATTACAATACTGTAAATCTTTGTACATAAGCTGCATCCTATATGTGAATCCGAAGCTCATTTGGAGTGTGGCTCATAGGGCAGGAATTTCGAACTGTATTGACTGCAGTTACCATGGGGAAGGGAGGTAACAATTAACTCGAGACCTTCGTAGTTTCTAGTGAGTCCCTCCCTAGGGCAAATAGTATTTCCCAAAGAAAAGGGTACCGATAAAATATGGGATAATAATCAACCCTGTCCGGGACCTGCTGCCCTCTGGTGTAAATAATTATTGAGATATGCACACAAACTGGTGCCAGAGTTAAAACTGGAACACTACCTGAAAATGAAATATATAGGTTCTCCATTTATACCATAAGCCCAATTGTTAGAATCTAAGAATGTGGTGGTGAAACCTTTCTGTTTTGTGAGCTTTAGCCATGCTAATTCCAAGGGTACAAATACTACACTGTAGTATACAAAAATAAAATGCTGGAATCCATGTTGACAAAGACCTTATTAGAGGTTACGTCTTTCGGGGAGAAGCGCTAACGTGGCGCCATTTTCGCTTGTTAAATATGAGCAGGTAAACTTTCAACTTTCGCCGGTACCAGGAACACACTTCCGATCATACCGTTTCTCCTCGAAAGGGTTCACGCTTATTTGACCAGCTCAGTGGCTCCGTCTGTTATCAGCATGAGTGTGAATTAATGTAAATGAATTTCTCTGAAGTACACTCTGGCTTAGTGTCAATGTGTAGACAGTATTTTACAATAGATTCAAGTTATTGAAAGGGTGCAGTATTTCATAAGCTGGTACCAAGGCTTTTAATTTGGCATTTGGATATCAAAATATCCACTATTTGCGAAGGAGTCAAACATCATCAGAAATACGTTACCAATATAAAGGATAAACAGATTTCTCAGTGAATTTACACAGATCTCTGAATCTTTTTGAGAACAAAAATCGCGGATTTCCTTGATTTCGCGGAGATTTCACAGTAGGCCCTACTGATAGATCAGAAGTAGTCTGGTATTATATAGTGGAAAGAGCTGTGCATTGGAGGCCTAACTGCTCAGTACCGCCACTTGGGGAGAATTGTCAAAACTATTTAGCTGAGTTCTGTCCCTTCCCACCACCTTTTTTTTTGTGCCAGAAGGATCCTAGAAGCTGGGACCTAAGCCCCTAGCTGTATTATTGTAGTTCACCTCTCACCAGAATAGATTCTGGTTTAAGACAGATCCCTCCCCCCACCTACTAGACAGCAAAATTTACGTTTTAACACCCCTTCCTAAATTGTGTTGGGAGGGATAGTTCAGGGCTGGCCAAGAACTGAGATGCTGGAGAAAATTTTGGCAAGATAAACGTACATTATATCTAAGGGCCGGGTAGGATGGATTTTATTGCAAAAGCAGGTGCTCACAGTAATTAACATAGTGTTTTGTCATCAATAGCCAATAATTATAATGAACGGGTATAACAGGGTACACTTATGTAGGTATTTATTGTATGCTGTATTATGTGTGTGTTTATTATATGCTATATGGGAGAGTGCTATGGGAGTCCTGTATAGGGTTTATGGTAGTATAGAGTTTATGGTAGGCTGTGGAATGTGTAGACGGAGGGGAGTCGACGAGATCTGGTCAGGTAGATTCTGTAGAGGGGGAGGGGGGAATACGGGTGAGCCAAACACCGGCGTCTAAAAGGTGTGAGGGGTTGGTAAGAGATAGGGAGGAGTCAGTATTGTGGGAGCAGCCGAGGAGGCAACACATACTCCTGGAGTAGACGAGGATGAAGCCGTTTAATATTTAGTATTACACTTAGCCAATGTAAGAACGGATTGAACAGGATCTCTATGGCACTCATACCTCTCCAGTAGCATCGGATTGTTAAACATGAACTGCTTGTATGAATAGACTGATGTCGTTGAAGCTGTACAACCATGAGTGGACTCATCATCAGCTGTAACTGTGAATAACCAATGAACAATAAATGGTGACTTGTATCGGCGTCTTGGTGTTGGTTAAAAGGATGGGCTGAGCCAACATCATACCACTAGAGTTAGTCTTCCCAAATACGTGAGAATAGCGGAGTGAGCTGATAATAACTACACAACTTATACCACATTAATATACATATAAACACAACCCACACAGCCCAGATGGTGGAGAATTAGTGGTTGGGCTTATCATTGTACTGATGAGCGGCTCGCCGTACCCGATACCTAACAGCTCAGACGCTGGATGTGACTCAGCGGCATCGCCACACACTGACAGTAGTGACGGTGTGGAAGTCTATACTATCATAC
The DNA here is from genome assembly GCA_949317995.1 of Acholoe squamosa. Taxonomy (NCBI): domain Eukaryota; kingdom Metazoa; phylum Annelida; class Polychaeta; order Phyllodocida; family Polynoidae; genus Acholoe; species Acholoe squamosa. Next base: position 63,600,932 of record OX439039.1, read on the forward strand.
CTGCAACGCGCACATTGCCTGGGAATGCAGCAGTAGCACATAGTGGTGTAGCAGAGGGACAGGGTGGAAGATCCGGAGTGAGTGAAGCGGGACCTGATCAATCACGTGTCACTCTTAGATCGGATCACACACATGTGCATGTGCAATTAGGACCCAGGTCGCAAGTGGTGCTTTTGCCTGGAGAGGAGGTGTCTAGAGAGATTGGATTCCCCGTGGCTCGGTCAGAGGAGGAGCGGGCGTCGTCTCAAAGGGATCCCAAGTCTGGGGGGACGTCTGGCCTACAATTGTCTACTGCGGCTGATTCTGAACCAGCAGGGTCGGTGGTGGTGGACGATACCTCTGGACCATTCTCAGCATTGGGAGTGGAGAACGAGCATCAGTCATCTGCGGCAGAGTCGGAGACCAGGGCTGATATTTCTAGTGATGGGCAACAGGCGGCGGTTCAGGAGCACACAGTGAGTGCTGATGCAGGGGAACGGCCTGATAATCTCTGCAAAGGATGGACGACAGGAGACAGATTAGTGAATTATAAGTATTTTTCGACGCCCATTGCTAGGAGCTCCAGTATTAATTTCTGTAAGGCTACTCCTAGGTGCCTTGAGTTTGAGGGTACAGCGGACCAGGGACGAATCAGACGCGCATCTGAGGGGGATGTGGCGGATATTGGTGATGAGGATTTGAATTTTGAAGCGATTGCAACGTCATTGGGGTTAATTGAGCCAGTACATGAAGACGGACAGGTGGATGAGAGTGGAACAAAGGATAGTCATGAGAATGAGGGGGACGCACATGGGGAGGATGATCCAGTAGACGGGGCGTCTACAGTGGTGGCAGTGCCAGGACAAAGCGAGGACGTAGGTGAGAAGACACGGGAACAGGGGTCGGAGGCCTGTGGTGATTCACAAAGGGGGAGTGCAGGATTGCTACCGTCTGGTTTCTTGGTGGTTGTTGAGAATGGGAGACAGTTAAGTGATAAGGACTTGGTGGGTCAGGATGAGAGTGGTGGAGTTGGACAGGATTGGACAGGCTGTACTACACCTGTTGTTACAGGTGATCAAAGTGGCAGTCGTCTGGGAGAGTCTGTGAGTAAAACAAGGGTGGATGAAGTTATTACAGGTCTGCAGAACACTAATATTAGGGTACGACAAAGCATAGAGAGGGGGAGGGCCATATTGGAACAGGAGCTGAGATATCGGCAGGCCATTGATGGGGAGGAGCCGCCCGCGAGGCCGGAGATAGACCGGGAGCGTGTAGCACGAAGGGAGAGATTTTTGAACGACACTGTAAATTGGAGGAAGGTAACTGCGAATATCCGCTCAGGCAATAGTACAGGTCGTACTACAGATGAGGGGCATTTAGATGATGTTCTAAATAGCCATCTTCAGACTGATGTTTCGGGTGACTGGGAGGATTGGTGGGCTCGGAGAGCGGACGAAAAGAGAAGACGGCAGATAGAAAGGGAGGCCCGGGAGGAAGCCGCTGAGGGCTCCGTAGCTGGAGGTGTTGGAACTGGTGTACAGGGGAACGATAGTGAAGAGAGCTCAGTGGGTGATTTGGATGCGGAGAAACAGGTGGAGGAGGATATTGCACCTATTATTGGTTCTGAAGACGACGACATGGCGCCTAGTCCGAATGTTAAACTACCATCCTTCAATGGGGAGCCTGGGGAGGATTATCGGAGATATTTCAAGGGATTGAATGGAATGCAAAAGCTATTTGGATGGTCTCCGGATCAACATCTTGAGTATGCAAAATTGGGCTTGAAGAAGGGGGCATCGAAATGGATGGATGGTATTCCAGAGGGGGAAAAGGATACTTTGGACAAAGTAGTGGCTATAGTGAAGAGGGTTTTTGAAGACAAAAGGCCACTGTGGCAGAAACATAGGGATTTGCACTGTCTGAAGCAGGAAAAGGGACAGTCGGTCTGGGACTTCGCATTGAAAATAAAGGAATATGATGAGTTGGACGTTCCTGATGTCATCAAGCTGTCGGTCTTCGTAGGGGGTTTGCTTCCGCCCATTGATAAGGACCTGATGAAACACAATGCTGATTCTTTTGAAGAGGCTCTCAGACTGGCGTCTTATTGGGAAAATGTGGAGAAGGGCAGGAACTCCAAAGGTGTGGCGCAGCTACACATGCTAGAGTCTGAGGGGACTCGGGATGGAGCATGTGGGGACGATCAATTCGATCCTAAAGAGTATGCTAGGGAACAAACTAAAGCAGTGGTGGAGATGTGCACTATGGAATATAGACGGGGGCTCAGGGAGATGGAACATGGACGGGAGAATCAGCAGGGACAATATGCTGGAAGGGGTGGTAACTCACAAGGGCAGTATCAGGCGCAGGCGGGCAGAGGGACCGGCGCGGGAACATATGGTCAGAATAGGCAGTTTGGTACAGGCGGTGGAGGCCGAGGATGGAATTATCAAGGGGGACGCGGTGGAAATCAATATAACGCGTCTCAGTATTTCAATAACAGGTTTCAAGGACAGAGATACACAGGAGGAAGCAGGCAGGGACAACAGGGGGATGATAAAGGTCAGAGAAGAGCACAGGAATATGCTAGGATGATGGGAGATGCAGGAGAGAGTCAGAAAGGAGGAGGAGCGATCTATTGTTTGATTCATGACTCTACTACACATTCTACAGAGGAGTGCACGTTTTTGAAGAAATACAGGGATCAGTTGTCATCCTCTCAGCAGAACAGAGACCAGCGAGATCAGGGAAATGATGTTCGCAGGCCGGGAAACGGGCACAACGGCTCATTCCTACCCCAGAATTAAATTTGATATCAGGGGATGGGTCGGGAAACAGGGGATCAAAAGACAAAGCGCCATGGTTGGTTCAGTGTACTATTGACGAGAATACATACAGATGTTTAGTGGACACGGGCGCGTCTGATTGTTTTATAGCACGGACAATTGTGAGTAGTATAAGTGAGAGAGCAATTTGGGACAGGCAGCCATCTCAATTGGGGAAGGTGCGTCTGGGGGACAAAACATCATTACAAGTTTATGAGACGGTGCGACTGCAGTGTTTTATGGATGGTGCTTGCATATACTATGATTTTAATGTGGTGGATTCACTGGCTTATGATATTGTGCTGGGACGTAATTTTCTGATTGACGCAAGGGCACAGATTATAGCTATAGATGGAAAGGTACGTATCTTTACTGAGGATCCGGTCTCAATTGAAGTAGCGGCGATTTTGGACCCATGGGAGGAAAGATTGGTGACGGTGAAAGGATGGGATGTTGCGGCTGAAAGGGTTGGAACAACGGTCTTGTTGAGACCATCTAATTTGGCGGTGGTAGCTGCGGATGGTGCGGTGAACTATGTGGGGAAGAAATGGTATATGAGAATTGCTAATCTCTCTGACAGGCAAGTGTATGTGGATACAACTGAGGTTATAGCATATGCGGAAGACATAGATGAACCGGAACTTAATTTGCTGGAGGTAATTGATACAGCTAATGTTGGCAGGGATAGAAAGGATGAGGCTCGTGAGATTGTGGCACGATGTAATGAAGACCGGCGGGAGAATGGTCAAGATGCTAGGAGAGGGTCAGAGCATCGGCAGGATCCTCAGGACAGTGGTGGTGGATGTGGTGTTTTTACCTTAAGTGAGCAGGAGAGGCTGGATAAAATTGAGAAGATCAGGGGCCTTGATTTGGGTGACACTATGATGACGCCGGAAGAGCAGAAGGTATTCAGAGAGATGCTGGTGGTCAACATGGACACTATAGCATTTTCTATGAAGGAGTTGGGTCATTGTTCATTGGCTCCAATGAAAATAAGGGTCGATGAGTCCAAGGGTCCGTGTATGGCGCGACCATACAGGTATTCTCCTCAGAAGATGGATATTATTGATGAACAGGTGAGGGAATTGTTAAAGTTGGGAATTATAGAGCCCAGTGACAGCGTCTGGAGAAGTCCGTTGGTGGTGGTGCAGAAGAAGGATGGAAAGGCTAGATTGTGTACAGACTATCGCATGTTGAATCTTATTACGGCGGATGACACATATCCTATGCCCACAGCCAGAAGCATGTTTTTGTATATGGCATACAGAAAACCTATAATCTTTACAGCCATGGATTTGCTCAGTGGGTATCATCAGTGCGATTTACATCATGACAGCAGGCAATATTCAGCATTTGAATCACCCTCGGGAGTTTGGCAATGGACGAGGATGCCGTTTGGTATGAAGCAGAGCCCATGGCAATTTACTAAGATTATGTCATTAGCACTAGGAGGCTTAATACCACGTACTTGTCTAGCCTACCTAGACGATATCATTATCTTTGATCCGGATGTGGAGAGCCATATTACTAATGTCGGCAGAGTATTGGCAGCTTTAGGTAAAGCAGGTTTAACAGTCAAGCCAGAAAAGTGTGAGTGGGGCAAAGCGGAAATCAAGTTTTTGGGGCACATTATTAATGCTGAAGGAGTGCAGACGCAATCTAAAGTGATCAGAAAGGTGCAGGAATTTGGCAGACCGTATAATGAACATACAACTAGATCCTTTCTGGGGCTTTGTAATTATTACAGGAGTTTTATTCCTAACTATGCTGTTTTGTCGATGCCTCTGAATAATTTGTTGAAAATCAAGGTGCCATTTAAGTGGACGGATGAGTGTGAGGTGTCATTCAAGAAAATACAAGCAGCATTAGCAAGCACACCGTTATTGGTTCACCCAGAGATTGGAGGCCACTTTTATGTCTTAACAGATGCTTCGGATGGCGCGTGTGGAGCGGCCATCTGTGTAAAGAGGGATGGATTGCTGAGACCGGTAACATATTATGGGTATACATTTACAAAGGCTGAAAGAAACTACACTATAACAGAGAAAGAAGGCCTAGCTGTTATAAGAGTATTGAAGAAATTTGAGGATATGCTGACTGGGGCTAAGATCACGATAATAACAGACCATCAACCATTAATACCTTTGCTTCAACAAGCCAGTAAGGCTCCATCCAAAAGGTTGACTAGATGGGGTTTAGCAATGACTGACTTTGACTATGAGATTAGGTATGAGCCGGGAGCCACTCACTACCTGCCGGATTTTATATCCAGAGTGCCGTTGGCAGTGGGACAGGATACACCTGGCGAGGAGTCGGGGGAGTTTGAGCCTGAGGTGGGATGTGAGTTACTCGTGATGGAACTGGTAGGGGAGGAATTGGATAGGGAAACCTTCATTCAGGAGCAGTGGAAGGATGGATTCTGCAGGGGGATGATGAGATATTTGGCGGGAGATGAATTGCCAGTGGATGAGGAAAAGGCGCGAGGGATTTTACATAATGCTGATTTTATGGGTATGAAGGATGGATTGTTATGCAAGTATATAAAACCAGCTAGAAAGAGGGGTGGGCCTATAGCTGACCTAAACCCAAGAATAGTGGTGCCTAAGGCTATGGTGAATAGAGTGCTCTATCTCATGCATGATGATATCATGTGCGGAGGACATGTGGGAACAGTGGCGCTGAATACAAAAGTACAGGCTCGGTTTTATTGGAAAAATATGATGGTGGACATAGCTAGGTACGTGCGGCTATGTGAAAGGTGCGCGTTGAGAAAAAGAGCACCTCATTTTAGGGCCAAGGCAAGGTCATGGGATACGCCGGATTATCCATGGCAAGTGATACAGACAGATTTTGTTGGGCCACTACGTAGGTCCAAAGAAGGTTATAAATATATTATGACCTTCATAGACCTTCTGACGGGATGGCCGGAGGCATTCTGTACTAAAGACACGACTGCGCACACGGCAGCTGGGGTGTTTCTACGGGAGATCGTGTGTAGGTACGGCAAGGTGGAAGTGCTGTGCAGCGACAGAGGGTCTACATATATGGGTCAGGTTTTTCGTGAGGTTACAGCTAGATTATCAACCAAACAGAGGTTTACGTCTTCTAGGAATCCGACCGGAAATGCCAGGGTTGAAAGATTGCATAAGTCATTAGAGGATACGATAGGATGCTATGTGACCGAGGATCATGAACACTGGCCAGAACTGTTACCCATTGCATTGTGGACAGTGCGCTCCAATATCAGTATGAGGACGGGGTTCTCACCATATGCGCTACAATTCGGGAGGGATCCAGTGGCTATGTCCTTTGCTGAGGAAAGGCCACTGCCTAAAGTGCCATCTGAGAGGGATTGGTTTCTTAGAACAAATCATAGCATACAGTTATTACAAGAGGCGGCCAACGCTCATACTGCTAGGTATGAGGAGCAGCTCAGACGTAGATTGGATGGACGGGCTCGACCTGTATCTTTTATAGAGGGGGAGTGGGTATATTACTATGATCCGAAATGCGCGGTGAATAATACATCGAAGTTTGCTGGTAGATACACAGGGCCACACAGGATAATAGAGGTGGTGGGGGATAACAGGGTGAGGTTGAGAGCAGTGAAGACGGGCAAAGAGATACCTCACTTAGTAAATGTGAATAAACTGGAGAGAGCATACAAAGGGGAGGGTGAAAATGGCGAAGGAGAAGCCAAAGATGAGAGAGCGGTGGAAGTGGATAAGTCAGAAGTGGAATTACAAGTGGATAAAGAAGACATAGGACATGAGAACCCGAGAGGGGTGACTGAGGTGGAACATCCTTCATCTGGTCTGGAGGATACAGCGTTAGCGGACGCTGATAAGGAGGACAAATTGAATACGTCAGACGACGATAGAAGTGCACATGAGAAAAAAAGAGAGGTGGCCGGAGCTGGACCGCGCGCACCTATACAGGAATCTGATAATGAGAAAGATGGAGTTGTACGGCGAGATAGCCGGGAGAAGCACAGGCAGGAAGCTGTGGTCGATAATTGGTGTAAAAAGAAAGGGTTACAGGATAGTGATATTGATAAGGTCGAGGGTGGCCGAAGACAGGATAATGAAGAGAAAAGGAAGGGTAGAGTGAGAAATGTCGAGGTGAAGAGGCAGATGGACGAGGAGAGAGAGAGAGAAGAATTGGAGAGAAGACAGAAGAGAAAAGAAAGAGAGGATAGGGCTGAGAAGAGACGGAGGCAAAGAGATAGGAGAGCGCAATTGGCTGCAGGGGCTATTATGAGTGAGGAATCTAGCAGTGAACATATCATTCCAAAGGGACCGATTTGTAAGCATCACAGGAGAGGCAGAGAGGAGCTCAGCTCATCCAGCGATGGAGAATAGGGCGAGCTTAGACGGGATGCTACAGGATGGGCGATAATCCTGTAGTATTCACGTGTGTTGCTATGAGGGAGAAGGGGGGGTGATGCAGGTGTCGAAGGGGGAGGGGCCGCCCGGAGGAGCAGGTCAAGCTGACTCATGCAGGTAGACGGAAAGGAGGGCGATACACAAAGAAAAGGGAAAAGTAGGGCAAGGTAGGAAAAGAGGGGAGGGGGGGGGGAGGCCAGCGCAACAGGTATATGCAGGAGGAGATGCATCAGGAGGTGGCAGTGCGCGCACAGCGAGGGACGAGATAAGACCTCACAGTAAATAGCAGGTGCTGATGGACGGATGGCAGATAGCTGGTACGATAGTGTTGGAGAACAGCAATACCAACAATACTATAATACGTGGATGATTCAAGACAACTATTGCAATAGCACTTACAATGAAAGGAGCACAGTGTCTGCAGCAAGTTCAACAACAACAGAAACAAATGAAAAAGGATTTGGTGCGACTTCAACGTCAGGCCAACCAAGCTCAGCGCAAGAGCCAATACAGGTGGTGGAAGCAGCTCAAGCCGAGGTCCTGGTAAATCATCAGGGAAACATATGGGATAGCATACGTGACATCACTGTGGGACAGACAGAATGGGAGTGGTTGTTGGATGCCACTCTACAAGGCACCGGTGGTATAATTAAGAGAGAGACTCAGACCACAGAAACAGCGACACAGACAGAACCATCAATATTTTATAGTAAAGACGATGAATTTGTGCTGGATACATCAATCAGATTGGATGACATATTGATAGAAGAGTATTATAGTAGAAGACAAGTGACCTCAAGGCTCTGTCACATTTGTGGCAGAACAACAGCAACAGCGGCAGGAGCGGCCAAACACCTGGAACAGGTACATGGGATAAAACATCTCATATAATGTCCACTAGTGAGGAAGCGGGAAAGAGAGCACCATCTATAGTAAAGGCAGGGAGATATAGGGGACAACAGGTAGAAGACGCGCTGGATGCTATATATGGATTTGGATATTCATTGCCAAAGGTATTCAGATACAATGGGGCGACGTTACAGGACATAGTAATGCAGAAAATATCAAAACTGAAATTGGACATCGCGAGATTGCCAAGATATTTAAGGGAACAAGTAAACAGACATCACTTTAAATATGGAGTAGGGAGTGTGACTAATGCATTCTTTTTCTCAAGAAAGTGTAGGAGGCATCGCAAGACTAGTAGAGGGAAACGATGCAGGCAGTGTAGACAAAGAGATGAAACTTGGGAAATGTTCAAACTAAAGCAAAAGGGAAAGCATATCACCCAAGGAGTATTAACATCCGGGGTTAAAGACAATGAGACGACCCTGGAGGAGGAGGATGTAACTGAAGACTTTGATAAATATAACTAGAAAGGATATGAGTTGATAGGAAAGGAACAGAGGGACTGTATGGTTATAAAATACAATACCTGTTAAGGGAACGTTATGAGGGGTTGAAGAAATGTACAAAATGGCAGGTATCAGTATAACGCCACCTACCTTTAGAGGAGCACCAGGAGAAAAGATAGAAGAATATTTCTACGACATGGATTTGATTAAGAGAATATATGATCTAGGGGAAATGGAATATGTGGCATTATTATTGTGGGGAATGAAAGGTGAAATGAAAACTTGGGTTAGGAAATTACCTGAGGAAAGTAAGAATACTGCATGGAAGATACAGCAAATAACCATGGCAGTATTTGCAGCTCCAGAGGCCTGGAAGGAATGGGGTACAGGAGGAAAGAGACAGAAAAGACAGCGCGAGAATGACGGCGCGGAAACAGAGCCAGCGGGGGAATGAACACGAGAGTGAGAAAAAGGGGGGGGGGGAAGTGCCGGACACTGAGACAGACATATGTATATTAAGAGCCCAGTAACAGAAGAGGGGGGGGGGGGAAGAGAGCAGACATGCGCAGGTAAAGAAAGAGATAAGATGCAATGACAAGCAAGACAGTTGGCAGTGTAGGAGTGGAACTCCAGCTGTACAGACATCGGCAAGCAACAGATACAGACTACACTCAAAAGTTTAACAAGATAGAACAACCAGCATGCTACGTGGACATAACCAAGACAAGACAACATAATCAGCAGTTTAGATAAGCTATAAACATGAGTTCTAGTGGAAAAGCCTGGATCATAGACAACGGAAGGTTCATAGCGGTTGAGATGAATTAATGGAGATCAGTAATAATTTACTGAAGGAAAGGAATCATCGCCCACTGTAGAGAGGGTAGAGATATTAAGGCTCAGATACACCCTACTCTATGGATAAGACTTAACTACTTAATACAGTTTGTGGAAAATTGTAAAAGGTCGGATCCATTTAGGATGCATTTAATATAAATACATACCTGAAGTGAAGATTTAAGGACTAGTAGGAGTAGAGGCATCATCATCATCAGCAGATGAAGCGGGAGAAGAACTGAAGATAGTAAATAAAGCAGGTATATGAGATAAAGAGAAAGAAGTGCATCACATACAGGAGGCAACCACTATGGGGCACCTTATAAGTTGTCTAAGGGTGAATGGAAACACTAGTCGGAACCAGCAGGACCACAGTCGCGACACACATAGAATGACTCCAGTAACAAGGTCCATAATTAAGAGGCCTAAATTTAAAGGATATATTTGTCCAGAAGTAAGGCATTCTGTTAAAGAACCAGAGCCTATAATGGTTTAATTATTTAGGAAGCCCAGACTCTGAGAAAAGAAATACGATGTCTATAGCTGTAGATATATATTCAAAAAATAAGTGTGAGTGAAATTCTTTTCTAAGAAGGTATTAGGACACATAAAATTCAGTCATAGGGGTGTATTAATGAGATCAGTTATACACCTGAAACTGTGAATGTGATCGCCACTACTCACAAATCAGAGGAGCTCAGCGACTTTATAGAGTTAGCTTATGCAGATATTTTAAAAAAAAAATATGTGTATAGTATCTTATTACAAGAACGAAGTGAGCGTCTCTAGGAATCAAAGTATGAATCGCTAGGGAAATATACTTACTTCTGCGAGAGGGTAGAAGCTGGGGAAGCCAATGTTGGAAGGATAGGACCTCCAAGATTAGAAGAACGGGAGGTTTGTGGTCTGGCAGGAAGCTGATAGGGATGATGTCGCGTAGTGGTAGCAGATGAAGATGTCAAGAGAGATATGATGGTAGAAGAACTGTGAGTCAGTCGTGAGGAAGAGGCCATGGTGCTGGAATGACAGGTCAACGGTGAGAAGGGTGGATGTCCAGGTGAGATAGCCAGAGTACTCCAGAACGAGGGCGACATTACTGGAAGGTGTGGAAGTGAAGCTGCAGTGGATGAAGATGAAGTAAACTGACCGGAAGTGGAAGAGGTCAGGGCCAGAGCGGGCGTATGTAGACAGGAAGGCGGAGACCTAGAAGCCGAGGTGGAGCGGGCATCTGCAGCTGGAGCAGCTCGGATGGTGATGTGAGGCATCATTAATGAAGATACAGCAGGAAACTGACCGGAAGTAGTGGCGCTGGTAGTAGAAAAGGGACGAGAAGCAGCGGCAGAATAGGTAAATGTGGATGTTAGGGTTGTTCTGGACGTCAGAGGCGCAGTGGTGGTTAGCAAAGGTGTGTATGGTAGGGGCGAAACACCGGAAGTAGCAGGAAGGTGAGAAAACACATTGTAGTCTACATATGAAGAGTGATGCTGAGGTGGCAGTGGACGAGAAGTTGATGAAACAGCGAAGTTGGCAGGCAGAGAATATTGGTGGGAGGTGTCCACTCGTAGAGGAAGAGTCGCTGTGCAAGTTGGTAGCGCATTGGAGGTAAAGGTGGATGCGAGGCTTGGAGCAGAGGTAGCAGGCACTATAGCGCTATAGGTGGGACGCGCACCTATGGGCGACATCAGAGTGGGATTCCAAGGTGGCACGAAAGGAGTGGTAGGGTTGACTGGAGGCGGAGTGATGTCGACATAAGCTGGTTGATAAGCAGGAGTAGGAATAGGTGGAACAGCAGCAGTTGATTGCAGGCGGTAACTGGGATCGGGCATCCCATCTAGGTGGATGACGCGCAGTGTCATATCAGTCATGTTACAAGCTAAGCGTAGATGATCTCGAATGGTGGTGTGTGAGGGCATGGTCGCGCCTTGCGGTCCGGTGCATACTAGCATGCACGGAGTAACGTTAGCATCTGTGGAGGACAGGTCTCTGCAGCCGACGATGTAGGTAAAACCGGGCTGGAGACGATCTATCGGGAGATAGACGAGTGCGCCATTGACAGAAACGCTGGAATAGCTAGCCATCTTCAGTGCGAACAGGGTGGAAGTCAAGCATCGACTGAGAATTTAATTCTAGGTATCTAACCAAAGGGGATGGGAAGTTGAAATAAGAAAACAAAAATATAGTGAAAACTATAGTAAAAAAAATTGAGGGCACATTAGGAGGAGTCGCTGAGACAAAGACTCCAGTCCAATAAATTGGTGTTATCAGATGGAAGAGACGTACAGCTAGATAGGAGAGGAAGGCACACGTGTTCAGAGTGACGGGAAAATATATACAAGAAGGGGTAAAAGGGCCATGAACTGGTGAACTATCTGACACGATAGGGCTTATTAAGTGTTCAAGATCCATAAAAACTTCCAGGAGCGATCAGTTAGGAGTCGTAGTAACCCAACTCGAACTGTAACCGGAAGCCATAATAAGAAGAAAATGGCGTGGCTAACTATACTATGTGTCTTATGTTCCTTGTGGGGTGTGGTAGATGCTGGAAGGCACACTTTCGAGACTTTAGAGAGAGCCGAATTAGGTGTCATTTTGCAACCTGGTAGACGTATTTCTACGGCTGAGCACAATCATGTGTCACAAGTGTTTGTATTAGAGATACCAGATAGATTACCAGAGCCGGAAATGGAAAGTATTTATGAACAATGTGTGAAGAACATGCAGGTTATGTGTGATATTCAACATCATAACAGAACCTTATTATTTGAAGATACCTGTGACAACATCAAACAGAAAGAAGAATGGCTGAATCAAATTATTAGAAAATTAATACAGGCCAGAGAGGAGGAAGTGGAAAAGCTGATGGAAAACATACCTGAACAACAACAAGTCAAAAGGTCTAAGAGAGCAGGTATACCGGGTCTAAATATTATAGGAGAGTTGTCGTACTATATTTTTGGCACTGGGAGAGCTGATGATGTAGCCAGAAATGAAAAGGATATTCAATTACTGAAGACATCATATTATAAGATGCGTGATGTTATTAAAACATTGGCCACAAGTACTAGCAATGGCTTGGAGGACGTCATGGCGGAAGTGGGAGAGTTGGCTGATAGACAGTTACAATTGTATGAAATGGCTAAGATATCATTGAAAAGACGGAAATTGCTGGAAAGAACTCAAACTATGCACAGTGTGGCATTATATGAACTATCCATTGTATACAACCATGAAAGCCTGCTGACAAGGGTCAAATGGGGGTATATCATTCATTTATTAAATGAACTCATTGAGATAAAGGATATGGCAGCTGAGGTAAGATTGGCGTCACGAAGAAAACTATCATCAAAATTGGTCACTAGAGAAGATTTGAAAGAAGCTATAATCAACACTGAAGTATATCTAAAGGCTACGTACCCACGATTTAGAGTCGCTTTTACTGATCCTGAATATTACTATGATAATAGTGTGGTGCGAGTATATCAGCACCAAGGTCGTGTGAAGATGCAGATAAGGATTCCGGTGGTGTCAGAGGAACACATATTTTGTGTATACTCTGTAAAGGTGTTTCCAGTACCAGTGCGGCTGGCCAATAAAGAAGCTGACGGGACGAGAATAGAGGGATTGCCATCAGAAGTAGCCATATCAAAGAATGGGCGGTATTATATATCAGAGCCAGTGGTGAATTGGGCGCGTTGCCATGGCAACTCAATAGCAGTATGCCCAGATATTCCACACATGAGAAAAATAGCCGAACGAGGGTGCATGGCGGCACTAATAAGAAATGACAAGGTGGCCATAGCAGAAACATGTGAGATCAACTATATAGTGCAACCAAATTTTCCTTCATTTGCGATAGCACTGGGAAAGGGTCGTACTTTGGTATCGGGACCCGACATACAAGGTCAATTGATGTGTCAGTCAAGCCCGCCTGTTAAGGTGAACATGCATCATTACGCCATATTGAATATTGGGTGTGATTGCGCATTCATGACTGCCGGGGCGTGGATGCCTTACAGCTTGGCAGGATGTGGTCATGTGAACATGGAAACTAATGTGACTTTTGTAAATAACGATTTGCTACAAATGAACAGTGTTAAGAAGTTGACATGGATAAAGGCCGTATTAAATGGTGAAACTGTGGAGGTATTGCAAGATGAAGTGTTGCCAAAATTAGTAAAGACCAAAATGAAGCATAAGGCTAGAATACAACAGTCGCCAGCAGCTGTCAATCTGAAGAATTTGGTGAGTGCAATGGAAGACGGATCAGCTTTGCCTGATTTGGATGGCATGAGTGGTGGAGGCCAGTTTCCTACTGAATCACTATGGGATTATTCACCAATAATGATTGCGGGGGTGATTGTCATGACTCTGATGGTGGTACAATATTTTTGTTTAAAAAGACTATTAATGGCATACATATTGGCAAGAATGCCTATGAGAATAAGGAGTCTAGAAACTTGGGACTATGAAAAATACGGTGAAGATGTCGGAGGTAATTATGAGGAAGAAGATCCGGAACACAAAACGACAATAGCTATGATATCATTGATATTGATAGTACTGATAATAATAATAGCGTTACTGGTGAGGAAAGTGCGACAACTAAAGAGGCTTCAACCAGTGGATGGACTGTATCTACAGGTGGCAACTAAAGAGATCACAGAAATAATACCATTGGGGGAGAGTCTAATGCCTTTGGACCAGGTATTTCAAAGACCAGCAGAACAGGCTCTTATTAGAGACGTAGCAATAAGCTATTCGTGCCCGAAGTACATAGCTACAGTGCAGTGGGGTCGAGTGTTATATTCCACTGAGATGGCAACGGCGGAAAACGCAGTGCCATTGCCATTACCGGCCACTGTGAAGGTGTCAAAGAAATTAGCAGGGATACTGAACGGTGACTATGGATTTACGGTGATGACAAGATTGATTAGGTATAGTGGGGGCCTGGCGACAGGTGTACCACTAGAGATACCGATGATATCAGCGGCGGGCTGGACACCAATAAGGAACAGAGAGATAAATACACATCAGTTATCTGACACGGGACATGCCAGAGCCATGGCTCAGTTAAGAAGATCAAGACAGTTACCAGAAGTACCTGGAGAATCATATGGGGCTACGGCTGTATCATATTCAGTAAACAAGGGTCATAAAGAGTCGGTGAACGTGGCTTTGCGAGGTCAAGAGCCCAGGACGGGATCGTCATCGGTGTACGTGGACCTGAATGAATGAGACTGAAGGTGATGAATAAAACGCCATCATGATAGAGACTTGACATAGACGGTGGCAGGACATGAGAAAAAGGGGGGGGGGAGAAAGATATCGTGCAGCTGGCGTGAGACGAAAGGATGGAATAGACAATACAAAGACTATCTACAAATGAATTGATATAATGTCTGGGAATGGTGCCAGTGTATATTATTAAGTAAGATAATATAGCCAAAAGAAACTGTAATTTAAATGTACGACCAACTAATGAGACACTAACTACGACGTAATGTGGCAAGTGAAAAGATTTCTGATGTATATACTCGTTGACAAGCTGTGCACGCGTGAGTTAAGTAAGAGGTTGCCAGGTGTAACCCAAGACGCGTTAGAGTGTGTTTTAGAGTGATGCTTGGGGCAAAGGTTAGATAGAGGGGAACGTTTCGGAACAAGGAGTTGACAGATGTAAGGAGATTTATTGGCCCGATTGGGTGCAACTGGTGTCGACTCCCGGGTAAGGATAGTAAAAAGAATATATAAACATAGAATGGGACAAAGTGCTTAGTAAAGGCGAGTGAATGAGTAAAATAAATAACAAAGGAAAGAAAAACAAATTGAGAATCAAGAAATGAGAGAATTGTAATAATAAAGTATATGTTAGAGGACAAGTTTGCGCTAAGAATAAGTCACCAATGCAGTGTGGAAAATATATATAATAATAATGCATGGTATTATATAAGTGTGTTGCATATGTATGTATATAAATAACTATTGAAATGTATAATATAATAACGATGATTACCTCAGGTATTAGTGACAAAACAATACATAAGATGTATTCAAGCATAATTTATGCTTGACAATTGGTGTGACTCGCGTCACAAGAGGGGAGCGCCCGCACCTGTTTTGTCATCAATAGCCAATAATTATAATGAACGGGTATAACAGGGTACACTTATGTAGGTATTTATTGTATGCTGTATTATGTGTGTGTTTATTATATGCTATATGGGAGAGTGCTATGGGAGTCCTGTATAGGGTTTATGGTAGTATAGAGTTTATGGTAGGCTGTGGAATGTGTAGACGGAGGGGAGTCGACGAGATCTGGTCAGGTAGATTCTGTAGAGGGGGAGGGGGGAATACGGGTGAGCCAAACACCGGCGTCTAAAAGGTGTGAGGGGTTGGTAAGAGATAGGGAGGAGTCAGTATTGTGGGAGCAGCCGAGGAGGCAACACATACTCCTGGAGTAGACGAGGATGAAGCCGTTTAATATTTAGTATTACACTTAGCCAATGTAAGAACGGATTGAACAGGATCTCTATGGCACTCATACCTCTCCAGTAGCATCGGATTGTTAAACATGAACTGCTTGTATGAATAGACTGATGTCGTTGAAGCTGTACAACCATGAGTGGACTCATCATCAGCTGTAACTGTGAATAACCAATGAACAATAAATGGTGACTTGTATCGGCGTCTTGGTGTTGGTTAAAAGGATGGGCTGAGCCAACATCATACCACTAGAGTTAGTCTTCCCAAATACGTGAGAATAGCGGAGTGAGCTGATAATAACTACACAACTTATACCACATTAATATACATATAAACACAACCCACATAGCCCAATAGGCTAGAGCTAACCCAAAAGCCGGCACCTCACATGTAAGATGCACTGACTTTTTGTAATTTGGCGAGAACATTTGATAATGCTCACTTTTCAAAATCCAAGGTGTAGCTAAAGAGCTTTTTGGACCACTGCAGGCCGAACTGCAGGGATAGGGAAGCCCTGGGCCAGTGTATGGCGGATTCCCCCCCCCCCCACCTCATTTCTGGGTAAAACATTACCTAGTAGGCTATTTAAGTATTCTTGTTTCAAAGGGGAGAATGGGCGTGCTAAATCATTAGCATTAACTATTTTTCTTTTTTCCTGGTGTGGCCTCAAAAAGAGACCATAACTAGCATATTCGTTGACAATATACATATATTTATTCAGTATAATTAAGGGAGAAGTGAAAAAATATGATTTACAATATACTCGAAATAATGTCATTTTTTCTTTATGTTTAGTTTGATAATTTGATACTAAGCCCATCATTATGCTTTAAGTAAAGACAAGACATCAATGAGAAATATTGCACATACTAACGCCTTTCTAGATACATGAGACAGTATACTAGTAGCTGCCTGCTCCACATTAACTTTCAATAAGATAAGGTTTTAACACTACTCTGCACATTATATACAGTGACTACAGATATATGCTTTTTGACATATATAAGAAACATTTTATTATTTACAAATAAATTATCGTCTTTTTGTACATGGACTGATCAAACACGATACTTCTGTAAAAAATAAAGTCTATCGTGACAAAAATGGAAACCCAATGAATTTTCTATGACCCAATTCTAAATACAGAATGTAATACCACTGCGAAAATAAATGAACTCCTGTCGGTGATTGGCTAAGTGTATGTATGTATAGTGGTTATCAATACGTTATAAAAGGACACCCTGACTGACAACTATGCACCTAAAGCAGTACCGTTAAATATGACCATGGCGCCAACATTATATTATTCTCGCACAATTGCTGCCCATCGGAATATCCAATCTTTCTCTATACTTGATTTTTTTTTAATTCATGAAGAGTATAATAATCCTTTGGTAATTTCCTCACTAGTCATCAAGCTTTCATACTTTGTTACTCAAGCTGGATCCTGAAAATACACCTCATAACTATCTGACACAGAAAATCATTCACATAAAATAAATACTTCCACCATAGACTAGTTTATAGAAGGGAAAAAATAACCCTTTAAATCTGTATTTATATTACATTATTCTGGAATCTATAAACAAAAGAAGCACATTCCATAAGACACGAACTGGCAGTTAACACTAACACATATAAATGTAGGGATTAAGATCTATAAGTGCCAAATAGACATATACACATATATATTGACCTGTAAAAAGAAAAAAAAGGACAAAACAACATAAGTTCAAAAAGTCAAGTAAAACGATGCCCCAGAGATTTAGATAAACCAACCTTATATAAATATCAAGTTAACAAATTTTAAAGAATTTCTTTTCCATGCCTGAACACAACAGGATTTGAAGACAATTTAAGCTTTCCCTAAGCGGTTATGTCTGGCCTGGTGCCGGTTCCTGTCGCCAACCTGTGAGAAGGCCATTCCGCAGATAGAACAAGTGTAGGGCTTCTCGCCTGTGTGTGATCTGAAGTGCTTTTTGAGATCAGACGACTGGATGAAGGCCGCCTCACACAGTTCACACTTGTATGGTTTCTTCCCAGCATGAGCACGCAGATGCCGCTTAAGACTCGAGTCGAGCAGGAAGGTCTTGCCACAAATAGTACACTCTCGGTTCTTGGTGAACTGCTGCGGTGTCGCAGGGGCCACTTGGACTGTTACCGTTGTGGCCTGTGAGACTTGTTGTTGCTGTTGTTGTGCTTCTTGCACCTGTTGCTGTTGTGCTTCTTGCACCTGCTGCTGTTGTTGCTGTTCCAGCACTTGTTGTTGCTGTGCCGCCACCTGTTGTTGTTGGATTTGTTGCTGTTGTTGCTGCTGGGTTTGTTGTTGGATTACTTGTTGCTGTTGTTGCTGGGTTGGTAGCCGGACAGTGGTTGTGGTGCCGTCGGGTGACCGGTGACCCAGCATGGTCCACTTGTACTTGGGGAGGGTAAACTGCTGGCCTGTGACGTCAGTTGTCAGTGTTGTAGTCTGTATTGTAGGTTGTGAAAGTGTTGTGATCTAGAAAACAGTGCAAGACACATTTGAGTTGGAGTAGAGATGGCATTGCCATCCATTGTTTTTCCCCTGACACAATCAAATACCATATTAACTTAACTTGAGTGGGCGTAATGACACATACAGCATTTTACTGATACAAGGGACATAATAATCGGTATCATGATTTACACTATAGCAATTATAATCTTTAATATCATGATACTTTTGGTATTTAGAAGGAGCATTGATGAAATCCCTACTAAGGTAGAATCTTGGTTCCATAAATAATCAGTCTAATTGTGGCAAAGGTGGAGGAGCTTCACCATTAGCGTCTTCAATTCTCAAATTTTACGTTGCCTATTCATTGCCACCAATTTCATACACTCTCGTATGGGCGCAGTGATAACTGATTGCTACACGGATGCTGATAGTAAATCTAGGGTTACAAATTAGCTAGTACCTCTGTGATGAAAAACTATAATATCGTACAAACAACACATACATTGTCAAAGGTAAGATGTGTATAAAACAACAGGTGATTGATAGGGTCAAGGATTCCTAGCTCTCAAGGCCTAATTGTACCGCAGATTTGCTGTCTATTTCATTTGACTGGATGTAATTGGATCATGGCATATCAAACAAGTTTGATCCGTCATGGCAGCCACATAGACATCCCCATAGACAGGGCACTTCCTTGACTACCGTTCCAGTCAGGTGATTGGATATGACGGTTTGCAGTCGGTTCGAATTAAGAAGGGTAAAATTACAATAAGTATGCCTTATAACATATGCTTTAACTAAGGGTGTGCCTAGTAGGCACCAGGTTACTAAGTGTACTATTTGTTAAACATTGATTCAGTTAGAGGAAGAGAGTGATACTCATGGGTAATATAAGAGGAACCTTCGGAAGCAGGGACAGGTCAAAAGCAGATATCGCAGAAGGCCATCTCGGGAGCAAGTTATTTTTCTAGTGATTATTTAACCAATTTTAAAACAGATTTTTCTCAGTCCATGATTCTACGAATAGGTTCAGAATCACTAGTTTTTCTCTCTCTCTCAAATGCTTGAAGAGGAGAGGGGTATCAAGTTATTATGGTTTGATCGGCACTGCCCCTGCTTCCGAGATTGCCAGCTTCTGACCTGTCCCTGCTTGTGAGGTGTCTATTATTCTACTCATGCAACAATAGCCAACAACACAGTTACAACATAGATGGTAAATGTGTAAGTTGACCTACTTCGCTTACCGTGTCCGCTTCTGTCTGCACGACTACCCCAGCTGGCAGCGACCAAGTCTGTAAGGTCTCGCCTCCCGCTGTCATCTGTGATGTACTGGCCTGGAAGGCCTGGGCTGCTTGAACAGAGATGGTGTCTACACAAGCAACAGTTGCAGCAATGGTAGGCCAGGAGTCGGTGGTAGGAGTGCAGAGGCTGGCTGAGACGCGATTTTCTGCATCTGTCTGTGCTGCCTCATAGGCCTGTTGTTGGGCCTGTACAAAAGTGGCCTGTGTTTCATAGACCGCCTGACTGGCGGCTGTGTCTGGGTGCAGCGTTACCTCCTGCACTTGCTGCTGCAAGTCTTTTGCTGTGTGCAGTGTTACGCGACGCTGACCAGCAACAATCTCCGCCATCTGCTGCACAGTCTCAATCTTGACACCGTCATGTGTGGTTAGGACCGTGCACTCTCCAGGTGCTCCTTGCACCTGCACCTGGTCCTCCAACTTCACCTCCTCCATGGCCTTGGGCACCAACTCTAGCTGCACTGTCTGATGCTGTTGTTGTTGATGTTGTTGTTGTTGCTGCTGTTCTTGCACCACCTGCTGCTGCTGTTGTTGTTGTTGCTGCTGCTGCTGTTGCTGCTTTTTCACTGCCTGTCCGGCTTTGCGTCTCTTCTTCTTAGCAGGCGCACCATCAGTAAGGACAATCTGTTCCTGGCTCAACTGTTGCTGCTGTCCATCCTTTCCAAAGTTCTCACTGATATGAACAAAGAAGACATCCTTCTTGTCCACTTTGATCCCTAGAAGTCCCTCTATACTGATCTCTCCTTCATACTGTAAGCTATTCTTACACAGTAAGGAGACTGTGTCTGTGAGCATTTTTTTTACGCGATCCTGGCCAACCTTCATGGTGCTGATAGTAGTGGATCAGCTGATTGGAGATTATCTGAAAAATATGAGTTTGTGTTATTTTAAAATGACATTTGTTGATTGTGGCCTACAGGGTACCATGGTCAAATGGTTAGAATGTTGGAAATACCTCAAACTAATCTATTCAACAAACTTATTCCGGTTCTCAATAAGATGCTGTGGTTGACCCTCACTCGTTCAGTAATACATCTGCTTGAGTCTGATGATATCAGGCATGTGTGATTTAATTGAGTACATGAAGATATTTATGGTTGGCCTGGCTTTAGGCATTCTGCAGAGTTTGTCACAGATAAAAAAAAAGCATGGGCCTGCACAACTTATTGTTTGTAGGGCGGCAATGTATGAGTGTTTACTCTTTGTTGAATTCTTAACAACATTACTCATTAGATGACAAACCACGATGTTCATGCTGTCACCGAAAGATAACAGTTGACGTATCCCCTCTATCAAGGTTGGCTGAATGTATATTTAGACGGGGAAATGTCTTTTCTTTACTAGTATAAGCTTATTTGCCAAACGAAAATGCTTATTTGCCAAACGAAAATGCCATTGTCCAGGCCATAAATAATGAACGCTCCCTAATAGATTTTAGCCTAAATGACTTAGGATGTAAAATTACAAATGATTTAATTTTAGGGCCTAGGAATACATAGTTGGATCGGCGCCCAACTCACATACTTGTTAACGTAGTGTCATTAGGGTCTCAGTGTGACTAAGGAATACATGGCCATGGGGGCTAATGCTACAGTAGTAGGCCTACTTATAAAGGGTCTTTCACATTACGTCAGTTTGGGCCACATGAAGGTGTTGGAGATCTGTCACTGGCTGACATACCCACGCTGCCATAGAGAATGCACTGTGGCGATGTACTACCCTTTATAAAATCCTGATTTTCTACTGACCTATTGATTTCATTAATATATCCTTTTCACAATTAATAGCAGAGATATACGGGAGCATGCAGAACTAAAAATAATGAATATAAGATTTATATAGATATTAAATTTCTTATGTGGAAGTGGAAGAATGGTCTGCATGAGCTTGACAGTGAGCCCCTAGATTCACTGTGGGCAGCACAGTATGGCGATCTACTACCCTTCATAAAATCCTGATTTTCTCCTGACCTATTGATTTCATCAAAATATCCCTTTCACAACTAAATAGCAGAGATATAGGGGAGCATGCAGAACTAAAAATAATGAATATAAGAATTATATAGATATTAACTTTCTTATGTGAAAGTGGAAGAATCGTCTGTGTGAGATTTATAGTGAGTGGCTAGCTTTACTGTAGCGATATACTACCCTTTAGAAAATTCTGATTTTCTCCCAATCTGTTTGCTTCACCAAAAATTCTTTTTCACCAGTAATAGTACAGATGTAGGGGAGTATGCGAAACTAGGTTTTATTAAGGTCAAGTTTATTTAAATATTGAAAATCTAATGTGGAAGTGGAAGTATGTCTGCTTCCCCCTAGACTGCAGTGAGGGCTGCTGGCTATTGTTTACACTTGGGATCTCCACCAGGGCCGCCGAGAGTGTGAATACAAATTCGCTGAAAAAACTATACTATATGCCAACATGTCATGCCTGGTCATTGACGTCACATTGTCATGGATGATTCCTTTCTTCAAATTCTTGAAGCCACTCTTGGCCTACTGAACACAAAAATGCTTGTATCTTGTCCTTGAATTTGAAGACAAACCATTGCTTTAACCCTATACACATTCGCTTTCGTCCAAAACGAAATACATAAAATCATGGTCATCTTAATTTGATATGAAAAGATTAGCTTGAAATGCAAGCAAATAAACATGATGGGCGATAATAGAGGACGTGTATAACCAAAACTATCTGGACGAAAACAGTACAAATATGCAACGCATTTGACAAACTAAGCAATGACAAATGATTCTCCAATTACTATTCTCAATATCCATCACATATAGGCTTTTAAACCTACCAAAGACGTCTGCTATCTTATATTTTTTCGAGTGTTGTTTGCCCTTGTTTCCTTGTTTGACTCCCTCTCGCGCGCCCTCTCTCGGGAAATGACGAAGGCTCCAGTATGTTGATGACTTTATCAGGCGCAAGTCGGCGATAGCTCCACAAAGAATCGCCGTCGTTCTGCGTAAGTTTAGGATAGATTGGTTCCAATCTGCCAATGGTAGACTCTACAGAGATTATAGACGCTTGGGATATCAATCTGTAGGTTAATGTTTCAATGGGGAGGGCTGTAGGGCTCGGTGAAATTGGTGGAAGTAGAAGCCTAGTGCCACACTGTTGGCGCCATCTTGCTCGAGCGTCAGCTTGCCTGTGACAGCTGCAGCAGCCGGGACGCGCAGATGGTGCTGCCGCCGTCCAAAGTAGAGGTGCGCGTCATGCGGGAACACACAGCAGCTGGGAGAGGATGGAAGGTGTTGGGGGCATGGGAACGGGGTGGGAGGGGGTGATGGCATAGGGTAGGTAGGTAAGGGGAAATATAAAGCCAGCTGTTCAGGATAGAACTTTGGTCTTTGATAGGATTTACCTGATTTCAAGGATTTTCTGTACAAAATCTGTGGTTAGATATTTAATTGGGGGGAGGGGGCTATACAAATGGAGCATTTCAGGGATTTTTGTGATCAGCACTATTTTTTTTTTATATATTAAAATTTAAATCATAAACAGTTCATAATCTTATAAGTAAGTAACACGGTCAAAATGACCTCACACCCACGGTGCAGTGAATTATATAAATCTAGACAATAAGGGATTTTAATATGACATTCAAATGCTTAGTAAGTTACTTACTAAGTATTACCAGATTACCGGTATTACATTATAGCCTCATATACATGGAAAGGATAAGAAAATACATACAAGCAAAAGAAAAGACACAACTGAAATTCAACACGAGACGTTACAGGTTCATGGGACAATAAATTCTATGGGTGCCATAAAACCCAGTGAATAAACCGTAGCTTATTGACCATTTCAGAACCCTGCGGCCTGCCAATAGTGTCCTCCTGAACTGAGGGTATGGCTTAGACGAGGGGTTTTACATATGTAGACTATAGTAAGTAACTGGAACCACTTCAGACACATATAGTGACTTATGGCAAAGCCACCCCCCTCAGGGTGTGGCTGATACGCGAGTGCGACTTATATGCAAGGTTTTACGGTATAGACGATAAAAAGAGGTTGAATGGCTAGTAGCAGTTATATCCAAACTTATATAATAACAGGCCTAATCATGTGTTTCTGTACCTCGTAGATGACGACTGCAATATGATTTTCGCTCCAACCTGGAAGGAAGATCACCACATTCATGAATACTTGAACCGAAGGGATTTCGCTTGAATTCCAATTTCCTTGATCAAGAAATATCCACCAGGTATTTTCAATATGAAAGCGGATCAGGAGCGAGTAAAAAATCTGCTCATAGATACAGTGACTTTACTTTGCAAGAACAGTCTCACATATCAGGATGAGCTGTGTGTTGAAGGTCTACTTGGAGTGAAGGTAGACCAAAAAAATGTCTTCTTTGTGCATATCAGCCAAACATTCCAGAATGAACTCTCCTCCTCCCTGCCATCTGACAGATCCAGTAAGTCAAATGAGCAGCTCACAGATACAGAGACGCGAACTCAGGAACTCTCACACAATGAGCAAGTCTCGGAGCGGATCCGAGTCAAACGTGAGAAGAGCGATGAGTTCCAGGCAGCAAACCTTGAAAGTCGGACAGGCTCTCATTCCCCCCGCACTCGGGAGCCGAGCAGTGTAGGTGCCCAAAGGGCAGATGTCGTAGCAGGCCAGCGACGGGTTCATTCACAGCACTTGCTTCATCATAGTCACCGGACTAGTAGTAGCACTGGGGATAGCCCTAGAGGCCTGACTGGTGATGGGGTGAGCAACTCACCTGTTGATGATCTCCTCTCTGAGCAGCTCACCTCTGGAGAGAACCACCATGGGGAGACAGACAATGACCTCTTCAGTGAACCCCCCGTCAAAAAGAGGGTGAAGAGTGAGGTATTTAGTGAGGATGGCAGTTCATTGCTTGGCACGGATGGGATGGATGATATGTCGCCATGGCCGAACATTGGTGGTCAAACTGCGGGCAGTTTGGGCATGATGGCGGCCCAGATGGCACAGTCGATGGCTAGAAACTTTGAAGGCAATCAGTCACCGTCCAATGATGCTGTTCAACCTGGCTGCTCTGCCTGGCCCTTTCCAAGTGGTCTGGTGCCCCCGTCTCCAACTGACATGGTTAGTATGCTTTTGGTTCACCTATTGAGCTTTCGTCTTTTCCTATAAGGCTGTTTGATGGTGTAGATATACCGTAATCTCCCGCGTATAAGGCGCGTCTTATACGCGAATCAGATCGTGACTGGGTCTTATACACGGGAGGGTAATTGCCTTGAGTTTGGGGTGCGCCTTACAGGGGGCGTAATTTTACTATAGAACAGTACTAAATTAACAAAAATCTGCCCTTAGAGGTGGGCCTTATACATGGAATTGCATTCTCTTAGTTGGGGATGTGCCTTATACGCGAGCTGCGCCTTATACGCGGGAGATTACGGTATGTATGAAAGCATTACAGGTTCCATTCTGATAATTTGTTGTTTTACTACCCCCATTGTATTTGTTAAGTGTAATTGTCGTTCGGAAACAGACATTGGGAGTTTCACTGTAGTACCTTATATATAAGCCATGTATTAGACTTATTTCTGGCTTTTAGGATGTTCCTGACGTCATGGTATGCCTGAAAAATCATCATATGAATTCAGTGCATGACAGAAAAAACTTGGAGTTTGAACACCAAGGCCAAAAGAAAGTGTTTCAGGGAACCGGCCCTACCCAGCAAAACAGGGCCAACCCTTATTTTCTTTTTCAATTTTGAAGAAATTACTAGGTACCTGAAACACACAACTTTTCATTAGGCCTTTGACTATAACAGTTTCACAGAACGGAGGTCTCTTGTAAGTCGGTTAACAGATATATCATTCTGATACAGAAACTTTAATATCCATGGGCACGATGCAGAATGAGCATGCTACATGGTACACAGAACAGTCTACTCACAACACATTGAAATAACATGTATACTGCAGAGTGATTGATTAACGTGTAAAGAATGCCAGAGGCCAACACTCCTACCACCTGTATGATATTGTACCTTACCAAGCAGGTACACTTGTCCCCATAACGTGGTATATGACACCAGTAGAGAGGCTATCACCAAAAACCCAGTGCATGGTAGTTGATTCTGGTCACCGTGGCTATTCTTGGTCGCTGGCCTCAAGCTTTACACCAAAACCACAAACAAACTGCACAAAAGGAGTAAAACTTTAACCCTCAGACGGGTCTGCAACTTCGGGGGTTTAACAGGTACACATGGACCAGTGTACCAGACCGACAGGAGAGGGATGGGGACTTGTTTCAGTAGTGCCTTAGTTGGCCGTCAGGTGTGGTCTGGCTATGTCAGGTTGTTTAAACTAGAACCTCCAGGGGGCGCGTCAATCATGGACACCAGGTGGCCACCCTCAGGGCGTAACTATAAAGTCTACTGTCCTATTTCTTTTTGTCTCTAACATGAGGTAGCAGACTATTGAGGGAAAAGTCAATTGAAAATTAAGGGGATTGGAAACAAAAGAATGAAATCAAAAATATTGATGTTTGTATACATGCTATTTCTCATGTGTACAGCCAGATTTTCCTCAGCCTGATTTAATGATAGAAGATTGGATTGCATGTTCATAATTGACTTCAAGGTGAGAACTACCATAAAGTGGACACAGTCATTTTCAGACCAGGAACATGGGCCTCGAGAACAAAAACTACTTTATATCCATATATATATATATATATATATATATATATATATATATATATATATATATATATATATATATATATATATATATATATATATATATATACACTAAAGCATATATAGTATATGAGTGTCTGTAAACAAATGCTAAGAGTTGCATGGTCACTGAGTTTCAATGTAGAGTCATTGAGGTACATGGTAAACCACAATTTTTGATAATTTCCCGCTACAAACCCCCCCCCCCCCGGTAACCGACTCTACATAGCTTTATATAGAATTATTGCAGGCACCCATATATTAGGTATAGCCAAAAGTTGTTCTGGCAGCCTTCCTAGAAGGCCTGGGTGCCAATGATGATTCAACTTTCAGAGACCTGAACAGGCTAGTTCGACTCAGCAGCACCCTTTAGACTAAAGAATTATCATAAAACCAGTGACTGACCTATGCTCTCTTGGCCTTGTTGCAGGCGATGGCGCCATCAGCGCTGGCTGCGGCAGCGGCACGGGGGTTCGCGGATGTGGCCAAGATGGCTGCCCTCAGTCCCGACTCAATCTTGCCCTACCACAGCCGGCGGCCATCACAGCAGGCCTCCCAACAGGGCGCCAGCAGTGGCTCTAAGAAACCCAAGAAGTATGTGTGTACAGACTGTGACAAGGGTTTCGTGAGCATGACAGACCTAGAACGGCACACACGAACACACACCGGAGAACGGCCATTTAAGTGTGAGGTGTGTGGTGCGGCGTTCGCCCTGGAGAGTAACCTGAAGAAACATACCAGGGTACACACCCAGGAAAAGCCCTATGACTGTAGGATCTGTGGGAGGGTGTTTGGATACACCAACACACTCATCCAGCACTTAAGGACTGTCCACAATCTTAAGGATGTCTGAGGACTAAGATTCTATGGGTAAAACCTTCAGCATTTATTGCAGAAATGAACCTTGATAACCTCAAGGGCTTGTGACCAAAGAGTTGAAATGCAGGGATGGGTGAGGTGTGTAATCCTTGATTACATACACACATGCAGTTTGCCCATATTGCATACACTGCGTGAATGTATCCAAAGCTCTTCAGTTGCTATAATATTCAGGATCTTGAGCTGTTCAAAACTTGAATGGTGGTCTTCATTACTGTCAATGATCCCTGGACTCAGCTGAAGCCTAGTAGGCCACCAATGAGATTCACTCTTTTCAATATGCAATAGGTAGTCTGAATTTTATATTATTAGAAATATAGTGTCAAATTTGATGAGGAAGCTTGGTTGATTTGATGATAGAAAATTGGGTTGTGCAATATCTTGAGAAAAGCAAAATCAACAAAACATTCTTGAATTCATTATGTACATATGTGAAAATAAATACATTTACAAACAGTGATATTCCTACTTTCATCTGGTGAATGGTACAGCTGTGTTTAAGTTTGTATAAACTTTGAAATTTGAAAGAGTTTATTTTGAAGTAACATAATTTGATATTATAGAATAATCATAAATCAAAAGCCTATGCAAATGAATTAGGAGAGTCACAACACATAAATATATTAATGATAGGTAATGGGGGGGGAAACTTAGAAATTGATCAAAAGAAGGGTAAATGGAATGATAAACAATGATTGCTCGACTCCATGCAGTGCATGTACAAGTCTACTCGTCATGGTGCTAACTCCTTTGCTGCACGTCGACCCTGCCCTAAACTTTCCCGCCTCCTGAGTCCTCTAACGAGCCGTGTGTATTCGGTGTTTTGCAGAGGGAGTCACTACCACACCACTCGCTGCAATACCTCAATCCCAGTTGGTCGTCCGGCCTCTCTTCGCCACCACCGGAGTGCAGTACTTCCAGTTCCAGCGGTACTACTAGTGCCCTAAAGAGGCGGCGCCCCCAACCTCGACGTCACACATGCTTGGTATGCGGCAAGGCATTTGTGCGGCCTGCGGAGCTGGAGCGGCATGCACGGACACACACAGGAGAAAAGCCATATAAATGCATAGAATGTGGCACTTCTTTCGCTGTGACTGGGGCGCTCCGGGTACACATACTGCGGATCCACCATCGTCAAGCGAGGCCAGATGAGCTTGTCGGTGATCTAAAGTTGGCATCTGGAGCTGAAGGTGAAAGCATACCCCATGGAGGAGGGCTGGGTGATGCTGACATGCAGGCATTAACTCAGTTAGAGACGCAGGCGCTTAACCTCAAAATGGCTCCAGAAGACGCTGAAACAAGACACTTGGGAGATAGTGTTAAGTGTCATGCCAAGGGAAAGAACCCGCAGACAGGGCATATCTCTACAGACTAACAAACTGTGATACATTGGAAGGATAGTAATCAAGATGTAGAAACAAACATTATGTAACTTGTATGATAACACACTCATCAGTTAGTGTGTCATTCAGACTCTTGTCTTATCTGCAACCATTAAAAGAATGGTCATCAGGAGCAGCTTTCAGAGAGGAATGAGCTGGTCGGAATGCCCAAAGCGTATATCGCAGTGGAGAGAGCAGCTTTTAAGTAGTATATGGAATCGTCATAGTGGATCAGGCAAGATTTGAACGTTGTAAGTAGTGCTTATGGAAGCATAGGAACCAAATTTCTATTTAGGTGTGGCGGGTTGGGGGGGGGGGGGTGGCCTGAGGCTCTCGGTTGAAGGGCATTATATCAATTCTATAGACCTACCCATTGTTAATTCGCCCCTCCTCCTTTTCCTACGCAAGGGTAATAACTCACCATTAAGTAAGCAATCAAATTTACACGTACATTGTATTGTATACAATGAAATCAGCATACACAACCGATGATTAAACAATTGATTACCGTAGTCTATGAAATCAACACAGACCACCAGTCAGCTTAAACCCATACTGCACTTGGCCTCTACAGCGCAAATGAGCCATACCAAGCCTGTACATAATTTGGAGATAGAGGCCTAGTGGACTTTTCAAGCACTGACATGTATAGTACAGCCAGGCAAGGAATGGAAGTTCTTTAATAGGGAATAGGGTCAACACAAGTAATCGTACAATAATTTAAAGTTGAAAATGATGGCAACGTATGACAACAATGCAGGTGATCAGGCAAGTATATAAACCCTCTCGTACCCTAAGGGATTATATAGAAACACTCATGCCTAGATAGCCCGTCCCTTGATTCTCCGACACTGCAGACTAACAGGGACAGTTCTAATACATAAAGATGACCAGGCAAACAATATCATTTGAGTATGAATTCTACGAAGCTGATCAGGCAGGTAATTACCTGGTAGGTTTTTTTCAGAGATGTCAGACCTTCAGAGGTCTGTCTATTTTCAGATGTTCAAACTTTCCCAAAAGTCAGACATCTCAGAGGCTTCTTCCATCTTGTGGTCATAATATAGATATAGATAGAGGGAATTACATTAATCATAGATACCCTTACAACATGCCCTTTCTACTTCTATGGAGCATAAGGCTGAGCATAGTCCAGGCTTCAGCAGGTGAAATTAAGCATGCCTTGTGCTGCCTGCCCTCTAGCCTTTTCTAGACAAACCACCTTTCAGAGATCAGAGGATCTCTGAAATCTCATTTCAGAGGACATGAATCTAAGCTGGCTTCTGATTGGCTGAAATTCAAATGCAGTCTTTTAATTGTTTTTCTATCACCATCCAATGTAGAGATGGGTTTAAAGGTTTTTAATGAGGGGAACAGGTTGAAATGAAGATGAGATGGGTGCTTTTAGTATAATAAATTGAGGGAAATGGGTGCTTTGCTAAGACCCAAAAATTTCAGAGGTTGAGCCCATACCCAACTGACATCTCTGTGTCAGAGATGTAAGTTGTCAGGGAATTCCCTGAAAATAGGGATTTCAAAAATCTTTAGATTAAGTCAAAATAGGGATATGTAAGGTCTTCAGGGCCAGATTTGATTCTCATTTTCATAACAGTCAGTGTGAATATCCATGTTCATCAAAATGAAGAGAAATATGTGTTCTTGCCCTAATGATAACCCTCTGCTATACATATACCCAGGCCTGTGTTGGATGCTTTAACCAGTGACTCCACTGAGGAACAGGAAGGCCCCCTGGTGTAAGCAGAGAGACTCAACTGGGCAGGGGAAGGCCTGGACAGGGAATAGGGGATCTCAGTGGCATACTCTACTAGGGGAGGTGAAGGGAATGCTGCTCTCTGATTGGTCTAAAATACTCAGTCTCAAGACTAGTCTACAGTTGCCCTCCATACAGCCATTTGGGGAAACCCCTTCAGAAGTGCTATGTGAAACTCACACCCCCACCACCCCAACCACCATACATCTACTCAATGTCTGAACACCACACTCAACCTCAGCCACCCTCAATTCTGAAGCATTATAGGTTGAAAGAGATTAGGGGTGGGGTTGGTTGGGGAGGGGGTATACTAGACTCATAGTTCCATATACATGTATTGTGGGGAAGGACATTAATTGTATACATGCACATTGCATATATAGACTTTAACACCCACCCACCCCCCACCCTGCAATAATAGCTTTTCAGGGATTTTCTCAATACCCGACTTACATCTCTGTATATAATAGCATTTCATAGGTTTATTCAGATTACATGGACAATACAGCTTATCACCTATTTGGAGAACAATTATAGAAGGAATACAAACAAGGATTAGCAAATTGCTGAATTGAGATATGTAGGATTGTGTGGTAAAGACCAAGAGCTATATTTGTGGTACAGAAAGGAAGGTGTGACTCTGTGAGGTCCCCAGTCAAAGACTAAGAAGTGTTATATCAGACTATACATCCCATAAGTGTGCAGGTGTACAGATGACTTCTTCAAGGGTATGTTCAGTATGCTATACATTATAGATTTACTTCGTGGTCCAACACCCTCCCACTTGGCTCTTTCACTCAACAAAATTGTATCCCAAAATGACTTGAAATACCAATACCTATCTCTACAAATTTGTCTTGGGGGCATGGCTACAAATCCCCAATGACTATATCTTATCTAACCTCAAAATTGTGTATCAATGTGATTTAAAACACACCAATTCCTGTCTATAATTCCAAAATTTTCTTGGGTGGGGAACATGCCCCCAAACCCCCCTTGACAAGTAACTGCGCTTTGCTTGCGACATGCGATGACGCCCACAAGGCCTCCGGAAAGTTCAGGCTTTTTTTCTAGACCTCACTGTCATCCCTGAATATATATGAGATACTAATTGGCACTCTAATACGCGGGATTATAGTTCTCCCTGGATCTACAAGAGGGACACCAAGACCTTTCTTTTGATATATCACACTCCAAAGTAATCATGAGTAGGACAAGGGGGGTCCATGGGAGCCTAGCTACAAATAGGTTTTTGAATTTTGAAAATTCATTAAGTAGAACAAAAGATTTTTTTTTTACCAAATCCTCAAACTCTGACTGCGTCCTATACGCGGCCTGTATATGAATTGGAAGCGGATGATCAGTCACGCAACTATAAGTAATATATGAAATGGACTCAGATGATCAGGCAAACAATTTAATCTGTAAGTTGTTATTAAAATGAACCCAGATGATCAGGCAAACATTCAAATCTATTATTAGTATATTAAATGGACGCAGCAAAGATCTGTAGGTAGTATATGAAATGAACAGAAATGATCAGGCAAACAATTGCCTGGTACATTCATAAGAAGTCTATGAAATGAACGCAGATGATCAGGCAAACAAGAAAAAACAATTAGATTCGTAAGTAGTATATGAAATGAACTCAGATGATCAGGCAAACAATTACATTGATTCGTAAGTAGTATTAGAAATGAACGCAGATGATCAGGCAAGCAATATTACATTTCCTCTCCCTAGTAGTACAAAAAGGTTGAAACTGACTCTTTTAGAGTACAGCAGTTACAAAAGCTAGGTATTTCATACATGCAATGCTCGCACAGCCGAATATCATGCCCTTTTAATAAGATTTAAAGATATAGTCCTTAAGAGGATCAGAACAATGATTTTTTTTTCAAAAGGTGATCATATAATGTGAGCACACATATATAAACATTCCATGTCTCAGTCTTACTTATTTTACATATTCCACAGGTGGCTCCAGGACCACGGTTGCCTGTAGGTGGCGGTAGTGATGGACCTCCGCTAGGGTTGCTGTTATCGGCAGCGCGGGGACCACGTACGTCCAACTGGCGCGAGTTCCCTTGTGAAGTTTGCGGCAAGGTGTTCCACATGAGCCATCACCTGCGGCAACATATCCGCATACACACAGGTGAACGACCTTACCGCTGTGACACCTGTTGTGCCACCTTCACCCAGATCAGTTCACTGAATCGCCACCAGAGAGGACAACATGGCGACAAGTACTTGAGAATACAACTAGGGGGCACCACCCAGGAACGTGCGCAGACACAAAAACTTCTTGGGATGGGAAAGGACAGTTTGGGTGCTGAGGTTCTTACTGCTAGTCAAAGAGAGGATACTGTGCAGAGAGGAGAGAGTGCTGCCGGAAGTGTTGGAGAGACACCGGTAATGGCGTCCCAATCTAGCCATGTGGCTAGGACATCACCAGAGGGAATTTTGCAGTTTGAACCAAACCCGCCAGGTGGCGGGGAATACCTTTGTACTGACTGTAATATAGAGTTTAGACAATATGAACAGTTTGTCCGTCATGTCAAAGAATCTCACCCAATGTCTTAAACTAAAAAACATTGTTTAATTATTATGTGTACCTTTCAATCATTGGCTTATTAGTCCCTGTTATGAAGCAATGCAGAGTGAGTTTTAAGGAACCAAGGCCAAAGCGGTCATTTGTTGAGATTACTACCTGTAAGTGTACCCCTTTAGATACATAGATAAACCGTTATTCCATTCCTGTTGCTCATAGAATAAGTGGAATCAGATATACTCACAAAATATACAATCAAATGGGCAGGCCCATAGACAGTGAAACTACACATCGTTGCTATACTTGATTTTTGAGGAAAAAAAGAACCATTGACATACACATGTAGCTGTGCAATGGCAATTGCGCACTCTTTTTAAAAATAATTCGTTGTGAGAATCCTATTGCGACAAAGTTTCATGTCCAGAAATGTTTGTTCAAATGATTCAGATTAAGGAATGAATCTCCTGCCGAAATGAACCGTTATGAGTTTATCTTTGTTGTTTGAGATATGTTAATTAGACCTTCTGTACATGCATTTATTTATTTTTCAAACTGATTTACCAAATGGCTTTTAGTTTTCTGTTACATGTATTCTATCGTGTATATATTCTCAAATGGGTTTATTGCAAAGCTATGCTTTAATAGTGTAATTGTATTGTAGAAAAATTCTTCTTGCATACTTTATTTTTATTGTTAAATCGAGGTGTCTGTTAATAATGATTGCTTACAGATGTAATTCTATCAAAACCAATCATTGACACATTTCTTAAGATGACATTATATACTTCTATACCAGTAAGATATGAAAACTAAAGTAAAGATTAGACGCGAAGCACTGTTTGTCTCCTGATGCTATTCCTCTACAATTGGTATACATCTATAAATATAATAAGGTCTTTGGATTTTTTTCTCTGTTTTATATATCATTTATACATCTCATTTTTGTATTGCTAAGAGTCTGACCGTATTTGATTAACAGCACCAACTGTAGGCTATAAAATATAGCCTATGTGTATACATTGTTTTACCACTGAGTGGAAGACAGTAGCCTTTAATGACTTGGCATGGACATGGTGAGTTCGTCAGTATAATGCATTGAGGTATTCGTAGGGAGTTGTTTCTGTGATGAGATTTGAAAAAAAAAAAATCTGTTGATAACTTTCTGCATGACTAGTACTGGTGCAAATGTCACAGTCCCTACTATACAAGCTACCTAAACCATCTATACGTATATTTGGTTGGGGCAGCTACAAATTGTCAGGTAATAACACCTCACAGCATTACCAGGTACTTCTGATTGGGAAAGGGCATTGGCTGTGATCAATTCTATGTACAATGTAGTATGGTCTCAGTCAACAAGTTAACCAAAAGGAAGACCTTTATAAGATTTGCTCACTGCTATGGTTGAATAATGTGAACTTTTTCTCTCTTTGGATCAAATGTTATGTTAACTTTAGCTCAATGACAGTTCCTAAAACCACCGAAAGATAGGACCTACTTGCTCTACCACCGAATCTCTTTAAGACTGAGACTGAGTTGTTATTGAATCTGTTCAGCCACATGTATAGGCGAGTAAATACAATTTACCGTAAAACAATTTTCTAGAATCTTGTTGATATTTAGCATAAGAGGAATCAGCAGGAAGTATGGCTGATATCTTACTTTTTTATTCGGAAACGAAGTTGTTTTTTTAAAAAAAATATAGTTCACTTGGAATATCTAACATTATTGGACATGGAAAAAGATGCGTAAGGTTATGTGGAAGAGCCTCAAAGTAACGCCTGTACATGGCCTAAAGGATAAACCAAGGGTGTGAGTCCCAATACCAACCAAGACTTACCATCTATGACTATAGAGGGAAGTATAAATCACATACCCCACTAGGCCCTTTGTGTTTCAATCTTACTCCAATCACACCTTTACCTCTATATCACCACCGATGGCGGTCTTCAGGGGCTTCCCTAATTTCATGAATTTTTCAAGATCCATAGACCTATACACTATTTATATTTATATGCTCAG
Source organism: Acholoe squamosa (assembly GCA_949317995.1). NCBI lineage: Eukaryota > Metazoa > Annelida > Polychaeta > Phyllodocida > Polynoidae > Acholoe > Acholoe squamosa. The sequence goes on from OX439039.1 coordinate 63,635,866, forward strand.
TCACATTTGCCCCTGCATCATCTTTCACCTTTAACAAACAGGTTTGTGATAGTAAATGTATTTTACTCAAATACGGACACAACAACATAACACCTCTTTTACAACTTTTACAGTAGTGAGATTGGGATTTGACCACATGTGGAATGTAGCGACAACGTGTATCCTATTCTTCAGCATGGTTCTACACTACAAGTTGCCGCACACGGCGTCATCTCACTACTATTCCATTCTTCCCGCACATTCAATTTTTTTTTTCTTGAGATCTCTGGATTTCTTCTCTGTAAAAATAGGGTCTACCCTTACCTGTGGTGTGTTTGTAGAAACCTAACAAATGTCATGTTATACTCAAAGCACGTAGTTGAAAAATGGGAGAGTTGAACGTTTGGTTTATAGTAAGCCAGCTTTCATGGATCATCGACTTGTCCAGCCAAAGAGGTACATATACAAAGAGCTTGTAAATATTGCTGCCTGAGTGCGACAAGGTTGTAACTGACATTTTGGCAAAATTGAGTTTTCATCTCTTTTTAACATCTATTGACCCTGATCTACCATCTAGGAAAGTATCGAAGCTCTCTCTGTGTATGCATGTGTCTACAGGCTCCAATGCAATAGGGTTGGGCCAACTGTGTGCTATATTAATTGCAACAATTTCTTTGTATTCCCTCTCCTGCAAAACTTGAAATTATGCAGAAACAACCTCCTTGCACTGAGGCGACGATATAACCATGGATGTACATGTACCTCCATGATCCAATAGGCCTAGTATTTGATGCTTCTGAGGAATCTTGGTCTTCAAACCTCGACCATGAATAGCGTCATTAAAACAGATGTATGACCTTTGGACACACCACGTTCACCATAACCACGTCCATTTCATCACAGATCTGTTTATTCATTATTATTTTGTAAACATCTGTGAATGTATTTCTTTTCACGTGCCAAAGTTTAGGATATATAAACGGGTTGTATTAAGTGCTCAAGCGCTATAGATTTCAATACTCCTTTATCCCAACGCTCATGAATATAAGACAAGTGCCTATTCGAGACACGGTTTCTAATGCTTAACAACAATTTCTATGCCACCACAACCCTGGCACTTATTCGTGGCTGGCGCTTGTTCAGAGCACTGGTGCTTATATGGGCCAATGCGGTAACTACCTTTCTATCTTATTTTATAAACGTTGCAAGCAAGGATGGAGGTATAAAAACCAAAAGATGACCTGCAAGACAATAGCTCTAACTACACTAGAGGGATACTCACATCTGTGTTACATGCGACACTGCGATTTCTTATATTCTTGCACTCACACATCTGCCCAATAAAATGTAAAAGAAAAAATCAAGTAGAACGAACAATACCCCGTGTCATAAGTCACGCAGATGTAAGCGTCCCTCTACTATGAGCCCTGACAAGACCAGTAACGCATCCTATTGTTATATATAGTCGTTGATATATCCTTGATCTGAAGTACCTGACTCCCCTAAGTAAAACTGGCCATTATTCCCCAACCCTCCTCGAGTTCATTATTTTCTAACACTTTTTTGATATGAAGTAGAGGGAGTTCAGCTTTTGTACCTGACGTCCTTCCCAAATGGAGTCAGGTAATGATAAAATTCACTCTTACATGGGTGATCGAAAGAGGGGCAATAGAGGTCCATGTCTGATTTCATTCAGCAAAGGTAGTCCAGGAGGCCATTTCTTAAGGCACTACCATGGCACACAGCACTACGACTGCAAAATGCCAATGCTATTCCTATGAGAATATTAGTAAGACTAGGAGAGTGCAGTCGTAGCCTGTTAAGAAATGGCCCCCAGCACAGCTTGCTCAGTTAGACCCACTCACTATGCTTGGGGTTTAGGTCTTTGGAGTAAGTCAAGTCCATCTATAAATTATCTTATGATAGAACGCAGTCTGATTCAGGAGACCATTTCTTAAGGTACTACGACCACTCACAGCCCTACGACTACAAATACCAATGCTATTCCTATGGGGATTCTGGTACGACTGGGAGAGTGCAGTCGCAGGTTGTTAAGAAATGCTCTCCACTAATAGTCTAATCAGCTACCGACGCCACCGAACTTCCCAATTAATGCAACGTGGGCGACTAATTTCCAGTAGGCCTACTTGAAAAAGAGCACCAGCGCTGCTTGAAATGGCGGCCATTTGGCACTGACGTTCGTCGATTAAACTGGATCATGGTCCATTACGACAGGTGAGTTCAGGTGTTTGGATCCTGCAGTAAACCAGGGAACATTCACAGGGTAAACAGGTGCATGCTGTTGTGCTGTAATGCATTCATGAGAGGTAGGCAAATAAAAAGGCAATCTATACAAATGTTCTTTTACTAGGAAAACTTCCTAGAAAGTGCCCAAGCCTATGTCTTTTGTCGGCCAAATACAGTGCAGGGAGTATCAATGCATATGCCATAAAATAGGTCTATATATTGGAGCTTAGCCTACAATAATAGAACTTATCATTATATGTATATGGAACAATAATTACAGTTTTTGTTAAATATTCCTCTGCTAACCATTTAAAGGCAATATCATCGTTTTTGGTAATCAAAAATGAACCACATTATAACAGAGAAATCCATGCCCCTTCCCCTCACTTGCACATTTGCTCCAATTTACTCCCTGTAGAGAATCCACTTTCTCTCTCACTGAGAGAGTACAGCATGGTGGCATTTAACATAAGCCTGTAGTTGATCAAACTGCCGTGTGTGTATGTGAAGTCTGACACAGAGGGAGGGGGCTGATCAAGCACCCTTAAATGTGCTTAGGCCCAATGGGTATGTTTCATACCACCCGAATATATTTATTAAGTAGGACCAACTTTAAATCTTATTACTTAATCTTTCACCTAAAAAAACAATATTAATATTTTGGTGATTTTCCAAGAGGCATTTCAGATGCGAGTGGCATTTTGTTTTTATAGCATTGCATGTTTCCTTCCCAATAGCTGAGATTCTCTCGCCTGTTAACTGCAACATAGCACTTACAAGCTTGCCCTTAATAGCTTATGGTGCGGCCCATTAGTCCTAGTGAATGAGGCAGTGTAGGCTGGCATTGCTGCCAACCCACTCCACTCACTGCAGGAGGGACTGGAGGAGAGCCGCCACCACCCACAGCTCCTCCTGGGCCTTTCCCACCAGGTTTGCAGCAGTAGTTTAACACTGGAGCAGGCTGAGGCTGAGCACCGCCTGGAGGGAGGTCCCCTCCTATACCATAACAACTGCAAATAACCTATACTGGGAATATTACTTTAAATAGGTATGTATGTAGGCATAAATAGAAGTTAATCGATAGAATGCCGTAGTGTTGAAGACTAACAAGGATGAGTTTTTTTTTCACCATTACATTTTTCCTCCATGGTCGCTCTGAGTCTGGTTATGAATCTTTGTGGTGATCTAGTATGTTTGGAGCCAACAGTTTGTTCAAGCCTCAGCCTCGTCCCAGATGTGTGGGATTGAGCTAAGCCTACTTTCTATATACTACTCATAAAATACCAGAATGCCTAATTATCTGCTTGCTATAGGCGTAACATATGTAGGCTTCAACATAGATAGTCCCCTTCTCTTCAGGGCTATAATGTAAAGGAAGGGTAGTATCGTCTCAAAGATCAAGCTTATTCAGAGGCCTAGCTGTAACCGTTTATATGTATAGAATAAGCCCATATGAGGACTTTAATTGAAATAGGAGCATAGGGCATGCCTAACCCAAAAGGGTGAGGCAGGATATTGGAATTAATACATGTATCAGAGGCAGAATCTACTAGACATTTTATTGTGCCCATTCCTATAAATCATGTGAACATGTAGTTTACTTCTCAAATAATTGCAGTTTAGGTTTTCTATGTTAAGAACAAATGTTGTTTAGTGGAGTATAAGAAGAAAGCAATCTTTTCCCTACATATACCTGGCCACTATGATGATTTAAGTACTCGTTTATTATGAGTAGGAAATGTAATCTCTCATGACACACTAGAACTAGATTGTCTGTAAAGATTGCCCTGGGGTAATGTTTCGAGTGGTAGAATTTGCTATTGCAACGAAACAGTCACGCTAATTTTATACATGTATAAACAGTAACAATATTAACGGCCGGGTAAACTACTCACTTTTCAAATAGAAACTTGCGCAATATTGGTGTTAAATTTAGCCGAAATTACACCATGGACTCAATCAAGATCAACGTATTTTACAAGATGGTGACTATGAGGCACTGAATCGACACTTAACCTCATGAAAATACAAACTTGACTGGAACATACCCACAACACTACCGAATCACCACAGTGGGGACCCAAGGCTCACATCTGATGGGGTGTTTTCTAAATATTATTTTTAGCGTTTAACATGGCTGGTAGCAGGTATTTATAGAGGAAACTGAGGGCACGATCGAGTAGTGCAATAGAAAAAATAAACCTGGCGTTGACCTTTCTATAGACAGCCAATTCTTCAGTCACTTGAAGGCTTTTATGGAATAACACGGTCGTTCTATATTATTTCTTTGTAGGCTATACAGAAATTGTAAATTAATGAAAATACTGTTAGTAAACTTACCTGTTTTCCCTCTTTTGGCACAAAAACACCTTGGTTACCTGATCTTTGAAAGAATACAATTAAGGTGAAAAGTGGCCTTATGGTTTACATCTTGATATGGGTAATATTGGATTAATAAAATCTGATATCCGTATAGAGCTACTCTCCGATAATACATAATTTTCTCTTCAAACTTAAACCCCTCAGCTCCATTCTTACACTACCCTACTGACAAGTTGCTGTGTGAAATCTATTTTGACTTTATAATGGGGCGCCCATGATTGATTCTAATTCCATAGTGGCAGGGAAGGGATGGGTGACTATATTACCCTGATTAAACCATCACGTCTCACACCACCTCTATTCTCTGTTCGGTCATGATACGCCTGGTAAAACAAACAAAAACATAACAAAATAAAAAAAAGAGGTGAATACCCATTATTGACAGTTTATATATCAGTACCAAGCAGGAACGAAGCATGCTATTGTTGAGAGGTTATTGGTAACACAAGATGCGGCTTCAAATAACTCCCTTAACTCCCAATAAAACTATCCTTCAACGCCCAATTTTCATGTTACGTAACAATAACAGTAACAAGAGGAATATGAACATTTGTCATAGTCGTCTCTAATCTATCTGTTTTTGATATACTTATGCAGAGAGTTAGTAGGTCTACACGTATTATATTTTAGGTATGAACCGTATCTATATAGATCTATAAATGATCAATATACTAAGCCTATTAGAATGTATTGGATAACACACAGTCGATTAAATCGTTATACCATAGTTATTCCACTAATCCGTCTGGGCTCTTCATCACCTTAACCAACCTGTCCACACAATCATTATATCCTAATATACCTCTAATGCAAACAAACAGAAAGCAGTGCATTTTACCCTGTAAGTGTCGTATCATGCTGTAAAATATAATGTATTGTAATAATGTATCAGCGCAGTCCTGGTGTTGCTGCACACTAGACATGCAATCAAGCATCATTCCCTCCCCAGGGGATGGGCTTCCCTATCCCTAGCCCACTTAAAAGGGTCTATTTCTCCTCTTTCCTATCCCCTCGGGATGTGTGTGGTGCACATATGCGCGGGCACTGACACATTCCCCTGTGAAATTGTGTAATGTAGTTCTTGCCATGAATATGACCTTAGCTGTCGAAATGGCGTTAAACATCTATTATTCACTCACTCCCTCCCTCCCTCCCCAGGGGTTGATACAGTCTCCAGCTGGGTTGACATGATGCACCGATGCAATGTTGCAGATGAGTAATTATGCCAACACTACATTTGTACATCATGGTGACATAATATAAGAAAATGGACCTTAAGACATTATGCGATCTTTAAAGGGCTAATCAGGGGCAATCGGTGTATTGGGGATGTGCCCAATAGGATTAGTTTTACTCACACCACCTATGTATATACACTATTAACAAGTGCTGCCACACCATGCTTTCACATTACGTTCACAGTCGATACAAATTGAATGAGATTTATCACATTTCATTTCGCCGCTCTAAACATATTATTACTAGAACCACCTTTATCATAGACTTATCGTTATAATCGATCCATTTCACAATAGAGGGTGCCGTTGAATCACCTAAGCCCATAATTATTATCAGTGTTTCATGACAACAGATAAATCGGTCCTCTATATAGAGAGCGACCATGAAATCAATATATTGGAATCATCCCACACCAGACGCTTATGATTAATGTTGCCATCCCTTGCCATCTCTGACTGCCATATCCTTGCAATGAAAGCGCAACAAAGAATGGCTTCTGAACCGGGCAATAATCCTTGAAAATGGAATATTCTATAGGTTATTTTGACTAAAATATTTGGGTTGGACAAACATACATTGCCTCCCTACTTTATAACTGTAGATGGGGTATAGTCCTTAAGCCCTAATCGCGCCTCCGCACACCGCCTATGTCTCTACATGTACACCTTTATACATACATTTTGTCAAAATAAGCTCAACACAAGTTATTAGAAAGTAGTAAAATTTAAGAGTCTCTCTTTCTGCCCATATAGGAACCATGCCTGTTATCCGCTCCTCGGTGCGGCCCAAGTCCAGTAAACAGCCATGGGGGACGATCCTGGAGCCAGAGTACGGCCTTGGCCATCAGAAGATGACAGCCTATGAGGTGGACCAGACGGTGTCACGCCTCCACCAGGTCAAAGATGAACAACAACGCTATTATGAAAGGCCTAAACAGGCCAACCTCAACAAGGCCGGCATTGACGCAATGGTACGTCTTAAAGGTTGTAATAAATTCAAAGGTCGGGCCTCCAAATTGAAAATAAATGTACATTTTGTATTACTCTTGATAACTGGATGATTTTGTTTAGGATAAATTAACCTAAAGACGTCCACATACCCTAGGACGTCCATCCAACAAATTTGCTATGAAAAATAGAGTTTCTTCTGCATCAAAATCGTTGATGAGCATTGAATCTACCAATTGGTAATATTGATTCAGTAGGGAACCCAGTTGTATGGCTATTTTCTGGGAGTGGGCGTCTATATATAGCTCACATAGCCATTATCAGCTGGGGGCCGCCATTAGACCCCGACTCCACTATGACTAACACCTTCAGCCCCCGACTCTGCAGTTTATGCCAGGGATGCCTCCCATTGGTCAATAATACAATAGCCATGTGCCGTTATACGGTATGTGGACGTCTTTAGTTTATCCTACCCTAATCAAGATTGATGTTTCTTCCTGCTATGATTTAATTTATGGGCTTCTTATTTCATTATTATTTTTTCTTGCTGAGGGGCGATACTGATTCTTATATTCTTGTTATGTCATCACTTAATTTACCTCTAATTATTCGAATAGAAATCCCACCTTCAAGTTGAGTTGAGCATTGCAATAGTACGAGATTTGAATTGCAATAGTATTGCATTGTAGATTGTTATCATTGTCAATACCAGAATCGACGTCAGGTAGGAGTCAATTTGCCAAAATATCTCCATTGTGGTTTGGAATGGAGATTATGTATTATGTACATTAGATATTAGAAATATAATATCTTCAACCGTTTTATCTATCTGCAGGTGGAGAGACTAACGGAGGGAGCTAGTGCGAGGGTGGTGGATTCCAAAAGAACACAGAAAGATTCGATATATAAAAATATGGGCGTGGTGAACTCGTATGCATGGAAAGGATACAATTAATGAAGATCATGCAATTTCCTTGAATTTGCACTGAAACTTGAACCCAACTTGTGTGCAACAATGTGCAATGACAATTAGATGTAAACTAAGATACAAGGTCCCACCCATGGATCGGACTGAATGCTCATACAATAGATCGTGTCAGAAAGTCCAACCCAAGATACTCTACATGTATGGGTATCTTTACCGAATTTTCTTATGAATGCAAAATGAAAATGATTCATATAGTCATAAGTCATATCTACTGTGCAATGTCAAATTAATCGTGGCCATTTTGAGTACACTGTTTGTTGTGTTTCTAGTTATGGTGTAGAATCTGTATCTGTGTGTGAACGTGTAGGCAATGCAAAAATAGACATGGGTATTAGAATTATATTTTTGTGTCACTGTAGACTTACTATGAATGTAAAGAAGAAAGGCAAACTTGGCTGATTATTCAAACCTTAAGGTCTTCAGTGTGAATGTTATGAGTTTTTCGTTGACAAATAAATGAAAAGTTGAGTGACCTCACTTAGTATGAAAACTCGGCCTTGGTTTTTACTCTGGTTAGCCTAATCCAACACTGCGTGAGGATGAGTGGTGCCATACAATATCTTTTTGGGTCATGTTGTGTGACTTTCAGTAAATTATGGTATAGCATATACCGTTGTCACTCAACATGAATCATTTTTTGTCCACCCAAAATGAAGTACCTTTGCTCGATTTATCAATATCTTGTATCAATGCTACTTCGTCGTTGTACCAACCTGGACTTGACATACTTACCTAGTTTATAAAATAGTATTTGTGCATTGTCACTGGTCCCATGTTGCGAGTCATGCCATTGATAGATCCCTTGCCGGATGTTGGCTAATCTGCTCAGAGCAAATCGGCTTGCTGCTCATCATGTGTGTCAGGCCTCGATTTTATGGTTTCACTTAGAGATCTTTCAATACTAATGATAACAGACATAACAGGAGGATTAAAATTTATAAACTGTGGAGAGGAATGTCTCCACAGGAGGCTTGAGTATACGTGATTATGCTTACCCCTGTGATTTATGCCATAGAGGGTGGACGCAGATAGCACTTTTGTCACTACGATGCTTAAAACCGTATGGATATCATTTCATAGCTAGTTACTCGCCAGGGATGCGTAGTTAGCCTAATCAATGGCTCGGGCTGATCCTACAGCTAGGGCAGGCACTTTCCTGAATGTGCGATCTGCACCATGGATCAATGCAGTTATGAGTTCCTGCACGGATGAGGCTGTGTGAAATATACAAATACATCCATGATAATATAGACAATAAATTGAAGTTCTTGTTTTCTCACATCTATTAGTTAAAAATAAGGAAATCCTCCACGTCTACTGTCTACATGTCCAAGAGACTATAAAGTAGGGCTTATTCCCACACAGCTTCAGAGCATTGACCTTTTTTTGACTGATAGATAAACCATATCCAAAGTACTTTCATTTTGGGGTTAATCCTTGGCAATATGGTCTTGGAAAGGAGCTTTGTCCTATGCGATGACCTTTAGTATAGGTGACGTGAATTCAATACAGGAATATAGGGGAATATAGCTTTAATACTATGTCATTTGGTGGATTAGTAACTATATAAATATTGGAAACACGTGGGTCATGTGAGGGTATTTCTATTTTTCAGCACTTTATTTCACACCTGCTCTAAAAGTAGTACAAAATGTATTGTGCGATCAAAGATATGACCAGCGACTGCTCTCTATGACGGCTTTATAGGGTAGGTTAACCTAAAGACGTCCACATACCTTGAGACTTCCAGACCCCAGAAAATAGCCATGATATTGGGTTTCCTGCTCAGTCAACATTACCAACTGCTTGATTCTACCCTCATCAACGATTGGCAATGTTAATTCGGAAGTGAACCCATTTTTATGGCCAGTTTGTGGGGTGGACGTCTCAAGGTATGTGGACGTCTTTATTAGGTTGACCTACCTTAAGCATAGCCATATACCGCTATGTGAAGCTGTTGTATCAGTACATGGGATTAGTACCATGTAATAATAAGTCGTACAGAGAGATTTGGTACTGGGTACTTGACATGGTTCTCTCATAGAATGTTGTAAACTATATTTCATGCTGGAAACAGTGAAATACGACTGCCCTATAGGCTTATCCTGGGAGCTTCGTATTTCACCCCCCCATTGGAATGACCTGGTGTCGTATTTCACGATCAGCAATAGCACCTAAAATGTACATGAGTTTCTCATAAAATCATTTTTTCATGCCAATTAAAGGGAACCTTTTGGCATAATAGCATGAAATTGATACAGAGGCACACTCGAATGGTTTTTCAATTGAGAGTAGAAACATTCTCGCGATCCCCTGTCTATATAATCTTGTCGGGAGTGGGGGGAGGGGCTATGTTCCCTACCTTGCAGAAAATATAAATAAGATGAAAATATTTCTTATATAATAGGTCCCATATCATATGGTACGTTATCCTATTAAAGAACCTAAAGGTGCTTATACATATATGCATGTTATGTTTGGACATTGATCAAACATAAGCCCCAATTCTCTCTGATAATAAAGAGGATTTTGGCATTACTGTATCCAATAACCTGTTTATCCAGATAAGAGAGTTTGGACTACAAAATAACGTGTATTATCCCATTTAACAGCATGCATTCATATAGACCTCCTCTAAAGGGGCTTTTTTTTGGAAGACCTTGGTATTGAAGGCATTAATTTAAAAAAAAAAGAAACAAAACACAGATTTTAAAGCTTTCAATTAATTTCAACATTCACTGGATCTGTATATGTAGATTACGCCTATTTGACATTATTATCAACATGCGTGTCTCTGTTATCTAAAACTTCATTCAGGAAGATTGTAGTGTCACAATTTGTAGGGGCCTTTCATCATTTATTTTTCAGGCCCATTGTTTATGCCAGTTGTTTTTCACCCGAGTTTACCATAGCTCATTTTTGTATATATTCTTTATTCCCTGGAACTTACTTTAGATCAATGGGTGTAGTCATATTTGAGGAATCCTGTAGCCTCTTACTAAATAGACGTGGTGCTGCTAGCACCAATGAACTCACCCTGCACTGCAGCTCAAGAAACCCCACAATGCCCCGACCCTAAAAATAGAAGAAAGTAAGTGGGTCGATTGGCTTTACATAATCAAATGGATCACATTTTGTGCCCCCCCCCAATATCTCTATCCATCCTCAACACCCCCTCCCCCTTTGAAAAAAAAAATGGTTCACCCCTTTTAGCAAAATAGCTAAAACACACAAGCTGCTATTGGCAGGTCATGATACTCTAACTAGAGGGGGATAATAATGGCTACTCGGCCTCATTTGAACCACGCAAAACTGTGCTACTATCCCCATTATGAGACCTCATATTACCTCTAGCTATACAGTAAATTGCAGGTTCTTGATCGTACATGTATTATCAAAGGGAAAAAAAGTGAAGTTAATGTTATTCATGTAGTCCAAAGTTAAAACTGCTAATCATAGCTAATATAATAATGAACTATAGGTCTCATGCTATCAATTCTGATATCTACTATTTCATCATCAGCAAGAAAAGAAAAAAAAAAAAAACAGCGGGAGGTTCACTGGTTAAAGGAAAAAAAAATCGATAAGAAATCATGGCCAGCCTCAATTTATAAGAATACTTTTGTACTTACGATTTGGACGAAGTATAGCGAACCGATGGGCCCTAGTGGCCAGTGTCAAAATTAACGGCCGCTGCCGGGGCAGTATCCTACCGGGGTCAGTCCGTCCCTAGGTGGCCTACTTGACGGTGTGTGACAGGTCATGAAAAACAGAACTGCTCAATCCCTAGTCACCCCACACGGGCCCCCAAGTCACCCCACACGGAGCCCATGCTCACGTTCAATATATCGGAGAATAGCAGCTCATGTCCAAAACGTAGCGAGCAAAAGTAGGCCCCTATATATACTCACGGAGTTAGCAGCTCACTACACGGCCTACACTGGGAATGGTAAGTAGGCTAGTACTATGGCTAATGCCAAAATAGATTTTAGCGCACTTTTAACGGTTTGTGTGTGTTTTCCATATGATATGAATAACTTCAGCTAGTGGAGAGGTTGTGGAAGTTCTAATCTGTTTTATGGAATTTGACACAATCAAGCACAAACTATTTTTGTGAATGCACATGAGGTTTTTCAGGAAGGCATGCATGTACATGCACCTAACAGCAAACGATATAGCAGTCGTTTTACATCCTTGTACTCCCTTCAATTTTTCATTTTGCCCATGGCTAGTGAGACACTCATGAAACGGAGTTATATTTGAGTGACATCTGCAATCAACTCCCGCTAATATTAGTTTCCATTACATTTTATAACCTCATACTATGTCCATCATACTTTTACTTATTTAATAACTCTGGAAAGCTAACACTAGAGTGAAGCATACTTTGTATGACAGTACCTACTTGGTAGACAGTATGACTTGCACCAGATACTTGTGGTATAGAATCTCGATATACTAACATACCGCATCCATTAGCATCCTGTTTATATCTCATGTGAGACTTAAGGGGCACCAATCGCTGTGCGGATGTCAGCAATAGTACAATTGAATAAGGGCACTCTAGATACTTGTTAGCAGACAAACAAATAGGATAGTCCATGGACCCTCTTATTGTCTATCCTTTTGGCTTGCCTGCTTACATAATTGCAGCTGCACATAATAGTCGAATCCCACAGCGCTGCATTTTGATATAGGCTATCAATTGGCCCGGTGGCATTCATAATGTGAAAAATTATTAATACATTCTAGTTTTAAAACCACTGAGGTCCATCCCCTACTCTACTCTCCTTCGAGTACATAATATATTTAGGCCAATACAAATATCCCAAAAATATCAGGAACCTTAAAAACATTTTGCGCAATTATATGTTAGTACATCATTTACCATTGGAACCGTAGTGCTAGGGCTGGTCATACCTTTTTGGTCCTTTTTGGACACCCGCCCATCCACCCACCCACCCACCCCTTTGTCACACCTTTACTAATGTAACAATAAGAAACGTATACGAGCAATGGACCCCCACCCACCCTCTCTGGAGTGACGTACTTTATGGATCGGCCCCTAGACGAATTTAATTGGACTTCAAATCCTGAATCCTGAACTGATTAGTGGAGGCTCCACTACGCGATTTTTCGGCACATTCTCACTAACTGCTATCCCTATAGTGCCTAAGCTATAGGGTGTTGACATTCCTATATTGTAAACATGAGATTAAAAATGTAAACATGAGATTTCAGGGGTCATTTCATGGGTGATCTCTCTCCTTGTGTGCCATATTTACAAACTAACCTTCACCTGCATAGACTCTGTGATTGGGTAGGAGTTCAATATATAAACATCAACACAGCAAAATATAAATAACAACACAACAGCCACACAGATCGCAGGGTCTTGTACTGTAAAAATCAAACCTGTCTTATATTGAGTTCCAGAGACTCCCTAATGTGAAGGTCTGCAATGTTTACATAACATCAGCTTGATTTAGTAAACAAAAACATCTCTTTGACAACACTTGTAAGCATGCTTGAGATCGCACACAATCACATCCCCAGATAAACAAATAGCTCCCTCAACCTACACATTCTACCTTGTAATGGTAACAAATACTACTCTTTAATCCATGTTTGTCTCCCATTTTCTGAGAATTGCTGCGACTCTCTGCAAAAATCGCTTAGTGAAGCCTCACCTAATAATATATTCGTAGTGGTCTATCAAGCATGTCGTGATCATTATGGAGGAAAACCATAGCCCCGATGACTATAGGGGCCGACAATATGCATAACCAAATCCAGTAGATGATTATTATGGCAACGCAGATGCCTGCCGTTAATTCCAAAAGATATCATATAACTGTTCGTTATAATGAGTTCCGGCCGTTATCTTGTCTCATGTATAAATGACCTATGGGCAGGTAGATGTCATTCTGTAGGTCTTCAGACTGATTGTCTGTTTCCAAATTAACAGACATACATATATGGCTTCCACTCACAGTTTATTGCTTGTAGATATTACAGAAATGTGTTCATATCTGGCGAGAGAATGCTGAGGCATAATACAAAAGCGAAACAAAAAACAAGCAAAAAAAACCAAAAAAAAAATACACCAAAAACACCAAAAAACCAACTGAATAATAAAACCCATGCTACAATAACATACTCTTTCCTAGATCTTCTAGGCGCATGCGCAGATCCTATTGCTAGATCCGGATCTCGTGTCTCATTCGATCATCTCACCTGTGAAGAGAGCAGTGGTATCTCTGGTAAAAGGCCTGGCACTGGCCTTATGCTCTCCAACTTCTCATTTCCGGTCGGTGCTTTGCCAAGTCCTGGCCAGCACCGGAAGATGGGAAAGGTCAGGCTAAGCTGGTTTCTGTATGGAGAGTGGGTGTATACTGCAATAGAGCGGCGGCATACTCCAAGGGAAGCTGAGAACCAGGGAAATGTCATGCTTATAGAACAGAAAACTGCTGCATCAAAAAGAATTCATTCATTGCGAGCTTATTGCACGAAAAAAGCTAAGTGATATATTTAGGATTGTTGCTTAGGCGATAAAAGTCATTTGCCTCTAAAACTATGGGCATAATAGACCAAAACTTTAACGTCTTATTTAGGCAATTCAAAGACAACCGGCAACACATTAAAACTCATCCCATCTCAGGGAAGCAGAGCAGTGTTATGGGTTAGCATATACTTTTCTCCTTTAACTTCATTATAAAAGATCAATAAATCTTGATAAATGGTTGACATGCCATAGGGCAGTTGGTAGATCTGCATACTGGGACCCTTCCGTGCAACTACACATCTATTTGCGAGTCTACATTGGGTCCTAACTAGATTAGGTTACAAGGGTAGGACCTACACAATACTGACCCATGAAACCATATAGATCTACAGCACCAAATGACCATAGTGAGGTTTCGTTCTTGGACCCGTTTGAATACCCTCACCATGACAATAGTTGAGGCTCCACTATGTGACTTTTTGGAACATTCTCATGAAATGTTGCCCCTACAGTGTCTAAGGTATAGGCTGTTGACAGTCCTAAATTGTAAACATGCGATTTAAAAGTGTAAACATGAGATTTGAAAGGTCACTCGTAACAAAAGGAGTGTGTTTACCCATAGTTCTGTTTACATTTACTCCAAACCTGCTGAGACTTCACACTGATCAAGTAGGGGGTTAATGACCCTATTCTCCTGTATAAACAATAACACAGTACAATATAAATAACAACACAGCAGTCTAACAACAACCCTAAATTACAGGGTCTTGTCCTGTGAAAATCAAACCTGTCTGATATTAAATTTGCAGAGACTCCAGAATGTGAAAGTCTGCAATATTTACATAACATCAGCTTGGTTTAGTAAACAGAAACATCATTTTGACAATACAAGCATGCCTGACATTGCACATAATAACATCATAAGAGAAATGAATAGCTCCCTCAACATATGATTTCTACCTTTCAATAATAACAAATACCACTCTTTAGTTTGTGTTTGTGTCCCATTTTGTAATAGCTGTGATTCTCTGCAAACATCATGTTGACCGGGCCAACTCTGGGGTTACGAAATCGTCCCGAGGAACCTGGGGGGCATTTCTTGACATTGTTAATTAGCATAGTTAAGAAATGCCCTCTAGCCGAATTCGTTTTTAGATGGGAGAAGCCATCTACAAGTTTTATAACAGTCACTATGAATAGAGAGATTATCCCCGTGATTGACTTTTTCTTGTCTCAAATTCTGTCTGTAGTATGTAATCATGGTTTGTCATTTTCCCAAATTCTATCTTTATTCAAATTCTATGATACGAGAGGGAGACAATAGTTGTTTAATCATAACGAAATTTGCATTTTCCCCAAGTTTAACAGATCCTGGTTCAAGCCTACTATTCCTGACCAGGGAGATTCTTGAGACTTCAAACGGGGAATCAGATGCGTGGTTTAACAACTCCTTCACTCGTCTAATGCATTTAATAATTTGATTGTTTGGCACTTTTGTTCTCTCAAGAGTCACCGTAATCCGATTCAATAGCGACTTGCAAAACATTGATTCTAAAGATATACATTGGTTCTTATGCATTTAAAAAAAAAATAAAAGCCATTGCACACGGACTGGAAGAAAACAACAACACCCGGTATCTATTACAACATCAACATCTATATTACATCAACGCTGATTCAACATATGTGCTCCCCTGCTAGCACAACTCATCCAAATGATGTCTTTTTTACGCAAAAACGATCAGTTTTCACGTAAGAATGACATAAATTACATGAGTAGTGCTAGCTGGGTCATTACTTATTGATTGTTGACATGACATTGTTTTTTTTTGTTGTTGACTGGATGTTGTCATATCAGTATCGAATCAACAGTTAAAATGACAGTGTTAATTCAACGGCGACGAAATCGATGTTGAATTGAGAGCAATATTTCAACATTGATATACATGTGCATGTCTACTGTTGATCAGAATGTTAGAACACTTTTTAACCTTTTAATCATTGAGCACATGTATTTAGGCATTAAATAATAGTACTTTTATTTATCCCACTAGGTGGTATAAGGGTTCATGCCAGTATTTTCTCCTCACAATTAGAAGTCAATCCATCTTAAAACAAGACATATTTACACTTGATCCTATTATTTGTGGTAATAAGACACACAAACATGTAGTTCATCCTGCATTGAAAGGACCGCCTTGCAATTTAGTTATTGATAATGTCCAGAAGAGAAGTAGTTTGCTAAGCCACCCATTATACGGAATATAGAATTAGATAAAGCAGAGGACTCTTGGAAATGATACTGTACTCTTTCAAAGGTTACTCCACCCTCCCCACACTCTCTCCTCCTCAGAGAGGCAATGAAGTGAGAGATTTATGTATACTTCCCAAGAGGTGCTATCACTGTTTGTAGAACCACTAAGAAACATTAGAAATTATTTGCATACAAATATGTTACAGCAGCAAACACTAGAAGCTGTTCATATAACTGAACTTTTCCGAAGTTGAACACAAAGAGAGTGTTTAAACACTTTCTATATATAAACACATTGGTATCTCTAAATATGTTTACAATCTAAACACTTTTTACAGAATATAGAAGTTAGGATGAACAGGAAATCTCCAAGCAAAGAAGTTGTTTTCCTGGTGGCAGATGAATGTCATGGGGGCATGGATTATATCATATTACAGTCACACTGGTATTTTGTGTGGACAACTATCCATTAAAAGCCGCATAATACATTGATCATTCATGTCCATCAGCCCTGCAGAGTCTTCTTACCAGGTCTACATTCATGCTTCATACAATCCTACAGGGATGGAACAATCGGTGTAGTCCTGATGAGCAGACATGCATCATGAGTTGACGACTAAGGAACTTGAACATCGACGCATAATGCGGCCTTTGGCTAAGTTAATACTTGGAAGACCGGGTTACTCATCCCTATGTATAGGTCCACCTGTACAGGAGGGGCTAATCAGTATATCTCTTCCTGCAGCCTCAGACAATGCCCTTCTCTACCTGCTGGTGGCTCTGAGAATCCAGGTGAAATTACCTAGGAACATCCACTATCGAGTTCTCTATTGGGCTTATCTGATACCCATGTACATAATTATATAGGGCTAGGGAACTTGGCTATAGGCAACCAGGCAAAGGAAATACACGATGTCATATCATGTCATATAGAAGTCAGTGGAAGCTCATGTAGTTCTTGTGACAATCATGTGTATTACAAACTTAACTTGTGATTTACTTCAGACATAATTATCATATGTGCATGAGTATCAGGGCCCACACTAGCGCGTTTCTTTGATATCTTTAGGCCTATAGTCTCTGGCTGGAAAATAACCCGGAGCCCCAAGGGCCTATGTGGAAGGAAATCAGTAGGTAGACTCTGTACATATAATATTCATGTTGGGAATAAGTTAATACCGATGAATGTAAATAGCCCAAACGCGAGGAAAAGCTCCCTTTGAGACGAAAAAAGAAAAAAGAGGCTTTTGCCGACATATTTGTTTTAAAGCCCGACCAGAATGTCAGATGTTCCTCCAATTGACAAACATGATAACATATATCAAACTAGTAGTATATATTATCAGACAATGGAATAATTCCCTCTATTCCCTGCAGAATTCTTAGGGGGAAACTGGTAGCCATCTAATCATTCTTATCAGTGACGAGCCCAAGCAATGGCTGCGCCCACTGGACATTCCACAACCTCGGTATAATGCATTGGTTGTGGGCCACCTAAATCATGGGCTCTTGAAAGGAAAGGAAAAAAATATCACAAATATTAGCTTTAATCTCGGAACCAGATCGAGTCATCTCAAGCCGTGCGTCCACATGGCGATAGAATTTGGGGCTGACAAAATTGTCGACTCCGAAAACACTTTTATTGTCCATTTCCGACGATAATATCTAACAAGTTTGATTTTTGTCATCGGAAATGGACAGAAAAATTGTTTTTTTTTGTCCTCGGCAATTTTGTCGACCCAAAATTCTATTGCCATGTGGACACAAGGCTTTAGGAATACTTAAGCAGTATGAGTGCACCGTATCATTGAAGATCTGGATCAACTATCCATACTTCAAATTCACACTAATGACCTTAACATTTTTGTTATTGTTGAAGGCTGATTTTCAAAGGGGACATTAGAAGTTAAGTCGATAAAAAGCATGGGATTAATGAATATCAGAGCGTCAGCTTTCAGAACTAGGACCTTATTCAATCTACTAATTGTCATTCCTACATGTAACGTGTCTGCAGCACTTTCTCTCGAATGACAAAAAAGGTGAATTGACATTTTAACGGATTCCACTGTCAGTTCCATAGAGAGTACTTCTTTACATTAGATTAGATTCTGTTGAGTACATCTAGTAGCTAATATTAAATTATTTTCATTTGACCTAGCTTTGTATTGCAAATTAAAGCTACTATACCGTCGTGTTTAAGCGCCGGTATTTGGATGAACGCCTGTCTCAAATAAGCACAGGGGGTACAAATATAACTTAAGCACCGAAAATAAGAGTTCGAATAAGCGCCTGTCTTCTATAAGCGCCGGGGAAATGAGGTCGCTAAATCAAAAACCGCCGGGGCGCTTGAACACGACGGTACAGTAGGCCAATAGACTACACTCGGCAGATATGTCAGCTAAAATAATGTTTTCAAGTATGTGATCTTAAGTGTCTAATGTTTTTTTTCTTTTTATCCCTATTCGTAATATAGCAATACTCTTGTCCTTTCGGGCTTCCCTAGCCCACTTAAAAGGGTCTATATCTCATCTTTCCTATCCCCTCGGATGTGTGTGGTACACATATGCGCTGGCACTGACACATTCCTGTGAAACTGTAATGTGGTTCTCGCCATGAATATGACCTTAGCTGTCGAAATGGCGTTAAACATCTATTACTCACTCACTCTTGTCCTTTAGGACTGTAATATACCACCACATTACATACAAGATATACACTGTACTGTAAAGGCATTTAGGAAGGTTCAGGTAGGAAAAACCTGCAGCTACTGTTATATTGAGCCTAATACCATCTAAAAATGTCTTGCTCTCTATCAGTTTGTCTATCTATTCCGCAGGTGCAGTGTGCTAACCTAGGCGATACATCTCCATCAGTGGTATATCTACGACTGTCAATTTGGATGTGCGGATAGGCAGTGATGACCGGGGACGTAATAGATGTACGTCACTCCTACTGATTCCTTACGTCAACGTCAGGCAGGACACACTACATACAGGAGGCAATTCACTGGGTTGTTGGGCAAACCATTATGTAAATAGGTTCAGGTAACCAGAAGAAAAAAAAGGAAAAAGAAACATGAAACGGTACCGTAATCTCCCGCGTGTAAGGCGCATCGCGCGTATAATGCGCACCCAGAGTGTCAGAATATGGTCAAAAAAATAAAAAATTCATAACTTTTGTTCTAATGAATGGATTTTCAAAATTCAAAAAGCTATGTGCTGTTTGGACCCCAGTGACCCTCCTGGACCCCAAATGCAGCAGATGAGCTTATATGGTAGTGTAACATATCAAAAGAAAGGTCTTGGTGTCCCCCTTGTGGATCCAATTAGAACTAAAACCCCCCTTATAAGACGCACCTTATACGCGGGAGATTACGGTAAGTCTACTGCAGGGTAGACGTTTTGCTGGTACTGCATTTGTTTGGGTTGTCATCACCAGGAGTTGAGCCCTGTCCAGTGGCGTTGAACACCACGGGGACCCAGTGTATCGTTCAGTAGCGAACAGTGGTATTGTGCACCAAGGGAGGCCAGTGTAAAGACACCACAGCACCGTCAAGTCCCTCCCTCACCTGAGACGCCTTCCCGAGCGCCATCTCGCGACACGCACCATGTTTGATAACAGTTAAGCAGACGACATTTTAGGCGTCTGTGGCGGGAAGCACCACTGGCTGCACAGCCAGCACCACCAGTAACCCAGCGTCACAGGCGTCCTAGGTAGGCTTCAGCACTGTCCCACTGCCAGCAGCAGCAGTGCGACAACGGATACCCAAATGTTGGACCCAGGAGGCAGAACAGTAGCAATATATCAAAGGAAACAAGACGGCATTGCTTCTGTGATAAATACTGCCAACCAAATTGGAAGGCATGGACATGTCTGCCTTCCCTGCACCATTCTCAACCCCAAACCAATATAGGATACCAGCTAAAATCCAGCTGTGACCATAAGGAATAACATCAAAGGGCCTGCTTTAAGATATCAGATTCAGCTGCCATCCCAGTGTCTTCCATACAGCCGTAGATACTGGCGGCCAGCAGGTGAGAACAGTACTGGCATATATAGCTACTATTTGATGTGACTGTATACAGGAGGAATGGTAGAGTGCCCATTAGCAGCTGCCTCCAGGGTGTGGATGTGAGAACATGGCCCCTAAGCCATGTGGGGGTATATAGAGACCAGCTGAGGAGATTTGGCTGTCGTCTGTGTGGTACTACTAGGATATTGGAGGTGTGCCTCGGTTGTCAGAAAGTAGATGGAGTGGAGCAGCTACTGGAGGGGATTTGGCGTTCTATTGTCCCATATTTTAGTCTGATGGAGTAGGACCTGGAGGAGGAGCAAGCTCCAAACAGTGTAGCAGTTACAAAAGGCTCAACCCTCCACATTAAGGCGGACCCAGGAGGAACAAAGCGAGATGGAGCCCAGAGAGATCACCATTATAGGTAATTTCATTTTTATTGAATTTCCCCTTTGTTCATTAACTTATTGTGCAGGAATCTATAAAGGTTCATCACGGGTAGAGATGGCCCAGTAGTGAAATAGAAATTGAAATAGAATAAGGATGAAATAAGACTTCAAAATAGAAGAAGCTAATTCAATCAAGGATTTATTAACACAGTGAGCTGTGGTAATTAGATAGAAGCCCTTTATGGGAACATAAGACAGAGCGGCTTTTCAATCACAATCAAAACAAGGCTGATATCAATCTGAATACAATATGAACATGTAACTACAATGTAACTACATGTATCATACATTCAACTGCATCTTTCCCAGACAATATGCTGAAATATCACCATTCATACGTTGAACGCCTAACACATACTACACATTTTCAGTTGGTGTTTCCATGAAAACGAATGCTTTAAATGGGTTATTTTCTGACCTGATGATAACAAGAAAAAACACACCGCAGATACAAACACAAACACCAATATCAATTTTCACTTTTGCGGCTGAAAGAAGGTTTTGGGAGAATTGGATGTGCCTCCTTGCCCCTAGGAAATAAACGCACGTTGTTAACAGAATTATTATGGATGGTCCCGTTCCACCACTTCTCATTACCATCAAACAAAAATAGATAAAATAGATAACAAGTCGGTCTAGAACACCAGTCATTGATATGATTACACCAGTGCCTGGTTTTGGAGTGGCAGGAGATGGCATTCACGGAGAGCAATTATGTGAACAAACCCGTCAGGTTTTATTTTCCTTTCCCCGGTAGCCGGCCATAATAAGAGCAGTTGGATGGGGTTTGGTTAAAGCAATTACTAAACCGTAAACGGTTTAGTATCTTGTTGCTGAGGATGTTTGTTTGGGAAATTTCGCATTTCTTTACAGCCTGCCTTGACATTGGGATTATCCGACATTGGAAATGATTTATTCTATTTAGTTTGGGGATTTTCACATTTCCTTTACATACGTGAGTGTCTCTTGCCTTTGCAGTTATTCTACAAAGAAATTGTACCTGTATTCTATCTCTGCACCACTTTCATTTGTCTACATTTCTATTTATGAATACAACAGAAACAATGCTGATGGTAACATGTGAAACAAGAGTCACTAATGGCATTGGTACATCCTAACCATACTTTGGTAATTTGACTGCAATATAAAAACTAGCAACTCTTTCAATTAGGCGAGGCTTAGATCAGCACTATACAGCTGAACTCTTCGTATCAGGGTCAAATAATAACTTATGACGGTAACCAGAAGACCTAGTTGGGATTGCTCCTCTTCACATGAAATTATTTGTGAATCAAAATTTCTAGAATATATGAAGTGTCAGTGACTCTGGACGTCGGCAAATCCACAGGATCATTAGGATGGGTTGTACAGGTGTTATGTAACTGAATCATTAGGATGGGTTGTACAGGTGTTATATAACTGAATCATTAGGATGGGTTGTACAGGTGTTATATAACTGAATCATTTGGATGGGTTGTACAGGTGTTATGTAATTGAATCATTAGGACAGGTGTTATGTAACTGAATCATTAGGATGGGTTGTACAGGTGTTATGTAACTGAATCATTAGGATGGGTTGTACAGGTGTTATGTAACTGAATCATTAGGATGGGTTGTACATGTATTGTGCAATAAGTGCACGAATGACTCGAAGTTATGGTAATTCTTTAGATGGTTTTTATGTTTGCAAGTAAGACTTAGAATGGCAGAGACAGAGATGAAAATGGGAAAAAATCTACCTTGATTTCTTCCCGAGTAGTAGTTAACTTGAACAAGGAGCAAACCGTGTGTTGGTCTTTATTGCTTCAGGACAAGAATTCAATTTTAAAAAGGTGAAAACCAATAGGACATCAACCTTATCTAATTTGTATAGACCTAAGGGAGTGATCATTTTTTAACAACAGGGGGGCTGGTGGGTTTGTGCGCGGATGCGCAAAAAAAATTTCGACCCCCGTCTCGAGGGGTAAAATTTTTTCGACCCCCCCCTTAGGGACAAAAATCGTGTGCGAATGTCCCCTTTCAGCCTATAGTAACGTGCGGAGTTTTCCACTGAAAACAGGTGAAATTATTTTGACCCCCCCCATCAGAGGTATTGAAAAAATTCTGACCCCCCCTTAAACCCACCAAAAAATGATCATTTCCTAATGTGTATAATATCACGGAAAACCCCTTAAAATGACAGCATGTATTATTGTATATAGTGTTCCGGGACACAATGTCCTTTTGGCGCATAGATGCATGAATGCAGCAGCCATAAAAGCAACTATCATGCTCTGCATTCATGCATCATGCTCACTCATTAGGATAAAAATACACTTTTGACGAGTGTTTTCATGATGCTCTGATCCTATACCGAGAAATTACTCCTCAGCAGTGCTGAGATTTATTCCTTAAAGGGTTAAATCATTGCTTAGAGGATCACCTGACGATGTAACCATTGCCCATTTGGTGAGTCAGGTGATTATCGGTGTTTCTGTAATGAGGCATGGCGCCTAATCACCTTGACGTCTAATTACCCCGCTCTAATTGCCGCCTTTGGTCACTGAACTAACCACTAATGGCATGTGGCAGAGCTGCTCAAAGCTGCTCTGCCTATGGAAAGACTCTCAAATAATTCAGTGATATTTGACTCAGGACAGATTGTTTATATATTCTTGACAAATTGCATCTGAAGGTGTACATAACCGATACACAGTTTCCACTTACTATAGACGTTTCTACTCTTCAATGTATCGTATTTCCCAAATTATGATTATATTTCATAGTGTATCAGAGTATTTGGTGACTGAATGGGCGTATTTCTATAGAGCAATATAGGGATAACCAGTGGTTTAGTGTGACTTAAAGGTACAGGTGTGTTCACGTATTTTATGCAGACATACGCTCCCTCGAGAGCATGGTACTACGGGGACTACATATAGAGTATGGGGAATCAAGATGTGCCATGAACACGCCAAGTCAACTACTAGCCCGAGTATTTTCTAATGAACTAAACGTGTATTTATGTCCAGTCGCCTCACCGCTTACAGCAGAATCTCTGACACATCTATTATCGAAAGGCCGGGAGAAGGTTTAATTGTGCAGGCTGTGTGACTGATCCTTTGTGGCATCCACCAGGTATAGCATAGAGTGGAACTATACTGCAAAAGGGTGATCAGTTTTATAATATGTATATTCAGAACTAAACATGTTTTAAATCTACAAGTTTTGGGGAGGTAGGTGTCCTCTCAACCATCATTCTGTTCAGGAACAAAACACTTTATTCTAAACATAAGTTAAGTTAAGTTGAACATGTTTGAACGTTTAGGTTAACAAATATTGTGGATAGGGCACTACTTAGATTTGCTTAGGTGTATATTTTGTCGAATATTTTGGCCATATTGGACAGCCTGCTTTAAAATAAATCTTCACCAGGGATCACCAGACTTACTGGAATCAAAGACACCGGAATGATGTTGCATAACATGTAACAAAGCCACATTGGGAGCTTCATATTATCATGATACAATTTACCAACTCCCCAAAAAAACAAAACCAGAAATGCCATCCATAACGCCCCCAACCTACTTTGCTGCCTGTCCCTCCTGCAGGCCATGCCCGGGGGGGGGGCACTGAGCCTCGGTTTAGGTACCAACTGTGGTACCGGCCCCATGGAGCGGTGGCTGTCGATGTGTTGGTGAGGGAAAAAAGGGGGGCTATTGACTGAATTACATCTTGAGATTAGGGTGCTGTTAAAACCTACTTGCATGGAAAGGAAATCACTTGAATATTCCATGTAATCATTCAGTGATGTAAAATTCCTGAATATTATTGTCAAAGAACCATAGTTCACATGGAGAGGCTTAAAAAAGGTGGGGCTGCTGTCAGATTCCCCCAGAAAAAGGGGGCTGTAAAAATTGAGCTGCATTTTAAGGGGCTGTGAAATGGCCAAAAAAGGGGGCTGTAGTTTCGCAGTTGGGACCTACAATCATGGAGTCAGTGCCTCCCCCGGGAGGCCATGCCTCCCTCATTCTTTCTCCGTTGTCTTCGCTTTGCCAGTTGTCATGCAATGTGGCAGGGCAGGAATTCCTTACCAATTGCCTGGTGAGGATTGGCATTTCTGAATGTGAGATTTCTTTTGTGATGCACGCCAGCATAATGAGCCCTACAAGTTTACTAAATACCACAGGGCCTTGTTAGTTCGGTAATAGGCCTGCACCGTCCTCGTTCGCAGGTATCCGCGTCCATACGATTCAAATGCTGTCCAGATTCGAGGTTGTTGAAATAAATATTTGTAATACTCACTAGGCCCATTTAGGCCATGTCTGAAATGAAGCATAGTTTATTTTGTACACCTGTAACAATTCAAGTTATTTTAGATATCACGAGACCCTCCTATATTGTTCCTATTTTATTTCATGGTAAATACGTTGAGGTACTTAGATATTAGTAATTTCTTTGGGAAATATTGTATATCATTTTTGAATTTATAATGTCTTTATTGCACAAAGTTATTTTTTTCAAAATACAATACATTAAAAATGAGATAGGTACTCAGTCCTTGCAATTGACTTAATATGGCATGATGATAATGCAAGTTGAATCTGTAGTGCGATGAGTAACCTTTGAAAGAAGTGCCACTGTACAGTCTTGTCATTTGGTATATTGCTGATAATGAATGTATATAGGTGTAAGTGCGATGGGTTAGCCAATAATTATATTGTTTTATCGACAAATCCTGTGAACCCTAAGGCTGAACATGATAAAAACCCTTTGCAGCACCACAATACCTCCTAAACTATACACAGGCATTCATATCACTGGCGCACCAGATGGATGTGACTGAACAAGGGTAAGTCCCCTACTCCACCCACATGGCACATCCTCACCCTACATGACAGGAACTCAGATTGTAGTACTCGGAGCACTTTCTTTCTGCACGGAGCAGCTCAGAACGCTGTTTTAGGTTATGTCCCAATCAGACAAGAGCTGCTCGCTATTTATCGCTGATGCTGCTGACCAAAATAGCCCCGCGCGAGCTGCTCAGGACTGCCCATACCCGTCCTGAAATGAGCAGGTGATGGAGGGGTATGGTGTGGCAGCAGTGCCGTGCCTATCTTCAAGCCTATGTTCTATGTTCAGTATACATTACTGTGTCGCCGCCATTGAAGTCAGTGACACATTTTGACAACTAGTACTTACTAGTGTTTGATTCTGGATTTCTTCTATTCTTGTCCTTCTAGTGCACGGGGCCAGGAATCTCCAGGGGAAGAAGAAAGGTAAGAATGTCATTCATTGTCTTCGCACATGCTGACTAAGTAGAAGCAATACATCACGCTCGTCTACTCGCATATTGGACTGTTATTCTGCCATGAGCAGAATAAATTTATATTGTCAGTACGCCTTTCCCCTTTAGCGTTCCCCAGCATAATTTAGGTTTTTTGAATCCACTCTATAATTATTTATACAATAGTTTAATCTTTAAAAAGTTTTGTCCTGTTATCAGAGACGAGATATTCCTATTTTTGTACATACACGTAAGCGCAGATTGCAATGGATAAAGTACACCAGACCCGTTTCTTTTTTCAAAACAGTGCTAAATCAATTCTTCTGGAGCCATCACATTATTGTTCATTATACAACAACAGCCACAGATAATCCCCTTTATTCTTATGACATGTATTGTTTTATTAACAGTCCTCATTTAATCCCTAAAATTTAATTTCTGACTTCTCTGGGATCAGTAATTATTTGCCTTAAGAATCTATTAATGAAGAGAAAGAAATAAGTTTGTAAACGGTTATAAATAAATCCCTGACGTATTCAAGGTGTTAGTGTCTACCCCTGAGTCACTATTCTTATCAAGCAAATGGTGAACGTCCAGGCAGGTAATTTACCTCTTTAAATGGCTACAAGGAAGGGAAGTATCCTTGTTCGTTTTCCATTTAAAAACTATAATCACACAATTTTGAAACAGTTTATAGCGATTCTTTGTCGATAGTTCGCATACCTACGGACGGGATGGGTGGATTAGGAATGGAATATGCCCATTTATAAAGTGACAGTTTGTTTAAAAGGCTTTGTTTTCCGATATCCTCTACTTTAATTGGCCCATTTGCTCATGATTTTGATAGAGGGTGGTTGAACAGTTATTCCAATTCTAGAAAAAAAAAACACATCTAACGTCAGACAATGAGACTGGGAGTAAACAAGATAAAGACCGAGTTGGTCACTGTATGCAATCTATTCACAAAATACTACAATTATTGTCATGATATGCAATGTATAACAGGTGAGAAGTCATTTGTTCTCTGTGTCCACTGTGGTAGAAATATCAACAATCTCCTCTGGCTTTATAATTATCATCAGGCTCAATGTATGACCTTCATTATATAAAGTAACATAGCATTTCCACACACACACACACACACACACACACACACACACACACACACATATATATATATATATATATATATATATATATATATATATATATATATATATATATATATATATACCATCACTTTGATGCATTATCATACGTGACCAAACAATGCCCTTCAAAATATCCTTAAATGTCTTTCACGAATCACGGACCAATACGTTACTCTAATTATTAGAACAAGGTACCTTAACCCGTTAAGGCACGATATGATACCAACATTCTCAGCCCCAATTGTAAATCGGCTATAAATACTTCTGTCAGTAGGCAGTAGAACCACCTGTAACTACAGCACTATGCACATCTAATATGTACGTTCATGCCTACACAAGGTAATACTGTATAGCAGAATAAAACGCGTTCTGCTGTATATTTACGTGGGTGGTCTGACAGTGTTAAGTCTACTTCGTCTTGTCTATTTCTCTTCATGATGCACGAACGCATCACATATGAGGAACGACCCATTACCTCATTGGGGCTTTTTGTCCATACTTGTGAGTGTATCTACCTTTGAAGGCCAGCATAATACACCAATGGAGAAGTGATGCTTTACCCACCAGAGCCGCCTGAATTCATCAATGTTGACGCCATCAGGGCATGATATATTAAACCACTCTCTGGTGCCTAAACGATCGAGAGCTCTATGGCAAATTAATGAACGGAAGAGCCCAGCTTTATGTCAACGAGTTGGAAGTAATAACCTTGCTGAAGAGAACATTAAGGGTATTGCTATTTGGTCATAATTTAGCTCTAAGGCATCACAATTACTATAGTTGATTTCAGATGTCTGCCGCATCTTCCTGCATTGTCCATACGTTGATAATCTAGGCAAATACTAGGATGAAAATGAACAAAACTCTCCCTTAAATGCATTGGAAGCTCAAAATTAACCTGCTGGTGATTGTCTTCCGTTAAAATGTTATTTTGAGCAGTGTACATAATGTTCATCTGTTACTTCCCCCTTTTCAGGACGACATAAATACAATGTGATTTTTGGCGTGGGCAATAACCGTTTTAGGACTGGAGTTGACCAGGAGCCTTCTGGTAACCCAGAGTGGACGGAAGAGTCAGTGATGTAAGTACATGCATTATATGCCAGGAGGCTGTTGCGAAAAGATTGGGATGTAAATTCTCATTGTAGCTAACCAACCTTCTAGTTCCCTGAAATTCTCCACCCTGAGAACCCTATACTGTAATGGAGTTGACTTCCTCTGAATCAAACTGTGATGCAAAAAGTGCAGGGAATTGGTCCATAGTTGGTTCCAGTAAGTAGGCCAGGGAATTGGAGGAAGGAAGTACCAGAAAATGGTTCTTACTTGGGAAATATTCACCAATTTATGACCACTCCTGAATCACTTCTATGACCAATTATTTTTTGGCAACACAACAGAGAATTGATTCCCCGAGTTCAGCCTGTTCCGTTTTTGGAACAGCACCTCTGACAGAACTAAATTCCTATGCTTTCGCAACACCCTCTTGGACCTCTATTACTTAAGCTCATATTTTATGTGAGGAACGAGAGCCTCTGTAGTAGATCGTAGGGATGACCAGTCTCGACAGGGGTCTCCGCAGTTTTATTTTTTACTGTAAAAATGAAACCGCCAAATATGACAATATTTCCTCATATTCCTAACTTATATGCCATAACCCATCTTTATCAAATCACAAGGTCTGAAACATTGGTATTCTACCCATTTGTATCACTTTATTTCAGATTTTCTGAACTTATAGACTCCTACACTTCAGAAATTATTAATAGTTTTATTTTATTCAGGAAATTTTCATTTTACTTGTGATCCACTACTACTTAGTTTTAAAATGTTTCTGATAGTCATATCTTTGCATAGTTGAGGTTTGGTTAAGAAATTGTTGCAGGATCTTTTTGTGTGTTTTTTTTTTAATGTAGAAAAAAAAACAATTTCATAGGCGGCTATACACTCTCAGCCCCAATTGTAAATGGGCAGTACATACCGCCATAGTATATATACAGTAGAACCCAAATCAGGTAAATGGGGTTTTACTAACATCAACTACCAGTGTAGTCCTGAATAATAAGCTATCCACTGTAAAACTGTTTCGCTGGGCCGAGAGTGTAGTTAAATCCACCAAACTTCAATTTCCTCCAGTGGCCAAATGGACCCTGTGACCTATGGTTCTTATCTTTTCTTCATGTTACCTAGGTATCAACCTAACATCATGAAAGCTAATAATTAAGAGAAAATTGTGGTCAAATTTGAATTAGCTAGATTGCATCTACTACCTTTAACATGAATTGATCAACTCCATATTCTACATTGACGGCAGTAGGTAGATGATTTTTTGCACTGCAGAGAAAATAATTGATAACAAAAGATGGCACATTGATATGTCTATTACATACTACATGAAGCTTAATGCAGTCGCCATATAACCAGAACTAATGTCACGTTAACTTGGGGAATGGATGAATACTCATGTGAAAGATGGGATGTTGGTGCTGCCAAAGACGCTGATCTAATTTCCCACCACTCTTATGAAATTATCCTAGAGAAATTCAGGGAGCAAACACCGGCCACACACTTGAATTGAGTTATATATTTCCTGTAAGAAGCATAATCGAATTTACATGCAATCTGAGAAGTTGTAGGCCTAGCTGGCGTCTTTTTTATCCTTATTTTTTTTTCTGAAGTTAAGAGACGGCTTATCCATGAGCTCCTATAGCATACAGTAAGGTTGAGATCAAATCCATTTTTATCTTTAAATACGATGTTTTTGTGGACATTCTTTTCACTTTGGTATTGGAAAAATATATCCTATTCATCCAAAGAATACTGTTAATAATTATCTAGTTTGTCCAGTAAAACAGATTGATCTTGATGATTTTAAAACGTGTTTGAACTTTCCTTCACTTCCAGAGAGGTGGAGAACCCCCAGCATCCCCTGGTTTTCATCGTGAGAGAAAAGGAGGATATATTGGGACAGGTCAGCATTCCCCTCTCATACCTACCCTCAGGGGAACGCCGCGGCAAACGGAAGTTCCCACTTCAGCCGCACCGGAAGTCGTCCAACCCTCAGGGGGAACTGATCTTCGAGGCTTGGGTCAGCAGAGACAGCAGTCACTTGGTTCCCATATCACCAGAACCACCGGAAATCCGGGTTACATGTGATGCCCCGCCTTCTCCATCCCCTTCGCGGAGTAACAACCCCTTCCATGCACTCAAGGTCAGCATCCAGCGTTCTCCTATCATGGCGCGTCGAAATAGGGCCGCCAACAAGTCGTCCACAGCGCCGCCGCTTCTCGTTCGCCGCAATTCCCGCTCGCTACATGACCTCACGGACTTGAGACAGGACATGACGTCATCACAGGGGCAGCAGGAGCTGCAGCCAGCCGGAAGCGGAAGCAGACACCTGTTGGCTGCTGAAAATGGCGGCGCCAAGCTGGAGGAGCTCAGCTCGACCAAGAGGTGCCGCAGTTCAACGGAGCTGGGCGTCGACCCACACCGACCTGAGATAACAGGGGTGAGTCCGCCTGTGGGGACAGTGGACGGCGGCACCCAGCTAACGATCACCGGCCATAATCTAGGTATTAATCGGGAGGACGTTGTTGGACTATTTATTTGTGGGGCGAACTGTCTGGGGTCTCTTATTTACCATTCAGGAACAGAACTGGAGTGTACCACCAAGGCATGGCGGGCATGCCGGGGGTACATTGCAGTAGAGACTCAGTCTGGCGGTAAGGGAACCTCCCTAGTACAATACACCTTTAAAACAATGGAGGAGGGTGTCAAGGAGGAGCACTTGGCTATGAGGAGTACAGAAGGTAGTGGGGATGGATGTATTAAGAGGATCAAATCTCCCACTACTCCAGAACATCATCGTAAGGTAGGTTTATAGGAAATCTATTTCCTACCTGGAAATACGTGGTTGCTCACTCCACAAGCTAACTAGACATATTGAAATGCCATAGGCCCCGGGCATAGGGCAATAGGAAATGAGGATATATATGTTGTACACTAGTAGGGCTAATGCATTTCGGCATTGGGTTACAGTTCAATTGTGTGAAACTTCTAAAAGAGTTATACCCCTGGAGGCCATTGCGAAAAGATTTGGAGATGGTTCTGTAGCAGGTGCTATTCCCAAAATGGAACTCACTCACCTCAAGGAATTGATTCCCTTGTGTGTTGCAAAAAAGGAATCGGTCAGAGGAGTGGTATATGAGTGGTCCAGGGTCGGGGTGTAATTCTCAAGTAGGAACCAATTCTCTGGGGAAGTCGATTCTCATGGTGGGGAAGAGCCAAGAATTGGAAGATCAAATAGCTACAGTGGGAATTTAATTCCATTTCATTTCGCAACAGCCTCCTGAACCTTTACACTGCTATATGACAGCAACAGCTCGCAATTTACAGAAATCACCAGGTGAGTAGTATGTGGAAAATAGGCTCTTCTCCAGGGGCCCGCATCGCCGATATGGCCTCGATTCTAATTGGGTATCAAATTAATCTAAATGAGAAAGCATTATCTTTCAGGGATGTCGGAAGCAATGTTATTTAGGAGGGGTGAGGCAAAGCACTCCAGGGGGTCGTTGCACAAACAGCGTGCCTTCGTTCTGCTTTTCTCTCTCGTTAGTACGACATTCACAAAGAGACTTATTTCTGACCGTTGCACAATATGTTCTGCCTTTTCACAACGAGAGTCGTTGTGACAGCGAGACAAAAAAAACAGGACTCGCTGTGCTTTCCTCGCTGCTGCAGCGAGACTCTAGCAGAGCGAGAAAAAACGACAGGGCACCCGCGTATTTTGACCCAGTTAGGCAGAACGTCACTTCCGGTGCCCGCGCTGATGTCAACAAGAGGCCGGCTTCGATCAACGAAACACAGGGATATATCATGTCTCACTACGCTTCAGAAGTAAGTTTTCTTTTAAAATAGTGTTCTATAAGGTAGATCTTGTTCATAAGAAGACAATGACATGCTGTTCTTAGACTGTTATTCCTTTTCCGTCGTTCTGTTAGCTTTCTTTCTATGCCGGGTCGGGCGATAATAGGGTAATTTGGTTCGCTCTAACGTCTTTTGAGCGTGTCTCTCTCTCTGTCTTGTTATTTCTTTTCATTTTCTTTTTTTTTCTCCCTCTCTTCGAATTTTACTTCAAAGAAGAGAAAAAATCGAGTTATTCAGACATTCTTAGATTCATTTTTTCATAATTAACAGTACCTGAAAAAAAGTCCCCCTCTCCTCCCCCCCTAATTTTCTTTTTTCCTGAAAATAAATATTCTTTATTTTCTTTTTTCAGTACGACCGTTGTTATGCTTTGTCTTCAAGCGACGAAGACGATGAGGAAGAGGAGTACGATCTTGCGACCCAAGCGGGCAGCAGGTCGTTCGAGTTACCAGAAATTTTGAAAACTAACACCCTAACAGAAGGATCAGACGAGGAGGAAGAAGCACTAGAGCAAGGAGAGGAAGAAGAGGAATACATTTTAGAGGATTCTAGTGAACTCTCAGAGGAAGATAGCCCTGTTCTAAAGGGTAAGGTGAAAAAGGCTAAGGCAAAACAACCTAAGGCGGGTCCCTCCAGCAGGCCTGAAACGAACTTAACTTCCCGGGGGACAGAGAGGGCCAGAGACGTATACTGGACTGAAGCTGAGCATAGAGCGCTCTTCTTTGCCCTCCTCAATCAGAAGCCGTATATCAAGGCTAGGGGGAAGAATGGAGCACAGCTGAGGAGAGAAGGTTGGGACACAGTTCTAGGTGAGTTTTTTTTTATTAAGTTTGACATTATGACAGAAAAAAATCTTTATCTTTTCTCTTATCCTCAAAGTTAAACAGAACTAAGTGCCTTCTGTGTGTTTTTCATGAAGAGAGCTGTTCTTTTTCTCAGATATTCTATGTCTCCTTTGATCTCTTGCAGCCACAGTCAACAGCATCAAGAATGCGAACCGGGAGTTAGACAAAATGCAGCATCACGTGAATGATTATTTCTCTAAGCTTAAGGCAAAGGTGAGCGAACAAAAAATATATTATACTCTTCATAGTGATTTGCTACACCTTTCAAAATATAAGTTAGTGTAACTTAAATGGATGTCTTATTTCTTCTGTATCTTTCTGACCTCCTTCCCCTTTATTTTTCATTTTCTTGTCCTCATTATTTTCTCATGCTTTTCAGAACGAGGAATATCTATACCTGATAGAGAAAGGAAAACCATGTGAAGGATGCTCCTTGACCGACATGATGTTGTTGAAGTATAAGGGAGTCGAGAGAATTGCCGGTAAGACAGAAAGAAATTTCTTTTAAGAATGAAACTAGGCCCTATCTTTAACTTATTGTGAGCGTCCTGAATTTTACTTTTATTGATTATTGTTTTTTCAGCACAGGCATTTTTTTTCCTTTGAATAAATAAATGTTTTCAAGAAACATGCATCAATATTATGATGGGTCTACGCTTTCCCAAAATTCATAGTAAAACACAGCAGACCTAACATTGTTTGTTCTTTTGACCTATTTTCTTATTCTTTCTCTCCTCGATAGCGATACCTCACGTTGTTCTGTTCTTGACAATGTGTATATTCTTGGACCACAATTTCCCTTGAACAATAGAATTTTTTTTTTTTTTTCAGGGCAAGGAGGGGAAATAGTCTACTACACGGATCCCGTGGAAGAGGAAAAGAAACGAAGGCAACAGGCCAAGAAGTCCCCTGCTGTGCAGTCTAGAGTTAAAGCTAAAGGTGCTGCTCCGTCTCCCCTTAAAGTTTTGGTTGTGCCTTCAGAGAAGGAGCTGTTGGCACAGTTTCAGTGTCCCATGCCTAAGAAAGGGAAAGGACCTGTGTCTCCGGCAGTCAAGGTGCCTTTCAAGAAACCGGGTAAGGCTGCAGCAGCAGCAGGTGGGGCCAAGGTCACTGGCACACCGAAAGCGACAAAGGCCAAAGTTGCTGCAAATACAAAGGAAGCGAAGGCTAAACCTTCTCCTTCTCCCTCTCGAAGAGGTACCGCTAAGGCTCCTTTCAAGAAACCAGGTGTTCGGGCAGTCAGGAACGCTGCTGCCTTTGACGTTGATTTGACAGGAGACGACAGATCTGATGACATGCAAGTAGACGTTGTGTCAACAGACACCGACATAGTGGACTTGACCGGTATTCAACAGGAAGTCCCCCTCACTTCTACTCCAAAGTCGGAAGTCAAAAAGGAAGTACGGCGTAGTCCACGGATTCTTGAGAAGAAAAACTCTGGGGGCAGAGGAAAGAAATTAGACTTTGAATCAAAAACCACAGATGCCTCGAGTAAAGAAGAAGAAATAGCAAATCAGGTTAAGAACCAGGAAATCAGATTAGCCAATATCGAGTCTTTTATGACCACTATGGAAGTACACAGACGGGACAACGTGGATAACATGATGTCCTTCCTGAGTCGATGCACAGAGGTGCATGAGAGGCTAGGAACAGTGCTTGAGAGGATAGTGTCAGACAGGGAGTCCATCGTGAAAACGCAGGAAACTACCAGCCGTCACTTGCAGTCTATCATTGACACTCAGGCAACTTGCAGCCGTAATGTGGCTCAACTTATAAACGGTAAGGCATTATTTGGGTGGACATGTCATAAATCGAGAAAAAAAATATGTGTAGCAGTAAGTGTCTAGGTGTCTGGCATTTCCTTTTTTTATTTCATTTTCACTCTCATCTTAAGTTTTTCTTGACCAACAAAAATACTTATATTTATTTGTTTGCACAACGAGACAGATCGTCACAGCGTGACTTATACAGTTGGCATAAGTTTTTTTATTCGTTTCAACTTTTTATATCCTACAGTTTCCGGTAAGGTCATTCACATGACCGATGGGCTCCAAAGGAGGCCTGTCATGATGATGTGTGAAACCACGCAGACCCCGCCTGTTCCTGAGTTTCCTACTTTTCCCCTTGTTGTTAAACCTTCGTCTTCAGGTGCCTTGAAAGGTAAGTATTTTTTATTTTTTTTTCATAGTCTAAATGTGTCTTGTCCTATCCAATAAGTCTCTTTGTGAATCTCGTACAGACGAGAGAAAAAAGCAGAACGAAGGCACGCTCTTTGTGCAACGACCTCCTGGCCTATCTGTGCTTCTTTATATAGTTAGTCCAAAAGATTGGGAAGTTGTAAGTTATTGGAAAAACAGAATAAAAGAAAACACCGTAAAGACAGAGAAACTCACCTGTGTATAGTTTTGTATCACTCTCGTTCTGAAGAAAGCACAAAAAAAGTTTTTGCCTTGTTTTTCCACAGTTTTGACGCTCGATCCCTCTGCAGACCAGTCCACAGTGGCCCAAAACCTCCTTCACGTCAATGGCAATGGAGAACTAGTCACAGGTCCCACCGTAAACCAAGCTTCCCCTCTAACTTTGGTTTTAGCGGGGGAACCTGCAGCCCAAGAAGAGGAAGAGCAGCAGGGAGGATCGTATCCTGGTTGTGTGGTTAAAAGCGAGCCTCTAGAGCACGATCAAGGAGACGCGGGAAACAACGTCAACAGAGAGGTTGTTTACCAAGAGGTTCTTTATGAAGAGGAGGGAGAGGAAGGGACTCAACTTCCTTCTCCGCCAGGTGATGACCCTCAAAATCAGGTCACCCAGCCATTGAATGTACCGCATAACGAGCTTATTGAGCAAGGCAATCAGGGGCATACTGACCTCTCAGAGCCTGGAAAAGACTCCCATAGTGACGCGGGTGATGCAGGTTCTAACATAGAAGCACAGGGAGGTAGTGATCTTATGAAAGAGGGAAGCACTGACATGCAGGCTCATAACGAAGGACTAGAACAGGGAGGGAATGATGTCCTTGAGGATGGGGGTCAAGATGGCCAAACTCTCAGAGGAACTGACTTACAGAAAGAGGCGGCAGAAGGAGATAAAACTGTAAGCTGTGAGGCAGGAGAGGACAGCGAAGTAGTACCATGTCCAAAACTTAAAGAAGATGGAGGTGAAGAGACAGTGAAAGAGGTAGCACAAGACACCCAAAAAGAGGCTGGAAAAGAACAGCCACATTTGCAGCAAGGCGCTATTCAGACTAAAGAAGACCTCGAGGTTTCTCTCATAGACGTAGACGATGAAGTTCCAGAAGGAAGACTTGGTTTATGTGTGGTTCTTTCTACATGTGCCAGAACACACCCTCCTCCGCGTAAAATCAAGAGGGTCCACATAGATATATCTCAGGGGGGAGTAGTGCTCGACTGCAGTAACATAGAAGGGGTACTGAAGAAGGAGAAGCCTCTAGAGGAACTAACAGAGCCTGAACCTGACAAAGAGGTGATCACAGCGGCAGAAACTCTCCACTCCCTTCACCTGGCTGTTGATCCTAAGCCGGGTCCTGCGACCAGGAAAAGGGTAGCAGAGGCTACCAAAGGACAGCCTAAGAAAAAAAGGAAGGGCCCAAAGAATGGATCGAAAAAGAAATAGAAAATGTTACTTTCATGTGACTTTCACAGTCAGAGTATTCATGTTCGTTTTCCACTTTGTTATGATACAAGGGTTTCAGATTAAGAAAATCTAATTTTTCAAGAGAGAAACAAACTGACTATGACGCTGTATGTTTTATGACTTCAACCTACATAGAGGAATCTTTTTATTTGGCCACAACGAGACTCCTTCTGTAATGCATGATGCGGTTGGAGAGTGGACAGACATATTTTCATGTAGGGAACATTTCTTTCGGGTGAACAAAAGAGAACACCCACTTTGGTTTACTTTACTAGTACTTAAGCTTAAAAAAACAGATACTTCCTAACATAATAAGTCACTGATGTCTTATACCATCACCCCTTCACTAAGTAGTCTGAAAAGTCATGAGGTACAGTGTAGTTAAGAGTTTTATGCCTTTGAAACAGTTATCGGCTTTTCCTCGACCACAAAACCATTTGAAAAGAAATAAGGTGCTACAGTGGCCACACTATTGAAGTCCACTTTTCCTAGTCACTTTCTGGTCATGATATGTAATAAAAAGTTTGAAGTGAAAGCCTGTGTGACCTGTTGTTCCTCTGATAACGTACTGAATAGTATATTAGCTTGAAGTTAAAGAAGTACAAGACTGAAAAAGCTTTGTTTATCTATTCTAATGCTATGCCCTCCTTCACAACGACTTTTTAGAAGAAAGGTCGTTGTGCGTAGGGGGCAGCACTCTCGATTTCATGTTATGACGTCATAATTGACAGAACGTCGTGGAACAACATGTCCAAATCTACAGGTGATATGCCTCCTAAGAAGCACAAGGTATGTAAAAAAGCTTGACCAACTTCAAGTCTGAATATCAGAGAAAGTCCTGAACACAAAGGAGAGCATGCAGAGCATAAAAAAAGGGCCTCAAAGTTAATTTTATAAGAGGATAATGGCGGGTCACGTACGACGTAGCACAACGTTAAAAGTTAGCCAATAGTCGCTGTGCTTTGTCCCTTACTTCTCTCGTTGTGACACCGGTGGGCAAAGGCTAATAAATAATTTTTTTATTCCATGTTATGACAGCAGGGTCAGCCTGATAAGAGACCTAAGAAAAGAACACAAATGATACTGAAGCATAAGGATTTCTCGGTTGACTCAGAGGCCTCTACAGTCCTTTACCAGCCAGAAAATGCACATCGAGAAAAGAAAGCAAACGATACCTTGGTAGGAGCTTCTTATGCTGACCATCAGTCCAACGCCAGTGACTCCGAAAGTGAAGCAGAAGATC
The DNA here is from genome assembly GCA_949317995.1 of Acholoe squamosa. Lineage (NCBI taxonomy): Eukaryota > Metazoa > Annelida > Polychaeta > Phyllodocida > Polynoidae > Acholoe > Acholoe squamosa. The sequence goes on from OX439039.1 coordinate 63,673,947, forward strand.
TCCCTATGCGAAACGACCTTCCTGTCTCCAGAGAAAGGTGGAAGACGAAAGAAGTCGAAGCCCTAATGGATGCAATAAACTTAAACCGGGACGCTATAAAGTTCCACTTCAGCGGCACAGGAGGAGGGAGGGACATAAGGCGGCAAGCATGGAGAGACGTGGCATGTAAGTTTATTACTTCGATAGAATAATCTTATATCTTCCCCTTTTTTTTCAAGGCAAGTTACTTCATAAAAAAAGAATTTATAAATTAAATACTTTCTTCTTAATTCTTTCAGTATACGTTAACTCGGAAGCGCACACTCACCGGACTGTCAGACAGTGCTCTGATAAGGCGTCTGATTTCACCCAAAAGATGAAGCAAAAGGTAGGAGAGAAGTGAAATTTTTCTTTTTCAACATAACAATAAAGTTAGTGAAGAGAAATAAGCAAAATAACAAAATTTTTATGCTAATCAATTTACTTACAGTACAATACACTAAGAAGGGAGATCAAAAAGACAGGAAGCGGACCACCTGCAAAGAAGTTGCTTTTGTCCAACACCCAGCAGAAAGCTTTAGAATATCTGAAACCAGAGGCAGTTCGAGGTGAGGATGGACTACCGTAGTCACTGTACCCTACCTTATTCAACCTCTTATTGAGTTTAGAATAAAAGACATCTAATGTTTTTTTCAAACACAGTGAGAAAAAAAACAATATTATGTACTTTTGAGACTCAGGAAACATCTGTATGTTTTCAGGTATTCCAGGAGTTACTCCCATGGAGCTGGACCCTACCAAACCAAAGACACAGTCAGGCATAACAGAAAACCATCTGTGGAGACCAGGTACTGCCGACTTCTCCAAGGCTAAGACCAAAATGAAGACCACTAAAGTACCAACAAAAGATAAAGACAAAGAGAGAAGGAAGGAAGAAAGAAAGAAGAAAGAGGAGAGAAGGAGGAAACATGAGGCAAAGATGAAGGAGGAGAGAAAGAGGGAGAAAGAAGAAGCAGTATTAAGGAAGAAAATGGAGAATTTATCCAAACAGAAAGCAGCAGCGAGGAAGAAAGACGAGTCAAAGACTGCTCTACCCAAAGTTAGACCTAAACAAGGGCAGAAAGTTGTGGTTTGCACCAGAAGCGAATACCTGCAGCTGTGTGAGGAGAAGAAAAGGAGGAAGGCAGAGAGGGAAGCCATAAGAGCTCAGAGAAGGCAAGCCAAAAATCAGTTATGAAGTATGGATTAAATGTGACAAAGATATATATGATAAAGAGAAATGGACAATCTTATACAAGTTTGACAAAAATACAGTTTATTTTGGTTTGAATTTACTTTATTTGACTAAATATATATCGAGCATAGTTTATAACAGTACAGAGATCAAGTTTTACATCGACATCTCAGATATGTTTGGATCATGCTATTTTAACATGAGAAAGTACAATGTTTACTTGAAGAACTGCACAGAATTTCCATGTATTACGATCGTTAGCATGAGTCAAACAGAAGGTAGAGGACCTCATCCCCACTTAACAGTGTTAGGTTGATAATTCTGGTCCTACCTATCTTCCCAAAATAAATACGAAAACTTTGGCACATAATTTAATAAAGTAATAATGAAATATACATATAAGGAGTCATAGAGATAATTCAGCTGTCCATGTCGCACATTGGAAGAGAGATTAATAATAAGATTGATATTATTCTATCAATTTTCAAAATGTACTATGCATTTACATACGGAATAAGAGACTTTAATGATTTTTTGGATTCATTTTTGAATTGATTCAGGTTAGTAGCAAGTCTCCTTTCAGTAGGTAACGCATTCCATATGAAGGCTCCATAATATTCTACGCTCTTAGCATATGCCATGCCATTTGGGGTTATAATCTTCAACGTAGGTGCATCATGTAATCTAGTAACAATTCTTCGATCGTCTTTATAGATATCATCTTGTGCTCTATTATACATGTAGTTTAATAAATGAATATGTCTTCTATCACCAATTTTGTTAATTTTTGTTACATTATGTATATAGTTGGTATTTGTCAAATGGGGCACACCAAGACATATTTTTATACAACGATTCTGAGCATATTGGAGTGGATCCAGATATTTATCAAACGTGGTAGCAAAACAGATATCGGCATATTCTATATATGGGAGGATAGTACTTTTATATATTCTTATGGCTAAATTCACATCAAGATATCTTCTTAGTTGACATAATTTATAGGTTTTATATGCAATGGTTTTTACTTGGTTAGCTAGGTGTAGATTGTAGTACAGTAAAGGGTCAAGGGTAACCCCAAGGTATTTATAACTTGGTACTACTTGCAATAGCTGATCGCCTAAATGTATCTCAGCTTTAAGTGTATTGAGTTTTTTAGTACTTGAGGAGAAAATCATTATTTTGGTTTTGGCTACATTAATAGATAATTTATTTTGTATACACCATGTTTCATACATCTCAAGATCATTCTGAAGATCACTTTTAGCTGACATATAAGAGTGATGTGCTGAATAAATAACAGTATCATCGGCATACAGTTTAATGTTACAATTTTTTACACAATTTATTACATCATTCACATAAATAAGAAATAACAGTGGACCCAAAATTGATCCCTGGGGGACACCACACGTTACATGTTTTTTACCAGACGTTATACCATTTGCTATTGTTATTTGGTGTCTGTTCGTAAGATAATTTTCAAACCAATGGTAGTTGTCAGATCTTATACCGTAATGATTTAGTTTTATTAGCAATACAGAATGATCGACCGTATCAAAAGCTTTTCTTAGGTCTATAAATGCAGCTATAGTAGAGTTACCCACATTTAAATTTCTTTTAATATCGTCTGTGAACTTTGCCAAGGTGTCTATAGTACTAAAACCTGATCTAAATCCTCCCTGGTGGGGCGTTAATATTTTTTCTTTCACCAAAAATCCATACACTCTATTATGTACAATTTTTTCAATTAATTTACATGGTAGGGGTAACAGTGATATTGGTCGGTAGTTATTCACCAATTTATCATTACCAGCTTTAGGTATTGGGGTTACCTTCGAGAGCTTCCAATCATCTGGTACCGTATTTGAGGAGAAGGACAGATTAAATATTTTGACAAGTTTGTCGGGATCATGATTAAAAATTTTCTTTAGTACCTTGGTGGATATATCTGAGATTGCTGAGGATTTATTAATATTAATATCATGAACTAGTTTCCTAACTTCTTGTAGATTAGTAACAATCGGGTCCATTTTGTTTACAACATATTCATCATATGGTTTCCAAGGTAAATATAAATCCTTAGCAAGAGTAGGTCCAATATTTGCAAAATATTGATTAATAAAAGCAGGAACTTCCTCTCTATCAATAGGCCTATTATTGTTGTCATGATCAAGTAATGATATATCTTTCGCACGATGGGGATGTCCTGGTATCAAATTATTTATGACTCTCCAGAATTTTCTATGATCATTTTTGTGATTTCCTAGTTGTTCTTTAAAAAAGTTTTTCCTGGCTTTATCTATCACCTTGTTTGCATTATTTCTGAAAACTCTCGCGTTTTCCCATTCTTCTTCTTTATTAGAGTGTCTAGCTTTCCATAGTTTTCTATTTTTTTCCCTTATAATTTCATATACATTTTGGGACATCCATGGGTCTCTATATCTATGCACAAGGAATTTATGTACCGGACAAAATCTATCAAGAATGTCACGTATGGCTGATTCGAGCAGCAACCATGCGGTATTAACATCTGTTGTATTATAAAAGTTGTCCCAATTTACTTTATCAAATTCTGATAGAAGGGTTTCATCAGATAGCTTTGAATAAGAGCGACCTGTTATATATACCTTTTCTTGTGGATTTTTCATTTTTTTCCTTATTAAGAATATTGGGAGATGATCAGAGATATAATTGTTACATATACCTGATACAATAAGATTTGGTCTGAGATTTGTAAATATTAAATCAAGTGTTGCCTTTTTCCTCGTAGCATTTTTAATTTCTTGGTTCAATCCAAAGTGTTTCATTCTATTTAATAAATTATTAACTATATCTGTGTCCTCCTTGATATTAAAATTGAAATCCCCCAATGCTATAATTTCGAGTGTGTTTGTATTTTCTAAATTCGAGAGTATATATTTACAGTTTATTATGTATATGTACATAAATAAAACTTTTTTTCTTTTACGGCGCGTGTTCAAGTTTTCTTTCACAAAAGGAACAGGAAAAAATGTCAGAGAAAAATATTTCATGTGAGGCCTGTCCGCCAGGTACATCTTTATGTACATTAAGGTAAATATCTCAGACAAGCTGAAACTCTCTCTTTGTGACATACATGTGTACCACATCCTAATTATAAGGTATCACAGACAAAGAGCCAAAGTACTTTCGTTGTAACTTGAAGCATGCAAGGTGCCACACTTTTCAGAAGTATTTGTTGCAGTACTCGTCCCGGAAGCACTTGATACGCTCCTTTTCCTGTTCTCGGGAAAGCTGTCTTGGTTGGGGAAGGGGAAGACGGACTGGTGTCCAGGGATCAGCAGGGTCATCTACAATCCTTATGCCATGATCCATGGCCACGTTGTGAAGGCAGGCGCAACTGGTTATGATGTCTGAAGACCTGTTTGGCTCGTGCCTCATGTAACCTGCGGAGGAGTCCAAGATCCTGAAAGACAAAAAAAAAAAGAAAAAAAGGAGCTTTAGACAGGGACAAAGGATGACACAGAAAAAAAATATTGGAAGGTAATATGTTAAAGCGCAGATAATTAGTTCCTTTCTTTTTCTCATGAGTGGGAAAGAGTTACACTCACCTCCAACGCTGCTTCAGGATACCGATGCACTGCTCGACTCGAACCCGGCTCTTCTTATGCCACTTGTTGAATGCGGTCTTCTTGGGTGAAGTCTCGTCCTTATAGGGCGTGAAGAGGTGCCGACGCAACCCATATCTGCCAAAAGTAGAAGATAACCACATGTTATAGTGTTTTGCATGCTGTGAAAGAAAAGTAGAGACAAAGACTAAGAAAGGAAGCTCACCCCGAGTCTCCTAGGAGAACAAAATCCCCCCAAATCTCCTGGTCGAGCTCGTCTCCAACGGGGCTCGCCGCGAGACAGTAGGCATCATGCACCGATCCTGGGAAGCGAGGGTCTATGAACAATATCCGTTTGTCATAGTCACAGACAATCTGCACCAAGAAAGAAATAAAAATCAGGAAAAGGGAAATAAATTCCATCTAACCATATTCTGTTATAGATGATATGTTTCATTATAATTCTAGAGGTGCAGGACAAAAAAAAGAGGAAGATGAACCTTATTTTATTAAGGTAACAAAAATAAAGAGGACTCCACAGAAGGTAAGAAAAAGGTGAAAAACTCACAGTGGTGTTGATGGAGTGATACTGATTTCTGTTGACGTATGCGCTCTCGTTTCTGGAGGGGCACTTGATTGGGATGTGGGTGCCATCCACGTATCCAAATACAAACGGTGTCTCTTGTTCGACCTCTCTTTGGTTCCTCTTGACTTTGTGGCGGTATAACTTCAAGGCCGCAAGCAGTTTCGATTCAAAAGAGTGGGGCCACTTCACATACTTGTGCCGGTTCTTGACGAAGTATTGAGCGACATCTTTCACTGAATTACACACTACGGACTTGGATACCTTCTGGGAGTCCCCAGTCAGCACGAAGAAACTCCCAGTGGCAAAATACCGTAACACTAAACAGAACTGAAAGAAAAAAAAGGAAATCAATGTCACAGTATTAGGAAAAGGGGAGAAATAAATAAATAAATTAAGAAAATTTCTTTCTTCCTGATAAAAGGTCGTCTAGTGATGGGTGTGGACTACAAAATTCTACTGGTGACATGCTCATTTCTTGAAACAGACATGTGACATGGGATTTACTGACATGAATAAAAAAATTATTGACATAAAATTATTAAAATTGACATGTTGGGCCATGACAGAGGTGACATGTGACATCAAGTGATATGTGACATGACCATTTCATCGAGTCGAGATGTCAGAAGGGGGACCCCCCCCATCCAGACCACAAAGAAAAAAAAGAAGGTATTTCAGCTTACCCTGTCTATGCAGGAGAGGCCTCCCCCACGTTTGCTCCCCTTGAACTTGCTGTGTAGCCTGTAGTCCTGGCACAGCTCCATCACTACCTCCTTGCTGAGCCTGTACCTTGCTGTAAACTCTTCATCAGAGAATAAAGTGAAGGGAGTATCTCTTTTCTTGCACTTTCGCTTTCTTCTTCCCAGACTGTCTCTTGGGACATCCATTTTGACACAGTGTAGTTGTCACACTTTAAATTTCCCTCCAAAATGTTACTCTGGTTCCATTCCAAATCACAGAACGACTGTCCCCATAGGGACCAATGTTAAAAACCAAAAAGGCGGTGACTCCAGAGTAACTGCCTTTTTTTTCTCGCTGTGCACCCAAAAATTTTAGCACAGCGACTTTCGCACAGCGAGGAAAAGATTGTGCAACACTTTTTTTCTCGCTCTGCAAAAACGGACCAAATGGCAGAGCGAGAAAACATTTGTGCAACACTTAGACACTAGCAGAACGAGGAAACCGGTTTTGAGGCTGATTGTGCAACGGCCCCCAGCAGGCGGCATTCACAATTCTGAACATAGCAAAGGAAACACTTTGAATCTTATAAAGGGTTTGGGGGCATGCCCCCAATGACAATTTCGAAAATGTAGACATTTCCTTCCTTTTTATGTCAATTTGTGATTGAATGACCAATTTTATCATATAAGTGCATGTTTACTTATTCATGTTTTGGGGAGTGGACCGAACCCCCCCCCCCCATTTGATCTGGGATGGGGAGGTGACCCCCTCTTCCGTCACCCCCTTCTTTTTACCGATTAAGTCGGCATGTCTTTGCGAATGCATAATATGTGTAAATAATCTCTTTCCTGCTCACCATTTTCAGCAGGGGATTCTCTCTCGGCTAAGTGCACCGGAGCCGAGGGAAAAGGAAGCTAAGAAGATCAAAGCACAGACAGCACAAGAGCTGACTGATACTTTAAAAGGTAGTATTACTAACAGCGCCAGAGACATGCCTAATGAGGGGAGGAGGCATAAATCCTTTTTATGCTAAATTGCCAGAAAGGGATTTAACTTCAAGGGTTACATCACATCCCCTTAGGGTCAATATGATGCACCAATGCACCGTGCGGGCCTTAAATGTCTAATAGTGAGAGTAATTGTCCTGTCAAACATCATAGTTTCATATACAACCTTCATATTCTCGTTTTATAATTCCTGGTTCAGTTTTAAAGATCAAGTGCATTTATTCACATGCAGCTAACACTGAGCTCCGAGCTGAAATAAAGATGCTGAAAGAGGAGAACACAAGTAAGTATATATTATCTTCTCTTTCTCTTTTTATGATAAGTGACTTTTTTTTATAAAGGCTTCATCAACCTTATACTATAACTTATAGATTTTGTGAATCAAATCATCCAACAAATGATGTATGGCTTATGCCTAAATGGGCTTAGGGCATATCGAAAGGGATTGCAATGGGAAAGGGCAATCTAAAGCGGGTATTCCACTGCTTAAGCAATTGAATTTTCATGTGAAATAAGAGAATTTCCCACTTTTTAAACAGAACTACGAGAACAAAACGACACATTGAAGTTGTACGTCGACCACTTGGTTGCCAGGGTGATGGAGGAATGTCCGGAAGCTCTCTGCGCAGGTGCGGCGTCGGCAGCCATTGCATTGGCTACCCGCTAACCCCTGGCTCGCTACTGTACCCAATACTCGAGCATTGGTGTTGTATTGGTGTTGTATTATATTTCTGGTGTATTACTCCATGTCTACCTATAGGCATATGAACAGATTAAGGGCTGGTTCCACACCATTTTTTGCTAATCCGACAATTTTTCCCCATACATTTACTATATAAAAATCGGTCGCATTAGCAAAATATGGCCCCGACCGACACTGTGGAACCGGCCCTTTAAAGACTGTAGCGGGTATATAGGGAGATATTATATTTATACGGAGTTTCGTGATTGGCCACATGTCTAGTCGATGTGATCCATATTGGACTGGTTGTATCCATCAGTAGAACTCGTTTCTGGTGCAGTGATCTATACCAAAGTTATAACCAGCGCTTCGCAATGATTGTGGTTAAATAGCCAAAATGTCCGACAGAAATCTATGGGTCTAAGAAAGGCAAGTGTGTACAGCAGGAACGGATTATATGCCTCATACTCACTACCAATAGACATTGTAGTATGATGTGGACATTCAATTTAGAACTTATTTTCAATGATATACCTACTAAGTAGCCTTTTAACAAAGGCAAGATTTGGAAACATTTTGAGACATCAATGTGTTACCACACGGGTAAGTGTGAAGATGTTACGGCCATTGCTATCTAGTGGCTCTAAGGACTGATGATGAGGTCTCTGAATTGCCATAACAAGGTGCTTTACACGTTTTTCAAATAAGGACTTACAACTGTTTGAAATACATTTAGATTCCAATAAAGGTATGAAGCAAAGAATGGTCAATTAAGCTCTATTACATAGATACTTTAGCCAAATGCATCGTATGCATTGATGAGCTAGGGTGAGATTGCATATACATGTAGTGCAGGACTGAGTAGAACCTAGATTATACAACAGTGGTTCACCCTGGTGTACATTGTACATGTCTGAGTTTCTTTAAGGCTTCATTTACTGGTTCACGAAGAGGAACCCCAGATTTATTTCAATATCAGGCCTGGAGGTTAATTCAAAAGGTCCTGGGATCGCTACCTCAGCGATCTTAGGAATCATTCTGCCTTATCCAATTAAGCGATCTAAAGATTAGACTGGCTCGCCTTTTCACAGCCAGCACTAAGATCGCAGTGATCTTAGCCTCAGCCATCCTACACCATTCCAAGCAGAACACACTGTGCACAGGGGCAAGAGGCCCATAGTGAAAGAATAGCAGTGAAAACACTCTTTCTCACAAGAGTGATTACACAAGCGTTCCCTCCCCCTATATGAGCTACTTATAGAGTAAAGGGTGCAGTTGACCTCATACAGTATTCAAGTGCGCTTCATGCCTGAGTAGCCTGAAGAGCCCTCAAGGACTCTCAGCAAATGTCCTCCCTCCCCTCTATATGTATACAGCAGGGACATTCACTCTTGGGAGCAGGAGTGTTCCCTGTGAGTGCTCTTGTACTCACCTTAAACCACTATGCAATTATTTCACTAAGATTGCAGTGATCTTACGGCTGGAAAAGGAATAGTGAAGTGATCTCAGGACTTGCTGTTCCTGACTGGCCTTCAACCACTGCATTAGATAGGGTAGACTGGCTAGGTCTTATGATATGTGCCTACACTAAGATCGCAGAGGTAGAAATCCCAGGACCTTTTGAATTAACCTCCTGCACTGAAGGTAAGGTACATTCTGAGTGGACAAATGCAGAAAAGGTGAGTAGGTGCTCCTCAAACCTTGCGAAGGGGAGTGATATATTTCAAATAATTTCATGTCCTAACGAGCCCATAATATAAGATTATTCTGCTCAGATGCGATATTTGCAGTGCAAAAAGAGTCCACCTATGTAAAATCGAGTGGATTTCATAATCAGTTCCCTCGGTTATCTTTATATCATTATGTTATATACCTAAGATAGTTAAGTGGGGTATTAGAATATCATAGCTTGCTTTTGGGTTATCATACTTAATCAAAATACAGAGGAAAACTCTTTAGGCTACTAAGACCAAGACTAGCAAGAGAGAAGCCGTGTTGTTCAGTTAGATGTCACTAGAGGGCAATAGTGAGCAGTATACAGGAGGACTATGGTGCTTTATGACCACTGCAGAAAATGCCATAAGATACAGCCAGAGTAACATTTTTGAGCTCATAACCTCCTTCAGAATTGGCTAGCGACCTGCTTGTATGTTAGGGAGTGATCATTTTTTAACAACCGGGGGGGGGGGGGCTGGTGGGTTTGCGCGCGGATGCGCGAAAAAAATTTCAACCCCCCCTCTTGAGGGGCTAAAATTTTTACGACCCCCCCATAAGAGACAAAAATCACGCGCGAACGTCCCCTTTTAGCCTATAGTAATGCGCTGGGTTTTTCACTGAAATCAGGTGAAATTATTTTGACCCCCCCATTAGAGGTGTTGAAAGAATTCTGACCCCCCCCCCGGTCAAGGGGTTGAAAAAATTCTGACCCCCCCCTCAAACCCACCAGTCCCCCCCTGTTGTTAAAAAATAATCACTCCCTTAGGTAGCGAGTTGCCTGTATGTTTGGGACATTTATGCAGGCAGGCCATGCATAGGAAGCGACCTGCCAATCATCCCCTGTTTTCACCTTCACTCACAAGAAGGCACCCTATCACCCCAATCTATACCTTTCTTTTATAGCAAGCTAAACTCTGATTGGAGATTAAAAGTGTGCATGTTTGCGAGGAAACATACACTTTTAGATATTTACTTGGTGATGGTCTGGGTGTTATTGTGATTAATATAGGAAAATGTCAAATGAATAGGTCAGGTTTCCTGCCCTAAAACATGGAAATCATGCGGTCCGTATTAAATCCTGCTCCAAGAAATAATCAGTCACTTCTGAGTGTCAGTAGAGGGAGCCTATATGCTGTACAATTTGCAATCAACCTGAACTAGGGGGTACTAGTTGTGAATGTACTCAACAGGTGGCAGATAAGTGATCAGTGGTGAAAAGGGGTCTGTGGGTGAAGGGTCAGGTAATTTGATGAATTGAATTTTTATCGACATGAAATTCTCATATCGCTAGGGGATTTTCAAAGGATGCCAACCAGACACAGACTGGTGTAATATCCTGAAAACACATAAAATATGATAATGAGTTATTTAGTTTGTTAATGTATTTGCAGACCTCCTAATGGGACATCCTGGGCAGTTAGTGATGGGATTGTGGTATTCAGACCTCCTGTTACAAAAGAACCACATGTAGGAACAGATAACTATTCTTTTCATAAAGTTAAATATGTCTCTCTTTAGCGGACATTGCAACTTTAAAATCCCCATCTACTGGAGTTACAGCAAACTACTCACTAGACTTAGGGGAGTAAAGTCATCAGACATGGGGACTGTAGTAAGGAAAAGGTTAGCAATGGGTAGATATTTGAATCAATTAATAAAAGTATTCAAGATCAAATCCCTAGGTTACTATAGATGTAACATAGATGGGATAAGACATGATAAATCAGCATAATCCTAGGAGGCATTGGGTCTTTGTTTTGGGTTGTCGTCCTGTATTGTTAAAGGCTAGCCAAAGTATGAACCATTTTCCTCCTCCAGGAAACACCCATAAGCCTTAAAAATACTAATGAAGGAAGGTATTTTATTGGAGAGTAATAAAGGTAAAACATTATTAGAGGCAGGCCATGTCTAAGGAGTTACCAGTCAATCATCACCTGTTTTAACCCTTACTCACAAGAGGGCACCCTAACACCCCAATAGTTAACCTGTCTCTCCGATACAGATGTTTGGATATAATCTGTGATTGGAGAATAGAAATACTCCCATCTACTGGAGTTCAAGAGAACTTCTCCCCAGGATCTGGGGAAAATGTCATCCAACATGACCAGCGGGTATCATGCCCTCAAATACCTGCAGGGGACCAGTGTATTCACCCTCATGGAGTCAAATTATAAATAAATGTTGAAGATCTACGAGACTAACAATAACTCTTAAGAGATCCAGGAGATGGCGTGCACAGTATCTGACACGGCATCAGTTCACTGGTAGGTCTGTGGGTTGATTCATAACATTTAAGGAAAGTTCTTTAGTGAAACGATCAGGCTGATACGATCATTTCATACTGGAAGTAAATTTTCTTTCATTCCAAACGAAAATCTTTCATCAAAATCGTTTAGGATTATTCCATAGTAAATCTAGCAATAGTTCTCGGATTGCTAGAGTTAGCTGAAGAAATAAAATAACTTTACTTGATATGGGTTGTCCAGCGCTGATTTTAGATTCTAAAGCAGCATACTTTCTGTAAATTGATTCTTATCACCACTATATCTTTCACAACATCCAACTTTCTCATCAGCCATTCTCACCCAGAGCCGACCAAATTTTACCTTAAGTCCTCCATTGTAAGGCACTGGGAAGTATATTTGTCTAATAAGTAATAATTATGTGACAAAACTTGGGAAATCGTAACATTAGGGGAAAATCCCTTTTTTCAAATTCATATCTTCAGCTACATTTTGGGACTTTGCATGATAAAATACTCCAAATAGCTACGGAATTATAAGATCTTAAACATAGGATGTCAGCAACATGGAGAAATTCAGAATAGCCCTTAACTCAATTGCGTATTGAAATATTGTAGCATTATGCATAGAAAATACCATTATTGAAAAAAATAAGAATTTCTAAACATAATCATCCATAATTTGGTTCTAGAAGGGAAAATTCAATTCTGTTTTCAGTTATGAAAACCTTATGGACAGGTTCATGATTTTTTATTCAAGAAGATCAAAATTATGGTTTCCATGGCAACCAAATGTCAACAAATGTGCTAAATTCAGCAAAAAACATTCTTTTTGGGTTCCAAATAGGGTCATTTTAGAATGAAAATACGGTCTTGGCTCTAGCATAATCCGATTCTTCAGAAAAAGACTTGTTTTTGCTTATTTTTTTACTCTTTTGGTCATATCTTCTTAAATATGACACTTATGATTTTCCCTGTTTCGTCATATATTGTCTCTAGGTATTAAAGCACCTAAAATTTTCCTTCAATGGTCGCACTACATGAAACCTCTAATTCAAGCATATAAAAAGGGCCCCTCCATCCAATACATTGGATTATTCTAATAATTCCAATATAATACAGATCATCGGCCTTTAGGTACAGGCGTAGTGCTGTGCCATCTTGCATTACTTCAGGTTAACTCTCTTACTAAGCACTTCTAGCAGTATTGATGATACAACTCAGATATGATAAATGCCATCAGACCTGGCACTAAGTTGTCCTCAGAGAGATACATTTTCTCTAAATAATTATTTATGCACTGTATATGTCACTTAGATTTTTAGTTCTGGAAATGGTCTAGATGCTTCATGGTGCAATTCAGGTCGGGCCATGGTGAGATCGGTGAGTGATAGATCAGCAACTCTAAATGGTTGAATTAACCCCTTCCACCCCATATACTGCAGGATTTGCCCACAAATCCCATAGAATAACGGAAACCCAGGAGTGAAAGGGTTAATGGATATATTGTTTTGCAAATATATAATAAAGGTAGACGTACACCTATTCATATGGGATACCACTCAGCCGGTATAATAAAGGGAATTTCTTTGAGGAAGTCCCAAAGTATGAGATTTCTGAAAAATGATGTATCCTCTAATGATGTACCTACAATGGGTCAAACAGTCCTTCTTCTGCATGTGTTATTGAAATGAGACGAATGAAAATGACAGGGACTGAAGTTATTCTGAGAAGCTTGAACACCGCATCTTTCATTTCCAAGAGAAAAATATCACCATAATTATACATGTACAGTCCAGGTGAATGGGTATCATGTCGGAAATAGGTGAATCTATCCTAATAGAATAACTAAAGAAGTATATAACTCCCAAGGGCCTGTCTATTAAAGTGTGCATCTCTACTAAAGGGATAAAATGTGAAATGTGTTAACATCTGCTCAGAACACCAGGAGGTTAATTCAAAAGATCCTGGGATTTCTACCCTTGCGATGTTAGTCAGTCTACCCTATCTAATGCAGTGGTTGCAGGCCTGTCAGGAATAGCAAGTCCTGAGATCACTTCACTATTCCTTTTCTGGCGCTAAGATCACTGCGATCTTAGTGAAAGAATTGCATAGTGGTTTAACCTGAGTACAAGAGCACTTACAGGGAACACTTCTGATCGTAAGAGTGAATAGCCTGCTGCATACATATAGAGGGAAGGGAGGACTGTTTACTGAGTGTCCTTGAGGGCTCTTAGGGCCACTCATGAATGTGTTAAGTGCACTGTAAGGTAATTCTTCCCTTCTCTCTCTTTGTCCTGGGGGGCACAATGCTTCTAATAGGCAAGCATAAATCATACATTCATGGGAACAACTCTTGAATACTGTAGGAGGTCAACTGCACCCTGTGCTCTTTTGTTAGCCCATATGGGGACGGGTAATGATGGTATAAACACTGTTGTGAAGAAGAGTGACTGCACAGCTATCCCTTTATTTTGGGACTCTTACCCCTGTGCCCAGTCAGTACTTCTTGGAATAGTGTAGGAGGGCTGAGGATAAAATCGATGAGATCTTAGTGCTGGCTAGGAAAAGTGAACGCAGTCTTATCTTAAGATCGCTTAAAAGGATAAGGCAGAATAATTCCTAAGATCATTGAGGTTGCGATCCCAGGATCTTTTGAATTAACCTCCTGTATACGTTGACCACATAAGGCTTGACTACATTGCTAATTTCACTAACAGCTCTACATGCTTTGATTGGAGGAGTCCTATCAAAACATAAGGTAGCTCACTGGTGGGGAAAGGGACTTCTACAAAGGTGTTTGGGGTGACACAGAGCATTACTTCCAGCCCTGTGGATACTTACAAGTTCAAGCAGGGACAAGATCTGACTGTACCAATACAGTCTCTCCATCTGAAGTCATAAGGCAGAGTATTCTATAATGGTGGTGAATTTAATTTAGATGCCTGGCAGCAGAGCAGACACCAGTATATAATCCTCTGAAATACATATCAGACATCACTATATCAGCTTTTATACCAGCTTTAAAACTAACGTTGATGTGTATGTAGTACCAACTCAGATATTGTGATTGATTGAGAAAAGAAAACTTCAAAATATAATTTTTGGTGTTTGATGTCTAGATCTGTCCAGACATTATAAATACCACGGCATGTTACTGTAGTACTAAATCACATACAGAGGAGGTGACTATGTATAATTAGTGTTTAATCAATGTTATGAGACAGCACGAGTGGGTTTATGGGTTCAATATTGAACCCATAAACCCACGAGTGCTGTCTTATAACTTGATTAAGGCGTTTATCTAACATATTTCTCCATTTTGTATTAATTTCTTACCTTATAACCCCAGAACTAATTCAGGAGAAGACATTTTGTAAGTGCAAAGGATCCACATGGTTTGCCAAGCCGTCATGGCCACGTTGTTACTCTGCCCAACATTCCTCCACCTTTTCACACATTTTTTGGGTAGAATCCAATGATGTCAAGTCCTGTACTTCTAAGACCAACAAATATACGATCCCTTCTTGCTGTTCACCTACATTTTGTCTCCATTTTCTTATAAATAAATAAGAATCCAATGATTTTACATATTGATCCAACGCACATGGCCATTCCGTCTTGTTGACGAAGCGGGGAGGTGCCCGGATATAAGAACTAGGTCAACTACGCATCGAACAAGGAATGGCTATACAGGGTGGGTGCCGACACGTATCACTATGGAAAATCAATGGATTCTTATTTATTTCGAACAAAATGGAGAAATTAGGCATGGCATGTTTATCTAGGATATCTAAGGTAGTTTCCCTGTTAATAACTCCACCTGGCACCATTGGATTCTATGCTAACGAGGTATGTAAACATCAGGTATGTTGGGAAAATTATTCAAATCCTTCATGTACATTGGTTTCTAGTACCGGTCGGCTTGGTATAGTGGACAGCGAGCTCGTCTCTCGACACAGCGGCCGGGGATCGATTCCCCATAGAACCCTGAACGGTTTTAACTGGAAATGTATGGCAAGGGTTCTCCAATTTATCAACATGTCCAGACTCTAACCAAAGGCTTCTTGAAGATGTCCAAAAGGTGTTAGAGTAGGGTTATGGCCTGATAATGCACCGGGGTTATAACCAAAAAAGCACTGTCCAAGCCAAAATCGTTTGATAATGGTCTATACATAGTTGTGTGCATACCTCAAAGTATCTACACATAGAGGTAGGCAGAGAAATTGAAAATTTTATACCGTCTTAGAGGAAATACTAATAGTAGGTCTAAATGGAGGAAATTCCACAGGAAAACTGGACCTATAAGGACCTCGACTTTGACCAATCACAACAATTGAAGTTGATAGTGAGATAATCAGGCCGATCCTCCATGGAAGGACGGCCTAATAATTATCCCCTAATTATCTTGTTTTCAGCCCTTATCATTGGTGGTCCTGCTCTAGTGACCAGAGACACAAGCCCAACACATACTTAGGATAATGGTTATTACATGACTCTTATGCTCTTAGTAGGTTTATAGATATTGGATTGTTTTTTTACAGAGGAACCAGCATACATATAGATAAAACTTGAGAATAGTTTAAAGGGCAAATGTTTTAGCTTGAGTATGAGTGTAACAGTGTTCTTACCAGATTATTATCTAACAGAGCAAATGGGCTTATGTTATGTCCAACATCACTTTTCCATTTGGTTTTTCTTATTTTCTTGGTGTCCACCTGTCTAAAATCAAATAGAAAGACACTGATAGATAGAAGAAGATACGCAATGGTAACAATATCTAATCTGAATCTTGAATTCTAGATGCAAAATATTGCATTTTAAAACACTAAAAACAACTTAAAGGACGTTGCTCAATCGAGGTATGGTGTCGATTGTAGGTCTCTCGTTCAAAGATGTGCAGTCTCAAACCTTATATTATCATAGCTTTTGAGCGTTATTCCCAAATAGCAGAAACACACTGAGAAAACAATCTGCGGAGGTTCAAATTATGTGATGGCCCTCCAGAGCAGGGTGGGAGTGCGTTACAAGATTATAGCTGATCTAAACATAGACATATTTTAGAAACTGTGGATCTGGTCAAGCTATGGGTAGGAGGGCTCAGGAAGGCTGTAGGCGGCGGGAGGAGGAAGGGGAAGGGTTACTGTTGTTTTGGGAGACATTTGGTCAGATAAACGGGGCTGGCATAACGCGTGGTTCATGTAATGGGGCGGGAAGGGAGAGGAGTACGCTCAGGCCTAAACTAGCCCCCAAAGGCCGAGCTGCTCGGGCCGGGCCAGGCGCCTGAGCAGCTCACGAGGCCAAAGCTAGGAGCAGTTCGCAGGATGGAGCATCCATCACAGGGTCTCACCGGGGCAGTTCCCAGTCTGATCAACGGGATTGGGCCCAGCCCCGGACCTTGGAGCTGCTCAGAGCCGCTCGGGCCGGGTTGAGTAGGACACGGGGCCGACACTGAGGGTGTCTGTAGGGACAGCATTGATGGTTGTGTGAGATGTAGAGGGAGCTGCGTGTATCTTGTAAGGGGTGGGGCGGGGAGGGTTAGAGTACTAGTGCCGCTCTTGTAGGCATCTCGGGTTCGAATCCCACGAGGGTTGTACAAGTTAGTCCTGGTGGGAATTTAACATTTAACGGCGGGGAGAAACGTTGTACAGGAACCACTGAAGGCCAGCTTGGAGTGTTGACCAGAGAGGCAGGGAAATAATTTAAATTCACCACAAAGTATATTTGACTTGTAGTACTTATGGGGATATGATAGAAAGTGTTTTTACTTATATCCATATATATGCGTGTATAGGCCTACACGGAGGCCTGGCATGTAGACTACCTAGGCTACATGCATTTGTGTAGGCCTATACATATTGTCTAATCTCATTACCACTATGGTTACTGCCTGATAACAAGCAGAAAAACAAGCACAAACAACAGCAAAGAAATGGAAGAAAAAAACCCACAACAGCAACAACAACAACATAACAACACCTATTAAAACCCTACATGTCACTTGTTGGTCCAATATGCAATGAACTTTACATAAGACGAATGCTGACCGGAGGTTTGGAATAAACATGAAAAACCTTGCCTTTAAGTAGGTGCATGTAGGCTCTCTTCTCTTTAATAGCTGCTGGTCTAGAACCCACTCCAGTATCTCCCAAATGCCGCATGGGGGAAGCACAGTTAGGAAGCCCAGCCAGTGCTGCCATCTGGTGGAAAACGAGACCCATTACCCCTAGTGGTCGGCGTCGGCCGGGTGATTGATCGATTTAGAGGTAAGATTGAAATGCGGTGCATGAAATATAGAGGCTTTATAATGTAGAGCTTGAACGCAGACAGAACTGACAGGATATTTGCGTGATTCCTGCTGGCGCAAACCACACAGCCTGATGTAGAGCACCTCCCTCTCTAAAAGCCAAACGTGAACTAAACCTAGGTGGTCCTATCTCACCAATGATGATAATTTTGATAAAGGGGGAGGGACTTAGGAAGATGATACAGTGGTATATCACCACCGCTCATGGGAGCAACAACAACAACAACAACAAAAGAACAAATTAAAAAAAAAAGAGAAAAGAGAAGACAGTAAACATCATGGAATGAAAGGGAACATATGACACTAATAAGTAGTTATCATTAGTTAAGTATGAGGAACTAGGCTATATTTGATATCAACTTTCCATACTCTTCTTTGTTCTCATTTCAAAGGGCCAGTATCAATGTCAACTTTCCCAATACTAGGCATACTTCTATTTCATGAGACGAGAGACAACTGCCAGATGTTTTAATTTGACCCCACTTAGCAGGGCCACTGTCAGTGGCACCTTTCCATATACTACTTTCTTTCATTTGCAAGGGCCTGCGTCAATGTCAACCTTCCATATACTACTTTGCTTTCATAAACAAGGACCAGCGTCAATGTTAACTTTCAATATACTACTTTGACCTCACTGAGAATGTCCACTGTGAGTGGCATTTTTCCAAAGGCCTATACTAGTTTGTTTTCATTTGCAAGAGCTAGTGCTTGTGTCACCTCTCCATAGATCTAGGCCTACACCACTGAAGAGGGCCCCGGTCAAAGTCAAATGTTCACGTACAGGTACTGAGGTACTTCCCATAGTAGAGTAGAGTCAGTCTTAAGTCTCCCAAGACATGGTCATTTCTTTCCATATGGTTTCCAGCAGTCTATTTCAGCGAGGATGTTTGGGATCAAATCTTTCTAAAGTTGTCATTTCATTTTGAAAACTCAGTTACCCGCAATACTAGACATGTTAGGTATTGTCATATGCGGCGATCCAAGAAGCTTACCAAGCTCCAAAAATAAACACAAGAGCATCTGAAAACACGAATACTATAATCCACACATATAGTTTGTCGATGGCATCACAGAGGTTAAAGGATATATGGAGAAGACTTAATTTCTAGTTCAGAGAAAAAATCTAAGGCCCCATCATCAGTGTACAATGATAGGTGGGCCTGAACCTTTGAAAAGTAAAGCATCGATTGAGTTATCTTTTGTTAAAAGTTGTCCTGACTGCTTCTGCTCAGTGGGTTGGCATGGTTGTTATACGTTGGTGTTTCAGAAGAAGGGGGGGGGGTGTCCTGGTTATTTTACTGCCTTACTTCCGATAGCATTACCATACATATTACTCCAGGCCCAAACGCCAGCAGATAAAACTAGATATACACCAGCTAGTGGGACCGGGAAGTGGGACTGGTACATCCTATACGACGGCAGGCTTTTATTCCTCCCCTAATATAGAAAACAAAGTATCTCAACTTTTATTTCAACAAAGAAACACAACTCCTGTACAAGATTTACACATGATGTACAATGTCTTACTGACCCCCGTCTCTCAATCTTGCTCTTCACTCTCTTAATTAATTTTACAGGTCTCTCTCGTCTTCCCACTGCCTTACTCCTGTCCCTCGCATCCCCTTACCCTTCATTCCATCCCTCCTTCGTGCATTGTGTGAACTTTGGCCCCTCACTGCTTCCTCCCATCATTTTTGTCATTTTATCCGAGCTAAAGGATAAACTTAATAAAGAGTATACATATCAATATTCAGAGAATCAATGTCAGGAATCCCATAAAAGATATGTAACCAGCAATGAAAACATTTTCTTTCATTGAAAAAAAAGCCTGTTTATTAGAATACAAGACTGCAATGTTCGAAGCGACAGACGATTATATTGCTGGCCCTTTGGCTGAATGGCCAGAAATATTTGCCTGAAAAACTGGTAGAAAAACTGTAGGGGGGGAGGAGAACAGAAATGCCCCCTCATTACATTCCCCTGAGGTGTCCTGGATCAGGTTTATTCAATTACTCAATTTGATTGTGTGCCCAATGGCGGGGTTGGAAGGGAGGATGTGAGAGTACTTGTGTGTTTTACACCGTGATGTGTTTGACATCTAGCTGAGGTTGACAGTTGACTGTGCTTTTTTCCTGGTATCCACAGATAGCATTGTTGGGCGGCCTGACTGTGGCATCCCCCTACCACACCTACACCTTCACTGTAAAAAATAATCTCACCGAAGTAACAGTGAAATACAAAGTTGCCAGAGATCCGTCGTTATTTTCGAGGAGATTCCTTGTATCACAGTACTGCCATCTGGGGTTTCATTGTAGAAACTACATATGCTTCATTACAATATGATTGCGGTGGTTTACTGTTCAGTTTTATGAGGATCCCTGGTAGATTCAACAGTTATTTTTTAGAGTGCCCCCACACAACCACACACCACCAATGGGTGGGTGGGGGGGGGGGTAGCTGACGGATGTCCCAACAACACATACGTCACGGGCCACCTCCTCCCTTCCCTTCCAGTATAGACGTGGACGCTGCAGGGGATGTGGGAGGGGAAGGGGTGAACGTAGTGGATAAGAATGGTGATTTGGAGAAGGCTGCTAACTGGATGTGATAGTACAGGGCTGCGTAAACAAAACAGGAGATAGTCGCTAACTGGATGACCTAGTACAATGTTTTTCAAACAAAGTGGGACATGTCGATTAAGTGATATGACTGATTGCAAGTATTACAGACTTGTAAAACAACACACTGGTGAAGTATACATAGTAACCAATCCCTCCTTCAATAGTTTCTCACCTATAAATCACTCCCAGATCAAAACAACCCTAGGGCAGCTTTCACAAAGGCGTCTGCTCCTGTGTGTATGTATAAATATCTTGGATAGGATATATCTGGTGGCTAATACTACTAATAGCTCTGAGACAGAGTAGTGACTATACTTAGGCAACTGAACTTGACATAACTCTTGGATCTACATTTACTTATCAATTCATTTTTAGCTTTTATGAGAGCATTGTATTTTCCCCACTTTCACATTGAGTCAACCAGCTGGCACCCAAAGACAACCACCCATGCCCAGTAAACCAACACTAAATTGAAACTCCCTCCTTACTAATGCAGACATGCTCTCTTGGGCAAGCATTACGGATTAAGCTTAATGAAGGAACTATATGTATATGTGTTCTGACTGAAAGCTTGTACATTGCCTATGGACAGATGAAAGTATGAGGTAATTGGCTCAGGGTAAGGTTAGTTTGTCCTAGCAATTGATTGACTATTATAGACATCATGGCAATTTATCAATTATTTATGCTATTATTATCATTGATCTATACCTATGCCCAGAGAAGCAATGTTTGCTACAAAAGGGCAATGTAAGTATCTGTATTCTGCAATCAATGATTTTGATTTCTGACAAAATGGTTACTTAGTCATGATGAAAACAAGTCAAAAATAGACCTGTACTTACATTAGTTCAGTTCTGTTGAGTAGTTGGTGGTAGACACTTTTTGTCCTCCCATTGCAGACATTATTATACAATAGCTACAGTATTAGTTGTAATTATTCCCTGGTATCTCTTCGTTTGATCTAGTATGGGGTTACGCCAATGGAATCAATAGAAAAGTGGGAAAAACAAGGTGACGGGTGGACGACTCAAGATATGTTGACGTCTCAGGGGGAACCGACCCTACATGCAGGATGAGCAGCAACGTCTATACTGCTAGGCCTAGGCTAAGCAACGCCTCATACCGATTGTGGACTTCTTCATCCCCGCCATTCCTCCTCCTTCACTCTTACCGTCCCCCTCTTATCCTCCCTCCCCGCCCTACCCTTCACGCAACTCGGAGTAGAATCCTTCCTCCATGTGATGTCCTCGGTGGGGGGACGTTGGTCTCCTCCGACCAGCCGCCACCCTTACAGCCGCCGCCGGGGACAAAATCAGATCATAGATTTCGGATGGCGGGCGGGTGTTTCGGACCGGGGTAGCATGCATAATTCCACACCAGGATATGGCTGATGGATGGTGGGAGCTAGAATCTGCTTCTACCCCGTCTCCCACCCATCTTCCACCTTCTTCCGCCCAGTGGCCTTCCCCAACCCCTTACCCCTTTAAGAACAGTGCCTCTCATATTTGGTATTCCTTTATGAGACCATCAACCTGTATAAGGTCGGTTTGATGCATGAATGCTGCGCTGGCGTGTAGACTCGCCAGGGAGGGGGGGGGGGCTTATAACAACCAAAGGGTCTAGGCAGCATGTTTAAGCACTAGGCCGTGTTTAAAGGGTTAACCCCCCTCCTGTGTAGTGGTAGGCGTCGGCCGGCCTGGATGGCTCATTCCCACCATGTAGGCAGCCTGACGTGCCACAGGTGGCGGGATGCACCGCTAGTTATTTTAGACCCGATGCCTGCACCTCCCAACGGACACCCCCAACCCTTTCCTTTCGCCCATACACACACAATAAGGCCCCCATCCCTCACACACACCCACATACATACACCCCCACCCAACTGCGGCTGAAAGCCGATGGTGGAAAGAAGCCATTGGTATATTACAAGAGGAAGCCAGCACCTCCAGGTTATGGCTTCTACCCTTCATGTAGATCAATGGAGGTAAAATAACTGAGAACGTATACATGTAATTGGGACGGGACTTAAATCTCTATGCTTTTACAATACATATGTGTTTTACATCGAATTGTAAAACCCTAAATATATATTATAGCACTACAGACCTCTCCCAATCCAAGTCCGCCAGGGTGTTTGATCAACATGTATTACAACCTTACACCCGACCTCTAAGGCGACCATTCAGATCCACATCGGTTCCGACTGGTTAAAATTGGATTGGAATTTCTAAAGTGATTCCCACCTCAATTAGCATGGTGGAATGAGCAGTGGCAGGAATTCCAAGTTGGAAAGAGGAGATTTATATAAAGGCGTTGGTGGGATCTCCACCATGGGCGGTGGATCAATGCTTCTAGAGAGCCGCTCAGGGTCGCCAGAGACTGGCACAGGTTCTTCAGTGGTTACCCTTTAAGAACATCATATCGGTTTAATGTATTATGTTCCTATCTCGTTATAATATTTGAATACGGCACTGGCGAGGAAATTGCCGGTTCTGCATTCATGCCTTTTTCAAGATTGATGCAGTCCCAGATGTGTATATATATATGCATGATGCCCCAATGCAGCGATGGCGTGTTACCCGCCATTGGAGCGTCAAAACAAATGAGCACCATTAAGGCATCAGATCCAAGGGTTTAAAGCTGGGACAAGATCTGAAATATATAGATTTTCCAATTTCTGCATATCTATCATCACCCCACTTGTGAAAGTGTCCTGCCAAAATCTCAATCTATTCAGTGTATTCTAACCATGTCATATTCAAGAATATATGTGTGTAGAAATAAATGCTTCCAGCATTTTATTCATGTCAACAAGCAGTCTTGACTGTACCAACACGGTGGCTCCATCTGAAGCCATAAAGCAGAGTATTCTATAATGGTGGTAAATTTAATTTGGATGCCTGGCAGCAGAGCAGACACCACTCAGTGCTGCCGCCAGGAGGCTTTGACAAGAACTAATTAACCAAGTGGCTTCCCTTCCCACCAAAGAGGATAGACCAGCTGAAACTAAAGTTCAATGATGTGCACATAATGAGCCATATCATGCCATAATATGTGGCACCCTATGACTCTGAAAGGGGTATATAATGCTCTGAAATACATATCAGACAACACTATATCAGCTTTTATACCAGCTTTAAACCTCTGACCTTTTGAGGCCGCCTAGGCTGAAATAAAATCCATCCTGTCTAGGATGTGTACACATAGAATAACAAGATATATTGTACATATGGCGTACACGTACATGCCACAAGGAGCAGGGGGATGGGTTCAGTTAGTCATTGTGAACATAGATGTAGAAGATGAACCTCCAGTAAGATTTAACCCTTTACTGGGAATAGGATACACCAAATGGATAACTTGTAGGCATTCAGCCTATCTTTGGCTACTCTGAGTCTTTTACGTCCACTTGTAGACTTCTCTTTCCACCATACATAAACAGTGCGCTATACACTTGTCTTTCTTCGTCCTTTCAACTATTCTCTTTACTCAACCCCAGATCCTTAACCCCTCCATCTGTCTCCCTTGCCTTTCTGTCAATGTGTTCCTCCCTCCTTCTGGGTTTCCGTTTGTCTCTATATCTGTATTTATTTATCTTCCTCTCTTTATTTCATGTGAATAGCAACTCTCCATAGACATAACATTGAAGAACCGATCGACACCCCCCTCCCCCAGTGACGTAACATTTGGATCCACACTGATGGTCACGTTACTTATTTACATGCTAATTTCATTTATTTTATATCACTCTAAGATGAAATAAATACAGAACTAGACTCCCTAGGATACATCTTCATAGATCGCCCTCGGGGAAGACAACCCTTCCTCAGGGTGGGTCGAAGAAATTGTATCACACGGTCGTTCAGTTCTGTCCATTTATCCAATGAACACTTTAGCTGCTTCCCCTATATATATATATATATATATATATATATATATATATATATATATATATATATATATATATATATATATTGCCACATCTCTAGCCTTTCCTATTCTTCCATCTTACTCTTGTCGCCTGTCCCATCTCTGCAGAAGGTCTCTACATAACCTTCCTTCCCTCCTACGCCTCCCCTATACACCTATCTCCACCCCTCATCCAGTCTCGGCGACAACTCCCCTCTCCCTCCGACCCCCTCCCCCCCTCCCCCGGGGGTGCCCACCGGAGCCTCCAGATACGCATCACGACCAACATCATTTTCTCCTGGATGACTTCGGTTCTGATTCCAGGCTTCGATAGAGAGGCCGTGTAATATAAAGGTCTGGGGGGAAAGGCGGGGGGCGCTCAGCCTCTGGAGGAGGTATGCGTTTTGGGCTGACTAGTCGCGGCAAGGTGATCAGTCTTGGGATCTCTTTACTGTGGCTCTCCTCCTGGGAGTCGGCCCTGCTCCATACTGCCTGCTGCCTTAGCTAATATACTGCTTGTACCTAGTGGATTAATATGACCCTATCAGCCTGGCTAGGAAGCTGGCGGAGCATCCACACAGGACGCATTTGGCTGCCAAAACACATGTAGTTTATAACATTATAGCCTGTCTGTGGCGTGTGCTTTATAATGGAAGGGCCATGCCAGCATTACACGTGTGGCAATTAGGGGCTGTCAGTAGCAGGGGGTAGGGGTACCGCAGGGTTTTGTGTATGTATTATAGGGAAGTGGCAGGGGTGGTATGGGTTTGTTGGGTAGTGGGGGGGGGGGGTAGATCTATTGGGTGAGTTTCTAGTCGTACATGGTTATGTCCTCCGGTTTCTTTGGGGGAGGAGCATAAGTTGCTTATTAGGGGAGTATGTCCCTTTCTTTCCTGGGGGGAGTGAATATATATATTTTTTGTGATGCATTGGGGATAGGGAAATTCCAGGATGTTAGATGTATCACTCGGTGAGGACAGATCATATGGTATTCCTGATGAATGTACATAATATGGAAATAATATATTATATCGTCACGAAGAGGTAGATCAAATTATAGGCTGAAGCGACTCATTGCTTAGCCTCTGTATCGTTTTTCCTTTCTCATTCCCCTCAGTATTTTAGTCACCGATGCAAATATTTGATATTGTATTTCCCATGAAATTGACAAGCACATGGTCAGATATGGATATCTACTATTGTGTAAGGAAATGAGAATAGAGGTATGGTACAGGTTTTACCTTGTTTTCCTTCTGATTCGAACTTTGGAATAGCACAAAATAGCAGCTTTGTGAATGACATTTTGAAATTGGGTGACCCTGGGTTTCATCATAATTTTTGCCCCTTTCATCGTCATAATTTCAGTGACGAATGAACTTTCGACCATTGGGAGTAGAATGGTTGCTTGTTGCATACTCAACAATATGCAAAGGTTATGAGTTCCTTTGTACATGGGGCTCTGTTCCTCATGTATTACTGGAATTTTCACCGGGAATAAGATAATTGCTAAGTCGGTTCTTGGAACGGGGTCCAACGGCTCTTAACTATGCGGATTCCAGAAGATCGCCATAATGGATGATTCCATGAAAGGTTGGTAGAATGATCTTTTCATCACACGTAAAAGAATGGTTGCTTGTTGCATACTGCAAAGGCAACACACTGCAAAGGCTATGACTTCCTTTGGACACGCATGGGGCTATGTTCCTTATTTAGGCCTATTACTGCTTCATGCATATTCGATAGGCTGACCGATGTTGCATTTGAGCCCCGACTACTCATACGTCTGAAAAAGGGAAAGTATTTTCATTGATTATTTTTTTATGGCAAGGATAAAGCTAACTTAGTACATTTCCGTTTTTTTTTTGTTTTTTTTTTTTAGAGAATAGTATGTATAACAATAATATTTGCAATTATCCTCCCTCGTTCTCATACCCTTGGTTTCTTGTTAGCAAGAAGAAAACGAGCAGACAGGGACTCCATGCAGTGATTGAGGTGAAAAAGCACCTAACTCAACTCAGTTGGTTGTGTCAGAACTGCCACGCTCCAATCGTATCGAGAGGCTGTAGTCACGTGATGTCTTGTGGAACGCCACCAAGCGGCGAGCACAGACACACTGTGTCGCCGTATCCCGTCCGTGACGAGATCCAAACGGGATCTGGGTGGCTCGGATAGCGTCCAGTCTGCCTTTTTAAGACCATGTGGTCTGGTAGATGCTTATCAGTGGGGATGGTTAACAGTGAAACAGGCTTGAGAAGGGGGAGGGATGTGCGTTCGATGTGGGGGTGGGTGAAACAGGCATGTCAGATGTCTGGGAAAGAAAGATGTGGGCGGGAAGAAAATGTGGGGGAGACGGCTAACTCGTTAAGAATTCGCATAGTCTTTTATTTCACTCTATTACACGATTTTTGTGATTTTGGGTGCTTTTCTGGATATTCCCGTTCTGATACCTGTCGATATTGCACACCATGATGCATGCATCATGACCTGAGTAAGGTGTGCGGTTATCCATGGATAACAGGCACCTGGTGCCATTATCCATGGATATTAAGCACACCTTAGAAATGTGGGAGAATACTTTTAAAACCATACTACTCCATTGGGGAATCAAACCCCGGCTGCCCTAAGATTGGACCAGCGCATTACCACTAGGCCAAGCGGGCCATGGTAAAGATCAGTACTCACTGAGAATAGCACCATAAGCTCCATGTTTGACATCGGATTTCTTACGATTTTAAAAAGAAATAGAAGGAATCCATGTCACAGAAGACGTAGTAGATATCCATTTTAATGATAGCATTCTCCATAACCTTTGCCATTATGAAATTAATTAAAAAATCCATCATATCCAAGTTGAAACACTATGAAGCTATGCAGCATTCTCCTCTGTTGAAACTAAACCAGAAGTCACCGTGTAACCTATATATTTTTGTACCTCCCATACCAATAGATTTCCACATCTTTGGCTTCTTCCCACCTGGCTATTATTCAAAATGGCATGGAGAATAAAATACGAAAAAGGCAACTTTGTAGAGGTTCTATATGAAGATCGTTGGATGGAAGGCTTTGAGGTTAAAGTCAATGAGAAAGGATATAGAGAATATGACATACAGCTCCTCACAAATGGGACAATCATCTCTACAACAGCTAGAACCATGAAGAAAAGCAAGTTAGATTTGTTGGGTGATGATGACTTCAAGCAACCTCCACCCGTGGCAGATCAAAACAATAACAAAGAAAAAAGGTTCGGAAACACTGATCCAAATACCTTACAACACCTTGAAATGGCTTCAAAGGCAGATAACACACACAAACAAACCTCCTGGGGCATTAAGATATTCCGAGGTAAATTAATTTCATTTACTTTCATATAAAAATAACTTTGACAGAACGTAAACATTGCATTATACATGTTACTTGGACCCGCCACCGTCCACACGTCCGTGGGATGGAACATGTATAAGAAAGCACAGAGCACAGTGTGCGGGGAGCATATATTATTTTTATGAATTAAAAGATGTAAGTCAGTCTGTATGTGTCGACTGCTATAGCCTATTATATCTAAGAATAAAATGGTGATTTTTCATATTAAATTGCGTTTAGTATTATCTAGTATTACTCAACACGTATATGACAAATTAGTATTAAGCGTAAATGTGGTAGATGTGTCCACGCTATTGAATGCATGTATGTGAAAGGGTTAAAATTGTTCATTTAGATGTGGCCACGCATTTGTTTATTATCATAAATATAATATATTACTTTTTTTAAAATTTTTTTTTAGCTTGGCTGATAGACGTAGGAGAAGATAGTGATTTTGAAACCAAAGGGAAGGAAAACATTGCTGAACTGCTGAAACACGAACGTAAGGACCAAAGAGGGATTGGAATATTTGAAAAAGAGCCTACTGTGTATACGAGCCTGTGTCCAGCGCCAACTGAATGAGCCTCCGCATAATGTGGGTTTTAACATAATCACTGATCCAATGTTTACTAGTGCAAAGAATGTTATGAAAGGCCACATTGAAATAAACAAGGAGAAGGGTCTTGATGTGTCCACGCATTACGCGTCTATCACAAAAGCAGACTTAGCGTTAATGTATTCTAGCCGAGTATTGTCACACGATACACTGAGACACCTATTGTACAAGGTGTTCTATGAAGTAACACTCCACTTTGGAAGACGGGCACGCGAAGGTATGCATCAGCTTATGAAGGAGCATTTTGTATTCAAATTAGACAAAAACGAACAAGAATATGTTACCCTCACTTTCAACCCACGAGAAAAAAATCATCAAGGGTTGAGCCAAGGGCAAAATGAGCATAGCCAGCGTATGTATGCTTCCGATGTAGAGAATTGCTCTTCGACGAGCCTGAAGCTCTACTTGAGTAAATTGTGTCCCGAAAACCCGTCTTTTTACCAGACACCCAAGTATAAGGGATTCCAAAACCATCAGATCTGGTATACAAAATCGCCGGTTCGGGTGAACTCACTCGGAAAACTGATGAGTAACATTTCAAAGAAAGCTAAATTGTCGCAGGTGTATACCAATCACTGTGTCAGCGCGACATGTGTGACAACCCTATGCGAAGAAGGTGTCCCATCACAGGACATTAAGTCCATGACGGGACACAAGAGTGAGAACTCCATTGAGTATTACTCGAAAACACCGGATGAACAAAGACGCGAAATGAGTCTTAAATTGTCCCGTAGAGTACCATCTTCTACTGTGAGTAAGCATCCACCTGATATCATACCTCGTCATACTGTTAGCAAACCTCTGAGTACCACTAATGATGTACCATGTACCTCCAACAGTACCACTGATATGAGCGTCAATGTCAACAGCGTTGTAAACCTAGAACAAAACGCTCAGGCCACTACAATTTTTTCTAATGTCTCATTCAAAGACTGTACAATCACTTTCAATTACAAGTAAGCATATGTGACAGGATCTGCAAAAAGGGGGCTTAGTGCAAGTGGTTCTAAGACCACTTTTCCCAGTACATGTCACATATGTATGAAGAAAATTGTGATTTTTCATATGAATTTGGGTTTAGTATTACTCCACACGTATATGACTAATTAGTATTAAGCGTAAATGTGGTAGATGTGGCCACGCTATACGCGTGTATGCGAAAGGGTTAAAATTGTTCATTTAGATGTGCCCACACATTTGGTTATTATCATAAATTTATAGACATGATTTGTTACAACTTGAAAATATTCTTTATTAAACTTTTTTGCTCTGTTTTCTACTACCTAATACTAAGCAGATATCCTATCTTAACCAGGCTGTGAGAAAGAAATAGTTGGGAGAATGACTGGTGGGGTTGATAGCTGGAGAAATGTTGATAACAAAAATCTGATAACAAAAGTTCAGCCCGGTCAAGGCATCTAGCCAACATGGATAGAGATAAACAAAATGATTCACCCAATCCCCAATGCGTTTTGTTGAATTGTTAACAAAGCATCTTAGGCAGCGCAGCTTACGCCAGCGAGGCCCTTTGCCGAAGAAGGCCATAACAGGAGGATGGTTTCACCCTCCCCCCCAACTTCATCAATTTACTGGTTCCTATAAATCGTCCTTGCTCTAATTACCTTGAACCCTAACTGAATGCTTAGAATCTTCCCATACCTTGAGGTATTTCCATCGCTGCTCCAGATCGCTCGATAACCCTCAAGATAAGCTTCGAACTACCATTGTACATGTACGTGTATGGTACTTTAAAAGATCTCACACTTTATGTAAACATGCGAGTGCATTTTATTTGTAATCTCATTGGAATCATAATATAAAGAGAGGAAATGGTAATCCCAGAGAAGTCAGTTTGCTTTTGTTAGTCTGCGTTTTTAATCATCAACTTTTTTTTTTTTTCAGTGATTAATCTATCAATTATTCCTTTTCATTTTGACCTGTTATTGGCAACTGCTCTGGTTTCTATTGCCAAGGCTTTCTTTATTGTACAAAGAAAATTACACACAGTTCACCCTGTTAAGGAGTGTCTAAGCAGCCCACTTTGTTAGCCGTCTGTGTTGCATCTGGTATTAAGCAGTGCAATAGACAAATAAACCATACCCTGATCTTATATAGCTAACTATATAAAGGAATGCAAGTGAAAATTATAGTAGACATAGCAAAAAGTACACAAAGCAGCATGACATCTAAAATTAAGTAGAATTGAGAGTTCTCTGAGATTGAGAGTTTAATTTCATTTTTTAACCTCAAAATTTAGGCAAAAAAAAATCTTAATCTAGGGGCGCCCCCCTTCCTTTTCAAAATCCCGAATCCACCACTGTCTGACCCACTGGTCAAGTCTCGCGAAATGGGGTCACATAATGAGGAACCATACGTGCCACATGTTTTCTTCCCCCATTTGTTCTATTTGGGAAAGAAGCATCAAAGCATTTCTGATTCAGGACACTATCAAAGTGAGGTATTTGCTATGAAAGTTTCAATTGATAGCTACTGGTCATTTTCAAGATATAGCAAATTTTATTGGGTAAAAGTGGCACAGAACCATATGTGCCACATGGAACCATATGTGCCGCACATTGTATCATTTATCTCATTGTGGTTTTCAAATGAATCAATTCTGCCTTTTCCATCTGATTCCTTGTTTCATTAGCTTGGTATGACATAAGGATCGAATAGTTGATCCCAAAATTAATGTATGGCGAATGTTTGGATGTTTGGTCCCTCAATTTGTGACCCAATGCGACCCCATTTCGCGAGACTTGACCAGTTGTGCACGTTACACAAAGATGACATGTGTGACAGGAACGGGTAGGCTGAAGTATGGATGGCCAGTGGGTCTACTATTTTGAATTTCGCTGGTTGAAGTAAAATCCATTAATATTAAAGACATGCCATGATGGATACTGTTTCTCTGAGTAACGCTTTCACAGTTTCAGCCTATAGGAAAGTGATGCATGTACCAGGTGTAAGTAGTATAGGAAGCTAATATGTGTAGCAGGCACGAGTAGTATAGGGAATTAATATGTGTACCGGGCATAAGTAGTATAGAAAAGCAACAAGTGTACCGGGCATCAGTAGTATATAAAAAGTGGCATTTGCAGCGGGCATGAGTAGTATAAAAAGTGATAAGTCTACCGGACATAAGTAGTATAAAAAGTGACATGTGTACCAGGCATAAGTAGTATAGAAAAGCGACAAGTGTACCGAGCATGAGTGGTATAAAAAAGTGACATTTGTACCAGGCATAAGAAGTATAGAAAAGCGACACGTGTGCCAGGCATGAATATTATAGAAAAGTGACATGAGTACTGGGCATCAGTAGTATAGAAGAATGACAAGTGTACCAGACGTAGGTAGTATAGAAAAGTGACAAGTGTATCAGGCATGAGTAGTATAGAAAAATTACAAGTGTACCAGGCATAAGTAATGTACAAAAGTGATGTTTATTCCAGGCATAAGTAGTATAGGAAAGTTATGTGTGTAGGATAGAGAAGTGACATGTGTATCAGCCATAAGTACTGTAAATACTCGCATATAGGACGCACCTCGCATATACGACGCATCCTGACTTTGTGGAGTTGATTAGTATTTTTGTTCTACTTAGTGTATTTCAAAATTCAAACAAATGTGACACATGTTCCAGGGATGAGTAGTATACTCAATTGATGCGTGTTCCAGGTGCGAGTATTTTATATTGTGTACATAAATATGTATGTGTATAAGTTTTATTTTGTAAGCAAAAGCATAGAATAGTCAGTCAAGGTCTACCACAATGGCAAGCAGGAATCTGAGATTAGATTACACTGCAGAAATAGTGTTTAGATTTTAAACATGTTTAGGTCTAAACATGTTTAAAACCTAAACATAATAGGTCAGGTAGGTGTCTCATTATCTACATGTTTAGGAATATAGCACTTTTATTCTAAAAATAAGATGTTTAGAGTTAAAGCACATTGAATACTATGTGTTTAGATTCAAACATCAATATGTTTAGATACTTGGATGTCAAGTACACACCAGGTAGCAGCACTACATTTGAATGGACATTCTGCATACAATCACAATCACTTGCTGTGACAAATATCACTAAACTGCATGTTGATCATGGTTTCTTTTCATAGAATTCCATGAGAAAAGCAACAGCAATAGAAGATTGACTAAATTCACTTTACATCACCATTATTGGTCTACAATGAACAATAACATCCATGACATACACCTACTGTATGTCATTTTGTAAAGGATAAAGCAACACTCTTCCTCTCAAGCTTTCATACTTTCTCAAGTCTCTCATTCTAATGCAGTGTGTACATCTATGTGTATACATGTATATAAGGGATGGCATGTATGTGCATGACATCTTTGGAGACTTTGCACTTGTAAATACCTGCCAATTGATGTCCCCAAGAAAGTAAAAACAAACAAAACATAGTCCTTTATACCGTTTTAATGGATAGATCTGTAAACTCTACATTTCCATCTAATCATTTAAACATCTAAACACAAAATTTCATCTCATAAAAATTTTAAAACTAAACCTGTAGATATCTAAACACCTGAGCTAATCACATTGTTTGACTAAACGTGTTTAAGAAGTTAAAATGATTGCAAGAATGTGTTTAGAATTGTGTTTAGGATCTAAACACCATTTTTGCAGTGTGCATAAGTGCATTTTCCGCCCGAGTAGAGATGATGTGCCCTTGATTTAGGAACTTAAGATTAAATTTGGCATTTAACATGAATTGATATATCATAATTACAGGTTGGCTGTGTAAATATTATTTTGCGATGGTTAGTAGGTTACAGTATGAAGCATCTGTGTGAAGGGAATTTAATCATTGGACACAAAATTCCATGCTTTTGTGAGGGCAAAATCAAAACCACCTCAGAAAAAAAAACACTGGAGATATC